>CM074864.1:54428333-55747500 GCA_037501455.1 Lantana camara | reverse complement strand
TAATACATACAATCTTAAAGTATTTAGTATCAATACACTTTAAATTAGGAAAAAAATCTTTTTTTTTTTCTGACTGATTCATTGATCACTCTACATAAACTTATATGGAATTATATCGAGATTAGATCACCACCTTCCAGTACACATGGACGCCAAAAGAAATTCAAGAAAGATCATCAAACGTAGAGTTTCATCTTATATTTTTAATCCATGCATGCAATCTTAACGCATGTAAATTAGGAAAAAATCTTTTTCCGACTTAGATCAATGGTCACGTACGGTTATATATATTAGAACACCCCTTCCCCCTGTAAAAGAAAAAAAAAATTCAAGAACCATGCAACCCGCCGGAAAAAACACTCCAGTGGATCAGTTGGGTAGTTGGCGGCAAACGGGCAAACGAGGCCCTCGCAAGCCAAGGAAGTGTTGGAACATGTGCACAACGGAAGCTGCGAAAATCATTCCGGCGGTCGAATTCTGGCTAAGAAAGTCTTGAGAAGCGGGTTCTACTGGCCCTCCCTACTACAGGATGCCATCAGTTACTCCAAGAAATGCCTAAGTGCCAGTTTCATTCTAACACCCATCAACTGTCGGCGGCTCAAATGATCCCTATTGATGTCTCTTGGCCCTTCGACCAATGGGGCATTGATATTGTGGGACCCCTTCCAACGGCGGTCGGGCAAAAGAAATTCATAATACTAGCCGTGGATTATTTCACTAAGTGGGCCGAAGCTGAAGCGGTCGCAAAGATAACGTTCAAAGTTGTGAGGGATTTCATCTAGAGGAACATCATCTACAGGTATGGCATCCTGAGGGTGCTCATCTCGGACAATGGTTCCCAATTCATTGCTGCTGACACACGGGATTGGTGCTATGAACTTGGGATTGAGCAACGCTTCACTTTCGTGGGCCATCCTCAAGCCAACGGTCAAGCTGAAGTGACTAATCGAACCATACTCCAGCATTTGAAAATGATGCTCGAAAGTAAGAAAGGGGAATGGGCAGAAGAACTTCAAGGTGCCCTCTGGGCGTATCATACAACCCCACGAGCGGCAACAGGGGAGACCCCTTACTCCCTCGTATATGTCTCCTAGGCTATGATACCTGCGGAGATCGCTCAAGAATCCACACGCGTTGCCTATTTCGAGCCTGCCATCAACGAGTCCAATCGGGCATTTGAATTGGATTTGCTAGACGAAAGGAGGAACACAGCTTAGGCTCGCATCCACAAGTACAAGGCGACCGTAGCCCACCAGTATAACAAACATGTCAGAGAGAGAACTTTCCAGCTAGGGGACTTGGTCCTCAAAAAAGTTGAAGTTTCCAAGCATGTGGGTAAGTTGGACCCCAATTGGGAAGGCCCCTTCAAAGTCGTCCAGGTACGCGCGAACAACACCTACCTGCTAGAGACTCTGCAAGGCGAGCGTCTTCCTAGACCATAGAATGCATGTAACCTTAGACGGTTCTACGTGTAAATGACTATCTTTGTAATCTCCTGCTCAGTGTGCCTTGTACTTTCTTTTGACAGGAAGCATAACTGTTGTTATATATATTATGAGGGTGACACTAAATGTTTTACCAACTATTATGTTGATTGTTTGTTTTTTCTTGGTTAGTGGTTTGAATATTTTGATTGCGTTAAAGTCTGCTCCGTGTTGAGCGTCCTCCACGTCGAACGGCTTAAAGAACAAACTATTAATTCCATATCAACACTATCTATGTGTTGAGAACACTTTACATTGAATGTCTTGACGCACATAAGTGTGTAAACACACTTATGTAATCACAGACAATCTTTGAATGAAATAACGAATTAAGGCAACACTTCTTTATATGCTCTTGTTTGGTATGCGTTTACTTTAGCTGTGCATGTATGAGAACTCCCCTAATCCTGATGACTTTAGGACTCTACCATTTAGGTGAAATGGTTCATGAAACGAGCCCTATATCACATAAGTCATGATTAGTAAAATACTCCAAGCCGATGAGTCCTACAGACAGTGGGAGTGTCAACCTGACTCCTCTAAGGCTTGCTTATGGGATCACGCCCTTAAGAAGGACCACCTTGTTTCATGGAGGTGCAAAGTGTATAGTTGATACATGCGTGATACATGAGGGTGCTTACTTTAATAAGTAAGTTCACTGAGGTGCCCCGTGTGAGAACATTCCTAAATGGGAAAGGAAGATTCTATTTCAGGAAATAGAAACTTCCAGATTAGGAAATATCTCACGAGTCATTGATGTGATTAATTGATCCTTAAGACTTGAGGTTCCTTGTCACTTTATGAGTTAACTCTGTAGTCTTAGGTATAAGCTTTAAAGGGTGTCGCCTTAGACAACTGATTCAAGGCTTATGCTGGGGCTGCACAAGTGATTCATGAAAGTGAATAAGAATCAAGAAAGGACCTACACTTGCATTTGCAAGGTGATCTCTTATTGTGTAAGTCATTCATATACCATATGGAGTCCTTGGCCAAGGCAGTAGATCAAGACATCAAGAAAAGGGTTTCTTGGATTGAGATCAAATGGATATGAAATGCACTTAGCTTTAAGACCGGATTATTAGGGTTCTGATTATTCCCTTGCCCTAGATCTTGGTTGAGAGATAGTAAGTAGGAGGATTGTATCTCACATAAATCAATGACTTAAAGGTTCTGTCGAATCTGAACATTCCAATTCAGCTAGGGGTTAAACACCTGTTGCTAGACTATGGTCGTTTAATCTGTGGACTGATTAATTGATTAGTGAATTAATTAATTAGGGTCACTGCTAATTGAATTGAGAACCTAGAGGGTCACACACAACAACTTGGTTACATGAGTTGAGGCTTAAAAATGATTAAACGAGTTAATCGGGCCAAGAGGGTTCCACACGTGTGAAATTACACGTGTGGCTCGCGTGAGTGACACGTGTCACTGTGACACGTGTCACACACGTGTGAATATATATATATATATATATATATATATATATATATATTATATATATATATATTAAATAATTAATTAGTTAATTATTTAATAGACTTTGGTTTAATTTTTGAATTAAAAAGAAAGTCTTATTTTGGAGAAAATAATCTAGTTAATTAATTACGAATTAATTAATTAGATAAAATAAGTTATTTATTTTAAATAAATAAAGTATAAAATTATCCAAAAATAGTTTGGATATTTTTAGCTCTCTTAAAAGTTGACTTGAATTAGAATTCAAAGTCAAAGTTGGAAATTACTTGAAGATCAAGTAATAGGAGAGAGGAACCAAAACCCTTGCCTATGAGGACAAGGATTTCGGCCGCCCCTCCCCTTTCCTATATATAGGGGAGCTTATGCTCCCCTTTAGAGCTAATTGACAATTCTTGGTTCATGTGTTGAACACCTTCCTTTCTCCAAGATTAAATAAAACCCTAGGTTAAGCCTAAACACTAACTAGAGAACTAGCATCCTTACTAGTTAGATTGTGATCAAGTTGGTGGACTTTCTCTAGAGACTTCAAGTTAGAAGTTTGAGGATTCGAGCTTTACCAAGGAGAAGGGATCAAGCCGCGAGAAGAGCGTTCTTGGGTGGCTTGAAACGCTTCAAGAAAGAATAAAAAGAAAAGTAAGTTTTCTATCTCTACGAATTTGGTTACACGATTACGAGCCCAAGGTCCTTTTGTTGGGAAAATTTTTTAAATTCCGCTGTTTTCTGATTCGTGTTTTCCAACAGATTTCTAAGTTCATTCTAGCGACCGGAGCGTTCAAGTCAGAAACATACATCATTTGCTTAAGGCCAATACTTAGGTAACTCCTCTGGGGGTTCCTAAGTTCAAGTTCGAGCCTTACTACGAATACGGTGTGGGCACCCTCGTTAGAAACAACCTCGCGCCCATACGTTCATCTTTCAAGACATTTTCAAGTCCTAAACTTAGATTACATAGTGATATGCGCCAGGGTACCCTCAAGAGAAACACCCTCGCGTGCATACACTCCCATCGCAGATATTCAAGCATCAAAGGAACATGCATACAAGCGTCAACCATGAAGAGAAAACAATACTCAGCGATCATAGGCCACGAGAATCAAACATTATTGATAGAAACATTCAAGCCAAAGGAAGAAAAGTTCAAATACATCATGGAGAATATAGGGATCAAACACAGAAGTCAAATGTTCTAAAAAGCTAGAATATAAATTAAGTAGACAGAAGGGATCTTAAAACAGCAATCGAAAGGCTTCATTAAGCTTGGCTCTCGGGTTCAGGAAGAGCAGTAGAGATAGGAACTGGGGCCAACACATTGGCATTGGAAGTCTCTGCGTCACCTGGGTCCCTGCCATCCTGAGTGTCTATGGTGACACCCTCGTCCTCTATCAAAAGGGGCTCAGGATCTATGGGGTTTGCCGCCATGAACTCTTCCTGGAGCATCGTCACAAGTTTCTGATACTCCGGCTCGGCCAGGCTCTCCGAGGGATGACTCTCGCGGACCATAGGCTCGCAGTTCTCATCTAAATCCATGTGCAGGCGCTCATCGGTTCGAGCGCTCTCAGGAGCCAATCCCAGCTTCACCATTTGCCCAATCGCCTTATAGAAGAAGCGCCGAGCGTTGTCGAAGCAATTGAGGTTGGCCGCGAACACAAAGGCCTTTGAGCGCACGAATTTCATCACTACATCCTATGACACCTTCGCCTCCAAACCTACAACCTTCTCCTGCAACTCAGCGAGGGCCTTCAGGGTTGTCTCATTCTGCCTTGTGCTCTCAGCCAACCGCTCGCCAAGCTCCCTGTTGGCAACCCTCAGCTGGTCCCGCTCTTCCTTGAGTTGCCTGTGACGTTGATCAAGGGCTAAGTACGCGTTATCCGACCGCTTCAAGTCGTCCCTCAGCTTGTCCTTGTAAAGATTTACAGCCGTAAGTTGGGCACAGACATCGTTGTAGTCCTCCTGCAATTGGCCGGGGTCAGAAATATGCAGCAACTTCTTGTATTTGGCCTTGTGCTCGGATAGGCGGCCTGCGTTCGCCCCTGCAAATTCTTCAGCCTCGGAATGACCTCCTGAAAAAGCCAGAAACGGGGGTCACTATAAAAGTTCAAATAGAAAGAGTCGGAACTTTACAAAGGGAACTGGAGACTTACCGTCAAGAGCGCATGGCAAGCGTCATCCGCGACCCTAGCGGCATCGTGCTCGTTTAGCTTATCATGGTCGTCGGAGAATTGAAGTTTTCCAACGATATCGAAAACCAGATTCACAGAGGACGCGCTCTTCTTTAGCAAGACAGGGCCATCCGTCCGTTGGCGCTTGTATCGAGCATCGCCCCTGCAGCCTATTTTCCAAAAATCTTCATCCTCGGATGAGGAGGTATCGCTGCCCTCACCACGGTGGCCCACGACCACCTCCTTCCTTTTCCCAGAATGGGAATAGAGTCCGGCAACCCCTTTCTCTTCCCCTGGCGGTCGGCCCTTATTGCGTCGTGAAAGCGGGCCAATTCCCCTGAGCGGTTACGGGAGTTGCTGGAACTGAGCGCAATTGTCCCCTCAGGAGCGGCCGGTGGAGGGGTGACCTCCCGAGCGCCGTCTATGGTCAGGTCTTCTATGGGACCGACAATTAAAACTTCATCTCCGGCGCCCCTGCCACCATTTCCTCGCCCTCTTCTTCGGTGGACTCCTCTCCCCCTCGGGGCATTCGAGGGTTGGGCCTGCTGCTGCTGTTGTTGTTGAGGGTTAGCGCCCGGCCTCTGTGCACACATCATTCGGGCAACACTTTCAGCATTCATCCCAGCGGTCAGTATTTGAACTTCTGCAAGATCAGAGGCATGAGCATCAGAAAAACACCATCAGAAGTAATAGCAAGGAAAACAAGACAACCTAAGCAAGTTAGTGAGGCTATCCCTAAATGTTAAAAAAGTTAGTTCCTAGAATCTAACCGTCGAGTGCCATGATCGAAGCCGGAGGGTGGGCTACCATTTTCGGAGGATGAGAGAGCCCAAAGCGGAATAATATCTCCTCGTTTTTCATCAGATCTTTAGCTTTTATAGGCTTTTCTCATTCTTCATTACGTGGGCCAAATTCTTTGCCCAACGCTCGAAGTCATCATTTTTTGATCGATCCCTGACCAGGGGCCGGGGTCCATGTATCCACCACTCACGGGAAGCTCTAAAAATCCCCCCAGGAGTCCCCCACGAAAAAGTACTTCTCCTTCCAATCTTCGCCATACGACGTCGAGGGGGAATCGATCATTTTCAGCCCAGACTTAGCTTGGGCATAGTAAAATCCGTCTGTCGGAGATGAGTGAGGCAAACGGGCCACCTGAATTAGACTATCAAAATTGGTTAATGTGGGCTCGTGACCTGTGGCCCTCATCAGCATCACGAATGTGTTTATCAACGCGATACCATTGGGGAGGATTTGTGAAGGGCTCAACACCAAATAATTACAGATGTTAGCAACAGGGGGCGGAATGGGAAATCTTAGACCCCCGAACAAAACTGAATCCAGATAAACCGTCATCATCCCAAGTGGCGATCGGTTTGCTCTCTCTCCCTCCACTGGAAGACACATGGGGAATACCGCCTCGTCCCAATAGACTTTAGCCTTCAACTCTTTCAAATCATCGAGATCAGTATGCTCTCTATCTCATCAGGGGACCGGTCGGTCTGATGGGGGTTATTTTACCTCACTCGCGTAGTAGGCTCTTTACCCTTTCTTTGGCGTTTACTGAAGGGCTCATCCTCGGCCCGACGCTCGGAAGGTCCTGCACCACCCTTAGGAGCTGCAATTGCCACCGTGATCCTATGATCTTGAGGCCGTACGGCACTATTCAATACAGGAAACACTCTCTCTTCCTGTCTCTGCATTTCCATTATGTTGTGCATCTCTTCAAAAAGGTCATCTACCCCTCCAGGAGCACGTTCGTTCATTCCTTGAACGGCGGCATCAACGTCCTCATCTCCAGCTTCGACCGGAACCCTGACCACTGGAATGGCGGTAGGAATTTCATCGCCTGGGGAGGCTCTGCCCATCGGAACCGTCGTGGGCACATTATCATGAGGGAAAGAACTCCCCACTGACATTTCATCTATCTCCCTCACATAAGCATCTACGTTGTGGTCCGCCATATCTGGGTTCTGATTCTGGAAGTCGCAGTTTTTTATAGAGAAGTTCAATGAAGGGGGAGAATTCTGGGACGAATTCACTGGCAGAAAAAGATTTCTCGCTTCTGAGGTGTCCCTCACGCGACCTAAATCTAAAGTTAGCACAAAAAGATCAGAAGTTAAGAGGATTTACCTAAGGATTGAAGTAAAAAAGCTTGCTAGAATTTGATGAAGTTCGCTGGATCTCTTTGCTGTGATTTTGCTTGGAGAAGACTAAAGGCGTGAAAAGTTTCAAAGGCTCTCCAGATCCCAATTTATAGGGAGAGTGGTAGCATTAATTAGGGTTAGAGATTCAAATTGCAATCATTTCCCGCCTGGGGAAGCCCACCACTTTTGGTAACCGCCTCACGTCTCCCGGAACACACGCGCCCACGCTCCCACTCAGCATTTAATGCGGACAAGACTTCATTTAATGCGATGTCAGGATGTGTCCGTTACAGAAGCCAAGCGGTCACTTCCCTTGCAGAAGCTTGGCCCTCGGATATTCAAAAATTCAAGGCTCGCTTCTCCTAAAATTCTACAGTACGCTAAAGCGATACTACAGAATTTGGGGGGCAAAATGATGAGACATAAAAAAACGCTCGCATCGGAGTCGTCCACGTGTCGCCATCAGTCGACTTAGGGATTGGACGCTCGTATTATTGGGCTCGCGGGCCAACCCAGCCCACTCCCTTGTCAACTGATACAGGCTCATGAGCATCGGCAGACTGTTCAAGTAAAGGGCTCAGGCTGACAAGACTGACGCTCACTCCACGGCCCTCAGAGCCGCCCTTCCCAGGGAGACACCCCCGAGGGCACCTATTTTCCAACGCTCGTATATTTGACGCTCAAGGATCATCTACCGGGGGGACCCATTCGCGCTTCCTTCGAGCGTCACCAACGTTCGCGTAGGAACTTCTTCCTACTAGGGCGTCCGTACTCCTGTAAGGCTAATCTTGAGCCTTCCCAATGCCTGGCCCTCGCCAACAACCTCTGACACCATGGCAGTGCGCACCTCGTACCTGGCACGCCGCCTGCTTTTCAGAACCATCACTCTCATGCCATCATAGGCTGCTACGTGTTAGGGCAACACAGGTTTGGGACCACACGGCCAGATTACCCAATCTACCCTCACCCCTAACATATAAATAGGAGAGAACACCTGCTTTCTCCCCTAAGTCATCTTCCACAATACATACGGTATTCACTGTTCTGGGCATTTTTTTCCATTTTTCCTCATCTTCTCAAGCTTCATACTACCTTCACCACAGTTGCATCATAGCTGCATTTTGCACTCTTGGTGTTATCCTAGCTGGAAGAATCCACGCTCAAAAGGAAACCCAGTTCCTGAGGCTCTTACGCCTGTGATGGTCTTTCCCTTTCTATACAAATATTAAAAGTGTTGTTGCATTTTAGGAAGTTCAAGTTCCTGCACCATCAATCTTCATAATAATAAAAGGTAAGCTAAAATTACTATTTAGAAATAATCTCTTAAATAAATAGTCTATGCATAGCAAAAACTAAAATTAACACAATTATCTTAATAATGCATAAAGAAACGATATTTTCTTAATATGCAGAAATCATATCAACAATAAAACACATTATATTATCTAAAATCAGTTATTTGTCATACTGAATAGTGATAAAAATATTATATTTTCTCAAAATATAGAACTCTCTATCAATACTAAATTATCGAAAATTAAACACAGAGTTATCTATTATCTTTAATCTATTCTCAAGAGGTACAATCTTTTCTCAAAATATTGAACTAATTTACAATTAACAAATTAATCATGAACTTTATCTAAATAATTTATTCATCATAAAACTAATAAACTATAAAAGAAAAACCAATTTATTCATAATAAAACTAATATAAACTATAAAAGAAATACCAAAATTAAATATAAGTTAAAAGTACCTTTATTGGATAAGTTGGGACGAGGATCAACTCCTTTTTCCCACAAGATTTTGAAGATTAGAAAAATATGAGTTTTAAGTTGATGAGAAGACTAAAGAGAAAGAGAGAAATAGAAAATTAAGGAAGAAGATGTAGTTTAGATAAAGAGAGGGAAAAAGAAAATTTGAGATTTCCAAGAGAAGATCAAAAGATGTAATATTAGGTAAAGAGAGAGAGAAAAAGAAAATTAATTAGAGATTTCCTAAAGAAGATCAAAACATTTTTACTGGGATTGAGAAAAAAATGATATTAAACTAAACTAATTCTAAAAATCAAATTAATTTAAAAATAAATCTTAACTGTTATTATTGGCGAGTTGCAACCGTCTTTGTATGAAGATGTGTCGTTACTGCTCTCGGAGATGAGCATATAAGTAGTGCAAACTACAAAGAGGTGCTGAATTGCCTCCCCTACATTCCTTCATCAATAAGGCCACTAATTCCCTTCAAGTAACGTATTTAATCCAGAAACGTGCTGCCCCTATTTGGGTGAATTAAATTCTCCAAAAATAGTGATTAGCCAATAAATAATGCTGAGGGTTTGTGGACTCTTTCAACCGTGGCGATTAATTAGAATTTGGGCTTTCTCCATTATGTTGTATGGGCCACATGTCTCCAAGAAACATCAAGTGTTTTTCCCCAGAATGGGCCATGACGGCTCTGCCTCCAATTGATCCAAGAAGTGCTTTTTAATCATATGTGAGGGTGTGGGCTTTTTCCAAAAACATGTGATTCCTCCATTTTTTGACAATTTCTTTCTCAAATTCTTCCAATCACATTTCCCTACAGAAAACACGAAGTCCAATCGATTATCCAAAATCAACCCAAATAGTGGATAAAATATAACAATTCTAAGCTCAATAATTGATAAATAAACAACTTATCAAGTTTACACAGAGCATACAGTATAGAGGTGGAAGTACACTATATTTCATTTGTTGGATCTTTATATACGTGTGGTTGGTGAACTTCTCTCAAGATTGAACTTCAGCATTAGAAACATCCTTGGGTACGTATATCTGAAGATTTAACTCTAGTCTAAGAAACATCCTTGGGTACATAAATGTAGTTAGTTGGAGTTGGAGTATTTTGGAGATGTTGCTAACATTGATGCACATATCAGTATTGTGTTTGCTACTTTACATGTTTTTGTCAATGTCCACGTATTTGTAGATGTTGGTACTTGTAAATGTGGCTTTCCATGTATTTCTAGATGTTAACTTTGACGTTTTTGTAGAATGTAGATGTTAATTATTTGGTAATGTTTTTGATGGGGTCAAAATACGATCGTCCCACGACAAGACACGTGGCATCACGAGATGATGACATCTGTCTCCCCAAGGCTGCATCATCAGTTCACCAGCGCTGACCCAATGAGCGCGTATCTTTTTCTGGAATTAAGCCAACGAGCGCTGTCACTCCAACGAGCGTCCTACATACCAAACGATGGGCTCGCTCACATGCCAAAGGAGCCCTCTTCGAGCGTCACACTCCCTCAGAGTGGTTTCCCTTTCGGCTCGTCACTTAAGCTGGAGCCTTCATCCCCCTCAGCGGATACCTTGGCCTCCACTACTCTAGGTTGTCACGAGCGCGCTCTTAGGCCCTCGCTACCAACCACTCACATGGCTCTCTGACACAACGTACATGCCCGCGCACCTGCCACTGTTGCCAGCACTAACTTTTGGCCGCTTTTGCAGAAGATTCCTCCTAGGTTTCTCTCTCACAGCGCCACGTGTTAGGGCAACATTCGGCCAGGACCACTTGAGGCAAATGACCAAAGGGCCCTTGACCCTCAACTATAAATAACCCAAGTCATCTTCTACACTGTAAGCATTCTGAAGCATTCTTAAGCTTTCTTCATCACTACAACTGTAACTGAGCTTACACTTATCTTCATACATTAAACTGACTTGAGCGTCGGAGAGCCAAACTGGGTATCACCCCCAGTTCCCCCAGCTTGGCCATCTGACCTTTCTTGTGCTTGTCCCAACAGGTTGAACCCCTTTCTCTTTTTCCGGCGAAGCTCCGGTGGTTTCCTCCACAAAATACAAATCGTAAAGTGATCGGATTCGGACCCATCCATTCCCGGACCCATCATTTTTTGGCGCCGTCTGTGGGAAACCAGTCTTCCATATTCTTCCTTTCTTTTTGTTGGTAGAAAAACAAGCACATCTTCGTTTTCAACAGCCATGGTTGCAACGAGATCTGGAGCAGTGGGAGGGGGAGATAACACCTCCCCAGACACGAATATCGTTCTTCCCTCCACCGCTACTGGTGGAGCCCCGCCACCTCCTTCCGTCGCTGGTGGTGGAGCACCTCCCGCCGCAGGAGTGACTCCACAGGCGGAATCCTCTGTACCACCACCTGCACCTTCGGCACCACAGGTTCCCACCACCGCGGGAGGAGTTTCTCTCTCAGTTCCACCGCCGCTTGCACAGAATTCCTGGGTCCATCCCCAGATGAACCTTGGAATGCAAGGTTACCTGATGCCTCCTCCTGGATACTCCCTTACTCCAGCAATGATGATGCCACCAGTCCAGCCATACCATGCCGGACAACTCCAGCTCCCAGTGGTGGTCCCCAGGGAGATTGAAGGAGTGGAGTTACCTCCACTGACCACCCAACAATTGAGGGCTCTATACGCCCAATGTGAGGTTCAGGCGGCTCAGGGGGCATGGGAAAGGTTCCATTCCATGTACTTTCCCTCTGGGCAGGCCACTCAGGTTGCGGCCCCTTTAGGCGGACAGCAAAACTTTCCCCTCAGAGAAGCCCAGGCTGTCCTGAGGGCACAACCACCACCACCACCAGCGAAAGAAGTGCCCCAGCAGGAGGGCAACGAGCGTGCCTCCATGGGAAGGAACAAAGAGCCCACGGAGCGAGTGAACGAAAATGAAGGAGACTCTCATGTCTCCAGGAGGGGCTCACGAGCCCACAAGGACAAGCAAGTAGAAGTAAATCCTGACGTCCTCGCGGCTGTGCAAGACCAGCTACAGGGCCTCAAGGATATCGTGGGACAGATCTCACGAGGGCGCTCAACTCAGATCTCCCATAGTCGGGATGAACGGGTTGACGCCAGGAGTACCCGCACCAAGGACCCTCCACCAAGGGTCCCCCGTCGAAAGGAGCCGGAGGAAAACTTCGGCACGTACGAATACCACCCATTGGCGAGGGGTTCACCCCTCGTCGAAGAAGTTCTGATGGCCCAAGCCGGAATGGCCAAAGTCCCCACATCCATCAACAGATACGATGGGACAACCGATCCAGCGGAGCACTTGGATCATTTTGTGCATCTCATGCACCTTTACGAGCATTCCAGCCATTACTGGGCGAAAGTGTTTGTCACTTCCTTGGTGGGGATGGCTCAAGAATGGTATAAGCGCCTGCCACCGCGCTCGATCCACTCGTATGAAGAGTTGGCCGATGCCTTCCTCAACCACTTCAACTCTCTGAAGGCACCCGTCACCGCACCCACAGCGCTTTACAACGTGGTGCAGGGCAAGAGCGAATCACTACGCTCGTTCTTCGCCCGCTTTAATAAGGAGATCTTGCAGGTGGAAAGGCCCTCGATGGATTTCTTGATCCCAGTTCTCTTCCAGGCTGTGGATCACAAGCAGTATGTGAGCAAAAAATTTGCTGACGCCATCGTGGAGAGAAGGCCTGGGACCCTCATGGGCCTAAGAGAAATAGCCGAGCCGTTCTTCGCGCTCGAAGATATGTATGGGACGAATGGTCCCCGTCACCACAGCCCGGCCCGGAACGAGCGACCTCATCACGAGCGGGGGCGGGATGTGGCAGTCAAAAAAGAGCGCCCCCAAGAGCGCAGGAGGTCGCCACCACCCCCTCGTCGATTCGAGCGCATTCCGCTCACCCGGCCAAATTCAGAAGTCTACAATCTCTCTGATAAGAAGCTCTTCAAAAGACCCATCAAAATGAGAGAAACAGACTCACTAAGGCGCTCGAATAAATACTGCGCCTTCCACAAGCAGAGAGGGCACGACACGGATGAGTGCCGACAGTTGGAGGCTGAAATCCAAAGGCTCGTTGCAGGGGGCCATCTGAAAGAATTTGTCCGGGTGCTCGAACGCTACGATGAACAATGCAACGAGCGCTCCGGAAGGAGAAGAAGGAGTCCTTCCCAGTCAAAGAGCCCAAGGGGTAGGGGACCCCCGGAAAGCAGCAGTCGCCGAGGCAACAAAGGCAAAGCCCCTGAGCAAGAGAACGAGCCCTTTGCAGTCATAAATATGATTGCAGGAGGCTCGTCAGGGGGGGATTCAAACGCCTCCCGACGGAGGCACATACGGAGCTACAACCAACGCCCAGCAGTGCCCAAGCCTATCTACGCTATCCAAAGATCAAGCGCTCCAAAATCAAGAGAAAATGATGTAATAGGCTTTGATGATAGGGATCTAGAACATATTGTAACGCCCCATGGGGAGGGTGTAACCTCAGATTGCCCCATGGTGGTTAGTTTAGATGTTCATAACCATGTTGTAAAAAGAGTATTGGTTGATAGTGGAAGCTCCGTTAATGTTTTGCCTTACTCTACATTCTTAAAAATGAAGGTTGATCTCCCGCTCGAGCCTCTTAAAACAGCCCTCATTGGCTTTGGAGGCTCAGAAGTTGTCCCCCGAGGGCAAATACGCCTGGCTACTTCATTCGGACGAGCCCCTCAGCGCAAAACGCTTTTGGTAACGTACGCGGTGGTGGAGATTGACATCCCGTACAACATCATAATCGGGCGCCCTGCCCTCGTGAATTTTAAAGCTATCATCTCCACCTACCACCAGAAGATTAAGTTTCCTACTTCCGAGGGCGTTGGAGAAGTGCTCTGCAATGTACGAGAGGCTTGGGAGTGTTACATGCTGTCCCTCAGAAAGCCTAAAGCGGAGAAAACCTTCCATGTCGGCTCCACCAAGAAGTCAGTGGATTTCCCCAATTTAGACGAGGACAGCCCAGCAAGGAAACGGGCGAAATTGAACAAGAAGAAGAATAAGAAGAAGAGGGGAGACAACGGGGAGAATCCCCTCGAAAATGTCCCCCCAGGGGTCGTTGGTGAATCGTCCTCAGGAGAAGATGAGCCGGAAGAGAGTGAATCAGCATCTGGCGATCGTTTAACAGGAAAGAAGAGGGCGCTCGAACTTCCTCGCCCAGAGGTAAGGATCGAACCCTCGGAAAAATTCCTTACCATTGAGCTGGAACCTGGAAACAAAGATAAGACTACACAGATCGGCTCAAACCTCTCAGGGCCTTCTCAGATCATGATGATTGATTTTCTAAGGGAGAACAAGGATGTATTCGCGTGGAAAGCCTCTGATCTCACAGGGATTGACCCGAGCGTCATTGTCCATAGACTTAATGTGGATCCATCTTTCAAGCCTATCAAGCAGAAAAAACGGGATGTACATGGCTTTCGAAAGAAAGTCATTGAAGAGGAAGTCAATAAGCTCTTGGAGGCTCAGTATATCGAGCCCATCTTGTATCCGGAGTGGCTGTGCAACGTAGTCTTGGTGCCCAAGAGCGCAAATAAATGGCGCATGTGCAATGATTTCACTGATCTCAACAAGGCTTGCCCTAAAGATCCTTACCCGCTGCCCCGGATTGATCAATTGGTGGATTCGACCGCTGGCTGCGAGCTCATGAGCATGATGGACGCTTTCCAGGGGTACTATCAGATCTTTATGGCCCCGGAAGACCGCCCCAAAACTTCGTTCGTCGTCCATATGGGGGTATATTGTTTCTTGGTCATGCCCTTTGGACTTAAGAACGCCGGAGCTACCTATCAGCGGCTCGTCAATAAGATGTTTGAAAGTGAAATTGGGAGGTCCATGGAGGTCTATGTGGATGATATGATTGTCAAAAGCGAGCGCCAGGATTCCCATTTGGAGGATCTCAAGCGCACGTTTTCAATTTTGCGCCAATATGGGATGAAGTTGAATCCCTCGAAGTGCACCTTTGGTGTACAAGGGGGAAAGTTCTTGGGATACATGGTCAGTCAGAGGGGAATTGAGGCCAATCCGGAGAAGATCAGGGCCATCTTGGAAATTCCTTCCCCTCGAAATTTGCGGGAAGTACAGGTCTTGGTAGGCAAAATCATCTCGTTGAACAGGTTTATTTCACGCTCGGCAGACAGGAACCTTCCCTTCTTCAAAATCTTGAGGAACGCACGTAACTTTGCTTGGACAGAGGAATGCGAAAGGGCGCTGCAGGATATGAAGGCTTATTTATCGAGCGCTCCACTGCTGACTAAGCCTGTCGAAGGCGAAAAGTTATTCATGTATCTTTCTGTCTCTCCTGAAGCCACGAGCGCGGTTCTGGTCGCTGTACGGGAGCGGAAACATTTGCCTGTCTATTATCTGAGCAAAACCTTGCAAGGAGCCGAAAAGAAATATTTGGAGATTGAGAAATTTGCGTTCGCTCTTATTAACGCCTCAAGAAGGCTAAGGCCTTACTTTCAAGCGCATTCCATAACAGTTCTCACCGACCAACCCTTGAAACAAGTATTGTCCAAGCCGGACGTATCTGGCAGATTAATCAAGTGGGCCATCGAATTGAGCCAGTTTGATTTATGCTTCGAGCCCAGGACCGCGATACAAGCTCAGGTTATGGCGGATCTGTTGGTTGAACGTTTTGGTTTCGAACCCGCCGCTGCGGAGAATGAGGGGTTATGGGTACTGCACACGGATGGTTCCTCAACCTCTCAAGGGGGAGGAATAGGAGTGGCCCTCAGAAACCCCGATGGGATTGAACTGGACTTTGCGATCAAGCTGGATTTCCAAGTCACTAACAATGAAGCAGAATATGAAGCCCTCGTGCAAGGTTTGAACATAGCTTTTCAGAATGGAGCCTCCAGAATCACTGCTTATGTGGATTCACAGTTAATAGCGAGCCAGATTGAAGGAACATATGAGGCTCGAGAAACCACCATGATACAGTACTTAAAGAAAGCCAAAGAAATCATTGGGAAGTTCAAGGAATTTCATCTACTTCAGGTGCCGCGAGGAGAAAACGAGCGAGCGGACGCTCTGTCAAAGTTTGCGTCAGCTTTAGAGGGTACTTCTGAACGTTCTGTTACGTTCCTTAGGACTGAGGAACCTTTGATCAAAGAAAGAGTCGCCACCAAGATAATTGCTATGATTGATCCAAACGAGCCCTGCTGGCTTGATGACGTCATCATTTTCCTTAAGGATGGAATTCTTCCCACTGACAAGGTGGAAGCTAGGAAAATCCGAAATAAGGCCCCTCGTTTCGCTTTGGATCCCGAGGGGAGGTTGTTCAAAAAATCATTTCAAGGACCCCCAATGAGATGCCTAAGGCCCTCACAAGCAAAGGAGACGCTCGAACACATTCATAACGGGAGCTGTGGAAATCATTCTGGGGGGCGTATTTTGGCAAAAAAGGTTCTGAGAAGTGGGTTTTATTGGCCTACAGTTCTCCAAGACGCCATTGAATTTTCGAGGAAATGCCCCAAATGCCAATTTCATTCAAATCTCCCTCAATTGCCAGCCGCACAAATGATCCCAATAGACGTCTCTTGGCCTTTTGACCAGTGGGGAATAGACATTGTGGGCCCCTTACCCATAGCTGCAGGACAAAGGAAGTTTGTCATTCTAGCCGTCGACTACTTCACCAAGTGGGCCGAGGCTGAAGCTGTTGCAAAAATCACTTTCAAGGTTGTAAGGGACTTCATTTGGAAGAACATCATCTGCAGGTACGGAATACCGAGGGTGCTCATATCTGACAATGGATCCCAGTTCATAGCAGCTGACACACGAGAGTGGTGTTCCGAGCTGGGGATAGAACAGCGATTTACCTCTGTAGGACATCCACAATCCAATGAGCAAGCAGAAGTTACCAATAGAATCATCTTGCAGCATCTAAAAACCATGCTGGAAAGCAAGAAAGGTGAATGGGCTGAGGAGCTGCAAGGAGCGCTTTGGGCTTATCGCACCACCCCACGAGCGGCCACTGGAGAAACACCTTACGCGCTCGTTTATGGATCAGAAGCAATGATACCAGCGGAGATTGTAAATGAATCCGCTCGTGTCGGCTATTTTGAGCCTCAGCTCAACGATGGCAACAGGAGTTTGGAGTTGGACTTACTGGATGAAAGGAGAGACCGAGCGTGGGCTAAAATCCACCACTATAAAGCTTCTGTGGCCCAACAGTACAACAAGCGCGTGAAGGAAAGAACTTTCCAGCTGGGAGACTTGGTTTTGAAGAAAGTGGAAGTATCCAAGCACGTGGGGAAATTGGACCCCAATTGGGAAGGCCCATTCAAGGTCGTACAACTCAGAGCTAACAACACTTACACCCTGGAGACACTTCAAGGTGAGCGCTTGCCCCGCCCTTGGAACGCATGTAACCTCCGGCGGTTTTATGTTTAAAAGCTCTTTGCAAACTCTGATGTAACAACCCTCGTTGACGGGTTCTATGTACTTCAAAACAAAGTAAAAGGTAACATAATCTTTTTGATTTCTTTAATATTCCTGTTTCTTTGGTTGCTTGAATGGATAAGTCCCACGTCCCTCGTCGTCGCGAGCGTGGTTGGCAACCCATTCCAATATGAATGCTGTTATCTCTCATGGGTTACGCTGGCCAGCGCTCTACTCCACATGGGGGGACGCCCTCATAAGGATAGACTGGTTACGCTCACAACCAAACAGGTGAATTGGAAGAAGGTTATGGAGAAAATCCTAGTAGGCCTTGGCTGTTTCTTACAACGCCTTGCGCTCGAAAACGGGATCTCCTACAAGAACGGATCCTAGTAGGCCTTGGCTGTTTCTTAAAACGCCTTGCGCTCGAAAATGGGATCTACCACAGAAAAAGTCCTAGTAGGCCTTGGTCGTTTCTTAAAACGCCTTGCGCTCGAAAATGGGATTTCCTGCAGAACCAAGAAAACGACAAGAGCCAGAGCGCTCGAACGATGGCCTCAGAATCAAAAAGGAATTGCACAAGTCTTGAACGAGGGCAACCACTCAGTAAGACCCTCGCAAATACTCAAGACCTAGCAAAATCCCCCCAAGGGCGGAAAGAATGTCGCAAGTCTTGAACGAGGGCAACCACTCAGTAAGACCCTCGCACACACCCAGGGCTTAGCCAAATTCTCCCAGAGCAAAAGTTTATACAAGTCTTGAGCGTAGGGGCAATCTCACAGTAAGACCCTCACGATCGCTCAAGACTTAGACAGATTTTCAAGGTAAATTTACAAAAGAAGAAATTTATACAAGTCTTGAGCGTAGGGGCAATCACACTATAAGACCCTCACGACCGCTCAAGACTTAGACAAATTTTCAAGAGCAAAAATAAAATTTATACAAGTCTTGAGCGTAGGGGCAATCTCGCAGTAAGACCCTCACGATCGCTCAAGACTTAGACAAATTTTCAAAAGGAAAAACTTATACAAGTCTTGAGCGTAGGGGCAATCTCACAGTAAGACCCTCACAAGCGCTCAAGACTTAGACAAATTTTCAATTTCAAGAGCAAAAACAAAATTTATGCAAGTCTTGAGTGGGGGGGCAATCTCACAATAAGACCCCCACGATCGCTCAAGACTTAGGCAAATTTTCATTGCATCAAAGGAATAAAGCATTCACAGGAGTATACTACACAGTCTTATTATACGATTCATAAAGGAAATGAAGAACAAAGGTATGGAAAACGGAATCTTTATTCATTTGCAAAATGGAAGTATTACAAAACAAAAGGGCTCAAAGGCCCATGAAATTCTATTACAAGAAAAAGCAGAGAATCAGAAAAATACAAAGAAATGATGGAGGAAAAGTCTCAAGCAGCTGGGGCGACATCTTCATCGACAACCACCAGAATTGGGCCCTGAACTGGGCCGTGAATGGGACCCTCAGGCTCTTGCGGATCGTTGGGGGCATTGGCAGGAGCAGGCTCATTGGCATCTAGAGCGTTGGCATTTTCAGCGACTTGAGCTGGGGCATCCTCTATGAGCGGCGCTTGTGGCTCGTCTTCATGAGCATCAGATGGACCCACACCCCCTTCCCTGTGGGCATCGGCGTACTCATCCTGGATCAATTTCACCAGGAAGTCATACTCCATTTCCGCTATACTGTCTGCGGGGTCGTTGGGATCATCTTCTTCCTCCTCGCAGCGCTCATTGAACATGAGCCCCGTGCCCTCGGCCTCCTTCATGGCAGGATGGGTTAGCCCTTTGTGTATGCCCTGCTCGATGGCCAGGTTGAAGGCCTTCTGAGCCTCCTCCAAGCAATGCAGGGAAGCAGCAAAGTTGAAGGCTTTGGAGTGGCAAAATTTGATCAATGCCTCCTTGTTTGCACGCTCCATGCTCCGAGGCCACTCATTCATGGTATCGGCAAACTTCCTCTCTGCCTCCAGAGCCCTCGTTCTCCAACTTTCCCTCTCTGCCTCAGCCTTCTGGTGCCGCTCGTTGGCCTGTGCCAGTTCGTTACCCAAACGGATCCGAGCGCCATCAACCGCTAGAAAGTCCTCCTTCAGCTTTGACAGCTCCACTTCATTTTTGTTGTATAGACCCTTGAGGGTCTCATACTTGGCAATTTCAGCATCCAATTCCGCTTGGATGTGAGCCGGGTCCATCGAGCGGGCCATTTTCTTGTACTTGGCCTTGCGCTCGGCATATATGGAGGCTCGCATCTGCACATTCCGGAGCCGAGGAAGAACTTGCTGCGTAATCGAGGGGAAAAGTGTTAGCAAAAGAATGGTAAATTACAGAACAGAAGAATGCAAGGAATGAGGACTTACGGAAATCAGGGCGTGGGCTGCATCGAGCGTCACCTTCTCTACAGACTCACTGTAGAGATGCCTGTGATCTGCTGAGTACTGAGCCCGGCTGAACAAATCGTCAGTAATAGTCTGGGCGACCGAGCCCGGCCTCAGCAAAACCGGCCCGCCGTCGGGGGCGCCAGAAAAGTCTCTGTCCCCTCGGCGGGGGAACTCCCACATGTGTTCTTCCTCTGAAGAGGAAGTGTCCCCCTCGCCTCGGGGGCCCTCAACCACTCGTTTGCCCTTCCCTATGATCGCGGCGGAGTCAGGCATTCTCTTCCTCTTGCGGGAAGGTCTATTTGCGCTCGCGCTCGGGGAAGCCTCTCTTATCGTCAGGGCAGTCACTGGCCGCCTCGTTGTTTCTGCAGGAACGGGGAGTTGAACATCATCTCCTCTCTCCGTTCGCCTGTTCTCCCTGGGGACCAACCTACGTTCCCCTCGGCCACGAGGGGGTTGCACCTCAGGGTTGGTGCTTGAACTGGCACCCCCACGAGCGTCCCCTCTATCATTGCGGTTACGGGAACGTTGGGGCTCGCGCTGTTGGTTCCCCTGGGCAGTTTGATTCCTCTGAGCGTTGGCGAAACGAGCCGCTTGTCTAATTCCACCAGCCATTTCTAAGATAGCGGCTCCTGCAAATATGAAAATATGAAGGTTATAAATCCTTGGACAAGAATTGTTAAGTGCAAATTACAAGTACAATAAAAGCAGTTAGTATTCATTCCTATCTAAGGTTAGTGCCCTAAGGATCTAACCGTCTCTCTCTATGTCACGAGCCGGAGGGTTGTCAAGGAAATGAGGGTCGTTGGTAAGACCACACAAGAACATGAGTTCCGCATCGTCTATCCAGTCCTTTGCTTGTATAAGGTGACCCTCGTCCCTTAGGGTTGTGGCCAGGTTTTTAGCCCAGTCTCGGGGGAGTGAGGGTGGCAAACGGCTCTTTGAGTACGAACCCCATTCCGTGATCACCCCAAAGCCCTCTTCCGCTGGAGCCCTGACAAATATGAACTTTTCTTTCCAGTCAATGCCATAAGTGGTCGAGGGCGAGTTGATCAGCTTCATGTGGGCCTTCGCTTGGACGTAATAAAAACCCGCTTCAGGAGAAGAGCGAGAGGAGCTGACCACTTGGAAAAGGGCATTGAAGTTCCGCAGATAGGGCTCGTAACCCATGGTCCTCATCAGAATTATGTAGCAGGTCAAGAGGGCCAAGCCGTTGGGCACTATCTGGGACGGACACAGGCCCAGGTCATTCAGCAAATGGGCCATCGAGATTGAGATGGGGAACCTCAGGCCTCCCGAGCTCACGGAATCCACGTATACTGCCATTTCCCCAGGAGGCGGATTATTTGCGCGCTCGTGGTTTTGGGGAATTCTCCAAGTATATCGCTCGTCCCAGTAGATGGGGGCCATCATTGTCTTTACATCTCCCACTGTGACGGTGCTGGGAGTTTCATCAGGCGTGCGCTCGGTAGCCTGATAACCTGAGCCCTCCCCCTCGTTGGGTCCTTTGGATTTCTGGGTTTTCTTACTCTTGCCCTTGTCACGGGCCCTTCCTGAAGGCCCGGTTACGGCTTCCGCCACCGGAAGCGGATTTGCAACACGGGCCCTTTCTGAAGGCCCGGTTACGGCTTCCGCCACTGGAAGCGGATTCGCAACGGCCACTGTCACTCTATGGCGATGGGGATGTGTGGCACTTTGAGTTATGGGAAGAGTGACTCCTTGTCTTTCTGCCTCTATTACCAAATCCATCTCCTCAAAGAGAGGATCCACTCCGCCTGGGTTTCGGTCTTCCATAGCCATTACTGCCGCCCCCAACTCTTCATCTCTGGGGGAATTGTGAGAAGAAGAACTCTCCGTGGCCATCTCTTGGATTTCACGGGCAAACTCTTCAATGTGTTGGTCAGCCATGGCAGAAGCAGAGGTTTTGAAAGTTTTTCTTGGAAGGAGATTAGGGTTCAGGAAGGCAAGGATCGGAGAAGGTTATGAAATCCTAAAGTCCGAAGTCTATGGTTAGCAAAGTCAGAAATTCACACTGGAAATTTACCTTGAAAAGTTTCTGAAGAAAGCTGGAGAAGAGGTTGAAGATGCTGGAGATGCGAGAGAATTTTTCTTGCAAAGGAGACTTGGAAAGTTTTGAATGCGTAAAGAATGACAAGATTTCAGAATCCCTTATTTATAGGGATGGGAGTTGGTACCGTTTTAGGCAATAAATTCAAAATGGTAATCATTTCCCGCCTAGGAAACCGCCCACTTTATGGAACCGGCACATGCTTCCCAATGCTCACGCGCCCCACGCGCACCCGCATTTAATGCTCTGACGTTTCAAGGGCTTCAGAATAGTACCAACATTTAATGCGGAAGTGATACGAACGGTCAATTGAAAAGACCGCATTAATGACACCATCAGAGGAAAAATTGCTCAACACGTCAAGCTTTGCACGAGCGCTATAAACAAGAGATAGAGCGTGCCAAAATTCTACAGTCCTTATCAATAAGGACTACAGAATTGGGGGGCAAAATGATGGGGTCAAAATACGATCGTCCCACGACAAGACACGTGGCATCACGAGATGATGACATCTGTCTCCCCAAGGCTGCATCATCAGTTCACCAGCGCTGACCCAACGAGCGCGTATCTTCTTCTGGAATTAAGCCAACGAGCGCTGTCACTCCAACGAGCGTCCTACATACCAAACGATGGGCTCGCTCACATGCCAAAGGAGCCCTCTTCGAGCGTCACACTCCCTCAGAGTGGTTTCCCTTTCGGCTCGTCACTTAAGCTGGAGCCTTCATCCCCCTCAGCGGATACCTTGGCCTCCACTACTCTAGGTTGTCACGAGCGCGCTCTTAGGCCCTCGCTACCAACCACTCACATGGCTCTCTGACACAACGTACATGCCCGCGCACCTGCCACTGTTGCCAGCACTAACTTTTGGCCGCTTTTGCAGAAGATTCCTCCTAGGTTTCTCTCTCACAGCGCCACGTGTTAGGGCAACATTCGGCCAGGACCACTTGAGGCAAATGACCAAAGGGCCCTTGACCCTCAACTATAAATAACCCAAGTCATCTTCTACACTGTAAGCATTCTGAAGCATTCTTAAGCTTTCTTCATCACTACAACTGTAACTGAGCTTACACTTATCTTCATACATTAAACTGACTTGAGCGTCGGAGAGCCAAACTGGGTATCACCCCCAGTTCCCCCAGCTTGGCCATCTGACCTTTCTTGTGCTTGTCCCAACAGGTTGAACCCCTTTCTCTTTTTCCGGCGAAGCTCCGGTGGTTTCCTCCACAAAATACAAATCGTAAAGTGATCGGATTCGGACCCATCCATTCCCGGACCCATCATTTTTATGATGGAGAATTGTTTTTGACTTCTTGTTATTGTCGGTAGTTTATGAATTATGAATGGTGGTTGTTCGTTTATTCTATTATGTTTTACGATGGGTTGATTTTATCTGTAGTACCGTTCTAGAATTAGAATTTTTGAAAAGATATAGTGCTATTTTTTGTATTTGAATTTGTTTAATTATGAAATTAAAATATTAAATTTTATTTTGCAACTGAATAATTATTTTTTTGCAATTGAATTTTGGTTGTAAAAAATTATGAAAAATAAAAAATAATTTGCCGTTCACAACCAAGTTTTGGTTGCAAAATGGAAAATATTTCTTAGCCATTTTTGCAACAATAAATTTGGTAGCAAAATTCGGTTGCAAGATAATTAAAAATATATAAAATAATTTAATTTTGCCATTGAAATTCACAATTGATAAATACTTTTTAAGTGCTTTACACCAAAAAAACCACTTGCAAAACTTATGTGCCACATCAACTTTGTGATGTGGCGTGGCCTTTTAACAACAGAAAATTTTGGTGGCAAAACTTGGTTACTAAAATTTGCAATCATGGATTTAGGCATTTAGCAATAGAAGTTTTCTATTACAATTCGGTAACTGAATACTATTTGTCGATTGTGAAATGGCCTTTTTCGATTGCTAATTCGGTTACTAAATGCATGTCTTTTAACAGTGTTTTAATTTGGCTAAGATAAATATTTTGTTTATTGACTATCAATCTTTTTATTTTCTTAATTGTTAATTTGTTATGCATATGGGAAACAATTATTCCACCAACGAGTAGTTAGGTCAACTGGATAGGGGCTTGAGTTCACTTAAGTAAGGTCTTGGGTTCGAACTTTGTAGATGTAAAAAACTACGTTGGAAGGGGTCCCCACAATAAGCACCGTCAATTACCTCCGGAGATTAGTCTTTCACTCAATTGGGTGGATGGAAATTCTGAGAGATAAAAAAAAAAAAAGGGAACAATTATTCCACAATGATTTTAGAATTATATTTATTCCTTTTCACCGCCATGTCAGCATATAGTGGATAGTCTTTTCTCTAAAAGTAAATATGTTGTCTCAGATGTGGACGGTGGAACAACGGGGTTAATTTGCATTAAACAAATTGAGATAAAAACTGAAATGATTTGAATTGGAAGTTTTTGAATTTGCATTAACTATTATTAATTAAATAAATTATATTTATGATTTGAGGATGAAAAATAAGTTAAATAAGTCTGATGAGAAAATATATTTGCATTGGTAGATTGATGTCTTTTGTATAATACCTTCCTACAAACAAATCTTAGTTATATTTATATAGCTTATGTGTAGTCGACTAGTCTCTTATAGAAGACTCATAAATTTATCGTTGATTAAATAAATATTTATATTTTTTTATACTACTATTAAATGTATAGTGATGGTCATTAGTCTTTATTATGATAATTATTTTTTATTATATTTAAATTCTTTTAAATTTTTATGATAATTTATTAGCATTGTTTGATATGTCAATTATGTATATGTATTATAAAAAGATTATTTTATTTTTTAATGAGTGATATAAATAATGTAATACCTTTTAATTTTTGATTTTATTATCGCTCTTTATAAAGTGGTCTTATATCTAATTAGTAATTTACATCTTTGTTTTATAAAATAGTAAATTATATCTACATCTATATGTCATACAAAATGGAGTTCGACGACGTTTATACATTTTATAGATATTTTTCAATATTATTTAAAATAAATATGTATCGAAATCGCAAAAATAATTAAATTTATGAAAGTATATTTTTTAGAAAATTAAATAAATATATATATTTTTTAAATAAGAAACATAATCTATTGTATAAAAAGTATAAAATTATGATAGAATTTATTTATTATGCACGCGGACAGCTTGCCGCGATTACTAGTTTTGATAATTAAAAAAAAAAAAAAAAAGTCATGAATATGTATGTCTTTTTAGTTAATATGTAGGATAAATATTAATATTGTTAATGGTGATTTTTAATATAAAGCGAATACCATTTGCCGTACAATAATCAATATTTACAATATATATATATATATATATATATATGTATAATTTTGTTGATGTCTTGTTGTGTCTCATTTTAAATTTACGCATTTTGTTGTGTTCTGTCTAGATCTTGTTCATGTATCATTTGTGCAAATCGATCGAGTCAGGCCAGCTAAATAAGACTCATTTACCTAATTTTTCTCCGCAAGAGCTACCATATTTGAACTAAATTTCATGTCCTAAATTGTCGAAAAGATTTAAGAATTTAAACTTCATATATCAAATATGTTTACTTAAAAACTTATAAATAATGAATGGTCATGTTACATATTAAAATAAATATGTTATCATACGTTATATTTAGAAATCAATTTCGTTTTATTCATTTTAATAGATTTTACTGTAATAGTTAATTAGTTTCTTAGATTTTATTTTTATCGGTTAAGAACTTAACATGCTTTTATATATAATTATACTCGATTTATGTAATAAATTAAATTATATTTGCTATTAATTTTAAATATCTCCATTAATAATATATATATATATATATATATATATATATATATATATATATATATATACATGCATAAATTGATAACATCAAACATTAATAATTTATTTTAGTTTGGTGAATATATGTCTTGATAATTGTGGATAGCTTTAATTTGTATATTAGTATTTTTATAATTTTGTAATTTAATAGAGTTAATAAAAATTAGCTAAAAAATTTATAGTTTCTTATTTCTTTCATGGTTTTAAAAAAAATAGAAAATGATTTAGTTATCTTTATATTTAAATAGATAAATTTAGTTTAAGAGTATTTTAGTCTATTTATTATAAAATTTGGCATAAAATTGTGGTAAAAAAATAACTTAAAAGATGAATTTAAAAAAATTAAAACTATGAGGAGTATTTTAAATTTGTATTGAAAATAAGTATTTATCAATTTGTTTTAAATATAAAAAGAATGATATTTAAGGGGCAACTTAGTTTTATAGTTTTAATGCATACAATCTTAAAGTATTTAGTATCAATAAACTTTAAATTAGGAAAAAAACTTTTTTTCTTTTTTCTTTTTTTTTTTTTTTTTTTTTTTGGGGGGACAGATTCATTGATCACTTTACATAAACTTATATGGAATTATATCGCGATTAGATCACCACCTTCCCGTACACATACGCGCCAAAAGAAATTCAAGAAAGATCAAACGTAGAGTTTTTTATTATATTTTTAATCCATGCAATCTTAATGCATGTAAATATCATGTAAATTAGGAAAAAATAAGTATTTATCAATTTGTTTTAAATATAAAAAGAATGATATTTAAGGGGCAATTTGGAGTTTTATAGTTTTAATACATGCAATCTTAAAGTTTTTAGTATCAATAAACTTTAAATTAGGAAAAGATCTTATGTTTTCTGACTGATTAATTGATCACTTTACATAAACTTTCATGGAATTATATCGCGATTAGATCACCACCTTCCCGTACACATACACGCCAAAAGAAATTCAAGAAAGATCAAACGTAGAGTTTTATATTATATTTTTAATCCATGCAATCTTAATGCATGTAAATATCATGTAAATTAGGAAAAAATAAGTATTTATCAATTTGTTTTAAATATAGAAAGAATGATATATAAGGGGCAACTTAGAGTTTTATAGTTTTAATACATACAATCTTAAAGTATTTAGTATCAATAAACATTAAATTAGGAAAAAAATCTTTTTTTTTCTGACTGATTCATTGAGCACTCTACATAAACTTATATGGAATTATATCGAGATTAGATCACCACCTTCCCGTACACATGGACGCCAAAAGAAATTCAAGAAAGATCATCAAACGTAGAGTTTTATCTTATATTTTTAATCCATGCATGCAATCTTAATGCATGTAAATTAGGGAAAAATCTTTTTCCGACTTAGATCAATGGTCACATACGGTTATATATATTAGAAGACCCCTTTCCCCTGTAAAAGCAAAAAAAAAAAATTCAAGAACCATGCATCCCGCCGGAAAAAACACTCCAGTGGATCAGTTGGGTAGTTGGCGGCGAACGGGCAAACGAGACCGCCGCCGCCCGAGGCCGGACCAAATAGTGCTCCAGTGGATCTGTTGGGTAGTTGGCGGCAAACGGCCAGACGAGGCCGCCGCCCGAGGCTGGACCAAGTAGTTCTGGGCGTAACTGGATCGATCTGCCTGATAAAGATGATATTGAAGTGGCGCAAGTCATGGTCATGATGAGCGAGTGCAAGATCAATGCTCCTGGGTTTCTTGATCAACCCCTTGATTTGTTGAGGTTTTTAGACAGCAATTGGGGGCGCAGAAGTCGGCGGTCGATGTTCAACTCTAAAGCTGTGACCAAGATTGGAGACAATGTAGTGTTGAATAAGAAAATTTCTGAGGACATAAAGAAATCATCCGAGGTTAAAATTTTGGAACCAGCTATGGAGGAACAAGAGGAGGTTGAAGCTGCACCAGCTATGGAGGAACAAGAGGAGTTTGAAGCTGCACCAGCTATGGAGGAACCAGCGGGGGTTGAACTTGAACATGTGGTACCAGTTGAAATTAATGTGGAACCCGTACCTCCGAATGAACAACTTGTTCAAGAATACGGGCTTTGTCAATTGAATACGGAATCATCAGATGTTCCCGGGAACGAAGATGTTTTCATGCAAATTTTTCCTTGATAAGGTTATGCAGTGTTTCCTCTAGTTAGTTTTGATTTCCAATTAGATAGCTCTTTCTTTTATTTTGGTGTTTGGAAAATTTTTAGGACTGTCATCACATTGGTTATCTGTTTTTCTCAACTAGCTAGTTTGAACTTTGAAGTAGTTGACCTTTGCAAAATATGAATTAAATGTTCTTTGCTTCACTCTTATGTATTTTTATATTTTTATTTTTAAGCAATTTCTTTATTTGTCTACTAAAATTTACTTCTTTGTCTGAAATAATCTTTTAAAATTTTCTATTATATATTATATACTTATGTTGTTTTAAATAACGATATACGAATTTTTAAAATTAGTAAAGAAGGGTAGGGCTGTCAATGGGTCGGATTTTAATCTGAATCCGATCCAAATTTTAGCATATTCGTCCGATAAAAATATCCGATGGATCATATCCGATTATAAATATTCGATATCCGAAATAAATGGAGCGAATATGGATTTACGGAATCCGATCCGTTAAGAATCCGAATCCGATATTATATATAATATTTAATTAAAAAAAATTATTTACTAGTACATAATATTAAGTAAAATGATTAAAATTAAAATTTTCACATATTTATCACTTTAAACAATAATAAAATTAAAATTTTTGTCTCTAAACATATATATTTTCTTTTATTAATAAGTTTAAATCAACCGAATTTAAATAAATATAGACAAAATTATCAAATAATTCATTAAATAATAATTATTTATTAAATATTATGTAATTATATTTAATTTTTTATATCAAATTTTTAATCTTAAAAAATGAATTTTATTGTTAATCGGGTCGGATCTTTTATCGGATCGGATCCGACCCGATTATGTATGGATTTAAAAACAATGCAATCCGAATCCTATAGGATTCGGATTCGGATCCGGTTATCGGATACTTTTATCGGATTCGGATCCGGAATCTCCTGATCCGGTCCGAATCTGACCCGTTGACAGCCCTAAAGAAGGGGAATGATTGGGAAAATTTTCTAAAACAACTATGGGTCATGGGCTTAGTTTCTTCCGACCCAATACTAATAGCCCATTTGGGCTTTGGCACAATGCGCCAAAGTTGGGTCTTGATCGTTTGCTATTGAGGCTTGAGCATACAATTTGTGCTACTTTATTTGGTTTATCTTTAATTAATTAAGAAAAGTATGACATATATGACGAGCAAGGTTCGAATAGGTTCTGTAAGAGACTTGTTAACTATGTGGCCAAATAATCGACGGGCTGCTGCGATTCCTTGCCAGAACTGGAATGACTGCCGTGTTCGGCCATGGTTGGGAAAGGTACCGTATGTGATGAGCAAGGTTCGAATCCGTTTAATGGATCGTTGTCCGCTCTGATACCATGTTACCTAGTAAAGAACGTCGCCCGCTCTAATACCATGTTAACTAGTAAAGAAGATATTGTATTTGAGAATATTTTCTTATTGACTCTAATCTTGGTTATACAAAATACACGAGATAGGTTACAATAGGGATAATTACAAAAATGGTATACCATCTGCACTCATTTGGCAAAATTGGTACTTAGATTTTTCCGATGACAGTACTACCCCATACCTCCCAAAAAGTTGCATTTCAATGCAAAAAGTCGCCGGAACCCGAAAACCCGTCTGAAATTCGACCCGAAATCCTACATGGCATGCTTTTTTATGACATGATAATACCACCTTCGCCACATCAAAAACCACCATACATGTGTCCTTTTCACCCATTTTAAAAAAATACACAAAAGCTACATAATATTGTTAAAAATATTCTTTTAACTATATTATTATAGTATGTATACATAATACATGTTTATATTAACATTACATAATAAAATAAAGGGATAATTACCAACGCCCCCCTGAGGTTTGGTGTTATTACAGAATACCCCCTGAGGTTTTGGAAATTACGAACTCCCCCCTGAATAGTACACCCTCGCTTACAAATAGCACCGACCGTTAATTACACCGTTAAATTCAAATTTAAATTCCAAAAACACCCTTAAGGGGTATATTGTAATTTTACTTAGAGTTTAATGATATAATTGTAATATTAGTTAATTTTGGATTTTTTGTATTTAAAAAGTTGTTATTTAATTTAATATTTAATATTTTATCTATAAATATAAATTGAATTAGATATTCCATGCATATTTATTTCTATAAAATATGATAAGTTATAAATTTCCTTTCATATTTATTTCATAGTTTTAAATATATTTTGTACAAGTCCATTTAAAGTTAATTTAAAATAATTTATTTGCAATTATAACAAATTTTCCCTCAAAATAAAAATTCATATAAAAAAACCCACACAAAGATCAACTAGTGCATTAATCATTATCAAATTTTCCTCAAAATTGAAAATCATAACAAATACACTAATATCAACAAATACATTAGTAAATTCACAAAAATATCCGTCAGCCGTTTAAACAATTATTTCAAACATTGAACATGTATGGTCAATATCTACAGAAAATATTAAACATCCATAAAATGTAGGTATGAAATTAGTCTATCATAAAAATATTAAAATAACATTAAGTAGCATTTTATTAAAACAAAAATTCTAGGTATACACAAAACTCAAGTACTTACATCAAACCCCCTTAACAATTTCAGTCCTTGCATTAGCCCCCTTACCTTTGTCTCTTTATTACATATACCCCCCTGAGTTTCAACATAGTAGGGGTAAAATAGTAAATTCAACACAATCCGTTAAATTTAACAGAGGAGATAACAGCCCAGGGGGAGTTCGTAATTTCCGAAACCTCAGGGGGTATTCTGTAATAACGCCAAACCTCAGGGGGGCGTTGCTAATTATCCCTAAAATAAATACATAGACTCTTAAACATTATAAATATTATATTAATAAATAAATAAAATCTTAAATTATATCACAAATTAAAAACATCTGCACCTCATCTTTCTTTAGTGGTGTAAGTGTAACAAGAGTCTGGAAGTATCATTCCTAAACTGCCTTTTCTTTACATTGCCAGATATCTCATATCTTCTCCATTTTCTTTACATTGCCAGATCTGTAAACCAACAGTTCATCTCTCTATAATTGTTACAATAATCACCTCTCCTCCCAGATCTGTGAATCCATCTTGGTTCTTTGCTATCAAGTGAACAACTATTCTAGTAATTTCGATACACAAATCCTCAGATCTCGTCAATGGCTTCACTTTCTCCATCCCTCTCTCTACCACTCTTCCCGCAGTATTCCTCCTTCTCTCATCCCCGGCATTCTCCACCCATTCCCCGTCTCCAGCCACCCCCTCCGCCGTCAGATATAGCTCCAAACTCGCCTTCGCCTGCTCCAGCTCCGCACAAGAAAACACCATCCCCTGCACCTGAACGTGCTACAGCAGAAGACGTCAGCGACGAGGACAAGCCCAATGCCGGCGATATAGAGGCGGAGGAGAAATCCTCCGGAGGAATGAGCGCCGCGCAGAAGGCCGGCACCGCCGCCTTCACCCACCACCACTCAGATCAAACCAGATTCCCACCACCGCCGCCCTCCTCCTCAAATCGAACGATGGGTGCAAATCCACCATCAACTCAATAAACCCTCGATCATCCATTGTTGAATGAGAAAAAAAAAGCTTCCAGATTTGGTATGTCTGCGTCCGATTCCTCCACAACCTTCCAGATCTATGTGTGTGTATGTGCGATTTGGTGTGCTTGGAGCACGAAGAGTCGCTCGGCGATGCGGACGAGCCGAAGAAGAAATCTCATAAGAAGATGAATTTTTTCTTTTTTTTTTTCTTTGAAACTTATTTTAAATATACATGTGAAATAATTGTAAATTAATAAAGGATGTATTTTGTGACTTTTTGTGATTAAATATATATGTAAAATAATAATTAATAATATACATCTAAAATTAATAATATATAAATTTATTATGGTTTTTTGTGATTAAATATACATGTAAAATTAATAATTATAAATTTTATTTTAAATATATATGCATGTGAAAATAATCAAATATTATAAAACATATTATTTTAAGTTTTTTATTTTATGTATTTTTTATGATAAATGTAATATTATATATATATATAATTATTTTTTATTTTGTCAAATTTATTTTAAGAGACAATCTTTGAATAGTACCAAAATTTTTTTCAAATTCCCTTTCACCCCCCAGTTTTGAAAAAGTTCATTTTCACTCCCCAATTGAAAAACACAATCTTTCTTTACTCCCCATTTTTTCAGAATATTGTATCCGAACTTAGGAATCGCATACCTAAATCACCAAATGACCTATTTTTTTCACCACTGACATATTTGTTGAGAAAAGATAATTTTAAGTGGAGTGATTCAGCTGAAAGGGCTCTTGAATAATTGAAGAAGGTTGTAACATCAGCTTCTGTGTTGGTTTTACCTGATTTCAACAAGCAATTTGTGTTAGAAACTGATGCTAGTATGGGGGGAATTGGCGCTGTGTTAATGCAACAAGGAAGACCAATAGCTTACTTGAGTAAAGCACTGGGGGAAAAGAATAAAAGCTTATCAGTTTATGAGAAGGAATTCCTTGCCATTTTCTTAGCAGTAAACAAATGGAAGCACTAATTGCAGGGAAATCACTTCATAATCACGTCAGATCAACAGAGCTCGAAACATTATTGAAACAAAGGAGGAGGATTATGCTTCAACAGAGATGGATTTCTAAATTGTTGGGCTTGGATTATGAGGTGCAACACAAGAAAGAAGTAGAGAACAAAGTAGTAAATGCTTTGTCCAGAGTTGATAACTCAAGAATGCATTGTAATAACATCTCCACAGTGGTACCTGCATGGATTACTGAAGTTAGTGAGTTTTTATATCAATGATTCCATATACTCTCAGATATTACAAGCCAAGTCCGTGGATAGCGGATCTTTTCCAAGTATTCTTGGAGTGGGGGATTGATAAGGAACAAAGGAATAATTTATGTGGGAGATAATGCCATCAAAATTTAACACTGTTATTAATGGATGAACCAATTTCTGAGAGAGAGTGTAAACCTCAGGGGGTATTTGTAATTTCTCTAACCTCAAGGAGCTGTTCGTAATTATCACTTTTTTAAATAGCCTATATTTATAAGCTCTCATGTCTTTTTTTTTTTTTTAAAATGAAACCTGTTAAGAAAGTCATGGGGTTTTAGCAGAGGATCCCACCTCATATATAAACAACCAAATCATACAAGCAAAAAGCCAATTTTTCATGATCCAAAGATTATAATGTTAAACATAGTAGCATGCCCACGAAAAGCGAAAATAGAGATATACCGGTGGGCGAAATCGAAATAGAAATAAAATCTAAGCTCATAATAATCAAGAGAGCAAAAGTTATTTAAGGAGAGGCCTCTCATACTCTGCGACTCTGTAGGAACATCTGTTGGCCTTCTGTTGAAGCGCCCAATCATCCGAGCAAGATCGATGGTGGTCATTGTGACACTCATCTGACAACAAATGTTCTCAACGATCATAAGCTCTCACGTCTTGCTTGTGCTTATTGAATATTAGTAATAACAATTTTGAAACTAATGCGACGCCCAAAAAGAGAGAAAAGAATGTGTCAAAATATTCAATATGTGGGTATTTTCTTACTTATTTTGAAGGAGAGGTGTAAAATAAGTTGGACACTGTTTAGCTAAACTTATTTTAGCATATAATAAGCTTCTTAGAATAAAAAAGAGTTCATTCCAACAAAAAAAAAAAAAAAAAGGGACAAAAAAATTCGTCTCACCAAACACTTTATAAGTACTTTTTTTTTATAAGCAGTTAAAAAAGCTCATAAGCCAAAGCATCCAAATTGAGTCACAACTAACTCGTTAGGAAAACTACAAATTAGGGCTTCCTATAAGTTAGGGATTGTATATATCAGGTTGTTAACATACCTAATTTAGGTGAACTCTTGTATTATATATTGTAACCGGGATAATTACAAAAATTGTATACCATCTGCACCCATTTAGCAAAATTGGTACTTAGATTTTTCCGATGACAGTACTACCCCATACCTCCCAAAACCGCCCAAAATGATGCATTTTTCACCGGAAAACTTAAAACCCGCCGGAAACCTTGTATGATGTGGCAGAGATTTTGGTTCATCAGAAACCTCCTAATATTGATCTAAAAGCTCTTTCAATTCTTCATTCTGCACTTCCTCTTCTGTTGTTACAGCAGTTAATGAAAATAATTGTCCAAACATTCCTTGAGCTCCATTCTTGACAAACTCATCAGTATCCAGGGTTGAGATTAATTTCAACTCAGCTTTCTGATTAATGGTTTGCAATTGAATCTGTCATCCTTTGTCACCACTATGTTTTTGTTTTTATAGTTCAGTTCAATAGGACTATGATCATTTAATCAGTCACCCCCCAACACCATATCACAACCCCCAAGAGAGAATGACCTCATTACGTAAGTAAACCGATGCCCCTGGATTGTCCATTTCATTTCTGGAAACACAATCCTACTTTCCAACTTCCTGCCATCTGCCACCTTTACAAACAAAGGAGTAGTATACTCTTTTTCATAGTTGAATTTGTTTGCTAACTCTTCACTCACAAAATAAGTGGTGGCTCTACAATCAATCATCACTTGGACCTTCCTGTCCTCAATCTCACCATTTAATTTAATAATGTGTGAGTTCTTTGTACCAGATACAACATGAATGGACACAGTTACATCTTCAGCTTCTGGAACTTCCTCCATCATACCACCATCTTCATTGTCGTGCTCATCACTACCTTTCCAGTCCTCTTCCTCAGGAATAATGATAAATAATTGCTTCTGTTTATGTTAGCCCTGGAAGCTCACTAGAATAAACAGGGTCTTATATGTTTTGAAGGATGACAAGATAAATATTAGTTTGCACAAATTTCAATTAAAAGTTTGGACTATTTTAGTTGACTTATTATTACCATTGAGGTCTTGTTTTCAAGTCTTCATTTCAGGTTTGTGAAGAGGGAAAATTGGTGACAGCTGGAACAAAGCTGTTGTTCAAATTTTGAAATTCAAATTCTTAACTGCCACATTTTGGAGCTCTATATAAAGAGACCTTCGCTGATTATTTGAAAATATAACTCATGCAATAAAGCTTCATCCTCCTACATTGCAGTAGCTATTGAAAGTACATGGAAATGGTTTATTCTTATAGTGTTAGGCTTGTAATGTAGTATGGAGAGGAATGATTGAGTTGAGTTCTGGAACTTGACCGCGGTATTAGTAGTACCAAGTGCTCATGTGTGACTTGACCTTTGGTGCTGGTACCGGGCATTCCAGTGTTGCTTTGTATTGTATATCAGACCTTGGTGTCTTATCTTTAATGGATACTCTCTTCAAAATCCCAAGCTTAACAACCTTAGGTAGAGGACTAATCCTTTTGGTTTGTGTTTTCACAACCTCTAGGGCAAAACCTCTCTAAATCTTTTTGTGCTTAAATTCTTTATCTTTGTTGCTGACTGGTACAAACCAGTGATGTTGATACCATCTCATGCTCAAATTCTAACAAGTGGCATTAGATCTAGAATGGATGAAAGAGCTTTTGTTGTTGTGATTGCTATTACTAGATCTAGAATGCCCTTTTGAAAGAAGATAGGTGTTTTAAGGACATTACTAGCTAGCTCTCAATATTATAGCATCCACAACAACTTCTTGTCTTTTTGCTAGATTGATTGCATAACTCAAATTTGTTGGCTAAAGTGCAAATACAGCTGCTTGAATTTCATCCTTTAATCAATGTTTTTAAAACCAGACCGGACCGGCCGGTTCAACCGGTGATCGGCACCAGGTCCGGTCCGAATAGGGTTCCTAAACCGGTGGTGGCCGGACCAGTCCAGGGCTGGAAAAACCGGCCGGTTAACCGGCGGTTTTGGCCCTGGAAACCAAACCGGACCTGACCGCCGGTTCACAAAGTGGTATTTTTTTTTTTTTTGGCTCTTTTTTTCCCCAAGTTTTTCATCGTCTTTCTCATTCCAGATTTTTAAATTTTGAGTCTTGTTTCTCATTCTAATCATCTGAGTGTCTCTGCTTCCATATTTTTCAAAAACAAAAACTTTTATCATCACTTGTCAGCCACCTCCGTTCACCATTTTGGCCGCAGCAATTTTATGTTCTCACTCAGGCAGAAATCTCTAGCAACCTTCTATCTTTACATATAATATTTTTCTCAAATATCTTATCTTTCTGCGAAGAATATGATAACTGAATATTGAGTAAATAAATACTACTAAAAATATGTGGAATATTTACAGCAAAACAATCAAAATATATAAATACAAATTCCTTATTTTTAGGAACTAAATCGGTGATTAATAATTTTGCTTATTTATGTTGCTTAATTTTAGGATCTAAATCCCTGATTAATAATTTTGCTTATTTACGTTCTCTAATTATTTTGGTATTGGGATCCTTCCAATTTAAATTTGCTCTTTTATTTTATAAATTAAGTTTATTTTAACTAGAATAATAAATTATTTTATTTATTGAATTTTAGATATTTCTTGAAAAAAATTAATTTTCTTCAAATATTTAAAATTTAAATCTATTTTGCAGTTTTATAATGTTATATAAATATACATAAATTTTAAAAAATAATATTTATTTATTTATTTATTACGTCATACCGGTTCGACCAGTGGTTGAACCGATCGAATCGATCCGACCGATGACCAGTAAGACTACCGGTTCACCCTCCGGTCCAGTTTTGAAAACATTGCCCTTAATCCACACACAAAAGTAGCTAAAAAGTACTCTTCAGTTAAGTGTTTACAAAACAGTAGGATCTGAGATTTAATCTCTTCGAGTTTAATGAGATATTGATCTATGGTTCCTATTTGCCTTAGTTTATGAAACTCTCCCACAACCATTTGTTTAACCATTACATCGACTAACACTGTATACATAAGTTGTTCCCAATTTGATTGTGGATTCAGTTCTACAACATTCTGTAACTATGTTTCAGTAACGCCAGTAAAGTATATTGAAGCAACGGTTACCTTATCTTCCTCAAGGACTGTGTTGATTAACTGGAAATATTTCCGAGCTTTGTGTAGCCATACCTTGGGATTAGTACCATCAAAATATGGGAATTCGAGCCTTGTAATGAAGATCCACTGCTTCCACTCCCTTGAGAAATCATATCAGTTGGTTTGGACATATTTGAAGCAGAGCCAACTCCTTTTCCCAATGATATGGACAAGCCTTCCCCCAAAACTGATTTTGTTGTATTGTATTGTTGCATTTGATCCGTAATTGAACCCACCTGTAGCATCAACCTCTCCAGTACCCCTGAAATTTCACCCAGCTTCCCTTCAACCTTTTGTTCATTAGCTTGTCGAACCAACAACCCTTCTTGTTTTTTGATTAACTCCTGCAGATCCTTGGATCTCAATCCATCCGCCATTTTTTTGTTTTTGTTTTTAGCAATAATCCGTCCGCATCAACCGGCTATGGATACCAAATGTAATGTAAAGTAATACTGAACTCAAAGCTAAATAAAACCGAGTATAGATGGGAAGAAAGAGAGAGAGAGAGGAGATGAGAGCAAACAAATCTTAATTCATTTCTTGAAGAATAAGGCTTTACATTCCATCCTTAAAATAGTAGCAAAGGACAACAATAATCAATAAGGAATAAGCATTGCTGCATGATCACCATAGTCTTTAGTGTCGGAAAATTCTAATCCCAAACTTGTCATTTGATTGGTCACTCTCCCTAAACTTTCCACCAACCACACGGCAAGTGTAAAACACTCACCCGCTCGTTACACCGGTTTGGCCGAGCTAGGCGGACTAGAATTACCCTTCAGTGCCACTGGTCCCCTTCTCTTTAATCTGATCCATTGAAATGTCATCTTGATGAACGGTTGTGATGGCTTGCGGGGTAGGATAAAACATCACCCCTGGATTTACCTTTTCATCATGAACGACTGAGATCTCACTCTTACTAATTTCAACGATGTCGTCTTTCATTTTCTTGAACCTCATCCTACGGCCATCTTTATAAATGATCCAACCGTTGTCATTCAAACTTCCATTATTGGCTCTCTTAAAATACATGACATCTTCCCACTGGAACCCTCTGTGATCTTTTCATGGAGGTTCTCACTGAGGATCGGGAAATTATTTCGGCAGTAAACGATGACCTAAGGGAGGTAAAAGGGAGGACATGATTGTATTAGCTATGTGTACTGTTTCTTTAATTTTAAAGAGTTCTTGGCATGTGAAGCTCATAGGATAGCGTATAATTTATGGTCAAAAGGTAGAAAAATCTTAGCCCTTTTGACCCAGAATAGGGTATCTGTAGTTTCTGCAGTTGATATTCATCCTGGGGCAAAAATTGGGAGAAGAATGTTGCTTGATCATGCAGTTGGGATATTGATTGGGGATAATGTGTCGATCTTGCATAATGTGACTTTAGGCGGCACGGGTAGGGCTTCAGGCGATCGGCACCCGAAAATTGGTGAAGTTGTCTTAATTGGGGAGACACTTGTGCTTTGGGAGAAGTTAGAATTGACGATGGTTCTAAGATTAGTGCAGGCTCTGTTGTGTTGAAAAGGGTACCGGCTAGAACGACGACGGTTGGAAATCCGGCTAAGTTGGTTGGTGGGAAGGAGAATCCGATTATGCTGGATATAATGCCGAGCTTGACTATGGATCATACATCACATATATCTGAGTAGTCTGATTATGCTATTTAGAATTGGTAATTCCTTGATATCTAACTAGTGTTTGTTCTTGATTTGTTTATGCTTTTAAGGGAGATAAGTTTTCCTATTAGCATAGAGTATTTCTTGTATTGTGTAAAATAAATCCCCTCTTCTGTGCTTGGTAGCTTCGTTTCTAATGTTTCTTGCTCTGTAATGAATAACAAGTTTTCCACTAGGTTTCTCTTGGTTAATGACATTATTTTTAAGCCTATTTTTTGTGATGGAGTCTATTGACACTTGACAACAATGTAATTTAGCAATTAAGCTACTTGGAAACCTAATGAAGTACACTTAAGTTCAATCTTGAATGCATTCTTACTCTTCATAGTTTCAGCTTCATATAATTATTCTGAAAATATTTGTACTTTTAGTTGTCGAACGATAGGTAGATGGGCTACCAACTATTTTTCCACTAGACAAGTTTAGTTTTTATAGGGCACGTAGACCCATTCTTAAATATTATCTGTTGTTGCTGAGTTATCCGATCATGGATTTCTTGTTGATAAACATTCTCATTTTCAGATCTCAATAACTTGACATATCTAATGTTGGAAACTAATTCAAACCAAAACATGTTCCAAGATATAGGCTTTTTTTTTTTCAAGCTGTTTTGGGTCTACCTTTCCCTGTGTGGCTTGTGCTCATCTTAATAGAATTGAGTGATTTGTAATTTTTAGTTCGTAGGAGTAGTTTGTAATTGTTGGTGCTCCATCTAACCGCCCATAATCCTTTAACCCAAGAGGTCGGCCCAAAGGAAAGTCGATGACCATTAAAACTGGCCCGACTAAGAGACGACTGAGATTAGGAAAGAAAAATAATTGTAATATACACACGTTAAATGTTTTAATAGACGACTGAGATTAAGAAAGAAAAATAATTGTAATATGGAAAAGATTTAAAAAATATTTCTCCTAAAATGTAATATGGAAAAGATTTAAAATATTTCTCCCCTAATCTCCGCGGTCATAAACTTTAAAAGATCCCAAGCGGATTGAAAAGTGTCAAAACTCTTAGAGATAAACTTGAATAAGAAGATCATCTCTTGGGATAACAAGAAAAGAGGAGAAGCACTTTACCACACTAGAGGAAAGAGAGAGAAGCCATGTCTAAGAAAAGGAAGCAACCCAGTTGTCCTCTTCCCGATGATATGTTCTTCGAAATTCTTGGGAGGTTACCAGTTAAGAGTCTCTTGAAATTTACGAGCGTATCCAAATCATGGAATGCTTCTATCAAAAACCCTAGTTTTATATCCTCCCACCACCATCATCTTCATGACAAAAGAATTCGCTTCACTTTCATGTCGCATTCAGAACAAACTGCTTGTTCCTGGGGCTCGTTCATTGGCTCTTGCGAGGGTTTAACCTGCTTCAAATCGACATCGACATCTGATTTATCAGTACGGAATCCTTTTATTAGAAAAAGTTTGAAGATTCCGGTGAATACAGAACCTAATAGAGGTAACCCATTGTCAATAAGCTGGGGATTTGGTTTTGCTCCCAAGAGCTGCGATCATAGGGTTGTAAAGCTGATCTTTAATGACAACTCCAACTGCTTGAGTGAAGTGGAGATTTACTCATTGACATCAAATTCGTGGAGAAGAATCGAACCTCCTCCTATGAGGTTTACATGCACTGACGGGGTTCTTGAATTTAGTACTTGTGTTTACTTGGACGGATCTATCTATTGGATGGCTGAATTAGGGGGAAACAGAAGACGCTTGGAGCTGATTTTGAGGTTTGATTTGGAGGAGGAAAGGTTTGAGGAGATAGCGGCCCCGAGAATTAATTTGGGTAATTTGGAATATACAATTACTGTTATCGAAGGATTCCTTGTTGTGTGGAGTGTTTCAGAAGTAATGAGGAAAAAGATTCATGTGCGGGCTCACATAAACAGGAGATCAAAGTCTGGATCTTCATTTTGGGTGGAGACGGCTATGTTTAAAATTAGTCCTCTTCCTAAAGGAGAGGAGACCCTGTTCGGGCTGAGGACGACCAAGTCAGGTCACATTATAGTTAGATTCGGACATAAGGGAGTTAAGTTTATCAACACTTTTTGTGATGGGGAGAAGTTGAGTTTTATGTCGGGGCGTTTAGATTTGGATTTTGTTGCTCGCCACACTGATTATCTTATTATTCCAACCACAGAAACTCTTTTCTTGCTCGATAAGAAAATATAGAATAGATCTTAGGATCTGTAGAAATAAAATTTAATTTTCTCCCATCATTGTCTTTCTTTTAAAAGTTTTTGTACGTTATTCTTTTGATCATTAGAAATAGAGTGCAATGTTTCGCCATTATTATCTTTCTTTTTATTAGTTTTTTTAATTAATGTTACGAGTATTACTGCCATTGCCATTATTATGTTAGAAATATTATAAGAGTATAATTGAGAATTCACAAATGCGGTGATGCGGTGTCACAAACCGCAATTTGTGAGTGAACCATATACCCATAGACAGTGATCGCATCGTACGCCAAAGAATAATCCATAGCTTCCAGAAAAGGAATAAAACTTCAAAATATACTGGCAGCAAACTATGGCATGGGAGAGAGGGGTAAAGCACTACTAGAAAACATCATTTTTACAACCGAATTCGCAACCGAAAAAGGGCCTTTTACAACCGGATAACAGTGTTTAGCAACCGACTTACAACCGAAAGCTTCGGTTGTTAAAACCCTGGTTGCAAACATTAGTAACCGATTTTTGCAACCGAAATAACAACCGAATTCCGGTTGCGAGAGTCCACAGACGTGGCATGTAAGCCACATCACTTTGCAACCGAATTTTCGATTACAAGACTGAAACCATTTTTGTAACTGAAAATTCGGTTGCAAAGTTGACGTGGCAAGTAATTTTTGCAACTGAAATTTGCAACCGGACTATTTTTTTTGCCAAATAGCTAGAAAATGTTTACACATTTTGCAACTAATAATCGGTTGCAAAATTAAATATTTTGTATTTTTTCGTATTTTATTTGCAACCGAATTTCTGTTGCTAAAGTTAATTATTTTTAATTTATTTTATATTTTCTATTGCAAAAATTATTTTTTGATCGTAAAAACTCATATAATATTAATTAATCAATATGATTTTTTACAAAAAAAAAAAAATCATATTTCAAACCTACATCACCAATAAAGTCAATATATCAAACAAACATTCTAATCAAAATATTATATAAACCAACAACAAAGATAATCATAACCATTCAATTAAATTCCAACATCTTCAATGTGTCCATAACAACATTAAAGTAATTCTCAAACAAAAAAATATCCGAATAATATCCAAATCAACAATGTGACAATAATCTAAAAGTAGTTTTATAACTACATACAGAAAAATATAACTTACAAGTTGTCAAGTTTATCATTAAACTTCTTCGAGTTTTAAGCAAGGTTTCTCTTTGTACTTCACTTGTATCGCCTTTGAGCTTAAACTTCACAACTTCACACCAATCAGTATCTCCTTCACATCCCTCAATTTCTTCAGTACTAAACCTGCATATGCCAATAAGAAAATCATGTTAGTTGCAGCAGCTCTAAGGAAGATTTATAACCTTAAACTTTGCTTCAGTGATCTGCTAGCTAATTGAGCATTTTACCTCAACAAGGATATCAGAAAAGTTGTAAAAAGAGCATGTCTAAAATTCCAAATATAAGTAATAAACCACAATTTATTCCAGAAGACAATATTGGGTAATAAAAAATTCAATCCACAAATAAAATTTGCGAACTTTGCTACTGAAAAAACATTCAAATACAATTAGTTGATCATCTTTCAGCCAAGAACTCTCCCCCACTCAAAAGTTACAAAGAGGCAAGCCAAGGAAAACACAAGGCACTTATAATCATCAAAATAGAATAAGTAAAACCCATAGCTAACATATCTAATGCATTGTGTTCGAAATATCATCATTTATAAAACTTATATAATACATCAATGCACTCCTAACATTCGCACATCACTACATAATCTAGACAATTGCAGATTAATACACCAAGAATGATGTTATCCACTAGTTCATTGAAATTTGGCGACATTGGTGAAAAGTAAGTTAAAACACCAGTGTAAAAAAGAAATACATCTCCAGCACTTGCTTGAAACTATATAGATATCAAAATGGGAGAGAATAAGAGCTAACCTCCATTAACTCAAATCTGAGAGAATGTTTACGAATTGCAGGATACCCTTTCCCCACACTCCAAGAATATGTGTCATAACAAACTCATCAAAGAGTGTCTCCTAAAGAACCAAAAACAAAAAAGAAGACTTTCAGCAACAGGAACATATTTACTCATGACAGATATAAGAATATACAAGATCAAGAGACATTTATTGGGTAATCAAAAATTCAATTCACAAGTAAAAGTTTCAAGCTTTGCAACTCAAAAACCAACCACAATTAGTGAGTCACCTTTCAACAACTCTCCCCCACTCAAAAGCTAAAAAAAGCTACAGAAAATCAAATATGAAGTCACACAATAGTTCATAATAGTTCAATGCGCTCCAAAAAAATAACTCACCTCTTTAATGATCCCCTTCAACAAAATATACGAGCCCCTTCAACAAGCTCTTTCAATCAAATATTCACCAAAATAACCCTACATAAGCAATAAAATTAGACAATGGAAGTGGGGGAAGAGGGCTGGAGTACTGACTGGAGTTCCAAAAAAATAATAATAATTAATAAAGAGAGAATACATGGAAAATTGCTAGCAGCTCAAAAATTGAAGCCAATAATTGCTAGCAAAATACATGGAACATAATTGTACCAAAAATAAAGAGAAATACATGAAAACAATTAAGAGAGAATACATGCAGGAGTACTGATTGAGTTAAAAAATAATTGTACTCATGAAAATAAAAAAGAGAATACATGAAGGAGTACTGATTGAGTTATTCTTAACGGAAAATAAAAAGAGAATACAAGAAGGAGTACTGATTGAGTTAAAAAAATTAGCAACAAGCTAGCAACTCAAAAATTTTACTAAGGTCTTCCAAAAAAAAAAATAGATAGGAATACATGAAACATAATTGTACTAAGGTCTTCCTAACATTTGAATTCACAACCAAGCTAGACAATATAGGTTGCCTCAAAATCTTCAAAGGCTTAAGGCTCATGTATGCCTTTTGGTTCAAGACTCAACATCCTTTAGCAAACCACTGCCATGAACTTGAGCCAACAAAGGTTCTATATATTTGGCCATAACTTGAATCTGAGAAACCACTATATCAAAGACTGAATTTGGCATGAGAATACATTCAATTCTATGATACCCAAGAGACAAATGAATCAAGACAAATGTCTCCCGTAACATATGCCATGAAAGTACATCTATTAATCAAGTTCATATATATTGGATTTTCCTTTAATACAGAAGATCCCAAGAACGAAGTTCTATCCTCAAAAATAGATGAAGAACACTACTGTTATGATGAAGCAAACCTAGAAACTTAGATTTTAAATGAAGAAGGACCCCTACTTAATTTTTCATGAAGAGAGCCAGAGGGTGGTGGCAATGGCAGCTGCCCTTGTCAAATCTAAATAACACATACAACAAATCGATTTCTAAAGAACTTAAAATGTTTTCCCTTTAAAAGAAGACGAAATTTCCCCTGTAAGATTAAAGAACTTAGCCATGATAAGAGCTAAAACAACAAGAACACTCCAATCATGGTTTACTTGAGAAGCATATACAAAGACAGAACAATCGCCATCTATTTGACAAAAAAATGGAGAATATAAATGCAATAATAAACACTTAACTTCAAACATCACTGTCGATTCTAACCTCTCTCCGTCGCCTTAGACAACATATGGAAGATAGAAAGAGAACTAGGAAAGACATCAGCAGCAGCAAGCATAACTTGAAACAAATTAAACCCATTAATTTTGCCCCACATGTTTGGTGATACTTACCCCAAATTCAAATAACGAAAAGAAAAGAAGGAACCCAAAAAAATGAACTGCACAACAGCAAATCTAAACACAATTCCCCTAAACAACAACAGGATGTCAACTTTTCAATAATCCAACTCTCATTCTTCAACCACCCAAATGTGCAATACTACCAAGTTTTTAGCAAACAACTATCTCAGAAACAAATTCATTTCACCAAATCTATCAGAATTATTTTCAGTGATTTTAAAATCATCAAAAATCCACTAAAAGGAAATAGAGGCAAGAAAATGACAAACCCAATTCCTCCTTTTTAAGGTTGCCAATATCTCATCCACCAAAGATTCATCAACAACGGCATAAATTTTGATGCCTTGAAGGTGTTTTTGGCACAAAAAGAGTTATGAGAGGAATCACGATTCCTTTCAATCAAGCAATTTCATTTATTTCCCAAACAATTTATATATTAAATGAATCCATGAACTTACAAAAGATATGAGTATGCAGCACTTTCACCGTCGATTCTCGTCTCTCTCCATCGCCGTTGATAATTGCTTCCTCTGTTGCCTTCCGGTCTCGCCTCACTTTGCCGAAGTCGAGTCTCGTCTTCACGTCGCCGTCGAGTCTCCAGTGAGAGGAGAACGACTTTTTAAGTTGGTGAAGTGAGGAGGCGATTTGGCTTGGCTAGGGTTTTTTCGAGAGAATTAGGTCCCAAGGGACGCCCAAGTCTTTTTTTAGGAATATAACCCTCAATTTCTTTTCCCTTTTTCTTTCCCCGATATTTTCTGACATGGCATCTTTATATACTAATCAAGCAGCAATTAACTTGTTTTGTAAAAGGAAGAAATTTTAGGGGCCCTTTTGCAAATAAAATAAATTTATAAGTTAGAACAAAACAAAAACAAAAGCCCTAAATCTAACATAATTTCTCCATTTTTCCTTCCTTTCCTCTTCCGCTCTTATCCCGTTCTTCTTCTTCGGCTACATCCCCCAGATCTGTCCCTTTGTTCGCATATCATATCAGCATCACCATCACGTATTTGAAGTTGACCCAAACCACATGTTTTAGGGCTTGAAGTCGAGCATCTAAGGACTGGGCTTCATGAGCAATGAACAACTATTAAGAACATGAACCCCAATCCTTAGAAGCTAACTCCAAGCTCCAAAACGGTGATTTGTTTTCGCATTCGTCTGCCTCTATTGAAAAAGAAGAAGAAAGAAGGGGAGAGAGAAAGCGGCTAGGGTTTTGCTTGAAGTAAGGTGTGAGGATGACAAGTGATAATTGAAATATTTATGGAAGAATTAGGTGTACATGCATTCAATTAAATTACCATGCATTCAATTCAATACTATGACGGTTGGTTGTTGAGGAATAAATAAATAAAGAATGGGATTTAATAAATAAATCGCACAAGCGATTTAATGAATCGCGCAATCTATTCTTCTTATAGAGCTAGTTTTTTATTTATTTTAAATATTTATTTGATTTATTTTTTACCCTACACCCTAAAAATTTGATATAGTTGAATGCATCTGCAAACTACGAACCGAATAATATTGAATGCTTGTAGGCCTAATAAATCGCTCAAGTGATTTAATTAATCGCTCACGCGATTCTAGTCCTTTATTTTATTTAAATATTATTTATTTATTTTCTTTATTTAATCGCCTGAGCGATTAAATATTAAAAATAAATATTTCTATTTATCTGATTAAATTCTAGTTAGCTGATGAATCTAGTGCGCGATTCATCAAATCGCGTGAGCGATTCTGGTTAATCGCTCAAGCGATTCAATGTATCGCTCACGCGATTTTATAAATCGCTCACGCGATTAAATATTAAAAATAAATATTTCTATTTATCTGATTAAATTCTAGTTAGCTGATGAATCTAGTGCGCGATTCATCAAATCGCGTGAGCGATTCTGGTTAATCGCTCACGCGATTCAATGAAGAATAGTAAAACCATTAAAACTGTAAAATACAGCATACTAGATATATAAAAATAGAACAACATTCAGTCTGCTTTCATTACAAAACCAGTAAAATACATTACAATCAAACTAAATATTTTATGGGGGAGGAGGAAACTGATTAACCTCCTCCGGATCATATTGAGGGATAATGGAATTAACACTCCCCTCAGAGGACTCAAGGTAAACAACGTCGTAAAAGGACTCGGGGTCTGAGTCCCTATCACTTATGTGGAAAGCGTGGAGGTGCTCCTCTTCGCCCTCCAAAAGGTGTGCCTGCCGCACTTTGAAGATATACCTAAGGTCATCATAATAACGGCATCCAAATGCCCTGGCATCCAAATCCCGCTGAATAACCTATGTAATATTAAACATTGAAAAATGAACAAAGAAAGATTAAAAAAAAACAAAACAAAAAGGGACACTGATGAATTCGACTTACCTCAATGGTATTCACACCATAATATACTAGGGGATCAATTTCGGCACTAATACGATTAGCAGCCATTTTAACTCCAGGACACGCCAATAATCTACGGAATTCGTAAAATTTTATCCGCAGTCCTTTCACTGCTGCTACAACATCTCGTGCCCAGAATCTGGTTTTGAATCGCTTAGTCAATTCACGCGACACAATAGATAGCACCGTGTCTAAGACTTCTAGCCGATCGATTTCGTTGTCTCCGGCATATATACGAAGACGTTCAACCATGTACTCTTCCACCCATGCCAGAATAGGTCTTGGAGGGTTATTCATGACTTTATTTGTCAAGGATTGAGATATAGGACAGAGAAAGAGAAGCAAGGCTTCTTGCAGGTGATGAAAATTTTGCAGAAATCTGAGAACAGAGCAGAATTGAGGATACTAATAAAGGTGATTGGGCCTTAAACCAACCAACAGTCGCACCCCTTCCTTCCTTCCTTAGTCGCATTGTAAAGGTGACGGTCAAAATTCCGGGATGAGTGCAGGCAGCTTTTCATTAAATTCAAGCATCTCATCGAGAACATCTGTCAGACGCGGGAAGAAGACAATGGACATCTATGTCCCTTCTTCAAATAAAATAAAGGACTAGACGTTGATGAAGAATCGCGTGAGCGATTAACCGAATCGAGTCCGCGATCCAATGAAAATACAACAAATTATTTATAGTATCTAATATTTAGAACAAGAATGAATCGCGCGCGAGATTAATTAATGAATCGCAAGTGCGATTCATTAAATCGCTTGCGCGATTAAATAAAGAAAATAAATAATTCTATTTAGCTGAAGAATCCTGTACGCGATTCATCAAATCAAGTGCGCGATTCAATTAAAACATAAATAATTTGATATAGCTGAAGAATCTAGTGCGCGATTCATCAAATCAAGTGAGCGATTAATTTAGGAAAAATTAATATTTTGATTTTTTTACAGAATCGCGTGAGCGATTAAATAATAAAAATAAATATTTCTATTTATCTTATTAAATTCTAGTTAGTTGATGAATCTAGTGCGCAATTCATCAAATCAAGTGAACGATTAAATTAAAAAAATTAATATTTCGAAACACATAAATACAAATTTCAATATTTCAATAATTCTAGTTAGCATTCAATATTATTCGGTTCAACATGCATTCAATTGATGTTGATGAAGAAAATAAATAAATAATATTTAAATAAAATAAATAAATAGATGTTGATGAAGAATCGCGTGAGCGATTAATTAAATCGCTTGCGCGATTTATTAGGGAATTGTACATTTTGCGCAATTTATTAGGGAATTGTACATTTTGCGCGATTAATTAAATCGCTTGCGCGATTTATTAAAGAATTGGACATAAATATTATGAATACATACTGTGTAACTTAAATATTGTATTTATCAACTCCAAAAAATATTTCGGATGCTAAACGTAACCTTAAAAAAGAGGTATTATCGTCATCCAGAATATCCAGTGGTTCCCCACGCATGAGAAGCACAATGTAATATAAGGAATAGAGTCCACAATCGCCACTGAAAAAAAAAAAATTAGAAATTAAATAAAAATATAATAAAAAATTTTAAAGTTAGTAAACTTTAAATGTACCTTCGTTTATTTTTTGGACACGGAGCAAGTTGCAGCTTCCACATGTGCTTGAGGCTGTCACCTAATTACCTGAACTTTCCTGTGTGGGCCAACAATTTGGGAAAGAAAACACACAGATGGTTCAAAGCAATTTGGTAATTCCTGTGGTCAAGGGAACCACCACCGCTGTCGTAAACTTTGATGACTCCCTCTTGGGGCAAAATCTCGACGGCCACCCAATGGGAATTTCCTGAGTTGACAATGCCATAAAATTTTGTAGCTCCTTCCCATGCAGGGCCATGCAAAAATGGTAGAGAACCAGTTGTATACGGCAGAACAGTGTCCTCCTTCCATTTGATGGGATCATTCCAGATCCTTCGCATCACATCAAATGAATGCGAGGCAGTCCGGATGTCTTCTTTGGGTTCATTCACAGGCCTCACACCCTTGGCACCCTTGGCACTCTTGGCACCAACCCTCGGATTTTTGGCACCCCTCGGAGCAATGGCAGCAGTATCTGGCTTATTTGTAATAACGACATTGCCATCTTCACCAACACAAACTGAATCTTCCTCTGTAATGAGACCCCTTGATAGATAATAATTCGTTTTAAGATGTTGGAAGAAAGTCTCATCGAGGACCAAACAATCCTGAGCATATTGATCTGGGAGCCTTTTTTGTTTAAGCCTTATATTGGCCAAACACTCTTCCAAATGCTGCAACGAGTGAACCAAAAAAAAAAACAATAAAGATCAACTATGCATCATACAGGTATTGACTAACATAAACTATATAGGAAGTTTACCTCGGATACCAACCATTTCCCATTTCTGAGGATGGTTAGGAAGAATTCCGCGTCGAAATCCGCAGTTTGTCCAGGAATTCGGTCTTTCGGCCCTGCACTAAGAACCCAGTTGTACAAGTAGCTAGAACCAGATTTGTCCGTATTTTTGGATAACCATCTGTTGTGAGATTGAGAGATGGTTTCTGCGGTTTGCAGACAAGGCAGTTGGGGCTGAGCCGTTAAGGCAGGTGTTGCTTCTTTAGCCTTGACTCTAGCTCTGGCTGTAGCTGTGCAAAGCCTCTTAAGTTGCAGCGTATAAGGTGACAGGAGGTAGGCGGGCCTTCTTTTATTTCTCTTTGGTCTTTGACGTTTAGACCCTTCAACATCCTGCACCATTACACTACGGCCTGCTTGGTGTTCTTTTTCCTTCTCCAAATGCTGTCATATCTTCTCAACAGTTGCCTTCACATATTCAGAATGAGCTTCAGCTTGGTCTTCTTTCTCCTTCTCCAAATGCAGCCATATTTTCTCAACAGTTGCATTCAAAGATTCAGAATTAGCTTCCGTTTTCTGGATAAACTGTTGAATTTCAAAAGGGATTTGCACTGCAGCAGCTGGTGCAGGTGATGGTGATGTGTCAGGTGCTGTGGAAGTTGGGGGTGCGGTGCCCCAATCAATTCCTGCGGTAGGTGGTGCTGTGGAAGTTGGGGGTGCGGTGCCCCAATCAATTCCTGCAGTAGGTGGTGCTGTAGTTGGATGTGATGGTGAGGGGAACCAATCCATGTTAGAATTCATGAGATTATCATCTTCTCGGACTGGATGGGGCAATTCATCCCCAATGATCAAAAGGGTGCACCCTTTCAAACACTGATGTAGATAATCAATGGGTGCATCCTCTTCTTCTGAACTTGTTTGTTCATGAAGGTCCCTGATGTAACTCATATTCTTTTCAATGCTGGAGGGCAACAAAAATGGACGTACCTGATCCTGTTAAATCAAAAAATAATAGATGTTAAAGGTATTCGGTGATCCATGGCAAAGAAAATAATATAAATTTTGTTCTAACCTCAGGTCCATGGTTATTTAACTTTTGCCGCAATTCTTCAATATCGATTGGGTTCCCTCTACTGTGCATCCATCTGAACATCCTGGGGAGTGGTAGTTTGGACATGTGGGAATCATCATGTTCTAGGCCGCCTCCATAAGAACTTGCTATAGTTGGGCACATTTCGTAAGCCCACGCCTACAAGGAACAAACAGGAAAAAAGGTGTATTATAGATTTTGTTTCAATTAAATCGCTTGAGCGATTCAACAAGTCGCGTGAGCGATTCATAAATTTGCGTAAGCGATTAAGCTGAATAAGATAAATATGATGATCATAATCACCTGCAAGGCCCATGGAAAACCTGAAACATGATAGGTCTTCGGTTTAGAGTCAAATTCTGTAGGGGGCAGCCATTTAGCAATATCCTTTTCCCTTTTTTTTATTGAATCCATTGTCGCCTTGAATGACACTAGTCCCCAAGGATATGAATAAAAAAAATCCAAGTCACTTGCAAAACAAAGATGATCCCTATTTACAACTCTCCCCTTTTCAATACCCAGCAACATGTTTTGTACAAAAAGCACATGTGCTATCTTCAAACGGTCTTCCACCGGAATCTTTTTATTGAATAATAAAATTTCCAAATCAGTGTCCTTCACTTTTGATTTCCATTTATTTCGGAGGATCCTCTTAAGAAAATCCTCGGCATTATTTATAACACTCAACTCATCAGCTCTATCGGGCATCTTACCTCCTCCACAATAAAGCTCAGTGACAAGAGCAAACTCCCTTAAGCCAAACCTAACTGGCTTTTGGCCTATCAAGACCCACAGCTCATTCTCTTTCTTGGTGGGTAGGGAGTACATCATAAGATAATGAAGGAGGCTGCCTGTTCATTTCGTTCTCCTGAAGGAATTCTTTTACTGGGGAAAGACGCTCCCATGATGACCGGACTGTGATCCTCACAGTTGAAGAGAAGAAGTACCTTTCCCAGAAAGGGCGCATGTTGAATTTTGAAAAATCAATGCTCCGGGTGACCTCTTCTTCATACTCTTCCTGTAACTCATTGTCATCATCCTCCGCCTCATCAAATAACCCAATCATACCCATATTGTTCGAATGTCTTCGCTTACTCCTATTTTCCCTTATGTACCAGTCCCCTTGCGTAATTTCTTCATCTCCGGTGTGTTCATCATCTCTGAACTCCTGAGATGTATAGGATCAAAATACCATTTGTCAATATAAAAGATTTGAAATACACAAAAGACGCCATTTTGATCGCGTACGCGACTCAATCAATCGATTAAGCGAGTACTAGATACTTCCGGTATAAACAACCCAAAAAACACAGTATATAAATAAGAGAATATAGTATCAACTCCAGAACGAAAGTTGAAAACAAAAAACAAAGAACCATTACTTTGTAATTGGCCTCTTGGGATATCTGCATGGGATCAATAGTGCCTTCTCCTTCCCTTACTGGGCTTTGGTTTGCTCCCGCTGATGACATCTTGTTTGGTTGATCGTAAAAATGTGATAATAATCTGAATATAGGAGAGAGAAAATGGATGAAAACCCTAGTTTTTTTGCTTGTGAGGAAGATGAAGAAGAAGAACAAGAAGAAGAACAGTCCTTTACTTTTTACTTTCCTTTTTTTTTACCTTTCTCCTCTTTCTCGCTAAAAGTTTGCTTATAACTGTTATCAAATTAATTAATGATGTGATTGGTTTGACTCTTGTGTTGATATATATATTAAATATAAATAACTGTCAGACAAAAAATGAAAAATTTTAATATAATGTACACAATTGTTGCCGCCTTACCGGACATGTATATTACAAGAGGTTTAATTTTAGAGAATTTGATTGCGAACTACCGTAAGAATCGCGTGGGCGATTCTTGAAGTCGCCCACGCGATTTAATACGTTTTGTGGCCAAAATCAAGATCACCTTATGAGAATCGAGTCAAATTTGTAATGGGGTCATTTTATTGTTGGTTATAGCGAAGCTTGATTTGAATGTACCAATCACAATCCCTTCTACATGGTATCAAAGATGATGTTAGGATTTGTTTGGGATTATGACTAAGGTTTGCAATACATCGTACTACACAGATAAGAATCGCTATGGGGCTCATATCAAACGCAAAAGAAACATGATGGGGGACTAGCAAAGTAATATAAACCCATATTAAGTGCGAACTACCGTAAGAATCGCGTGGGCGATTCTTGAAGTCGCCTACGCGATTTAATACGTTTTGTGGCCAAAATCAAGATCACCTTATGAGAATCGAGTCAAATTTGTAATGGGGTCATTTTATTATTGGTTATAGCGAAGCTTGATTTGAATGTACCAATCACAATCCCTTCTACATGGTATCAAAGATGATGTTAGGATTTGTTTGGGATTATGACTAAGGTTTGCAATACATCGTACTACACAGATAAGAATCGCTATGGGGCTCATATCAAACGCGAAAGAAACATGCTGGGGGACTAGCAAAGTAATATAAACCCATATTAAGTGCGAACTACCGTAAGAATCGCGTGGGCGATTCTTGAAGTCGCCCACGCGATTTAATACGTTTTGTTGCCAAAATCAAGATCACCTTATGAGAATCGAGTCAAATTTGTAATGGGGTCATTTTATTGTTGGTTATAGCGAAGCTTGATTTGAATGTACCAATCACAATCCCTTCTACATGGTATCAAAGATGATGTTAGGATTTGTTTGGGATTATGACTAAGGTTTGCAATACATCGTACTACACAGATAAGAATCGCTATGGGGCTCATATCAAACGCGAAAGAAACATGCTGGGGGACTAGCAAAGTAATATAAACCCATATTAAGTGCGAACTACCGTAAGAATCGCGTGGGCGATTCTTGAAGTCGCCCACGCGATTTAATACGTTTTGTGGCCAAAATCAAGATCACCTTATGAGAATCGAGTCAAATTTGTAATGGGGTCATTTTATTGTTGGTTATAGCGAAGCTTGATTTGAATGTACCAATCACAATCCCTTCTACATGGTATCAAAGATGATGTTGAGCGATTTAGTAACTTAAATGATTACAATCTAAATTTCTAAATACAAATCATTAAGACAAGTTACGTTATGGATTTCAAGATACAAATCAATAAAAATACTGCTAAAAACAACAAATTGACTATTATCAAATTGTTCACAATATTTTGTTCTCTTCCTTCTGGAATGAGTGGTGTCCTCCTGCTTGAGACTTCACCTTCATCGTTCTGTGGCTCTTCTATTGGATTACACCATTGAGAAAAGCCATGCAAATTGCAACAATAAAATAATCTTCCCCTGTTGGAATTATCTGCTCTATCGACCACCTTGATTGTAGCCCACTGATCGCAATCCCTGCATTTCTCCTTTCTATATCTAAGAGAACTTTTGCGTGTAAAAGCTGAGCTATTTGAGTTTGCCATGATCTTTAAATTCCTTAATGATAATCAGAAGAATTATATAGTGATCCCCACCAACGGCTATAATTAGGATATAAATAGTGTATAACTGCCATATTATAACGGCTATAATATTTTGTAATATTATCATCATCCAGGGGCTCTTTTGCAAACTCACAAATTTACGCACTGCCCCTCCTACTCAAATATAAAATAAATTTGTTCTGTTTCCTTTGGCCAAACCCTAATTCACTTTTTTATCTTCCATCCTCTCCTCTTATGTTGAATATTTCCGCCGCCGCCCTCTCCAATCCAAAGGAAAAATCCTTCGTAGATCTGTAAGAGTCTGCCCTATTAGTTTGAATTGCTCTCGAAAATTATCATGTTTGCTGTATGATTTCCGCCATACAGTAGCAATCAATAGATGTTTCTTTGTTTGGTCGATGTAGTGTTTACTCGTTGTAGATGAACTATACGATGGGCAGTACAGGAGAGAGTTTTGAGAGTTTTATGCGTCCTGTGCATAACAATTGGAAAGAAACCCTGGAAAATGCAATTGAAGAATTATTATAGATTTTAAATCTATAATAAATCTTCATTTGCATTATCTAGGGTTTCTTTCCATTGTTATGAACGGTCTGCACAAAACTCTCAAAGCTCTCTCCTGTATTGCACGTTTTATAGTTCTTCTACAATGTCTAATGATCTATTGCAAGGCCAAACAAAGAAATCTATTGATTGTTACTGTTTGGCAACAAGTCCTACGGAAATGACGATTTTCATGAACATTTCAATCAAATACGGCAGATTTTGTGATTAAGGAGGAAGACAGATAGATCTGTTAATATCCATAATGTTAATAAACCCCCTTGGCTGAAGAATCGCATGCGCGATTCATTAAATCTTGTGAGCGATTCACTAAATCTTGAGCCCGATTATTTAAAAAATAAAGTAATGGATCAAGCTGAGTGTTTTTTAAAGTGTCATATATCGAATTAAACTCCAAATTTTATTATATTATAATATATTAATTGAATCTTGGGCGCGATTAATTAAGAAGAGTTAGCGATTCAGTAAATCTTGGGCGCGATTAATTAAAAAAAGAGATATGCCCATTTGGCTGAAGAATCGCTTGCGCGATTGATTAAGTCGAGTATGCGATCCATAAAATCGCGTAAGAGATTCATTAAATCGTCTGCGCGATTAATTAAAAATCAAAGATGTATTATACAATTTATTTATCTAAATGACATTCTGTTATTTATCTAAATGACTTTCTGATCACATGTAGACTTTTTGTGTCTTTTTATTGTGCTCGATTAACTAAAAAGAGAAAGATGCCCATTTGGCTGAAGAATCGCTTGCGCGATTGATTAAGTCGAGTACGCGATCCATAAAATCGCGTAAGAGATTCATTAAATCGTCTGCGCGATTAATTAAAAATCAAAGATGTATTATACAATTTATTTATCTAAATGACATTCTGTTATTTATCTAAATGACTTTCTGATCACATGTAGACTTTTTGTGTCTTTTTATTGTGCGCGATTAACTAAAAAGAGAAAGATGACACTTGGCTGAAGAATCGCTTGCGCGATTGATTAAGTCGAGTACGCGATCCATAAAATCGCGTAAGAGATTCATTAAATAGTCTGCGCGATTAATTAAAAAATGAAGCTGTATTATACAATTTATTACACAATTATTTATCTAAATGACATTCTGATCACAAGTAGTCTTTTTGTGACCTTTTCCTCCACACTTTGAATAGGTATTGTACCTTTTTCTTCCCTCAGAAGGTGCCCGGAATCTAGTCATCCTTTTTCTTCCAACACGCACCTTCAGTGGAGGTGGCAGTACTTGTTTTATACCTATATCTTCAGGCAATTCCCACTGTAACTCTGGAGGTGTAGGAAAAATTGTCTCAGAATATGCAAGTATGTAGTACTCAACAGTGTAAAATTTGGAGCATAGGGAATATATTCTTTGTCCAAACCCTATTGGGTTTTGCTCCCTTAACGCCGATAATGCATGGGGGCAGGGGATCTTATCCATCTGGAAGACACCACATGTGCACGTCATATTGTTCAAGTCAACCATAACCTCTGCTCCAATTCCACGAACAGAAAATTCATGAGCATTGAACTGTTGTGCAATGCATCCTTTGGATTTCTCCAGATTACTCCGGAGAAGTTTCTCTTTGGATGGCACCAGGACTGTACTGCAGTTGATCATGTCCGTTCTCCGGGTGTGGAACCAATCAGCCAATATTCTTATGATAGACTCAAACAGAGCAGGGATAGGATACTCCCTTTCAAATCGAATCCTAGAATTAATAGACTCGGCGATGTTGCTAGTCAGAACATCATACCTGTTTGTTTTAGAATGCACCCTGCTCCATAACTCAAAACCAACTTCATCCTTCAAGTACTCTGCAGCACGTTTGTGAATACGTTCGATCTCTTTGTAGTGCTCCATGAAATCTTCGACGGTATATGCTTTAACTGCCCTAAAAAATGGCTCAAGGATTGAACTTTTTTTAAACCGTTGTCTCAAGTTCTCCGATAAGTGCTTCGAACAAAATCCATGATGAGCCTTAGGATAAATCTTAGCAACCGCATTTTTTATGGAGACATGTCTATCCGATATTATACAGAGATCATCACTATCCGGTGCTATCCTTTTTAAATTTATAAAAAACCACTCCCATGATGCATTATTTTCGGAATCAACCACTGCCCATGCAATCGGATAGGTATGGTTCTCACTATCTTGTGCAGTAGCCAAAAGGAGAGTACCATCGTATTTACCGGTTAAGAAACAACCATCAACGGCTAACACCTTGCGCATGTACGTAAAACCCCGTATGCATGGTCCGAATGCAACAAAAAAATGAAGAAACCTGTTTTCGTTGGCAAGAACCAATTCAGTGACGCTTCCTTGATTCTTAAGAGTTACCATATAACGATATGCATCTATAATTGCATATCCATGCTCAGGTGATCCCCTGACAATATTTTTGGCATGTATTCTGCCCATCCAACATTTCCAGTAACTAACCTTGGCCCCCAATTGAGCTTCGACGTACTTTTTAATTTCGCCTGGTGTGGGACCTTTCTTGTCAAAAAACAATGGCTTCACTAAGTCCCCAATCAATTTTGCGGTAGCCTGTTGATGAGTGGTACTTGCTTCTTCCAACCCACAAGTGTGCATCCGGTTATACTTTCTGAGGATAAATCTTTCAGAATTAACATATTTAACACACCGAAACCAACACTTGCAATCCTGCGAATAACATCCCAGAACAAGAAGGGACTTTGTAGATTTTATCGTTCGTAATTGGAAGCTTCCCTTACATGCAACAAGGTTGATCTTCATGATGGCATCTTCTTTGTTAATAAACTCTTCATCCTCATTAAAACCTGAGCAATCATCCCATGTATGACTTTCAATCCTGGCCTCTGGATTATCATAACATATAATGGCTTCCTCCTGATTAATACATTGATCGGGCACTTCTTCCTCGACCACATTTTCAGAAGGATTACAACGATCTACCATTTCTTCGTTTATAGCAAGGGTGTTATCGGGAAGATTGAATTCTTGATCGTTGATATCAGGGAGACTGAAGTCTTCATACTGATGCTGGTATTGATCTTCACCCTGAGAAGTAAACCCGCTTGTACCAACATGTTCGGATTCTGTTCCACTCTCCTTCTTATCCAAGGAAACCTTCAAAACGGGCCTCCAACCTTGAGGAGAGATATCGGCAAAATAAACTTGTAGGTCGTGATCAGTCTTTATTTCAGTTGGATAACAGGTTGGAGGTGCACTTGTAAGAAAATATTTCACGTGCACATCATCATGGGAGCAAGTAAGTCCTGCTTGTTCTATAATATCACTTATCAACATTTGGAATGTAGTCTGATTGCTCACAAGAATAGCAGAAGTTTGCTTGCTCTCCGCAACCCAATTCAAACACGTGGTTTCTTCTTCCCACACTCCAAGTGCAAATCCAATAACAAATTTTGACATAACCCAGTCGCCGTTCCTTTAAAAAAAAAAAAAAAAATTAACCATGCATGCAGTACAAAACTAAGAAACAAAAAATTTGATCGCGTGGTCGATTGATAAAGTCGCGTGGGCGATTCCTCAAATTCGCGTGCGCGATTAAAGAATCACGTGAGCGATTATGAGAAATCGGGGAAGTGATTAATAAAATCGAGTGCGCGATCACGTTGTATTGTCCTTATATTTGCGTCCAATTTAGGCTAGGGAATGTACTGTATTAAACCCAGATAGATGGGGTTCGGAAAAAACTCAGTTAAATCATTCAGTAAATAGGTTTGAGAAAAAATTCAAATGAATCGCGTGAGCGATTTATAGAAATCGCTCAAACGATTAATAAAATCGAGTGCGCGATCACTATGTATTGGCGTTATATTGGCGTCCATAACAGGTTAGGGAATGTAATGCATTAAACCCAGAATAGATGGGGTTCAGAAAAAACTCAGTTCACTCATTCAGTGAAAACGCAGTTCAAAAAATAGGGTTCAGAAAAAATTCAAACAAACCGAAACCTTTCAATACCTGTGATTGTTGTCGTTGTTGTTTGCCATTGTACATGTAATCAGAGAGAGGTGGGTGATACTTAGGGTTTTTGAAGAATCAAACGAACACTGGACAGCACTTCGATCGGAGAAGAAATATAAGAAAAATAGGGTTTTTGTCGCACATACAGGAAGGAGAGAGAAATTGAGAGAATTGGATGACTATGATTTGGGGCCAGATTCTAATTTTGTATAAATTTTGGGGCCAAAAAGAGTCTGCAAAATCCTGACGTGGCAACTATTTAATTAAGCTGAGTAATTAATTAAGAGCTAATCAAGCAAAGGGTTATATAACCAATTCTTTTGAAACTAGGGGTTACATAACTAAAAAAAGACTTGGGGGTCCCTTTTAACCGAATGCCCCGGTTTTTTCCCCTTAAGTCTCATCTAATTTTTGGGGGTGAAGGGGGGTCTGGCCGCGTTTTTCATCAAGTCTGATTAAATTTTTGGGAGTTTTCCGCCTTTTTTTTTTTTAGCTTTATTTTATTAAATTAATGAATTTTTAATATATTAAAACAACATATAACCTTGATTATGATGAGGGGAAATCTTTGAATAGTACCAAAAAGTTGAAAAAATTCCTTTTAGGTCCCCAATTTTGAAAAAGTTCCCATTCAATCCCCAATTGAAAAACAAAATTCCTTTTAGGTCCCCACAAATAGTACAGGATCGTATAATTTTCCAGGAATTGCGTACATTTTTTAGGGAATTGCGTATAAAAATCCCGGAATCTCGTATGATTTTTATACGCAATTCCCTCGAAAATGTACGCAATTCCTGGAAAATTATACAAACTTGGGGAGTGAAAAGAAATTTTGTTTTTCAATTGGGGAGTGAACATGAACTTTTTCAAAATTGGGGAGTGACAAGGAAATTCAGTTTACACTTGGGGATTTTTTAGGAATTGTCCGTTATGAGAATGTATTAATAGATAAAATATGAAAAAATAAATTTCATTCTAAATATAAAATAAATAAATAAAAGTATTATAATATTAAACTTATTGATTCACGAATATTATTTCAAAATATAAATTTTGAATCAATTTTCAGGTAGATTATGTTGATTCAACATATTATAAATAACTATATGTCATATGATTCATAATATCTATCATAAATGTAACTGTAGTTATTTGTATATATTGTTTAATGGACTTATCATAAGATTTATAATATGTATGATAAATGTAACTTTGTACTATTTAATAGTCTTAAAGTTATCTGTATATTGTTTAATAGACTTATAATCTATCTTCAGCTTAGTTTATATTTTTCACATTTTATATATTTTATATATAGTATTAATAAGTAAGATATTATTAGATATTGTTATATCATATGATTATATATAGTATTAATAAGTAAGATATTATTAAATATTGTTATATCATATGATTTATAATATCTATTATAAATGTAACTATAGTTATCTTATATATTCACTACAAGAAAACAGGCGAATTCCGAGGGAAATTTCCGAGGGAATTCCGAGGGATTCCCTCGGAAAATGTCAATTTCCGATGGAATTCCGAGGGTATTCATTCCCTCGGAAAAACCTTCCTCGGAATTGGTTCCGAGGGAAATTTTTCCGAGGGAATTCCCTCGGAAAAATATTTTCGAGGGAAAATATCAAAAATTTTATCCCTCGGAATTTGCTTGGTAACATCATGCCCTCGGAATTTTGTTCGAGGGAATTTCAGAGGGAATTCCCTCGGAAAAACCAAAAAAAAAAAAATAAATAATAATTCCGAGGGAATTCCCTCGGAATATATTTAGACATTATTTTTATTTTTCCGAGGGAGTTTCCCTCGGAATGTATTTAGAGAATTTTTTTCCGTTTATCCGAGGGAATTCCCTCGGAAATCCCTCGGAATTTCTAAGGGAATTTGTCGTTTTTATTTTTGATATATTCCGAGGGAATTCCCTCGGAATTTTCAAAATAAAATTTGTTATATTTTTTATTTTTATTAATTATTATACTGGTACAAAATATGCATTTATTTTACAATATATAATCAAATGTCACTTGATCCGAACATCCAAACATATATATATATATCAAAATCTTAACAGTACTCATCCAATTCATACTAGTCTTCAAATATTACTCGCACTAAATTCAAGTCATACTACACAAATTATGTAGAAAACACAAACATAAGAGTCTTACAAATTCAGAATCCAACCCACTTATACAAAATCATAAAGTTGAATCTCGTTCACTACTCCAGGAGTTCTCTTTTCTTCAACACCCAATATCATAAGCTTCCCTCCTGAAATACAAACAAACTCAGTTAAACCACATAAACTACAATACAAGAACTCACACAAAAGCTCTCTATTAATTAGTACATATAGTAGAACATAAAAAATCGTACGAATCCTTTGCCAAGTTGAGCCCTTTCAACATGTAAAACTTATAACTTAAGAATCAATAGTGTCGTGTGTGATTTCTTTTGGATTGTATTGAGTCTTAAAATTAACTAATAAATTCACTTACATTTTTTTCTAATAATTAATTATCTTCTTCATCTTCATTGTTCGTTGTAGCGTCTGGAGGCTGAATTGTGTCAAGATGTGAAGGTTGGGAGGGAGGTTGATTAGTCAAATGTGGCATTCCTCCTAGCAAACTCATAAAGCCAGACAACATTTGCTCTATCCGTTGTATTGCATCTGTTTGCTTCTCTTGACACTCCCTTTGTTTCTCTTGATTTTCTTTAAGATCTTGCAATTGCAATTCAACTTGAGCAGATGGATGAGACGATGTGTACTCTTGAGAACCACTAGAATGTGAATGTCCATGTGAAGATCCACCAACCATGTAGTTCATCGAATACATGCGACCTTTTTTGTTTCGCCCCCCCATGGCCTGGGCAAACAACTCATTTCTAGATTGTTGTGTACTAGCAACGCCTTCCTCTGCGGATTCAGCCTCGTGTCTTTTTAACATATCCATATAATTATTCTACAATATTCAAAAATAATTGAAATATTAGATATATTTAAAAAATAAAATTTTATGTTGGAAAACAACAAAAAACTAAGAGTAAAAGGTTTTTATGTACCCATGATTGTTCTCCACGGGCCTCTAGAAAAGTTTGATCTGCCTTCCTTCGCTTGCAAAGTAAGAACATCTCTGCATTATCAGGTTCTTTACCTGTTTTCTTTGTCTGCAAGTAATTCAAATATTTAATACAATATAACACACTTATAGTTCATTTTTTGAAGAAAAATAAAGATTGATTTACATGATTCTCATATAGAGTGGCAGCCGAAATGGATCCACCAGCATGTAATGACCCTCCAAGTGGGGAAGCTCTGTTCTTCTTGTTTGTATTTGACTTTTTTTTCCACGCCTCCGTTTCCCAATGTTTACACAATGCCTCATAAGTGTCGGGAAACATCCAAACAGGCTTCTTTCCCGCTTTTCGAATATCTGAATAAACGTCGGGAAGGCGTGCCTTTATATGCTCCTCAAATGCCCCTCTCATAAAACTCTCATATTGGGGCTCATAATTCACATATTTCTACAAATTTCACCAAATCAAATGTATCAAATGCATTAATAATATAAAGTAGATAAAAAGCAAATAAAGAGCTAATTAAATCTTTCACTTAGTTAAATAACCATGATTTTCCTTGACCGAAAGCCCCTTTTTTTAATTAATTTACCTTTCACTCTTGAAATAACTCATTCCTCTTTTCCGGTGGGACATGAATCCATGAGGTATAAGGTTCTTTAAGTGTGGTCTTTATCACGCATAAAATTCCATGTGCACCTGGATGGTTTGGTGTATATCTGCACGAAATTGCAAAAATAAATAGAACACCAACTAAGGTATTATGTGTATATATATTAATTGAGAAACAAATAATTTTTACTTACTTATACTTGCCCTTTGGAAAAGGCTTTATTGTCAGCGAGAAAATAGGATTAGGTGGCAGTTCCGGATTTTCAAAAGCATCATCTGATGGAGAGGGTGCCTCAGATGTAGAAGTAGGTGGAAGGTTAGAGGAAGGTGTAACTGTTAGGAATAGTGCCCTACAAAGCCGATTCGACGTAATCTGCTTTGGGACTTTTCTTGTATCACAGACAATCTTTGAATAATATACGATTGATTATAGGCAAACACTTCTTTATATGCCAATACGTGTTTTGTGTGTTTCCATTACGTGCGCATGTATGAGAACTCCCCTAATCCTGATGACTTTAGGACTCTACCATTTAGGTGAAATGGTTCATGAAACGAGCCCTATATCACATAAGTCATGATTAGTAAAATACTCCAAGCCGATGAGTCCTACAGACAGTGGGAGTGTCAACCTGACTCCTCTAAGGCTTGCTTGTGGGATCACGCCCTTAAGAAGGACCACCTTGTTTCATGGAGGTGCAAAGTGTATAGTTGATACGTGCGTGATACATGAGGGTTGCTTACTTTAATAAGTAAGTTCACTGAGGTACCCCGTGTGAGAACATTCCTAAATGGGAAAGGAAGTTTCTATTTCAGGAAATGGAAACTTCCAGATTAGGAAATATCTCATGAGTCATTGATGTGATTAATTGATCCTTAGACTTGAGGTTCCATGTTACTTTATGAGTTAACTCTGTAGTCTTTGGTATAAGCTTTAAAGGGTGTCGCCCTAGACACCTGATTCAAGGCTTATGCTGGGGCTGCACAAGTGACTCATGAAAGTGAATGAGAATCAAGAAAGGACCTACACTTGCATTTGCAAGGTGATCTCTTATTGTGTAAGTCATTCATATGCCATATGGAGTCCTTGGCCAAGGCAGTAGATCAAGACATCAAGAAAAGGGTTTCTTGGATTGAGATCAAATGGATATGAAATGCACTTAGCTTTAAGACCAGATTATTAGGGTTCTGATTATTCCCTTGCCCTAGATCTTGGTTGAGAGATAGTAAGTAGGAGGATTGTATCTCACATGAATCAATGACTTAAAGGTTCTGTCGAATCCAAACATTCCAATTCAGCTAGGGGTTAAACACCTGTTGCTAGACTATGGTTGTTTAATCTGTGGACTGATTAATTAATTAGTGAATTAATTAATTAGGGTCACTGCTAATTGAATTGAGAACCTAGAGGGTCACACACAACAACTTGGTTACATGAGTTGAGGCTTTAAAATGATTAAACGAGTTAATCAAGCCTAGAGGGTTCCACACGTGTGAAATCACACGTGTGGCTCACGTGAGTGACACGTGTCACACACGTGTGAATATATATATATATATATATATATATATATATATATATATATATATATATAGTATATATATGTATTAAATAATTAAATGTGTTAATTATTTAATAGACTTTGGTTTAATTTTGAATTAAAAAGAAAGTCTTATTTTGGAGAAAATAATCTAGTTAATTAATTACGAATTAATTAATTAGATAAAAATAAGTTATTTATTTTATAATAAATAAAGTATAAAATTATCCAAAAATAGTTTGGATAATTTTAGCTCTCTTGAAAGTTGATTTGAATTAGAATTCAAAGTCAAAGTCAAAATTACTTGATGATCAAGTAAAAGAGAGAGAGACCAAAAATCCTAGCCCATTAAGGACTAGGAATTTCGTCCCTCCCCTTTCTTATATATAGGGGAGCTCATGCTCCCCTTTAGAGCTAATCGAATTCTTTTGGTTCATGTGTTGAACACCATCCTTTCTCCAAGATAAACGAAACCCTAGGTTAAGCCTAAACACTAACTAGAGAACTAGCATCCTTACTAGTTAGATTGTGATCAAGTTGGTGGACTATCTCTAGAGACTTCAAGTTAGAAGTTTTGAAGATTCGAGCTTTACCAAAAGTGGGGATTAAGCAAAACGATCAGAAGGGATGATGAAACGATTCTGAACCCGACGTGAAGCGAATGAAAAAATCGAACCAAAGAAGATGGCGAAAACCGTTCGTCCATATCCTGAAGGATGAATTTTTTCACAAGGGTTTTGTGACTGGCAGTTTTCTACTTTCGCAAAACTGGTTTTCGAAGGGAGTTTCAATCCTGCTTTTCTCGTTTCATGTTTCTTTCTTTATGTTATATTGTTAAGAACATCTCTAACATGAATTGAATCTAGGTTGGTGTGGATTGCTATCCCGACAATGGATTCTGAAGTAGAAAGAGACTTTCGAGGGACGGGTTGTCAAGCCACGAGAAGAGCGTTCTTGGGTGGCTTGAAACGCTTCAAGAAAGAATAAAAGAAAAGTAAGTTTTCTATCTCTACGAATTTGGTTACACGATTGCGAGTCCAAGATCCTTTTGTTGGAAAATTTTTTAAATTCCGCTGTTTTCTGATTCGTGTTTTCCAACAGTAACCCCTTCAAATGAAGTCGAAGGGGTAGTTGTGGCGGGAGCATGTGGATTGACAGTTATGGCAGGAGCAAGTGTGGGATTGTTTGTGGAAGGATCTTGTGGTGTAGTAATTGTGTCGGGAGTAGGTGAAGAGATTGTGGACGGGACATATGATGGTGAAGCTCTATTACCACGTATAGTTTTATTCAATGTACCGCGACCTCGACCCCGACCAACCATCTAGATAATATTTATGCATGATAAAGCAAAATATTAGATAAAAACAATATTTAATTATCACATTGAATTTCACATATATTAGCAGTTAGCAAGAAGCAATTAAGTTGCTGACAATGGTAAATAGACAAAAGTGGACCTAAATTATCACATTTAATTTCACATAAATTAATATTCAATATTTTGGTTAGAAGACTTACGACCAATCATAACTTAACTCCTATCTTCGGTGCATTCATCCTCCTCCGAACTATTGGCATCATCATCATATTCATCATCTTCTTCGGGCATTAAATCATCACTCGCATCATTTCCTTCTTCCTCATCGCCCGTAACTAGCTCCTCGTCAACAATATCCTCTACTATATCATCATGATCATTCAAAGGTTCAATAAGATCATCCGAGATGATTCTGTTGACGATTGCTCCCTCTTCACTTTGATAGGCTACTTCAAGTGACTCTTCAACGTCCACTCTTCCTTTTGCTTTCGTTTTAATCACAGCCAACCATTGTACCTTATCTCGTATACGGCCCGGATATGACACATAATAAACCTGATGAGCTAGTTGAGCAATTATGAAAGGATCATACCCACGGTACTTACCATTTCGTCTAACTTCAACAATTATGCACTCTTGATCTCCCATTCTAGTGCCTTGGTTAGGGGTGGGGTCAAACCATTGATATTTAAACAGAACCACCCGCATAATAAGTAATCCTGGATATTCTAGTTCTATAACTTCATCTAACAACCCATAGTAATCGTCTTCACCACCTTCATCCTCATAACTTCCTTTCACCCACACTCCGCTATTCATTGTTTTCTTCCCAAATCCCCAATCTTGAGTGTGAAACTTATATCCATTCACAAAGTACTTTGGCCATGTCCTTAGCCTTGAAATAGGACCCAAGGATAATTATCACAAAAACAGATTAGTAACTCCATTTACAGGATTATGAACCTATAATGGAGAAATTACACTTTTATATATTATTCAAGTTAAACATAGAAATATATTTGGTAGTTTAATAAAGAATTAAACTTACATATTCCTTAAACCATTTTGCAAATTCATTTTCAATCCTCCCACTAGCATCTGTGTCGGCAATTCTAAAGTGTTTTTGAAAGTAACTACATTCAGAAAGTATCAATTCAAGTTAGGAAATAACATTATATATTTCTATCATTAGTTTGATTGTATATACTTACTCAAAATATTGGTCGACTTCGTGACAGTTTCGCAAGACATGGAGATGCGCAGCATTGAACTCCCTCTCATTTTCAAAATAACGAGTTTTACAAGCACCCGAGGTACGACCGGGTTAATTGAAAATAGATAATGTAGGTGGAACCGTTCCATCTATTCCACCATCATCATTCCTTTGAACTCGTGTTCTAGAACAACGAACATCAGACTGAAAGTAGAAAGAACAAAAGTTGGCTGTCTCCCGACGCAGATACGCCTCACATATAGAACCCTCAACTTGAGCCTTATTTTTAATTGTTTTCTTTGTCTTCCCGAGGTACCTATTAATATATACATATTTATATAATTAATCACGATATCAGGCATTATATAGGACCTATTTTACAATATAAAATGTTAATTATTACCTTTCAAATGGGTACATCCACCTAAATTGCACTGGGCCTCCATTTCGGGCTTCATTTATCAAATGAATCGGTAAGTGCTCCATTACATCGAAGAATGCTGGGGGAAAAACTCTTTCAAGTTTGCACAAAATAATTGGAATATTTCTCTCCATATTATCCAAATCTTCGTGCCTTAATTTACTGGAACACAAATCCCTAAAAAATTTACTTAGCTCGGCTAATGGTTTCCATATCTCATCAGGAAGTTCTCTGAAAGCAATAGGCAACAACTGTTCCATGAAGATGTGACAATCATGGCTCTTCATGCCATATATTTTAGCTTGATGTGTATCAACGCATCTTGCCAAGTTAGACGAATAACCATCAGGCATACGTAGTTGTTCAATCCACTCTCAAATGATTCTTTTTTTTTCTAAGGAAAGTACATACTTGGCCTTTGGCTTCCCCACTTCTCCATTAGGCTTAGTCTTCAGTTCAAGTTCGGGCTGCTTACATAAGTCCTTCATATCCAAACGTGCTTTCATATTGTCTTTAGTTTTGCCTTTAATGTCCATAATTGTGTTGAAAATGTTATCAAACACATTCTTTTCAATATGCATCACGTCTAGATTATGTCGGATCAAAAGATTCCTCCAATAAGGTAAATCCCAAAATATACTTTGCTTTTTCCAATTGTGTTCAGTACCATAGCCTTGCAAAGATCCAAGTCTAGGATGTTCCGTAACTTTTGGCAAATCACGCACCTGCTCCCATATCTCATGTCCATTATACTTGAGTGGAGGATCATCCCCTTCGGTATGGTTCCTCTTGAAATTCACTTTGTTTCGCCTATATGGATGGTATCTATCCAGAAAACGTCGGTGACAATCGAACCAACTTTGTTTTCGTCAATGTTTCAAGGTGATGGCCTTGGTTTCATCCATGCAATATGGACAAGCTAGTTTACCGGCAGTTCCCCAACTTGACAGCATTACATAAGCTGGAAAGTCGTTAATTGTCCACATTAATGCAGCTTTCATTTGAAAGTTTTGCTTCATCGATACATCATATATATGGACGCCAACTTCCCATAACTCTTTCAATCAGAAATACATATGGACGCCAACTTCCCATAACTCCACACTCCCAACTATAATACATGTATATGAATATGAAAAATTAGAAATACAAATACAATAGAATTATAGAAATAGATTCAATCAGGGAGACGACATCTTAAATATATGATTTTCTTTTTTTTTTTTTTTTTTTTGGTGGAAATATGATTTTCTAATGCTACTTTTGAAATATTTAAAAACTCAATTTTTTGTATGCTACTTTTGAAAAGATATGATTTTCTTTGACAATTATGAGCTCCATACCCTATTTACAAGAAATAAATACTCACATTAAATGATATATCTAACTTATCCAGATTCCAGCCAACATCATAACAAAGGAAGATGTTGCACAACAGACAGAAGCGCAGGAAGATTCTAGCTGATGCAATTGAACGCACTAAAAGGACAGAAGCGCAGGATTGGAAACTAAACATGCATTAACAGACATCTTTTGTTGGAAAAGAGGCAAAATATTTTAGGTATATTGTTATAAACCTAAGAAAATCACATGTAAAATAACAGAGTTTAGAGTTTGGGTAAATTACACTATCCTCCCCTGCAACTAGATGCAATCCCAAAAATATCCCCTATTAGGTTCAACATTACAACTACCCTCATATACTAGTCAAAAATTTCTCAAGAGATCAGAACATCATCCTCAATACATGCAATAAAACTTCAGCAAGAGCTCGCTGATGCAATCAGTTAACCATCAAATATTGAAGTATGGAGGTTACAAAGGAAAAAGATAGCTTCTAGTTTCAGGGATTTCAAGGAGAACCCAACTGATAAATAGGCAATTTAATGGACAGAAGGCGAAAGATTTGATGCTGCAATAAATCTTACCATTAGAGCACTTAATAATCGAACCTATTCACCCCTAAAAATGGCGTTCAAACCCAATGCAACTCAACACCCAATGGCGTTCAAACCCAATGCACATACAAGAAAAATAAAAGAAATACTTAGGCACAATCAAAACCCAACAACTAACCTGAGATGGAGATCAGCGGAGCAACTCAGTGGTGGCGGCGGGGAGGGAACGACAAAGTAGCTGTGCAGCGACACCGGATTGGAGAACAGAGTGTGAAGCGCGGCGCCGGCGCCTACTTCAGCAACAATAGCGGAGGAATCTTGGGCAGCGGCAATGGCGGATGAGAAAGGAGAAGACGCGCAATATGGTAAATCTAGGGCTTTCAATGAACTTGTGAAAATTTTGGGATTTCCCTCTAATTCTGAAAGAAGAGATTTCTTTTGGTTTGAAATAACGTATGTTGCTTTTTCATCTTGCTGAACACGTTTTTAAAATTTTTTTGTTTTTTACTTTGTTTAATTTATTAACACAAAGTTAAAGGTTCTATTTTAAATATTGCTTTTAAATATTAAATATAATAACATGATGTTTTCTTTGTTATTTAATTAAATATGAAAAATTTCTCTTTTAAAAATATATAAAAACAAAATTCTATTTCAATTTAAAATAAAACGAATGTTCTTAACGTTATGATTTCGTTCGAAATACTTACCGAATATTCGATTGCATATGTATAACCATCAATTCAATCATTTAATAACTAAAATTATCTTACTTTATTCACTAATTATACATATAATTGTCATGGATTGTATTTAAACTCAACAAATTATTATATAGTGCTTAATTTTAAAAAATATATATTTCAAATTCCGAGGGAATTCCGAGAGATTTCCGAGGGAAAACCATTTTCCCTCGGAATTCCCTCGGAATTTGCAAAATCCTAAATATTAAAAAAAAAGGAAAAACGTTGTTTTTAAATATTAAATGTAATAATATCATGTTTTCTTTGTTATTTAATTAAATAAAAAAAAATCTCTTTTAAAAATATATAAAAACGAAATTCTATTTCAATTTAAAATAAAACGAATGTCCTTAACGTTATGATTTCGTTCGAAATACTTGCTGAATATTCGATTGCATATGTATAACCATCAATTCAATCATTTAATAACTAAAATTATCTTACTTTATTCACTAATTATACATATAATTGTCATGGATTGTATTTAAACTCAACAAATTATTATATAGTGCTTAATTTTAAAAAATATATATTGCAAATTCCGAGGGATTTCCGAGGGAAAATGGTTTTCCCTCGAAAATCCCTCGGAATTCCCTCGGAATTTTCAAAATCCTAAATATAAAAAAAAAAAGAAAAACGTTGTTTTTAAATATTAAATGTAATAATATGATGTTTTCTTTGTTATTTAATTAAATAAGAAAAATTTCTCTTTTAAAAATATATAAAAACGAAATTCTATTTCAATTTAAAATAAAACGAATGTCCTTAACGTTATGATTTCTAGGGGTGTTCACGGTTCGGTTTTTCGGTCGAACCGAAAGTTCGGTTCGGTTAACCGAACTTTCGGTTTTCGAAAAACCTAAACCGAAACCGAACCGAAAGGTGTTCGGTTCGGTTCGGTTTCGGTTTTCGGCCGAAAAACCGAAACTTTGATATTGTTTTAAAAAAAAAAAATTGAATATAATTTAAAAAAAAAAAAATTTGTAATTGAGATTTTGTGAAAAATGTCAAAATTGCAATCAACCTAATGACAAATAATTAAAATATATGGTGTATATATATATATATATAATTATAATTATTATATATATAATTATTTATATATATATAAATATAATTATTATATATATACATATATATTTCTACAAAATAATTAAAATATATGTATATATTAATCAAAATATATGATATATATATAAAATATATGATATATATATATTAAAAAAAAAAAGAAAATGGCATTCGGTTTTTGGTTCGGTTCGGTTTAACCATGAAACCGAACCGAAAAAACCGAAAAACCGAAAATCCAAAAGGGCCAAACCGAAAATCGAACCGAACACTCCTCGGTCGGTTCGGTTCGGTTCGGTTCGGTTCGGTCGGTTCGGTTTTCGGTTTTTATGAACACCCCTAATGATTTCGTTCGAAATACTTACCGAATATTCGATTGCATATGTATAACCATCAATTCAATCATTTAATAACTAAAATTATCTTACTTTATTCACTAATTATACATATAATTGCCATGGATTGTATTTAAACTCAACAAATTATTATATAGTGCTTAATTTTAAAAAATATATATTCGATTTAATGACTTAAAGTTTTATTTGTTAATTAATTAATTAAAAGAAATCTCTTCCAAAAAATATGTAAAAACGAAATTCGATTTCATTTTAAGTAATTAAACACTAACATATTGCTCGAAAAATATACTATACTCGAAAGTTCGACTATATATATATATATATATATATATATATATATAACTTGCAATTACTAATTTAATAGATATCATTATAGCTCTTAATTCACTAATAATATTTATAATTGCCATGGATTTTACCTAAGTTCAACAAATTATTATATAATTAATAATTAAAAAATAACTATTCAAAATTCCGACGGAATTGCGAGGGAATTCCGAGGGAATTTATCAAATTCATTTCCGAGGGAATATTTCCCTCGAAATTCCCTCGGAAGGTAGTTTTATTTTAATAATTAAATAACTTTCAATTTTCCGAGGGAGTTTTCCCTCGGAAATTCCCTCGGAAAATACTAAATTGAATTATGCGAACATTTCCGAGGGAATATTTCCCTCGGAAATCCCTCGGCAAATAACTTTAATTTAGAAAATAAATTACTTTCAATTTTCCGAGGGAATTTTCCCTCGGAAAATAATTTTAATTTAAAAATTAATAATTTTTTATTTTTCGAGGGAAATGTCCCTCGGAAATTCCCTCGGAAACTAGTTATAATTTAAAAATTAATTAAATTTTAATTTTTCGAGGGAATTTTCCCTCGGAAATTAATTTTAGTTTAAAAATTAATAATTTTTTATTTTCCGAGGGAAATTTCCCTCGGAAATTCCCTCGGAAACTAGTTCTAATGTAAAAATTAATTAAATTTTAATTTTCCGAGGGAATTTTCCCTCGGAAACTAATTTTAGTTTAAAAATTAATATTTTTTTAGTTTCGAAGGAAAATTCCCTCAGAAATTCCCTCGGAAACTAGTTCTAATTTAAAAATTAATTAAATTTTAATTTTCCGAGGGAATTTTCCCTCGAAAATCCCTCGAAAAACTTGGCGGCTAACGTTGGCGCTAACATTTCCGAGGGATTTTTGAGGGAATTTTCCCTCGGAAATTAATTTGGCGAATTCCCTCGGAATTCCTTCGGAAGTCCCTCAGAAATTTCCGAGGGAAATATTCCCTCTGAAATCCCTCGGAAATTTCCCTCGGATTTCGGCTGTTTTCTTGTAGTGATTGTTTAATGGACTTATCATATGATTTATAATATGTATCATAAATTTAACTTTATACTATTTAATAGTCTTATAGTTATTTATATATTGTTTAATAGACTTATAATCTTAAATTATATCACTTGATATAAATTTATAGTTATCTATAGTATTACTAAATAAGATATTATTAGATATTGTTATATCATATGATTTATAATATAAGTATATCATAAATGTTATTAATTATATTTATATATGATGAGGCCAGAATACGCTCAGATCAGCATTGTACACGTGTCACGATCTGAAGGATCCATCGGTCTAACGTTTGTGGTAATGGGCTCGTGGGTCCAACTCGGCCCATTCCATATACCTCTTCTCCAAGCAACAATTGCATGCCTCAGCCCAAGTCACGAGCATGGGATTTCCCAACGGTCCCCTTGAAAACTCGCATCACCGATCTCGGGAGGCTTTTCAGAGCCATCACTTTTCAGAGCCATTACTTTCACGCCATCTCAGGCCACCACGTCTATAGGGCTACACTGATTTTGGGACTACTTAGTCACTATTACCAAAATACCCCGGCCCTCAACGTTTAAATAAGGGAATTTCACTCACCTTCCCCAAGCATTCCTGAATCATCTTCTACACAAATACATAGCTGGACATCTTCTCCATTGCTGCATAATCCAAGCTTTGCATACTTCACCATTTATATCTTATAAAGCATAACGTATGTTATATTTTACCATTTTGATTTAAACTTGTTTTACACTAGGATTTAAATTTAGATCCAATTTATAAAACATTGAAATGGTTTACACATTACATATAATACATTAGATATGTATATAAATATAAAAATAAAAACAAATATAAATATATAAAATACTTATAATATATATATATATATTATCATCAAATAAATTATAAGAAACAAGTAATTAATAATTATTATGTTATTATGTATATATTAAATTTAATAAAAGAAAGAAAATTTTTGTAACCAATTTTACAACCGAATATCAACATATTGTTTTAAAAAGATATTACTTATCTTATTTTTATAAATTATAATAAAAAAAAAAATTATTGCAACCGAAATTCGGTTGCAAAGTAGTTGCATGAAAATTTTGCAATCGAATTTCGGTTGCAAATTTAAACATTAAAATAGTAAACTTAGTTTGAAATTTTGCAACCGAAACTTCAGTTGCAAAAGTATTTTTAAAATTATTTTTAATGATTTTGAAAATAAAATTTCGGTTGCATTTCGGTTGCAATTCTTGGGCAACCAATATTGCAACCGAATTTTCTGTTGCAAGTATTTTGACTAGGTTTGACTGTTTTCATTCTTTTTTCAACCGAATTAGCAACCGAAATTCGGTTGCAAAGTATTAGCAACCGAATTAGCAACTTAATTTTCGGTTGCAAATGTACAAAAAAATGTTGACCATTCAAATTTTTTTTGCAACTAATATTGCAACCGAATTTCGGTTGTAAAATATTTGCAACCAATTTGGTAACCGAATATTCGGTTGCAAAGCCAAGTGGACAAATTTTAGTTTTTGGTTACAAATTCGGTTGCCAAATTCATCAAATTCGGTTGCAAATTTTCGGTTGCAAATTCAATGTTTTCTAGTAGTGAAGATCATCCTTTCAGAAGCATAATTTGATAATGTCTGCAGAAACTAAAGGGGATCTTTTTAATCTTTTGATGTTTCCATGAATCTCTAAAATAGATTCGTTCGGGATTTTAATCTTTTCAAGTCCCATGAATCTCTGAAATAGAGACATTCAGGAGTCAAGACTAACTAACCGAATCGCCTATATCATCGTGTTGGCATTCATGCCAATAATCATGGTTCGCCGCCGCAGCAGCGGGGAACGAAACGGAGGCCACCGTTCCAGTTCCATTGCAATGACGCGGAATAGTCGCGGTAAAAACACGGCCGCTTTCTAAAAAATGTATAAAGTCCCAAAAAATGTTTAAAAGTTATTAATTTATCAATTTATGTTAACATTAGTTTTTATTATATTTACATTTATCAATTGCATTATATGTTTTCATTCCGAATAACATTTAGTGTCGTATCCTTTTGTTGTTTAATAATTACTTTCTCAATTTTCGAATCTTGAATTTACTTCTTTATCGTTTTTTTCGAACTTCATTTGAAACCTTTGTGCAATATTTCATATTTCCACTCACATGCTGATGAGGCAAAAACACGCTTGATCCTTGTTTTGACACGTGGCGTCATCATCGTGTGACACATGGAACTAGGGCCCCACATTGGCCACCCTCGGGGTGAGGCTCACCCTCGTCCCCCAAGGATCACTACAAGAAAAATGACTTGTTACTATAAATTTTTTTTAATATGATCATTTGACCGTAGTACAAGGTAATCATGTACTACGATTTATTGGCCGTAGTAAGTACCATAGTAAAAGACAATCATTTACTACGATTCATTGTTCATAGTAAAAAATTACGTAAAACAACGTAGTTTTGAAATATTTTTTTTTGCTATTTCTTTTTTTAAAGTTGTTATTAGTTAAAATTAAACTTGTTTAGAAATTGGAGGACTACATCGCATAACTTGAACATTTACGAGGTTTAATTGTAATTTTCAGAAATTGGGATGATTCCCTTTTTCTTCCACAGGATCGGCCTAAAGCCTTCAACCCTTTTCTTTCTTTTTTTCCCCCTTTCTCTCCCACATTGCAGCGCTCCGGAAGACTCTACCCCCTTCTTCGCCATCCGACGACGCGCCGCTGGCAGTCTCCTTCCGCTCGCTCGCTCGCTCTTGCTCTTTCCCTCCCTCTCCGCCTCGCGTACACACACCCTCCTCCAGCGCCACCGCCGTTCTCCGCCGCCCTCTTCCTCTCTCTCCTCGACCACCATTGTTCAGCCCTCTCACCCCCACACTCATTCCTTGCCTTGTTCCAGATGCTCAAGCATGGTAAATCTAGGGTTTATTTTCCTTATATTGTTCTAAGAACGAATTTCCTCGTATTTTTTCTATGTTTATTAATGGAATTACTGATTCGACGGTGTGTTAACTGATTTTATTATAGGTAGGGCCGGGGTGCCGATTGGAAGTGATTGGCCTAATGCTGGGTGAACTTGTGGATGGGTATAAAGTGTGTGTGGTCAACGATTTTGCAATGCCACAAGGTAGGACTGGAGTTAGTGTTGAGGCCGTGAAACACCTTTTTTAGAGTAACATGCTCAAGCAAATTGGCAGGTATGGAGTCAACGCTAGAATTTTTAGAAAACTAAATGGATATCAAACATATCATGATCATATAATTCTTTAGCTCTTCTGTGGTATAGTTCTAGAAAGAGGGTTCTGTAGCAGGTCTAAATCACATTATTGATGAAGTTGAAATGAGGTTAGCTTAAATTACAACTATTGGGAATTGAGAATTTTATGGTTTTGGTAATTGAAATGAGGTTAGCTTAAGCTACAACTATTGGGGATTGAGAACTTTTTGATTTTGGTGGTTTCATTAAATTTTCAAATGCTAGAGCTTGCTTGTGGCCATTGATGAGAATGTCTCCCTTTTGTCTTGTGTCGGAATCTAACCTCCCTAGAGCCAAATTTTCTTAGTGATGTTAGAAAAGATCGTCAATTTTAATTACATTTGTAAAAGGAAATAACTCTGTTTTAGGAGGTCAATTTAATTTCACAAATGTTTTCTGTAAAAGAGTTACTAAGACGCAGGCGTTGATGATTTTGGCTAATATTTAATACATTATTAGTTAATGTAATGTTCTGGTGCTTCTCAAAAGAAATCCAGGGATATGAAAATTATACAACCTGCACTCAATTTGTATCCCATACACATAGTAACTGTATAAGAATTCACTTAATTACAACGAAGTGCAATGTCAATAGAAAATAAAATTGCTTGAATCATGAAATCTGAATTTTAATTGAGTATAAGGATGTTTTAAGTTGTTCGTTACTCCGGACTCTTTTTAAATTACGAAGAACTTGTCATGAAATAATTATTTTTCCCATTTGTTATCTGTATATAACTGGATTATTTGTAAATAAAACTGCTTGCATCATGAGATCTGAATCTTAATTTACACATGTGACGGTCCGTCTCTATGATTGTACAGGTACGACGTTGTCGTGTGAGTTTTCAGAGAGTTAGAATTATTTAATTTCTTTATTTATATTTTTAATTCATATTTTATTATTTGGCCTTGAATTTAATTTGCTTAATTACGTGACTATGTGCTAATTATGTTTTAAATTTATTCATGCCCTTAATTATTCAATGCATAATCTACATGTATTTAGTCCCTTCCTATTTAAATATTATGCAATTTCATACCATTTTAATATATTATACATATTTAATGTATTGAGCACTCACGCACCCACCTACCTTAACATTTGTTATCACTTTATATATATTTATATTTTAACACTCACACACGCCTGAACGTTTTGTAATCCACATCTCTTATATAATATTACAGGTATATTATATATTTAAACTTGACATAAGACGCCCACCACGCCGCATTAATAATATATATATATATATATATATATATATATATATATATATATATATATATATATATATATATATATATATATTATGTTCTTTGTATCTATTTACATCTAGAACCATAGCAGCAATTTAGCCCTGGCTCTCGACCCCTTACCCTGAAAGAAAAAAAAAAGAATGGTTCTCCACGCCTGAATTGGCTTCAGCCTCCACCAGTTCACCACCGATCAGGACCTCCTTGCAATATTGTCTTTTCTTCTCTTTTCTCATCTCATCTCATGTGTTGGTAAGTTGATTTCATATATTTATACTTATAAAAATTTCATATTTATGTTTGATTTTGAGCTAGGGTTTGGTGGTTGTGTAGAAATTTCATGACTTTATATGAGTTTAATGAACTTGAGTATGACTCCATGAACTTATTATAAGAAATTTTGGTTGTTGGGTACATTTATGAATTTGTAATTAATTAGTGTTTGCTGGGACAAATATTGCATTTGGGAATTGAGTGGGGATGGCATTTTAATTTAACCAATGTTCTAATTCCCCCAATAGTCAATCCCCGAGTGTGGATCATTGCACCCTCGAAACGATCCCGCCCTCGAGCGGGTCAGACAAATAGCTTTACTATGGCCCTTGGGAGACACCTAGGGTCACCCTCGGAGATACTCCTTTACATGGATGAACAGAGGAATAAAAGCTCTCCTCTCATCTCACAGCCTTGGCCCAGGTGCCCCTCGGACCTACGAGCCTCTTGGGCTCATATCAAAACCCGAGCTTGCGCCTTGCCCTCGGTAACAACCTAAAACGGTTCTCTGACACAAGGTATATACCCCCAAACTTGCCATTGTTGCCCTCCACCAATTTTTCGCTAGTTTTTATAGGAAGATTCCTCCTAGGTTTCTTCTCATTGCGCCTCGTGTTAGGGTGACATTCGGCCAGGACCACACGGTGACAATTACCAAAGGGTCCCTGATCCTCTGTTGCCCTCCACCAATTTTTCGCTAGTTTTTATAGGAAGATTCCTCCTAGGTTTCTTCTCATTGCGCCTCGTGTTAGGGTGACATTCGGTCAGGACCACACGGTGACAATTACCAAAGGGTCCCTGACCCTCAACTATAAAAAGAGGAGTTCATCTTCTCCACTGTAAGCAAGCTTCCATACTCTAAGTTCTGCAACTATTTTTTCTCCATTTCCAAGTTTATAATCAGACTTGAGCGTCAGAGATCCAAACTGGGCATCACCCCCAGTTCCCCCAGCTTTGCCTTCTGACCGTTTGTTTTGGTATCTGTCCTAGTAGGTTAAACCCCCACCTTCTCCGGTGAATTCCATTTGAGTTCCAGCCCCTGTTTCCCCACATCAAAAGAATAGTAAAGTGATCGGAGTTTGGACACCTTAGCTTCAGACCCATCATTTTTTGCGTCGTCTGTGGGAAACCATCCTTCCTTTCTTTTTCTTTGCTAGTTGAGGTATAGACACCATCTTTACCATGGTCACCACCAGATCAGGTACAGTGGGAGGTGGCGATGACCTTCCACGTGGTAGCAACAATGATGCCACACTCCCGACTACCATTGGAGGCGCGCCGACAGTTGGAGGGGCTCCCCTCACGACGGAGCAAGTTACGCTTGTGGCGGAGATCAACCCAGAACAACCTCGCCGCTGCAGTGGCGGGAGGATTGGAACTCCCTATTCCCCATAATCAACTCCACGCCACTCGAGTCCATCCAGGAGGTTACCCTTTCATGATGCCTCCACCTGGTTACACCTTGACCCCTTCCCTTGTGCTTTCCATAGTCCAATCGTACCAGGCCGGTCAGATTCAGCTCCCAGTGGTGGTTCCCAGAGATTGAGGGGGTGGAAATGTCCCTAATGACACAGAGGCAGCTACAGGCTGTGTACTGTCAATGTGAAGTTCCAGCAGCCTAGAATGCTTGGGTGAACTTCACCGCTACTTATTTCCCCTCGGGGCAGGCCGCTCAAATTACACCTCCCATGGGAGGTTGGCAAGTTCATCCGCTCATGGCGGACCAGACTGTGTTGCAGGTAAGACCACCACCGCCACTGGCCGACGAAAGAGAAGCTCGCCTGAGAGAGGAACAGGAATGCCCGCAAGCAGACGGGAAAAAAGAGCCTGGGCGAGGGATTGGTGTGAATGCCGAGGCTCACTCCCAGGCCTCAAAACGGGGTAGCAAGGTAAGAGAAGAAGATCCCAACCTCCTTGCGGCTATGCACGACCAGCTGCAGGGGTTACAGGACATGGTGGGGCAGCTCTCTCGAGCGCGGTCTCAAGCTCCCCAAGGTGGGGGCGAGATAGCCAATACCAGAGACGGTCGCCGCCAAGCCCAACAACAACATGCTCCTCGACACCAGGAGCAAAACGAAAACTATGAAAATTATGACCCCGAGGGGGGATATAACCACCCTCTGGCGAGAGGATCTCCCCTGATGGAGGAAGTTCTGATGGCTTGAGCTGGAATGGGCAAAGTGCCCACTTCCATCAACCGCTATGATGGAACTACCGACCCTGCAGAACATTTGGAACATTTTCTACATTTCATGTATTTGTACGAGCACTCCAGTCACTATTGGGTCAAGGTTTTTGTCACTTCCCTCATGGGAATGGCCCAGGAGTGGTACAAGAGGCTGCCACCCCGCTCAATTAGATCTTACGCGGACCTCACCAACATCTTCTTGAATCACTTCAATTCCCTGAAGGCTCCAGTCACCGTGCCGACAACCCTTTACAACTTGGTCCAAGACGAACATGAGTCCCTCTGGTCTTTGTTTGCTCGCTTTAACAAGGAGGTACTCTTGGTGGAGAGGCCCTTGATGGAGTTTTTGATACACGTGCTCTTCAAGGCTGTCAACCACAAGCAGTATGTGAGCAAGAAGTTTGCGGACGCCATTGTCAAGAAAAAGCCAGTATCGCTTATGGCCATGAGGGAGATTATCGAGCCGTATTTTGTACCCGAAGATATGTATGGATCAAATGCTCCTAGATATCCAAGTCACCAGAAGAACGAGCGGTTGTGAGATGAACCCCACAAGGAGTGGTGTAGATCGTCACCTCTCCCTTGGAGATTCGATCGGATCCCCCTCAACAGGCCCATATCAGAGATCTACTCCCTCTCTGACAAGAAATTTTTCAAAAGGCCTCAGAAATTGAAAGAGACGGAGTCTCAGAAGCGCTCAGGAAAATACTACGCTTTTCACAAATAGAAAGGGCATGATACTGATGAGTGCTGCCAACTAGAGAATGAAATACAGAGGCTTATCGTTGGGGGCCACTTGAAGGAGTTTGTGAAGGTCTTGGAGCGTTATTACGAGCAGTGCAACAAGCGGACAAGAGAAAGAAGAAGGAGTCCGTTCATTTTTTGGGACATTTCCTTCTGAATTAGGGTTCCCAATCCCAAATTCCCAATCTTCAGAAACCACCGCAAACATCACTTCCCCTCTGTACGTGAAATTTTCAATGTTCAAGAGCTGTGTCCAGGCATTGCTGCAATTTGGAAACCACCGCTGTAAAGCTCGGACACCACCACTCACTCCCAATCCGTACGTGAAAGCCCTAAATCTTCAAGCACTTTGCCCAGGCATCGCTTGAAAAATTGGAGACTGCTGCTACGAAGTTTGCACACCACCACTGCAAATCTCGGACACCGTCTCTGAGTCCACCGTTGCATCTTTGAGGTTGCTGACACCCCGGTTGCAAACTACTGCTAATATCTGAGACGATATTTTCTAATTCTTTTATTTCTCGCTCTCTAATGCTCGAGCATCTATTGCGGCAAAACTTGCTATTATTTTTCCTCGAATGGCTGTTGGCGAGGGTTTCTTTGCTTTTTCTCTTTATTATTTTTTTGAAAACTTTGTTTTGTTCCTTTGTTATTTTTCTGAAAACTTTGTTACGTAGTTTGTTGGTGAAGTTCTTTTGAAATAATTAGAGTAATCTGGAGAGGGCTTCTCTTGGATGATGGAATGGCTTTAAAAGAATACAAAAAATAGTAATGGCTCGGAAAGAATACAAAAAATATGATCTCTATTTTATTAGATTTACAATTATTTAGAAAAGAAATAAGAGTGATTTTATTAATTGAAGTTAATGTTTAGTGTCACAAAAAAATCTTAGTCATTTTTCACGACAAATGTTCAGCCGTAATTATAACTTGGAGGGCTTGTCTTGAATGATGGAATGAAATAGACATATTTGTTTAGATACATTTCTTTATATGTTGAAAATCGAGATAAAATCCTATCATAAAGTGATGCTTAATTATATTAATGATATAATTGTTAGTGCGTCAATCATTATGATCCCTCTCTAAGGTCAAACTAAACCATCTCTTTTGAAATGATACTGTAATAAAATCAATCTCTTGAGATAGTCTTTTCCTGCTTGGAATTATCCTTTTATCTGGTGGAAACTTTTTTCTTTTTATTTTTTATGTACACTTTGTGGAATTCAGGAACTAACAAATTTAAAGAATTTGAGATGCAATGCTTACAACTTTAACTATTTGTCTTTCATGTACACTTTCTCTTTTTGTTAAGATCTCCTTATATCATTTCCTTTTCCCTTTTGTGATGTAATGCTTAATTTAAGTATTTGACAACACTTTGATTATTTTGATTTTTTCTAGGATTGCAGTTTGGACAATATGAAGAGACTGTTGGAAGTGTAGGATTCTGGTCATTGTAAGATTTTTCTTAATTTAAAGTGTCTATTTTGATTTGTGGTTCATTTTAATTATTAGTTGTGAATGCTGGTGTTCTTTTTTAGTATTTTCTTTTGAACATTTGGTTAATTGGTTTCGTTTCATGGTTTATAATGAACCATGGCTAAGTACAAAAAGAGACAACACAGGACCTCAGTTGCTCAGATATATGAAATTAGTATTAGTTTTGTAAAGAAGGATGAACGAGAAATAGCAATTAGAGGTGTTACATGGATTGTGGGTACTCCTACCCTGTTTCAGAGGAGTTGATGGATTTCTTTGGTGGTGGTACAACTGCCCCTTTACATTGTGTTAAGATGGGGCAGATGCATGATCAGGTAAATTTTCTTTTGATGCTCAAGTCGCAGTTGAAGAAAGAGTTACCTCTCAATGGATCCGAATTCGGAAATTTATTTTGTTCGGCCAGATTCTTCACTTTGGGTATTATGCTATTTACTGCTTTAGCTTTTTCTGTTGGAGTTGTTTTTAAATCAAGCTGTGTCAAATTTCCTGTAATGTATCAGCGCTATCTCTGGCATCTGCGTCTCGCCTAATTGGGAGGACCCAGTTTGCTTTAGCCAAATCAAGGCTTCTAAGTTGCTGCAGCCGCAGATTCTTGCACGGCGCGGCGTCGTTTTCTCCTTTTCCCTTTCCTTTTAAAATTTTAGATATATAAATAAAAAATATAAGTATATCTTCTGATGGTTAAGAAACTATGAACACAACTACCCCCTCTTCCCCACATCTCCGTACCCAGGTTTCTGTTTCAACTGAGTGGACCGGAGCCAGATCCGAGCTCTCACGTCGATTTATGTCCTCAATCTTCACGGCTATGTACTCATTTACCGCCTCTATCGTGACGACTTCGGGTTAGTTTCCCCCCTTCTCTCTCGTTTGCGCTCGAAATTTTTTAGTTTGAATTGAGTGTTTCTGGTGTGCAGATATGAAATTACATTAATTCGTGATTGAAAATTTGTGGTTTCTCTTTTAGTATTTGTTGTTTTCGAAAAATATAGCTGAAATTGTGAGAAACGTGTGACTGCATAGGGTTCAACTTTAGAGTCGAAGCTAGTTCGGGTGTTGCACCACAGAACATTGGGCGGAGGAGATTGATTTTAAATCCTAAGTTATTATGTAAAAGAAATACATGCGAGGGGAAGGATTTGGAGTTTAAGGGCACTCCTCATCTGTTAGACGTAGGAATTTAGATAAAGAATGAATTGCTTTATTTTCTGAGATGGCTGTTTTGATTAAAAAGTGAAAAACCCTAATGCTTTTACTTTGTGAGACCAAGAACATGTTAGAGGAAACACTAGGTTCGGAACAAGAGGCAGTGACGTAAATTTTTTTATTATCAAGATTTTGATTGGTAGCATAAGCTGCATCCAATGCAGAAAAACTGCAACTATAAGTGAAATCAGTGACTTCAGGTTCAATAGAAGTGATCAAGAAGCTATCACGAATGTCATTGAAGGGTAGAGGTAAGTAGTTTCTTGTTCCTGCTTTTTTTGTGCTACTTGGATTTGAGTATTGTACTGAACGCCTGTCTTTGTATTAATATGATACTGAAACATATGAATCTTTCTCTTGCTACAAAACAGTATATGCTTGTAGGTCTAGGCTACTTTATTGAGCAGCTTATTTGGAAACTAGGTATTTTCCTTGATCAATTTTTTGGGTAACGCCTACCAGAAGCGAGATTTCAGGTTATCTCTAGAAGATGCTAAATGTATTAGCTCTGTTAAGTCTTCTACAATCTCTTTTTCCGTACTAGATGATCAATTCAACTACCAGGTGAGCAGTGAAGATGTTAATGTACGTACCTCATATAATTTTGCCTTTTTTTTTTTACTTTCTATAGAATTCAATGTATTAATCTAATTCTAACTTTAGGTGATTATCCCTTTTTTCCTCATATTTTTGGTTATAGGTTGTAGATGTATAAAAATGAATCATTGTGGTTGTTTTGGTAGGTATTTGGCGGGCTAGCTTTTACCATTGATGCAGCAAGTTAATTTCTTAGTATATAAAATGAATGCTTATTTAGTTTAAAATAGGGCTCTCTTTTTTATTAGTCTATTATAGATTGTTTATATCTTTTTACATCTTGATCATGATTAGAATTTTATGTACTTGCATATGGATACTAGTGATTGTTGATGTACAATTTTTTTGCTAAAAGCTAGTGTATAAAAATATTAGTTTTCTATCTTATTAATTATATTTTGTAATGTTTGATTATGTTGTATATCATTTAGTTTTATCTATATTTGTATAATAAAATAATATTATTATATTATATTAAATAAATTTATACTATAAAATAAATATTTACTACAAAATTGTTGATAGTAAATGGTTTATTTTACTAGGATGAATATTTTCGTTGCCAAAAATTGATTTTATCTCTTCTTATTAACTACGAAAATATATCTTAGTAAGTGTGAAATATTTTGTAGTAAAAAATATTTACTACGAACAAAGTACCGTATCAAAGCATTTGTTACGCCAGTATTTACTACGGTCCCAATTCATAGCAAATTTGCAGCAAAAGGTCATTTACTGCAAATTTAAGCATTTTGCTATAGTTTTTTAGGCGTAGAGATAGACACTTTTTCTTGTAGTGCAGATTTCAGTGATAGGGATTTAGAGTACATTGTAACATCCCACGGGGCCAGTGAAACCTCTGATTGCCCCATGGTGGTTAGCCTAGATATCCACAATCATGTAAGGAGGGTTTTGGTTGATAGTGGAAGCTCTTTTAATGTTCTCCCTTACACCACTTTCCAGAAAATGAACATCACCAACATTCCCCTCGAGCCCCTTAAATGGCCCTCATCAACTTTGGGGCTCCGAAGTTGTCCCTCGGGGACAGATTCGCTAGGCCACCTCTTTTGGTCTTGCCCCACAGCAAAGGACTTTGATGATTACCTATGCGGTAGTAGAGATTGAGATCCCTTATAACATCATAATCGGGCGACCCGTCCTTGTTGATTTTAAGGCGATCATCACTACTTACCCCCAGAAGATCAAATTCCCTACTCCCGAGGGGGTTGGCGAAGTTCTCTACAACGTTAAAGAAGCATGAGAATGCTACATGTTGTCCCTCAGAAAGCTCAAAGCCAAAAAGATATTCCAGATTGGGTCCACCAAAAAGGCAGTAGATTTTCCCAACCTAGACGAAGACGGTCTTGTGCGGAAAAGAGCTAAATTGAATAAAAAGAAAAACAAAAAGAAAGATCCTAATACTCGTGGCAATCCCGAGGGAGGCCCTCTAGGGGTAGTTGGAGAATCCCCCTAAGACGAAGAAGTAAACGAGGAAGAACAAGAGGGCACCGACAATCGTTAACAAGAAAGAAAAGAGTGCTTGAGATCCCTCGTCCAGAGGTGCGGATCGAGCCCACGAAGAAATTTCTTACCACTGAATTAGAGCCTGGCAACAAGGAGAAGACGACTCAGATTGGCTCCAGCCTCTCTAGACCCTCGCAGATCATGATGATCATTTTTTTGAGGGAAAACATCGATGTCTTTGCTTGGAAAGCGTCCGATCTCACCAGAATTGATCCCAGCGTCATAGTCCACAGACTCAACGTGGATCCCACCTTCAAGTCGGTCAAACAAAAGAAGAGAGATGCAAATGGGGTTAGGAGAAAGATCATTGAGGAAGAAGTAAACAAGCTCCTTGAGGCCCAGTATATTGAGGAGATCTTATATCCTGAATGGTTGTGCAATGTTTTCCTCGTACCAAAAAGTGCAAACAAATGACGAATGTGAAACGATTTCATGGATCTCAATAAAGACTGCCCAAAAGACCCTTATCTTCTGCACAGAATTGATCAGTTGGTGGATTCGACCGCGGAGCATGATGGATGCCTTCCAAGGGTATTACCAAATCTTCATGGCCTCGAGGATCGTCCCAAAACCTCGTTCGTGGTGCACATATGGATCTATTGCTTCTTGGTCTGCCCTTCGGGCTTAAGAATGCAGGTGTTATGTACCAGTGCCTCATTAATCAGATATTTGAGAAGGAGATCAAAGGGTCAATGGAGGTCTATGTAGATAACATGATAGTTAAGAGCGAGAGCCAGTCCTCGCACCTGGAAGACTTGAGGCGCACGTTTGGCATATTGCGCCAGTACGACATGAAACTGAATCCCTCTAAGTGAGGGGGAAAATTCCTGTGCTATATGGTTAGCCAGCGTGAGATTGAAGCTAACCCAGAGAAGATCAAGGCCATTTAGGTATTCCGTCCCCAGATAACGTCAGGGAAGTGCAGGTATTGGTAGGAAAAATCATGTCCTTGAATAGGTTCATTTCCCGCTCTGCGGATAGGAATCTACTATTCTTCAAGATCTTGCGCAACCCTCGAAATTTCATTTGGATTAAAGAATATGAAAAAGCGTTGCAGGATATGAAGGCTTACCTCTCGTGCACCCCGCTTTTGACAAGGCCGGTTGAGGGTGAAAACTTATTTATGTATCTATCAGTTTCAATGGAAGCCACGAGCGCGGTTTTGGTGGCCGTATGTGAGCACAAACTTTTACCTGTCTATTATTTGAGCAAAACATTGCAGGGCATTGAAAAAAATATCTAGAGATCGAAAAGTTCATTTTTGCCCACATTAATGCGTCACGGAGACTGAGGCCCTATATTGTGGCACACTCAATCACTGTCATTACGGATCAACCACTGAGGTAGGTGTTATCCTAGCCAGAATCTCTGGGAGACTAATAAAATGGGCCATTGAATTAAGCCAGTTTGACATCCGTTTTAAGCCCAGAACAGCTATAAAAGCGCAAGTGGTCACAGACTTGTTGGTTGAGCGTTTTGGATTGGAGCCTGCAATTCTGGAAAGCAACGGTCTTTGAGTCCCACACATAGATGGTTCCTTGATCTCTCAAGGGGGAGGAGCAGGGATAATCCTTAAAGATCCCAATGGAATTGAGATAGATTTTGCAATCAGGTTGGACTTTTAAGTCACTAACAACAAGGCAGAGTACGAGGCTCTCATTCAAGGGTTGAAAGTTGATTTTCAAAATGGAGCTTCTAGCATCACGGATTATGTTGATTTATAATTGATTGTCAGTCAGATTGAAGGAACTTATGAGGCTCGAGAAACTACCATAATGCAGTACTTGGAGAGAGCAAAAGAAATAATTGGTAAGTTCAAGGAATTTCACCTGCTTCAGGTTCCACGAGCGGAGAGCGAGGGTGCTGACGCTCTTTCCAAATTTGCTTCCGGTCTTGAAGGATCCTGTGAGCATTCCATTATGTTCCCGAGAACGGAAGAACCATGATTGACCCTAGTGAGCTGTGTTGGCTCGACGATATCATCAGGCTTCTTAAAGATGGTATTTGCCCTACTGATAAAGTGGAAGCACGAAAAGTCAAGAACAAGACCCCTCGTTTCTTCCTGGACCACGAGGGGAGGCTCTTTAAGAAATCTTTCCAAGGCCCTCCAATGTGATGCTTAAGACCCTCACAAGCCAAGGAGACGTTAGAACACAGCCATGGAGGGAGCTACGGAAATCACTCTGGGGGGCGTATCCTTGCCAAAAAGATAGATGATGGATTTTATTGGCCTTCAGTCCTTCAAGACGCCATCGCATTTTCCAAGAAGTGTCCCAAGTGCCAGTTTCACTCAAATATTCCACAACTGTTGGTGGCTCAGATGATCCCTATAGACGTGTCATGGCCTTTTGACAGTGGGGCATCGACATTGTGGGGCCATAGTCAATGGCGGTGGGACAAAAAAAGTTCATTATCCGGTCGTGGATTACTTCACAAAGTGGGCCGAGGCTGAGGCCATAGCCAAAATCACATTTCGGGGAGTGAGATACTTCAACTGGAAAAACATCATCTGCAGATATGGTATCCCGAGGGTACTAATTTCAGACAATGGATCCTAATTCATTGCAGCAAATACCAGAGAATGGTGCTCGGAGTTAAGCATTGAACAACGCTTCACCTCCATGGGTCACCCTCAAGCGAACGATCAAGCTGAAGTCACCAACAAGGTTATTTTGCAACACCTAAAGACCATGCTTGAAAGTAAAAAGAGTGAGTGGGCCGAGGAGTTAAAAGGGGCTTTATGGGCTTACCATAACTCCCCGAGTGGCCATTGGTGAAACCCCCTACTCACTCATTTATGGTTCAGAGGCGTTGATACCTGCAGAAATACTGTAAGAATCTGTGCATGTGACATATTTTGAGCCTAAAACCAACGAGAAAAATAGAGCACTCGAGCTGGATCTTCTAGAGGGAAAAAAAGACAACGCATGGGCATGTATCCACAAGTATAAAGCGTCTGTGGCTCGACAGTGCAACAAGCGAGTCAGGGAAAGGACATTCCAGATGGGAGATGTAGTCCTAAAGAAAGTTGAAGTGTTAAAACACATTAGAAAGTTGGATCCAAATTGGGAAGGACCATTCAAAATCATCCAAGTCAGAGCTAATAATATTTACACGCTCGAGACTCTTTAAGACGAGCACCTACCACGACCATGGAATGCATGTAACCTTCGACAGTTCTATGTTTAAATCTTGAAATGGTTTTGTAAAAACACATTGTTGGGCGCGATTTACTTCTTATTCACAAATGCAATATAATAGAATGGTTTTTTTTAAGAAAAGGTTTTTCTTGTGTTTTTGCACGTGACAAGGAATTTCCTCTTGGAACCCTAGGCAATAGCCACACAGGCCCAAGGCGTGCGAATCCCCCATATCGAGGGTAAAGTTATGCTTATCACGCGCTTAACTCCGCACCAAGGTTTGCCCTCGTCGAAAAGCCTGATAACACTAAAAACTAACCTAGGGAAAATGGCAGAAAGACCAATCGGATCTCACTTCTAGCTCACGATCGGAATAAGTTCAACACTCAGCAAAATTTCTTGAAATTTTTATATGGGAGTCTCCCGAAATGAACAGGGTGTCCTCTGAAAAGGCCCCTCAAAACTAATGGGAGAAGATTTCTCATGAAAAAAAGTCAACCAGGGTGCTCTCCAAAGAGGCCCCTCGGGTTCCATCTCTAACGGATATCCATTAGGCTAAGTTTTAACCAGGGTAGCTCCATAAATGAGCCCCTCGCATTCAAGGCAAAGATCCCCACACATGCTATAACTAGGGCGCCCTCACAGAGAGGCCCTTCACATTTTCTTTAAGGTGGTTGTTCACAATGCCGTGTTAACCAGGAAGCCCTCGAGAATGGGCCCCCTCGCGTTCTTTCAAAACTTGCAAGAAATTCATTAACCAGGGAGCTCTCGGGAGAGGCCCCCTCGCGTGCTTTGCAAATTCTTATGGAGCTTCTTAAGTAGCCAGGGAACCCTGGAAGTAAGGTCCCTCATGCTCATCACAATTTCTTATGGAAATTCTTAAATGACCAGGGGCCCTCGTGAGCTGACCCCTCGTGTCTTATATACGTGAAAAACTTTTAGACAAGTTTTATAAGTCTTAACCAGGGTACCCTCGAATCATGACCCTAGTGTTTACCGAACTTAGTATAATTTTATAAGTTTTTATGCCATATTTACTTAGCCTCTTACACAGTTCTTATATTAAGAATTCAACAAAACAAGTGTAAAAGTAAAATGTATAAAAAGCAAACATTACGTAAGGGAAGAAAACATTCATTCATTGAAAGGAAAAGGAAATGAGAGCTAACGCTCAATTACAAAGTACGAGGGCATTCTGGCCCTTGGAATGCATTAAAAAACAGGAAAATATTACAAGATTCTGAAGGAGAAATTTCTGCACTAAGGAGGAAACAGTTTGTGTATTCTGGACTTAGCCATTTTCTAAGTCCACCACCTCGATCTGCACTTGGGAATTGGGCTCTTGGACTTGAGTAGGCTCAGTGGTAGGGGTGTAAACTAGCCGAGCCGAGCCTTGGCCTTTTTTTTCCCGGCTCGAGCTTGGCTCGGCTCGAACCAAATGGATATTATATTATTTATAATTAAAAATGTTTTTAACAATAATTTAATATATTTTTATATATAATAATATATATTTATTAAATATATATACATATATATTATAAATATATTACTTTTTTATTAATTTTATATAAAAATCAATAAATATATATATAATATTATATAATAATAGAATATTTATATATATAAAAGTTAAAATATTAATTTTAATTAAATGTACCGGCTTGTGAGCATGAGCCTAACTAAAAGGGGCTTGAGTTTGGGTTTGGCTCGAGCTTGCTTACCAGGCTCGTATGCCAGCTCGGCTCGTTTTCATCCCTACTCAGTGGTCACGATCGCTGGAGCGGGAGTGTTCTCACTGGCTGGCGCTAGAATCACATTATCGGACTGGCCCTCGGGGATGGGTACAGCATCGTTAGCCCCCTCATTGTTTCCCTCTGCAAAAGGCACCTCCACCATGCGAGCCCTCATAAACTCCTCTTGCAAGATGGTGACCAAATCATTATATTCAGGCTCGGTTAAATTAGCCTCGGGGTCCTCTCACTAGCATTAGGGATCGTGTAGCGCTCGTTGAAATAAAGCCCTGTGTTTGAGTGCCCACGGGAAGAAGCGTCTGCCAAGCCCTGGTGGATAAGTGCTCAACTGCCAAGTTGAAAGCATTCTGGGCCTCGTCATAGCAATGTAAAGAGGCAGCGAAGCCAAATGCCTTGGTGTGGCAGAATTTGAGCAGAGCCTCCTTGTTAGCCTCCGTAATACGCTCGGGGAGCAGCCTGCTAAATTTCTCTTCATAGGCCCTGTTAGCGGCCTCGGTATACTTCTTCTCAACGGCGCTGACCTATGTGCTCTGCTGGTTCAGCTCATGCCTTAGCTTCTTATTTGACTTGTTGGCATTTGTTAGGTCCGTGCGGTACTTCCTCCGAGCCCCCTTTGACTTCTCCAATTCCTTCTTCACCTTAGCATGCTAAGCCTCGAGTGATTCAAGTTGAGCTTTCACCAGGTCCAATTCCTCCTAGATTTGAGCGGGGCCAGTCGAGCGGGCCATTTTCTTATACTTAGCCTTACGCTCGAAGTACACAACCGAGCGTTGCTGGAGGTTTTTGATCCTCGGAAGCACTTGCTGCGTTTGAAAAAAAAAAGAACTCAACATTTAAAACTTTCTTCAGGTAAACAAGGTAAAACATTGGAAGAGAATGAGAAGACTTACAGAAATGATTGCATGAGCGATATCCTCAACCACCTGGTTAGCGTTTTGTGAGTATAATTGCCAGTCCCCCGTGAACTGGACCCTGTGATAGAGCCCATAAGGGATGTAGCGCCCCGCACGGTGGGTCACCACATCCCCGCACCTAAGTCCAATTCACATACGAGATGAAAGCCCGTACATGAACCAAGCAGAGGCGAACGGGAGACTGACAGACACACACCTAAGCTAGGTGGAACATAGACCCTGCAATCAAACATAAATTATCAACGAATGTGTATGCGGAAGCGAATCATAAAATCATAATTCAACGCAAGCAGCAGGTGACGGGTTCAACTAGTATAGATACCTAATCTCGAATATTAACATAAATCATAAATGCACACGGGTTCAACTGTTTCCTATAAGCCTGTCCCGAAATCTCAAATTCATAAATAGCAATGCTTACATAAACCTATAATTATACTTAAACAAATTTGAAACATATGAGATACAACAAACCCGAACGTAACAAAAGACACGACAGACTCTAAGAACTTGACACACGCTGCCTAGCTCGAACTCCACGCGACACCTGCACACTAAAATAAAAGGGGAGAGGGGTCAGTTACATAGACTGAGTGAGGGGCTACCCACGCACACTACATACTATAAGGAGCAAAACACGTATAGCATACAATGTTCGTGAACTCAGGGATAGTTTTTGCACACTAAAACATTTGCCCGTGATACATACATATAGGGATTCTTAGCAAAACATAACAAATCAATCAAACTTAACAAATTCTTACATAACAAATCTTAACAAATCTTATCAAATCAAATCATATCTTAGCTTATACTTCTGAGAGATTCATATTTTATCTTAATTATAAGTCTATTCTCGTTTCACAAACTTTGACAGAGTAAAACATGCATAACTCAGCGGGTACGAGTGCCTAATCCCATCCTGGGCTCCTCCGACTAAACATACAGACAAGACAAATAAGAAATAACAAATAACGTACTTACAGAATAACCTCCTTCTTCGGTGATGGAAGGGTTGCGCGACCCTAACCATCCGTACAGAAAAGGGAAGCGCGCACACTCAACCCTCAGGTTCCCATCCGTCTACCAAACCTCCTGGCCGGGTTCTGGGTTAGTCCTATCAAGGTGGAGACTACGCTCAGGCTTAACCTGACGGCCCGCTGCCGTACCGGACGTCCTGACTCGCAGGCTCCGGGGCCCATCAATTACCGATGCAAATACCAATACGAATACAGAGCAATACATAACCCGCCACCGAACTTAGCTTACTTAACAACCCTACCTTGCAAAAACTATGCTATACATACCCCTCCGTGCCAAATCCATAGCATATCCATAGCTTACATCTCCCGGCTCATAAGAGGCGCACGGTGAAGTATAGTTTAATGTTGCAAATAGAACGAATACTAAATCAAAACAAGCGTACATAGGTTTGTAAATTGCGTGGCATACTTATAAATACTTAGCCAAGTTATAAACTTACGTATCTTGCACATATTTACTTATATATAAGGTTATAGTCCACATGCATAGGAAACAAGCATATTTCATAGGGTTTAACTATAACCTAACGTCACCTTACACCAACCGAATTAAGAACGAGACGATTGATCTACCCCGGAATCAACACAGCTAACGTAACACCACCCCGGGTGCATCTGAACATACTGAAGACAAAACATGGAACTTAGACTCAAGGATGAACCACATAGACACACGACGTATGCATAACCACTTAGGAGATTCAATTACATAGACAAAATTCATATTCAATCTTATTTCATGCAAAGGAATGCATATGAAGTGTAAACACATACCCTTTAAGGCATATCGAATCATAACTCATTCAAATCATATCAAATAAATCCAAGAATCTTACACAAGCAAGTTAACACATAATAATACATGTTAGCAAATCATAGGGATCATATTAAGGGTCAAATAAGTGAAGAGAAACAAGAAAACAAAGTTCGGAGCAAAAAGGAGGCGTTGCCCTAAATCCACCCCGGTGGATTTTTTTCAAAGGGGGAATCCACTCCCGTGGATTCAAGGTAGACAGTTTCCGAGAAGGCCTATATCAAATCCACCCCGGTGGATTATTTTCAGAGCAAAAATCCACCTAGGTGGATTTGGGTCAGAGTCCAAAAATTAGAAGAAAAGCTTGCAAACTCCCAAGAAAACTCATCCTGAACTAAGTTAATAACAAAATGACATGAAATGGTGCAATTATACCGCAAAGTCATGCAAGAAAAACATACCAAATAAGCTCCATACATGCAACTATGAACCGGGAAAGAAAGGAAAGCAAAGAAGCAAAATTCATCAAGTTTCTCCCAAAGACCTTAAAGAGCATTAATGGATAATCAATATACACTCAAATACCATCAATTAAAAGTAAATAAAAGCAATAAATGAACCAAGTTGATCAACATATATAGCCTCAAGCTCAAAGAAGGCACGAGATGCATTAGTTCATCAATAAATCCACATAACCTAACTATTCATAAACCCTAACATATCCCATGAACCTCTACCATAAAAGCATGATATAAGAAGTGTAAAATGATCAAAAGAATAAGGAGATCAAGAATCTTAACTTACCTCAAAGAGTTGGAGCAAGAAAGGTCTAAAACTTGAGCTTAAAGGAAAATGGAGGTTTGGCTATGGAGTTCTTCTTCCCTTCCTTTCCTCTTGCTTTGGTTCGAAATATCAGCTGAAAAGGGGAGGAAATGGCTGATTTTGGGGTTAGAAAGTCAAGGTAGGCATAGGGGTTAGGTCATCTAGCTCTCCAAGTGGTCAAATAGGTACATAATAGGTCCGTGAGTCGAAATCTACGTCGTTAGGGGTCCGAACGGTATCAAAAAGTCACAAGGCTTGTTCCATTGACTCCAAATCGTTGATTTGAGTACAATGGAAAAGACGGAACTCGAATCTGAGTTCCTGAGCTCAAGTTACGGAGAAATGACTCAAGAGTGGCAAAATTACAAATTGGCCCAAAAGTTGAAATAAAATTCAATTGAGTCCAAACCAAAACAAACAAGTCCAAAACAAGTTTAAAACATACAATTAAGTCCTAAAATCATATAAGTCACATATTTCACGAATTTAGCATGCTCGGGAATAAAACTCATATTTCATAAATTCACAAATCGCAAGAATTCAAATCTCAAGTTCACTTAGTTAAATTCTTATCAAGTAATTCAAATAATGTGCCACGTAAATAAGATAGTAGATGAAATTACGAAAAATAAACTCACATGTGGTACTAACTTGTACGTGCGTGCAGACGGGGTATCACAAGTGTTGTTCCGGGCTTGAATGTGATTAATCAACATAGTGGGGCCCTCATCTGATGGACAGTGGAACGCCTGATCCCCGGTGCGATCGAAGTTCCACAATGTTCTTTCTCAGAGGAAAAAATCTCTCCATCGTCACGGTTGTCCTGACCACTTGCTTGCCTTTGCCAATTATAAGATTGGTGTCAGGCATTCTTTTCCTCTTTCTGGATTGCTGAACCTGGCCCTCTTGAGAGTATCTTATGACAACGCCCGTGTGCTGTCTCAGCTGATTATCTTGAGTGGTAGTTTGGGGACCATCTCCGCCCGTCTGATTCGAGCTATCCCCTTGTCTTGGGAATAGGCGGGTTTCAGGTGTGACGGCACGAGTGTCTCCTTGGCCTCGAGCGGGCATACTGGAACTTGCCCCACGATGGCCCCCACGACCATCTCCTTGGCCACAGCTTTGCCCAGGCCTTTGCTGTCGTTGTTAGTTCTGCTGCTATTGTGGTTGCTGATTCTGGCCAGCGCCCAACAGGTTCGCCACGTTCCTTATCGCTCTTCCCGCCATCAGAATGCTAACACCTGAAATAAGAAGAACAAGGATCAAGCCTTCCTCACACAGTACAGTAAAATACAAGTATGAAAGTTAGCGTCCCTATCTACAGTTAGTGTTCTAGTTTCTAAACGATCTCTTTCCAAATTTCGAGCGGGAGGGTTAGCGATCATATCGAGATCCCTCATGAGCCCACAGAGGAACATAACTTCCTCATCGTCCATCAGTTCTTTGGCTTTTACGAGCCACCGCTCGTTCCTCATGGCGAGGGCTACTTCCCGGGCCCAAGACAAGGAAAATGAAGGATCTAAGCAGGATTTTATAAGAGGCCCTTCCCCATGACTGACCCACTCTCGGGGGGACACCGAAATCTTTACCCTTAGGTGCCCTAACAAAAAAGAACTTTTCCTTCCACTCCAACCCATAAGACCATGAAGAATAGTCAATCAATTTTAGATTAGACTTGGCTTGAACATAATAGAAACCGACCATCGGGGAAGAGCGTGGTGAGCGGACCAGCTAGAAGAGGCTATTAAAGTTATGGATTGTGGGCTTGTTGCCGATGCATTTCATCAAAATTACAAACGCGTTAATAAGGGCTATGCTGTTAGGGACGATTTGAGAAGGGCCCAGATTCAAGAGGTTGAAAATGCTCGCCACAGGGACTGCAATTAGGAATCTCAAACCCCCCGCCTCCACTGCATCTTTGTAAACCGCTATCTCCCCAGGAGGGGGTTATTAGCCTGCTCATGCGCAGCCGGAATTCTATAGGTGAATCGCTCATCCCAATATATGGGGGCCCTCATAGTCACTAATTCTCCCCAGTTATGGTGCTCGGGGTGCTGGGTGGTGGGCCCATAACAGTGGCGATCCGGGACCACATTTTAAAATTTTATTTATAATACAAGTATTAAAATATTTCTAAAACATTTTAGTACAATAGCGGAAGACTAGCCGGATCTACTCAAGTATATACATGCAATTGATAATAAATTTTAAATCACTTAAGCAGATAAATATCTAACATGCAATTAACACTTAAGAGCATATAATTTATCATGCTTAAAATAATATATCTGTAAAATATTACCGTACTCCAAGTATGGCTATCTAACGATATTTTTCCAGCACCTTTGCTTTCACAGAAGACGGTTACCGCGTTTACCTCCCGGGGAACTCGATACACGATCACTCCTTGTGAAATCGGCAGAGCTTCCCTGCAATAACCCCAGAGAAACCCTCGGATTGTGGGTTCCGAAAGTATTTCTCTAAATATTTAGAGAAAATAAAATTTTAAACTAGAAAACCCTTTTCAGGGTTTAATCTCCCTAAATTAGGCGTTTTATATATAAACACCTAATTAAAATTAATTCCAAAATAATTCAGAATTAACTAGAAGAAAAGGAATATGGTTTCAAAGACAAGAACTAGGCAAAACCTCTCCAAACATTATGTATGAAAAATGAAGGGCCAAGACCCCTATTTATAGGGAAAAAATCGAGGGCAAAATGGTAATTTCACATCCCCACTTGCGTGTGCAACTTGGACACGAATTCCAAGGTGACTATGTTGAAGCTCCCTTCACCACGAGTCCAATGCCGCCGAGAACACGCCGGAATACCCCCGTAGCGCCCGTACGCGCCACCTGAAGATGGTGCGTGTGTTATACACGTGACTAGATCAAATCGGATCCGATTCTGGCTGACGTGGCCGATTCTGACTCGACCACGTGTCCGGGTTGGTCCAATCGGATCCGGTTGACCCAATCCTACCCGTTGACCCTGACCCGATTGATCGGCCGGGTCTAGATCAAATCTAGACCGCTTGTTTTGGCTACGTGGCGCAATCTACCCCGTACGCGTGGCGCGCCACTTGTCGCCCAGTTAGTGCCACCTGATCTCCATCTGCTGACATGGCAGCATTTTTTTTTTTAAAAAAAAATGATAAATTTCCATTTTCTCCAAAATGAAATTTCGGGCATTTCCAACTCTTTGGAACTTGATTTATTTTCTTAAAATAAATCCCTTGACGATTTTCAAACACTTTGAAAATTCATTTCTCTTTCTCCTTCTAATATTTTCTCTTCGGGTTTTCAATTGGGGCTTGTAAGGGGACCTGCAAGACTAATTAATTTTAGCTGCAAACGGGTTAATATATTATCATCTCATGATAGTAATTAATTACCGTTTAACAATATTTAATCCCACTAAATAAATATTGTTGCACTCTAAAATTATTTAAATTATTCACGAATTTTTCGATCTAGAATAATTTCACATTTCACTCCTCTGTGTAGATATCCATGAAAAAAAATTACAACTGCTATCATTTATTTTTCATCTTCAATCTGAAATTTATTTATTCGCCTTAAGTTCAAATTCTCTGTATGTGAAACACATTCATCATACAACTTTGGTGACGTATCACGCGAAGTGCTTTGACCAAAGTCTTAATTCGAACTTTTGCAAATCTATTTCAGGGATATCTTTTACCTTCCAGCAAAGCCACAGATTCCTCGATCAATATAGCTCTTTAGCACATTTCGCGTTGTCACCGAACGTACAAAGTATTTTGGCCATCCGTTATCGAGACCTCACTTCGAGTATATTACTGTTGGAAAACTAGAAGAGTAAGCACAGCGAAAATTTAAAATTTTTCCAAAAGATTGATCATAGACTTGCAATTCCCGTATCATATCACAGGGTGTTTAGAAACTTACGTAGATTGAAGCTTTCTAGTGATGTCAGTACCGCCTACTGAACACCCTTCAAGCGGAATGTCCCTCGAATGGTTTTTGATAGATCCCAAAGTAGCGACCCTCCAAAGCGTATCCAAAGCGGAATGTCCTAGAACACGATCAAGCAAGTGAGAATGCTAGTTCTATAGCTTGTGTTAAGACTAGGATTTTTGCTTTGAAAACTTTTCTTTTATTTTTCTAAAAAACTTAACACTTCGTGAGTGTTGGTCTGAAGAATAAGAGAAACACCATCCCTAGTATTTATACTAGGTTAGTTCGAACCTCTAGGGTTTCCAAGAACCAATTGGATTGTTTTCTTGCTCACTAATTAACTAATTAATTATTTAATTTAATTGGAGAAAATAAGTTTCCAACTTGTTCTCCAAGTCTTACAAGAATAACTTTCTCTCTCCTACAATAGGAAGTTAGACTTTTCAACTTTCCTAAAGTTAAAAGTCAAGATTCAATAAATTAATTAATTCTCAATTAATTATTTATTGGGTTAAGCTTGAGAAATAAAATCTTAACAACTAATTCAAAATTAATTAAAAGACTTAAATTAATTAATTATAATTTAATTAATTATTTCTAGAAAAGAATTCACGTGTAATTAAATCACATGTTAGGAGACATGTACGTGCCACGTGGACTGTGTGACACGTGGCAGTCACGTGTGCTCGACACGTGGTAGCTACTCACGCGGCCCTTGCTCCGTTTCGATCAACAACTTGATCCTTCGTTAATCATTTTAACATCCTACCATAACCCTTATGTCCTGGGATTTGTGTTTGACCCTTTAGGTTCATTATTCGATTAGCAGTGGCGGTAATTAATTAATTCCCTTAATTAATTAATCACTTCACAGATCACACTATCGTAATCTAGCAATGGATGTGTGACCCCTAGCCGAATAACGAAATAAATCGAAGAACCTTTCAGTCAATAACATACAGTGAAATACGATCCTCCTACAACTCCATCTCTCAATCAAGAACTAAGGCATGTGAAGATTCTCAGAGCCTAAATATTATTGATATTTAAAGTTAAGTTCGTTTCATATCCATTTAGACCTCAATCTAAGAAAACCCCATTTTCTTGATGTCTAGATCTTTTATCCACCTTGGCCAAGGGTTTAAGTTTAATGGACTACTAACAATTCAATCAGTAAGAGATCATTCTTGTTCTTGCAACAATTATAGGCCCTTTGTCAATTCTGCTAATTCTACATATGCCACTTGTGTAATCCCAACATAAGCCGTGGTTCAGGTTTCAGTAGGTCGAACCCCTTTTGAGCCTATATCAAAGATTACAGAGTTAGCTCATATGAGACATTACAGAATCTCAAGTCTAAGGATTAATGAAACACGCTATTGACCTGTGAGATATTTCATAATCTGGAAGTTTCTGGAAACTTCCTTTCCCATTTAGGAATGTTCTCATGCGGGACATCACAGTTATGAAGTTCTTGTAACAATCAACCTCATGTATTATGAACGCATCATCGTATGCACTTATCACTCCATGAAACTAAGTGATCCTTCAAAAGGACATAATCACACAAGCAAGTCTTAATAGAGTCAAGGTCGACACTCCCACTGTCTGTCGGACTCTCAACTTGGAGAAGTTTCTAATCCTCGCCTATGGAGTTAAGACTTGTTTCATGTGTCATTCCCATAACGACAAAGTTCTTAACAGCCTCATCGAATTAGGGGAGTTCAGTACATGCAACACATAGTCAACCAAAACAGACATAAAAAGCACATAAAGAAGTGAATGCCTATGAACAAAATTATCTCGTTTATTATCCAAAGACTGTTTGTGATATTACAAGGAAATAGTAAAACTGAAAGCTACTTTAAGGGCACTATTCCTAACAATCTCCCACTTGCCCGTCAAAGCCATTCAGGAGCTAATCTAAGACCCATCTTCTGAAGATATCCTTCGAAAGCCTGTTGACTAAGGGCCTTAGTAAGTGGATCTGTCATGTTCTCTGTTGATGTGACCCTTTCAATTTGCATATCTCCTCTCTTGATGATATCATGAGCTAAGTGATACTTCCTCAAAATGTGCTTGGTCCTTTGGCGAGATCTTGGTTCTCTTGCTTGAGCAATCGTCTGTTTAGGCAGAATATGTATCCTGACATGGATTTAAAGTCATCCATGTCTGATGCAAAACTTGCATCACAGTATCCTCTAATGATAAGATCTTGCTGGCCTCCGTAAACTAGGAACAAATCCTTAGTTCTTCGTAAGTACTTAAGGATGTTCTTTACAGCAGTCCAGTGACCTTCACCAGGGTCAGATTGGAATCGGCTAGTCACGCTGAGTGCATAAGCCATATCCGGTCGAGTACATAGCATCACATACATTATGCTTCCTATAGCTGATGCATAAGGAATTTTGGACATCTTGGACTGTTCAAGTTCAGTCTTGGGACACAGCTTCTTCGAAAGAACTGTTCCCGGGCCCATTGGAAGTTTTTCACGTTTAGATTCTTCCATACTAAACCTCACTAGTATTTTGTCTATGTAAAACAACTGTGATAATCCTAACAATCTCCTGGATCTATCCCGATAGATCTTTATACCGAGAATGCATCACCAAGATCCTTCATCTCAAATTGGTTCGATAACCAAGACTTTGTTACTTTCATGTTATCCTTCGTATTCCCAATGAGAAGGATGTCATCTACATAAAGTATTAAAAATTGAACCGAGGTTTTCAATTCTTTCTTGTACACGTAGGACTCATTCGGATTTTGAATAAAGCCAAACAATCTGACCGCTTCATCAAATCGAATGTTCCAATTCCTAGAAGCTTGTTTCAATCCGTAGATTGAGCGTTGGAGCTTACAAACCTTTTGTTTGCTCCCACTAAATGTGAAACCCATGGGTTGCTCCATGTAAATGTCTTTGTCAATGTCTCCATTGAGAAAGGCAGTTTTCATATCCATTTTCCATATCTCATAGTCATAATATGCAACAATGGCAAACATGATCCTAATGGATTTTTGCATTACAACCGGGGAAAAAGGTTTCATCAAAGTCTACACCTGATCTTTGAGTAAAACCCTTAGCAACTAATCTTGCTTTAAAGGCTGCCACGCTTCCATCTACTCGAAGCTTGCGCTTATATATCCATTTACACCCTATGGGCCTAATCCCATTAGGTGGATCAACCAAGGTCCAAACTTGGTTAGAGTACATGGAATCCGTTTTGGATTTCATTGCTTCTTTCCACTGTTCGGAGTCCGAATCTAACAATGCCTCCTCATAAGTTAATGGATCATTATCCATTTGAGATGTTTGGTGGAGAAAACCATACCATCTCTCTGGTTGTCTAGGAATGCGTTCAGAACGTCTTATTTGAGGAGGATTTTCGCTTGTATCACTCTCTTGGCTAGGGATAGGGACGTTATTCTCCAAGTTAGGCATGGGATCTTGGTCTCGAACCTCTTTGAGTTCTGTGATCTTACTTTTCTTTTCTTTAATGAACGAGTCCTCAAGAAAAGTGGCGTTTCTAGACAGAAAGACCTTTTGTTCAAGAGGATCGTAGAAATAATATCCTATTGACTTTTTAGGATATCCTACGAAGTTACATAAGCTTGATCTAGCTTCAAGCTTATCTCCCATTGTCTTCTTCACGTAAGCAGGACAACCCCAAATTCTTAAGTAAGAATAGTTAGGGATTTTGCCAAACCACATCTCAAATGGGGTTTTGGGTACAGATTTGGAGGGAACAAGATTCAGAATCTTAACTGTTGATTCTAGGGCATAGCCCCAGAATGAAGGTGGCAATTCAGTGAAACTCATAATGGAACGAACCATATCAAGTAGGGTTTTGTTCCTTCTTTCCGAAACTCCATTTAATTAAGGAGTTCCCTGAGGAGTCCACTGAGAGATAATTCCATTATCTCTGAGATGACTAAGGAATTCGTCACTCAGATACTCGCCGCCTAGATCAGATCGAAGTGTCTTAATCTTGTGACCAGTTTGGTTCTCAACCTCTTTCTGAAATTCCAAGAATTTCTCAAAGGCTTCGGATTTATACTTCATTAAGTACACATAACCAAAACGACTAAAGTCGTCTATGAAGGTTATGAAATACTGATGATTATTTATCATACTTACACTAAGTGGTCCACAAACATCAGTATGGATTAAATCCAATACTTTAGTGGCACGTTCCACTCTACCATTAAAGGGAGTTTTGACCATTTTTCCTTTAAGACATGATTCACAATGAGTTAACTCTTTAAGTTCATTATCATAGAATGATCCTAAATTAGTTAACTTAGCAATCCTATCTTTAGAAACATGGCCTAAACGTGCGTGCCATAAAGAAGTCGAGATCTTGTCATCTCTTTTGCGTTTGTTTGATTGTTGTATATTCAAAATATTGGTGTCTTTAGTTGTATAAAGTCCATTAGATAATGTACCAAGTAAAACAGAAGCTTTATTCTTCTTAAGATAAAATTTTCTATTTCTGGAGAAAGTCTCATATCCTTCACAATCCAATATTGGAATGGAAATAATATTATGAATAATAGAAGGTACATAAATGACTTTATTCAAAACTAAAGTAATGACACCTAAATCTAATCTACACGTCCCGATGGCTTGAGCTTGAACGCTTGATCCATTCCCAATCTTCAAGATGTATTCTTCTTCTTCAAGCTGCCGGTCCTCATTTAGCATCTGTACATCATTAAAGATATGAGCTCCACAACCAGTGTCAAGTACCCAAGAATTAAAATCAATAGATAGATTTACTTCAACAATAAACACACCTTTCTTTAGAGTATCCTTGTACTCCTGACAGTTCCTCTTCCAATGCCCTTTCTTGCCACAATGGTGGCAAACATCCTCTCTCTGATCCCTTTTCTTCTTGGCCTTTCTCTTTTTAACCCCTCTATCGGGTTTAAGAGATCCCTTCTTCTTGGGAACCTTATTCCCTTTGCTTTTAAAAGGCCTAAGAGAGGGAGTGACTATCATTATTTTGTTATCCTTCTTTATCGTGACTTCAGTAGTCACAAGTTGACTAATCAGCTCAGCGACAGTAGCATGAGCATGATTCATGTTGAAGTTTAGCACGAAAGGATTGAATAATGGTGGAAGCGATGCGAGCAACAGGTCCACGGCGAGTTCCTCGCTCAGAGGCATCTCCATGGAGGTAAGTTTCTCATTCAAAGCAAGGAACTTAAGACCATGTTCGTGGACACTTGTACCTTCTTTCATTCTGAGATAAAAGAGCTCCTTAGAGGTATTGTACCTGTTAGAAAAAGGGAATCAGAAAGCAGCGGAAATTTAAAAATTTTCCAACAAAAGGATCGAAACTCACAATCATGAATCCAAATTCGTAAGGTAAAGAAACTTACTTTTCAATAATCTTTCTTGAAGCGTTTCAAGCCACCCAAGAACACTCTTCTCGCGGCTTGATTCCCACTCATTGGTAAAGCTCGAATCTTTAAAAACTTCTAACTTGAAGCTCTCTAGAGATAGTCCACCAACTTGACTACAATCTAACTAGTAAGGATGCTAGTTCTCTAGTTAGTGTTTAGGCTTAACCTAGGGTTTATTTGATCTTCAAGAAAGGATGGTGTTCAACACATGAACCAAGAAGAATTGATCAATCCTTAAGGGGAGCTCGAGCTCCCCTATATATAGCATGAGGGGCGGCCGAACCTAGTCCTATTGAACTAAGGATTTGGTCCCTCTCTCTTATTACTTGATCATCAAGTAATTCCAAACCTTGACTTTGAATTCTAATTCAAATCAACTTTTAAGAGAGCTAAAATATCCAAAACCCTTTTGGATAATATTATACTTTATTTATTAATAAATAAATAACTTATTTATCTAATTAATTAATTCATAATTAATTAAATAGATTAATTTCTCCAAAATAAGACTTTCTTTTTAATTCAAAATTAAACCAAAGTCTATTAAATAATTAACACATTAATTATTTAATACATAATAAATATAGATGCATGGTCACGTGTCACTCACGTGACCCACACGTGTGATTTACACGTGTGGAACCCTCTTGGCATGATCAACTCGTTTAATCATTTTAAAGCCTTAACTCATGTACCAAGTTGTTGTGTGTGACCCTCTCTAGGTTCTCAATTCAATTTGCAGTAACCCTAATTAATTAATTCACTAATTAATTAATCAGTCCACAGATTAAACGACCATAATCTAGCAACAGGTATTTAACCCCTAGCTGAATTGGAATGTCTCGATTCAACAGAACCTTTAAGTCATTGATTCATGTGAGATACAATCCTCCTACTTACTATCTCTCAATCAAGATCTAGGGTAAGGGAATAATCAAAACCCTAATAATCTGGTCTTAAAGCTAAATGCATTTCATATCTATTTGATCTCAATTCAAGAAACCCTTTTCTTGATGTCTTGATCTACTGCCTTGGCCAAGGACTCCATATGGCATATGAATGACTTACACAATAAGAGATCACCTTGCAAATGCAAATGTAGGTCCTTTCTTGATTCTCATTCACTTTCATAAATCACTTGGGCAGCCCAGCATAAGCCTTGAATCAGTTGTCTAAGGCGACACCCTTTAAAGCTTATACCTAAGACTACAGAGTTAACTCACAAAGTGACATGGAACCTCAAGTCTAAAGATCAATTAATCACATCAATGACTCGTGAGATATTTCCTAATCTGGAAGTTTCCATTTCCTGACATAGAAACTTTCTTTCCCATTTAGGAATCTTCTCACACGGGGCACCTCAGTGAACTTACTTATGGAAGTAAGCACCCTCATGCATCACGCACGTATCAACTATAAACATTGTACCTCCATGAAACAAGGTGGTCCTTCTTAAGGGCGTGATCCCACAAGCAAGCCTTAAAGGAGTCAGGTTGACACTCCCACTGTCTGTAGGACTCATCAACTTGGAGTATTTTACTAATCATGACTTATGTGATATAGGGCTCGTTTCATGAACCATTTCACCTAAATGGTAGAGTCCTAAAGTCATCAGGATTAGGGGAGTTCTCATACATGCACAGCTAAAGTAAACGCATACCAAAAAGAGCATATAAAGAAGTTTCAGGAATTCCCCTTCTATGAGTTCCCATTCTTTCCCCCCAAAATGTATTTTCTCTTAGTTTAAGAACTTGTAAATTGGGCAAGGAACCCACGATGCTCATGTCTTTCCATGGAAGTCTGCAACCGACTAGAGTCAATTTTATGAGAGTGGACGGAAAGGTAAAGTTTTCAGGTAAGGGTATTTGAACCTGAGAGGAATTACCAAAGAAAATATGAAGCGTTTCAAGTCGGTGCAAATGGACTAAGTTGCAGAGCGCATGATCCTCCCAAATTCGGTGTACTCTGTGCATAGCATTGGAATCCCAATTTATTAAGGTTTGGAATCATTTTAATGGTATCACTAGTGAATCTGAAGTGTCATACACTTGCAAGTGTTTGTAGGATTCCCAGGAGTGGAACTCCATCAGTAATCATAACTTGTTCATAAGGAATCGGTGGCAATACTACTCCCGTTTTGGACACAACATGCCTTAGTTGTGGCATTTTCCAAATTTCAATTGGTAACGATAGATGTGAATCACAAATTAATGTTTGAAGATTCTGAAGGTGGAATATAAGCGAAGTAATAGGGTCGGGGTGGTCAAACCAAAGTTTAAGGTACCTTAAATGTAATAGCTCTTTGATCTTAGAATATAACAGCTCTATGATGTTATCAGAACTAAAATGGAGTAGCACTAAGATTTCTTCAAACTCTGTGGAGTGGATAATAGCTCTTGTATCCAATATCCTCAACAATTTACAACCAAATGTTGTTGATAATGAGTCATCCTCGTAAACAATTTCACAGGAACAATAGATAAGAGAACGAACATGTGGGCCATGTTTCTTTATATATTCGAGAATTAAGGAATATTCATCCAAACTTTGAATGTAGACACTGTTGGAAAAAACGAATCAGAAAGCAGCGGAATTTAAAAAATTTTCCCAACAAAAGGATCTTGAACTCGCAATCGTGTAACCAAATTCGTAAAGATAGAAAACTTACTTTTCTTTTATTCTTTCTTGAAGCGTTTCAAGCCACCCAAGAACGCTCTTCTCGCGGCTTGATCCCCTCTCCTTGGTAAAGCTCGAATCTTCAAACTTCTAACTTGAAGTCTCTAGAGATAGTCCACCAACTTGATCACAATCTAATTAGTAAGGAGGCTAGTTCTCTAGTTAGTGTTTAGGTTTAACTTAGAGTTTTATTTAATCTTGGAGAAAGGAAGGTTTTCAACACATGAACCAAAAGAATTGCCAATTCGCTCTAAAGGGGAGCATGAGCTCCCCTATATATAGGAAAGGGGAGGGGCGGCCGAAATCCTTGTCCTCATAGGCAAGGGTTTTGGTTCCTCTCTCCTATTACTTGATCTTCAAGTAATTTCCAACTTTGACTTTGAATTCTAATTCAAGTCAACTTTTAAGAGAGCTAAAAATATCCAAACTATTTTTTGGATAATTTTATACTTTATTTATTTAAAATAAATAACTTATTTTATCTACTTAATTAATTCGTAATTAATTAACTAGATTATTTTCTCCAAAATAAGACTTTCTTTTTAATTCAAAATTAAACCAAAGTCTATTAAATAATTAACACATTTAATTATTTAATACATATATATACAATATATATATATTCACACGTGTGTGACACGTGTCACTCACGTGAGCCATACGTGTGATTTCACACGTGTGGAACCCTCTTGGCCCGATTAACTCGTTTAATCATTTTTAAGCCTCAACTCATGTAACCAAGTTGTTGTGTGTGACCCTCTAGGTTCTCAATTCAATTAGCAGTGTCCCTAATTAATTAATTCACTAATTAATTAATCAGTCCACAGATTAAACGACCATAGTCTAGCAACAGGTGTTTAACCCCTAGCTGAATTGGAATGTTCGGATTCGACAGAACCTTTAAGTCATTGATTCATGTGAGATACAATCCTCCTACTTACTATCTCTCAACCAAGATCTAGGGTAAGGGAATAATCAGAACCCTAATAATCCGGTCTTAAAGCTAAGTGCATTTCATATCCATTTGATCTCAATCCAAGAAACCCTTTTCTTGATGTCTTGATCTACTGCCTTGGCCAAGGACTCCATATGGCATATGAATGACTGACACAATAAGAGATCACCTTGCAAATGCAAGTGTAGGTCCTTTCTTGATTCTCAATCACTTTCATGAATCACTTGTGCAGCCCCAGCATAAGCCTTGAATCAGTTGTCTAAGGCGACACCCTTTAAAGCTTATACCTAAGACTACAGAGTTAACTCATAAAGTGACAAGGAACCTCAAGTCTTAAGGATCAATTAATCACATCAATGACTCGTGAGATATTTTCTAATCTGGAAGTTTCTATTTCTTGAAATAGAATCTTCCTTTCCCATTTAGGAATGTTCTCACACGGGGCACCTCAGTGAACTTACTTATTAAAGTAAGTACCCTCATGTATCACGCACGTATCAACTATACACTTTGCACCTCCATGAAACAAGGTGGTCCTTCTTAAGGGCGTGATCCCACAAGCAACCCTTAGAGGAGTCAGGTTGACACTCCCACTGTCTGTAGGACTCATCGGCTTGGAGTATTTTACTAATCATGACTTATGTGATATAGGGCTCGTTTCATGAACCATTTCACCTAAATGGTAGAGTCCTAAAGTCATCAGGATTAGGGGAGTTCTCATACATGCACAGCTAAAGTAAACGCATACCAAACAAGAGCATATAAAGAAGTGTTGCCTCAATTCGTTATTTCATTCAAAGATTGTCTGTGATTACAATAAGGAAAAGCACAAAGCGGATATACAATCGGCTTTCTAGGGCACTATTCCTAACAATCTCCCACTTGCCCGTCAAAGCCATTCTAAAGCTACTCTAAGTCCCATCTTCTGAAGATGACCTTGGAAAGCTTCTTGACTACGGGGTTTAGTAAGTGGATCTGCCACGTTCTCTGCTGATGTGACCCTGTCAATTTGTACATCTCCTCTTTTGATAACATCACGGATTAGGTGATACTTCCTCATAATGTGCTTGGTCCGTTGGTGAGATCTTGGTTCTCTTGCTTGAGCAACCGCCCCAGTGTTGTCACAAAATACAGTAATGGGGTCTTTCATGCTAGGAACAACATTCAACTCTTGAATGAAGTTTCTAATCTAAACACCTTCCTTAGCTGCATCATTTGCAGCTAAGTATTCAGCCTCAGTGGTCGAATCTGCAGTGGTTGTTTGCTTGGAACTCTTCCAACTCACTGCTCCGCCGTTAAGGCAGAAAATGTATCCTGACATTGACTTAAAATCATCTAAGTCAGATGCAAAGCTTGCATCGCAGTATCCTTCGACAGTAAGATCTTTCTGACCTCCGTAAACTAAGAATAAATCTTTAGTACTTTTCAAGTACTTAAGAATATTCTTCACGGCAGCCCAGTGACCATCTCCAGGGTCAGATTGGAAACGACTTGTTACACTAAGTGCATAAGCCACATCTGGTCGAGTACATAACATTGCATACATTATGCTATCTATTGCTGATGCATAAGGTGTATGAGTCATTCTTTCCTTCTCAAGGTTAGTCTTAGGACACATCTCCTTTGAAAGACATGTTCCTACACTCATAGGAAGGTTCTTAACCTTTGCTAACTCCATATTGAATCTCTTCAATACTTTGTCAATGTACATCGACTGTGATAGTCCTATTAACCTTCTAGATCTATCTCTATAGATTTTGATTCCAAGGATATAGGACGCATCACCAAGATCTTTCATCTCGAATTGGTTCGATAACCATAACTTAGTTACTTTCATGTCATCCTTCGAATTCCCAATAAGAAGGATGTCATCAACATAAAGTACTAAGAATTGCACTGAGGTCTCCAATTCCTTTCTATACACACAGGACTCATTCGAAATTTGAATGAAGCCAAACGCTTTGACTGATTCATCAAATCGAATGTTCCAATTCCTAGAAGCCTGTTTTAATCCATATATTGATCTTTGGAGTTTGCAAACCTTTTGCTCACTCCCACTGAATGTGAAACCTATGGGTTGCTCCATATAAATGTCTTTATCAATGTCACTATTGAGAAAGGCAGTTTTCACATCCATTTGCCATATCTCATAGTCATAATATGCAGCAATGGCAAGCATGATCCGAATAGACTTTTGCATTGCAACTGGTGAAAAGGTTTCATCAAAATCTACGCCGGGTCTCTGAGTGAATCCTTTTTGCAACCAGTCTTGCTTTGTAGGCTGCAATGCTTCCATCAACTCCAAGCTTTCTCTTAAAGATCCATTTGCAACCTATGGGTTTGACCCCATCAGGCAAATCTACCAAGGTCCAAACTTGGTTGGAGTTCATGGAATCCATTTCGGATTTCATAGCTTCTATCCACTGTTTAGAGTCAGAATCTGAAAGTGCCTCCTCATATGTTAAAGGATCATTATCCTTTTGAGAGATTTCATGGAAGAATCCATACCATCTCTCCGGCTGTCTAGGAGTGCGTTCAGAACGCCTTAGAGGAGGATTTACATGTGTATCGAAATTCGTGATTGGTTATGGTTGATCAGAGTGGGACGTTTCTTCAGTGGGTGGTGTGGGGTCACTTTGTACTTCTTCTAATTCTATGATCTTGCCTTTCTTTTCCTTTAGGAACGGTTCCTCAAGAAAAGTGGCATTTCTGGAAACAAACACCTTTTGCTCAGATTGATCATAGAAGTAGTATCCTATGGATTCCTTAGGATAACCTACAAAGTAGCATAAGTTAGAACGAGATTCTAACTTATCTCCCACTGTCCTCTTCACGTAAGCAGGACAACCCCAAATTCTTAAGTAAGAATAACTAGGGATTTTACCATGCCACATTTCATAGGGCGTTTTAGGGACTGACTTAGAGGGAACTAGATTCAAAATCTTTGCTGCACTTTCTAGGGCATAACCCCAGAAAGAAGGTGGTAAGTCAGTGAAAACTCATCATGGAACGAACCATATCAAGTAGGGTTCAATTCCTTCTCTCAGAAACTCCATTAAGCTGAGGAGTTCCCGGAGGAGTCCACTGAGAGATAATCCCATTATCTTTGAGATGATTAAGGAATTCTTCACTAAGATATTCGCCTCCTCGATCAGATCGAAGTGCTTTAATCTTGTGACCAGTTTGGTTCTCAACCTCCTTTTGAAATTCTAAGAATTTCTCAAAAGCTTCAGATTTATACTTCATTAAGTATACATAACCATACCGACTAAAGTCATCGGTAAAGGTTATGAAATACTGTTGATTGTTTCTAGTGCTTACACTGAGCGGTCCACAAACATCAGAATGGATCAAATCCAAGACCTTAGTGGCACGTTCCACAGTTCCTTTAAAAGGAACTTTGGACATTTTTCCTTTGAGACAGGATTCGCAAGAAGTTAACTCCTTAAGATCATTTTCAGAGAATGATCCTAAAGTGTTTATCTTGCTAATTCTGTTCTTGGAAATGTGTCCTAATCTAGCGTGCCATAAAGGAGCTGAAACTTTGTCATCTCTCTTACGCTTCATTTCCCGTTGTATATTCATAATATTGATATTCTAAGTTAGATAAAGTCCATTACTTAGAGTACCGATGTGAACGGAAGAGTTGTTCCGTTTGATAAAGTATTTACCATTCTTAATATAAGTTTCATAACCTTCACAATCTAATATTGGAACTCAAAAAGGACTTTATTTAAGACTAACTCAAAACTACCTAAATCTAATCTAATTGTGCCTAAAGCTCGAGCTTCAAGGTTTGAGCCATCGCCGATCTTCAAGACACATTCTCCTTCTTTGAGTTGTTGGACTTCATTTAGCATCTGTACATCATTACGGATATGAGTTCCACAACCGGTATCAAGTACCCAAGAACTAGAATTAATAGAAAGATTTATTTCAACGAGAAAGATACCTTTCTTTAGAGTAGCCTTGTACTCTGGGCAGTTTCTCCTCCAATGTCCCGCTTTGCCACAATGGAAGCAAACATCCTCTTTCTAATCACGCTTCTTCTTTTGGGCCTTCCCCTTCGAAATGCCACCAGTGGGCCTAAGGGGTTTCTTCTTCTTCTTTTGGGCTTTCTTGCCCTTACCTTTAGAAGGCCCAGAAGAGGAAGACGGAGCATTCACCATCAAAACCTTATTGTCCTTCTTGATCGTACTTTCAGCAGTCACAAGCTGACTAATCAGCTCCGCTACAGTAGCACCAGCATGATTCATGTTGAAGTTAAGGACAAATGGGTTGAATGATGGTGGGAGCGAAGCTAGCAACAAATCCACTGAAAGCTCATCTTTCAGTGGCATGTCCATGGAAGCAAGTTTCTCAGTAAGGGCGAGAAACTTGAGTCCATATTCATGGACACTTGAACCTTCCCTCATTCTCAAGTGGAACAATTCATTTGAAGTGTTATACCTTGTAACACGTTTATGAGGGCGGTAAAGTTGCTCTAAGTGGTCGTAAATCTCCCAAGCGAATTCCATGGCCTCATGTTGCCTTTGCAAGTCCGGAGACATGTTAGCCAACATAAGGCAACGGGCTTGGAGATTATCATCCTTCCACTTCTGAATCGCGTCCTGCTCGGCCCGAGTGGGAGCCTCCCCTTCGGGACTAGGCTCCCCTTCGAAGAGAACATAAGTTCTCTTCTCAGAATCTAAAATGATCTTTAGATTCCTCAGCCAATCAGAATAGTTGGGACCAGTCAACTTGTTTGACTCGAGGATCGATACAAGAGGGTTTTTGGTTGCCATTTCAAAACACGTAGAGAATCACAGAATCTACGACCTAAATGGTAAAACAGAGAACTAGTGAGCATGCTGAATTATAACGATATACAAAAGATAAGGTCTTTAATCTAATGTAGCTCCCACTGTTTTTCAAAGATCTAGAATTCCCAAAGATCTAAGAGGAATACGTTTCCCAATGGGTACTAAGATCCTAGGCATTTGACCTCGAACCCACGACTCGCGGACATTCTAAGTAAGAACCCTAGGTAGGTACGACTTACCAATTCTAACTCCTTTAGAACTCTTAGTAATTGTTTTTGCATCACCTATCTTTCAATATGGACCCACGACTCGTGCGACATCCATATTTACTTAGGCGTTAAGCTAGACCCATCAATCATAAGATCATGACCAAAACTTAGTTCGAACGACCCATGACTCGCGGACATCGCCCTTGCTAAAATTGACCACGAAATATTGACCATTTAAAATGATCAATTAGGTGACTAAGAACTAGTAAGCTCCACTAGCTATCCCACGATTCGCGGACAATAACTAGCTTTGCTTACTAAACTTAAAACCTATTGATGGAATGCTAGGAATTTAATTCAAAACTTGCATCTCGAATTAAACACCTATTTGTTCGAAATTAGCTTAATATTTAATGGGAATTTTCGAATCAACCGGAGAGTTGTCCGGTTCGACCTCACCAACATATATGTTATCCAATTTTATTAGTCTTGATTAATGCAAGTACACTTAAATGCATTTCAAACAAGCACATAAACAGATAACATGTCTGATATGTTGCATATTCACCTTATAATTGAGCTTAAAAAATATGATATTTTGGGCCCTTGATTAAGTTTCATGATGGATTATTGATTGGTTTAATGTTCTCTTGTAGGGAATTATTTCTTGCATGAATTTGAGGGAAATTGGGCTCAATTGTGTTACAACTCCTTCAGCTCCAAATCATGCCCATGACTCCTCATTTGGAAGGCCAAGTTTAGGGAAAGCCCACAAGATCAACCCTTAAGTTGAAAAGAATTTTCAGGTGTTACACACGTTCAGCACGTTTCTTGGGAGTTATGGCATTATATGAAAGAGTTAGTGGGCATTTATTGAAGAGAGAATGTGGAAAAATAGTGAAGCAGCTTGCCTGAGGTCACGGTCAGGAACCCTGACCCGTTTTTCGGGCAGTAACTTGTACAAAACGTGTGGAGAACGTGGCCATTTATTCTGGCAGAACTTAAAGATAGTGGAGTTACGTTTCTTTTGGAGAATGGGGCAATTACTCTACAGAACATGGGGGTTACAAATGTTGAAGCAAATGATGGAGATAATGGCCTTCATAACGGACGAACGTGGGAGAAGTGGGAAGAGCAACAACAGCCCCACCTTGCATTATTTAGTGGGGAGAAAATCATGCAGGCACAGGACACAACTTCATTCTCCGATTCAAATTCACGCAGCAGCAACTCTAAATTCGGGAGGGGAAAGGAACTTTGGAGCATCAATAGTTTTATTCCCTTTCCTTCCTTTTATTTTGTTTGAATACTATGTTATTTTCAAGACTCCGTCTGTTTAATTTCGTTATGAGTAGCTAATTTATATTTTAGTTGGGATTTTCCAAAGCATGTATTAGATTATGTGAGACAATTTGCTTTGGGTTGATTAATTAAGTTATCCGTTTTATTTTCGATTTCACGATATTGTGTTTTGCCTTATTCTTTGATTTTGGCGCCGAATCTTAGAGTTAGCAATTCACATAAAGCTAGTTAATTTATTTGGTGGAGTCTAGCCGGGTAATTAACGGAGTAGCAATCAACACTAGGTTGTTAAGTTCGGCTGATTTTGTGTTGTGGAATATTACGGTCTAATTAGGCGAAGTAGGAGTCTCTACCTAGTCGGTTAGGGTTAGTGTTTCTTTAGTTCGTAAAGCAATTGGTTAATTGAATCTTTGAAGGAGTTTCTGAAAAGGTTATTAGCTAATTAGGGAGTAGTCTTTAGGAGTTTCTTCAGGTTACTCTAAAAATACGAAGAAACGAGGGAGCCTAAGGTAATTGGTAACTATAGCTAACCTAACAAGGAATTAATCACCCTGTCCGTGATCATAGTCAGATGCATGCGTAGGAAAATCCCAGCTATTCATCATTCACTGAGTTAATCTAAGTGTCAGCTGAGTTAATTGTTATCTTTCGTCTATTTAGTCAGTTTTACTCTTATTTATTTAGTTTCTTTATTAGTTTGGTTAAAATCTCAAAACTCCCCCCCTATTTTAATTAATCGTTTTATTTTCTGGCATATTAAAAGGTTACAAACTCGTCCAATCCCCGTGGATCGATACCCGTTGCTACTATTCTACGTTTTAATTGTGTGCAATATTCGGGATTTATTATTGGTGGCTTCGACACCCATCAATTTTTGGCGCCGTTGCCGGGGAATTGGTTTTTAATTGATTTTGTCTCTTTTCTTATGTCCAGGAATCTTCGTTCGGGATAACTCGTTGCATACGATCCCGAGATCGAAAAGACCGCTAAGAAGATTAGGAAGTGGACAAGACAAAGGAAAGAACAAGCAGCAGTTGGTGAAAGTTCGAGTCTATTTGACTTGGGTTCGGACATTGAAGTTGAACAACAGTTAGAATTTGAAGAACAGACTGTCAGTGAACCTGACAGTGATCACGGTCAGGATATGGCTCATAACGGAACGCTTCGTGAGCTTGCCCGACCAACTGAAGCTCAACAGCCACTGTGCATAACCTTTCCAGCATTGCAAGAGGGCTTCGAACTGAAGTCAGGTCTCATCCATTTGTTGCCCACTTTCCGTGGTTTGGAAAATGAAGATCCGAATAAACATTTGAAAGAATTCCACCTTGTGTGCACATCCATGAAGCCACACAACGTCACGGAGGATCAAATTAAGCTTAGGGCCTTCCCATTCTCATTGCAAGATGCAGCTAAGGATTGGTTGTATTACTTACCTTCGGGTACGGTCACTACTTGGGCTGAAATGTCGAGGCAATTTCTAGAAAGGTACTTTCCAGCCTCCCGTGCCACCAATATTAGGCGGGAGATTTGTGGAGTTAAACAAAAAGATTCCGAGAGCCTCTACGAGTATTGGGAACGATACAAGAGGTTGCTAGCAAGCTGCCCTCAACATGGAATTTCAGACCAATTGGTTATCCAATATTTCTATGAAGGCTTGACTCCGATGGAACGCCGAATGATGGACGCCGCAAGTGGTGGAGCTATCGTTAGCAAGACTCCCGCCGAAGCTAGAGAGCTCATTTCTACTATGGCTGCAAATTCTCAACAATTTGGAGCTCGAGAGGACATCCCTCGAAGGGTGAACGAGGTAACTCTTAGTCCTCTTAATAAAATTGAGTCTTTGCTAACAACCTTGGTGCAGAGAATGAATGTAGGAACTAATCCACCCTCGAGAGTATGTGGCATTTGCACTAGTCCCGAGCACCCTACCGATGCGTGCCCTACACTCCATGAGGAGACACCCGCGGATGTAAATGCCATGGATTTTCAGCAGAGAAAGTTCGACCCTTATTCGAACACTTACAACCCTGGATGGAAGCACCACCCGCATTTAAGCTACGCCAATAATCAACCAAATAATCAGAATTTCCGTCCACCGCCTCCACCACAACCAAGACCACAACACCCTCAGGGTTCAGGTACGCCTCTTAGTGAAATTGTTCGTTTGTTGGCCACTAATTCCGAGAAATATCAACAGGATACGACGAACAGGATTCAAAAGATAGAGGACACTATCAAGACCATGGAGACTCATATGGGACAAATTGCCTCTTCGGTGAGTAAATTGGAGACCCAAGGAAAACTCCCGTCGCAAACCCACGACCCTAGACACAATGTGAGTGCGGTTGTGTTGCGGAGCGGGAAAGAATTGCAGCCTCCAGTGGACAGGATTTCGAAAAGTGATCAGATGCAAGTTTCTGATACAGAAACTGAAAAACAAGTTGAGAAGAAGCCTGCCAGTGATCACGGACAGACTTCCAGCCAGGCTGAAATCACTCAGAAGCCTAAACCCCTGGTAGTACCACCACCATTCCCTCAGAGATTGGCTCAGAACAAGAAAGATAAAGAGGATAAGAGCATCTTGGCTCTTTTCGAAAAAGTTGAAGTAAACATTCCACTTCTCAAGGCCATCAAACAGGTTCCACGCTACGCCAAATTCCTTAAGGAATTATGCACCAATAAGCGTAAGCTGACAGGTAATGAGAAGGTGAGTGTTGGTGAAAATGTTTCAGCCGTCTTACAAAGGAAATTACCACCTAAGTGTCGCGATAGAGGTATGTTTTCTATCCCTTGCAAAATTGGTAATATTGGTATCGGTAAGGCTATGTGTGATTTGGGAGCTTCTATCAATGTGATGCCTCTGTCCATTTACACTTCTTTAGGTCTTGGTCCATTAGCTAATACCGGGGTCATTATTCAGCTAGCCGATCGTTCTCTTGTTTATCCCGAGGGTGTCTTAGAAGATGTTTTGGTACAAGTGAATGAATTAATTTTCCCCGCCGATTTCTTTGTTCTTGATATGGAAAAGGATAGTTCTACTAAGTCTTCGGACATTCTATTGGGTAGACCTTTCCTTAGCACGGCTAAAGCGAAAATCGATGTTCATAGTGGTTCTTTGACTTTGGAGTTTGATGGTGAAATGGTCAAGTTTAATATGTATGATGCTATGAAATATGGTGATGATGTGTCTTGTGTCTACAATGTTGATATCATAGATAACTTGACTAATAAAGTGTTTGCTTTGAACCATGATGATGAATTGAATTATGTCTTATGCCATAGCTTGTCCGTTGATAAAATAAAGAAATTTGATGATAAATTCAGACTTTCTGAAGATATGCTTAAGATAATTTATGCTATGGAAGTTCTCCAAGTTACAAGTTCTAAATTTGTACCTTTTGAGCTTAATCGGTCTGAATCTAAACTTTTACCTTCTGTTTTGCAGGCCCCTAAGCTAGAACTTAAGACACTGCCGCAACACTTGAAGTATGCATATCTGGGAGACAAAGAGACACTGCCAGTGATCATAGCCAGTACGCTCAACAGTCTGGAAGAGGAGAAATTGATCAGAGTTCTTCGGGAGTACAAACAGGCTATTGGATGGACCATTGCTGATATCAAAGGACTCAGTCCTTCCACGTGCATGCATAAAATCATTTTGGAACAAGGCGCCAAACCACGCCGTGAAGCACAACGAAGACTCAACCCACCAATGATGGAGGTAGTGAAAAAGGAGATCATCAAACTCCTTGATGCAGGTATGATCTATCCGATATCCGATAGCGAGTGGGTAAGTCCCGTTCAAGTTGTGCCCAAGAAAACGGGAATTACGGTTGTTGAAAACAAGGATGGTGAGTTAGTTCCTACTAGAGTTCAAAATGGTTGGAGGGTGTGTATGGATTATAGAAGTCTTAATTCTCTTACTAAGAAAGATCATTTTCCCCTCCCCTTTATTGATCAAATGCTCGAACGATTAGCTGGAAAAACTCACTATTGTTGTCTTGATGGTTATTCAGGGTTCTATCAGATTCCGGTGGCACCCGAAGACCAAGGAAAGACGACTTTCACATGCGCATTTGGGACCTTTGCGTTTAGGCGAATGCCTTTTGGACTTTGCAACGCGCCGGCCACCTTTCAAAGGTGCATGGTAAGTATATTTTCTGAATATGTTGAGCAAATTATTGAGGTATTCATGGACGATTTTACGGTTTATGGAAACTCTTTTGATGAATGCCTCAATAATCTTGCTACAATATTGAAACGTTGCATAGAAACGAATTTGGTCTTGAATTATGAAAAGTGTCACTTCATGGTTGATAAAGGTTTAATTTTGGGGCATATTGTTTCTGCACATGGTATTGAAGTTGATAAATCTAAAGTAGATGTCATTAAGTCCTTGCCTTACCCCGCGAGTGTGCGGGAAGTGCGTTCCTTTCTTGGACATACAGGTTTTTATAGGCGATTTATTAAGGACTTCTCAAAGATCACCAAACCATTGTGCAAGTTGCTCCAAAAAGATGTGAAGTTCGAGATTGATGATGAATGTAAAGCTTCTTTTGACTTGTTGAAAGAAAAATTGATTTCGGCCCCGATCATTCAACCACCGAATTGGGAGTACCCGTTTGAAATCATGTGTGATGCAAGCGATTATGCTGTAGGAGCTGTACTTGGACAAAAGATCAACAAAAACTCTCACGTGATCTTCTACGCCTCGAAGTTGCTAGACAATGCCCAAAGCAACTACACTACTACCGAAAAGGAGCTATTGTCAATTGTTTATGCTTTAGATAAATTCCGTCCCTATTTGCTTGGTACTAAAGTTGTTGTGTATTCTGATCATGCAGCTTTACGGTATCTTCTCACCAAGAAGGATGCGAAACCAAGGCTCATTCGATGGATTCTACTCTTACAAGAGTTCGACTTGGAGATAAGAGACAAGAAGGGATGCGAGAATCTGGTAGCTGATCATCTCAGCCGAATTCCAGTCCTTAAGCCAGATTCTCTGCCCATCAATGATGAATTTCCAGATGAACAACTTTTTGCTGCTCAAGAATCCTACCCGAGGTCACAGACAGGTTTCCTGACTCCCTGGTATGCTGATATTGTTAATTTTTTAGCTACTGGTGCTTTTCCTGATCATTTGTCTAGGTCTGAGAAAGATAAAATCAAGTCTGATTCTAAACACTATATTTGGGATGACCCTTACTTGTGGAAAATAGGCACCGATCAGATTATTAGGCGTTGTGTAGCTGAAAAGGAAATGAACTCCATACTAGAGTTTTGTCATACTTATGACGGTCACTTCGGTCCTAAACGAACAGCTCATAAAGTGTTAGAAAGTGGATTTTTCTGGCCTACACTTTTTAAGGATGCATATTTGTGTTGCAAAAGTTGTGCTAATTGTCAAAAGACAGGAAATATAGGTCCTAGAAACCAAATGCCTCTTAATCCTATACTTATTTGCGAAATTTTTGATGTGTGGGGTATGGATTTTATGGGTCCTTTTCCTTCGTCTTATGGTAATCTATACATCATTCTTGCCGTTGATTATGTGTCAAAGTGGGTGGAAGCAAAAGCCACCCGAACTAATGATTCTAAAGTTGTTGTGGATTTTGTTAGGTCTCACATTTTTGTCAGGTTTGGAATTCCTCGAGCCATAATCAGCGATAGGGGTACTCATTTTTGCAACCGTACGGTCGAGGCGCTTTTCAAGAAGTATCATGTCCTAATTGAGACTTTTTCCTGGCAAATTGCGATCAAGATGGTCTGGTCCGTATGTTGTGACTAAAGTCTTTCCACATGGAGCTGTGGAAATTGGGGAAATTGATACGGATAAGACATTCAAGGTGAACGGGCATCGACTTAAGCCATTTTACGAGGGATTCGAGCCACACACGGTTGAAAAGATGAATCTAGAGGATCCTCCTCTAGGAACTTGAGTGTGAAATCAAGAACTCGTCGAGTCCACGACGTTAAACAAGGGCGCTGTATGGGAGGCAACCCATAATTCTTTTCCCTTGCTTTCGTTTCCTTTGTTTTTCGTTTTCTTTCTTTGCTCGTTTCCCTTGCCCGTTGTAATTTCTTCTATTTGCGTGTTTTCAGGTGAGTTGAAAGCTGGATTATTTGGATAAGTGTGTGGGAGTGTTCCAGGTTGATAAATTTTCGGATTTGGTGATGCAAAAGACCGATAAATTTGGTTTAAAGCTACTGTGAGGATACCTGTCTGAGGTCACGGGCAGGATTCTGGACCCAATTTTACAACAAAAGGAGCCCCAACCCATAAACTAAACCTGACCCGTGACCCGCTCCGCTCACCAAACCGACCCGCCCCATCTCCTCATCCTAACACCCAGTTTAGCAGCTTTCCTCCCCAAATTCCCCTAATACACTCCCTACACGCACCAAACCTTCCCCCAAATTGCACAACCCTAGCTTTCAAATCGCCCATGGGGAAGAAAAAGGTCCACTAAGCACAACAAACCACCGCTCATGATCGATGGCGGCACACGTCCTCACCAACGCCACTACCGCTACGCCCTCATAGATCTGCCGCCGAGTCTTCACCACCATCCATGCCATCCCGTTTCATTCCTCTGCCTCCAGTTTGAAAACAATCAAGGCCAAGAACTGTCAGAAGACACTTCGCAGAAAGTGGCAGAATACTACTGACAGGAAGGCTATCCGTGATCACAGTCACGATTCTTCGAGTCTCCCTCTCGCTAATCACACCCCCCCGGGTTCAGGGAAGTCCTCGTTTTTACTCTTTTTTGCTTTACTTTATGTTGAGGACAACATGCTTTAAGTGTGGGGGGGTTGCTTTTTGGGTAATTTTTGGCGATTTTAGATGCATGACTAGGGCGGTTAGTTTAGAGTTTATATGCTGCTAATGTTGCTGCAAATCTGTCATTCTCATGATAGCATGGAATTGTTTACTATGGCGTTATATCCTCTCTAATGAACTTCTTACAGCGTCCTGTTTGTGGTGGAATCGAATTTTGAAAAGGAAACTAAGTTTGAACCTTTGATTATTTATGATTCGCATGACATGAAGTTGAGTTTGTTTGACACTTGACATAGTAGGAATTATGTGAGCTTGAGCATAAATAGTTGAACTAAATGTTGACTGTTCTGAATTTGAGCCATGCTATGATTGAACCTTGTCTAAAGTGGTTAGTTGATTTAATATCTTTTAAATTTTTGCAAGTATGTTGAGAAACGGTAGGTTGGTGTTGAGTTTTGCTAAGTTTGACTTGATAAGCGTTTAGTGTGAGGGGGAGCTTGCGAGGGGCCAACTAGAGAAAGGTTGGTCAGTAGAACTCGCGCGACTACTCCTCTGGCCTTGGAAGAATTCCAAATCATTAAAGTGCCATGAGTAGGGCCGAATGCCGGCCGCTCACGAAATTGTTTTCCTAACACTTAAAGGGATAAACAACTGGAGTTCGCCCTGCTTTGCGAAAAACTCAGAAAAGAAACGAAAAAAAAAGAGACAAAAAGAAAAAAAAGAGTTGCTGACAGAAAAAAAGGGAGTGATGGAAACAAGAAAAGAGAGATATTTTGGAAGAGTATTGTTTTTAAAAGCTCTCTAGGTTTTATAGGTTGCTTATCTAGAAGAATGAAACTTAGCTCCTCACCTATCTTTGGTATTCTTTAACATATGCGCAAAATTGATTGATATTCGATTAAGCTAACCACATTATACTTGTTTCCTTTGTTTGCATTGGATTAATGAACTTGAACTCATCGTGCATGATTATAATTGGAATTCAAGCTCATTTATTCTTGCTTTGGAAGGTTGATTTCAAACTTGGCTTTGTTGATTGCGTTTTTATACATAGTCTTTGGTGACAACAAATGTTTCCTAGTTTACACAACGGATTGCTGTAGTTGGAATTTAGATGGTGAGTGTAGCCTTGATTCTATGTTATGCTTGAGGACAAGCATTGCCTAAGTGTGGGGGGAATTGATATGTTGCATATTCACCTTATAATTGAGCTTAAAAAATATGATATTTTGGGCCCTTGATTAAGTTTCATGATGGATTATTGATTGGTTTAATGTTCTCTTGTAGGGAATTATTTCTTGCATGAATTTGAGGGAAATTGGGCTCAATTGTGTTACAACTCCTTCAGCTCCAAATCATGCCCATGACTCCTCATTTGGAAGGCCAAGTTTAGGGAAAGCCCACAAGATCAACCCTTAAGTTGAAAAGAATTTTCAGGTGTTACACACGTTCAGCACGTTTCTTGGGAGTTATGGCATTATATGAAAGAGTTAGTGGGCATTTATTGAAGAGAGAATGTGGAAAAATAGTGAAGCAGCTTGCCTGAGGTCACGGTCAGGAACCCTGACCCGTTTTTCGGGCAGTAACTTGTACAAAACGTGTGGAGAACGTGGCCATTTATTCTGGCAGAACTTAAAGATAGTGGAGTTACGTTTCTTTTGGAGAATGGGGCAATTACTCTACAGAACATGGGGGTTACAAATGTTGAAGCAAATGATGGAGATAATGGCCTTCATAACGGACGAACGTGGGAGAAGTGGGAAGAGCAACAACAGCCCCACCTTGCATTATTTAGTGGGGAGAAAATCATGCAGGCACAGGACACAACTTCATTCTCCGATTCAAATTCACGCAGCAGCAACTCTAAATTCGGGAGGGGAAAGGAACTTTGGAGCATCAATAGTTTTATTCCCTTTCCTTCCTTTTATTTTGTTTGAATACTATGTTATTTTCAAGACTCCGTCTGTTTAATTTCGTTATGAGTAGCTAATTTATATTTTAGTTGGGATTTTCCAAAGCATGTATTAGATTATGTGAGACAATTTGCTTTGGGTTGATTAATTAAGTTATCCGTTTTATTTTCGATTTCACGATATTGTGTTTTGCCTTATTCTTTGATTTTGGCGCCGAATCTTAGAGTTAGCAATTCACATAAAGCTAGTTAATTTATTTGGTGGAGTCTAGCCGGGTAATTAACGGAGTAGCAATCAACACTAGGTTGTTAAGTTCGGCTGATTTTGTGTTGTGGAATATTACGGTCTAATTAGGCGAAGTAGGAGTCTCTACCTAGTCGGTTAGGGTTAGTGTTTCTTTAGTTCGTAAAGCAATTGGTTAATTGAATCTTTGAAGGAGTTTCTGAAAAGGTTATTAGCTAATTAGGGAGTAGTCTTTAGGAGTTTCTTCAGGTTACTCTAAAAATACGAAGAAACGAGGGAGCCTAAGGTAATTGGTAACTATAGCTAACCTAACAAGGAATTAATCACCCTGTCCGTGATCATAGTCAGATGCATGCGTAGGAAAATCCCAGCTATTCATCATTCACTGAGTTAATCTAAGTGTCAGCTGAGTTAATTGTTATCTTTCGTCTATTTAGTCAGTTTTACTCTTATTTATTTAGTTTCTTTATTAGTTTGGTTAAAATCTCAAAACTCCCCCCCTATTTTAATTAATCGTTTTATTTTCTGGCATATTAAAAGGTTACAAACTCGTCCAATCCCCGTGGATCGATACCCGTTGCTACTATTCTACGTTTTAATTGTGTGCAATATTCGGGATTTATTATTGGTGGCTTCGACACCCATCAATTTTTGGCGCCGTTGCCGGGGAATTGGTTTTTAATTGATTTTGTCTCTTTTCTTATGTCCAGGAATCTTCGTTCGGGATAACTCGTTGCATACGATCCCGAGATCGAAAAGACCGCTAAGAAGATTAGGAAGTGGACAAGACAAAGGAAAGAACAAGCAGCAGTTGGTGAAAGTTCGAGTCTATTTGACTTGGGTTCGGACATTGAAGTTGAACAACAGTTAGAATTTGAAGAACAGACTGTCAGTGAACCTGACAGTGATCACGGTCAGGATATGGCTCATAACGGAACGCTTCGTGAGCTTGCCCGACCAACTGAAGCTCAACAGCCACTGTGCATAACCTTTCCAGCATTGCAAGAGGGCTTCGAACTGAAGTCAGGTCTCATCCATTTGTTGCCCACTTTCCGTGGTTTGGAAAATGAAGATCCGAATAAACATTTGAAAGAATTCCACCTTGTGTGCACATCCATGAAGCCACACAACGTCACGGAGGATCAAATTAAGCTTAGGGCCTTCCCATTCTCATTGCAAGATGCAGCTAAGGATTGGTTGTATTACTTACCTTCGGGTACGGTCACTACTTGGGCTGAAATGTCGAGGCAATTTCTAGAAAGGTACTTTCCAGCCTCCCGTGCCACCAATATTAGGCGGGAGATTTGTGGAGTTAAACAAAAAGATTCCGAGAGCCTCTACGAGTATTGGGAACGATACAAGAGGTTGCTAGCAAGCTGCCCTCAACATGGAATTTCAGACCAATTGGTTATCCAATATTTCTATGAAGGCTTGACTCCGATGGAACGCCGAATGATGGACGCCGCAAGTGGTGGAGCTATCGTTAGCAAGACTCCCGCCGAAGCTAGAGAGCTCATTTCTACTATGGCTGCAAATTCTCAACAATTTGGAGCTCGAGAGGACATCCCTCGAAGGGTGAACGAGGTAACTCTTAGTCCTCTTAATAAAATTGAGTCTTTGCTAACAACCTTGGTGCAGAGAATGAATGTAGGAACTAATCCACCCTCGAGAGTATGTGGCATTTGCACTAGTCCCGAGCACCCTACCGATGCGTGCCCTACACTCCATGAGGAGACACCCGCGGATGTAAATGCCATGGATTTTCAGCAGAGAAAGTTCGACCCTTATTCGAACACTTACAACCCTGGATGGAAGCACCACCCGCATTTAAGCTACGCCAATAATCAACCAAATAATCAGAATTTCCGTCCACCGCCTCCACCACAACCAAGACCACAACACCCTCAGGGTTCAGGTACGCCTCTTAGTGAAATTGTTCGTTTGTTGGCCACTAATTCCGAGAAATATCAACAGGATACGACGAACAGGATTCAAAAGATAGAGGACACTATCAAGACCATGGAGACTCATATGGGACAAATTGCCTCTTCGGTGAGTAAATTGGAGACCCAAGGAAAACTCCCGTCGCAAACCCACGACCCTAGACACAATGTGAGTGCGGTTGTGTTGCGGAGCGGGAAAGAATTGCAGCCTCCAGTGGACAGGATTTCGAAAAGTGATCAGATGCAAGTTTCTGATACAGAAACTGAAAAACAAGTTGAGAAGAAGCCTGCCAGTGATCACGGACAGACTTCCAGCCAGGCTGAAATCACTCAGAAGCCTAAACCCCTGGTAGTACCACCACCATTCCCTCAGAGATTGGCTCAGAACAAGAAAGATAAAGAGGATAAGAGCATCTTGGCTCTTTTCGAAAAAGTTGAAGTAAACATTCCACTTCTCAAGGCCATCAAACAGGTTCCACGCTACGCCAAATTCCTTAAGGAATTATGCACCAATAAGCGTAAGCTGACAGGTAATGAGAAGGTGAGTGTTGGTGAAAATGTTTCAGCCGTCTTACAAAGGAAATTACCACCTAAGTGTCGCGATAGAGGTATGTTTTCTATCCCTTGCAAAATTGGTAATATTGGTATCGGTAAGGCTATGTGTGATTTGGGAGCTTCTATCAATGTGATGCCTCTGTCCATTTACACTTCTTTAGGTCTTGGTCCATTAGCTAATACCGGGGTCATTATTCAGCTAGCCGATCGTTCTCTTGTTTATCCCGAGGGTGTCTTAGAAGATGTTTTGGTACAAGTGAATGAATTAATTTTCCCCGCCGATTTCTTTGTTCTTGATATGGAAAAGGATAGTTCTACTAAGTCTTCGGACATTCTATTGGGTAGACCTTTCCTTAGCACGGCTAAAGCGAAAATCGATGTTCATAGTGGTTCTTTGACTTTGGAGTTTGATGGTGAAATGGTCAAGTTTAATATGTATGATGCTATGAAATATGGTGATGATGTGTCTTGTGTCTACAATGTTGATATCATAGATAACTTGACTAATAAAGTGTTTGCTTTGAACCATGATGATGAATTGAATTATGTCTTATGCCATAGCTTGTCCGTTGATAAAATAAAGAAATTTGATGATAAATTCAGACTTTCTGAAGATATGCTTAAGATAATTTATGCTATGGAAGTTCTCCAAGTTACAAGTTCTAAATTTGTACCTTTTGAGCTTAATCGGTCTGAATCTAAACTTTTACCTTCTGTTTTGCAGGCCCCTAAGCTAGAACTTAAGACACTGCCGCAACACTTGAAGTATGCATATCTGGGAGACAAAGAGACACTGCCAGTGATCATAGCCAGTACGCTCAACAGTCTGGAAGAGGAGAAATTGATCAGAGTTCTTCGGGAGTACAAACAGGCTATTGGATGGACCATTGCTGATATCAAAGGACTCAGTCCTTCCACGTGCATGCATAAAATCATTTTGGAACAAGGCGCCAAACCACGCCGTGAAGCACAACGAAGACTCAACCCACCAATGATGGAGGTAGTGAAAAAGGAGATCATCAAACTCCTTGATGCAGGTATGATCTATCCGATATCCGATAGCGAGTGGGTAAGTCCCGTTCAAGTTGTGCCCAAGAAAACGGGAATTACGGTTGTTGAAAACAAGGATGGTGAGTTAGTTCCTACTAGAGTTCAAAATGGTTGGAGGGTGTGTATGGATTATAGAAGTCTTAATTCTCTTACTAAGAAAGATCATTTTCCCCTCCCCTTTATTGATCAAATGCTCGAACGATTAGCTGGAAAAACTCACTATTGTTGTCTTGATGGTTATTCAGGGTTCTATCAGATTCCGGTGGCACCCGAAGACCAAGGAAAGACGACTTTCACATGCGCATTTGGGACCTTTGCGTTTAGGCGAATGCCTTTTGGACTTTGCAACGCGCCGGCCACCTTTCAAAGGTGCATGGTAAGTATATTTTCTGAATATGTTGAGCAAATTATTGAGGTATTCATGGACGATTTTACGGTTTATGGAAACTCTTTTGATGAATGCCTCAATAATCTTGCTACAATATTGAAACGTTGCATAGAAACGAATTTGGTCTTGAATTATGAAAAGTGTCACTTCATGGTTGATAAAGGTTTAATTTTGGGGCATATTGTTTCTGCACATGGTATTGAAGTTGATAAATCTAAAGTAGATGTCATTAAGTCCTTGCCTTACCCCGCGAGTGTGCGGGAAGTGCGTTCCTTTCTTGGACATGCAGGTTTTTATAGGCGATTTATTAAGGACTTCTCAAAGATCACCAAACCATTGTGCAAGTTGCTCCAAAAAGATGTGAAGTTCGAGATTGATGATGAATGTAAAGCTTCTTTTGACTTGTTGAAAGAAAAATTGATTTCGGCCCCGATCATTCAACCACCGAATTGGGAGTACCCGTTTGAAATCATGTGTGATGCAAGCGATTATGCTGTAGGAGCTGTACTTGGACAAAAGATCAACAAAAACTCTCACGTGATCTTCTACGCCTCGAAGTTGCTAGACAATGCCCAAAGCAACTACACTACTACCGAAAAGGAGCTATTGTCAATTGTTTATGCTTTAGATAAATTCCGTCCCTATTTGCTTGGTACTAAAGTTGTTGTGTATTCTGATCATGCAGCTTTACGGTATCTTCTCACCAAGAAGGATGCGAAACCAAGGCTCATTCGATGGATTCTACTCTTACAAGAGTTCGACTTGGAGATAAGAGACAAGAAGGGATGCGAGAATCTGGTAGCTGATCATCTCAGCCGAATTCCAGTCCTTAAGCCAGATTCTCTGCCCATCAATGATGAATTTCCAGATGAACAACTTTTTGCTGCTCAAGAATCCTACCCGAGGTCACAGACAGGTTTCCTGACTCCCTGGTATGCTGATATTGTTAATTTTTTAGCTACTGGTGCTTTTCCTGATCATTTGTCTAGGTCTGAGAAAGATAAAATCAAGTCTGATTCTAAACACTATATTTGGGATGACCCTTACTTGTGGAAAATAGGCACCGATCAGATTATTAGGCGTTGTGTAGCTGAAAAGGAAATGAACTCCATACTAGAGTTTTGTCATACTTATGACGGTCACTTCGGTCCTAAACGAACAGCTCATAAAGTGTTAGAAAGTGGATTTTTCTGGCCTACACTTTTTAAGGATGCATATTTGTGTTGCAAAAGTTGTGCTAATTGTCAAAAGACAGGAAATATAGGTCCTAGAAACCAAATGCCTCTTAATCCTATACTTATTTGCGAAATTTTTGATGTGTGGGGTATGGATTTTATGGGTCCTTTTCCTTCGTCTTATGGTAATCTATACATCATTCTTGCCGTTGATTATGTGTCAAAGTGGGTGGAAGCAAAAGCCACCCGAACTAATGATTCTAAAGTTGTTGTGGATTTTGTTAGGTCTCACATTTTTGTCAGGTTTGGAATTCCTCGAGCCATAATCAGCGATAGGGGTACTCATTTTTGCAACCGTACGGTCGAGGCGCTTTTCAAGAAGTATCATGTCCTAGCATGATACTAACATGTAATGATCATGGGTTCTACCTATCTTATGCGTGATATGTGGGAGCCACTCCACAATCACAAGTTCTAACATACATGCCACATAAACAGTTTAAATCACATAAGGGAAAGCGGTAACAAAATACGAGCCCTATCTCTATTACATTTAACAATTGAGATTCCCCTCCCTAACATTTTGAGGGGTCTTCACTTATGGCCTCCTTGTTACTTGAATGTAGTCCATCTTACTCCATGGGTGCATTGTCTCCAAAATGAAAATAAAACCTCACCACCTATCTCTACTCTCAAATTACAATAAAAAGAAAAACACATAAACTAATAAGGCTCAATCTTCATATTGGCCTTAGACAATTACACGGGGCATACCCCGGCCTCAAAAACAGTAATATGGAAAGCCACATAATAAATCACATAACAGTACGCACATAAGTGAGGCTCCAACCTCAATTGAAAAACACAACTATAGGGCTCCAACCCCAATTTAAACCATCCATGTGCATAAATTAAAACCATACATAGATCTAAACCCATGATCACCTAACATGCTTTTGCGAGAATTTAAATTTAACCAATAAATTAAAATTCCCGTTTCAAGTCCTAATGACTTAAAACACGACTTGATGCGAGTCTTGTTTATAAAAGTTTTCAATAAATCCCAAATTAACAAAAACTAATAAAATTCCAATTAATTTCTGAAAATTAATAATTTTATCAAAGATTGTATTTTCCCAAAATATAAACCGTTTCAATTTCTCAAAAATCCCAATTTTAAGTTTTATTCAAAAATTAAAATAAATATTCAAAAATAAAATTTTAAAATTAAAATAAAAAATTGGGACTGGATTGCACGAAACACGAAAAGGCCGGATCACGAAAACGGGGCCCGTATGCGAAAAGGGGCTGCACGTCGCAAGCGCGCGCGTGCGCACAGCAGGCGCGCACAGCGCGCGGTCAAGGTCGTGCGAGTGCGCGCGCAGCTCCTGCCGGAAGCTTGCGGGCGACGGGCGGCCAGTCTCTGCCGCCCTGGGCGGGCACGCCTAGAAGGGCCTCCCGCGCGGTTGCGGGAGGGTGCTGGGCGGCTGCCCTGTGCGCGCCTAGGCCAGGCGGGCGGTGCCCGCGCGAAGCCAGCGCGCGACTCCTTCGCGCGCGGGGTTTCGCTTGTTCGTCGTAATCCGGGTTTTCGTTTCGTGTTTTCGTTCAAAAGCAAAACCAATTCAAGAAATCCAAAAAAAGTTTATACAGTTTCAAATCTAAAATAGTTTTTCAAAAATTAAATTTTGCAAAAACCAATTTTCAGAAACTTTCAGGAAAAAATACAGTTTCGTAATTCAGGCTTTCTAAAACAATTACAAATACTCAATCGCATCAAGCCTAAGAATTTCTACCAAATTCAGTATAATTGAGACGAATCAGAAACACGATTTACAAGGTGGCTCTGATACCACTTGTTGGAAAACACGAATCAGAAAGCAGCGGAATTTAAAAAATTTTCCCAACAAAAGGATCTTGAACTCGCAATCGTGTAACCAAATTCGTAAAGATAGAAAACTTACTTTTCTTTTATTCTTTCTTGAAGCGTTTCAAGCCACCTAAGAACGCTCTTCTCGTGGCTTGATCCCCACTCCTTGGTAAAGCTCGAATCTTCAAACTTCTAACTTGAAGTCTCTAAAGATAGTCCACCAACTTGATCACAATCTAACTAGTAAGGATGCTAGTTCTCTAGTTAGTGTTTAGGCTTAACCTAGGGTTTTATTTAATCTTGGAGAAAGGAAGGTGTTCAACACATGAACCAAAAGAATTGCCAATTCGCTCTAAAGGGGAGCAGAGCTCCCCTATATATAGGAAATGGGAGGGGCGGCCGAAATCCTTGTCCTCATAGGCAAGGGTTTTGGTTCCTCTCTCCTATTACTTGATCTTCAAGTAATTTCCAACTTTGACTTTGAATTCTAATTCAAATCAACTTTAGGATAGCTAAAATTATCCAAACTATTTTTGGATTATTTTATACTTTATTTATTTAAAATAAATAACTTATTTTATCTACTTAATTAATTCGTAATTAATTAACTAGATTATTTTCTCCAAAGTAAGACTTTCTTTTTAATTCAAAATTAAACCAAAGTCTATTAAATAATTAACACATTTAATTATTTAATACATATATATACAATATATATATATTCACACGTGTGTGACACGTGTCACTCACGTGAGCCATACGTGTGATTTCACACGTGTGGAACCCTCTTGGCCCGATTAACTCGTTTAATCATTTTTAAGCCTCAACTCATGTAACCAAGTTGTTGTGTGTGACCCTCTAGGTTCTCAATTCAATTAGCAGTGTCCCTAATTAATTAATTCACTAATTAATTAATCAGTCCACAGATTAAACGACCATAGTCTAGCAACAGGTGTTTAACCCCTAGCTGAATTGGAATGTTCGGATTCGACAGAACCTTTAAGTCATTGATTCATGTGAGATACAATCCTCCTACTTACTATCTCTCAACCAAGATCTAGGGTAAGGGAATAATCAGAACCCTAATAATCCGGTCTTAAAGCTAAGTGCATTTCATATCCATTTGATCTCAATCCAAGAAACCCTTTTCTTGATGTCTTGATCTACTGCCTTGGCCAAGGACTCCATATGGCATATGAATGACTGACACAATAAGAGATCACCTTGCAAATGCAAGTGTAGGTCCTTTCTTGATTCTCAATCACTTTCATGAATCACTTGTGCAGCCCCAGCATAAGCCTTGAATCAGTTGTCTAAGGCGACACCCTTTAAAGCTTATACCTAAGACTACAGAGTTAACTCATAAAGTGACAAGGAACCTCAAGTCTTAAGGATCAATTAATCACATCAATGACTCGTGAGATATTTCCTAATCTGGAAGTTTCTATTTCCTGAAATAGAATCTTCCTTTCCCATTTGGGAATGTTCTCACACGGGGCACCTCAGTGAACTTACTTATTAAAGTAAGCACCCTCATGTATCACGCACGTATCAACTATACACTTTGCACCTCCATGAAACAAGGTGGTCCTTCTTAAGGGCGTGATCCCACAAGCAACCCTTAGAGGAGTCAGGTTGACACTCCCACTGTCTGTAGGACTCATCGGCTTGGAGTATTTTACTAATAATGACTTATGTGATATAGGGCTCGTTTCATGAACCATTTCACCTAAATGGTAGAGTCCTAAAGTCATCAGGATTAGGGGAGTTCTCATACATGCACAGCTAAAGTAAACGCATACCAAACAAGAGCATATAAAGAAGTGTTGCCTCAATTCGTTATTTCATTCAAAGATTGTCTGTGATTACAATAAGGAAAAGCACAAAGCGGATATACAATCGGCTTTCTAGGGCACTATTCCTAACAGACATGACACACATCTCCAATTGGTACACTCTGAAAGTCATTTGTCTGTCGCACGCAAAGAAAAAAATTCTCATCACGAGCTCTTTGGGAGCACAAATCTCTCTAAACATCATGAATGATGCAATACTTGAATTTGCCATTGGACTTCTTTTTAGTGATCAAAACATTATTTTGATTGACGAGTTCTTTAAAATACTCTTCTCCCACTTCTTCTAAGCTCTTAAATTGATTCGATTTTAGAAATCCCTCCGCAACCCATAACCTAATGAGTTTTGATATCCGGATTTCATAATCTTCCAGATAGCCTCCCAAATATAGAAAACATGGTTTGAGATGATGAGGCAAATGGTTATAACTCAAAGATAGTATGGTCAACAAATGTTCATCGTTCTGATCAATAGCAGTCGAACTTACTTTTTTTTGCTATGCTTTCCCAATCATGTTGCGCTCTTTTGACATTTAAGAGAACTCCTGCAATCACCACAATGGCTAGCAGAAGTCCGCAACAATTCTTTGCAATCAATTTCCCAATAACCTCCAATTCTTTGGGGAAATATTCTTGTGCAAACACTTTCTCCCGAAAAAGGGTCCAACACTGGTCTTCATCTAAGAATTTCATTTGATGAAGGAACTTAGAACTGCTAGCATAATTAGTCAGATCAGACAATCTTGTAGTTATCATTATCCTACTTTCATTTGAATTATCTGAAAATATCCTTCTAATATCATCCCAAAATTTCGCTTCCCATACATCATCCATAACGATGAGATACCTCCTCCCGAAAATATTTTGGTATATATGTTGTCGTAGTACCTCCTCCCCATCCAATTCCTCCTTGTTGATATTAATTGAGTTTAAAATAGCTAGAAGAATGTTTTTCAAATGATAATCTTGAGATACAGTAATCCAAGCACGACAATCGAAACGATCATATATAAGTCTATCATCAAAAATATTTCTAGCTAAAGCAGTCTTACCGAGACCCCATGCCGGCAATTGAAATGACCTCAAGCTTGGATGATTCTCCACATAGCTGAGCTTTGTTAGAATTTTCAAACCCGTTCTAGAAATGTCTTGAAGATCAATTAGAAATCCAAATTTGACAAGGAACTAGGAATCCAAGTTTGACAAGGAATTGAGAATTCAAGTTTGACAAGGAATTGGGAATACAAGTTTGACAAGGAATTGCTCAAGAAATTTCATGAAGATAAGACAACGAAGCATGAGTTGGCTTGATCAAGAAATGTGTAGAAATAATAAAGCTTGTAGTGGCAAAATTGAAAGAAAACTCCTAGATGCTAGAGCCTTCTTTAATGACGGTTAGTATTAGTATAAATATAGATTAGATGTAACTTATAAAGTAGAGGTTAGAAAAATTAGAAAGAAATGTGTGTGTAAGAACTAGCCGCAGCTAGTTTGAAGAGAAAGAGAAATAGTTGAGGACTTGTACTCTTGTATCTATATCTTGTGAGAAATAAAGATTTAGCATTTTTTGGGCACATCGACGCTTCCATCAGTGGTATCAGAGCCTCGTTCGAGACTTGGTTCTAAGCTTCGATCAGAATTTGGTTCGTGTTCCCCTAACAAGACAAGATGGCCGATTTGATTCAGTTACAAATTCCAAAATTGACAAAGACGAATTATGGAAATTAGAGTATCCAGATGAAGGTTTTGCTAGCCTCACAAGAATGTTGGGAGATTGTGGAAAAAGGATATGTCGAGCCCGTAGATGCCGCTACTGAAGCAGCTCTATCAAATGAAGCCAAGAAGAAGTTAAGAGAGGCACGGAAATTAGATCAGAAGGCCTTGTACAATATTTTTCAAAGTGTTGATGAATCAACCTTTGAAAAAATATCGGAAGCGAAAACGGCAAACGAAGCATTGGAGAAATTGCAAAAATCCATGCAAGGTGTTGAAAAAGCCATAAAGGTACGTCTTCAAATTCTTAGATCTGAATTTGAGCAGTTGAAAATGAAAAATTCTGAAAGTATTGATGATTATGTCAATCATGTGAAAACGGTGGTGAATGAAATGAAACGGAATGGAGAAATTCTTAGTGAAGAAAGAGTAATGGAGAAAATTTTGCGGTCATTAACACGTAAATTTGATTACATCGTTGTTGCTATCGAAGAATCAAAAGATTTATCTCAAATGCCAATAGAGGAACTTGTGGGTTCTCTCCAAGCACATGAGCAAAAGATGAAATTCAATAAAGATACTGAAAATTTGGAGCAAGCGTTGCAAAGTAAGTTATCTGTAAATGAAGGAGAAACTAGCAGTAGCTATAGACAAGGAAGAGGATATTGTGGAGGCTACCGAGGTGGAAACAGAGGTGGACGAGGAACACGAGGACGTGGTATTCCGTCATATGGTAGAGGCCAAATAAATGAATATCATAGGACATTCAGTCGTGAACGAGGTTTTACAGGCCGTGGCCGAGGCAGATATCAACAAGGAAATAAATCCCAGGTACAATGTTATAATTGTAGGAAATATGGTCATTTCAGTTACGAATGTAGTTCAACACCAAATATGGAGGAAATAAATCATGTTGCTGTAGAAGTTGAAAATAAAGAAAAGGTGGAATCAAGTGTTTTTCTCACCTATAGGGGAAATGAAGATCACAAGAAAAATATGTGGTATCTTGACAATTGTGCTAGCAATCATATGTGTGGTCGAAAGGAGCTATTCACAGAATTAGACGAAACAGTTCATGGACAAGTAACTTTTGGAGATGATTCACATGCAGAAGTAAAAGGCAAAGGCAAAGTTGTAATAACACAAAAGAATGGAGAAAAGAAGTATATCTCAGATGTTTATTACGTACCAGCTTTGAAAAGCAATCTCATAAGCCTTGGTCAGCTTCTTGAAAAAGGATATGAAGTGTATATGAAAGACTGCTCGCTTGCTACAAAAAATAAAGATGGAGAATTAGTTGCACAAGCTAATATGACACGGAATCGTCTCTTCACCATTGATATTGAGTCAGGTGAAATAAAATGCATGAAGACAATAATCAAAGATGATTCGTGGCTGTGGCATTTAAGGTACGGGCATCTTGGATTTTCAGGCTTAAAGTTATTATCGAAAGCAAATATGGTGAATGGATTACCAAAAATTACTCCTCCCGATCAATTGTGCGAAGCTTGCATCAAAGGAAAACAACATAGACAAAAATTTGAAGTTGGGAAATCGCGAAGAGCTAAAAAGCCACTCGAGATTGTACACTTCGATATAGCAGGACCATATGATATAGAATCACTCGGTGGAAACAGGTATTATATTACCTTTATTGATGATTTTAGTAGAAAATGTTGGGTCTATTTTCTTAAAGAAAAATCAGAAGCTCTTGACAAATTCAAGGAGTTCAAAGCAATGGTAGAAAAACAGAGTGGGCAATATTTGAAGATATTAAGAACAGATAGAGGAGGTGAGTATACGGGAAAATTATATGAAGACTTTTGTAAAGAGCATGGAATTATTCATCAGTTCACAGCTAGGTATACACCACAACAAAATGGAATTGCAGAAAGAAAAAATCGTACTATTCTTGATATGGCAAGGAGTATGGTGAAAGGAAAACACCTCCCGAGAACTTTCTGGGCTGAAGCCGTTGAATGTGCAGCTTATCTGTTAAATCGATGCCCAACAAAGAGTGTAAAATATAAGACACCAGAGAAAGCTTGGAGTGGTTACAAACCAACTGTTGGACACTTGAAAATTTTCGAATGTATTGCATATGCTCACATTCCTGAAATGCTAAGGAAAAAACTTGATGATAGAGGAGAGAAGTGCATCTTTATAGGCTATGACAAAAGAAGTAAGGCCTATAGACTGTATAATCCTCTTACTAAGAAACTGATTATCTCCAGAGATGTCGAGTTTGATGAAGCAGATTATTAGAGATTGTAACACCCCGAACGGAGGGCGCCACATCCCCCGCACCGTGGCCCGACCCGCATATGAAATGGGAAGTCCATACACGTGCCAAGTCACGGCGAACGGGAACTCACTCACTCACAATGCTAGGCGGGAGCTAGAAACTCGAGACCAAATAAACAATTTAATAGGATAAGATGCACGTGCGGAAGCATAGCATATAATCAGTCATCAATGCAGGTAACAATTGACGGGTTCAACTAGCATAAATACCTAATCCCGAAATTTTAAACATAAATCATAAATCATGACCATGTGTTCAATCTGTCCCGAATTAATAAAACATAATATTAGCATTTATACATGTTTCAATATGAACTCATCAATTTACAATGCGCGTGTGCAAAGACTCTGAGTTAACCACAGGACTTGACAGACACGAAATCCCGCCTAGCACTCCAACCTGCAGCCAACGGGTAACAAGAAACAGAAGAAGAGAGGGTCAATCAAGCGACTGGTGAGGTGGAAAGAATATAATAGATATATTCACGATGCAATAGGTAGAGATATGCAATGCAATAACAAGCTGCCTCGATCCGATATAGCCTCAATTTTCAATAACAAGACCATCATTTCCTTTAGTCTCAAGTTTCAAGAACATGACAATCATTTATTTTCAAGAACGACGGCGTATACCGGATTAAGGGTTTCAATCAATCAGTGGGTACCGAGTTATACCCTTTCTCCAACCTTTACTCCACAGGACAAGAACAAGAACCATGACAAGAACAAGAGCAATAACAAGAAACCATCCTTCTTCCTCCGGGTGACGGAAGAGGTAGCTAGCCCCTAACCATCCAAGAACACGCGAGTCATAGCCCATTTCGGTACTATGCTCCTTCGGCATCCATTGCCGGTCACAGGCGACATGTGGTACCAACTACCTCCGATGATAGCACAGTCCCCAGTAGAGGTCGCGAGATAGATTTACCGTCAGCCCTTGCTTTCCCGACTCCTCTTCCCACATTGCCTCGGGCCCTTACCCCACCGAAACATGCGAGTGGGGCCCCATTCGAAACACGCGAATGAGGATTTTCAAGAACAAGCACTCGGTTATGCAATGCATGCAAGAAACTTTCCATTTTCACAATTAAAGTCATGAACACACTCTCAAGAATCTATATATATAACCCATTTATTACTTGAAATCCATTTTCAATAAAATCGAGAATATAGTAGTCAATCACGTATTTATTAGATAGGTATACATATATGTATAATATTCACATGCGGGGAAACAATTGCAATTTGTGTAGGCTATACGGGTATAGGTTGTTGGCTACGGCAAGAAGATAAACCTCACCTCTACCGATAAAGAAAGTAAGGATACAGCTATGAAGCTAGCTCCTCATCAACGGGAAGATAATCTGTGCAACAAGGACAAGTGTACGTGAGACACGACTCGTATGAACCAATTAAGACGCACGGCATGATCAACATGTTATGCCATAAAAATTAAGGAATGCCACATAAGAGCATAATTATCAATAAAACAAGTATATAACTCATATAAGTCACATAAGGAAGCTAAGGAAGTGAAATAAATGCAATAAGAGAGGTTTTGGTGAAGTTTGGCAAAAACGGACAATTTTAGGAAATGCGCATGTTGTAGGAAAACTGGAATATCTTGAGTTCTAGAAGTTGGAATTAAGTTTTTCTTGTTGGAAATGAAAGTAGACAAATAGAGGTTTTCAACCATATATGGCCCAAATTTTAGTTCAAAGTGGATTAAAAATGACATAGGTGCAAAGTGGGTTGAATGCAGATTTCCGGCAGATTGGCGACACCTAAAAGAATTGATTATAACTCACAAATGACAAAATATATTGATATGATTCCAATTGGAGGTTATTCTAGACTTCAAGAGGTTTCCAACAAGTTAAAAATCAGGTCAATTAGAGTTCATTTGAGGGGGTAACCGGTCGGGGAAAGTACAAGCTAAAATCTACCCGGCCGGCGAAAACTTGTGTAGAAAAACCCACTGGACTAATCTACCCGCCCGGGTACTTTTTCTTCATGAATTTACCCGGCCGGGTAGTCCATTTTCAGCTGAAAACCGAGAAGAAACAGGGGGAAATAGGGGAGGGAAGGAAAAGGGAGCAAAGGCCTCAATCAACCATCCCAAAATTGCAAAGATAAACCTAGAATCAAGTGTATTCATTCCCTCACACATCAAAACACACTTAGGAACATTCAAAGAGCAAATATACACCAAGAACTCATGCTTAATATTCATCAAAATTACATCAAGAACTCTTATGAAGTCAAGTGATCAATCATGCTCTAAGCTTCATGTATTCAAGTGATGGATGCACAAAACCAACTCAAGATCATCAAATAAGGTTCATATGTCCTCAAGGAAACTAAAAGAATCATAAACTCTAACTTCAAATCATAATTCAAGAATTTCACCCAAATATCTCATTTATACCTTGTAGAAAAGAAAAATGAGAAGAGATGAAGTTGTGATGATGATGATGCTCCAAGATATGCCATTTCCTCCACAACTCTAGCTTGAAAATGATGAAATCTCAATTTCTTCTTGTTTGGGTGTTTGATCGATACAAATGGAAGCTTGGAGAAGATGAGTGTATATTTCTTGTATATAATATGATGAATAGAGTGGGAGGAATGGATATTATACATGAATCTTCCAAGAAAAGAGATGACTAACCCCATTTTGCACTTAAGTCCCCAAGGTTTTTAAGTTATGCAATTAAGGATGAGCTAGGAAGAAATGATCAATTAAGTCCAAGAATGGTTCATGCAATTTGGTCCACATATTTAAGAAAATGATCAACTAAGGACATATAAGCAATTATGTCACTTTCGGCAATTAATTCACGTATCAATTAGAAATAATTCATGTAATAATTCTTAAGTTGGCATAAATTTCACATAAACATATAAGAATATAATTCATATAATGTCAAGTAATGTATAAAAGAAAAATCGGGGCGTTACAGAGATGGAGCAAAGAAGAAAAGAAAGTTGAAGGACTGTTCTTTAGTGATGATAAAAATGATGATGATTTTGTTGAAGATGATGAGCATGGCAGTGACCAAAGTCCTGATGCAACAGCCCCTTCATCACCAACAAATGGCAGTAGCAGCAACACCTCAGATGTAGAATCCACAAAAACACGGAGTCTTAATGACATCTATAATTCCACAGAACCCGTGGAGACATCGTTTGATTATTCACTATTTTGCTTAATGACAGAATGTGATCCAGTAACTTTCGAAGAAGCAATTGAAGATACAAAATGGAAAAAGGCAATGGATGATGAAATTGCAGCCATAAAAAGAAACGATACATGGGAATTGACAAACCTACCAGAAGGGCACAATCCTATTGGAGTCAAGTGGGTGTATAATACAAAAACCAATAAAGAAGGAAAAAGTGGAGAAGTATAAGGCCCAGTTAGTCGCTAAAGGCTACAAGCAGAGGCAAGGAATAGATTATGAAAAAATATTTGCTCCAGTAGCAAGAATTGATACTATCAGGCTTCTCATAGCGGTTGTAGCACAATACAAATGGAAGATTTACCATATGGAAGTGAAGTCAGCATTTCTTAACGGCTATCTGGAAGAAGAAGTTTATATTGAACAACCACTTGGTTATGAGATACAAGGAAAAGAAAATAAAGTCTACCGCTTGAAGAAAGCATTATATGGATTGAAACAAGCTCCGCGAGCATGGAATACAAGAATAGATTAATACTTTCAGAGAAATGGATATATTAAAAGTCCACACGAGCACACTTTATACACAAAGAAAAATGAAGATGGTGATATCATGATTGTGTGATTATATGTGGACGATATGATCTTCACCGGAAATAATCCAGGTATGTTCAATGACTTCAAGAAAGCTATGACTAAAGAATTTGAAATGACTGATATCGGTGAGATGTCGTACTTTCTCGGAGTCGAAGTGAAGCAAATGAAAGATGGTATATTTATGTCTCAAAAGAAGTATGCGGAGCAAATTTTGAGCAAATTTAGAATGAAAGATTGTAAACCGGTAGCCACACCAGCGGAGACAGGCATGAAGTTAAGTGTTCATTCATCAAGAGATTCGATAAATCCAACCTTGTTTAAAAGCATTGTTGGAAGTCTAAGGTACTTAACCATTTCGCGACCGGATATAATGTATGCAGTGGGTTTAATAAGCAGATTTATGGAGAAGCCGAAACAAGATCACTTTATTGCTGCAAAAAGGATCTTGAGATATGTCAAAGGTACTTTAGATCATGGTTTATTTTATACACACTCAAAGGATTCAAAGCTAGTTGGCTATTCAGATAGTGATTATGGGGGAGATCTGGATGATCGTAAAAGCATTTCTGGATATGCGTTTCATATTGGTTCGGCGATATTTTCATGGTCATCAAAGAAGCAACAAACAATTGCACTATCAACATGTGAAGCAGAATATATGGCTGTAGCAGCGTGCACATGCCAAGCAATTTGGTTGAAGAATATTTTGGGTGAGATGTGTGTTAAGAATGAAGGCCCAATTCCTATTTATGTTGATAACAAGTCTGCTATTTCACTTGCCAAGAATCCAGTATCACATAGCTGAAGCAAACACATTGATACAAAGTATCATTTCATCCGAGAGCAAGTGAAAAATAAAAATGTGGAGCTGGTCCATTGCAGGACAGAAGATCAGTTAGCGGATATCTCTACGAAGCCACTGAAATCAGATACATTTTACAAGCTCAAAGAAAAGCTCGGAATGAGAATCGAGTTTGAGGGGGAGTGTTAGAATTTTCAAACCCGTTCTAGAAATGTCTTGAAGATCAATTAGAAATCCAAATTTGACAAGGAACTAGGAATCCAAGTTTGACAAGGAATTGAGAATTCAAGTTTGACAAGGAATTGGGAATACAAGTTTGACAAGGAAAATTTCATGAAGATAAGACAACGAAGCATGAGTTGGCATGATCAAGAAATGTGTAGAAATACTAAAGCTTGTAGTGGCAAAATTGAAAGAAAACTCCTAGATGCTAGAGCCTTCTTTAATGACGGTTAGTATTAGTATAAATATAGATTAGATGTAACTTATAAAGTAGAGGTTAGAAAAATTAGAAAGAAATGTGTGTGTAAGAACTAGCCGCAGCTAGTTTGAAGAGAAAGAGAAATAGTTGAGGACTTGTACTCTTGTATCTATATCTTGTGAGAAATAAAGATTTAGCATTTTTTGGGCACATCGACGCTTCCATCAAGCTTTCATTTTTGTTCTGAGGTCTTCATCAAATGCCAACATCGTATTTTTACCACTCGGTGCTCGCTCTCGTGATGCTTCTACTTCAGAAGTATAAGAGTTAGGCTGCAAATCTTCATGTATTGTGTTGCTTTCCGTTTTGATTCTTTCCAGTTCTTCCAGAATCGAATCAACATCTGTCTTCACCTTCTCCAAGTCTCGATAGTATATCTTCTCTGCGATATAATCAAGTGGGTTTCGCAGAGTAGAACCCAAGTGCTTGCGAAATCTCTCAACTCTCTTTTCTAATGAACATGAGGTAATAAAGGAGTTGAAATATGGGATTCAATGATATCCTGGGCACGATAAGCTGCATCTCTGATTCGACTTTCAAGAATATCATTTGCTTCTTCTTGATGATCTTTCGGTGAATATTAATCATCCAACATTTCCAGCAAAAGATTGAACTTTTCATAGAGAGAAACGTGAACTTGTTTGTCAAGAAAAGAGTTTGAATATCGATCATGATGGGTTATGTCCTTCAGCAATTGAACAAGTGAAACAAGAGCAACATAATAATCCATGGTTGATCGTATCTCCTTCAGGCTTCAACACACACACAAGAACCAGAAGAAATATTAGAGGATTATTGGTAGAAAGTGCTCTTGTTTTTTATTTATTATGCATTAGTTAATTAGTATTAAAGGTTGGCAGATTTGAGTTTGACGAAACAGTTAACTAGGAAGACCAGATTGGATTAGTTAATTTATCTTACAGGCTGGCTAACTTTGATTAGAGGCCACACACAAATCTTAGACTAACTGAATTACTGGTCTAAGGAAACTTTTTCTATATATTTGGGATGTCTAAACTAGGATATCATGAGGTTTCTTCTAATTACACAAACATCCCCCAAAGTTTAACAAAATTACAAAAACTTTCTCTGGCACATTCTGATTGTATATTCCCTAACTCACATTATGATATTCACAAAATATAAGATGAAATATTTTGCCACTCCGTGCTTGCACTCTTGATAATTAAGAACGCTTTTATCTGCAACCGACTTGTTTGTTCTTTTTTTTTTTTTTTCTGAACTCAAGTTTGTTTTTGAATTCGGATATTGTATATGCTTAATATGGGGATGATCTCTTCACTCCGTGTCTCTATCACAAACTAGAACCTTACCTAAGAGATCTATGGTTTGGACTCAGATCTGATTATTCTTAAAATGTGAGATTCGATGATATTGTATAGACAAATGCATATGGAACTGAACTGTTCATGCAAATATGTAAATTATTTATTGTTAAAGAGAATCTTATCCACCCGCATAGAGACAACTCGAATTCCAATAATAATTTAAAACATAGGCAACCAATTGAAATAATGGTACTATGCATTATATATGTTATTTGTTTTCATATTTGTTTGAGTTGCTTTTCTGTGAACATCACATGAGTTCTGTAACTTTTTAATAAATTACTAAGCTACTTGCAATTTTTAAATTAATCACGAAGCTCCCAGGCTTATTAAGACTAAAGATGACAGAGTTCGAAACAAATGATTTCAGTTTAAATTTTAACAAGGGATAATTACCCTGGGGTCTGGAATAATTACATAAAACGCCATTGAGTTTGAGAAATTACAAAAACCTCCCCCAATGAGGAATTTAAATTTAATGTAGATTCATGACCTCATGGTTTTGTCTTCGAGTTTTGATGAATATCTTATTTTGTTATTGATACTTATTGATTAATATCTGAATTTTAATCCATGACTGTAATACGTTACGCCAAATCTAAAAGTATGTTCGGAGAAGTTCCTGAAATTTCTCCAACCTTAAAAGGGAAGTTTTGTAATTAGGTCTAAGCTCAATCAGTTGTTGTTAGCATAATCAGACACATCCAACAACATTGTAGATGTAATTAATCACTCAACTTCCGTTATTATCATTCAGGGAATATCCTATTTAAATCATCCAAAACTTTGTTTTCCACGTAGCATCCATTACGATGAAATACCTTCTTCCCAGAATAGTTCTTTTTAAGTTTTCAAAAGATGATGGTTCCACATCTACACTGTTGTTAGGCCCCAACTTCCAGTCGATCAGTTGCAGAGTTGGAATATCTCTGATTCCAGAAAGGATCTCCAATTCCAGAAAGGATCTCCTCTAATACATAGCAGTATAAGATATGATGAAGACCCTCGAGGCAAGAAACTGAGTGTTTTATGTTCGTCAGTGCTTGAGACACATTAACACGGTCATTTGCAGGAATTTCAGCTTGAGGAGTTCCCCTTCCTTTGGTTCGCAATCTTCTCCCAGAAATGCATTTTCTAATACTAGTGCTTGTGCATTGGGCAAGCAATCCATGCAAATGTGCAACAGATTAGAATCAACGAAAAGGAAGTTCTACGGTAAGGATGTTGCAACCTGTGTGTAAATGACCGGAACATACAAAAGCAATACGAAGTGTGTCAAGTTTGTGAAAATGGAAAAGATTGCTGAGCCCATACTCCTCCCAAATTCTGTGTGGCTCTCGTTGATTGAATACTATTGACAATTTCTTGAGGCATGGAATCATTTCAATCGTATCACTAATGAATCTAAAATTTATTAGTCTCGAGAGCGCTCCTTGGTTTCCTAGGACAGGAACTCCATTATTGAGCCTAATTACACCATAAGGAATTAATGGCAATGGTCCTACCCCTTTTGCCACAACATGTCTTAGTTGCGGCATTTTTCAAATTTCATATGGTATAATGATGCTAATAATCAACAACTTTGAAGATTCTGAAGCTGTTATCTACGTGAAGGCATGGGAATATTGTCTTGTACCCCCAGTGCAAGGTACCTTAAATGTGATAGACATGAGGAGCTGAGCGAGTCTGCTCTATCCAATATTCTCAACAGTTTACAACCAGAAGCAGCTGATAATGCCTGATCCTGAAGACAAGATCTCGGAGCAATGATCTTGAGGATAAGATTTCGGAGCAAAGGATATAACAGTATGAACATGTGAGGCATGTTTCTTCATGAATTTCAGAAATATGGAATATTCCATCCTGTGATTCAATATAGATATGATGTATATTTGGGATGGGTAGCTAGAGTCATCTTTTCGTTGCAGGGAAAGAAGAGACTTCTCGTACCAAACTCTTTGCAGGCATAAGCCTCTCAAAAGATCATGAGTGATGCAACACTTAATTTGTCATTAGATTTCTTTTTTATGATCAAAACAAAATTTCTATGAACAATATCTTTGAAACACTCTTCTCCCGGTACTCCTTCAAAGTTTCTAAGTTCAATCAATTCTTGAAATCCCTCAGCGACCCATAACCTAATGAGTTTAGATATAGAGATTTCATAATCTTCCAAAAAGTCTCCCAAAACACATTTTAGATACATTATTTGTGACATCTTCCCTGTCATATGGTTGGTTCGTGGACTTCAATGATTCCAGAATTTTTTTATTGCTTTTTCATAATGTGGTTCAGCTTGACATTGGCTTTCTTGGCGGAGAAATTTATGGCATGACTTTTTGGTTTGTAAATTAATTATAAGAGATTTTGCTCAGGTTAGAAGATGAGGGGGTTCGAAATAAAATCAGACACAACTTAATACTAGCAGCAATCCTGCCGATCAGTATTTCCGAACCATAAATTGCACCAAAAAGTACAGTCAAATTGAAACTTTTGGAGGGATACGATTAAAGCAAAACCCAACTCGCTTTGAAGATCTAAAAATGGACAAAAATCTTTGGAATCAACCTATAACCAAAAAGAAAAACGCAAAATTGTAGCACGGCTGAGATACGGTAGAGTCAAAAAAATCCAAGAGCAGAAGAAAACTTGGAAGCACAATAAAATGCATAGAAGTTAACCGTATTGCCCAATAAAATTTTAGAAGTAACCCTAAATAACAATTAGACCTAAGTGCAAATCAAAATAGATCCATGAACTGTTTATTATCCGACATCCCAAAAACTATAACCATGCATGAACATCCAGAACAAAACTGAAAAATAAACACTTAAAAGCGCACTAAAACAAGCCTGCAAATTTAGTCGACCTCTTCCATCAGCTTCCTCCAATGCCGGCAGGTCCACAACAGCCTCCCCTGCATCCTCATCAATGCCCAACCCAAGTTTCAACATTCTATGGATCCTGTTACCGAAAGTGTTGGGGTCATCAAGGCTGAAACCAGATGTGAGCAAGGCAGTCTCAAAGAGCAACATAACCAAGTCCTTCACAGACTTGTCGTTCTTGTCAGCATCAGCCCTCTTTCTGAGCTCATCCATGATCGGGTTTTCAGGATTGATCTCCATGGTCTTCTTGCTAGACATGTATCCGGCCATGCTGGAATCCCTCAGAGCTTGTGCCTTCATAATTCTCTCCATGTTAGCTGTCCATCCATACTCTCCAGCACTAGTACTTTGATGCTGCCTCCTCAGACTCAGTTTTCCTCATGGAGTCTGTCTGTTGTGCTCAACAGTGACCCCTAATACTATTATACCAGAAAGGCGCACAGAAACCGAATCTGCCTTGCAATAATATTATTTTGTTATCCTCACTTAAACAAATATTATTCTCAAATTTTAGTTGAAATTATGATCAGAGGAATTGAAATACTTATAGCTGAAAAAACCATTTCAGTTATTTTGTGGTAGACAATCAAAGTTAGCAAAGTCACCAACCGGGCAGGAAAAAAAGAACAATCTGCAGGTAATGTTGCACTAGGTTGAACTCAAGAATTATAACAGTGGAAAATTAATCCAGCATCCAATTTAAATAGAAATGAGAAATGGAAAATTGAGGGCTAATTCTTGTTGGAATTTTGATAATTTTATTCATCAAAATTTAATAATTATTGAATGAGAAAATTAAACTTATAGTTAATAATTAATAAAGACACATGTATATATAATATATGCAATGTTTTCCAAAAGACATGACCTTTCGGATTAATAATTGTGATGAATAGTTATCAACTTATTTGAAAAGGTGTCATGTAACATTGCATTGTTTTGGTAATAAGCGAAAAGGTGCCTTATTAATTAATAACTAAAAGTGAATAGATAAACACCCTTTCGAAGTGGTACATAAATATCTATAAATAGACCCCACCATTGTGCATTTCATACATTCAATAAATCCAATTCTAGAATTACATACAAATACACTTAAAAGTATTTAAGTTCTAAGAGAGTTCTAAACAGTTAAAGTTCGTTGTTCTCGTAATTTGTAGTGCTACTATTACGAGAAGTGGACATTAATGTATCTTGGGAGACGATTGCCGCTAATCCTTAAGTACCTGAGGCGGGCAATTTCGTCTTAAGGAAAGAGAGTTGAACTCTTGCCTCGATCTTCGCAATTATCATAGTAAAATCACGCCCTTTGTTGCTCAAAAATATCCAACAAACTTAAGATGAAATTTTTGTTGATTTTACTATGGACGAGAATAACTCTACTTCTAAGATTACTAGGAGGCCGGTTACGAAGACAAATCGAAAAAGGTCATCGAAATTGATTTCAAATGGTTACAACAAAAGACGTTGTTCGATTGAAATCCTAAACCACCGTAAGGAACCTTCCAAGTACGCTTTTCATTTTATTGTATCATATGAATATATATCTTTAGTAGATATTTTTATGTGTTAGATTATTTTTACACAATTATGCATGATAATTTTATGCTAACAAGTATAAGGCTTTATTTCGGTTCGATTATATATGTGAAAAAATATATTTGGTAAAGTTCTTATATTATTTATAAAATAATATTTGAAAAGGAAAAATATATATGAGGCAATGTGTTAATTAAGATAATGTATTTATCTTAATGAAATGTTCAGAGTTAGGAAAGCACATTTCCCATTGATAATCCACCGTTTCGGATATTAATGATTAAGGAAACAACATTTTGTTGAAATGTTGTATTGAAAATGTGCAAAATTTCATTCGAAAAGGTGCAAAGTTTATGCACAATATTATGTAGAATGAAAAGGTAGAAATGAGTTTGAAAGGTTGCATTCCATGAGAAAATTGCTTTGGCAATTTGGTATGTCTTATCAATTAAGTATCTATTTATGAAAAAACATCCCTTCACTTATTGAAGCACCCATTCGGTCATAAGGAGAAAATGAATTAATTAAAGATATTTGATATATCTTAATTAATGAGATCAAGACGCCCTTTAAGATGCCAAGGCACCCCTTCGGCATTTAAGAGTGATTATCTCTCCGAAAAGGTACGAAAGTATATATGAAAGGGTGGAAAATTTTCTTTGAAAATTATTTTAAATTGTATCTTATTATTTATAAAAGAAGAGTTTGATTGTACTATGCTATCATATGAATGATTATAAATTTCCTATAAATACCTCAAAATGTGGGGATGTTTGAATAAGTTCTTAAAACAAGTAAGAATACAATACTCGAAATGAAGAATATTGTATTATCTGAAGATATTCTTCTTTATAAAGAAAAAAAAGAGTAAGTTTTAAGAAAAGAACTTATGGTGATGATCGAATTGATGAAAATTCGAGTTATAACCATCGAGCTAATACCAAGGCATAGCACGAGAATTAAAATGGCCTAAAGCTTTTGCTATACTAGAGAAGGTCAAGCGACTATTGAAAGAGCTTAAATGTTACGTACAATGGTAAGTCTAGTCATGTAAGATCGAGTCATAATACCATTAAACAGTTAATCTCTAGTGAAATTATAAAGATTGACTATATAAAGTCAAAAGAAAATATAGTCGATCTATTGAGAAAAGGCTTATCGAGAGATCAAATATACTGCTTGTCGAGGAGAATGAGATTAAAACCCACTAATTAAAGTCCAAGTAATGGTAACCCAACCTTGTTGACTGGAGATCCCAAGATCTTGGTGTTAGGAATAGTGCCCTAGAAAGCCGATTGTATATCCGCTTTGTGCTTTTCCTTATTGTAATCACAGATAATCTTTGAATGAAATAACGAATTAAGGCAACACTTCTTTATATGCTCTTGTTTGGTATGCGTTTACTTTAGCTGTGCATGTATGAGAACTCCCCTAATCCTAATGACTTTAGGACTCTACCATTTAGGTGAAATGGTTCATGAAACGAGCCCTATATCACATAAGTCATGATTAGTAAAATACTCCAAGCCTATGAGTCCTACAGACAATGAGAGTGTCAACCTGACTCCTCTAAGGCTTGCTTATGGGATCACGCCCTTAAGAAGGACCACCTTGTTTCATGGAGGTGCAAAGTGTATAGTTGATACGTGCGTGATACATGAGGGTACTTACTTTAATAAGTAAGTTCACTGAGGTGCCCCGTGTGAGAACATTCCTAAATGGGAAAGGAAGATTCTATTTCAGGAAATAGAAACTTCCAGATTAGGAAATATCTCACGAGTCATTGATGTGATTAATTGATCCTTAAGACTTGAGGTTCCTTGTCAATTTATGAGTTAACTCTGTAGTCTTAGGTATAAGCTTTAAAGGGTGTCGCCTTAGACAACTGATTCAAGGCTTATGCTGGGGCTGCACAAGTGATTCATGAAAGTGATTGAGAATCAAGAAAGGACCTACACTTGCATTTGCAAGGTGATCTCTTATTGTGTCAGTCATTCATATGCCATATGGAGTCCTTGGCCAAGGCAGTAGATCAAGACATCAAGAAAAGGGTTTCTTGGATTGAGATCAAATGGATATGAAATGCACTTAGCTTTAAGACCGGATTATTAGGGTTCTGATTATTCCCTTACCCTAGATCTTGGTTGAGAGATAGTAAGTAGGAGGATTGTATCTCACATGAATCAATGACTTAAAGGTTCTGTCGAATCCGAACATTCCAATTCAGCTAGGGGTTAAACACCTGTTGCTAGACTATGGTCGTTTAATCTGTGGACTGATTAATTAATTAGTGAATTAATTAATTAGGGTCACTGCTAATTGAATTGAGAACCTAGAGGGTCACACACAACAACTTGGTTACATGAGTTGAGGCTTAAAAATGATTAAACGAGTTAATCGGGCCAAGAGGGTTCCACACGTGTGAATATATATATATATATATATATATATTAAATAATTAATTAGTTAATTATTTAATAGACTTTGGTTTAATTTTTGAATTAAAAAGAAAGTCTTATTTTGGAGAAAATAATCTAGTTAATTAATTACGAATTAATTAATTAGTAATTAATTAACTAGATAAAATAAGTTGTTTATTTTAAATAAATAAAGTATAAAATTATCCAAAAAATAGTTTGGATATTTTTAGCTCTCTTAAAAGTTGACTTGAATTAGAATTCAAAGTCAAAGTTGGAAATTACTTGAAGATCAAGTAATAGGAGAGAGGAACCAAAACCCTTGCCTATGAGGACAAGGATTTCGGCCGCCCCTCCCCTTTCCTATATATAGGGGAGCTCATGCTCCCCTTTAGAGCTAATTGACAATTCTTGGTTCATGTGTTGAACACCTTCCTTTCTCCAAGATTAAATAAAACCCTAGGTTAAGCCTAAACACTAACTAGAGAACTAGCATCCTTACTAGTTAGATTGTGATCAAGTTGGTGGACTTTCTCTACAGACTTCAAGTTAGAAGTTTGAAGATTCGAGCTTTACCAAGGAGAGGGGATCAAGCCGCGAGAAGAGCGTTCTTGGGTGGCTTGAAACGCTTCAAGAAAGAATAAAAAGAAAAGTAAGTTTTCTATCTCTACGAATTTGGTTACACGATTACGAGCCCAAGGTCCTTTTGATGGGAAATTTTTTTAAATTCCGCTGCTTTCTAATTCGTGTTTTCCAACACTTGGTTCAATGGTTCAATGTGCAGGTGGCGTGTGACGTGGCAGGCCCCACCACTAAAGATTAAAATTAATATTCTGAAAATGAAGCGTACTGAGGAAGCTTGTCTACCAGTTCGTTTTCCGAGATACAAGACGGTTCATCTTACAAAAATTTCTCCCACCTTTGCAACTGAAACTTTGGTGAAAAAAAACTCCCTACCATTTTAGAGAATTTCAGAGATTTTCTTACGAGTTTGAAGATGAATGAATAAACTTTTGTGAAGAAGGTTTGTTTATTGTTGTGCCATGGTGAGGCTCTGGTTCGATGGGATGCTAAAGGCCCGACCGCCACTGTATCATAAGTGATGAACCTTCCTTTCTTGTTTGTTGTATTTGTAAGGTGCATCTGAGCCTGTGTTTTCGAAGAAGTGAGATTGTATCTGTTTTGTGGGGTTATGTTGCTCCAAAGGCTCTTTAATGGTCCGAATACTGTGTTGGTTTGTAATTTATTGGCATCATGGTCCCCTTTGTCCCCTGATGGTCCCTTTTGTGTCATTAGTTTTTTCATTATTGTTGGTTGGTGTACACACTAAATAAAGTAAAGGACTAAAATATTCGTTCTTTGTCTGTTTTATGTTTCAAAAACTTTCAGATCCAATGTCAACCTCTGTGACATTGGCCATATACTACGGGGGAAAGGCAGTTCTGGGGACCTACGAGGGTGGTAAGGTTAGGAAGCTTGATTATGTGGATTCAGAAAAACTCAAGTTTGATCACCTTGAAGAATACGTACAGGACTTAGTTCTACAGGGGGTCTCTATTCAGGTGGAATGTACCAGTCCCTGGTGGGTTTAAGTTGTTGCTGTCTAATTCGGAGTTAGTTAAGTATGCAAACAAATATCTGAAACATGATAGAGAGTATCCTTTAGTGTTAAGACATTGTGTTGCCTGAAGGTGCAAATGAGAGGGGGGGTCGGATAATGTAGTTGCAGACGAGGGGGTCGAAGCTGAAGTTAATGTAGACAATGAAAAGGAAGTTAGTTCATTTGAAGATAAAGAGTTAAATGATGCTGAAGTTAGTGAATCTGAAGATAAAGAAGCAAATGATTCTGAAGCTAATGCATCTGAAGATAATGAAGTTGGGGTAGATGACAGAGATGTATTTGGTGGTGGTCAAAGAAGAATTAGGGAATCTAATGTGGAATTTTTATCTAGGGCAGAACCTACAAGAGAGTGGATAGATGAGTATAATAGGAGATATCCTGGAGTTCCTAAAGAAGGGGTTGATGCAGATGTTATTGATGATGTACCTAATGATGCTCCCAACTATGATTCTGATGAATCTGATAATGAGTTCTCAGTGGGTAGTGAGAGTTTGGTTAGTGAGGATGATTTCATGTTTGAGGATAATGTTGTCAGTGGTGTTGAGCCTGAATTTACTGTTGCGAGGGATCCATTAGCAGATGATGTTGTTTTCATGGACTTTGATGTTGGCTATGTTTCTGCTGCTGATAGTGACTATGTCCCCAGAGAAGATCATGATAGTGCAAAAGATAACAGTGAGTTTGATGATAATGTAAGTGTTAATGCTGAGGTAGGGGCTCATGAAGATGGTGATGAGTCTGACTCATCTGAACACAGTTTGCAGAGGGAGGATGTGGTAGGGAATGGGGGGGGGAGGGGGGGGGGGGGGGGGGATGATTTAGACATAGGTAGGGTATCTGACAATGAGTCTGAACCTGTGTTATACCCTGTATTCAATATGGCAAATATTTTTGACCCCATTTTCTACATTGGGCAAACATTTCTGGATAAAAATACATTCAATCCAGTTGTCAGTTCATATGCCATAAAGACAAGGAGATCACTTGGCTTCACCAAGAGTTGTGAACAATAGAGATTGTCCCTTCAAACTCAATGCAATGATATTTTCTGGTGAGGAAAAACATTATGTGTTAAGAGAGGATGAATCTGGAGCATGTGTGTGCAGAAGGATATGAGGTCAAGAATTTGAAAACACCTTGGTTAGTTGCAGGATATGTGGCCAAGTTTAAGTCAGATCCGAAGAGAAATGTTATGGGTTGGAGGTTTGATGTACAGAAGGAGCTATCTGTTGATGTTTCAGTGTCACAGGCCTATAGGGCAAAGAAGAAGGCTATTGAGAAGCTGGAGAGTGATCCAGATTTTCAATATACTAAACTGTAGGACTATGCTAATGAGTTGAGGCAGACAAATCCAGATTCTACTGTGATATTATTTCATTGTAGAACTTTTGTGCCCAAGAATTGTTGATATAATTGTGGAAAATGGTAAGAATGTTGGCGGTTGTAGGCCAATCAAAGCTTCAAGATGTGATTTCCAAATTGACTCAATGGATAGATCCCAATATGCAGTGAACTCGGATGACAGGGTCTGTTCCTGTAGAGTTTGGCAACTAACTGATATTCCCTGTACTCATGCCTTGTCTGCTATCTACTATGAGAAGATGGATGCAATGGATTTTGTGGTTATACACTATAGAGTAGACACTTACAAGGAAATATACTCTGGGATAATATAGCCTATTTCTGAAAGTGATGTATGGGGCATAACAATGTTTATTCCACCATTGCCTCCTAACTTTGGGAGAAAGTCAGGAAGACCTAAGAAATTAAGAAGGAGAGGCAAGGATGAAGATGAAGGAACCTCTAAGAAGAGAAAAAAGAAGGGCAGTAAAACACTGAAACTGAGGAGGTTCCAGACCACAATTCACTGCATCCATTGTGGAGGTGTTGGACATAATGCACTGTATTGTCCAAATTTGCTAGAGAGTACAGTGAGGATAAGAGACAAATTGTTTGACAAGGCTAGACAGGTCATTTTTTTTTTTTTAAATTCTTGTCTTATTTTAGTATGTGAATTGTTATTAACATATGGACTTGTAATTACAGGATCAAGCTGGGCCATCTCATGTGTATAATGATGACTCAAATGATGATAATGAAGCTGAGGAAGATGAGCAAGCTGAAGAAGTCCATGACATGGCTGAGGTACTTTATTGTTTCAAGGATATTCTCATAAAATTAAAAAGCTCACCAACACTTTAAGTTCTTCAATCCAGGAGAGTACTGAGATCTTACCCCCAGTTCAACAAACACAACCCCAATCAGAAGTCATAGAGGAGTCTCAAGTTGTGGATGCTCCAACTTATGAGTACAATGATCAGCCTACCACTGCAGGTCCATCCATGTTTGAGTAGCTTCGGATGGGGAACAAAGGTCAAGGCAGGCCAACAAAGAGAAATCTTACAACTGTTAGGGAAATCAGAGAATCAATGCATACTAGGACTGCTAAGAGAAAGGCTAAGACCAAGAACCATCAACAAGGACTCAGACTGAGGGTTCCCCCTAACTTGGTTGATTCAGAGCTTGTCATGTCTCAATCAAGTGAATGCAGCCCATTGCTTGAGAAGAATATCATTGTCGAAGAAAGAAAGAAATTTTTATCCTTGTCCAGTCTACCAAGGGAGGATAAAAACTAGTTATTTCACCTGTATTGGTCATACTACAATGAGTTGTGCTCAATAATCTTTTTTGAATATAATGTTGCTCAAAACTTCTAGGTAGTATGTTCATTTCTGTTAAGTACATGGATATTTTCCTACTATGACTGCTACACTTAAGTTTGTTGAACCTTTTGCAAAACAATTTGGGTACAAGCAGATGATATGGTTTTCATTGTATTTTGTCATTGAAGCATACGGTTAACGCATTTTTATTTGATATTATACAAGTTGTTCATTGTTCATTTTCACTTTCTAATAGCCAGTACAACAACAACATTAACATTGGCGGAATGTTACCAATGAACATACTTCATACAACATTGAAGAACATTAGCATGCACTGACAGCGAACACTACAACATCATTAAACATGAAAAACATTTTTTTCCACCGCATGATACGCATCAGGCCACCTAGACTTTCAGCATACCAACAACAGCGACAACCACAAGTACCACCACAAACACCACGAACATGAAAACCCTAGCAGACTGTCTTTTCAATTTTTTCTCCGCTATTTCTAGCTCTGCCTCAAGCTTGTTAATCTTTCTCAAAAGCCCTGGAATAACGACTTTACTCCTCTCGCGCATCTTCGGATCAACCCATCGAAAGAAACGACATGCCTTATCGGGGCAGCAGTGGAAGCGTCTCCCGGGATTACTCTCCTTCCACGTGCTGCGTACGACAGAAAGCTTTCCACAAAAACATACCTGGCGGCCGGGCAACGGAAATCTGAAATCGGAAGTGAATGAGGTAGTGGAAGCCATTTACGTTGGGGTGTTAAATTTGAAGACGCAACAGAGGTAGGAGAAACGAGGGCAAGAGAAATGAATGGCAACAATGGAGGACTTAGGTTTTTAAAGAAAAGGGGGATGAAGCTTTGACCATAATAGTTGATTGACTTTTGCTAATTTTGGTGGGAAAATTTCCCTCCACACGGTGGGTTGGAAATTGGGAGTATTATGGAGTCATTTTAATACTCAATATACATGAGTCATTTTACATGTCAGCGCCAATGTGTCGCGTCAAGGATTAACGCAAACTCAGCAATTTTTGCCATGTCAAAGAACTCGGGCGAGAATTGTCCCGTTTTTGCAAGACTTTGGGAGTTGATGGACTATTTTGTCGCCGGAAAATTTAGTGTCCTGAAAATGCTAGTGAGAGTCAGTTGGTATCCTGATCTTGTCTATTTCCGGTAGATGTGAGTTTGGCGACACAATTAACTTGGAAGACCAGATTTGGATTAGTTAATTTATCTTACAGCCTGGCTAACTTTGATTAGAGTGCAGACACAAACTAAGGTAACTTTTTTTATTTAGGATGATTAAACTAGGATATCACGAGATTTTGCCTTATTACACAAACTTCCCCCAGAGTTTAACAAATTACAAAATCTTTCTCTGGCACATTCTGATTAAATATTCCCTAAGTCACGTTAGTTATTCAGAATATAAGGTGAAATATTTTTGCCACTCTACGCTTACACTCTTGATAATTAAAAACGTTTTTATCTGGAACCGACTTGTTTGTTCTCTTTTTCCTTCTTAACTCGAATTTGTATTCGAGTTCGAATACTGTATATGCTTAATATGGGCATGATCTCTTCACTCTGTGTCTCTATCACAAACTAAAACCTTACTTGAGGAATCTATGATTTGAACTCAGATTTAACTATTCTTGAACTGTGAGATTTGATGATTTTTGTATGGACAAATGCATACGGAACTCAACTTTTCATGTAAAGATGAATTACACCCAGGTCCCTGAGGTTTGGAGTAATTATAATTTACACGCTACACTTTTGTAAATTACAGATTAGTCCCTAATTCTAAAGGACTGTTTGAGGTTCCTGAACTCTGTTAGGGTCCGTCAAATTTCAAGTTTGATTTACCGAAAATGCCCCCAGGGACTATATTGTTAAATGACTTTTGTTAAGAGCTCATTTTGTTAGAATACGAAGTGTAGGGACTTTTTGTAAAATTAAATATGAACGGTAATAATTTAATAGGAAGAATTACGTACAGGTCCCTCAGGTTTGCCCTAATTACAGAGCAGTCCATGTAACTTTGAAAATTATGCAATAGTCCCTAAGGTTTGATTCCGTTAGAGGTCCATACCGGCCGTTAGGGTTCCGTTAAAATTTTGACCTGTTCTTCCAAAAATACCCCTGAATATTTTATTAATATTTATAAAATGACAAAAATGCCCCCAAGGACTGTATTGTAAAATTCATAAAAGTAAGGGATCATTTTGTTATAAAAATAAAACATCAGGGACTATTATAGGTATTTTTATGTTTAAATTATAATTAAAAACTTGATTTTATAATTAATATATATATATATAATTAATAATTTTTATTCTTGTTTGTTATAATATATATTTTTTAGTTTGAAAATTTTAATCCGTTTTGCAATGATTTAGTAAATACTAATCTTGCTAAAACTATAAAAATATTTTCAATTAATGATTAAATATAAATTATTATTAATTTTAATATATATTAATATTGTTAATTATTACATAGATACTTCAACTAATCATTAAATGCTCATCTTATTAATATTATCTCTACGATAATTTATTAAATACTAATAATACTACTGTATATTATACAAATACTTTTAATTAATTTAAATATAAATTATTTTCAAAATGCATACACATACAATCGGAAATTACAAGTTCTAAGATTTAAAATATTTAAAGTTAATACAAGAAAGATTAATATTGTTTATTATAACTAATAATACAAATTGCTAATATTCATAAATATTTTCAATGATAATGATTAAATACAATTTATTTATTATTATTATTTTTAAATAAAATTATCATTTATAAGTTGTATTTTTAAATTATATTATAATATTAATTTTTTTTAAATTAATAAATTGATGTAATATTATTAATTATATTTAATTAATTAACTAAATAAATAAAAGATCAAAAAAACCAAAAAAAATATTTAAATAAAAAATGAAAAAAAAAATTAAGAACTTGACAGAGACTTTGTCGTCTTCACTAGCCCCCAGCATGGTTCGCCGTCGCCGTCGCGGGGAACGGAACGGAGGCCACCGTTCCAGTTCCGTTGCAATGACGCGGAACGGTCGCGGCAAAATCGCGACTGCTTTCTAAAAAATGTATAAAATTCCAAAAAAATGTTTAAAACTTATTAATTTATCAATTTAGGTAAACATGAGTTTGTATTATAGCTACATTTGTCAATTGCATTATATGTTTCATCCCGATTAGTGTTTAGTGTTGTTTCCTTTCGTTGTTTAATAATTTCTTTCTCAATTTTTAATCTTGAATGTGCTTCTTCATCATTTTTCGAATTTCATTTAGAACCTTTATGCAAGATTTCATATTTCCACTCACATGTGCAATATATTGTTTCAATCTTATGGTTCCTGTAATAATAACTTTGTTGCAAAATCTACTTTTTACATTATTACGATCCTCACAAATTAAATATATCACGCTAAAATCCTAAATAATATGGCATTTTGGAGGCATTTAAAAAATAATTAATAACTAGTAACCGTACATACTAATTACGTGTACAAATAAAAATTAATTTTTTTATATTAATGTATATTTTATAATTATTTTTGTTATAATTATTAAATTATGATTAATGAATAAATAACATAAGGTGATATCATATTAGTTAAAAAGAAATTAAAATATAAGAGGGAAAAAATTAAAAATTATATTAAGAAAAAAAAAAGCATTCAACTGATGTGAAAGTAAAGAAAAATTAAGAGAACTTTATTGGAGTGATAAAAAATAAATAAATAAAAATAAAAGAAAAGAGAAAAAAAGAGTCAAAGAGACCAAAACAGTTATTATCTCTCTCTACCTTAATATAATAGTATAGATATTATATAATATAATATTATATCATATATATAATATTATTTAATTAAAATATATACTACAATCAAATAAAATTAGAGATAACAAAATGTATTTACAGATATATACCGGATCCTATAAAAAATATATTACAAATAAAAAATAAAATAAAATTATTGATTCAAAAATGGGTTCATTAAAATAGAATGTAGCCCATTACTCACTTTAATACATGAGGCCCATTAAGTTCTATTTATTAAATGAAAACCTATTCAGTATCTATCTATTCATCCTATTCTGTAGAAAGCCGCTGTTTTATCTGTTTCCGTCGTCTTCTTCCCCATTCTTATCTGTTTCCGTCGTCTTCTTCCCCATTCTTTCCAGTGCGTTCCGTTCCGGCCGTTATAACGCCGTGGAACGCTGTTCCATTACAGAGAAATGCCGTTCCAGGTCATCATACGTTCCACACCGGAACAGCGGAACGGAGGCTGCCGTTCCGGCGAACCATGGCCCCCAGCCCCAAACCACCACCGCCTACTGCATTCTCACGTCACCATCACAACCCACTTCCCATACCACCATCGCCGTCCCCTACCCACTCTCCACCTTCCCCCCCTCCCCCCGGCGTTGCGACCTCTCCCCCTCTCTTAACATCTTATTCCAGTTTCTGTCTCTCTCTATTCATAGACGCCGTGCAAAATAATATGGATCTAGGTTTGAAATTTGGGCGATGAAGGTTCAATTTGTTGTGAGCGGTAGCGGGCGGGTGAAGTAGGTGGCGATGGAAGGACGCGGCCTCTCACCTCCCTTCCTTCTCTTCTCTCGAACTCCCTTTGTGTTCCTCTTCGTACTTAATGAGTTTATCCTTTGTGTCCCTTTGTGCCGATCTGGGCAAGACTTGGTGGCATCTCCTTGTCCTTGGCCGCTGGTCTGAGTTCGTCCGAGGAGTCCAGCACCTATACCTGAGGTTTCGGCCGAAGATGGTTTTCCTAACCTCATGACACCACATATGTCTCTCTATTTGAGAATCAAGCCATAAGCACTTTCAACCGATGATAACATTACGGTCCTTTGGATTTCTTTTCGTTCTATGTCGAAATTCTCGCTTATCCCCTATATATAGAAATTAGAAACTGGTGTAGCTTGTTTTCTTGTCATGGTATTTTAAACTTGGCTATGTCCTCGGGATGAGTCATTGGGTTAGGTTGTCATATTTCGATTTCCCTCTGTAGCCTCTGAAGGTTGCAGTAGAAAGTCTCGAGGTTGTCGCCTCCCTATTTGAGGTTGTTAGCTTTAACCGTGAGGCCGAAAAGCTGGATACCAACGACTTTTTGGTTGTAGGTAGCTTTTAATCCTTCTAAAAGTCTTTAGCCATTGGATATTCAGCAAAATTGCTCACCATCTCAGGCTCCATATTTTCAAAAAGCCGAGAGCAGATGATGAGATTCGCCTATTCCTATCTCGGGTGGTCGGAGTCTCCTTCGATGGGTGGAGCCAGCACCCCGGTGAGGTGTTGGAGTTTCCCACGCCCTCCAATGGCGATTCGCATAAGTTTGGAGCAAATGGAGTAATTGAATTGATTTATTTTCACCTAGCTGGTGTAACTGGTGTGGGTTGATACTGGTTTTGTCTCTGTAGAATCGTGGCAATCTGATTTTCAGAGTCCCTTTGTTCGTAGAGGTGCCGATAGAGGTGCCTGACGTTACACCCTCTTCGGCCATGGCTGGAAGACGATGAAACGGAAAAGAAAAAACAACTTGCTCTGATAACAAGTTAAGACAAGATTGGGGAGATCTTTTATGTATTTCATTAATTTTGTATTCAAAATGTTACGACAATATTTACACTAAATAGTTTCAAGAAACCTACAAGAAAGCGCCACAGGGAGTAGCTCAGTTGGTTCCGGAAGGGCAGAATTGCTACAAGGTGCAAGGGTTCAATTCCCACATGCTACAGTGTGAGAGCTTTATTCTCGTGTGCAATATGAACTTTGAGGGTGGGATCCTTGTAAACTTTATGGGTAGCACACCTGATTTAACTTCTCCCACTTATTTCATTGGGTCGGGGTGTGGGGGAACCTTAGGGTTAGGGATTCAACCTTTTGCGATAAAATACCTATAAGAAAAGGACGAAAAGACTTTGCACCCGATAATTAGGGAATTAAAATATTTCCCCGTTAATTAGGGAACTAGAATATAGGGAGACCTACATACAGGTCCCTGAGGTTTGACCTAATTACAGAGTGGTCCACGTAACTTTGAAAATTACATACAAGTTACTAATGTTTGGCCTAATTACAAGTCGGCCCAAAAAGTTTTGAATTTTACATACAGGTCCATGAGTTTTGAGGTTCAGTTGATGAATTTTACATAGTAGTCCCAAACTCATCAACTGAACCTCAAACCTTAGGGATTACTATGTAAAATTCAAAACTTTTTGGACCGGCTTGTAATTAGGCCAAACATTAGTGACATGTATGTAATTTTTAAAGTTACGTGAACCGCTCTATAATTAGGCCAAAGCTTAGGGACCTGTATGTAATTCTCCCTAGAATATTTCCCAAGGTATCACAATCTCTAACAAAGTATGTACCTAGTTCATTAATTTCCAACATTAGATAGCCCAAAAAGATTACAAGGTATGACGATATGCGTAAGTCAGTCGGAAAATATTGCTAGGAAGCTTGTCAAATATCAAAGAACTAACGTATACCCCGTGCGATGCACGGTATTGATGACTATATAATTTATAATATTATGTATGAATCTTGTAAATTAAAATAATTTAAAATAAATAACTAAATCATATACAATGAAAAATAGTTTATATAATATATATTTTTTATAAATAATAAATAAATTACCACTAAGATATTTCTTTATTATAGTTTTATTTAAATATTAAGTAGAGACATTCTAAAAAATAATAAGAATTTCAGAAAGAATATATAAACAAACACAACTATAGTTTTTGGAATTGTAACAAATTCTTTAAATCTAATAAGAAAACATAACAAAAACTATCAACCTTAAAAAATAAAATAAGGGTAAAAACGAAAACATGATAAAAACTATCAACTACTCACAAATTTCAATTATGAAATTCCAAAATCTTTCCAAGAAACTCAATTCGAATAATAGAAGAATTAGATTTAAAAAAAAAAAAAAGATGAAAATACTAATATATTTGGTTGGCTACAAAATATTAAACCAATTATTATATAAAAATTAACTTTTGAGCAAAAATATTAGATTTATATGAAAATAAATTATAAATTCAATAATTACTCTAATTCTCTCTATTCAGCATAAAAATATGAAAAGATAATAAAAAACTTTAGAAATAAAATATAAAACATAAAAGAAATATTAGCATAAACATATAGTAAAAGACAAAAAAACCCACAACGATAATAATAATAAATCAAAAGAAATTATTGAAAAAATATTAATGTATATTCAACCATAGATGACTATCGCGAAAAATTAGAAACAAAATTTAAATGAAAACTTTTTTTTTTTTTTTAAATTGAAAGTTAACAAACGTATGTATTATATAAAAATATTATTCGTGATGGAAAAAACCCTTCGAGACAAAAAGATAAATAGGGACTGATTTATGAAGGAACAAAGAAATATATAGATACATACTAATTTAAAAAATCACCAAAGTAAGATAAAAATTATGCTAAACAATCATTCAAATAATATTTTTAATCCAAAAAATTAAAATTTAATCAATTTACAAAGGAAAAAAAAAAAGATACTTATCCACTAAAAGTTTTAATTTAAAATTTAAATCTTAAATAAAAAAATAATCAATAAAGTATATTTTAAGAACAAAGTAAAATCAATGAAAAAATAAAAATTAAAAAAAATTGCGAAAAAATTAAATCCTATTTATTTAGTACAATACCATAAAAAAAAGGTGTTTTATAAGTATAAGTAATATACTAACTTAATTACGGAATATTGAAACATAAATGAAAAATAATAACCAAAGGGAGTGAAACATGACTAAAAAATTAATAAAATAATATATATAACTCAAATAAGATAATACAAATTTATTAAACATACATCTTGAAATTCAGTTAATCATATATATTATAGACCTATGAAAACACATAGTAGTTTATGAAATATATAAGATATATAGTGAATTTACTTATTTAAATAAGAAAAAATATATATAATACTAACGAATACTTAATGTTTTACCATACGATTAACAAAAATTGAATAATAAATCAAAAATATAAAAATAAATATTTAAGAATATAAGAAATATAAAAAATTATTATTGACTTCAAAATAATTATTCTTAAAATTCTCAAAAAACATTATAATATCATCCGTTGTCTAAACTATAAGTAATATTAAAAAGAAAAATATATATAGTTAAACACACAATACAAAGATTTAAAAGTCATTGATAATCGAAAATTGCTACATGCATAGATACATTCAAAGAAACAAATATAAACTAAAAATAAAATAAGGTAAATTACTTTGGTTAATAAATCTCAAAATGCAAGGAAAGTGATAGGATGAAAAGGCTAGAAAAATAACTTAATAAATCTTAAAATACAATAATAAATATAAAAAAAATTAATATATGTATTTAAGAATAACAATACCTATTGAGGTTGAAACTTAAACTGATAAAATAAAAATTGTAAAATAAATGTAGTACACATGAAGAAAATAATAATATTTTTCATAAAACTCATAAAATAATAAAATAGTACTTTACAAAAACTAAAGAAAGCCTTCAATATAAATGATAAAAATAATTAGAAGAGCAATTAAAAATGGTAAAGAAGAAGACAAATGCATAAGAATCAAAGAGTGAAATTCCATCAAAGAGATAATACCAATTTGTTGGTAGAATTTCATGACAAATGAATCATATTATACTCACCCTCTTAACTGAGTAAATTCTTCAATTTATCTTTTAAGACGAAAATGAAGTAGCAATTGAAAACTATAAATTACCTCTTAAATATTGGATTTTAACTATGGATTGTGTCAATATTTTGAACTACGAACAATGAAGGATAGATCTCAAATTTATGTCGTTACCATTTAATATTATTATGATTCTTGCATAAATTAGGGGATTCGGCCAATTTAAATGCGTATAAATTAATAAATTAAAAAGAATGCGTAGTTGGACAATTTAAAAGAAAATATATGTTAAGCTTTTTTTTTTTTTTTTTAAATATATGTTAAGCTTCTATATAGAAACAAAATTAATTTTAGCAATTAATTAGTAAAAATAAAAATATTTTATTGAATCAATTAAATTATATTTTTTTGTTTCGGTGGAAGAATCAATTAGTTTATATGCAAATGCATAGTTGGACAATTTAATACAAATAAATACTCAAACATATGAATAAATTATTTAAGAATAATTCGAGTATGTCAAATAAATAATCAATATAAATATTAATTTAAATATAATTTTCAAATACAATAAAATCTTTTAAATAAATAAAAATAATTAAAAAATATTAAAAATTACAACAACGGACAATTAAAAAAATTAAACAAATTCATAAAATGATAAAAAAGAAACGTCCAGCTCCCATAAACAAATACCACAAAAAACATAAATAAAAAGATTTTAAAAATTGTTAAAATCAACAACTGTAAATAAAAATAATAATATACAAAACTAAAAGTAAAAGTCATTAAAATTGTATGTACCGAGAGAGGCGAACATGGATGAAGACGAATGGAATCGGCGATGTGTGACTGAAGAGAGAAAGGAAGAGATGAGAGAAAAAAAAATAAATGAAGGATAAAAACTATTATATTCAGACACAATAGATAAGTGTTTAAAACTTTTATAATTAAAATAGGAAACCCTAAAAGATAAATAAGGATACATAATTAAGTTGTCAATTTTAAATGATTTCGTAAATTACGGAGATAATTGATATGGTTTTCGAATTTCTTAGACAAATTAGATATTGTAATCAATGTCAAATAACCTTCCGTTAAAATAATTTTAGTAATTAAAAAAATTCTAAATTTCTAAAAAATTAGTATTTAGTCAGAATTAATACATTTTGGTCAAAATACACCCCTCTTGTATATTATAGTAATAGATAGATAGATATAGATTAAAAAATCTATACAATATAGTATAGATAGATATAGTTTAATAAAAATATGTATAATTTTAAAAAAAATCATACATGAAAAATATATTATGAATATTGTCTAAAATAATTATTTTCGTTAGTAATATTTATTTTCTTAGTAAAATAGTACACAAAATAAAGATTTTGGTTTTAATTTTTCTTTATCAAATTTTTTAATCCTAATTAATAATAGTATTAAATATCACCCTAATTATGGGGTGGATGTCTTGATATATAAAATTATCAATTCGATCTTTCTTAACTTAAAAACTCATTAATTATGACATTTATTTATATTGATAAAAATATATATAATTTTAATAAGAAGTTCATAAATAGAAAGTATATAATAAATATTGTCAAAGATAATTATTTTCCTTAGTTACTTTTATTTTCATAATAAACTAATATATAAAATAAAAATTAGACAATAACATTTTTTCTATTTAATTAAAAATCTCAAAAAATCCACAAAATATCACATCATCAAAACACACAACAAAAAGCCAAACATGGTTTTCAAATATATAATAGTATAGATATAGATATAGATATAAATTTATTAAGTATTAATTTTAAATTTAAAAAAATTAATTAATTTGATAGAGTAATTTAATTAATTTGTGTCAATTATATATATATATATATATATATATATATATATATATATATATATATATATATATATATATGTATATGTGTGTGTGTGTTAATTATTAATTTTAGATTTTAAAAAATTAATTAATTTGATGGAGTAATTTAATAAATTTAATTAATTCTATTTATTTTGTAATGTTTGAATTTAAATTTGAAATTGTAGTGATTTTTTATGAAAATTGTATCCGTGATTTAGGTAATTAGCCATTAAAATTAATTTAATAAATATATTGAAATATCAAATACATGCATATAATATTAGCCTTACTTAATTAGTAGAAATATCAAAATTAATTCCATTCGGTCAAACTTGCCAAGATTAATTATTTTCCTTAGTTACTACTTCTTTTACTTATTACCTTAAAAAAATAATATATAAAATAAAGATAAGTCAATCACATTTTTTCTATCTAATTAAAAACTTCAAAAAAACCACAAAATTCCACGTCATCAAAATATACAATAAAAAGTCAAACATCGTTATCAAATATATAATAGTATAGACACGAGATTTGATATGCCAAAAGCATGGATATTCTTTCTATTAATGATCTAGTCAATTATAAATTCAAATTAGGAGATCTTGAAAATATTATTTTTTCTAAATCAAATGGATGAAGAGATACAATAAAAAATGTGATTTCCACTATTTTGAAATGTTGATGTAGTATGATTTAAGGGTTAAATATTATAAGTTTTGATTGAACTGAAGAAAGTACATGCATATAATTAAATTACAAGAAAATAAAATTCATCAATATGGACAATATAAATGAACAAGATAAATAATAGAGAGAGTAATAAATGTCTTTATATGTTTAATTTTGGCATTTTTATCTAGTCGGCCGGCCGGACTTGGTTCAAAAACTTGAGAAGTTGATATTGTTGCACTATTTTAAAAGTTAATTAATTTAAAATAGAGTCTATTTAAAATTTGTCTATTTATATTTGAGGTTTAATATTATTAATTTATTGACTTAAAATGCTCTGTTAATTATATAAATAAATTGTTTTCATATCAAGAAATAATTATAAAATATTCAGAAAAAATTATGAGAACTTCTGAAAATTGGAGAAACGGGGAAGCAATGCTGCAATTCGTCACTCGAAACCTTGTTAACTACTCTCTCTCTCTCTCAGATTGCTTAATTTGCCTAAGTGCGTAAAGCGGAAAATGCATGAGAGCAGGAGGCGGCCTAGAAAATGTAATTGTAGAGTTGAGTATTAAGCAATCACTTCGCACTTTCACAAATCTAAAAACCGAACAAGCACGCAAGGATCAATTGTTAGAATTTGAAAAGTTTAAACCATTAAAGACAAAACATAACCAACAAATTAACTTTTGTAACTCCCACTGTGCCATTTATTTGATTTGATTTTCTTAAGTTACACATTGCGTTCCAACATTATAAATAGGGTCTTAGGTATATAGATTAGTACACACATAAGCATCCTACATCTCAATATATATCTATTCTCATATACTATTGTTTTGGGCAACGTAATAAGGTTTCGTTCTTTAGCTTTTTTTTGTTTTTTGATCGTACTCACAATAATAGATACCGATTGTGGCCTGTTGGGTTTTATCTTAGAGTGGTGGTGAACCAACAATACCCGCACGGAGGGGAGACCATCACGTGATTAGCTTTGTTAAACAATTATCTTGATTTACTAAATTGTTTGATTTAGTCTATCCTTATTATCTTCGTTCGTTAAATTGTTTGATTAGATTATATATGTTCGTGTTCGTATGTTAATTGCTTAATCTTTAAATTACTTGATTATTTTAACCTGTTGGAACTAGGCTTTCAATTTTACACACTGTTTATCGACTACCGTCCGTGAGATCCAACAAGAGAAAAAACTTTCTTCTGAATTTTATTGAGATCCAACAAGAGAAAAAACTTTGTTCTGAATTTTATCTACTGATTTATATCATTCGATGCTATGTTTTGAAATCCGGATCGGACCGGCCGCTTATTTGAAATCCGGATTGGACCGGCCGATCCGACCGGTAACCGGCCGCTTATCCGGTCCGGTTATACCGCTAAAACCAATCCATGAGTAAACTAGTTTGAACCGGTAGGAACCCGTCCGGTTCAACCGGTAACCGACTGCTTATCCGGTCCGGTTATACCGCTAAAACCAATCCATGAGTAAATTAGTTTGAACCGGTAGGAACCAGTTCAAAACCGGTGAAAATATCGAACCGGACCGTTTTGCGGGCCGGTTGGCCTAGTTTTTCAATATCAAAATTGTAAAAATTGCAAATTTTGTGGAATCAGGGGGTCGAACCTCCATCTCCTATGGGGAAGTTGGGCATGTCATCCAACTAGGACATTGTAATTGTTACTATACATACATAATTAAATATTAGTACTAATGTAAGAGTTTTTATTAGCTTTTAAAATTCCATAATAAAATAAACCCATCAAGTCTATAGATTATTTTTAAAAATTAAGTTTGAGAAAAATATTAATTATAGTTATATATATATAAATAAAAGTATGATACTTGTTAAATCAATTTTTTATCTATATCATTAATTTGCTATCTAGTTAGATAGTTTATCTATATGTTTGTAAATTCATAATTTAAAATTTTATTATTAGACATGTTACTTAAAAATTAATAAATAATTGGAAATAATTTGAAATGATATCTAATTTTCAATATAATTTAACTTATTTAATTATTTGTACTTCATATTTATAATATTATATATATATATAATTATTATGTAATTATGACGTCATACCGGTTCGATTGGTGGTCCGACCGATCGAACCAGTAAAACCAGTAATAAGTAAGAGGTTCCGGCTCGACGTCCCGTCCGGGTTTCAAAACATAGATTCGATGACTTCATGTTCTGATAATGGATTAATTCAAAATTTTACTTGACTGACCGTTTCAACCTACTATTACTAAATTTGTAACGTTAAGCTTATAGTATAAAATTAATTATGCATAACAGTAATATCTCAGCATAACGTTAGTTTTAAACAAATAAATATAATAATAATAGCAGATATTAGAAAACAACAAAACTACTTTATTTTGTCAAGGCAATAATCAAATTTCTTGTATAAGTTAATTTCTTGTTTATGATTTACTTGTGTGTTGTAGCAACATTATTTATTCGATTGTTCCTGTCGTTGATAAAATTAAATATTTGATATTGTTGCTATTTTTTATTTTTTTTGGTACAGCAAAGAAACACCAGGCCTACAGATCCGCAGGCTGGGTCGTCCAGAACGCAACATCAGCTTCCATGTCTTGACCTTTTCTTGCAAGCTTGTCCGCCAAGGCGTTCCCTTCTCTAAGAATGTGCTTCGGTTTGCACTCTCATGGCTTCCTTATCAGGATACGGTACTCCTCAATAATATGATCGAGGGGATGTTCATCTGTTGCAGCCGACTCAATGAGCTTGACTGCGCTAGCCGAGTCGCATTCGACTTCGATCTTCTCATACCTTCTTTCCCAAGCCAGACGCAGCCCTTCCCGTATCCCGATTAGCTCAGCTGTCATGATGTCCGTCATTCCCAGTTTAAGGGCGAATCCAAATAGCCACCCCCCTTCGTGATCTCTTGCTACTCCCCCAGCGATAGCGGTTTCATGTGTGGCGTAGAAACTCCCATCCGTATTCAATTGGATGGGTTTTCCCACCGGATCATCTGGCGTTCTGTCTTCGTAGTGTTCTCCTTTTCCCTTATAGTCATGATATCCAAAATCAGGCATTTCATGTTCCCTAGGGTAACACTAAGCGGTTCCCGGACCCTCTGATACTCCCATCTGTTGCGAAGCTTCCAGAGGCCCCATATCCCATCCAAAAATGTGGTCTCCCAGTCATACTCTGGGACAATTTCATTGCTGAAGCCCAGCTTTCACACGTTCCCTAACCAGCTAGTCCTTTGTAGACCGTCAAAGACGTTCCAGTTCCGACTACTCAAGACCCGTTTCCAAAAGATCTTCGCACTTGTGCAATCTTTGAAAATGTGCAACAGATCCTCCCTTTTGGCACCACACCTCTTGCATCTTGCATCGTTGTCCATGTGTCGGTTGACACGTAATGCGTTGCACATAAGGCTGTTATCGTTTAGTTGCAAAAGAAAGCATTTCAACTTCGTTGGCAGTTTGCTACTCCAAATCATTTTCCACGATTTATCGACATTCGTGGCATGGGTGAGAAGGTTGGCATAAGCGCTCTTGTAGGTAAAGTCCCTCATCGAATTACCCCCCCCCCCCCCCCATCCTGACATCGCTCACATTCACGTGCCTAGGGTATAGGACACCTCTGATAATTTTTTGAATGTTCTCCGGGTTCTCCGTGCATAAACTGCCATGATTCCACTCGCCATGCCTATCTATGATGTCGCTGGCCCTAAGCCCCTCATCAGCCCCATGAACTTGCCCCTGGATCATCGCTTTGAGCAACCCCTTTTGTGTCCAATTGTCGTCCCAAAGGTCGATCTCTGTTCCATTCCCTATCTTCCAGTAAACTAGATTTGCCACATTCTTAAGACTCCTGGTAATCCCCTTTCACATTCTAGAAGTGTTGGACTTTGGGATGTGATCGAGGCCATCTTCTCCCTTGAGATATTTAGCTCGGAGGGTCTTAGCCCATAACGTGTACAATTCTTTAATTACGGCCCCATCGATTTTAGCAAGCATCGCAATGTTTGTTTTGCGAGCTCCCCGGATGCCTAATCCTCCTTCTGCCTTCGTCTTAATTACCTTCCCCCAACCGACAAGGTGAGTTTTATGCTTGGTAGTGTCCATAGACCAGAGAAATCACCGGTTTAATTGGTCGAGTTTCTCGCAAGCTTTCTCCGGTAGCCAATCCGAATACATTTGGTAAACCGGAATGAAGGATGTAACCGACTAGATAAGAGTCAGTCTCCCAGCCATATTAAGATTTTTCGACTTCCATCCAGACAGCCGCTTTTGTACCCTCTCAATAATCGCTTCGTAAGTTCTGTTTGAAGGTGAACCGTTGCCCAAATCAATTCCAAGGTAGTGTCCGATATTCAGTGTTTCATTGATCCTGAGTTCGTGACTGATATTTTCCCGTTCTTGGGGTGCCGTGTGGGGTGCGAACCAGAGCTTGCTTTTACCAACACTGATGCGCAAACCCGAAGCGCCACAGAATTGTGTTATCACATCCCGAATCACTCTAGCATTCTAGCTCCATCGTGGCTGTGGTGGCAAGTATAACGTCATCTGCAAAGAGAAGATGGCTTAGAGCTGGACCTCTCCTGTGTACGTGTACCGGAGTCCATTTCTTGGCGTTTACCGCCTTATCGATCATGTAGCTCAGCCGTTTCATACATAGAACGAAAAGATAGGGAGATAGAGGATCCCCTTAACGCAAACCGTAGGTCGGGACGATTTCATTCATTGGTTCCCCATTCCAAAGAATCCTCGGTTTCACCACTTTCACCCCATTCATAATGAGGGTCACCATATGGTCTGGAAATTTGAAGAGGTACAGCGTTTCTTCCAAGAATCTCCAATCTACTTTGTCATAAGCTTTTCCCAAGTCAAGTTTCATTAGCATGCTCCCTCTTTTGTTACGTGATTTATGTATGGAGTGTATTAGCTCTTTAAGTACCAAAATATTATCTTGTGTACTCCACCCGGGGATGAACGAAGATTGACATGGGCCAAATATCTCTTACTATTGTTATTTTCTACGGTTTGCGTATTCTGTCGTACTTTGCCTTATTAATTTCTGTCTAAGTTTGAGAAAAATATGGTATCTCAAGAAGAAGCTAGTAGTGTTAAGCCTAAAAAATTTAACCGACCGACTATACTTTAAAAGATGGCAAAATCAAATGAGGTATTGGCTAATGGTTCTTGGATTTGTGTCCGCCATTAATGGAAACATAGAGTCAACTTCTTGGCATGCCCTTGAACAAATAGACTACCATGTTATTAATCGAATTTTGAGTGCTTCGTCTGAAAGACTTTATGATGTTTTCCATACCTTTACTAGTGCTAAGGAATTGTGGGATTCTTTAGAAGCTGAATATGGGATAGATGATGCAGGAATAGAAAAGTTTAATGCCTCTATGTTTACAAAATACACTATGATTGATGAAAAATCTACTAATGGCCAAATTCATGAATTCCAAGACTTACTATGACCTTTAGAAAATAGTGGATCAAAATTTAGTGAAGAGTATAAAGTATCTTGTCTAATAGATAGAATCCTACCATCTTGTCTAACTTTGCTAGGAGTTTAAGACATCAACAAGGAACCAAAACTCTAACATAAGCGTTTAGATCTACATCTTCAAGTCTTTTGCAAGTTCACTCCGTCTTCGAGTCTTCTTCAAGTTCATCTGCAGTCAAGTCCTCATGAGTGTAAACATTTTCAAGTCTTTAATTCCGTCTTATCAAGTTTTTACATCCGTCTTCGAGTATTCGTCAGGTTCATCTACGGTTGTCAAGTTCATCTACAGTCAAGTCTTTAAATATAAGTTTTAAAATTCGTTTTTGAGTCTTTTTCAAGTTCATCTGCGGTCAAGTCTTTCAAGTTCATCTCGTTGGTCTTGTCTACGCTAGTCACGACTAGCTTTTCTAGGTCATCACTCTGAGTTAGTTCTGATACCAATTGTTATAGACCAAACAGGAAAGCAGATCCCAAAAGATTAGCTGGAAGGATAGAGTGATATTCTTAGAATCCCAATTGGAACTTTCATAGTAATAAAAACTAAAGCAAAACAGGCCAAAAGGGTAGAGACAAAACACGCAACAATTTATACAGGTTCGGCAAGCCTACTCCTGTCCCCAAGTGATTAGCTTGGGAGTTTTTAAAGAGAACTTTTATTAAGAACTTGGAATTCACAGCAAATCTCTGTGAATTCTTACACTACACGTAGGATAGATAAATCCCTTTATTTCTATCTATCTTACTAACTCACACTTAAGAAAATACCTCAAGTACCAATCTAGTATCTGATCTACCAGAGAATAACTTTCTCTAATCCACAACTCACAATGACTCACTGCAGTTGATATCCAGAAACCCAAGATGTTTTTTGCTTTTTCTCAGACTCTTACAAGGCACTCAGACTCTCACAGATGCACTTTAAGATTGATCAAAAGCTTTTCTTCTCTTTGTAAGAATCCTGCGCTTATTAACCTGTTTGGATGGCTTTGAAAAGAAGGAATCCGTTGGTCACCTAATTAATGTCTTGATTGTCGTATTGCTTCCTTAAGCAGTGGGGATCTTATCTGGAGAAATTCCTTGATCTTGGGAGGCAGATTTGGTTTCATATTAAGAAAGCAAATCATTAGCAAAAATGCTAATAATCTCCCCGTTTTTTGCTGATGATCCAGAAGAGTTTAGAACCTGCAAAACAAGATACAAGCACAAACAACAAGAGACATGTAAAGCAGTAAGCTCCCCCTGTCACTAACAACTATTGTAAGGCTCTCCCTGTTAAGAAGAGAATTTAAGACTAACTAAAACAGCCATTCAACTACCGTCAACACAAGCAAAGTACCAAAAGTAGCAAAGTAACAACAGTTTAAGTGCTTACAGACCCAAAACTAAAGAGTAGCATAAGTGAATCATAAAACATAAAAGCAGAGTAATATAAGAGGCAGATCAGTTGTTGGCGTCCGGTTCCTTGTCATCCAGGATCTTGGCTTCTTCGGATCTATTGCCGTCTCCCCCTTCATTAGCAAAAAAGGTGGCAGAGTGCTCCGGGGGCCCAGCACGAAGACTCTGTTGAATATCCTCCAGGAACTTGTTGATGTTGAGCACCTGGGCCTTGAGAAACCGGAGATCAGAGGCAAGGGAGTCTGAGGTAACATCTGGTGGAACTTTCGTCAGAGCTGATTCTTCCAGTGCCTTCTTGGTACCCTTCTGCCAAATACCACTCTCGGAGCGTTGAATCCTCATCTTGCTAAGGCTCTTTTTGTACAAGATTTTATACTCCGTGGCATCATCTTTCATAAAGGCGGGCAAGATGACCCCTTCTTGGGCCAGCAGATATGAGAGAATCATCCCGTATGGGAGATTCATGTTCCTCCGTTCAAAGCAGTGATGCATATAATTGAGCATAATAAAACCAAGATTAACAGGCTCACCCTTGGCGACTTTGTATAGAAGATAGGCAGATAGGCAGGTCATGTTCGTAGAGTGATTTCCACTATTAGTTGAGGCTGAGAGAACGCAAAGTTGGATGACTTTGTGCCAGAAGAGTAGATCGATGGTCTGCAACTTGTTCATCCCTTCTCCTCCAGACAAGGGATACTCTACACCGTTCCAGAAAATTTCCTTTGCGTCTGTCCAAGTACTTTCATCAGGCCACTTACCATAGCAGAATACTTGCTCACCAGTGTTGGGGAGACCCTATAGACGGTTGATTTTCTCGACATCAAAGAGAACTTCCTTTCCATGAACCATGGATTTGGCAACGATCTTTCCACTCTCAAGACTGGTAGAGAAACTGGCATTTGAGTAGAACAGCTTGACAGCAAGCGGATAGGTAGCTTCTTCGATAGACAGAAATGGTTCCCACCCCAGAGAGTTTAGAGTATCTGCTGCAGAAAAATAAGAGATATCAGAAAAGTTTACCGCACGCCCGCGATTGACTTCAACCAAGCTGAAGAAGTTGTGGAATAGATCTGATGCAGCAGTGGTGGCGAACTTGAATTGAGGTGGAAAGGTGTCCCATGGAGAGGGTTTAATATCAACGATCTCTGTCTCGGTGTCTCCAAGGGAAATGGGGGAAGTGTTCCCATCAGAGTCCACAGATCTTTCACGTTTAGTTCCTGTGAGCTTGCGCTGACTTTTTCTGGTGGGTGGATTCTTTGGCCGGGAAGCTGATCCTTTCGCCATGGAGGAAGATTTAGGTTTTCTTTTTGAAGGCGGAAGGCAAAACTGAAGAAGAGAATGAGGGTTCTTGAGAAATATAAAGTGAAGAAAGACTCTTCGGTTCCAACAATGTAATAATAGCAGTGATCTGAAAAGATTTGAAAAGATATTGTTCAGACAAGTAACCTTTCGGATTAAAACTTGAAATTTGAGAAGACTTTGGAGAAAAAAAATTAGGCAAGTTTTTGAGTTGAAATAATTCCCAATTTATGGCGAAGGTGACAAAACTGTTCCTCAAGTAAGCTTTTGGTAAAAATGTCAGCAAGTTGATTTGAAGTATCAATGTAGAGGATATTAATTTCATTTTTTTGAATATGATCGTATAGGAAGTGATGCTTGATTTTGATGTGTTTAGTTTTAAAATGAAAAATGGGATTTTTGGAAATGATGGCGCTGGTGTTGTCACAGTAAAATGAATGTTTGAGAAATAGAGATTGAAATCAGAGAGGGTTCTTTTCATCCAGAGAAGTTGAGCACAACAGTTTCCCAGAGCCATATATTCAGCCTCGGTGGTTGATAAGGCAACCACTGTTTGTTTCTTGCTGGACCAGCTGACGAGGCAATTGTTCAACAGTTGACAAGACCCGCTGGTACTTTTCCTTTCAACCGTGCAACCTGCATAGTCTGTATCTGAAAAACTAGTCAGGCTAGAGGTGTCAGCCCGATAGTACCAGAGACCAAAGTCTGAGGTTTCCCGGAGATACCGAAGTATACTTTTGACTGCTTTGAGATGAGATACTTTAGGAATAGATTGAAACCTTGCACAAAGGGCAGTGGCAAAGAGTATATCTGGTCTACTTGTCGTAAGATAAAGAAGATTACCTGTCATACCTCTATATACTGTCTCTGGTACTTCCTTACCTTCTGGATCAAGGTCCAGTTTTGTAGAGGGGCTAAGAGGTGTTGATGTAGGTTTGCAGTCACTCACGTGGAACTTGCTTAGAATTTCTTTAGTGTATTTTTCTTGACAAAGGAAGATTCCTTTCTCATGTTGATTGATTTGGAGTCCAAGAAAGTAGGATAACTCCGCCATTAGGCTCATCTCAAACTCCTGCTACATGCACTCGTAAAACTCCTGGCACAATCGTAAACTGGTACTACCAAAAATAATATCATCGACATAAATTTGAACAAGTAAGAGATTATCACCTTGGTTTTTTGTAAAGAGTGTGGAGTCAATAGTACCAATGGTGAAGTGCTTTGAACGAAGATAATTTCTTAAGCAGTCATACCAGGCCCGAGGAGCTTGTTTGAGTCCATAAAGAGCTTTGTCGAGCTTAAAAACATGATTAGGAAAAATTGAGTTTTCAAAGCCTGGGGGCTGTTGGACGTAGACTTCTTCAAAAATTTTACCATTTAAAAACGTACTTTTAACGTCCATTTGGTAAAGCAAAAAATTTTTTAAGCAAGAAAAAGCTAGTAACATCCTGATAGATTCAAGTCTAGCGACTGGAACAAAAGTTTCATCGAAATCGATACCTTTCTACTGACTGTACCCTTTGACTATGAGCCGAGCTTTATTTCTGGTGACCTTACAATGTTCATCGAGTTTGTTCCTGAACACCCATTTCGTTCCGATGATGGTGCAATTAGCTGGTTTTTCCATAAGAGTCCAGACATTGCATTTGTCAAATTGACTGAGTTCTTCCTTCATGGCAGAGACCCAGTTTTGGTCTTTCAGGGCATCTTTGACATTATTTGGTTCTACCATGGAGACAAACGCCTGTTGATCTGACGTATTTTGTTCTTCAGAGATACTTTTGGATCGAGTTATCAAGCGTTGGTTGGGATCTCCAATGATATTGTTTATGGGATGACTTGAAGCATGTTTAAACTTGCGCACTTTATCCACTGGTACTTGATTGTCTAAAGTTTCTGGAGCCTACTCTTCTTTTTTAGGATCTTCTGGTTCGAGGAGAAGTTCTGTTGGAACTTCAATGATATCTGCGGAAGTATTGCTCAAGGGTACCTTGGCTAAGGGGTGAGTTTCATCAAATATGGCATTTATAGATTCTTGAACAGTTCTTTTGCATTTGTTAAACACCCTAGAAGCTTTACCATGACTGGAATATCCAACAAAGATGCCTTCGTCAGTTTTAGGATCAAAATTTCCAAGGTTATCTCTATCATTAAGGATGAAGCACTTGTACCTAAACACATGAAAATAAGATATATTTGGGATTTTATTGTTCCAGAGTTCATAAGGGGTTCGTTTAAAGATGGGTCTAAGAAAAACTCGGTTAGAAATGTAGCAAGCGGTGTTGATGGCTTCTCCCCAAAAAGATTTAGGCAAATCATATTCATTAATCATTGTTCTAGCCATTTCTTGTAAAATGTGATTTTTTCTTTCTACAACACCATTTTGTTGGGGAGTTTTTTTTAGGAGCAGAGAATTCGTGATAATAGCCATTTTCTTCACAGAAGTATGAAAATTTTTTCTCATCAAATTCAGTGCCATGATCGGTTCGTATACGTTTGACACTAAGGTTCTTTTCATTTTGAATACGTTTGACGAGAGGAATAAAGAGCTTAATAGCAACATTTTTATGAGATAGGAATAGTACCCATGTATACCTGGAGTAGTCATCCACTATGACGAACACATACCTTTTTTCGCTCATGGATTCAGTCCGCATTGGCCCAAATAGATCAAGGTACAGAAGTTCCAATAGTCGAGTGGTGGAAACTTTGTCTTTGATTTTGAAGCTGGATTGGATTTGTTTCCCTTTTTGACAAGCATCACAAGTTTTGTCTTTGACAAAATTTAGTTTGGGAATACCTTTGACAAGCTCGTTATTAGAGACGTGTGTGAGAAAATCCATGTTGATATGACCAAGTCTTCGGTGCCAAACCCAACTGGCGTCATCTACCACCGCTAGACACTCGACATTTTGGTTAGACAGATCTTGTAAGTAGAATGTATAGAGGTTCTTTTCTCGTTTGGCCAAAAAGATAACTTCACCCTCCTTCATGATCAGACACATGGACGGACAGAATTTTACGCCATACCCACTGTCACATAGTTGGCTTATGCTGATGAGATTATGTTCCAGTCCTTGTATTAGCCAGACTTTTTCAATGTAATTTTTTGTTCCTTGCCCAATAGTGCCTTTGCCTATGATTTTTCCTTTGATGTTGTCAGCAAAGATTACATTTCCTCCCTCGTATTTTTGAATTTCGGAGAAACATTCTTTGTCTCCGGTCATATATCGAGAGCATCTACTGTCTAGAACCCATTTTTTGTTGAGGGATGCTCCGGAACCTGTTCCCTGTAATTGTCATTTAGTTTTAAGTACCCATCTCTGTTTGGGTCCTTCAATGTTAGAGTGTAGCACAACAGGTAAATCAGTGGTATTACAGCTGGTTTTTGGAACCCAGACCCACTTTGTTTTGAGATTTCTAGTAGAGTTGCAGTGATATTGTAAGTGAGCAAATTTTCCACAATTGTAACACCTTTTTCTGGTGGTTTTCTTTGAGGTGGAGATCTTGAATTTATGCAATGACTCACTCAGTCTAGAGTTTTCTTCAAATAGTGTTCTTTTTCTTTTTCAAGGAGATCTTTTTCAAAAGATAGGTGATCTATGGCCTGTAGGAGCCTTTGTTCGATGTCTTGTTTTTCCTTGATAGTTTTTAAGATGGTTTCTTCTAGTTTTTTTATTCCTCGATAACAAATTCTCAATTCTAGAAGAACAAGTATCTAGCTGATTTTGAAAATTTAAATTATCAAGACTTTAGTCCTCAGAAAGATCAAGATTAGAGTTAGAGTGACTTACTTGGTCATCAGCCATAAAGGCGATGCAGTCTTCCTCAGCATCAAAGAGTTCGTGCTGTAGCTCCTGATCCCCGTTGGCTATATACGAGTTCTATATCCCGTCATTTTCTTGGGCTTTTTTGAGATTTGGGCAGTTAGATTTGATGTGTCCAGGCTTTTTGCATTCGTGACACAATATATTTTTGTTGTATTGGGAGTATTGGTACCGGTCTGCTGCTGGAAAATGTTTCCTGAGTTTGGCTGGAACTTCCTATTTCTGCCTCGGTGATAGGCGATTTCCTTTATTCTTCTTGTTAGAAGTACCAGTTCTTCGTCAGTTTTGTCTTCCAGGCTAGTGTTGTCATGATCAACTGTGAAGGCAATGTTTTTCTTTTTGTCAGTGATCTCTTCTTTGGGTAGAAATGTGAGCTCACGTGAGATCAAGGAACCGATTAGTTCTGCCATAGTGAGCGTGCTCAATTTCTTTGCTTCTGTTATGGCGGTAACTTTTGGGGTCCATTCCTTGGGTAGTGACCTCAAAATCTTTCTCACTTGCTGACCTTCGGATAGAGGATCTCCAAGAGCACTCATCTAATTAGCAAAGGCCATGAACCTGGTATACATCTGACTAATGGTCTCATCGGGGTTCATTTGGAAGGCTTCATATTGGGTGGTTAGGATTGCCACTCTTTCTTTCGGACTTCCTCAGTTCCTTCGTGAGTGATTTGTAGCATATCCCACATCTCTTTCGCGGTTTTGCACGTGGAGACTCTATTGTATTCTTCTTTTGTGAGGGCGACAGAGAGTACATTTTTGGCCCGGGCATTCCGTGACCATGCCTTTTCATCTTCTCATCCAGATCGTCCAGTAGTTTAGGCACCATTTGGCTATTGGCTTCTTTCATCGGAATTTCAGGGCACTTGGTGATAACTTTCCATAGCTTGAAATCTGCATTCATAAAGAATTTTTCCATACGGTTCTTCCAAGTAGAATAGTTAGTACCATCAAAAAGTGGTGCACGTGTGTGTGATGGTGCTTCAGCAAAGTACTCCATTTGGCAAGAGGATCGAAAAAAGCAGGTTTTTAGGCCTTAAGTTTTTTGAAAAACCTGCTCTGATACCCATTGATATTCTTAGAACCCCAATTGGAACTTTCGTAGTAATTAAAACTGAAGCAAAACAGGCCAAAAGGGTAGAGACAAAACACGCAGCAATTTATACAGGTTCGGCAAGCCTACTCCTGTCCCCAAGTGAATAGCTTGGGAGTTTTTAAAGGGAACTTTTATTAAGAACTTGGAATTCACAGCAAATCTCTGTGAATTCTTACACCACACGTAGGATAGATAAATCCCTTTATTTCTATCTATCTTACTAACTCACACTTAAGAAAATACCTCAAATACCAATCTAGTATCTGATCTACCAGAGAACAACTTTCTCTAATCCACAACTCACAGTGACTCACTGCAGTTGATATCCAGAAACCCAAGATGTTTCTTGCTTTTTCTCAGACTCTTTTTCTCAGACTCTTACAAGCCACTCAGACTCTCACAGATGCACTTTAAGATTGATCAAAAGCTTTTCTTCTCTTTGTAAGAATCCTGCTCTTATAAACCTGTTTGGATGGCTTTGAAAGGAAGGAATCCGTTGGTCACCCAATTAGTGTCTTGATTGCCGCATTGCTTCCTTAAGCAGTGGGGATCTTGTCTGGAGAAATTCCTTGATCTTGGGAGGCAGATTTGGTTCCATATCAAGAAAGCAAATCATTAGCAAAAATGCTAACAGAGAGAGCTCATTTAGCCTATATAAACCTCACCCCAATTGCTTATGTACAACCGATGTGAGATAAGTCTCATATCTTGCAATTGGTTCAAGGTCATGATTCGGTCTTCAACTCTCCAACTTCAAGTTCATTTTCGGTCTTCAAATCTCTGATTTCGATTCAAAGTTCAAGTCAAATCTCCAATAAGTCTTCTTCAAGTCTTCAAATCCATCTAATAAGTCTTCTTCAAATCTTTGGTTAGTCATATACATAATTGTATAGTAATATAATATTACTATAATATACACTATATGAAGATATACTTGTATAGTGATACAAGAGTAATTTCGACAACAATCGATATAAATGTATTAAACCATGTAATAAAATTATAACGAAAGAGGTTGTCATGTGGGCTGCTCATCATCTTGCCAACAACCACGGGGACCTCCGAGACTTATACGGTATACCTGTTGATGGCTGTGGAACGTTCATGCTGAGCCTTATGCATTTCATCAACTAAGTTACGCCCTTTCACATGGTATCAGCTCGATGCATGCTGTGTTCTGGACGGATGGGGAATGCAGATTTTCTATGACGCATCTCTTCTTTAGTTGGTCTTGTTATATGAAAATAGGGATGGATAATGTGACGTTGGTAATTGTAATTTTTGCCGTATTTTATCATGTCTTAGCTGGTGTTTTGAACAATTAGACGGCTGTTGATGTGCTTGGTAACTGAATTTGGTGTCTTGAACAATTAGACAGTTTGAACTTGCTTGATGTTTGAATCATATTTCTGGTATCATGTTATGTGTTTGATTTTGGTTTTTTTAAGCTCATGTGCGTCTGAAGTTTGGTATGACGTGTATGTATTCATCCAATGCACTTGTAAGTTGCTAGAGTTCATGAACTGATCATTAATCATATTTGTTTTAGTGCTGTGGTCTAAAATAGGTAAATATGCTACCGAATCCCTATATGTTTTAGTGTTGTGGTCTAAAAGAGGTAAATATTAGAGTATGTAAATATTGTACCAAACATTAAATTACTTAACTATAACCTATGATGCACGGACACTTCTAAAAATATCATTTTGCCGTGTCGTGTCATGCCGTGTCGTGTCGGACACTCGTGTCGGACACCGTGTCGGACACTCCTTACGTGGGAAATTCAAGAAAAAATCTGTGTCGCCTTATCCGTGTCGTGTCGTGTCGTGTCGTGTCGTGTCCGTGTCGCCGTGTCCGTGTCCGTGCATCATAGACTATAACATAGGCTAATGTGGGTTAGTAGACAAATTAAAATGATAAAGCTACCAAACGCCCTCATAATATATCCACTATCTACTATATATGATATATGATGCCAAAATCATTTCAATGGTATATAAAATATCTAAGTCATTTAAATCATGCCTGATATAATATACTTTTTTAATTTATGATGTACTATAATAAGAGAGCACTCATTTGGCCCACCTAATTTTCGCTAATTTTGTTTAATATGGCATATTAAATCTTGACAGCCAGAAAAAGTTAATATTCGACCCGGTGTAATCTGCGCATTACAGAGAGATTATATATATATCCACTATCTACTATATATGACGTCAAAATCATTTCAATGGTATATAAATTATCTAAGTCATTTAAATCATGCAAGATATGATATACGTGTTTTAATAAGTGATGTAATATAATAAGAGAGCGCTCATTTGACCCAATTAATGTTAGCTAACTTTCTGTTTGATATGGCGTATTAAATCTTGACGATTTGGAAAAGCTAATCTTCGATCCGGTGTGATCTGTAGCACTATAGAATGTAACGCCCGAGCGTGAGGTGCCACATCCCCCGCACCGAGACCCAACCGCATAGAAAATGGAAAATTCCTACACGTGCCAAATCACGGCGAACAAGGACACAACACACACGCTAAGCTAGGCGGGAGCTAACCCTTAAACCAAACAATAACCAACATGAATTAAAATCGAGAAACAAATGCAATACCAGAAGCAATAAACATAAATATTCACATTGAGCATCCAAGCTCCAAAAATAGATCAACCTATACAATAAGTAGTAGCAATGCCATCACGGCTCAAAATAACATAATTCGCTCCATACAAATCCAAAATACAAAATATAAGTACGAATGAGTGTAAAGGAAATGCTAGACACAAATGCAAGACCTACACGACTCGAATTCCCGCCTAGCACCTCCAAACCTGCATGAAACAACTAAAAACAAACCGGGTTCAATCTAAAAGAGACTGGTGGGTATAAAAGCGGGGCATAATTATAAATATCGCGAAATTGAAACATATACATGCAAGCCCTAATCCCATAGAAGTTTGATAAGAAATTTCCCAAGCGGGAAAAACAAATAAAACATCCATGGGATTACGACTATCATATTCATTCATAATTAACATAGGGTTTAAGGCCCGACGAGTGGGCGTGCATCATCTCCAACCTTCTCCTCGTGTAATTATATTCATAAATTCATAAGTTGTCATACATAACATATGTGCACATACATAATGATCATAATCATTCATATACACCTTCTTCCTCTGGTGGTGGACGAGTTTGCAAGACTCGACCACCTCATACATAATGGCTAGTGAGGTACATGAATCCTCAAAAGCCCGACTAGCGTTTTCTATTCAAAACTCCTGACGAGATCTGTTTCGACGTAAAATGGTTGGAACTAGTGCACGGGTTCACCGTCGGCCCTTGCCTCCCCGGCTTACCACGATACACTAAGCTCCGGGGCCCGTGATCATAACATACATGCAATCTCGCCAAAATATAAGGTAGGTTTTCATGAAAGAAGGCTTAACAATCGAAAATCATAAGACTCTTTAAAAGACTCGATAAATATAAATATAACTTTTGGCTTAAAACGGTCACATAAGGGTTATATCGGGTCAAGATAACTATTAGTAGAGAAACCCACCTTAAACCGTCAAAAGAAGACACAAAAGCCTCAAGGATTGGCCTCGTCTCCAACCGGATCAAAATCTGTGCAAGAAAGGTGAAGTGAGACTCAAAATGACCAATTAAGACGCTCGGCAATGAAATGATCATGATATGAATGCATAAAAGAGTATGTTATGTAATGAACATGTTCATGTGCACTATTAATGTCTTAAAGACATATAAACGTTCATTTCATTCATTCAATGAAGCATTCGTATTCAAACGAGTTCATATCTTTCACATTTCACGTCAAATGAATCCATAAATTTAATAAATACTCAAAACACTCTATTTAACATATTAATAAATTATAAATATCATAGAGGGGTAAAGAAAAAATAAAACAAATCAATTAAACCACATATAAATTCATGTATTGCAAATAGCGAGCAAAAGGTCATATTTCACGTAGCTGCGGGACAATTCACATTAAAAATTCAAGGCATGGAGTGTAACAGGTACAACAACAATTAAACAACATATATAAGGCATAACATGGACTAAAGAATCAAATAAATCACAACAAAGCTAAGGCAAAGACGCAACAGCAGCAGCAGCTCGTGAACGGGGGTTCCTGCAGTCCGACAGCAGTTTGTTCTTCATCTTTGCAGCTGAAAACCGACCCAAAACCATGGCACAACAAGGGATACACATAGAGCAACATATATACTACAAAGCCATGCCATAATACATGAAAAAGAACACAAAAATCCCAACATTTCAGTCCCCAAAACGTGACAGTTGCTGGACAAGGAAGAGCAGATTATTTTCTGCACATTTCTTTAAGTTTTCATGAAAATCAACAATGGTAATTCATGCTAGGCTCAAGTACCATGAAAGATAAGGCAAATACTGAAGTTAAGGAGTTCAAAAGCTCAACAAACATGCATCAATTCAGCTCATAAAGCAAGCAACATCAAGGATTCAAGAATTGAAGCCTAACCTAACTATTCATTCATCATCTTCAAAACTCATGAAAACATGCTCAAAATTGGGGAGGAATGGATCAAAATGACTCATAATAAATTTATATTACAACCCTAAGCTTACCTTGTGGATTGGATGAAGGTTGGAGGAGATTTGAGCTTGAATCTCCAAGGAGGGCTTGAGTTACGGGATTTTCTGGAATGCAGGGGATGAGGAGCTGATTTTATCCAAATGAGAGGGTGTGGTTCGGTTAAGGAGAGTAGGATCAGCTAGAGGGTTGAGTTAGGGTTCCATAGGCTCAAACCATGGTTAATTTGGTCAAGATTTGAATAAGTTGTGGCTATTTTAGTAAAACATGGCAGTTTAGGCGTCCGTTGTGTGTTTCGGTTGAATTTCAGAGGTTCAAATAAATTTGGAAAAATATAAGGCTAAGTTCATCAAACTCAAATTTTCAATGCGAGTTCAACGGAGGTGACGAAACTCGAATCCGAGTTTCCTAGCTCAAGTTATCACATAAGGAACCAATGGTACGCTAATTGCTCGTTAGCCCTCGTTTTGGATTCCACAATGAAATAAATTCCAAAACTCAATCAAATAAATCCGAAATCATGAAACGAACATATATCCACATTCATAACACATGTAAATCCAACGTATCAAATTCTCACTAAATTTCGAAATCATTTCACGTAGAAACGGCAATCAAACATTTCATTCACGAGCAATTCATTCAAGATTCAAATAAATTACAAAATTTAATTTCATAAATAAATTATAATTAAAAATGCATGAATTGATTTCATTTAAAGTCAATGCATTTAAATAAATCCATACATTTCATAATAATATAAGATTCTAAATTCATATATAAATGTAAATAAAGTAAACGAATTTAAATGAAATCTTTTATATTAATTAACAAAGTTGGATTTCATATTTAATTAACAATAACTCCACGCATTAACATATAAAATTAATATTAATAAAACTTATGATATAATGTTTAACATTTTAGTATTTAAAATAAAATTAAATATATAAAACACGTATAAACAATTAATTCACGTAATTTGGTAAACACATACGTCATACCTGTACGGCCGAAAAGTCGGGGCGTCACAACCTCTCCCCCTTAAAAGAATCCGTCCTCGGATTCATTGATCGCTCGGAAATAGCTCAGGATGAAACCTTCTCATCTTATCCTCCGTTTCCCACATGGCCTCTTCCGTCTTATCAGTTCTCCATAACACTTTAACTAGTGGGATTTGCCGGTTTCTTAATTCTTGGAATTTTCGATCCAAAATCTTAACCGGTTTCTGAACGAAGGTGAGATTAGGCTCAATTTCTACCTCTTCCTCGGGTAGGATCTCGGATTCATCCGGATAATACTTGCGAAGTTGCGAGACATGAAATATGTTGTAGATTCCCGTCAAACTCGGAGGTAAATTCAAGCGATAAGCCGTATCTCCAATTTTCTCAAGAACCTCATACGGACCTAGATAACGAGGATTCAACTTACCTCCCTTTCCAATCCTCGAAAATCCTTTTCGTGGAGAAGCTTTCAAAAATACTCTATCCCCAACTTCGAACTTAAGATCCTTTCTCCGCCGATCCGCATAGCTTTTCTGTCTATCTTGAGCTGCTTTCATTCTTTGCTGAATGATCTGAACCTTATCAATCGCCGCTTGCACGGCCTTAGAAGGCTTCTCTTTCTTTTCTCCTCGTTTCACTCCCTCTTGCTTTGTCCAATTTCATTCCTCAAGGTCAAAGAATAAGAGAGATCTACACTTTAGTCCATAGAGAGCTTCATAAGGCGCCATTCCTATTGAAGCTTGGAAACTGTTATTATAGGCGAATTCAATTGGATAATCTACATTATCTGTCTCAGTGATGTTTTAAAATAATATAGTATAGAGTTACAAGTCTATTAAACAATTCGTATATATATATATATATATGTGTGTGTGTGTGTGTGTGTGTGTGGTTAATCTCGGTCGCCCCCTGTCCTCTGGGAGGTTGGGCAATTTCCCCCCTATGTTTTGATTTTTCGCATTTACCCCCTAACCTTTGAATAATATTATACTTAACCCCTTTAAAAACCTTTGACTGTCGATTTCTCCTCCGTCACGGTGATCCAAGTTTCAAGACTACCATAATCGTGTTCGTCTTTCCAAGGGGAACAAAGTCTATACCCCAGTTGATCCTATTAGCCGCCAAAAGCTTTATTCATTATGCGTCGTCTTTAACCGATGATTTATGCTTCGTTGATTGTCAAATTTTGATTTCGAGACCATTATTGTGTTCCTTGCATCGAGAGCTTCAATTTGATATATAATATCAACACATTTGAGATCAGTTTTGTATAGATTTTCTTTGTTAAAGTTTATTACAAGGGGTTAAGTGTGATACTGATCTTCAAAGGTTAGTGGGATAAACGCTAAAAATTAAAGTATAGGGGGGAAATGTAAAACCCCCAAAGGATAGGGGAGCGACCGGGATTAACCATATATATGTACACACTACGAATATTATTTATCATATGATATAACAATATTTTCGTCATTGATAATACATAATACCATTAAATTTGTTAAAACATATAATAAATGGTGATAACTCTATTAAATTCTATTATATAAAGTTAAAATTTCTAAGCAATTTATACATTTTCTCTCTACTTCACTTAAATCAATCCTCTCGGACTAGGCCAACCCCAGTACCCTTCTCACTCTAGTTCTTCCTGTTGGGATTAATGCCCTGAAAATCCAATTATATTGTAAATATTTTGGATTAATAAAACTGAAATTAAAGCAAGTTATGAGTATTTTACAAATTTAATAATTAATGACGTGTGATGGTAATTTTATATGAAATGTGTTTCATAGGAAAAACTTTAAATACCAAAAATTACGTGTCATTAAAGTTCTAGTCAATATGATAAGAAAATGTCCTTGTCGAGACTATAATGTGTTATATAAGATAATTAGTCTTTCATCATAGGAAAATGGAGTTTTCGATTATAACACATTGATGATTTTCAATGAGATTGGAAACATCGAACTGGACCACCGATATTGTTCATTTTATACTGCTATCTAAAATGAACAGAAATCTCGGGAAGCATTAAACTCTTAATCCTGACAGTGTTTCTACTTTAGGCATGTTGTGTTAATCACTGTGATGTACTCAGAAGTGAGGTCTCAGTAACGGGTGTCCAAAATACTTTGTAAGTTCGGTGATTATGTGAAATGTGCTAAAGAGAAATATTGATCGAGGAATCTGTAGCCTTGTTGGAAGATTAAAAGATATCCCTGAAATAGATTTGCAAAAAGTTCAAATCAAAACTTTGGCTAAAGTGCTTCGTGTGTGCGTCACCGAAGTTGTATGTTGGATGTGTTTCACATACAGGGAATTTAAACTTAAGGCGACTCAAGATTTCAGATTGGAAGTGAAAAATAAATGACAGTAGTATTGATTTATTTTTTGTGGATATCTGTACAGAGGAGTAAAATGAAAAATTATTCTAGATCGAGAAGTTCGTGAATAATTTAATTAATTTTAGAGTTCAACAATATTTATTTAGTAGAATTAAATATATTTAAACGGTAATCAATTATTGTCATAAGATGATAATAGATTGATCCATTTGGAGCTAAAATTAATTAGTCCTACAGGTCCCTTCCCCCCCCCCCCCCCCCCCTCCCCCAAAGCCACTACGAAGATCAAAGAGAAAATATTAAAAGGAGAGAGAGAAATGAATTTTCAAATTATTTTGAAAATACCCAAGAAATTTATTTTGAGAAAATAAATTAAATTCCAAAGAGTTGGAAATGTCCAAAATTTTATTTTGGAAAAAATAAAATTTTCAAAAAAAAAAAAAAAAAGGTTTTTTCCTGACGTGGCATGTGCTCACGTGGCAGCTGAGGTGTCACGCCACATCAGCGAGTCAGTCGCCGTGTGGTGCTGACTAGGCGTCAGGTGGCTCGACACTTGGACGGTCAGGATTCCGTCAAGTCGCGTAGATCAACAGCGCAGATCAAGTCAGCAAACGGGCCAGTCAATGGGTCGTTGGATCGGGTCAATGGGTAGGTTTAGGACCTACTCAGGCAGGAGCAAACTGAGTTCGGTCTGGATCAAACCAGACCCGGACATGTGGCGCGATCTGGTAGCGCTTTGCGTGGGAAGCACGCGCCAGCTACACAACCGTCATGTGGTGGCATATGGATGTGCGTGCTGTGGCCATTCGGCACTTGTTAACTCTTTGCATCCCAAGGATCCACGTGGCAATCTCAGATCGGTCAGACGAACTTGGCTTGCATGCTAAAAGGCCAAAAATGCCTACGATGTCCCTTAAATGAAGGCTATAAATAGGGTCAATGCTTTCATTTTATTTCATTCCATACTCAGTAGCCTTTTTCCTCAGTTTTTCAAAGTCTGACACTCTCTCTCTAATTAGATTAATTAATCTTAATTAAAGATTAATTAATTACTTAATTAGTTGGTTATATAATTAATATATAATCCAATTAATTATTAGAAAATAGGGATTTTCTTGTTTTAGAAAAAAAGTTTTTGTAAGAAAATATTTTCTCTAAGTATTTAGCGAAATACTGCCGGAACCCACACTCCAAAATCTTAATCAAGGATATTACCGGGAAGCTCAGCCGGTTTTACGAGAAAATATCGAGGTGTTGGAAAAGGGTCGCTGATAGCCATATTTTGCAGTACGGTAATACTGTTATGCTGCCAAAATTATTATTTGCATATTATGATTATATGCTCTGTGATTTAAAATTATGTTACCAGAAAGGGTGTTGTGATTGTGGTTGTGGTGGAGGTGGACGGAAAGTCTGATTATTTGTTTGGTTGTTGGCAGAGCTAAAATGCGGGTGGTACTTCCATCCAGGATTGTAAGGGTTCGAATAAGGATCGTACTTTCTCTGCTGAAAATCTATGGCATTCACATTCGCGGATGTCTCCTCATGGAGCATAGGGCACGCATCGGTTGGGTGCTCGGGGCTAGTGAAAATGCCACACACTCTAGCTGATGGATTAGTACCTACAGTCATTTTCTACACCAAAGTTGTTAGCAAAGACTTAATTTCATCAAGTGAATTTATTTTTACCTCGTTTATCCTCCTTGGTATATCATGCTGAGTTCCAAATTGTTTGAAATTTGCTGCCATGGTTGAAATAAGCTCTCTAGCTTCAGCAAGTGTCTTGCTAACAATAGCTCCACCACTCGCGGCATCCATCATTCTACGTTCCATCGGAGTTAGGCCCTCGTAAAAGTATTGAATGACCAATTGATCCGAAATTACATGTCGGGGTAGCTTGCTAGCAACCTCTTGAACCTTTCCCAATACTCATAGAGACTCCCGGAATCCTTTTGTTTAATTCCACAAATCTCACGCCTAATGGTCGTGGATCGAGAGGCTGGAAATTACCTCCCCAGGAATTACTGACATTTCAGCCCATGTAGTGATGGTCCCCGAAGGTAGGTAATACAACCAATCCTTAGCTGCATCTTGCAATGAGAAAGGAAAACCGCTCAACTTAATTTGGTCCTCCGTGACATTGTGTGGTTTCATGGATGTGCACACAAGATGGAACTCCTTCAAATGCTTGTTTGGATCCTCATTCTCCAACCCACAAAAGGTTGGCAACAAATGGTTGAGGCCTGACTTCAATTCAAAGCCTTCGTGCAGTTCTGGAAAGATTTTGCACAGTGGTTGTTGTGCCTCAGTGGGTCGAGCAAGGTCCCGAAATGTTTCGTTTTGAGCCATATCCTGACCATGATCACTGTCAAGTTCCCTGACAGCCTGCTCTTCAACCTCAAACTCCTGATCAGACTCACTGTCGGAATCCAACTCAAATAATCCTGAGCTTTCACCAATTGTTGCTTGCTCTTTACTTTGTCTAGACCACTTTTTAAGCATCCTCGTAATCTTTTCGATCTTGGGATCGTATACAGCAAGTTGTCCTGAACGACGGCTCCTAGGCATAAGAAAAGAAACAAAATTAATTACCAATCCCTCGAAACGGCGCCAAAAATTTGATGGGTGTCGAGACCACCAAAATTAAACCCCAAGTATTGCACACAATTAACTTGTAAAATAGTGGCAAAAGGGTATCGATCCTCGAGGATTGGGTCAATTTGTGACTTTCAATATGCGACGAAAACAAAACAAACGATTAAAATTTGGAGGGGGGGGGGGGGGGGGGGTATTTGACATTTTTTTTTATTAAACTAATAATGCATTAACTAAACAAATAACCAACAATTAAAATAAGACTTTGAATTAAACTCAAATAAACTCAATGGACAACAGCTAGTTGGAACTTCCCTAGTCATGCATTAGACCACGATTATCGATTCAATTATTTTAACCAGTTTAACGTTAGGCTAGCTATGGTTACCAATTACCTCTGGCTCCCTCACTTGTTCTTATTTTTAGGGTAATTAGAAGAAACTCCTAATAATCACCCCCTAGTTAACCGATAATCCTATCGAGACTCTCTCACAGATTTAATCGAATTAACCTCTTTAAGAACTAAAGAAACACTAGTCCTAATCGGTTTAGTACAAACTCATACCTCACTCAATTAAACCAAATTATTCCTCAACACAAATTCAGACAAATATTATGTCCTAGTGTTGATTGCTACAACATTAATTACTTAGCTAACACCACCAACTAATTAACTAGCTATATGTGTATCAACAATTCCAAGACTTGGGCCCTAAATCAAATAATTAAATTAACACACAATAACATGAAAATCGGGAATAAAACGGATAACATAAACTAATCAAATTGAAAGGAATAATCTCACGGGTCTAATGCATAACATCGAAAAATCCCAAATACAAAGAAACTTAGCAATCCATAACGAAATCAAACAAACAAAGTTGAAAAGTTAACATAGTATTCAATATGAAATAAAAGAAGGAATAGGGCAGTAAATTAGTGACGTTGAATTATCTTCCTTGTTCCTCATCTTGCCACTACTGCTGGGTAATCTTGGGTATGAAGACAGAGACGGAACCAGGATTTCACTTAAGTGGTGGCGAAAATTTAAAAAATATATAATATATATTCATTATTTTATTAAAAATAAAAATATTATTTTATTCGATATATATAAATAAAATAAATATAACTTAAAACTCTAAATTCTTTTTACTCATAGCCCCTATATAAATAAAAAAAAGTCATGGTTTAATCTCAATTTAAGATGATTTAAACTAAAATAATAAAGTCAAATAACAAAACAACATAAAAGAGATAAAATGTCATTTATAAAGATAAGATGTTTATTTGAAATAAACATACTGAACTTCAATTAACAAATTAATTATAAATGTTATCCATTATAAAAAAAATTTTAAAATTACAATTTAAAATAGAATCTTTTAACTAAATAATTTATTCAGAAAAATTAAAATTAACACGGTTATCTATGATGAGACATAAAATAACGCTCGCATCGGAGCCATCCACATGTCGCCATCAGCCGACTTAGGGATTGGACGCTCGCATTATTGGGCTCGCGGGTCAAACCAGCCCACTCCCTTATCAACTGATACAGGCTCATGAGCATCGGCAAACTGTTCAAGTAAAGGGCTCAGGCTGACAAGGCTGACGCTCACTCCACTGCCCTCAGAGCCGCCCTTCCCAGGGAGGCACCCCCGAGGGCACCTATTTTCCAACGCTCGTATATTTGACGCTCAAGGATCATCTACCGGGGGAACCCATTCGGGCGTCCTTCAAGCGTCACCAACGCTCGCGTAGGAACTTCTTCCTACTAGGGCGTCCGTACTCCCGTAAGGCTAATCTTGAGCCTTCCCAACGCCTGGTCCTCGCCAACAATCTCTGACACCACGGCAGTGCGCACCTCGTACCTGGCACGCCGCCTGCTTTTCAGAACCATCACTCTTATGCCATCATAGGCTGCCACGTGTTAGGGCAACACAGGTTTGGGACCACACGGTCAGATTACCCAATCTACCCTCACCCCTAACATATAAATAGGAGAGAACACCTGCTTTCTCCCCTAAGTCATCTTCCACAATACATACGGTATTCACTGTTCTGGGCATTTTTTTCCATTTTTCCTCATCTTCTCAAGCTTCATACTACCTTCACCACAGTTGCATCACAGCTACATTTTGCACTCTTAGTGTTATCCTAGCTGGAAGAATCCACGCTCAAAAGGAAACCCAGTTCCTGAGGCTCTTACGCCTGTGATGGTCTTTCCCTTTCCATACAAATATTGAAAGTGTTGTTGCATTTTAGGAATTTCAAGTTCCTGCACCATCATTTTTGGCGCCGTCTGTGGGAAATCCATTACCGTCTTCAACTTCATCTGATACTCCTTTAAGCTAGTTGAGTTGTAACACCCTTCGATCTAAGCATGGTGACTGCGACAAGGTCTGGGATTCTAGAAAACAGGAGTGTTCTTCCTTCTGTCAATGAGGAAAACTCAGGGAACAATGCCCCAGTCGGAGGTACGCCCCCACTTACTGCCGGAAATGGAGCCGAAAACACAGAAGTTGCCGCTGCAAATCTTCCCCCCGGTGGAAACGAGGCAGGGGGATCTGGCTCTGTTCCTCCTCCCCCGACTCTCGTTCACAATGCTCCAGCCTCCCATCCCGGTGTGTATCCCATGGCCATGCCACCGTCGGGATATGCTTATGTGTAACCCGGGATGATGCCCGGAATGGTGCCCATGGTTCAGCCCTATCAGGTGGGGATGTTACATCTCCCTATTTCACTTCCGAGAGAAATACAGGGGGTGGAAATGCCCCAAATCACAGCCCAACAACTTCAGGCGCTATACGCGCAATGCGAGGAGCAGGCGGTACAGAACGCCTGGGAACACTTCACCACTGCTTATTTCCCCTCAATGGCATGCGCTCGAGCGGCTCCACCCATAGGAGGGCTCCTAGTTCATCCCTTGATAGTTGCCCAAAATGTGTTGAGGGCTCAGCCGCCTCCGCCGCTACCCGTTCAAGAGAATGAAGCCCCACCGAGGGTCCAGCAAGGACAGCAACCCGCTAGAAATGAAAGGGCCCCTCAGAATGAGAGGGCTGGAGATGATGAAGAGGTCCAATCAAGGGCCACAGAGAGGGCAAGCCGCAGGAATGTCGGCGACCCTCAACTCGCAGCAGTACAGGATCAGCTTAAGGGACTCCAGAATGTAGTGGAGGAGCTCTCTCGAGCACGGACTCAAGCCCCCCATGGCGGGGGTGAGAGGTCCAGGGCCAGAGACGCTCGCCACCCACACAGCCAGATCTTCCATCACCGGAAAGAGCCAGACTACAAAGAATACGATCCTGAAGACAGGGATTACAGAACCTTGACGGGCACTTCCCCCTTCATCGACGAGGTTCTGATGACCCGCGCGGGGAAGGGAAAAATCCCCACATCCGTCAACAGGTATGATGGGACAACTGATCCGGCCGAGCATCTGGATCACTTTGTGCACTTGATGCACTTGTACGAGCATCCGAGCCGTTATTGGGCCAAAGTCTTTGTCACCTCTCTCGTTGGGATGGCTCAAGATTGGCATAAGAAACTTCCTCCCCGCTCGATTCGAGGGTACGCCGATCTGACAGATGCCTTCTTAAGCCACTTCAACTCTCTGAAGGCGCCAGCCCCGGCAGCCACAGCTCTCTATAGCTTAGTCCAGGGGCCAAATGAGATGCTCAGGTCCTTCATGGGAGGTTTAACAAAGAGATCCTGCTGGTGGAAAAGCCCTCGATGGATTTTTTTAGGCATGTACTTTTTAGAGCGATCAACATGAAACACTGTGTTAGCAAAGAATTCGTGGAGGAAGTGACCAAGAAAAAGCCACACTCGTTGATGGAGGTCAGGGATATAGTTGACTCTTTCTTCACCCTCGTGGATATGTATATCGCGAGGGTTCAGAAATTGGCAAACGCCCCTCGTCCCAGCAAAGCCCCCGAAGACAGAGGAGATTCTAACAGGGGTCACCGCCGGAGTCCTATCCCCCCTCGCCGCAACTCTTCGCCTCTGCGTAAGTTCAAACAGATTCCCCTCAACCGCCCAATTGCTGAAGTATACTCCATGGCGGACAAGAAACTCTTCAAGAGACCGCCAAGGTTGAGGGAGACCGAGGCTCAGAAGCGCTTAGGAAAGTACTGCGCTTTCCATAAGCAGAAGGGGCGTGATACCAACGAGTGCCGCCAACTCGAGAGCGAGATCCAGAGGCTTATCGCTGGGGGGCACCTCAAGGAGTTTGTGAAGGTATTAGAGAGGTATGATGAGCATTGCGCTGAGCGAGCGCGTGCAAGAGGAAGAATGAGCACGCTCGCGCTCATGGAGTCCCCGCCACCATCACACCGAAACAAGCGACCGCAGCAAAGGGAAAGCTGCAGATGTGGAGAACCAGCCCTTTGTGGTCATTCACATGATCGCTGGAGGACCCTCGGGGGGCGATTCTAATGCTTCCCGGTGCCGCCACATTCGGAGTTATGACCAGAGATCATCCCAGCTCAAGCCTGTGCTCTCCGTTGACAGCTCTTCCCGCTCGAAAGAGAGTGACGTTGTAGGGTTCACAGAGAAAGGTTTGGAACACATTGAAACACCCCATGGGATTGGTGAAACCTCTGACTGTCCCATGGTGGTTAGTTTAGACGTTCATAACCACGTTGTAAAGAGGGTCTTGATTGATAATGGAAGCTCTGTGAACGTTCTCCCTTACTCAACGTTTCAAAAAATTAATATAACAAACATTCCACTCGAACCCCTCAGAACAGCCCTCGTTGGCTTTGGGGGTTCCGAGATTGTCCCTCGTGGACAGATTCGCTTGGCCACCTCTTTTGGTCGTGCCCCACAGCGAAAAACTTTGAGTGTCCTTTACTCAGTTGTTGAAGTGGACCTCCCCTACAACATCATCATTGGACGTCCGGCCCTCATGGACATCAAAGCAGTAATCTCCACTTATCACCAGAAAGTCAAATTCCCCACTCCCGAGGGCACGGGCGAGGTTCTATGTAATGTCAAAGAGGCTTGGGAATGCTACATCCTATCCCTTCGAAGCCACAAACCCAAACACACCATTCAGGCAGGATCTACCAAAAAATCAGTTGACTTTCCCAAATTCGACGAAGATGGCCCCGAGCGTAAGAGGGCCAAAATTTATAAGAAGAAGAACAAAAAGAGGACCCCCAGTCAGGCCCAGCGCATGGAGGATGGGCCACCTGGGGCCGTCAAAGGATCTTCCTCCGAAAACGAAGGTGACGGGTCCTCAGGTGAGAAAGGCGATAGGCTTACTGGGAAAAAACGGGCGCTCGAGGCCCCACGGCCTGAAGTTCGCATTGAGGCCATCGAAAAGTTCTTGACCATCGAGTTGGAACCAGGGAACCCAGATAAAACCACCCAGATTGGCTCAAATCTCGACAGTCCGTCACAGGTTATGATGATTGATTTTCTCCGGGAGAACCTTGACGTATTCGCTTGGAAGGCCTCCGATCTCACTGGAATAGATCCGAGTGTCATAGTTCACAGACTCAACGTGGACCCAACCTTCAAGCCAGTCAAACAGAAGAAAAGGGACGTCCATGGTTTCAGGAGACAAGTCATCGAAGAAGAAGTCAACAAACTCCTTGACGCTCAGTACATTTAGGAGATTTTGTACCCGGAATGGCTCTGTAATGTGGTGCTCATTCCCAAAAGCGCCAACAAATGGCACATGTGCAATGACTTCACGGACCTCAACAAGGAGTGCCCCAAAGACCCGTACCCCCTACCGAGTATTGATCAACTGGTAGATTCAACAGTAGGGTGTGAGCTCATGAGTATGATGAATGCCTTTCAAGGATATTATCAGATCTTCATGGTGCTCGAGGATCGCCCCAAAACCTCGTTCGTGGTACATGTAGGCGTTTACTGTTTCAAGGTCATGTCATTCGGACTTAAAAATGCGGGTGCAACTTATCAACGCCTAGTCAACAGGATGTTCGAGCGTGAAATAGGAAAATCCATGGAAGTCTATATAGACGACATGATAGTCAAGAGTGAGCGTCAACATTCCCATCTGGAGGATCTCAGACAAACTTTCAACATCCTACGTCATTATGGAATGAAATTGAACCCCTCCAAATGTACATTTGGCGTTCGAGGTGGCAAATTCTTGGGATACATGGTCAGTCAGCGAGGCATAGAGGCGAATCCGAAAAAGATTAAAGCAATTCTCGATATTCCCTCCCCTCGGAACATGAGGGAAGTCCAAGTGCTGGTGGGAAAGATCATTTCATTAAACAGGTTCATCTCCCGCTGGGCAGACAAGAACTTACCTTTCTTCAAAATTTTGCGCAGCGCTCGCAATTTTGCCTGGAGCGAGGAATGTGAGAAAGCTTTAAAGAACATGAAGCAATACCTCGCGAGCGCACCACTGTTGACTAAGCCTAGCCCTGGAGAAAACCTATTCATTACCTATCAGTCTCCTCAGAGGCTACGAGCACCGTCCTCGTGGCGGTCCGCGAGCGTAAACATATGCCGGTATACTACTTAAGCAAAATCTTGCAGGGGGCGGAGAAGAGATATATGGAGATAGAGAAGTTCGCTTTTGCGCTTGTTAATGCGTCTCGAAGGCTAAGGCCTTATTTTCAGGCTCATTCTATCACAGTGCTCACAGATCAACCCCTCAGACAGGTGCTTGCAAAGCCGGACGTCTCAGGAAGGTTAATCAAATGGTCAATTGAACTCAGTCAATTTGATAATACTCTCGAGCCTCGTACCGCAATACAGGCTCAGGCAGTAGCAGACCTGTTGGTAGAGCGTTTCAATCTGGATATTGGGCCCTCGGTGGAAGAGGGACTGTGGCTCCTGCACACAGACGGCTCCTCGACCTCACAAGGGGGGGGAGCCCGGGTGACCCTCAGAGATCCTCACGGTGTGAAAGTTGATTACGCTATCAAACTGGCGTACCAGGTCACCAACAACGAGGCGGAATATGAGGCTCTAATCCAAGGGCTCAGGATAGCCCTCCAGAATGGTGCCATTTGGGTCACTGCTTACGTTGACTCCCAGCTGATCGCAAGTCAAATTGATGGCACTTATGAGGCTCGAGAAACCAGTATAGTGCAGTACTTGGCGAGTGCTAAGGAAGTGATCTCCAAATTCAAAGAATTCCATCTGTTGCAGATCCCGAGGACAGAAAACAAGCTTGCAGATGCTCTTTCGAAGTTTGCATCGGCTCTGGAGGATTCTTGCGAGCGTTCAGTCACATTCCTTGGAACGGAGAGACCGCTGATTCTTGAAACAAAACCCTCGTGCGAGGTGAACATGATTGATCCCTCCGAACCTTGTTGGCTTGATGAAATCATTAAGTTTATGAGGCATGGGACCTGCCCGAATGATAAAGTAGAAGCTCGAAAGGTTAGGAGTAAGGCCCCTCGCTTTTCTCTGGACAGTGATGGACGGCTATTCAAACGATCTTTCCAAGGTCCGCCATTGAGGTGCCTGAGGCCCTCGCAAGCCAAGGAAGTGTTGGAACATGTGCACAACGGAAGCTGCCAAAATCATTCCGGCGGTCGAATTCTGGCTAAGAAAGTCTTGAGAAGCGGGTTCTACTGGCCCTCCCTACTACAGGATGCCATCAGTTACTCCAAGAAATGCCCTAAGTGCCAGTTTCATTCTAACACCCCTCAACTGCTGGCGGCTCAAATGATCCCTATTGATGTCTCTTGGCCCTTCGACCAATGGGGCATTGATATTGTGGGACCCCTTCCAACGGCGTTCGGGCAAAAGAAATTCATAATACTAGCCGTAGATTATTTCACTAAGTGGGCCGAAGCTGAAGCAGTCGCAAAGATAACGTTCAAAGTTGTGAGGGATTTCATCTAGAGGAACATCATCTACAGGTATGGCATCCTGAGGGTGCTCATCTCGGACAATGGTTCCCAATTCATTGCTGCTGACACACGGTATTGGTGCTATGAACTTGGGATTGAGCAACGCTTAACTTTCGTGGGCCATCCTCAAGCTAACGGTCAAGTTGAAGTGACTAATCGAACCATACTCCAGCATTTGAAAATGATGCTCGAAAGTAAGAAAGGGGAATGGGCAGAAGAACTTCAAGGTGCCCTCTGGGCGTATCGTACAACCCCACGAGCGGCAACAGGGGAGACCCCTTACTCCCTCGTATATGTCTCCGAGGCTATGATACCTGCGGAGATCGCTCAAGAATCCACACGTGTTGCCTATTTCGAGCCTGCCATCAACGAGTCCAATCGGGCATTTGAATTGGATTTGCTAGACGAAAGGAGGAACACAGCTTAGGCTCGCATCCACAAGTACAAGGCGACCGTAGCCCACCAGTATAACAAACATATCAGAGAGAGAACTTTCCAGCTAGGGGACTTGGTCCTCAAAAAAGTTGAAGTTTCCAAGCATGTGGGTAAGTTGGACCCCAATTGGGAAGGCCCCTTCAAAGTCGTCCAGGTACGCGCGAACAACACCTACCTGCTAGAGACTCTGCAAGGCGAGCGTCTTCCTAGACCATAGAATGCATGTAATCTTAGACGGTTCTACGTGTAAATGACTATCTTTGTAATCTCCTGCTCAGTGTGCCTTGTACTTTCTTTTGCCAGGAAGCATAACTGTTGTTATATATATTACGAGGGTGACCCTAAATGTTTTACCAACTATTATGTTGATTGTTTGTTTTTTCTTGGTTAGTGGTTTGAATATTTTGATTGCGTTAAAGCCTGCTCCGTGTTGAGCGTCCTCCACGTCGAACGGCTTAAAGAACAAACTATTAATTCCATATCAACACTATCTATGTATTGAGAACACTTTACACTGAATGTCTTGACGCACATAAGTGTGTAAACCTTTGGAATGAGCGTGTCGAAAAAGTGGGATCCGAAAATGCTTAATTTACGCCAACTGGATGATCTTTACGCCAGCTCGCACTTGTGAACCCCCCAATGACCCTCACCTTCTTAGGTAAGAGTACGCTCGTAAATAGCAAACTCTGAGTTGACACTCATTCGGACACTTAAATACTAAAGCGGGAATTACAGCCTCGCTCGTTTTAATTCCATACTTAGCAAATCTCATAGTTGATTTCTAAGTTCATTCTAGCGACCGGAGCGTTCAAGTCAGAAACATACATCATTTGCTTAAGGCCAATACTTAGGTAACTCCTCTGGGGGTTCCTAAGTTCAAGTTCGAGCCTTACTACGAATACGGTGTGGGCACCCTCGTTAGAAAGAACCTCGCGCCCATACGTTCATCTTTCAAGACATTTTCAAGTCCTAAACTTAGATTACATAGTGATATGCGCCAGGGTACCCTCAAGAGAAACACCCTCGCGTGCATACACTCCCATCGCAGATATTCAAGCATCAAAGGAACATGCATACAAGCGTCAACCATGAAGAGAAAACAATACTCAGCGATCATAGGTCACGAGAATCAAACATTATTGATAGAAACATTCAAGCCAAAGGAAGAAAAGTTCAAATACATCATGGAGAATATAGGGATCAAACACAGAAGTCAAATGTTCTAAAAAGCTAGAATATAAATTAAGTAGACAGAAGGGATCTTAAAACAGCAATCGAAAGGCTTCATCAAGCTTGGCTCTCAGGTTCAGGAAGAGCAGTAGAGATAGGAACTGGGGCCAACACATTGGCATTGGAAGTCTCTGCGTCACCTGGGTCCCTGCCATCCTGAGTGTCTATGGTGACACCCTCGTCCTCTATCAAAAGGGGCTCAGGATCTATGGGGTTTGCCGCCATGAACTCTTCCTGGATAATCGTCACAAGTTCCTGATACTCCGGCTCGGCCAGGCTCTCCGAGGAATGACTCTCGCGGACCATAGGCTCGCAATTCTCATCTAAATCCATGTGCAGGCGCTCATCGGTTCGAGCGCTCTCAGGAGCCAATCCCAGCTTCACCATTTGCCCAATCGTCTTATAGAAGAAGCATCGAGCGTTGTCGAAGCAATTGAGGTTGGCCGCGAACACAAAGGCCTTTGAGCGCACGAATTTCATCACTACATCCTATGACACCTTCGCCTCCAAACCTACAACCTTCTCCTGCAACTCAGCGAGGGCCTTCAGGGTTGTCTCATTCTGCCTTGTGCTCTCAGCCAACCGCTCGTCAAGCTCCCCGTTGGCAACCCTCAGCTGGTCGCGCTCTTCCTTGAGTTGTCTGTGACGCTGATCAAGGGCTAAGTACGCGTTATCCGACCGCTTCAATGTTGGAAAACATGAATCAGAAAGCAGCGGAATTTAAAATTTTTTCCCAACAAAAGGATCTTGAACTCGCAATCGTGTATCCAGATTCGTAAAGATAGAAAACTTACTTTTCTTTTATTCTTTCTTGAAGCGTTTCAAGCCACCCAAGAACGCTCTTCTCGCGGCTTGATCCCCTCTCCTTGGTAAAGCTCAAATCTTCAAACTTCTAACTTGAAGTCTCTAGAGAAAGTCCACCAACTTGATCACAATCTAACTAGTAAGGATACTAGTTCTCTAGTTAGTGTTTAGGCTTAACCTAGGGTTTATTTATCTTGGAGAAAGGAAGGTGTTCAACACATGAACCAAGAATTGTCAATTAGCTCTAAAGGGGAGCATGAGCTCCCCTATATATAGGAAAGGGAGAGGGGCGCCGATCCTATTCCTTGTTGGGCAAGGATTTGGTTCCTCTCTCTCCTATTACTTGATCATCAAGTATTTTCCAACTTTGACTTTGAATTCTAATTCAAGTCAACTTTTAAGAGAGCTAAAAATATCCAAACTATTTTTGGATAATTTTATACTTTATTTATTATAAAAATAAATAACTTATTTTTATCTAATTAATTAATTCGTAATTAATTAACTAGATTATTTTTCTCCAAAATAAGACTTTCTTTTTAATTCAAAATTAAACCAAAGTCTATTAAATAATTAACACATTTAATTATTTAATACATATATATACAATATATATATATTCACACGTGTGTGACACGTGTCACAGTGACACGTGTCACTCACGTGAGCCACACGTGTGATTTCACACGTGTGGAACCCTCTTGGCCCGATTAACTCGTTTAATCTTTTTTTAAGCCTCAACTCATGTAACCAAGTTGTTGTGTGTGACCCTCTAGGTTCTCAATTCAATTAGCAGTGACCCTAATTAATTAATTCACTAATTAATTAATCAGTCCACAGATTAAACGACCATAGTCTAGCAACAGGTGTTTAACCCCTAGCCGAATTGGAATGTTCGGATTCGACAGAACCTTTAAGCCATTGATTCATGTGAGATACAATCCTCCTACTTACTATCTCTCAACCAAGATCTAGGGCAAGGGAATAATCAGAACCCTAATAATCCGGTCTTAAAGCTAAGTGCATTTCATATCCATTTGATCTCAATCCAAGAAACCCTTTTCTTGATGTCTTGATCTACTGCCTTGGCCAAGGACTCCATATGGCATATGAATGACTTACACAATAAGAGATCACCTTGCAAATGCAAGTGTAGGTCCTTTCTTGATTCTCATTCACTTTCATGAATCACTTGTGCAGCCCCAGCATAAGCCTTGAATCAGTTGTCTAAGGCGACACCCTTTAAAGCTTATACCTAAGACCACAGAGTTAACTCATAAAGTGACAAGGAACCTCAAGTCTAAGGATCAATTAATCACATCAATGACTCGTGAGATATTTCCTAATCTGGAAGTTTCCATTTCCTGAAATAGAAACTTCCTTTCCCATTTAGGAATGTTCTCACACGGGGCACCTCAGTGAACTTACTTATTAAAGTAAGCACCCTCATGTATCACGCACGTATCAACTATACACTTTGCACCTCCATGAAACAAGGTGGTCCTTCTTAAGGGCGTGATCCCACAAGCAAGCCTTAAAGGAGTCAGGTTGACACTCCCACTGTCTGTAGGACTCATCGGCTTGGAGTGTTTTACTAATCATGACTTATGTGATATAGGGCTCGTTTCATGAACCATTTCACCTAAATGGTAGAGTCCTAAAGTCATCAGGATTAGGGGAGTTCTCATACATGCACAGATAAAGTAAACGCATACCAAACAAGAGCATATAAAGAAGTGTTGCCTCAATTCGTTATTTCATTCAAAGATTGTCTGTGATTACAACAAGGAAAAGCACAAAGCGGATATACAATCGGCTTTCTAGGGCACTATTCCTAACAATCTCCCACTTGCCCGTCAAAGCCATTCTAAAGCTACTCTAAGTCCCATCTTCTGAAGATGACCTTGGAAAGCTTCTCGACTAAGGGGTTTAGTAAGTGGATCTGCCACGTTCTCTGCTGATGTGACCCTCTCAATTTGCACATCTCCTCTTTTGATAATATCACGGATTAGGTGATACTTTCTCATAATGTGCTTGGTCCGTTGGTGAGATCTTGGTTCTCTTGCTTGAGCAACCGCCCCAGTGTTGTCACAAAACACAGTAATGGGGTCTTTCATGCTAGGAACAACATTCAACTCTTGAATGAAGTTTCTAATCCAAACACCTTCCTTAGCTGCATCATTTGCAGCTAAGTATTCGGCCTCAGTGGTCGAATCTGCAGTGGTAGTTTGCTTGGAACTCTTCCAACTCACTGCTCCGCCGTTTAGGCAGAAAATGTATCCTGACATTGACTTAAAATCATCTAAGTCTGATGCAAAGCTTGCATCACAGTATCCTCCGACAGTAAGATCTTTCTGACCTCCGTAAACTAAGAATAAATCTTTAGTACTTTTCAAGTATTTAAGAATATTCTTCACGGCAGCCCAGTGACCATCTCCAGGGTCAGATTGGAAACGACTTGTTACACTAAGTGCATAAGCCACATCTGGTCGAGTACATAACATTGCATACATTATGCTACCTATTACTGATGCATAAGGTGTATGAGTCATTCTTTCCTTCTCAAGGTTAGTCTTAGGACACATTTTCTTTGAAAGACATGTTCCTACACTTATAGGAAGGTTCTTAACCTTTGCTGACTCCATATTGAATCTATTCAATACTTTGTCAATGTACATCGACTGTGATAGTCCTATTAACCTTCTAGATCTATCTCTATAGATTTTAATTCCAAGGATATAGGACGCATCACCAAGATCTTTCATCTCAAATTGGTTCGATAACCATAACTTAGTCACTTTCATGTCATCCTTCGAATTCCCAATAAGAAGGATGTCATCAACATAAAGTACTAAGAATTGCACTGAGGTCTCCAATTCCTTTCTATACACACAGGACTCATTCGAAATTTGAATGAAGCCAAACGCTTTGACTGATTCATCAAATCGAATGTTCCAATTCCTAGAAGCCTGTTTCAATCCATAGATTGATCTTTGGAGTTTGCAAACCTTTTGCTCACTCCCACTGAATGTGAAACCTATGGGTTGCTCCATATAGATGTCTTTGTCAATGTCACCATTGAGAAAGGCAGTTTTCACATCTATTTGCCATATCTCGTAGTCATAATACGCAGCAATGGCAAGCATGATCCGAATCGACTTTTGCATTGCAACTGGCGAAAAGGTTTCATCAAAGTCCACGCCGGGTCTTTGAGTGAATCCTTTTGCAACCAGTCTTGCTTTGTAGGCTGCAATGCTTCCATCAACTCCAAGATTTCTCTTAAAGATCCATTTTCAACCTATGGGTTTGACCCCATCAGGCAAATCTACCAAGGTCCAAACTTGGTTGGAGTTCATGGAGTCCATTTCGGATTTCATGGCTTCTATCCACTGTTCAGAGTCAGAATTTGAAAGTGCCTCCTCATATGTTAAAGGATCATTATCCTTTTGAGAGATTTCATGGAAGAATCCATACCATCTCTCCGGCTGTCTAGGAGTGCGTTCAGAACGCCTTAGAGGAGGATTTTCATGTGTATCGAAATTCGTGATTGGTTGTGGTTGATCAAAAGGGGACGTTTCTTCAGTGGGTGGTGTGGGATCACTTTGTACTTCTTCTAATTCTATGATCTTGCCTTTCTTTTCTTTAAGGAACGGTTCCTCAAGAAAAATGGCATTTCTGGAAACAAACACCTTTTGCTCAGATTGATCATAGAAGTAGTATCCTATGGATTCCTTAGGATAACCTACAAAGTAGCATAAGTTAGAACGAGATTCTAACTTATCTCCCACTGTCCTCTTCACGTAAGCAGGACAACCCCAAATTCTTAGGTAAGAATAACTAGGGATTTTACCATGCCACATTTCATAGGGCGTTTTAGGGACTGACTTAGAGGGAACTAGATTCAAAATCTTTGCTGCACTTTCTAGGGCATAACCCCAGAAAGAAGGCGGTAAGTCAGTGAAACTCATCATGGAACGAACCATATCAAGTAAGGTTCGATTCCTTCTCTCAGAAACTCCATTAAGCTGAGGAGTTCCCGGAAGAGTCCACTGAGAGATCCCATTATCTTTGAGATGATTAAGGAATTCTTCACTAAGGTATTCGCCTCCTCGATCAGATCGAAGTGCTTTGATCTTGTGACCAGTTTGGTTCTCAACCTCCTTTTGAAATTCTAAGAATTTCTCAAAAGCTTCAGATTTATACTTCATTAAGTACACATAACCATACCGACTAAAGTCATCAGTAAAGGTTATGAAATACTGATGATTGTTTCTAGTGCTTACACTAAGCGGTCCACAAACATCAGTATGGATCAAATCCAAAACCTTAATGGCACGTTCCACAGTCCCTTTAAAAGGGACTTTGGACATTTTTCCTTTGAGACAGGATTTGCAAGAAGTTAACTCCTTAAGATCATTTTCAGAGAATGATCCTAAAGTGTTTATCTTGCTAATTCTGTTCTTGGAAATATGTCCTAATCTAGCGTGCCATAAGGGAGCTGAAACTTTGTTATCTCTCTTACGCTTCGTTTCTCGTTGTATATTCATAATATTGATATTCTGAGTTAGATAAAGTCCATTACTTAGAGTACCGATGTGAACGGAAGAGTTGTTCCGTTTGATAAAATATTTACCATTCTTAATATAAGTTTCATAACCTTCACAATCTAATATTGGAACTGAAATTATATTACGAATAATGCTCGGTACATAAAGGACTTTATTTAAGACTAACTCAAAACTACCTAAATCTAATCTAATTGTGCCTAAAGCTCGAGCTTCAACGGTTGAGCCATCGCCGATCTTCAAGACACATTCTCCTTCTTTGAGTTGTTGGACTTCACTTAGTATCTGTACATCATTACAGATATGAGTTCCACAACCGGTATCAAGTACCCAAGAACTAGAATTAATAGAAAGATTTACTTCAACGAGAAAGATACCTTTCTTTAGAGTAGCCTTGTACTCTGGGCAGTTTCTCCTCCAATGTCCCGCTTTGCCACAATGGAAGCAAACATCCTCTTTCTGATCACGCTTCTTCTTTTGGGCCTTCCCCTTCGAAATGCCACCAGTGGGCCTAAGGGGTTTCTTCTTCTTCTTTTGGGCTTTCTTGCCCTTACCTTTAGAAGGCCCAGAAGATGAAGATGGAGTATTCACCATCAAAACCTTATTGTCCTTCTTGATCGTGCTTTCAGCAGTCACAAGCTGACTAATCAGCTCAGCTACAGTAGCACCAGCATGATTCATGTTGAAGTTAAGGACAAATGGGTTGAATGATGGTGGGAGCGAAGCTAGCAACAAATCCACTGAAAGCTCATCTTTCAGTGGCATGTCCATGGAGGCCAGTTTCTCAATAAGGGCAAGAAACTTGAGTCCATATTCATGGACACTTGAACCTTCCCTCATTCTCAAGTGGAACAATTCCTTTGAAGTGTTATACCTTGTAACACGTTCATGAGGGCAGTAAAGTTGCTCTAAGTGGTCGTAAATCTCCCAAGCAAATTCCATGGCCTCGTGTTGCCTTTACAAGTCCGGAGACATGTTAGCCAACATGAGGCAACGGGCTTGGAGATTATCATCCTTCCACTTCTGAATCGCGTCCCGCTCGGCCCGAGTGGGAGCCTCCCCTTCGGGACTAGGCTCCCCTTCGAAGAGAACATAAGTTCTCTTCTCAGAATCTAAAATGATTTTTAGATTCCTAAGCCAATCAGAATAGTTGGGACCAGTCAACTTATTTGACTCGAGGATCGATACAAGAGGGTTTTTGGTTGCCATTTCAAAACACGTAGAGAATCACAGAATCTACGACCTAAATGGTAAAACAGAGAACTAGTGAGCATGCTGAATTATAACGATATACAAAAGATAAGGTCTTTAATCTAATGTAGCTCCCACTGTTTTTCAAAGATCTATAATTCCCAAAGATCTAAGAGGAACACGTTTCCCAATGGGTACTAAGATCCTAGGCATTTTACCTCGAACCCACGACTCGTGGACATTCTAAGTAAGAACCCTAAGTAGGTACAACTTACCAATTCTAACACCTTTAGAACTCTTAGTAATTGTTTTTGCATCACCTATCTTTCAATATGGACCCACGACTCGTGCGACATCCATATTTACTTAGGCGTTAAGCTAGACCCATCAATCATAAGATCATGATCAAAACTTAGTTCGAACGACCCACGACTCGCGGACATCGCCCTTGCTAAAATTGACCACGAAATATTGATCATTTAAAAGGATCAATTAGGTAACTAAGAACTAATAAGCTCCACTAGCTATCCCACGACTCGCGGACAATAACTAGCTTCACTTATTAAACTTAAAACCTATTGATGGAATGCTAGGAATTTAATTCAAAATTTGCATCTCGAATTAAACACCTATTTGTTCGAAATTAGCTTAATATTTAATGGGAATTTTCGAATCAACCGGAGAGTTGTCCGGTTCGACCACACCAACATATATGTTATCCAATTTTATTAGTCTTGATTAATGCAAGTACACTAAAATGCATTTCAAACAAGCACATAAACAGATAACATGTCCTAGCATGATACTAACATGTAATGATCATGGGTTCTACCTATCTTATGCGTGATATGTGGGAGCCACTCCACAATCACAAGTTCTAACATACATGCCACATAAACAGTTTAAATCACATAAGGGAAAGCTGTAACAAAATACGAGCCCTATCTCTATTACATTTAACAATTGAGATTCCCCTCCCTAACATTTTGAGGGGTCTTCACTTATGGCCTCCTTGTTACTTTAATGTGGTCCATCTCACTCCATGGGTGCATTGTCTCCAAAATGAAAATAAAAACCTCACCACCTATCTCTACTCTCAAATTACAATAAAAAGAAAAAGACATAAAGTAATAAGGCTCAATCTTCATATTGGCCTTAGACAATTACACGGGGCATACCCCGGCCTCAAAAACAGTAATATGGAAAGCCACATAATAAATCACATAACAGTACGCACATAAGTGAGGCTCCAACCTCAATTGAAAAACGCAACTATAGGGCTCCAACCCCAATTTAAACCATTCACGTGCATAAATTAAAACCATACATAGATCTAAACCCATGATCACCTAACATGCTTTTGCAAGAATTTAAATTTAACCCGTAAATTAAAATTCTCGTTTCAAGTCCTAATGACTTAAAACACGACTTAGATGCAATTCTTGTTCAAGAGCCTTTTCAATAAAACCCGAAAAACAACAAACCAATAAAATTCCAATTAATTTCCAAAATTAATAATTTTATTCTTTCATAATTTTCAGAAAATAAAATTCATAATTTTCCCAAAATCCAAATCGCTTTAATTTCTCAAAATCCCAATTTAAACAATTATTTCAAAAATAATTCAAATTTAATAAATAAAATTTTTCAGAAAAATTAAATCGGGATTGGATTGGACTAAACACGAAAATCAAGATCGCGAAACGAAGGCCCCGGATTCGCCCGCGCGCCAGCCCAGGCCGAGAGCACGCATCGCGCACGCCAGCAGCAAGGCTGCCGGCACGCACACGCAGCGCGCACGCCTTCTCGCGCGCAAGGCGCGCGCTGCGCCTAGGCGGGAGGTAGGCGGGCGAGGGAAAGGCTCCCGCGCGGTTGCGGGAGGTGCTGGCGGGCGCGCCTAGGCGCTGGCAGGCGGCAGCGGCGGGCAGTCCCCCGCGGTTGCGGGACTGCTGGGCGGGCGGGTGCGCGGGCCTGGCGTGCTACGCCTTAGCACGTCCAGGCTCGCGTTTTCGTAACGCGATTTCGTGTTTCGTACTTTTAGTTCAAAAACCAAAACAATCCAAAATTCAAAAAACACGAATTAAATTAATTTCTATCAAAACGGTTTTCCAAAAACACAATTTAAGAAAACAGTTTCAGAAATTCAAGAAAAATTACAGTTTCGTAATTCAGGCTTTCTAAAAGAACTCAAGAATACCTAATTCGCATCTAAGCCTAAGAATTTCTACCAAATTCAGAATAATTGAGACGAATCAGAAACACGATTAACGAGGTGGCTCTGATACCCCTTGTTGGAAAACACGAATTAGAAAGCAGCGGAATTTAAAAATTTTTCCCAACAAAAGGATCTTGAAATCGCAATCGTGTATCCAGATTCGTAAAGATAGAAAACTTACTTTTCTTTTATTCTTTCTTGAAGCGTTTCAAGCCATCCAAGAACGCTCTTCTCGCGGCTTGATCCCCTCTCCTTGGTAAAGCTCGAATCTTCAAACTTCTAATTTGAAGTCTCTAGAGAAAGTCCACCAACTTGATCACAATCTAACTAGTAAGGATGCTAGTTCTCTAGTTAGTGTTTAGGCTTAACCTAGGGTTTATTTATCTTGGAAAAAGGAAGGTGTTCAACACATGAACCAAGAATTGTCAATTAGCTCTAAAGGGGAGCATGAGCTCCCCTATATATAGGAAAGGGAGAGGGGCGCCGATCCTATTCCTTGTTGGGCAAGGATTTGGTTCCTCTCTCTCCTATTACTTGATCATCAAGTATTTTCCAACTTTGACTTTGAATTCTAATTCAAGTCAACTTTTAAGAGAGCTAAAAATATCCAAACTATTTTTGGATAATTTTATACTTTATTTATTATAAAAATAAATAACTTATTTTTATCTAATTAATTAATTCGTAATTAATTAACTAGATTATTTTTCTCCAAAATAAGACTTTCTTTTTAATTCAAAATTAAACCAAAGTCTATTAAATAATTAACACATTTAATTATTTAATACATATATAAACAATATATATATATTCACACGTGTGTGACACGTGTCACAGTGACACGTGTCACTCACGTGAGCCACACGTGTGATTTCACACGTGTGGAACCCTCTTGGCCCGATTAACTCGTTTAATCTTTTTTTAAGCCTCAACTCATGTAACCAAGTTGTTGTGTGTGACCCTCTAGGTTCGCAATTCAATTAGCAGTGACCCTAATTAATTAATTAATCAGTCCACAGATTAAACGACCATAGTCTCGCAACAGGTGTTTAACCCCTAGCCGAATTGGAATGTTCGGATTCGACAGAACCTTTAAGCCATTGATTCATGTGAGATACAATCCTCCTACTTACTATCTCTCAACCAAGATCTAGGGCAAGGGAATAATCAGAACCCTAATAATCCGGTCTTAAAGCTAAGTGCATTTCATATCCATTTGATCTCAATCCAAGAAACCCTTTTCTTGATGTCTTGATCTACTGCCTTGGCCAAGGACTCCATATGGCATATGAATGACTTACACAATAAGAGATCACCTTGCAAATGCAAGTGTAGGTCCTTTCTTGATTCTCATTCACTTTCATGAATCACTTGTGCAGCCCCAGCATAAGCCTTGAATCAGTTGTCTAAGGCGACACCCTTTAAAGCTTATACCTAAGACCACAGAGTTAACTCATAAAGTGACAAGGAACCTCAAGTCTAAGGATCAATTAATCACATCAATGACTAGTGAGATATTTCCTAATCTGGAAGTTTCCATTTCCTGAAATAGAAACTTCCTTTCCCATTTAGGAATGTTCTCACACGGGGCACCTCAGTGGACTTACTTATTAAAGTAAGCACCCTCATGTATCACGCACGTATCAACTATACACTTTGCACCTCCATGAAACAAGGTGGTCCTTCTTAAGGGCGTGATCCCACAAGCAAGCCTTAAAGGAGTCAGGTTGACACTCCCACTGTCTGTAGGACTCATCGGCTTGGAGTGTTTTACTAATCATGACTTATGTGATATAGGGCTCGTTTCATGAACCATTTCACCTAAATGGTAGAGTCCTAAAGTCATCAGGATTAGGGGAGTTCTCATACATGCACAGATAAAGTAAACGCATACCAAACAAGAGCATATAAAGAAGTGTTGCCTCAATTCGTTATTTCATTCAAAGATTGTCTGTGATTACAACAAGGAAAAGCACAAAGCGGATATACAATCGGCTTTCTAGGGCACTATTCCTAACATTCAGGTCGTCCCTCAGCTTGTCCTTGTAAAGATTTGCAGCAGTGAGTTGGGCACAGACATCGTTGTAGTCCTCCTGCAATTGGCCGGGGTCAGAAATACGCAGCAACTTCTTGTATTTGGCCTTGTGCTCGGATAGGCCTGCGCTCGCCCCTGCAAATTCTTCAGCCTCGGAATGACCTCCTGAAAAATCCAGAAACGGGGGTCACTATAAAAGTTCAAATAGAAAGAGTCGGAACTTTACAAAGGGAACTGGAGACTTACCGTCAAGAGCGCCTGGCAAGCGTCATCCGCGACCCTAGCGGCATCGTGCTCGTTTAGCTTATCATGGTCGTCGGAGAATTGAAGTTTTCCGACGATATCGAAAACCAGATTCACAGAGGACGCGCTCTTCTTCAGCAAGACAGGGCCATCCGTCCGTTGGCGCTTGTATCGAGCATCGCCCCTGCAGCCTATTTTCCAAAAATCTTCATCCTCGGATGAGGAGGTATCGCTGCCCTCACCACGGTGGCCCACGACCACCTCCTTCCCTTTTCCAGAAATGGGAATAGAGTCCGGCAACCCCTTTCTCTTCCCCTGGCGGTCGGCCCTTATTGCGTCGTGAAAGCCGGCCAATTCCCCTGAGCGGTTACGGAAGTTGCTGGAACTGAGCGCAATTGGCCCCTCAGGAGCGGCCGGTGGAGGGGTGACCTCCCGAGCGCCGTCTATGGTCAGGTCTTCTATGGGACCGACAATTAAAACTTCATCTCCGGCGCCCCTTCCACCATTTCCTCGCCCTGTTCTTCGGCGGACTCCTCTCCCCCTCGGGGCGTTCGAGGGTTGGGCCTGCTGCTGCTGTTGTTGTTGAGGGTTAGCGCCCGGCCTCTGTGCGCGCATCATTCGGGCAACACTTTCAGCATTCATCCCAGCGGTCAGTATTTGAACTTCTGCAAGATCAGAGGCATGAGCGTCAGAAAAACACCATTAGAAGTAATAGCAAGGAAAACAAGACAACCTAAGCAAGTTAGTGAGGCTATCCCTAAATGTGAGAAAAGTTAGTTCCTAGAATCTAACCGTCGAGTGCCATGATCGAAGTCGGAGGGTGGGCTACCATTTTCGGAGGATGAGAGAGCCCAAAGCGGAATAATATCTCCTCGTTTTTCATCAGATCTTTAGCTTTTATAGGCTTTTCTCATTCTTCATTACGAGGGCCAAATTCTTTGCCCAACGCTCGAAGTCATCATTTTTTGATCGATCCCTGACCTGGGGCCCGGGTCCATGTATCCACCACTCACGGGAAGCTCTAAAAATCCCCCCAGGAGCCCCCACGAAAAAGTACTTCTCCTTCCAATCTTCGCCATACGACGTCGAGGGGGAATCGATCATTTTCAGCCCAGACTTAGCTTGGGCATAGTAAAATCCATCTGTCGGAGATGAGTGAGGCGAACAGGCCACCTGAATTAGACTATCAAAATTGGTTAATGTGGGCTCGTGACCTGTGGCCCTCATCAGCATCACGAATGTGTTTATCAACGCGATACCATTGGGGAGGATTTGTGAAGGGCTCAACACCAAATAATTACAGATGTTAGCAACAGGGGGCGGAATGGGAAATCTTAGACCCCCGAACAAAACTGAATCCAGATAAACCGTCATCATCGCAAGTGGCGGTCGGTTTGCTCTCTCTCCCTCCACTGGAAGACACATGGGGAATACCGCCTCGTCCCAATAGACTTTAGCCTTTAAATCATCGAGATCAGTATGCTCTCTATCTCATCAGGGGACCGGTCGGTCTGATGGGGGTTATTTTGCCTCACTCGCGTAGCAGGCTCTTTACCCTTTCTTTGGCGTTTACTGGAGGGCTCATCCTCGGCCCGACGCTCGGAAGGTCCTGCACCACCCTCAGGAGCTGCAATTGCCACCGTGATCCTATGATCTTGAGGCCGTACGACACTATTCAATACAGGAAACACTCTCTCTTCCTGTCTCTGCATTTCCATTATGTTGTGCATCTCTTCAAAAAGGTCATCTACCCCTCCAGGAGCACGTTCGTTCATTCCATGAACGGCGGCATCAACGTCCTCATCTCCAGCTTCGACCGGAACCCTGGCCACTGGAATGGCGGTAGGAATTTCATCGCCTGGGGAGGCTCTGCCCATCGAAACCGTCGTGGGCACATTATCATGAGGGAAAGAACTCCCCACTGACATTTCATCTATCTCCCTCACATAAGCATCTACGTTGTGGTCCGCCATATCTGGGTTCTGATTCTGGAAGTCGCAGTTTTTTACAGAGAAGTTCAATGAAGGAGGAGAATTCTGGGACGAATTCACTGGCAGAAAAAGATTTCTCGCTTCTGAGGTATCCCTCACGCGACCTAAATCTAAAGTTAGCACAAAAAGATCAGAAGTTAAGAGGATTTACCTAAGGATTGAAGTAAAAAAGCTTGCTGGAATTTGATGAAGTTCGCTGAATCTCTTTGCTGTGATTTTGCTTGGAGAAGACTAAAGGCGTGAAAAGTTTCAAAGGCTCTCCAGATCCCAATTTATAGGGAGAGTGGTAGCATTAATTAGGGTTAGAGATTCAAATTGCAATCATTTCCCGCATGGGGAAGCCCACCACTTTGGTAACCGCCTCACATCTCCCGGAACACACGCGCCCACGCTCCCACTCAGCATTTAATGCGGACAAGACTTCATTAATGCGATGTCAGGATGTGTCCGTTACAGAAGCCAAGCGGTCACTTCCCTTGCAGAAGCTTGGCCCTCGGATATTCAAAAATTCAAGGCTCGCTTCTCCTAAAATTCTACAGTACGCTCAAGCGATACTACAGAATTTGGGAGGCAAAATGATGAGACATAAAAAAACGCTCGCATCGGAGTCGTCCACGTGTCGCCATCAGTCGACTTAGGGATTGGACGCTCGTATTATTGGGCTCGCGGGCCAACCCAGCCCACTCCCTTGTCAACTGATACAGGCTCATGAGCATCGGCAGACTGTTCAAGTAAAGGGCTCAGGCTGACAAGACTGACGCTCACTCCACGGCCCTCAGAGCCGCCCTTCCCAGGGAGACACCCCCGAGGGCACCTATTTTCCAACGCTCGTATATTTGACGCTCAAGGATCATCTACCGGGGGGACCCATTCGCGCTTCCTTCGAGCGTCACCAACGTTCGCGTAGGAACTTCTTCCTACTAGGGCGTCCGTACTCCTGTAAGGCTAATCTTGAGCCTTCCCAATGCCTGGCCCTCGCCAACAACCTCTGACACCATGGCAGTGCGCACCTCGTACCTGGCACGCCGCCTGCTTTTCAGAACCATCACTCTCATGCCATCATAGGCTGCTACGTGTTAGGGCAACACAGGTTTGGGACCACACGGTCAGATTACCCAATCTACCCTCACCCCTAACATATAAATAGGAGAGAACACCTGCTTTCTCCCCTAAGTCATCTTCCACAATACATACGGTATTCACTGTTCTGGGCATTTTTTTCCATTTTTCCTCATCTTCTCAAGCTTCATACTACCTTCACCACAGTTGCATCACAGCTGCATTTTGCACTCTTGGTGTTATCCTAGCTGGAAGAATCCACGCTCAAAAGGAAACCCAGTTCCTGAGGCTCTTACGCCTGTGATGGTCTTTCCCTTTCTATACAAATATTAAAAGTGTTGTTGCATTTTAGGAAGTTCAAGTTCCTGCACCATCAATCTTCATAATAATAAAAGGTAAGCTAAAATTACTATTTAGAAATAATCTCTTAAATAAATAATCTATGCATAGCAAAAACTAAAATTAACACAATTATCTTAATAATGCATAAAGAAACGATATTTTCTTAATATGCAGAAATCATATCAACAATAAAACACATTATATTATCTAAAATCAGTTATTTGTCATACTGAATAGTGATAAAAATATTATATTTTCTCAAAATATAGAACTCTCTATCAATACTAAATTATCGAAAATTAAACACAGAGTTATCTATTATCTTTAATCTATTCTCAGGAGGTACAATCTTTTCTCAAAATATTGAACTAATTTACAATTAACAAATTAATCATGAACTTTATCTAAATAATTTATTCATCATAAAACTAATAAACTATAAAAGAAAAACCAATTTATTCATAATAAAACTAATATAAACTATAAAAGAAATACCAAAATTAAATATAAGTTAAAAGTACCTTTATTGGATAAGTTGGGACGAGGATCAACTCCTTTTTCCCACAAGATTTTGAAGATTAGAAAAATATGAGTTTTAAGTTGATGAGAAGACTAAAGAGAAAGAGAGAAATAGAAAATTAAGGAAGAAGATGTAGTTTAGATAAAGAGAGGGAAAAAGAAAATTTGAGATTTCCAAGAGAAGATCAAAAGATGTAATATTAGGTAAAGAGAGAGAGAAAAAGAAAATTAATTAGAGATTTCCTAAAGAAGATCAAAACATTTTTACTGGGATTGAGAAAAAAATGATATTAAACTAAACTAATTCTAAAAATCAAATTAATTTAAAAATAAATCTTAACTGTTATTATTGGTGAGTTGCAACCGTCTTTGTATGAAGATGTGTCGTTACTGTTCTCGGAGATGAGCATATAAGTAGTGCAAACTGCAAAGAGGTGCTGAATTGCCTCCCCTACATTCCTTCATCAATGAGGCCACTAATTCCCTTCAAGTAACGTATTTAATCCAGAAACGTGCTGCCCCTATTTGGGTGAATTAAATTCTCCAAAAATAGTGATTAGCCAATAAATAATGCTGAGGGTTTGTGGACTCTTTCAACCGTGGCGATTAATTAGAATTTGGGCTTTCTCCATTATGTTGTATGGGCCACATGTCTCCAAGAAACTAGGGCTGTCAACGGGTCGGATTCGGATCGGATTTGCAAATTCCGAACCCGAATCCGATAATGAAAGTGAGTGTCCGAATCCGGATCCGGATCCTATAGGATTCGGATGCATCCAATCCAAATTCGGATGATATTGGATCGGATAATCCGAAACGAAAATTCGATCCGTTAAGGAATAAGATCAAGAACTTCAAAAAAGGGCGAAAAATGAAAATAAAAAATGCAATGGGAGAGAAGCAGGGACGGTGCAGTGCATGGAGAGAGGAGAGAAGCAGAGACAAGTGCAGTCTGGAACAACTCTTTTTTTTCTCTGCAGATTGAGCAGAGAGATCTGGAACAACTCTTTTTTTATGATCTAGAAGCCCACACCCACTGGGAAAGCCGTGGAAGACGATTGAGAGGCTAAAGATTGAGCAGCAAGAGCGGCGTGAAAAGGGCGGAATGCGGCGGAAGGCGTGAGAGAACTTGGAAGGCGACACCAAACCCTAGATCTAGTTTGTGCAGTAATTATATCTTGGAGGATATCTATAGAGAAAAAAAGGAAATCCAATTTACTTTAAAAAAAGAAAGAAAAAGAAAGTAAGACACCTTTAGTCATCAACATTTAAAGTAAAAATATTTAATTAACTTAAAAAGAAGAAAACGATGACTCATTTATATGTAAGTTTGATATTACGGTTTTTGAAGTTACTTCTAAACTATTTTATATCATATATTTCATATAAAGTAAATATATATCATAAAATTCTATAAAATTATCATATTGATTATCATAATTTATATTATATTGTATATATATTATACATATCAATATGATATATTAATAATAAAGTGATTTAAAAGTTACATAAAATTTTAAATTATATACAATTTAAAATATATTTAAGATGTACCTTAATACACGTATATATAGGTGTACTTGTGAATGTAATGTTTAGTATATACTAAAAAAATTGTTATTAGATTATTATTATTATTATAACTCATATTATATTGTATCTCCATTATAAATTAACTTTATTATATTAATAATGAAGTTGACTTAATAGTTATATGTGACTTGAAACTATGATATATTTTTAGATATACACTAACATTATACTAGTGGAGAATAATATTATACAAATGTGACATTTTTCACATAATATAATTTTAAATTTAATAAAAAATTATTCATTATATTCATATTATATTGTTGAATTATATACACATATTTGACATTATGAGTTAGTATTATATATAATTATTTATTATATATATATGTAATATATATCGGATTCGGATCTTTAACGGATCGGACTGTATGATTCCATACCCGATCCACTCAATTCGGATTTCGAATATTTATAATCGGATATAATCCATCGAATCTTTTTGTCGGACGAATATGCCAAAAATCGGATCAGATTCGGATCGGATTCGGATTAAAATCCAACCCATTGACAGCCCTACAAGAAACATCAAGTGTTTTTCCCCAGAATGGGCCATGACGGCTCTGCCTCCAATTGATCTAAGAAGTGCTTTTTAATCATATGTGAGGGTGTGGGCTTTTTCCAAAAACATGTGATTCCTCCATTTTTTGACAATTTCTTTCTCAAATTCTTCCAATCACATTTCCCTACAGAAAACACGAAGTCCAATCGATTATCCAAAATCAACCCAAATAGTGGATAAAATATAACAATTCTAAGCTCAATAATTGATAAATAAACGACTTATCAAGTTTACACAGAGCATACAGTATAGAAGTGGAAGTACACTATATTTCATTTGTTGGATCTTTATATACGTGTGGTTGGTGAACTTCTCTCAAGATTGAACTTCAGCATTAGAAACATCCTTGGGTACGTATATCTGAAGATTTAACTCTAGTCTAAGAAACATCCTTGGGTACATAAATGTAGTTAGTTGGAGTTGGAGTATTTTGGAGATGTTGCTAACATTGATGCACATATCAGTATTGTGTTTGCTACTTTACATGTTTTTGTCAATGTCCACGTATTTGTAGATGTTGGTACTTGTAAATGTGGCTTTCCATGTATTTCTAGATGTTAACTTTGACGTTTTTGTAGAATGTAGATGTTAACTATTTGGTAATGTTTTATGATGGAGGATTGTTTTTGACTTCTTGTTATTGTCGGTAGTTTATGAATTATGAATGGTGGTTGTTCGTTTATTCTATTATGTTTTACGATGGGTTGATTTTATCTGTAGTACCGTTCTAGAATTAGAATTTTTGAAAAGATATAGTGCTATTTTTTGTATTTGAATTTGTTTAATTATGAAATTAAAATATTAAATTTTATTTTGCAACTGAATAATTATTTTTTTGCAGTTGAATTTTGGTTGTAAAAAATTATGAAAAATAAAAAATAATTTGCCGTTCACAACCAAGTTTTGGTTGCAAAATGGAAAATATTTCTTAACCATTTTTGCAAAAATAAATTTGGTAGCAAAATTCGGTTGCAAGATAATTAAAAATATATAAAATAATTTAATTTTGCCATTGAAATTCACAATTGATAAATACTTTTTAAGTGCTTTACACCAAAAAAAATCACTTGCAAAACTTATGTGCCACATCAACTTTGTGATGTGGCGTGGCCTTTTAACAACAGAAAATTTTGGTGGCAAAACTTGGTTACTAAAATTTGCAATCATGGATTTAGGCATTTATCAATAGAAGTTTTCTATTACAATTCGGTAACTGAATATTATTTGTCGATTGTGAAATGGCCTTTTTCGATTGCTAATTCGGTTACTAAATGCATGTCTTTTAACAGTGTTTTAATTTGGCTAAGATAAATATTTTGTTTATTGATTATCAATCTTTTTATTTTCTTAATTGTTAATTTGTTATGCATATGGGAAACAATTATTCCACCAACGGGTAGTTAGGTCAAGTGGATAGGGGCTTGAGTTCACTTAAGTAAGGTCTTGGGTTCGAACTTTGTAGATGTAAAAAACTACGTTGGAAGGGGTCCCCACAATAAGCACCGTCAATTACCTCCGGAGATTAGTCTTTCACTCAATTGGGTGGATGGAAATTCTGAGAAATAAAAAAATAAAAAAAAAGGGAACAATTATTCCACAATGATTTTAGAATTATATTTATTCCTTTTCACCGCCATGTCAGCATATAGTGGATAGTCTTTTCTCTAAAAGTAAATATGTTGTCTCAGATGTGGACGGTGGAACAACGGGGTTAATTTGCATTAAACAAATTGAGATAAAAACTGAAATGATTTGAATTGGAAGTTTTTGAATTTGCATTGACTATTATTAATTAAATAAATTATATTTATGATTTGAGGATGAAAAATAAGTTAAATAAGTCTGATGAGAAAATATATTTGCATTGGTAGATTGATGTCTTTTGTATAATACCTTCCTACAAACAAATCTTAGTTATATTTATATAGCTTATGTGTAGTCGACTAGTCTCTTATAGAAGACTCATAAATTTATCGTTGATTAAATAAATATTTATATTTTTTTATACTACTATTAAATGTATAGTGATGGTCATTAGTCTTTATTATGATAATTATTTTTTATTATATTTAAATTCTTTTAAATTTTTATGATAATTTATTAGCATTGTTTGATATGTCAATTATGTATATGTATTATAAAAAGATTATTTTATTTTTTAATGAGTGATATAAATAATGTAATACCTTTTAATTCTTGATTTTATTATCGCTCTTTATAAAGTGGTCTTATATCTAATTAGTAATTTACATCTTTGTTTTATAAAATAGTAAATTATATGTACGTCTATATGTCATACAAAATGGAGTTCGACGACGTTTATACATTTTATAGATATTTGTCAATATTATTTAAAATAAATATGTATCGAAATCGCAAAAATAATTAAATTTATGAAAGTATATTTTTTAGAAAATTAAATAAATATATTTTTTTTTAAATAAGAAACATAATCTATTGTATAAAAAGTATAAAATTATGATAGAATTTATTTATTATGCACGCGGACAGCTTGCCGCGATTACTAGTTTTGATAATTAAAAAAAAAAAAAAGTCATGAATATGTATGTCTTTTTAGTTAATATGTAGGATAAATATTAATATTGTTAGTGGTGATTTTTAATATAAAGCGAATACCATTTGCCGTACAATAATCAATATTTACAATATATATATATATATATATATATATATATATATATATATATATATATATATATATATAATTGTGTTGATGTCTTGTCGTGTCTCATTTTAAATTTACGCATTTTGTTGTGTTCTGTCTAGATCTTGTTCATGTATCATTTGTGCAAATCGATCGAGTCAGGCCAGCTAAATAAGACTCATTTACCTAATTTTTCTCTGCAAGAGCTACCATATTTGAACTAAATTTCATGTCCTAAATTTTCGAAAAGATTTAAGAATTTAAACTTCATATATCAAATATGTTTACTTAAAAACTTATAAATAATGAATGGTCATGTTACATATTGAAATAAATATGTTATCATACGTTATATTTAGAAATCAATTTCGTTTTATTCATTTTAATAGATTTTACTGTAATAGTTAATTAGTTTCTTAGATTTTATTTTTATCGATTAAGAACTTAACATGCTTTTATATATAATTATACTCGATTTATGTAATAAATTAAATTATATTTGCTATTAATTTTAAATATCTCCATTAATAATATATATATATATACATGCATAAATTGATAACATTAAACATTAATAATTTATTTTAGTTTGGTGAATATATGTCTTGATAATTGTGGATAGCTTTAATTTGTATATTAGTATTTTTATAATTTTGTAATTTAATAGAGTTAATAAAAATTAGCTAAAAAATTTATAGTTTCTTATTTCTTTCATGGTTTTAAGAAAAATAGAAAATGATTTAGTTATCTTTATATTTAAATAGATAAATTTAGTTTAAGAGTATTTTAGTCTATTTATTATAAAATTTGGCATAAAATTGTGGTAAAAAAAGTAACTTAAAAGATGAATTTAAAAAAATTAAAAATATGAGGAGTATTTTAAATTTGTATTGAAAATAAGTATTTATCAATTTGTTTTAAATATAAAAAGAATGATATTTAAGGGGCAACTTAGAGTTTTATAGTTTTAATGCATACAATCTTAAAGTATTTAGTATCAATAAACTTTAAATTAGGAAAAAAAACTTTTTTTCTTTTTTTTTTTTTTTTTTTTTTTTTTTTGGGACAGATTCATTGATCACTTTACATAAACTTATATGGAATTATATCGCGATTAGATCACCACCTTCCCGTACACATACGCGCCAAAAGAAATTCAAGAAAGATCAAACGTAGAGTTTTATATTATATTTTTAATCCATGCAATCTTAATGCATGCAAATATCATGTAAATTAGGAAAAAATAAGTATTTATCAATTTGTTTTAAATGTAAAAAGAATGATATTTAAGGGGCAATTTGGAGTTTTATAGTTTTAATACATGCAATCTTAAAGTTTTTAGTATCAATAAACTTTAAATTAGGAAAAGATCTTATGTTTTCTGACTGATTAATTGATCACTTTACATAAACTTTCATGGAATTATATCGCGATTAGATCACCACCTTCCCGTACACATACACGCCAAAAGAAATTCAAGAAAGATCAAACGTAGAGTTTTATATTATATTTTTAATCCATGCAATCTTAATGCATGTAAATATCATGTAAATTAGGAAAAAATAAGTATTTATCAATTTGTTTTAAATATAGAAAGAATGATATATAAGGGGCAACTTAGAGTTTTATAGTTTTAATACATACAATCTTAAAGTATTTAGTATCAATAAACATTAAATTAGGAAAAAAATCTTTTTTTTTCTGACTGATTCATTGAGCACTCTACATAAACTTATATGGAATTATATCGAGATTAGATCACCACCTTCCCGTACACATGGACGCCAGAAGAAATTCAAGAAAGATCATCAAACGTAGAGTTTTATCTTATATTTTTAATCCATGCATGCAATCTTAATGCATGTAAATTAGGGAAAAATCTTTTTCCGACTTAGATCAATGGTCACATACGGTTATATATATTAGAAGACCCCTTTCCCCTGTAAAAGCAAAAAAAAAAAAATTCAAGAACCATGCATCCCGCCGGAAAAAACACTCCAGTGGATCAGTTGGGTAGTTGGCGGCGAACGGGCAAACGAGACCGCCGCCGCCCGAGGCCGGACCAAGTAGTGCTCCAGTGGATCTGTTGGGTAGTTGGCGGCAAACGGCCAGACGAGGCCGCCGCCCAAGGCTGGACCAAGTAGTTCTGGGCGTAACTGGATCGATCTGCCTGATAAAGATGATATTGAAGTGGCGCAAGTCATGGTCATGATGAGCGAGTGCAAGATCAATGCTCCTGGGTTTCTTGATCAACCCCTTGATTTGTTGAGGTTTTTAGACAGCAATTGGGGGCGCAGAAGTCGGCGGTCGATGTTCAACTCTAAAGCTGTGACCAAGATTGGAGACAATGTAGTGTTGAATAAGAAAATTTCTGAGGACATAAAGAAATCATCCGAGGTTAAAATTTTGGAACCAGCTATGGAGGAACAAGAGGAGGTTGAAGCTGCACCAGCTATGGAGGAACAAGAGGAGTTTGAAGCTGCACCAGCTATGGAGGAACCAGCGGGGGTTGAACTTGAACATGTGGTACCAGTTGAAATTAATGTGGAACCCGTACCTCCGAATGAACAACTTGTTCAAGAATACGGGCTTTGTCAATTGAATACGGAATCATCAGATGTTCCCGGGAACGAAGATGTTTTCATGCAAATTTTTCCTTGATAAGGTTATGCAGTGTTTCCTCTAGTTAGTTTTGATTTCCAATTAGATAGCTCTTTCTTTTATTTTGGTGTTTGGAAAATTTTTAGGACTGTCATCACATTGGTTATCTGTTTTTCTCAACTAGCTAGTTTGAACTTTGAAGTAGTTGACCTTTGCAAAATATGAATTAAATGTTCTTTGCTTCACTCTTATGTATTTTTATATTTTTATTTTTATGCAATTTCTTTATTTGTCTACTAAAATTTACTTCTTTGTCTGAAATAATCTTTTAAAATTTTCTATTATATATTATATACTTATGTTGTTTTAAATAACGATATACGAATTTTTAAAATTAGTAAAGAAGGGGAATGATTTAGGGCTGTCAACGGGTCGGATTCGGATCGGATCAGGAGATTCCGGATCCGAATCCGATAAGAGAATCCGAATATCGGATCCGATAGGATTCGGATTCATTGTTTTTGAATTCATATATAATCGGGTCGGATCCGATCCGATAAAAGATCCGACCCGATTAGTAATAAAATTTATTTTTTTAAATAACAAATTTGATATAAAAAATAAATATAATTACATAATATTTAATAAATAATTATTATTTAATGAATTACTTGATAGTTTTGTTTATATTTATTTAAAATAAATTAATTTAAATTTATTATTAAAAGAAAATATATACTTTTTAGAGTAAAAAATTTAAATTTTATTATTGTTTAAAATGATAAATATGTGAAAATTTTAATTTTAATCATTTTACTTAATATTATGTATTATATACTTATGTTGTTTTAAATAACGATATACGAATTTTTAAAATTAGTAAAGAAGGGGAATGAATGGGAAAATTTTCTAAAACAACTATGGGTCATGGGCTTAGTTTCTTCCAACCCAATACTAATAGCCCATTTGGGCTTTGGCACAATGCCCCAAAGTTGGGCCTTGATCGTTTGCTATTGAGGCTTGAGCATACAATTTGTGCTACTTTATTTGGTTTATCTTTAATTAATTAAGAAAAGTATGACATATAACCCGTATAGTGTTGATAATAGACGGAGTATCAGAATAACATGAGAAAGATAATCGACACAAAATCCGATAATATAAGACAACACGGTAAAATAATAGAGTCGATAGTTTAACACTTGACATATAACCATATACCGTTCTAATCAGATAGATTATGGGAAATGAAATTTTTTTTAAAGAGTGACATTTTTAAAAAGTTAAATAGGCAATTACACAAATCCAAAATTTATAGGAAAAAACTGTTATAAGAGTTAAAGGATAGAGGTGTTCTTCGAAATTAATCGTATTAATTATAATTGTCTATATAGGGATTTTGGATTCCAATACATGCCTCTTTTCATATTTCCATAATCAATGTATGTTTTCCCATGACTTTGTATTATTTAATTCTTAATTTATCAATTATTTTCTAAGTTAGGTGAATACTTTATGAGTTGTTTTCTTAATTTTCAAAACCAAATATTTCCTTTGTTTTTCCCTTCAAATAGGGATTGTTACTGGTTGCTCTCTTAGTTCCTCACTTACCTCTTTTAGATTCACACAACTTTATGGAAATTCTAATCCAAATTCGACTCGTCAATCGCATAATAATTATTAAAATATTTTTCTACAATTTATATTAATTTGATCGAATCAAGTTCATACGACAATTAATCCACATATTTACTAGTTACGGAATACCAAAGAGACCATCTATTTGTATCTTACTTTTCTGAAACACGCATACCACTATCATCTAATTTCTTACCGCACTTGTATCTCATACAAATAATGAAGGGGCAATTTGCATTTTGCACCCTAAAAATAGGGTAAATATGCACTTTTCCACCCTGAAATAAAAAAGAAATGGCACCTTCCACACTAAGATTAGGATTAACTTGCATAATACTCCCCATTCCAGTCCGAGGTTAAATGAACTAATCCAAGGAGGGTCAATTTGTCCAAAAAAAAAAAAAAGGGGGGAAATTTTCCCACCAAATTTGTGCAAGTGATTGCTAGGATTTAATTTTAATTTTATTAGTCATTAGTAATTCATTGGCTATGTTGATTTTTTAATATAAAGCGAATTCGATGGTCATACAATAATCAATATTTACAATATATATATATATATATATGTGTGTGTGTGATGTCTTGTTGTGTCCTTTAAAAAAAAAAAAAAATCATGCATTTTTATTGTGATTTGTCGTGTTTTTATTCACGTGTCATTGGTATTGAATTGGGCTAGTTAAATGACAATACTATTTTTCTTGTTCATGCATCATTATTTTTCATTTACTAAAACTAAGAATTGAAATTCTTGTTAAATAAACATAATATTGATGGATTATTAATTATTATCTATATAGGGATCTTGGATTCCAATACATACCTCTTTTCGTATTTCCATAATCAAAATATGCTTTCCCATGTAATGGATTATTGCCGGCGACTTATTCGTAAACCTTGGGTGTGTAAGATAAATCATATCAAACGGTCGGGGAACTCGGTTCGGTTGTCGACACTTTGGCTAGAATATATCTTTCCTCCAAATTTATGTAAGTGATTACTAGGATTTAATTTTAAATTTTAATGGTCATCAATAATTCATTGCCTATGATATAAGATACTTACAATATAATTTTATGAAGGGAGTGTAATTAAGTGGAAGGGATTGAGTCATTATTAATCAAATACCAAGGGTTCTGATTTTACGTATAACACAATTTTATTTCTCTTATCAGTTATTCCACTATTTAAAATATTATTAATTCAACAAATGGACTGATTATTATACTATCGTCGACACTTTATTCTATTTTAAAAAATAAATGTCTCTAATTCAAAAAAAAAAAAAAAAAAAAAACTGTCGACTGTGACATTTCACCCGATTATTCAAAAATTAAATTATAATTCGAGAAACTGGTTTTAAATGCGCAGCTAATAATTAAAGCTCCTCCTCTTGTGGTATTTATTGATTGTTTTGGCTGCTTCCTAATTATACTCTAATACTTAGCCCGGCAAGAAAGGGACAAGTTTATTTTGGTCTATAAATTGTAACAATTAATGGATAATCAATTTTAGTGTCCCAAAAGCTCATGCAATAAAATTTGAACATTCAAACATTCCAATCATTCTTTTTAACTTAAATGCTGGCTACTAATTACCCGCAAATTTAATTATGAACCAACTTTAAAAATAAAAAAATTTCAACTTATGATACATTTCACATAGTGAAAATTCTTATGACAAACTAAGGGAAGTCAAGACATTGGGATGTTTGGTTTGAATCCATGATACACGACGATATGGACATGGTAATATGGATACAACGAGATATTCAAGTATAAGTTTAACATCATATCAAAATATACAACACTCTTGAGTTCTGAATATGCATATTTTTATATTCCACTTCTAAAAACTCAAACATTTACTTAGATGGTCATTTAATTATGACTTCCTTCTTAGGGTTTTTGGATATTTTTAGGATATTTTAGTATAGTAGTCATAGTTATAAATTATGAACACTAGGAAAAAACCGTGAAAAACAGATAGAAAATTCTGAAGAAGGAGAATCCTTTGAAAATCTCTTGGCATTTTTTATGGAACCGATGATACTCCTACAAGTCTTTTTGGGATGAAAATTTTCCATCTTTTTTAAGTCCGCTTTTTTTTGGATTGTAATTATTCTGACAAAAACCACTGAAATCGCTTTTAGAATTCCAAAATTTTCTTGTAGTGAAACTTTTTAACTTTTTATTCGTCGTTGCTAACTAATTTGTGAAGCAATTCTGTATTTGTATCAATTCCTCTTGCAGACTCAGCTAAAGGGTATTTAATATTATCTAAGTAACTAACTGCTTTTGAATTAATATTTTGACAATGTAATTAATGATCACTCCATTTCTTTTTTAAATAGTTAATTAATATCACTTGTAACGGTAGGCATTTCAAGATCAATAATAACACACTAGCTCGATCAAATTAAAGTAGATCCGTTTTATTAATTCCCATGCCCTAATTGCGTAGCAAAACCAGTAAATTAATTTCTTACAATTCCCGACACATGGATGTGCTAAAAATAAGAATTAATTTGAGGATAATTATTGGTTTTTCAATAAAGAGCAGTTATAAGTGCAAGAACATAGGCGCAGGTTCGGTGTCAGACTCTATACATCGTGTTACCACTTAGCAGCAGCAAGGATGGTGCATCACCTACTTTGAAGGGTTGTGAATTGTCATCATATATATGACCCCTTCTTGTAATAAAAAGTTACCATTGAATGAAAGATACTCATTCGTTTTCAATAAATCGAATCTTAGTTTTGAATTTAGAATAATTTTAAATTTTTAGTTAGTTGGTTCATGTTTACAATTTTAAGAAAAAAAACAACAACAACTAGTTATACATTATGATCAACTGTGGATTATATCATGAATAATTTGATCCGTCCTCACGGTAAAATCGACTAAAATTAGCAATATTTAATTAAAAGAGAAAATTGGGGGGAAAAGAAAAAGGGAAAGGTAATTCAAGGCTTCGAGCCACATGCAGCCAGGTTGACCGGAAGGTAGCGCGACAGAAAACTATTAAACTAATCACACAATTAACAAAGATTAAAGATTAATTAAAGAGGCATAAATAATTAAAAAAGATAGAATTATAATATTCGAGGGTTAATTACGTCCTTTCATAAATTTACTTTCCAAAATCACTGACTTGTGTAACAGGTCAATGTATCTTTTATTTGGTTTGTTATATATGAGGTGGGGCCTTGTTAATCGCTTGTCGTTGGGTTTATTCGTTTAAATGCTATTATTGATTAAATTAAATGTTAAATTAATTATGACAATTTAAGTGCATGAACTTTCCAGCTTAATCAAAGCAAAAGAATCGATCATGAATACCAAAAGGCAGGGAGGCTTTTATCATCAATAAAGAACATGCAACTCTTTAATTTTTCTAGTTTAATTAATATTACTTTGAAGGCCTTTAGATTGCAATTAGTGTAATTCTTTTTAGTTATTTTCTCTAATTAAAAAGTAGGTACTTATTCGATCCCAGCAATGTCTTTAATTATCAACCAATCCCGTTTCATAGATGTCGACCAAAAATATATATATATAGTTTCACAGATCGATATTATACTAGTCGGGCTAAAAGTTTTGTATTCAAATATTTGAATATAACTTTAGAAAAAAATTTATAATTTAATGATTAGACTTGCTCCAACCCATAATATATAATATGGGAAGAAAAAAAAAATGTCATCTGAACTTTGAGTTTTTTCATAATTTATTATTCTAACAAACTTTCATCGTATACCATCATTTATGTCATATCAGTATCTAAACCCTATTTATGTCATATCAGCATCTAAACTTTTTTTTAGTGATTTTGACGTGCATGTTTTATAAACATGTCACTTGTCATGTTTTTTAACCAAAATTATTTAAACAAATTTAAATGACAGTATATTATAAATGTAAACATTAGATGATGATATACAATAAAATTTATAGGGAAAATAAATTAAAAAAAGGAAAAATTTTGGATGATATAAAATCTTTTCTCCAATATAACATTTACAGGGACAAAAAAAAATGTAATTTACTCTTTCATGAAATGCACAAAAAAGTTAGAAAAAAGAAGATAATAATAAAGAAAAGGGTAAGAAAAGAGAAGTATGCTTTCAAATTGCATTAAAAATTTGTCAGAAGCCTTTATAAGAAAATTTCCACCAAAATTTAAAGAGTCTGTTGGCAATTATTAGAAAAATAGTACAGTTGAAATAAATTCATCTTTGAAGTCACCTAAGCCCCTTAGCCTCACATAATTAAAGATTTTATTGTTGTTCTTGCAAATTAAGCTCAATTAAATTGAGAATGTTGGGGATTAAATTCTTTAAAACATTTCAAATACTTAGATTCATACCCATGCATAAATGTTAGATTCATACCGCAAAAATGGTGTAAATTAAATGAGCAAATTTACGGTAGTTCGACATTATAATAACTTAATTAGAGATTTTGTATTCGTTTTTTTATACATACACAATTATTATTATTAGAAAGAACGAATTAAAGAAAATTTGTGTCATCCATCTAACCAAAATACGACATGAAAACCAATTATCAAAAAAGTGAAACGGAAGATGGGATCACAAATTCTTGATTAACCCATAAATGTTAGATTCATGCCGCAAAGTGGTTTAAATAAGCAGATTTACGGTAAGTTTCACATTATAATAACTTAATTAGAGGTCTCGTATTCAATTTTTTAGATATATACGCAATTATCATCGTTAAAAAGAACAAATTAAAAAAAGATTCGTGTTATCCATCTAATCAAAATACGGCATGAAACTAATTATCGAAAAAGTGAAACAGAAAATCCGATCACAAATTCTTGATTACCCTAGAGTCACTTACTATTGAGGCCCTCCTTCATATAAGTTGAAATTTTTGTAAGTTGCTTCACTTATTTTGGCCAATAATGAAGAGAGGTGATGACCCCATGAGGCCAGACTCCAGAGTGTGGACTGGTCTTGGACCAATTTCCAGAGCAAAAACTATAGTCAGAGGAGTACACATTTACAGAGGAAAACCAACCCTACATGCATATATTTTCATGTGGTATAAATTGTTCTTTCTTTGTTTTCATTCAACCCAAGAAATTTTAAGTTTTGCTCATCAATAACAGACAACAAGGTCTGAGTTCATGTTTCCCCCTCCCCAATGCACTGATTTTTTCTTTTCTGACCAATCTTTGGCTATGGCTCCTCTAATCAAAGAGATAATTATGCACTTAATTACTTATTTTAGTGGTGTTTAGACTTTAGAGGTGGGAGTTATATAAACCTACAACACAAAAAACAAAAAGCAATACACTAAGCCCAAGACAAATCACATTAAACTAAGAAAGCTTAGAATATTACATCATTTACTACTACTACTACTACCCCCTTTTTAAAGCTTTTGAATTCTTTATTACATGTTCAAAAACCTCATAGATCCAACCCATACTTCAGATTCTCCCATCTGTACAGATTGTTCATGAGAGAGAGAGAGGGAAAGGGGAGAAAAGACAGATGGTCTTTGTGGAACCCTTTCACTTGTTGAAGTGAAAAAATAAACCAGGTAAAGTTGGAGAGATTTTTGGGTAAAATTTTTTGTTTCTAAAGTGTAAAGGGGCTTTTCCAATGATGGGGTTTCAGATCTTTATCATGATGATGGGTGAAATAGAAAAGAGAAAAAAAGCTTTCTTGGTTTGTTCAGAATACAGTGGTTTTTAATCTTTTCTTGAATTGTATTTTGGTCTGATCCAGTCTTGCAACAGTAAAAGAGGTGTGAGGGCCTGGTTTCTGACTCTGTGTTGGCCCACAATGGGAAGAAGATGATGCATGAATTCACATGTAGGATCTCTCTCTTTCAAAAATCTTCACTGTTGCATTCATCTCCTTCTGATGTTGATGATGATGATGAAGCCAGCCTCCTCAGTCACAGCCACACATTAATCTGCACCAATAATCCAACCCCAAAATCTGTTCTTTACTTCAAGAACCCTAAAGAAAAGCCACTTTTCTTGCATTTGCTGCTTCAGGGCTTATTTTTGGCACTTTTTTACCTACACATAATCGAGTCTTTAAAGAGTTTGGTGTATGGTGCACTAAGATAAGCCATTTTTCTGAGCTTTGCTGCTTAAAGACTGCTTTTTGAAACTTTTTTCATAGGGGGGCCTCCCTCATTAATCCTGCAAAAATTATGGATGAAGATCCAGGACAATGTGCAGACAATCCTAGAGAAATCTCCACCGTTGATACAAATTCTCTTACCATTAAGATTTCAAGCGCCGCCGGAAAGAGCTCCGGCAAGCAGATTCTTGCCAACATTGTAACCTCAGAATCAGATTCAGTGTCCAAAAACTCAGTCACAAATTCTGTATCATCGTCTCCATACAACTCCCCATTAATCTCACCTCCATCTTCAGCATTCGTTTCAGCATTACAATCGCCGTATATCTCCCCGAGAGCCACCGTATTAGCCACAACTCAAACTCCGAATCTTTCTGACGAGAGCCCAACTCCGGCGACCACCCTCACCCACCCCTCGCCGCCGGTGTCCTACTCTGGCTCACAGTCCGACGACATTCCCAGCACCTCCTACACTCCCCCGCCGGAAAGACGAGATTTATCCGACGAACCTACCAACCCAAAGCTCAAGATCGTCACCTGCGTTCCAGTTTCCGGCACCGACGCGGCGGCGCCGAGGATTTCGTTTTCTTTCCCCATCCCTCGAATCTCCTTCGCCAAAGGCTCTGCTTCCCCTGCTTCCAATGCAAAGCTCAGAAGCTGCGATGTTTACATCGGTTTTCACGGCCAGAATCCCAATTTGATGAGATTCTGCAAATGGGTCAAATCGGAGCTCGAGGTGCAGGGCATTGCTTGTTTCACGGCGGACAGAGCAAAATATGCCGACAATCAGAGCCACGAAATCGCCGACAGGGTTATTTGCTCGGTGGCATTTGGGGTTGTCGTCGTCACAGATTACAGCCTTCTGAATCACTTAACAACCGAAGAAATCAGATTCTTCGCCCAGAAAAAGAATCTGATCCCATTGTTCTTCGACACTGACGCTAATGAGATCGCCACTCTGTTCAACCCGCATGCAGATAACAAGGAATGCAAAGAAGCGCTAGATGGGCTAATGCGATTTCATCAAGAATTCAGATTGGAAGCCAATGAGGGAAACTGGAGAAGTTGCATATCAAAAGCTGTTGGAATACTAAGAGGAAAGCTCGGCCGCAAAAGCGTGGCTGAAAAGGAGGTAGACGCATATGAGGAATTACCCTTTCCAAGAAGCAAGAGCTTTGTTGGGAGGGAGAAAGAGATTATGGAAATCGAGACGGCTTTTTTCGGGTGTGGAGATTCTGTTGAGCAGGAATGTACTGTGCCATCCACTAACAGTGATGGATTAGCTGATGGGGAAAGTGAAGTGGAGAAGATGAAAGGGGGGAAGTACATAAGCTTGGAGGTGGGGAAGTGTAAGGAGCCCAATTTGGAAGCTTGGGTCGAGCCTGTGATAGGTCGAAACTCGTTAAAGAGGCCGAAGTACAAGAAATCCAAGAGTGGGAAGTACAAAAGCTGTGTTAGCAGCATTGCTTGCATAACGGGTTCTCCGGGAGTTGGGAAAACAGAGTTGGCTTTGGAATTTGCTTACCGGTACTCGCAGAGGTACAAGATGGTTTTGTGGGTGGGAGGCGAGGCACGGTATTTCAGGCAAAATATATTGAACATGTCTGTCAACATGGGATTGGATGTGAGTGCAGATGAAGAAAAGGAGAGGGGGAGGATTCGGAGTTTTGATGAGCAAGAATCGGAGGCCTTTAAAAGGGTTAAAAGGGAGCTTTTTCGTGAAATGCCTTATTTGCTGATAATCGACAATCTTGAAACGGAGAGGGAATGGTGGGAGGGGAAGGATTTACACGACTTGATCCCAAGAAACACAGGTGGGACCCACGTCATTATCACGACAAGGCTCCCGAGAGTGATGAACTTTGATATGATGCAGCTTCCAACATTGCCTTTATGCGATGCGATGAATTTAATCAGAGGGAGAAGGAAGAAGGAGTATTCTGCTTCAGAATTAGAGATTCTTGGGAAATTTGATGAAAAGATTGGAAGGTCAAGTTTCGGTTTAAGTGTAATCGGCTCGTTGCTTTCAGAACTCGTGATATCCCCTTCGGCTCTATTCGAAGCCGTGAACCAAATACAATACGAAGAACCAAACGGGACAACTCATTTGAGCAGTTCAGAGCAGCAATTCTGCAGAACAAGTCCATTCCTAATGAAAGTGTTGTCCTTCTGTGCTGCTGTACTGCAGCAAGGTAGTGGAAACCGAAACCTCTTAGCTTCAAGAATGCTTCAAGTTGGGGGTTGGTTCGCACCGTCTCCAGTCCCTGTAAATTTACTAGCAGCAGCTGCGTACAACGTGCCCTCGACCAAAAACAAGCTGAAAAAGTGGACTAAATGCCTGAAACTCACTCTCTATTGCTGCTCCGGTTGCATAGCGAATCAAACATGGAAGATCGAGGAAGAATCGGCCCTACTCTTAGTCCGACTCGGATTAGCTTCAAGACTCAACAAGAACCAACCTGGTTCCTGGATCCAGTTCCACCCCATCACCCAAATCTTCTCCAAATACAACTATGGGCTCGCCCCTGCCAAAGCAACCGTTCAAGGAGTAAGGAAAACAGGCAACCCCGTTTCCAATGGGGCCCACCTCTGGGCATCAGCTTTCCTCGTGTTTGGGTTCAAATCCGAACCGCCCCTTGTGCAGCTCAAGGCTGTCGACATGGTTCTGTTCATAAAGAGAACAGCCCTTCCTCTAGCCGTGGAAGCGTTCACTAGCTTTTCAAGGTGCAACTCGGCTTTGGAGCTGCTGAAGGTGTGCACGAACGTCCTCGAGGAAGTGGAGAAGTCTTTCGTCTCCCAGATACAGGACTGGTGCCACGGATCCCTGTGCTGGAAGAAGGGGAATCAGAGGGTGGACGAGTACGTGTGGCAGGAGGTGACGTTGCTGAAGGCGGCGATGTTGGAGACAAGGGCGAAGCTGCTTCTTCGAGGGGGGCATTTTGACAGTGGGGAGGAAGTGTGCAGGACTTGTATTAGTATTAGGACGGTGATGTTGGGACACAATCATGTGCAGACATTGGCTGCGCAAGAAACGTTGGCCAAGTTGGTGAGGATGAGGAGCAAGATATGATCATGATCTGATCTTGTTGTTCTTGTTGTTGATGATGATGGTGCTGTAATGGAAAAGCTCCAAGTTTTGGTCGTAATGTAAGGTTTCTGTGATGAAACTAGTTGTTGTTAGTTATATGAGAAAAGTAAACACACTTTTTGATCTGTATAATCTTGACTAAAATTACAGAATTATGTAGTTTAAGTTTATGACCTTTAAATTTGGCCAAAGTAATGGAATTTTCACTGAAGAAGTAATATATTTATTTAGGCTAATTCCAAACACCTCCATCTCTTTTGGGTGTTAGTGAATTTTACCCCCTAATCTTTAATCGGGGCGATTGACCCCTTACATTTGTAAAAGGTAACACTTAGTTCCTTTTAAACAATTTTGGTGGAATATTCTAGTAATATTCCGTTCAAGTTGAACTTCGACAGTTAATTTCTCCTCCGTCACGGGGAGCCAAGAGTTACAAGCATTACCATCGTGTTCCTTTCTCCAAGACAAACAAAACACATATCCCATTCGACTCTATTGGCCGTCAAAAGCGTTAGAATTCACCTGCAAAGTTTCGCCGGTTACAAACCATCATTGACTGGCAATTCCACCTTTGTTGGTTATCGAATTTTGATTTTGAAACTACTATTTTTTTTTATTTTTTATTTTTGTATCGAGATCTTCGATTTGATGTATAATATCAACATGTTTGAAATTTAACTTGTGCAAATTTGGACTTATAAATCACGCCCAAAAAAATTGAATTGAATATCCCTATTCCTTAAGATTCTGTCAAAAAATGGTGAAGTGTTAGATTTTACAAAGATTTAAGCACACTAACCCCACAAGTACGTGGTTTGCAGTTTGCTAGAATTAGCCTTATTTATTTTTGTAAACTTTATTATTATTATTATTATTATTATTATTATTATTATTATGAGTGTCATTATGTTACCTTTATGCTTTATTTGTAAATTATATATATATTTGCATAAAGGAAAAAGAAATTTGTCATTCCAATTTTGACCTTTTTTTTTCAATTTGTCATCCCGACAAACTTTCATCGCATACTATTATCCAATATTTTTTTTCTGTGTTATAATATAATGTGTCATATTTTTAATCAAAACCACTAAAATAAATTCTAAATGGCGGTATGTTTCAACAACAAATATTTGACGGCAGTATGCAATGAAAGTTTGTTGGGACGGTAAATCGTAAAAGATACAAAATAAAATATTTTTTTTCCCTTGCATAAATAAGGCCCCGAATGAAGGCCCAAAAATAATGGGCTGGGTTGATTTGGTGCAAATTTAGAATTATTAGCTACCAAGCCCAACTTATAATGAGTATTTCTACCAAAAATTTAGAAAAAGATATTAGGCCCATTTCTCCTTTTCTCTTCCAAAACAGAACACAGGTGTTTGGAGGAAATTATTTGAAATATATAAACGACGTTGGGAAAATATGGATTTTAAATCCCTTTAAAAGAAGAAAAAAATATGGATTTTAAATGATTCCATACTTAGGTGAGATTAAAACCCCATAAATTTGACTCAAAATACGAGAATAAAATTGATATTATAACGTACAATTTGTTGCAAATATGAGTTATCATCTTCCCCTCCTCATATTAGGGGAAAAAAATTCGTTAATCTTCTTTCCCACGATATAAATTCTATCTTCGACCCCTTATGAATTATTATGAAATTCATATTTTTATATCCAATTTCATTATACCCGAGAATTTTAAATTTTCAAATTCTCTACTTCTTACTGAAGTGAGGAATACCTTGACCTTCTTCGGCAAAATAGACTTATCAATTTCCATTGCAAAGAACAAAAATTTTAATTTAAAGAAAATGTTTTTTTTTTTATATATTTGGTAAATATTTAATGCAAATTATTTAATGATAGTATATGGTGGGATGAATCAACAATTTATTTTTTTTAAAAAAAATACACCCTCAAAGTGATCAAAAAATTGGTCGATTAGAACTCAAAGTCATTATTATAGACCACTTGAATCAAACATGGTTAATGAGTGACTCAACGAAGATGGATAATTGGCTTTCTTTTATAATATTCTTGTACGTTTTCCTTAATGGAGTCAGCAATTTGAAATTCTTCCTCACATGAAATATTCAAACAAACTCTACTAATTTGATATCATCAAATTTGACCTTCTTCACTTCAAACCCATAAATAACATACAATTAATTTAAAACATCGCCCCTTTTTTTTCTTTCTAGAAAATGGAAAATTCTTGTTCAAGTCGAATATAACCGAGGGAAATGCCCCCTCAACTCCCCTGCCCAAAAAGAAAATGTAGAAATTTACGAAATCAAAAATTTATGATTTAATTTCTTAATTTTTAACGTGGCATCTCCTCTATTAAAATTCTGGCTCGATTCCTACGTACAACCGGATCATTTCTCGTTTCACGAGACTTCCTTAGAGGAGACTTGGAATTGATCAAAAATAAAAGATTTGATTCTTGAAAAAATTCGAAATGGTGACGTACAATATTTGAAATTTTGAATAGCCCGGTTGTTGTTTCCAAATGCTTTTGTCATACCTCATTAAATTTTTTGTGGAAATTCTTTACTTATGGCAAGGGGAAACCCTATGCCTCAATGAATTCAATAGTCCTAGTCCAAGCATGTTTTTAGTGCCTCTTTTCGCATGCATGCATTTATTTCTATGGGTCAAGGCGGGACGGACTACTTAAAGTGTAAAGTTCTCCCTATCAATGGTATTTCAAACTCGTGACCTCTGGTTAAGTTAGCATAGAGCCGAACTACTAAACTACACCACTCGGTGGTATTTATTTCTATTAGTAAGAGACAGGATTAAATTTCCTGTTTTGAGTTTGTATTTCATCTCTCATTTCACTCACCCACACCCATCAAGTGTTTTTGTGCTTTTCTTTTTTGGTAAAGAAAATTTGGGTTGAGGGGATGGCTCCCCAATCCAAGGGAGGAAATGTCTCTGGGCTCAACAAGCACTTATAAAGGACTCACATTGTATCTCACCCCATAAAGATAAGAGGGGTTTGAACTTATAATCTTATCATAATCAAATTCTATCATGCTCTACTTGACCAATCTCATGAGATTATCAAGTGTATTATAATAGACGGTCTAAATTACAAAAGAATTTTTTTAATTTTTTTAATATTTCAATTATGTCTCTCTCTTAATACAAACAATCTATTAATATTTATGGTGTATATATATAAGTGTAACAGATAATGAAACATAAAAATGTAATAGGAAATCTAAACTCATAAAAAACTAGATATATATCGGAACTTGTTGGATATTTATTTGAGGGGGGAATGTGATGATGATATCAAACTAACACAAAATCAACTCTAAAACAAACCACTGGAATTGAGAATTCATGCATCTACGGAAAAGGAATGAAGACTATTTTTACGAGACACAAAAGCAATCTATATGCACGGAAACGGATATAACAATATAGACACGACACGAAACGTATGTGATGACATCGATTTTTTCTTAAATTTTTTATATAAGGAATGTCGGATACGATATTCGATATAACACGACAAAATAATATTTATATCCGTACGATATAGGGAGCAAATAAGGAGATGAGACAAGTTTAGTGTCTTTTCCTGTTTCTTGTATAAAACTCATTGTGAAAAACGTTTGGATAAAGACATGTAAGAAGCATAGAATAGAATCAAAGGGAGAAATCTTGTGAGTTGTGATTGCAACCAAAACACATTTTATTCTATATATGATGTTGTTCGCAAAGGTACGTTGATGCGTTTTCTCCCCATATTGTTTTAAAAGAAAATTAATGATCGAAAAAATTATTCTGACACGATACAATATGATAAATAATATATTTAGAAATATCAGCTCGTATCCCATTCAAATAATACAAGTTATCGTCATATTTTGAAAGTCTAGGGTTAGTATAGTCATTACAAGATTGAAAGACTCCCCCTTCAAGAAGAAAATGTTAGAAGATCGTGTATATAAGGCATAGTTGACTTTGTCTCTTTATGGTAGGATTGGTGCCTGATTTGTAGAGATCTGGTTCCCTGTATTATTTGATATATACCTTTGCCTTCCTGTAACTATGTAACACAGAATATACAAACAATCAACAATAAATACAATGAAAGTTTTCCCCGAATACCATGTTTTAACATGGTATCAGAGCATGGTTCGAACCTTTGGGACTCAGTATTAACATCATCTTCCCTACCAAATCTCAACCTTTACAGCCTCAACCCGTAGCCTAAGACCTGCAAATCCAAACCAACATGTCAACACCCACAGACAAGAACCAAGACCTCGCAATTCAGACAACAAATATGAGTGCAAACAACAACCAAACGATGGTGCCCAACTCGGAGAACTTGTTCATCGGAATCAAACTAAACGGGGACAATTATCCGATATGGGCACGCCTAATGAAAATGGCGATCGGAGGTAGAGGCGGCCGCTCGCACCTAATCGGCGTCCCACCGGCACCGAAAACTACAGACCCAAAATTCGATCAATGGGAACAAACTAATCAAAACGTGTTTACCTGGATTATTCAGAACTTAGAGCCAACTCTTATCAACAACGTCATTCAATACCCAACTGTGAAGGATTTATTGGATGGCCTCGCCACCACTTACGGCAGTAGTGGAGATCCGCTCCAACTTTTTGATTTACACAGGAAAGCTAACACCCAACGACAGGGGCAAGATAGCCTCGAGGCCTTCTGGAATAACCTCCAATCCATATGGATGGAAATCAATGGAAAATAGTCCCACCCCATGAAATGCCCTAACGATATCAAGGCGTTCAATTCACTGACCCAAGAACAAAGATTGTATCAGTTCCTTACCGGAATTGATGAAAAGTATGAACCCATCCGGACAGACATCCTAAAGAAAGATCCAAAGCCAACGGTGGAATCCATCTATGCCACCGTCCGGAGGGAGGCGGCACGCCTCCAAATTCTGAAGGTGAACATCAGAGGCGATGGTGACTCCGGAACACAGGGGATTGGATCCGGACTTATAGTAAGAAAGGAGAAGGGTGGACGGACGTATGGGTGCTCAGATGGCGGCCGTTCCGACGGCGGCAATCGTCGATCATCACCGCGCGATGACAAAGCCGGTGTGGTGTGAAGTCAGTGTGGAAAGCCAAGGCACACAACCGAACAATGCTTCGAGATTATCGGGTATCCAGATTGGTAGGAAGGCCACCGAAAATCCACTGTCGGAGTGGCGGTGAAGGGCGGCGGAAAAAGGGCTAATGTTGCAGTGAGAAACGGAGGGCAGAAATCAGGGGGAGCGGTGGTCAGAGTCATCGGAGGAGACTCCAGTACCACCACCGTGGAAATCGGTCGCGCCAACGCCGCCATCGTCTCCGACGGTGGCGGAATGGAAAGATAAGGTGGAGCAGATTTCGGCGCAGCCACAGGTAACGGGTTTGGGGGTTGTGTTCCAAACCCTAGTTCCCTAATTTATAACTCCCCCCAATTTGCTAATAAACCCCCACCTTATGAGAGTTTGCAAAAACAACCCCATCTTTCTACAAGTGTTGGCCTTTATACCCGGAATTCTTCTAATAATACCTCAAAATGGATCTTCGACTGTGGTGCTACGGATTCTATGACATATGATCCGTCTGATTTAATTGACCCAATAAACTTGAAGGAGTCTCATATTCAAACTGCAAATGGGGAATCGGCTATGATTGAAAAAGAGGGTCCTATTATTGTTACATCGAATCTAAAATTGAGCAATTGCCTTTATGTTCCGTCATTATCCTGCAAATTACTGTTTCTTAGCCAGATAATAAAAGAATTGAATTGTGTGGTTCTGATTTACCCTTGTTTTTGTGTAATACAGGGCATTCATACGAAGGAGATCATTGGGCGTGGTACTGAGCAGGGGGGGGGGGGATTGTACTACGTTGATGAAGTGGAAACTCCGTCTAAAGCTCTTCTGTCATTGGGAAAGACTAATACACAACTCTGGGTATGGCATTGACGTCTGGGGCATCCCTCTGTGGGGGTATTTGAGAGTTTTATTTCCTGCTTTATTTCAGAATAGTCAAACTCCAAATTTCTCTTGTCAGACTTGTTTGAGTACGAAAAGTCATAGGACTTCTTTTAAATTGAATAATACAAGAGTTGAGACTATTTTTTCTTTGATACACTCAGATGTTTGGGGACCTTCCGCAGTTACAAACCAGAATCAGTTTCGGTACTTTGTTTTGTTTATCGATGATTTCTCACGCATGACATGGGTGTACTTTCTTCGTCATAAATCTGAAGTCTAAGAAACATTTGTGGTATTCTTTAAAATGGTTAAGACTTAGTTTAATCAGAAAGTTAAGATACTTAGATCCGATAATGGTAGGGAGTTCGTTAATCAAGAAATGAACAAGTTTTTTCAGGAGCAGGGACTCATTCATCAAACTAGTTGTCCCAACACCCCTCAAAAGAATGGTGTATCCGAAAGGAAAAACCGTACTATACTGGAAATGACTTGTGCCCTCTTAACCGAATCTCATGTTCTACCCAACTTCTGGCGCCCCGAGGCGGTTGCCACTGCGACCTATCTAACAAATAGATTACCCACCAAAATCCTCAACTACAGAACACCCCTATCAGTGCTTGAAACCCAAACCACTGTGCCTTCCCACCTTATACTACCTCCTCGAATCTTTGGTTGCACTGTAGTTGTACACATTCCAAAAATAGAAAAAACCAAGTTGGAACCGTGTGTGATAAAGTGTGTCTTTGTGGGATATGCCCCGCATCAGAAGGGATAACGCTGCTATAATCCTATCAACAGATGGATTTATGTCACCATGGACTGTGACTTTGCGGAAACCGAATATTATTTTCTCACCCAATTCAGTGTTCGGGGGGAGAGTCCAGATGAATCACTGTACTGGCTTAGCTATCCGGATACCATCGCTGCACTTGAGCCCACACAGAGCAGAGAAGAACTTAGTACCACTCCTCAACTGCCCAGTGATCCTCCTCCGAATGATGTCCTTAAAGAGGTAACAAAATCTGATCCCTCTCTTTCTGTTGTTCATAACAAAGTTGATATCACAAATGCTGCTGGTATGGCTTCTGAGGATGCAACAGAAGAGCACAGGTACCACGTGCGGAGCAACAGAGGGGTTCCACCACACAGATACTCCCCTGATCACAATTCTCGGGCGTCCAAATATCCTATAGGAAACATGATCAGGGGGAGTATGTCCAGAGTCGCTAAAGCATTTTTTGGAAACCTCTGCAAAGAAGCCATTCCAAAATTAGTGGATGATGCCAGACAAGACAAGGAGTGGGAGAAGGCCATGAACACTGAAATGGAGGCGTTGATAAAGAATGACACTTGGGAAAAATGTCAACTTCCCAGAGGAAATGTGATACCCTTGTCCCACATCGGGAAAGTATGAGAGTTAACTTCAGTTCATAAGTTAAAGAGTCCAAGTATAACAAATGGATATCCGTTTTGGGCAGTGGTTTAGGCCCAATTTTAGGTTATACTCGGTGGGCTTGGAGACTTGTGCTCGCGTCCAACGGGCCCACGGACCTGGGGCGTGACAAATGGTATCAGAGCCGCTCATCAGCCGCAGGAGCTAAGTGTTATACGGGGCAAAGTGCTACGCACATGGGAGCCACCTCTTGAGCCTGTGGGGCAAAGTGCTACATGTGTGGGAGCTACCTCTTGAGCCCGTAGGAGCCACCTCTAGAGTCCCAAAGCAGACGAGTCGGTCATGGGCTTTATGTCATGCGGCGACGAGGATGTCGCGATTCTGAATGAGGGGTGATTGTGATACTCCTGTCCCACATCGGGAAAGTATGAGAGTTAAGTTCAGTTCATAAGTTAAAGAGTCCAAGTATAACAAATGCATATCCCTTTTGGACAGTGGTTTAGGCCCAATTTCAGGTTATACTCGGTGGACTTGGAGAGTTGTGCTCGCGTCCAACGGGCCCGTGGACCCGGGACGTGACAAGAAAGAAGCCGGTCGGGTGTAGATGGGTGTTCACCATTAAACATAAAGCCGATGGGTCAGTAGAAAGATACAAAGCCAGATTAGTGGCCAAGGGGTACACTCAGACTTTCGGCGTGGACTATTCAGAAACTTTTTCCCCAGTAGCAAACTTAGATACAGTTAGGGTGTTATTCTCTGTAGCTGTAAATTAGGACTGGCCTCTTCACCAGTTCGACGTGAAGAATGCGTTCTTACATGGGGATCTTTAAGAAGAGGTTTACATGGAACCCCCTCCGGGATTTTCAAGGGAATTTGGGCAGAACGAAGTCTGCAAACTTCGCAAGGCCTTGTATGGATTAAAACAGTCACCGCGGGCCTGGTTTGGCAGATTCACACTGGCTATGCAATGCCACGGATATGTTCAGAGTAATTCTGACCACACCCTGTTTCTAAACGACGAGGGGAATTGATCACGTGTTTGATTATCGATGTAGATGACATGGTAATTACGGGGAGCGATGTAGAAGAAATAAGCCGACTCAAAGAGAACCTCTTCAAAGAATTCAAAATGAAAGACCTTGGGGGCCTGAAGTACTTCCTAGGGATTGAAGTTCTGTACTCTAAACGAGGTATCTTTATATCTCAGTGAAAGTATATTCTTGACTTATTGGCTGAGATTGGAATGCTCGATTGCAAACCAGTTGATACTCCCATACAGGTGAATCATAAGCTAAAGGTAGAAGAAAGTGGGGAACCAACAGAAAAAGAACGATACCAACGCTTGGTTGGCAAACTGATCTACCTATCTCACACAAGGCCAGACATTGCGTACGCTGTAGGGATTGTTAGTCAGTTCATGCATAAACCACAGAAGGAACATATGGAAGCAGTGATACGGATCATCAGGTACCTAAAGGGAATTATTGGGATAGGAATTATGTTTAGCAGGCATGGGCATCTGGACATAGAAGCTTATACTGATGTTGATTGGGCTGGGAACCCAAACGATCAAAGATCCACCTCAGGGTTTGTTACACTAGTGGGAGGAAATGTGGTAACCTGGCGTAGCAAGAAACAGAAGGTTGTGGCCCTGTCCAGTGCAGAAGCAAAATTCAGGGCATAGCGAAAGGTGTGGCTGAAATAATTTGGCTAAGAAAGCTTATGACAGAAATTAGCATCACTCCGATAGGCCCGAGTCCATTAAAGTGTGACAACAAAGCTGCCATTAGTATTTCAGAGAACCTGGTCTAACATGATAGAACAAAGCATGTGGGAGTTGATCAACACTTCATCAAAGAAAAGCTAGAGGGAGGCATTATCTCCATCCCGTTCGTCAGCTCAGAAGATCAGTTGGCTGACATTTTGACCAAGACGGTCACGAGCCAGGTGTTTCAAATCGTGTTGAGCAAGTTAAGGATTGACGACTCTATCACTTAACTTGAGTGGGAGTGTTAGAAGATCATATATATAAGGCATAGTTGACTTTGTCTCTTTATGGTAGAATTGGTGCCTGATTTGTAGAGATTTGGTTCCCTGTATTATTTGATATATACCTTTGCCTTCCTGTAATTATGTAACACAGAATATACAAACAATCAACAATGAATACAATGAAAATTTTTCCCGAATACCATGTTTTAACAGAAAATATAATCACTTTAGATTATTTTAATGAGAGAAAGCAATGGAGGAATATAAATAATGGTGGGATGATGGAAGTGAAGGACAAAGGATGGCCCACTTTGGAGCATACATTTCTTTCAAAATAATTTTTACTATATTCCATCAACAATATATAATAATAATAATAATAATAATTAATAATAGTTGTTATTACTTATTAGTTATTAAGCGGCTAGTTGTCCAGCTTTTCGATATGCAAACTACAACATTCACATTCCATCAACGCTCAACATTCGTCGGATGGGAGATGGTCCAAGTTGTTAATGGTTTCATTTTTAGGATGATGTTTTGAATTTGAATTTTATTTGGAGATGCGTTTGTTTAGGTGGGGAGGGAAACCCTCAACTTGCACCACCAAAATTACTAATTTTTTAAGAATTATATTCTTAAGCACAACGATTTATGTTAGTTTAATTAAAGATCTTCTCTTTAAGTATTTAAATATTTAATTTTTATTGATAGAAAGAACTTTACACGTTAATAGTTTTGATTTTAACTCGAACCGTAATTGAAAATAATAAACTGAAGTATAAAAAATTTATTTTGCTACTTTCTCAATGGCATAATTGCCGGAAAAAACCTATAAAATTCCAAAATATAAAATAAAACTTGGGTTTCAAAAATTAACATAAAAATCTTGTCTTTTATAAAAATGAGCTACAAAAACTTTCGCTTATTGTTTGAACCACACCTGACATGAAATTCATTTTTAAATATGAAAAGTACATTCTTGCCCTTTTTACAAAAATAAAAGTGACATTAGATAACAATTATTTATAAATCAAAAATTTCAAAGAATTATGAAAGAATATAAAAGAAAATGTTGGAAATAATACATAAAAAGAAACCAATGAAAAATATATATAAATATGACGAAAATTCTACTTGGAAGCAGTGAAGGTTTTTTGTTACTCATTTTCGATATTTCACCGGAATTTCCCTAACAATTATCTCCTTTCTCATAATTACAATCAAAAGTTAACAAAGAGAATCATTTAGAAAACCCTTGCTTGTCAAACGTCTCAACGTTCCAATAAAACACATGCAACATATATAACGGCTATATTTCATGTAGAAGCAAGCAAAGCTTTCGTTTTCAACTCTTTTCAATAAAAACCCTCAAATGAGTAACATGCATATATAGAAGAAGGCAACTATAGAAGAAACTCAAAACAAATCAAGAAAAAAGAATATACAAACACACTAGTGGCTCTGATACACGGACATTTCTAAAAATATTATTTTATTATATCATATCGTATTCGTATTTCATAGATCACTAGTAATCTTTTTCTCATTATTTTCATTTTAGTTTCCGGATTATTTTCTCAGCTGCCATTGCTTCGATTACCGGTTGATTTCAGCATTAAATGATCGGAATGACCCCACGACATGTTCACGCAGCAGTACTCTGTAGTGAAAGATCTTGAATGTAATCTTCAGAGCTGAATTTGAACTCTTTTTATCTCTTTTGCTGCATGCAATAATGGTTTCCCCAGATCCCATCACAGAATGATAAAACACGGAAAAAACCCGACAATGGCTCCTCTCTCTCTCTCTCTCACACACACACACACACGTGTGTGTATGTGTGTGTGTGTGTAAGCTTACTACTATTGCTAAAGCATAAAGGCAAAACCATATCAGGAAAACCATGCAACGAGCTTGGCATTTCCATGATCTCATGCAGCAAATTGTTTAGGTTTTCAAGGGAAAGAAAGAAAGAAGCAAAGAATGGCAAAAGAAGAAGATAGATAAAAGAAAGGAAGTTTACTAAGATCAACTCATTATTCAAAGATTTCTTATACATCGGTCTCCAGGAAGCTTTTCGCATTACCTAGAAAGAAGCCTCGAAACTATTCTAAGAACCTAAACAAATTCAAGTAGCAAACATCAAAGGAAGGAACACCATATATATATATATATATATGTTTAAAATTAACTCATCTTTTGACATTTGCTCATTCCTTTTGCATTAAACTGTATATTTTATGTCACCTGAATATACTCTAAGTCGTCAGTTTGCTTAAAAGATGGGGCCATATGATCAAGTAAAGTTTGTCGGTAATGGAAAGCCGGAAGAAAAATACGATGAAGAATTTGGAGGAAATAGAACGCTCGAACCTTCCGGAAGATTGTTATTCCAAGAAACAAAATTTCCGTTCGTCTTCTTGGAAGGGTCCGTTTGGCCATGCACCGCCTTCTGAACAGTTTGAGATCCACCACATGCAGGATAATACCGTGTTTGGTAACTATAGGGAGGATCCAATAATCCCAAGTCTTGCCCCGATGCCCTTCTTCCACCTTTGGTGTTCTCACCATACGTTGCTCCAACAGCAAAGTTCGCTTCATTTTCAGGCGAGTCGTCTATAACAATAATCTCCTTCGATTGGAGTTGGCTGACGGGAGTTTGGGATTTCTCAACTTCGTGTCTAACGGGGTTGCTAAGCCTGGTCTTGGATCCATATTCATGAATGTCAAAGGGTGAAGTGAAAATTCCACCAAAACCTGAAAGCCCATTTCTTGATGGATGTAGGGGTAGTTCTGGAAAATCAGCATGGATTGATCTTGATGCAGGTACGGTCTGAGGGTTCATATTTTCCTCATTATTCACGACCATTAAGTTCTTTCCCATCAGTCTGAGAACAGGATTAGGAGTAGACGGGCTAGGAGAATCACAATCACCAAAATACGGAAACTTTGGTGACTTGGCTGGTGCTACAGACTTTTCAGGTTCTGATCTCAAATCAAAACCGTAAAGTTCATTATTTGGATCGCGACCCATTAAAAGTTGTGATTCTTGATAACTCCCAGAATTACCGCTTTGTGAAAGTCCCTCCTTTCTAGAACAACAGCATGGCTGGGAGTTCTTGAATCTTAGTGGACTTGTTTCAGGTGATGGCAAGTCGACTTTTGACTCATTTTGAGCAACATAAGACTGTGAACTCAAATTTGCAAAGGATACAGAATCAGACCTAGTAGCAACCGAGTTAGATGCAAATAAAGTGGCAGATATTGGAGAATCTGATGAGTCATCAACTGGTTGATCATGTTCATCTTCAGAAGAATGTAACCTACAAGTGGTTAATGATGAATTTCCCTGATGTTCATCTGAGCCCATACGACCTGGACTTGGCAAAAAAGAGCCTGGTGGACCAGGTATGGGAATTGGATCAACATCAAGAAAGTAATTTCCTTGATCTTCATTAGCATTATCTTCTGCCAACAAACGAGTATCAGAAATAATCACATTTTTGTCGGCACAAAACATCTGTTGCTCACCATCCAATACTAGATCAACATCAGAAGAACCGGAAAGAATTGGATATTCAGAACCCAAAGATTCACCAAAAGCTATAAAAGTTTCTCCCCCAGCAGTCGGCTCACAAACAAATTCATCCCGATTTTCATCCTCCTTAACATTGCCGCCCACAAAAGAATCATTATTCTTATCATGAACTCCATGACTATCTTCTCTTCTCTTTCGGGTTTTCAAGAACCCAGAATTTTCCATTTGAGCGGCATTTTCAACCCATGGTTCTACAAGATTATCTTTCCCATGAATCGAAGATTGATCTAGTGCCTCTTGATCTGAACCCGACATGGAATGCAGCTTATGCTGCTGCTTCTTTAAGTCCAAATGCTTTCTCGCCAACTTCTTCTTTGATTCTGGAAGCTTACTCAAAGATGATAACTTGTTCACTCTAGATAAGATAGCAAGGTTCAAGGACGTTTTCTTTGAAGATTTAAATTCCTTGCCTCCAGATGAGAATGTCAGGTTCCCGGAATCGTGATTTATGATTGGACCAATGCTTCTCATTTTCTTGTTACTCTGAGATGATGCATGGTTTTCTGTAACATTAGGAGGATACATTCGGCGTTTATGAACTGAGTGCCCATCTTTCATTGACTTCTTGGCATTGCACTTAGAGAGTATCACATGATTTTCCCTACCATGAGGATTAGAGGACGGGTTTTCCTTTCTTTTGTGGTTTTCAATGGATAAAACAGGAGAGTCATCAGACGAACTAGGGAAACTTCTTGATCTTCTAATGAACTTGTCACCTAGTGACAGCTGCTTACTCTCGACTCTCATGTTCCTTAGAGTTTTGTCTGGATGCTGACTTCCAGTTTCAAGATTTTTCTTCATGAGACCAGTTCTCCTAGAACCCACCCATGGCTTTATCATTCCAAAACCATTTGATTTCATCTGATGAGATGGTCTGAGAGGGTGTGCCAAATCTTCTCTCTCATCTTCATCAGGGGTAAAGTTTCTTTCCTGGACCTTGTAATTAACCTGTGGAAAGTTTTCATGGTCAAATTTCCATCGCTAAAAACGCCAAGCAATTTATAAGGAATGCCGAAGTTCGACACTCTCCATGAGAAAAGTTAAGGATATCAAATTAAAAAGTTGAAGGCATAACATACTTATAACCTTAGCATGCATGATAGCAAAAATAAAAATGTGATCTTTTTTAGGCGAGCAAGACGACAGTTGCATAACTTTCCCTAAGTAATCTTCATGCCTATCCAATGGTGGAAACTAAGATGAAAAGAAGCCAGCATAATTCCAAAAAAAATCCCCATATCAGCAACCAAAATGAAAGAAAAAATGTAAAACCAATAATTAACATACCTCAGGACATCGATCAGGAATGGGAGAGGAATTCCTTAGCCCAGACAGACATTTTCCAAGCTTTTGTCCCTGAACAAGATACTTCTTCTTCTTGCTCGAAATAATCTTGTTACCTTTATCTCTTTTAACAACCTTACTAGGTCCACAATCATCTTGAGCAACATTCGGATTCCCCAGATCAGCAGACTTTGACAAAATTCGAAGCTTTGTGCCATTGGAATCAACATAAACAGCACTTTCTTCTTCTTCTTCTTCTTCTTCCCCTTTCTTCTCCTCACTATAGACTGATAATGTTTTGCTCTTCTCTTCATCACACAACCCCTCCAAATCTTGTGCCGGAAATCCTAAATTTGAGGTCCAGTTCGTCCCGTTCCTCCTATCAAGATCCTCCAACGTACAGCATTGTGCTGTTTCATAGATATCCACCATCATTTTTGTTTTTCTAGGCTTTATTCTATGCTTAAGAACTTTCGAATTCGAAGTCCATTTGACAGTTGATTCCCCAGAAAGACATTGATCAATATGGGCATTCAGCGTAGTGTTGGAAGAAGATGAAAATGTCTTGCAAACTGGGCACACTTTTGAAGCCATCGACTCTTCGTTTGGCTTTGGTTCAGAAACGTTGCTCAATTTCACAATCAATCTGCACTTCTTTTGAGTATTTCTTTCAACCTTGCTCGATGCTGGCAAAATTTCAGCTTCCGGTTCCAAATGAGGAGATTTGGATAAGGGATTAACTATATATACATCAGAACAAGATACACTCGTCGTGGTCGAGGCATATTCTTTATCTTCTTTAGAATCACTTGATTTGGTGTGGTCAATATCCAAAGGAGCTAACTTTTTGATCTGATCATGGCTCAACCCAGATAGCTCAACGGAAGAATTGCTTACATATTCAGTAGCACATTTGCCTCTTGATGGATTGTTTCTCACAGATTCAAGAGTCTGAAAAGGTGGCAAAACATCCTTCACGCCATGCTTCAGACAAAGTTGCAAATTTTCCGGAGAAAATGGCCAGTGAGTCTTGATATCTTTGCCCCGCGTACCGAAGACATAATCTCTGCAACAACAGTTTGAAAGTTGCTTTAAGTTCTTGAAATCAAGCATGAACTAATTACTAAAATCAAGAAGAGAGAAAACAGTAGGAACAAATACTCTTATCATGCCAAAATTATAAACCATGAAAAAATAACAGCTCTTGGCAGAGGATTCAGCAACAAATTCACGGCCCTACCAAGAAGATGAAATATGAAACACGAAATAATAGAGATGAGGGTTGGAGTTAAGAAGAGGTGGGCTCCGAAAATTTTCGGGTTTTGGAAAAATCAAGATGGGTTCTTTTTTTTTCTTATTACCATAAAATGACCAAAAGGATTGATTAACCAAAGATAAGGTTGTCAAAATTGACTGACTTATCACTGCCAGCAAGAAAACTGGAACAAAAGCTGAATTTACAGAGAGAAGACCCTCTAAGCTAAAACCTGCTTAATACATAAGATCATTAACCAAAAATTAGCCCAAAAGAACAAGAAATCAAATTGAGATGAAGGGATGTTTGTAAACTTTGAAAACAGCCCTTTACTTGGATCTGACCAAGAAAAGCCCCCAACAAGAAAATTGGTGAAGACTTTGTGTTTGTGTGTGTCTGCAATGGGGAGAGAGAGAGAGAGAGAGAGAGGGGGGAGAGAGATTATTACCTAATGGAGAACTTGGGATGTGGGTTATTGTCATCAAGGGCAGACTTGAACAGATCTACCTTATTCTCAGAAGCTCTTTCATCACTACTTTTCAGCTTTGATTTATCAGAAGAAGAAGATTGGGGATCTGGAGGAGAAATATCAGTGGATAACATCTGCTGATACACTTTTCTTCCTTCTTGTGCTGCTGTCTACCCAACAGTCACAAGAGCTTGTAATATCTCCTCCTCCACAACACCACCTTATCTTACTACTGATACACTTGGTCTTCAGCATAACAGTAGCCTGAGGCCTCTCTCTCTAACACAAAAGTCCCACCACTCACCTCTTAAGCTCAAAATCAAACAACCCCACTTCTAAAGATTTCAACTTTTCTTCAATTCATTTATTCATCCGCAGCCTGCGAGGGAAATAGACAAGAATATATCAACACAACGTCACCGAAAAAAAAAATTAAACAAAACAAAGACCCACAATGGGTTGGGGACAGAAATAGTAGATTCCAGACCCCTCAACGATGTTATTCTATATTTTATTCAAGTAATGAGTGAATTTGAAGCATCACTAAGTATTGGATTATCACAATAGCATGATTGAGCAAAAGATATTACCCAGTTTTGATATGATCAAACCCTCAAGAAGCGTTATTTTATGTGGGCAAACCGAGATTAAGTACGTGAATTTGCTGAAGCTTTTCAAGATGGGAAACAACTAAGCACTTACGAACTCTTGAAAACTAAACCCAAGAAAGTAAAACCAAGTTAGAATCATGATGAGAGATGATGGAGAAGAAAGAAAAGATTCCCAGATATGAACACCATGAAGACAGATATCAGGCTTAATTTCAAGGTGAAAATAGTGCATATACTAAGCTCAAAATCAAAGTCATCGGTTTTAAAAATGGGTAAAGAAGGTGCCAGAAGAATGGACGAAAACCCAGACCCCAAAATCAAATCTTTGGTCAGCAATAGTGAACAGTAGACCTGGGAGAAGAGCATATTAAAGTATAAACACACAGACCAAGATTTGGTTTTGCTTGAATGAAAAGAGAAGACTGGAGCAAGAAGTCCATCAATAACCAAGTAAAAACTTCAGGAATCATAACAGACCAGGATCATTAGATCAGCAAAAAAAAACTATTAGCACAGGGCATCCAGAAAATTAAATTTTCAAACAAGTTGCCAAATCTTCAAGCCCCAAAGTACAAAATACTGAGAAGATAAGAAATGGGAAACCTAACAAATTCCATGAACCTAACTCAAGTTCAAAAAAGCATCAAGACCAAAAACCCAGAAAGAAAATTAGAAAAGGAATCCGAGAAAACCCAAAAAGACTGATTCTTGATGAGAGCAGAAAAAACCCTCAAAGATCAGAAAGAAATCCCCATACCACATCAATCAACCAACAAGACCTGCTAGCTTAACACCTTTTGCTCAGAGACTGAAAAATGAGGTCACAAAGTGCATTATAGAGAGGATTTCGGTATTATTAGATAGATAGAAAGCCGCTGAATGAGAGAGAGAGAGAGAGAGAGAGAGAGAGATTATGTATGTAATATGTATATGATTACATGATGCAGTAAGAAGAGAAAACAGCACCACCCACTCACACATCAAAAGGGGCATCAGGTTCTACTCTCCACCAAAAAGCAGGTTTGTACCATTAATCACCACCCCCTCTCTGAATATGCGTGAGAGAAAAAGGAAAAAAAAAAAAAGAAAAGAAAAGAGGAAACAAGGAAATATTCAAGAATTCTTTTCCAGAGAGAGAAAGGAAGAAACTACAAAAAAAAATGTGGAGAGAGAGAGAGAACAGTGTTGCTCTCTACGAAGCTGTCCTTTCCTATACCTACCCTACAATGGAGTTTTTTCCTTCCATTTGCTACCTATATATTAATTAAAGAAATTACATCACTTTTATTTTTACTGCATTCTTTTATTGCTCATCTTTTTCTCAGCCATCGTGTTCCTTCTTGTAAGTTGTCGGTTTTGGCCTCGTCCTTTGGCCCAAATTATCTCCGTCTCTCTCTCTCCCCATCTCTCTCCCTCCCCAAACTACACGACAAGAAGATCACATCTCTCTCCCTCTCTCTCAATTATGATCTGGTTAAGAGCTTGAAAAGTAAGAGTCTTTCACTCTGATTCACGAAAATTACACTTACACCCCCTTTTTAAACTCGTGTTTTCTGCCTGTTGTTTTCTCCTGGTTAATCATACTTTGAGGGATCTTTATAAACAAGAACAGAACAATTAATGTTAATTGTATATAAATTATGAATAGCTTTCTTCATGATTAGAGTAAAAGTTGCATTTTTAATTTGTTTGTAAAGTGGGATTTTTATTTTTCTTTTTTAAGAAATTGTGTTGAAAATACACTTAATTTTCCTACTAATGTAATTTAATTGATTAAAGTGGAATCTGAAATGTGCATAGAAAAAGAAATGTCGGCTTAGTCGGTCAATATATTGTAATTTAATTAATTGATGCACTTAATACAAATTTAATTGCTCCTTTTAATCTCATTTCTGAGTTATTAGTTATTGCAGAATTAAGAAAAAGAGTAGTTTGATTATATGTTATCCCTATCTTGCCGACCGTGGTTGCTCCAAGTGGTTAATGGGTTCATTCTCTAAAGCCAGGTCATAAATTCGAATTCCGTTCGGATGTACGTCTGAGAAATATATATATATATATATGTTATCCCTATCTTTAACCAATGTATATTAATTATTAAACTTTCATGAATGTCTATACAAAGTTACTTCATTTAATAGACAAACTAGGGATTCATATACCAATTTAGTCGAACCGGTTCGCATTCGAATTCAAAAATTTCGAATCCAAATCTAATTAAGTTATAATTTAAATCGAATTTGAAGAACTCAAACTTTTTTTTTTTATTTGTAGTTCACAAGTCGTGAGCAGAAATATCTTATTATATATATATATATATATATATATATATATATATATATTACATAGAATTGCACGTTAGATTCAAATTCGGTATCGAGAGTGTAATGTACCTACATTTTGTCCCCAAGTTGTTAGCTTGGGAGTTATCAAAAAGATTTTCATTAAGCACGTGGAGGTCACAAACAAAACTTTGTGATCCATTACAACACAACTCACAGTAGCATAGATAAGCTACACTAACTTGTCTGTCTTATAACTCACACAAAAGAACAATCTCACCATAAAATCAGCACACGTTGAAGTACCAGAGGAAACCTTCCTCACCATACATCAAATCCAGCGACACACTGGAAGTACCAGATGACTATTGGGAATAGTTCCCTAGAAAGCCGATTCATCGTAATCTGCTTTGGGACTTCCTTATATCACAGACAATTTTTGAATAATATACGATTGATTATTATCATAGGCAAACACTTGTTTATGTGCAATACATGTTTTGTGTGTTTCCATTATGTGTGCATGTATTGGAACTCCCCTAATCCATAAGGCTGTTTGGGATTTTGTCATTAGGTGAATGGCACATGAAACAAGCCCTAACTCAAAGCCGGATTAGAAACCACTCCAAGTCGTTGAGTCCAACAAACAGTGGGAGTGTTGATTAGGCTCGATTGAGACTTGCTCGTGGGATTGCGTCCTTAAGAAGGAGCATCCTGTTTCATGGGGTGTAAAGTGCATAAGTTGATGCGTACGCAGTACATTAGGGTGCTCGTTATTAGAACGGGTAGACTGAGGTGTCCCGCGTGAAAAGATTCCTAAATGGGAAAGGAAGTTTCCACTTCAGGAAGAGGAAACTTCCATATTAGGAAATATCTCACAGGTCAATGGCGTGAGTAAAGTAATCATTTGACTTGAGATTCCATTGATGTTTTGTGGGCTAACTCTGTAGTCTTAGGTATAAGTTTTAAATGATGTCTCACGAGACAACTGATTCAAGGCTTATGTTGGGGCTGCACAAGTGGCACATAGAAGCATATGAGAATCAACAAAGGACCTACACTTGCTTTAATGCAAGAAGATCTCTTATTACATAAGTCGTTCATATGCCATCCTAACCCCTCGGCCGAGGTAGTGGATCAAGACATCAAGAAAAGGGTTTCTTGGATTAAGATCAAATGGATATGAAACGAACTTAGTTTTATGATCGAGATTAGTGGGGCTCTCATTATTCCCATGCCCTAGACCTTAATCGAGAGATGGGATGGTAGGAGGATCTTACCTCACAGATGTCATTGACTGAAAGGTTCTTTCGAATATATATTCATTGTTTGGGTAGGGGTCACACCCCTATGGCTAGACAATGGTCGTGTGATCTGTGAACTAATAAAGCGTATTAGTCTCGCTGCTAACTGAAAATGAACCTAGGGGGTCACACACAAATGTCAGGTTCAAAGGGTGCTGAAGGAAAGATCAAATAGTTGATCGAAACGAGACCACACGTGTAAATGTACACGTGTGGCACGTGAGCTTGAGTTTGGGTGTGTGGTCCAATTAAGAAATTGGGTCATGTGTTGATTAATTGGATAATTAATTATAAAGCTCAAATATGATTAATTAGCACTACAAGAGGGAAATTTCCGAGGGAATTCCGAGGGAATTCCAAGGGAAATCATTCCCTCGGAAAAACCCTCCTCGGAATTGGTTCCGAGGGAAATATTTCCGAGGGAATTCCGAGGGAAAATTTTCCAAGGAAACAATTTCCGAGGGAATTTCCGAGGGAATTCCCTCGGAATTCTTTTTGGCCAATTTTTTTTTTTAATTTTCCGAGGAAATTTCCGAGGGAATTCCCTCGGAAAAATAAAATAAAAAAAAAATGAACAAAAAGATTTCCGAGGGAATTCCCTCGGAAATTCCCTCGGAAACTAAAATTAAAAAAATGGACAAAATGAATTCCGAGGTCGGAAATTAAAATTAAAAAAATTGGACAATAAAATATCCGAGGGAATTCCCTCGGAATTCCTCGGAAATCTTTATGTTCGAATTTTTCTTATTTTATTTTCTGAGGGAATTCCCTCGGAAATTTAAAATAATTTAATTTATTTTTTATTAATTATTATTCCTGTTCTAAATTTAAAAAATCTAAAATACATTTTGTATGACTAATCAAAATATGAAAATCCAAATACATTCTTTATACTCAAAATCTAAATATTCTTCGCATTGAATCCAAGTTACACTAAATAATACGAATCCAATAAACTTTTGCAAAACTATATACAATTTCATCTAATTCACCACTCCAATCAAACATACTACAAGTCCTACGGTTGGAAAGTGTCGGCAACAAGGTACTATACACAATAATCTCTGCCACTTGCTTTCTTCACTGCTCTTCGCAACAAGAATCCTACGATTGGAAAGTGTGGCAGATCTCCTAAGCAACTTTCGATGGGAAAACAATGTCCTGATATTTCTCCTCTGAATGAAGATAAAAGATGAGAAAATGCTTGCCCTGCATCCCATAATTTTGAACGTAAACAAATGAATACATACTGAGACAAATGAGATTCTTATGAAACTCAAAAATCATCAACATTATTACCTCTACTTTCAGACAATCATGGCATAGAGACATAAAAACATAGCAAAAACAACAATTATCATAACCCCAAGTACGAATAGAACAAAATTTAGAATTACAACAGATCCATGCTATTCAGGTTCAAATTAAAATTACAACAGATCAAGGCTATCATATCGATAAACATCATCCGACAGATTCAGTTCGGCACACAAATTATACTTCAAAAGGCAGAAAATCAAAACGCTCGTGCTAAAACTCCACCAGTTGCTATTTGTCACCCACCATTACCGAGCAACCACCAAAATCCTTTGCCAACGAACAAAAGCACCAAGATTCGAGCTTCAATAATAACCGAGCTAAGCAAAATCATAAAAAATGTCCAATACAAACATCCTAATACATTACAGGAACCAAAAAAGAAGACACAAGCAAACCATCTCACATCAACAATTAACCATACAATTCGCCAACCAAAAAACAGATCAAACAGACTCACCATCATTGCGGCGCTTAAAGGAATAGCGCTCCATCTGAAAGTTACAGTTCTTGGTGTCGAGGTGAACTTCGGCCGCCAACATCATCTGGATGTCGGCCTCCTTCGTCGACAGCACTCTCTGAGCAGTCGCCATGTTTGCAGTGCTTCTCTACAAAATAGACATTCACCAGTGTGTGTTAGCAGGCAAAAAGATTCAATAGAAATAAGTGACAAACTTTCGCATTACCTAAGATCGCCTCCTAATTTTTTCCTATATATAATGATTTCCAAGCTCGCAAATTTTTGAATTACTTTTTTCCCAGAAAGGTGTGGCCAACTGATATGCGTAAAATGCATCAAACATTGTCCCAAAACCCGCCATCAAATAAATCCTATAAGAGGTTCATCTAAAACTACAAACGTGATTGCAGCAAGATTGTACAGAATAAAACAACAGAATCCCACATTTCTCTAACTAATCAAACTCACAGCATTCTACCAGATCTGTAAATAACCAACCGTAGACATCAAAATAGAAAATCAGAGAATTTCAAACCGAGAGAGAAGGGAAAAAAAAAACCTCAGGCTCAGACAAAGGCTTGCACTGCATGAGCTGCTCAATTTGCTCGTCGAGGTTCCCATGTGTATTGGAAGCCAACAGATCTGCGCTCGTCTTGCTTTAATCTCCTCCCTCTATCAGATTCAGATCCAGCGTTGTTCTTCAATCCCCAATTCAAAAATGGTGCTAGGAAGAACGAAGGGGTCCTTCTCTACATGGAGGGGTGCGGCGGAGATGGCTAGGAGGGCGAGGCCCATGCTCGGTCAGTGTTCAGCCTATCACCATTACCATCGATTTTTCAGCGAGATGAGGGTGTCGGGTGAGGTGAGGAGAACAGAAGCAATTTGGGTAGGGTTTTCTTTTTCCCCAAAATGAGAGAAGTGGGACTTTTTTCACGCCAAGTGACTGAAATGGAGAAGCGGGAATTGAAATGAGCAAAATTTTAGAACGGTAAATTTTCACTATTGAGCCCGCTTTTTTTTTTAAGGTTTTTATTAAATTCACTAATAATAATAATATATATAATTATCATAAATTATAATTAAATTCAATAAATTGTTAAATAGTATTTAATATTAAAAATAGTTATTTATTAGTGAAATGAATTAAAAAAAATTGATGTCACACAAATATATTATATACGAAGTAGAAATTCAATTTCAATTGCAAAGAATACGAATATTTACATTGATATCGTTCGAAATACTTATCGAAAGTTTGATTACATATCGTTCAATTGAATAACACAAAATTGATGTCACACAAATTATTATATAGTAATTAATTTTAAAAAATATATATTTCAAATTCCGAGGGAATTCCGAGGGATTTCCGAGGGAAAACCATTTTTCTCTTTTAAAAATATATAAAAACGAAATTCTATTTCAATTTAAAATAAAATGAATGTCCCTAACGTTATGATTTCGTTCGAAATACTTACCGAATATTCGATTGCATATGTATAACCGTCAATTCAATCATTTAATAACTAAAATTATCTTACTTTATTCACTAATTATACATATAATTTTCATGGATTTTATTTAAACTCAACAAATTATTATATAGTAATTAATTTTAAAAAATATATATTTCAAATTCCGAGGGAATTCCGAGGGATTTCCGAGGGAAAACCATTTTTCCCTCGGAAATCCCTCGGAATTTCGAAAATTCAAAATATTAAAAAAAGAGAAAAAATTGTTTTCAAATATTAAATGTAATAACATGATGTTTTCTTTGTTAGTTAATTAAATAAGAAAATTTTCTCTTTTAAAAATATATAAAAACGAAATTCTATTTCAATTTAAAATAAAATGAATGTCCCTAACGTTATGATTTCGTTCGAAATACTTACCGAATATTCGATTGCATATGTATAACCGTCAATTCAATCATTTAATAACTAAAATTATCTTACTTTATTCACTAATTATACATATAATTTTCATGGATTTTATTTAAACTCAACAAATTATTATATAGTAATTAATTTTAAAAAATATATATTTCAAATTCCGAGGGAATTCCGAGGGATTTCCGAGGGAAAACCATTTTTCCCTCGGAAATCCCTCGGAATTCCCTCGGAATTTCGAAAATTCAAAATATTAAAAAAAGAGAAAAAATTGTTTTCAAATATTAAATGTAATAACATGATGTTTTCTTTGTTAGTTAATTAAATAAGAAAATTTTCTCTTTTAAAAATATATAAAAACGAAATTCTATTTCAATTTAAAATAAAATGAATGTCCCTAACGTTATGATTTCGTTCGAAATACTTACCGAATATTCGATTGCATATGTATAACCGTCAATTCAATCATTTAATAACTAAAATTATCTTACTTTATTCACTAATTATACATATAATTTTCATGGATTTTATTTAAACTCAACAAATTATTATATAGTAATTAATTTTAAAAAATATATATTTCAAATTCCGAGGGAATTCCGAGGGATTTCCGAGGGAAAATGGTTTTCCCTCGGAAATCCCTCGGAATTCCCTCGAAATTTGCAAAATCCTAAATATTACTTGCAATTACTAATTTAATAGATATCATTATAGCTCTTAATTCACTAATAATATTTATAATTGCCATGGATTTTACCTAAGTTCAACAAATTATTATATAATTAATAATTAAAAAATAACTATTCAAAATTCCGAGGGAATTTATCAAATTCATTTCCGAGGGAATATTTCCCTCGGAAATCCTTCGGAAAATAACTTTAATTTAGAAAATAAAGTACTTTCAATTTTCCGAGGGAATTTTCCCTCGGAAATTCCCTCGGACAATAATTTTAATTTAAAAATTAATAATTTTTTATTTTCCGAGGGAATTTTCCCTCGGAAATTCCCTCGGAAACTAGTTATAATTTAAAAATTAATTAAATTTTATTTTTCCGAGGGAATTTTCCCTCGGAAATTCCCTCGGAAACTAATTTTAGTTTAAAAATTAATATTTTTTTATTTTTCGAGGGAAAATTCCCTCGGAAACTAGTTCTAATTTAAAAATTAATTAAATTTTAATTTTCCGAGGGAATTTTCCCTCGGAAATTAATTTGGCGAATTCCCTCGGAATTCCTTCGGAAGTCCCTCGAAAATTTCCGAGGGAAATATTCCCTCGGAATTCCCTCGGAATTTCCGAGGGAATTCCGAGGGAATATTTTCCTTGGAAATTTCCCTCGGATTTCGGCTGTTTTCTTGTAGTGTAGGAGAATTAATTATAAATCTCTAATATAATTAATTAAGAGAATTAATTATAAAGCCAAATAAAATTAATTAAAGAATTAATTTTAGCTCGTTAGAATTAATTCTAAAACTCATCATGGGATTAATTAGAGGATTAATTCTAAGTATTTGAGTATTTAATTATTTAGTCATTCCAATTTGATTAGAATAAATAAATAAATACTAAATATCTTCTATTTATTATTCTAGTAAATATTAATTCTAATATGATTAGAATAAATATTATTGGAATAAGATATTTAATTATTATTAGAATAATTAAATATTCCTAATTTGATTAGGGGATCTTTTTCTAGAAGAATAATATCTTACCTAGGTAAGAGATTATTACTTGGAGAGAAAGAAATAAAATAGAAGTAAAGTCAAAGTTGGAATCCAATTCCAATTAGGGTTTGGAGGTTCGAACCCTAGGCTATAAATAAGTCGGGTTCGAATATTTCCTCTTACGCGTGATAGAGAGATCACGCCCAAACGACACGTTGGCTTCATCATGGGATAATTCTCTTGCTCTCTTTTTTATCGTTTTATGTTTCTTTCCTTACACATGTTATACCGCTAGCACTCTCCCTGAAATGATTTGAATCTAGATTTGGTGTGAATTATTACTCTAGAGGAAACCTACTATGGAATCTAGTAGAAAGAATCTTTCGAGGGACGGGGTTACCATTACCGTATGAAGCGCGTTTGAGGGCGACTCAAAACGTGTCAAGAAAGCGTCGATTCTTGTAAGTTCTTGAATTCTTAAGATTTGGAAATAGAAATTGCAAGTCCGATCTTACTTTTTGGGAAAATTTTTAAATTCTGCTGCGCTTTCTGATCGTGTTTTTCCCAACAATGACAACTGCCTCATTACCACAAAAGCCAATAACTGGAACGCCCGATACCAGTACCACGGTCAAGTCCCTTCGATCGCCCGGTAACAACTGTACCACTGGTCAAGTCCCACACGAACGCCAGATACTGACAACACCGTAGTCAAGTCCCAAAACACTCAAAAGAGTGGACGCCTCACTGACGTGCTTCTGAATGGCTCATTTGGTTTGCTTAAATAGGCTAGTCTTTAGGGTTAGACTTGCATGGAACGTGTCAGCTGGTACTTCTGTCAATATCCTTCAATGTTTGATTTGCATCGCTGCTGGAATTACTCAATGATTTCTCAAATCATGGCCTACGAGCATATAACTAAATACTTTCCTTTATACTTGTGCTCATGATTCTTCCATGCTTGATTTTGGATCATTCAAACAATGTTGATGGATATTTTCCTTTTTTTTAACAACAAATCCTTGCCATAATTGACTCCTAAAAAATAATACATGTACAAACAAGGGAAAAATTCATATTCATCCCTGTGTTTTCATTATAAAATCAAAATAGTTCTTATGTTTTTAATTTTACTCAAATTCATCCTTTAGGTCATTTTTTATTTATTATTTCCAATAAAAATATATAAACAGACGAAAATACCTTTTATCTATTTAAGTATAAAGATAAATAAAATCACCATAATATCTACAACACCATCTTCACATATTTCTCAAATTATAGAAAAAAAATTAAAAATTATCCTTTTAAGTTAAATTGAAATTGAGTTCAGATAAGTTTCAAGTTTATAAAAATACCAATACATGAATCTTGAACGGGACAAACAACCAATTTATAAAAGTTGAAAATTATGTTTTGAAATTGGTCACAAACAGGACATGCAACAGAAGGATTTATGAATTGTGTTTGGCTAACAACCATTGATATTAATTTCTAACTTATCTTTTATTTTGCTTGATTTTATTTTAATTCTTTAATTTATTTGAATTTGTAAAATATTAACTCTCAAACTCTAATGTCTTTTAAGTCATATAAATGATAGAAACTTGAAAATTAGAGTCCTATATTTTTTTATTCTTTTTCTCTTTTTATTATTTGTTTCAATTCTTTTTTCCTCTTTTTCGGGTTATTCACTTGACATAGTTTTAATACATTAATTTATTTTTGTTGTTAATTTTAAATGTCTCCGTTAATATTTATTAACCTGCATAATTTAAATATGTAAAACTTTTTCAATTTATATGTCTCGATAATTATAAATAACTTTAATTTAAAAATTAATATTTTTATAAATTTGCAATTTGATTGAACTCAACTTTAATTAACCTAAAAATATAATTTTTAATTTTGTTCATAGTTTAAAAAATATTTGAAGAAATTGAGGGAATGTCTTTATTTATTTAAAAAGATTAGAGATATTTTGATTTATCTTTATACTAGCGTATACCCCGTGCGATGCACGGTATTGATGACTATATAATTTATAATATTATGTATGAATCTTGTAAATTAAAATAATTTAAAATAAATAACTAAATCATATACAATGAAAAATAGTTTATATAATATATATTTTTTATAAATAATAAATAAATTGCCACTAAGATATTTCTTTATTATAGTTTTATTTAAATATTAAGTAGAGACATTGTAAAAAATAATAAGAATTTCAGAAAGAATATATAAACAAACACAACTATAGTTTTTGGAATTGTAACAAATTCTTTAAATCTAATAAGAAAACATAACAAAAACTATCAACCTTAAAAAATAAAATAAGGGTAAAAAAGAAAACATGATAAAAACTATAACTACTCACAAATTTCAATTATGAAATTCCAAAATCTTTTCAAGAAACTCAATTCGAATAATAGAAGAATTAGATTTAAAAAAAAAAAAGATGAAAATACTAATATATTTGGTTGGCTACAAAATATTAAACCAATTATTATATAAAAATTAACTTTTGAGCAAAAATATTAGATTTATATGAAAATAAATTATAAATTCAATAATTACTCTAATTCTCTCTATTCAGCATAAAAATATGAAAAGATAATAAAAAACTTTAGAAATAAAATATAAAACATAAAAGAAATATTAGCATAAACATATAGTAAAAGACAAAAAAACCCACAACGATAATAATAATAAATCAAAAGAAATTATTGAAAAAATATTAATGTATATTCAACCATAGATGACTATCGCGAAAAATTAGAAACAAAATTTAAATGAAAACTTTTTTTTTTTTGTAAATTGAAAGTTAACAAACGTATGTATTATATAAAAATATTATTCGTGATGGAAAAAACCCTTCGAGACAAAAAGATAAATAGGGACTGATTTATGAAGGAACAAAGAAATATATAGATACATACTAATTTAAAAAATCACCAAAGTAAGATAAAAATTATGCTAAACAATCATTCAAATAATATTTTTAATCCAAAAAATTAAAATTTAATCAATTTACAAAGGAAAAAAAAAAAGATACTTATCCACTAAAAGTTTTAATTTAAAATTAAAATCTTAAATAAAAAAATAATCAATAGAGTATATTTTAAAAACAAAGTAAAATCAATGAAAAATTAAAAATTAAAAAAAATTGCTAAAAAATTAAATCCTATTTATTTAGTACAATACCATAAAAAAAAAGGTGTTTTATAAGTATAAGTAATATACTAACTTAATTACGGAATATTAAAACATAAATGAAAAATAATAACCAAAGGGAGTGAAACATGACTAAAAAATTAATAAAATAATATATATAACTCAAATAAGATAATACAAATTTATTAAACATACATCTTGAAATTCAGTTAATCATATATATTATAGACCTATGAAAACACATAGTAGTTTGTGAAATATATAAGATATATAGTGAATTTACTTATTTAAATAAGAAAAAATATATATAATACTAACGAATACTTAATGTTTTACCATACGATTAACAAAAACTGAATAATAAATCAAAAATATAAAAATAAATATTTAAGAATATAAGAAATATAAAAAATTATTATCGACTTCAAAATAATTATTCTTAAAATTCTCAAAAAACATTATAATATCATCCGTTGTCTAAACTATAAGTAATATTAAAAAGAAAAATATATATAGTTAAACACACAATACAAAGATTTAAAAGAAATTGATAATCGAAAATTGCTACATGCATAGATACATTCAAAGAAACAAATATAAACTAAAAATAAAATAAGGTAAATTACTTTGGTTAATAAATCTCAAAATGCAAGGAAAGTGATAGGATGAAAAGGCTAGAAAAATAACTTAATAAATCTTAAAATACAATAATAAATATAAAAAAAATTAATATATGTATTTAAGAATAACAATACCTATTGAGGTTGAAACTTAAACTGATAAAATAAAAATTATAAAATAAATGTAGTACACATGAAGAAAATAATAATATTTTTCATAAAACTCATAAAATAATAAAATAGTACTTTACAAAAACTAAAGAAAGCCTTCAATATAAATGATAAAAATAATTAGAAGAGCAATTAAAAATGGTAAAGAAGAAGACAAATGCATAAGAATCAAAGAGTGAAATTCCATCAAAGAGATAATACCAATTTGTTGGTAGAATTTCATGACAAATGAATCATATTACACTCACCCTCTTAACTGAGTAAATTCTTCAATTTATCTTTTAAGACGAAAATGAAGTAGCAATTGAAAACTATAAATTACCTCTTAAATATTGGATTTTAACTATGGATTGTGTCAATATTTTGAACTACGAACAATGAAGGATAGATCTCAAATTTATGTCGTTACCATTTAATATTATTATGATTCTTGCATAAATTAGGGGATTCGGCCAATTTAAATGCGTATAAATTAATAAATTAAAAAGAATGCGTAGTTGGACAATTTAAAAGAAAATATATGTTAAGCTTTTTTTTTTTTTTTTAAATATATGTTAAGCTTTTATATAGAAACAAAATTAATTTTAGCAATTAATTAGTAAAAATAAAAATATTTTATTGAATCAATTAAATTATATTTTTTTGTTTCGGTGGAAGAATCAATTAGTTTATATGCAAATGCATAGTTGGACAATTTAATACAAATAAATACTCAAACATATGAATAAATTATTTAAGAATAATTCGAGTATGTCAAATAAATAATCAATATAAATATTAATTTAAATATAATTTTCAAATACAATAAAATCTTTTAAATAAATAAAAACAATTAAAAAATATTAAAAATTACAACAACGGACAATTAAAAAAATTAAACAAATTCACAAAACGATAAAAAAGAAACGTCCAGCTCCCATAAACAAATACCACAAAAAACATAAATAAAAAGATTTTAAAAATTGTTAAAATCAACAACTGCAAATAAAAATAATAATATACAAAACTAAAAGTAAAAGTCATTAAAATTGTATGTACTGAGAGAGGCGAACATGGATGAAGACGAATGGAATTGGCGATGTGTGACTGAAGAGAGAAAGGAAGAGATGAGAGAAAAAAAATAAATGAAGGATAAAAACTATTATATTCAGACACAATAGATAAGTGTTTAAAACTTTTATAATTAAAATAGGAAACCCTAAAAGATAAATAAGGATACATAATTAAGTTGTCAATTTTAAATGATTTCGTAAATTACGGAGATAATTGATATGGTTTTTGAATTTCTTAGACAAATTAGATATTGTAATCAATGTCAAATAACCTTCCGTTAAAATAATTTTAGTAATTAAAAAAATTCTAAATTCTAAAAAATTAGTATTTAGTCAGAATTAATACATTTTGGTCAAAATACACCCCTCTTGTATATTATAGTAATAGATAGATAGATATAGATTAAAAAATCTATACAATATAGTATAGATAGATATAGTTTAATAAAAATATGTATAATTTTAAAAAAAATCATACATGAAAAATATATTATGAATATTGTCTAAAATAATTATTTTCGTTAGTAATGATGAGACCTAAAAACATTCTCGAATCAGAGCCGTCCACGTGTCAGCATGTCGCTGACTAAATCCCAGACGCTCGCCTTGAAGGGCTCGTGGGCCTTCCCAGCCCACTCATTTGCAAGCAAGGATAGGCCGTCAAGCCTCGGACGACTACTCCGGTAAAAGTCCAGATCCGACGAGTCTGACGCTCGCGTCTCGGCCCTCAGGGTTACCCTTCACAGGGAAGCACCTACATGGGGGTCCCATGATTGACGTTCGGGATCTTGTCGCTCAAAGGTCATCTATCGTGGGAAGCCCATCCGTGGATTTGCCGAGCGTCATCAACGCTCGGAAATGAGTCTGCCCCTCATGCGATGGATTCTCACCTTCAGAAGAAGACATTAGTCCCTCATCCTACACGACCCTCGTCAACAACCTCTGACACAAAGGTACTGTGTACCGTGCACCTGACACGCCGTCTCCTTTACTGGAATGTCATTCTCACCCCACCAAAGGCTGACGCGTGTTAGGGCAACACAGGTTTGGGACCACATGGTCAATTTACCCATTTACCCCCATCCCTAACATATAAATATAGGAGAACCCATACATTCTCCCCCAAGTCATCTTCCTCACCAAAAATACCACGTACTGAACTGGGCATCATTTTCCTCTGCAACTTCTCCAAAGCTTCCTGTATCTCACCCTTTTCTGCATTCTCACTGCACGATTTCTTGGTGTTATCCTAGCTGGAAGAACCCACGCTCATTGGAAACCCAGTTCCTGAGGCTCTTGTGCCTGTGATGGTCTTCCTTCCTATCTACAAATTCTAAATTGTTTGGTGTTCAAGTCCTCCACAAGTTTCTGCACCATCATTTTTGGCGCTGTCTGTGGGAAACCATCACCACCATCTTTGGTATTACCAGTTTCTTCCTTCGAAAGCTAGTTGAAGAGTAACACCCAAGTCTTTAATCATGGTAACTGCGACGAGATCTGGAATAGTCGGAGAGAAAGGCGCTCTTCCCCCCGTTAACGAGGAGAACGCAGAAGGTAACATCCCCGCCGGAGGAGCAAACCCCCCAGCGGCCGGAAACGGAGGCGAGAACACAGAGCCGGTAAGGGCAACTCTCCCACTAGGTGGGAACACTGACGGAGGGCCCAGTGCCGTTGCTCCGCCAGCAGCTCCCACTGCCCACGCTTCCTACCCTTACTCAGGGGTGTATCCCATGGCCATGCCCCCTCCGGGGTACCCATTTCTGTAGCCTGGGATGATGTCCGGGATGATGCCGGCGATCCAGCCTTATCAGGTGGGGACTCTGAATCTCCCCACGTCGTTACCAAGAGAGATACAAGGGGTGGAGATGCCCCAAGTTACAACCCAGCAACTTCAGGCGCTGTATGCGCAGTGTGAGAGCCAGGCCGTTCAGAATGCCTGGGAGCATTTCATGGCCGCATATTTCCCCTCGCAGGCTGGCGCTCGTCTGGCCCCGCCACTTGGCGGGCTCCCGGCGCATCATTTGACGATGGCCCAAAATGCGCTAAGAGCACAGCAACCTCCCCCGCCACCGAATCAAGGAAATGAAGTCCCACCGAGGGTCCAGCAAGAACGACCAGCTGTAGGAGATGAAAGGGCCCCTCGAAATGAGGCGGCCGGAGATAATGAAGAGGTCCAATTAAGGGCCACAGGGAGGGCAAACCGCAGAAATGTCGGTGACCCTCAGCTAGCAGCAGTACAAGATCAAATTCGAGGGCTCCAGAACGTGGTAGAGCAGCTCTCTCGAGCACGGTCTCACGCTTCCCGTGATGGGGGCGAGAGGTCCAAGGCCAGAGACGCTCGTCGACCACGAAGCCCAATTTCCCACCGAATGAGAGAAGCCAGCTATGAAGATCCCGACGAGCGAGACTACAGGATCATGGCGGGCGATTCCCCCCTCGTCGAGGAAGTCCTAATGACTCGCGCAGGGAAGGGTAAAATTCCCTCGTCAATCAACAGATATGATGGAACTACGGACCCAGCCGAGCATCTGGACCATTTTGTGCACCTAATGCACCTGTATGACCATCCGGACAACTACTGGGCCAAGGTGTTTGTCACTTCCCTCACCAGAATGGCCCAAGAGTGGTACAAAAAGCTCCCCCCGCGCTCAATCAGAGGATACTATGACCTGACGGATGCCTTTGTCAGCCACTTCAATTCGCTGAAAGCACCGGCCCCGGCCGCGACCGCTCTTTATAGCCTGGTCCAAGGGCCGAACGAGACTCTCAGGTCCTTCATGGGGAGATTCAATAAAGAAATTTTGTTGGTAGAAAAGCCCTCGATGGACTTTTTGAGGCACGTTCTGTTTGGTGCCATCAACATGAAGCATTACGTCAGCAAGGAGTTTGTGGAGGAAGTAGCCAAGAAGAAGCCGCGCTCGTTGATGGAAATTAGGGAGATTGCAGATTCTTTCTTTACCCTCGAGGATATGTACATAGCGAGGGATCAGAAGATGGCAAATGCCCCTCGCCCCAACAGAACCCACGAGGACAAAGCGGAGCCCCACCGGAGTCACCGCCGCAGCCCGATATCCGCTCGCCGTCGTTCATCCCCTCCGCGGAGGCTCGAGCGTGTCCCCCTCAACCGCCCAATTGCCGAAGTTTATTCCCTGGCGGACCAGAAGCTGTTTAAGAGACCGCCCAAGCTGAGAGAGACCGAGGCTCAGAAGCGCTCGGGGAAATACTGCGCTTTCCATAAGCAGAAGGGGCATGATACTAATGAATGCCGCCACTTGGAGAAGGAAATTCAGCGGCTGATTGCCGGGGGGCACCTCAAAGAGTTTGTGAAAGTACTAGAAGGGTACGATGAACATTGCGCGGAACGAGCGCCCGGGAGGAGAAGAAGCCGCTCACGCTCCCGAAGTCCTCGCCGCCAGCGCCCTGAGACCAGCGAGCGTAACAAAGGGAAAGGGGTGGATATGGAAAACCAACCCTTTGCGGTCATTCACATGATCGCGGGAGGGCCCTCAGGAGGCGATTCCAATGCTTCTCGCCGCCGCCATGTACGGAGCTATAACCAAAGCACGTCACTCCCTCGCCCAGTGCTCTCCGTGGACAGCTCGTCGCGCTCGAAGGAGGATGATGTCATAGGGTTTACTGAGAAAGATCTTGAACATATTGTAACACCCCATGGGATGGGAAAAACCTCTGACTGTCCCATGGTGGTTAGTTTAGACGTTCATAACCACACTGTAAGAGGGTTTTATTTGATAGTGGAAGCTCTGTGAACGTTCTCCCGTACTCAACGTTTCAACAAATGAACATTACAAACATCCCCCTTGAACCTCTCAGAACTGCTCTCGTAGGGTTTGGAGGTTCCGAGATCGTCCCTCGCGGACAGATTCGCTTGGCCACCTCTTTTGGTCGCGCCCCACAGCGAAAAACATTGAGCGTCCTCTACACCATCGTTGAGGTGAATCTCCCTTACAACATCATCATTGGGCGCCCAGCCCTCGTGGATTTCAAGGCCGTAATTTCCACCTATCATCAAAAGGTCAAGTTTCCAACCCCCGAGGGTACCGGAGAAATTCTGTGTAACGTCAAAGAAGCTTGGGAGTGTTACATACTTTCACTTCGCAGCCACAAGCCCAAGCAGTCCATTCAACCTGGGTCTACTAAGAAATCCGTGGACTTCCCCGAATTAAGCGAAGATGGCCCCGAGCGCAAAAGAGCCAAGCTGTACCGGAAGAAGAATAGAAAGAGGACCCCTGGAGATGTTCAGTGTTCAGAGAATAGGCCACCGGGGGCCGTCGAGGGCTCATCTTCAGAAAACGAGCGTGACGAGCCCAAGGGTATGCTCACCGGGAAAAAACGAGCGCTAGAGGCGCCAAGGCCGGAGGTTCGGATTGAGCCCACTGAGGAGTTTTTGACCGTTGAATTGGAGCCTGGGAACCCGGATAAAACCACCCAGATTGGCTCAGGCCTGGATGGACCCTCGCAAGTTTTGATGATCGACTTCCTACGGAAGAACCTAGACGTTTTTGCGTGGAAAGCTTCTGATCTCACCGGAATAGATCCGAGCGTCATTGTCCACAGACTGAACGTGGATCCAACCTTCAAACCCATCAAACAGAAGAAGAGGGATGTTCATGGCTTTAGGAAACGGGTTATCGAAGAAGAGGTTGGTAAGTTGCTTGATGCTCAGTACATCGAGGAAATCTTGTACCCAGAATGGCTTTGCAATGTGGTGCTCGTCCCAAAGAGCGCCAATAAGTGGCGTATGTGCAACGACTTCACGGACCTCAACAAAGCGTGCCCCAAAGACCATTACCCACTACCGAGGATCGATCAATTGGTAGATTCTACAGCCGGGTGTGAACTCATGAGTATGATGGACGCCTTTCAGGGATATTATCAAATCTTTATGGCGCCCGAAGATCGCCCCAAAACTTCGTTTATTGTGCATTTGGGTGTTTACTGTTTCAAAGTAATGCCATTTGGGCTCAAAAACGCGGGAGCGACCTATCAGCGGCTCGTCAATAGAATGTTCGAGCATGAAATTGGAAAATCTATGGAGGTATATGTAGACGACATGATAGTCAAGAGTGAGCGCCAACGCTCCCATCTGGAGGATCTCAAGCAGACTTTCGACATCCTTCGTCGCTACGGAATGAAGTTGAACCCATCAAAATGCACCTTTGGCGTTCGAGGCGGAAAATTCCTGGGATACATGGTCAGTCAACGTGGCATAGAGGCAAACCCCGAGAAGATTAGAGCAATCCTGGACATACCCTCCCCTCGTAATCTGAGAGAGGTCCAGGTGCTCGTGGGTAAGATCATTTCACTAAATAGGTTCATTTCCCGCTCAGCGGACCGGAATCTACCCTTCTTTAAAGTTTTGCGCAACGCTCGCAATTTCACCTGGAACGAGGATTGCGAAAAGGCCTTGCAGAACATGAAACAGTACCTGTCGAGCGCGCCTTTGTTGACCAAGCCAATCCCCGGGGAGAACTTGTTTATCTATCTATCAGTTTCTTTGGAAGCCACGAGCGCTGTCCTCTAAACATATGCCGGTGTATTACCTGAGCAAGACTCTACAGGGAGCAGAGAAAAGGTACATGGAAATTGAGAAATTCGCCTTTGCGCTCGTTAACGCATCCCGATGGCTGAGGCCATATTTTCAAGCTCACTCTATCACAGTGCTTACAGATCAACCACTCAAACAAGTGCTATCTAAGCCGGATGTTTCGGGAAGGTTAATTAAATGGGCAATTGAGCTTAGTCAGTTTGATATCTCCTTCGAGCCCCGTACAGCCATACAGGCTCAGGCAGTGGCCGATTTGTTGGTTGAACGTTTCAATCTGGAGAATGTGCCATTGGCGGATGAGGGTTTATGGCTTTTGCATACGGATGGCTCCTCGACCTCACAGGGGGGAGGAGCCGGGGTGACCCTTAGGGATCCCCTTGGGGCAGAAGTCGACTACGCAATCAAGCTGGCGTTTCAAGTCACCAACAACGAAGCTGAGTATGAGGCCCTCATCCAAGGGCTCAGGATTGCGCTCCAAAATGGGGCCACTCGTGTCACAGCATACGTTGATTCGCAGTTGATCGCGAGTCAAATTGACGGTAGTTATGAGGCTCGAGAAGCCACCATGGCACAGTACCTGTCGAGCGCCAAGGAAGAGATAGCCAAGTTCAAGGATTTCCATCTTTTGCAAATTCCGAGGGCAGAAAACGAACATGCTGACGCTCTTTCAAAGTTTGCGTCCGCCCTGGATGGCCATAGTGAACGTGCTGTTACATTTCTGAGAACGGAGGAGCCACTGATAAGTAAAGGCGAACCTTCAAAAGAAGTGCACATGATTGACCCCTCCGAGCCTTGTTGGCTTGATGAAATTGTCAGATTCCTCCAGGACGGAACCTGCCCGAGCGACAAAGTTGAGGCTCGGAAGATCAAAAGCAAAGCCCCCCGCTTCTCATTGGATGCCGAGGGTCGATTATTCAAGCGATCCTTCCTGGGACCCCCGTTGAGATGTTTGAGACCCTCGCAGGCTAAAGAAGTTTTAGAGCATGTACACAGTGGAAGTTGTGGGAACCACTCAGGCGGACGAATCTTGGCAAAGAAAATCTTAAGGAGTGGGTTCTATTGGCCCTCGGTATTGCAAGATGCCATTAAATATTCCAAGAAATGTCCCAAGTGCCAGTTCCACTCCAACACTCCTCAGTTGCCGGCAGCTCAAATGATTCCTATTGATGTTTCCTGGCCTTTCGATCAATGGGGCATTGATATCGTGGGACCTCTCCCAATGGCGGTCGGGCAAAAGAAGTTCGTAATACTTGCTGTGGATTATTTCACCAAGTGGGCTGAGGCAGAAGCGGTCGCTAAGATAACGTTCAAAGTTGTTAGGGATTTCATTTGGAAAAATATCATCTGCAGATACGGCATCCCGAGGGTGCTCATCTTGGATAACGGTTCCCAGTTTATCGCTGCGGACACGCGGGATTGGTGCTATGAATTAGGGATCGAACAACGATTCACTTCCGTGGGTCATCCTCAAGCTAATGGTCAAGCTGAAGTGACCAACCGAACCATACTCCAGCATCTGAAAACGATGCTCGAGAGTAAGAAGGGAGAATGGGCTGAAGAACTTCAGGGAGCTCTGTGGGCGTACCGTACTACTCCGCGAGCGGCAACGGGGGAAACCCCTTATTCCCTCGTGTACGGATCCGAGGCCATGATACCTGCGGAAATTGCTCAAGAATCCGCACGCGTTGCCTATTTCGAGCCTGCCGCCAACGAGGCCAATCGGGCGCTCGAGTTAGATTTGCTGGATGAGAAGAGGAATGCTGCTTGGGCACGTATTCACAAATACAAAGCAACCGTTGCTCGCCAGTACAATAAACGTGTTAAGGAAAGGACTTTCCAGCTAGGGGACTTGGTCCTCAAAAAAGTTGAAGTCTCCAAACACGTAGGTAAGTTGGACCCTAATTGGGAAGGCCCCTTCAAACTCATCCAGGTACGAGCAAACAACACCTACCTATTGGAAACTTTGCAAGGCGAGCGACTCCCTAGGCCATGGAATGCATGTAACCTCAGAAGGTTCTATGTGTAGACATCAGTTTCTTTGTAATGGCCCGTTGGTGGCGTGAAGGGCTTTCCTTTGACGGAAAGCGTGTTGTAATCATTTCCAAAAATGCATTTATATAACAGAAGTATGTAACTCTTTGTTTTTATTATTTGCTTGCTTTGTTATTTGGATCTAATGATTCGAGCGACAAGGGGCCTACTCCGTGTCGAGCATCCTCCACGTCGAAAAGCCTAAGCGAAACTTCAATCATTCCAAAGCTACACTGTCCAGGTGTTGATAACCATCCACCTATAACAGTTTGAACAGTTTGTAATATAAAGTCCTAAAATTGAGCGTGTCAGACAATGGGGAGCGTAATGCCCAGTTGTAGCCAGCTGAGTGCTAACCACTCCAGCTCGCGCTCGCAAAAACCCGAATGACCCTCAACCTATTGAGTAAAAATACACTCATAAAATAATGGATTTTAACTCAGTCCCTTCATGGGCTCCTCGAAATAACGCTAACCCTATGGTTACGCTCTATTCTTTTTTACACTCAGCAAATCCTACTGTTGATTTCTAAAGTGCGTATGACTCATTGGGGCGTCCGGAACGAGGGTGTGCATTATTCGGCCAATACTTAGGCAAATCCCTAAAGATTTCCTAAGTTCAAATTCGAGCCTAGTTGCGAATACGGCTCGGGGACATCCATGGGAAACACCCTCGCGCCCGTATTTACGCCCCTCGGATCGACAGACGCTGCCAATTCTTGAACTAATGGCGCATTGTGATGAATGCCAGGGCACCCTCGCAAGAAGCGCCCTCGTGCAAAAACACGCTCATCGCAAACGTCCAAATGAGAGAGACAATGTAAAAGTGGCAAAGCTCAACAAATTAACATCATTCACCATCCAAGAGTAAAGGAAAAAGCATTCAGACATCAAAGCAGTAGAGAAAGAGTGCTAAAGTATGAAAAGAAACTCAAAATGTTAAGGGAATAACGGGAAGATTAAGTACAAGCATAAATTGTTCATAATTATGACAAGGGATTTAAATCAACAAGGAAAGGGATCAGTGTAAAGAGTTTCACTGGGCCGGAGCGTTGGGCTCGGGAGGAGCAGTTGCAAGGGGAACCGGGGCCAACACATTAGCGTCAGAGGTTTGGGCCTCACCAGGCTCCTCGGCATCCGCGACGTCCATGACAGTGCCCTCATCTTCTATCAGGAGAGGCTCGGGATCTACCCTGTTGGCAGCTATAAACTCCCTTTGGAGTGTTTCCACCAACTCCTGATACTCAGGCTCCGCCAGATTATCCGTGGGATCCTCCTCCTGGACCATTGGCTCGCAATTCTCATCAAGATCCATGCGCAGACGAGCGTCGGATCGAGCGCTTTCCGGGGCCAGTCCCAACCTCACCATTTGCCCAATCGCTTTATGGAAGAAGCGTCGAGCATTGTCAAAGCACTGGATGTTGGCCGCGAACACAAAGGCTTTGGAGCGCACGAACTTCTTCACCGCCTCCCAGGATACCCTCGCTTCTAAGCCCTGTACTTTGCCTTGCAAGTCAGCAAAGGCCTTGTTGGCTGCCTAGTTCCGGCGAGTGCTCTCCGCCAGTTGCTCACCCAGCTCCACATTTTGTGCCCTCAACTGATCCCGCTCATCCTTCAGTTTCCTGTGACGCTCATTTAGGACCAGAAAGGCGTCATCAGATTTCTTCAGATTTTCCTTCAGCTGAGCGTTTTCAACGTTGGCGGAATTCAGCTGAGCGCTGACATGGTTGTAATCCTCCTGCAGTTGAACAGGGTCTGAGATGCGCAGCAACTTCTTGTACTTGGCTTTATGCTCAGAATATGCTTGCGCTCGCCCTTGCAAGTTTTTCAGCCTCGGGATTACCTCCTGGGAAGCCGTAAACGAGGGTCATAATCCGAACGTGGAAGGAAGAAAGGAGAATTTGGTAAAGAGGAGTACAGACTTACCGTCAGAAGGACATGGCAGGCATCATCAGCAACGCGAGCGGCGTCATGCTCGTTCAGCTTGTCATGATCGCCGGAAAATTGTAGTTTCCCAACGATGTCGGAGACAAGGTTGACGGAGTAGGCGCTCTTCTTTAGGAGCACCGGGCCTTCAGTCCGCTGGCGCTTATAACGGGAGTCGCCCTTGCAGCCTATCTTCCAAAATTCTTCATCCTCGGAAGATGAAGTGTCGCTGCCCTCGCCACGGTGGCCCACGACCACCTCTTTTCCCTTGCCTGAAATAGGGAGGGAGTCCGGCATCCTTTTTCTTTTCCCCGGGCGGTCGGCCCGGAGAATTTCGTGAATACGGACAGGCTCCCCCGAGCGGTTCCGTGACCCACTTGAACTCAGTGAAATTGGGCCCACGGGGGCCGCCGGCGGAGGAGTGGCCTCGTGGGTACCCTCCACTGTCAGATCCTCGATAGGGCCCCTGGGAGGAGCCACATTCCCTGCTCCACCTCGAGCGTTGTTTTGCCCTCGGCCAGCTCCTCGTCAGTTTACCCTCCCCCTTGGAGCATTGGGAGGGCGGTTCTGCTGCGGTTGCGGCTGTTGAGGATCGACTGCGGGCCCTTGGGCACCCAACATACGTGAAAGGGCTTCAACATTCATGCCTTGAGAAAGTATTTGGATGCCTGCAAGTAAAGGGGAACGAGCGTCAGAAGATTGGTGGTTTGAATCGAATAAACAAGAAAACATTGATAATTGTAAGTCAGAGAGCTATTCTAAAGGTTAGAGATGTTAGTTCCTAGAATCTAACCGTCGAGGGCCATGATGTCAGTTGGAGGGTTGAGTATCATGTCAGGGGGGCAAGATAATCCGTAGCGGAACAACACCCCCTCGTTCTTCACCAATGTCTCCGCCTTAATCCACTTCTTTTCAGCCCTCATCTCGAGGGCTAGCCCCATCGCCCACTCCTCAAAATCCTTGTTCCTCATCCTTTCCCTAATCAAAGGACCCTCGCCATGAATCATCCATTGCCGGTGAACTCCGAAAATCCCTCCGGGAGCCCCCACGAAAAAGTACTTTTCCTTCCAGTGCTCGCCATAGGAGGAAGATGGAGAATCTATCATCTTAAAGCCTGATTTGGCCTGGGCGTAGTAAAATCCGTCTGTAGGCGACGAGCGTGGCGAGCGGGCTACTTGTATCAGGCTGTCAAAGTTGACTATCGAGGGTGTTTTGCCCAAGGCCCTCATCGTTATTATGAACGTGTTGATTAGGGCTATGCCATTGGGTAGAATTTGTGAAGGGCAAAGCCCTAGAAGATGGTAAATGATGACGGCGTCATGAGCGATTGGAAACCTCAGACCCCCAGCAAGAACTGCGTCCCAATAGACCGTCATCATCCCAGGCGGTGGTCGATTGGCCCTCTTCCCCTCCTCAGGAAGTCTCATGGGAAACACGACTTCATCCCAATACGCTTTCGCCCTCAACTCCTCCAAATCACCGAGGGTCAGAATACTCTCAATTTCGTCCGGAGATCTGTCAGTCTGATGGCGGTTGTCTTGCCTTACTCGAGTGGCAGGCTCCTTGCCTCTCCTCTGACGCCTTCTGGAAGGTTCAGCCTCAAATGGATGCCCGGATGGCCCCGCTTCACCCTCGGGAGCCGTCATAGCCACTGTGATCCTGTGATCTTGGGGTCTCACAACGCTGTTCAGAACTGGGAATACTCTCTCCCCTTGTCTCTGCATCTCCATCACATTGTGCATCTCCTCAAAGAGATCGTCCGTCCCACCGGGAACACGCTCGTTCATCCCTTGAACGGCAGCGTTCACCTCTTCCTCCCCGGCGTCAACCGGAGCCTGGGCCACCGATATCGCCATGGGAATACCTTCACCTGGGTGCACCCTAATTAGAGGAACAGCTATGGGGACATCGCCATGAGGGGAGGAGCTCCCCACCGACATCTCCTCAATCTCCCGTACATAATCATCAGCTTGATTTCCGGCCATGGTCAGTTTTCAATTTTTGGAAACGGGATCTCTAACAGAAAGCTCAAGGGAGGATAAGATTTCTGGAACAAATTCAATGGTAGACAGTGGCTCTTCCCTCAAGGTTTTCACTCACACAACCTAAAACTAATGTTAGCACGGGGAAAGTAAGAAGAAGGGTAAGGAATTTTTTACCTAAGATTTGAAGAGAAGGAGTTCGCCGGAGCTTGTAGAACTGGCAAAGATTTCTTGCTATGTATATGCTTCAAAGAGTTTGAATGCGTGAAAGAGGTACCAAGGCCCTGCAAACCCCTATTTATAGGGAAGATGGTACATGGATTAGGGTTGAAAATTCAAAAACGCAATCATTTCCCGCCTGGGAAACCCCCCACTTTTGGTAACCGCCTCACGACTCCCGGAGTGCACGCGCCCACGTTCCCACTCAGCATTAAATGCGGATTTGACAGCATTTAATGCGGTGTCAGTTTGCGTACGTTACGGAAGGCCAGCAGTCTCCTCGCTGGTAATGGCCTAGCCCTCGGATGTTCGAAATTCATAGTTCCTTCTTTATAAATTCTACAGTACGCTCGAAGCGATACTACAGAATTGGGGGGGCAAAATGATGAGACCTAAAAACATTCTCGAATCAGAGCCGTCCACGTGTCAGCATGTCGCTGACTAAATCCCAGACGCTCGCCTTGAAGGGCTCGTGGGCCTTCCCAGCCCACTCATTTGCAAGCAAGGATAGACCGTCAAGCCTCGGACGACTACTCCGGTAAAAGTCCAGATCCGACGAGTCTGACGCTCGCGTCTCGGCCCTCAGGGTTACCCTTCACAGGGAAGCACCTACATGGGGGTCCCATGATTGACGCTCGGGATCTTGTCGCTCAAAGGTCATCTATCGTGGGGAGCCCATCCGTGGATTTGCCGAGCGTCATCAACGCTCGGAAATGAGTCTGCCCCTCATGCGATGGATTCTCACCTTCAGAAGAAGACATTAGTCCCTCATCCTACACAACCCTCGTCAACAACCTCTGACACAAAGGTACTGTGTACCGTGCACCTGACACGCCGTCTCCTTTACTGGAATGTCATTCTCACCCCACCAAAGGCTGACGCGTGTTAGGGCAACACAGGTTTGGGACCACATGGTCAATTTACCCATTTACCCCCATCCCTAACATATAAATATAGGAGAACCCATACATTCTCCCCCAAGTCATCTTCCTCACCAAAAATACCACGTACTGAACTGGGCATCATTTTCCTCTGCAACTTCTCCAAAGCTTCCTGTATCTCACCCTTTTCTGCATTCTCACTGCACGATTTCTTGGTGTTATCCTAGCTGGAAGAACCCACGCTCATTGGAAACCCAGTTCCTGAGGCTCTTGTGCCTGTGATGGTCTTCCTTCCTATCTACAAATTCTAAAATGTTTGGTGTTCAAGTCCTCCACAAGTTTCTGCACCATCAAGTAATATTTATTTTCATAATAAAATAGTACACAAAATAAAGATTTTGGTTTTAATTTTTCTTTATCAAATTTTTTAATCCTAATTAATAATAGTATTAAATATCACCCTAATTATGGGGTGGATGTCTTGATATATAAAATTATCAATTCAATCTTTCTTAACTTAAAAACTCATTAATTATGACATTTATTTATATTGATAAAAATATATATAATTTTAATAAGAAGTTCATAAATAGAAAGTATATAATAAATATTGTCAAAGATAATTATTTTCCTTAGTTACTTTTATTTTCATAATAAACTAATATATAAAATAAAAATTAGACAATAACATTTTTTCTATTTAATTAAAAATCTCAAAAAATCCATAAAATATCACATCATCAAAACACACAACAAAAAGCCAAACATGGTTTTCAAATATATAATAGTATAGATATAGATATAGATATAAATTTATTAAGTATTAATTTTAAATTTAAAAAAATTAATTAATTTGATAGAGTAATTTAATTAATTTGTGTCAATTATATATATATATATATATATATATATATATATATATATATATATATATATATATATATATATATGTGATGTTTGCCAAAAATTGACGAAACACCAACGAGATTTATTTCCGGGAAATTGGAGATTTAATCAAGCTGCAAAATAGAAATAATTAGAAAAGAAACACTGCATTCAATGAGAAATGAAAGTAACGACAAATTAAAAAGGAATATGAAAATTTCTGGTGATCTTCTGTCTTCTGAGAATAACGTCTCTTGAGTACAATGAAATTCCGAATAGCGTAATCTCTCTCTCTCGAATAACAATGTCAATTACAGTAGATAAGGAGAAAAGGAATAAAAAAATAAGACTGCAGAGAAATTCTGAAAGTTGAGGACTGCTAGGGTTTCTTGTGAATTAACGTTGAATGAATCTGGCCTCTTCTTTTCTTTTTTCAGCCTTTTTAATCTCTCCCATAAATAGATAACACCTTCCCAATATTCTAGGCACGTTTGAAATCAGATGTCACCTTCCCCCACTTTTCTCAACTTCTTTCTCTCTCCTTCAATTCACGTACTTTATTTCCTTATTCTTCAATTAAAATAATTATGTAAAAATTGGCCCACATCATCACTCCCCCCTACTCTTACAGTTGAACAGTGTGGACGACTGTGAGAGTAGTGAAATCTCGGAGAACAACTCTGGGTGTTGGATATACTAAACTGGTTAATCTCTCTTCCTGGGTAGGGTGATTGCCTCATTAAAAACCTCACTCGGGAAAATCACGTGGGACAAAACCCTCATGAGTAAAAAGAGTACAACCGTTGCGTCCCGTACCCGAGATATAGTTGGAATTCTGCTTCTTGAAATCTTTCTGACTTTCTGCTTGGTATCTTTATTCTTTCAGCTGGTAGTTCCTTCCAGCTTTTCCCTTCTGCTCGCCATGTTTCTTTCTGTATTTCTTTCCTTTCTGCTTTTCCTTCCTTTCTGTATTTCTTTCCTTTCTGCTTTTCCTTCCTGCTCTGCATCCCCTTCTGTTTTTTCTTTTCTTTCTGCTTTTCCTTCCTGCTTTTATTTCCTGCCAGCTCAACCATAAATATTTCTCCTTCCCCAAAATTTGGCGGGAGTGCTTTCCTATAACATATTTTGTCAAGATGTAATATATTTCAAGATATATGATCATATCTTAAATCCTGAAGAAAATCATCCAACATTGTCCAAAAAATTCCCTTTAAACATACTGCGGTAATCGTTAGAATATATCTCAAAATAAATTTCCTAATAATGAAATAACTAACTCTCATGGATCATATTGCTTCAATATTAACCCATAATTTCACGGAAAAGACAAACTTGAAAGAAAAGGAGAAAGATATCACCAAATTTCCATGATCATCTTTATTTTTGTGGGATTATAATCCATGATAATATTGAAACTTCAAGAAAAAGGGATGCAATGAAATCATAAAGATTCAGAGAAAAGGAAATGATGTCACTCCTGTACTATCTCAAAAATTATTTCCACAAGATATGATTTTTTTTTCAAATATGATCACACCCAGAATGGCAAAGATAATCACTTAATCTTTCTGGGATAAATTATCAAAGAGAGCAAATCAAAATTTTAATGTGAGTGAGATAATATCCTATAAATCAAAAATTCAAAGTTGCTAGGTTAATCATTAAAATTATTCAAACGTAGTTATCAGACCAAGTTTATCTTTACGAGATTATAATTAAATGGAGATTTAGGACAAGGAAAGACATCACCCGGCTTTGAAGAGTTAAATATTTCTTGGGGCTCTATTCCCAATTCAAAAATCATCTCTTCTTCTTTGCCAAACCAAACGACCAGACACAGGCTTCTCTCTTCCTCCAGGTAAGGAAAATTTCGCCTCCCTCTTGTCCGCTCCCAGCACTCGCCACTGCCACCGGCGGTGCGCCGCCGCTGCATCAGCCATGAACCCCTCTTATTCCATTTTTTTTTTCGATTTTTGGTAGAGGGAGGCTAGTGTTCCCTCTTCTTCACAGATCTGAGTCCGTCACCGATAGCAGCACCGCCGTTTGCACGCGGGTACACCTCAGTCACCACCACTTCGTCGCAGCGCCACCGCGTCATCACCGTCCGCCGCCTGCGTAGGGGAGGTCTTCATTTTGTATCTCTTTCTCCCTTCTCGATCTCTTCTTTTCCTCCGATTTTCCCAAGAAATCGGGACCTAAATCCAGCGGAGGTCTGAACTTCCTTGCTATGCTCTTGCGGTGCCACTGCTACTATTCCACCGCGAGTCCGTCGTACATCCGCTGCGCAGGTAAGGTCTCCTTGTTTGAGCCCTACTCCCCTACTCTTTTCGATTTCCTTCTTTCCCTTCAATTTTCTCAAGAAATCGGGACATAGATCTAGCGGATTTTAAGTGCCTCTCTTGTTCTCTTGTAGCGCCACCGCCGTCGCCTCGTCGTAGCACCACTATTCGCCACCACTGTATCGGTAAGGCTTCTCCCTTCTTATTCTTTCTTCTTCTTTTTTGTTTATTTTTCCTCTTTACGACTTTTATTTCTGGGTTTGAACAAAAGTGGTACTCAAAGGTGTCGGGTCGGATTCGTCTCATGCCGATTGTCTCAAAATAAAAGCTTGTTCCTGGACCACACGTCCACCGTGAAAAACTTTCTTCCGCCATAAAAAAAAATAAACTTTTTGTTGCAGATTTAGATTGGGAATCTGCCCGGAGACGATTATTCCAGTCACCACTAATATCTGTTGAAGAGACCTTCGTTTCCGGTAAGCCATATTTCTCGATTTCTTTGATTGTGGCCTTAGATAAGCTGTATCGATCGTGGATTGTTGCCTCTTATTTATCTTGGTTGAAGAAAATCTGAAATTCGGCTTTCTTGCTTGCTTAGTGATACGTTGGTGCCGTTGCTCGTGGCTGAATTGATGGAGTTGATGAATTGGTGATTGTTGTTGAATTGATGGGCGTTCCCAGCTTTCCAGAGGTGAATCTTGTAGCTTTTTGTTGTCGTTTATCCTCTCGCTCGTATATACTTTTGGGACACTAATGTTGGATTATTGTTTTGATGACAGGTTGGTGCGCGGCTTGCAGTTGCTATTGTGGTGGGATTTGCGGGCGTGCGATGTATTTCCAGCTCCCTGAGAAGATTGTAGCTTTCTCTTCTAATTGTTTTCACTTGTACTTGCTTTTGAGTATTGCACTGAGTTACTGTTTTCTTGTAGTAAAGAAACCTTGAGCTTTATCTCCTTGTAATGAAAATGTGTTGGAGTTGGCTTTATGCACAAACTTTGTTGCGTCGTCTCTTTAGTTGTGTTGGGAATGATACTTGTCTGCTTTCTTCTGTTGTTATAATAATTTGCTCCAATTTCTTCTTCCTAGCTTGTTGTCTTGTACTCGGCTGATGATTTGGGATGAATTTCAGCTTCACATTGAATAGTGGTGGTTATTTTTCCTTCCAGCAATCTTCAAGAAGTTCATGTGCCTAGAATCAGCAGCAGGTTGAGATCAGGATCTCAACCCGACAGCAGGATGTTGAGACCAGCAGCAGGAACTGCCTCCTGCTAAGCTTCTTTTGAAACCTCCAGCTAATGTCCGAATGTACCCTCCAGGTGGAGGCTTCCACGTTTAGCAGCAAGCATTGCGGCCACGTTGGGCAGCTGTAGGGATTAGCTGGACAGCTGTAAGCAGAAGGTTTGACTTCCCCTTACTGGTACTTTTTCAGCTAGCACTCCCTTTCGGCTACTGGAGCAGCTAATCTTCTGGCAAAGTCAGCAGTGTAAGGGAGGTTTAAGCTCCTTTGAACTTCCTGAACCTGCAAAAACTTTTAAAAATTTTCTCTTACATTTGTTTTTGAATCGGGTTTACTAGGCTGAGCTCGGTTCCTTTGAGCTGCCCGTTGAATTTTTGCTTTTCGCTCATTTCCATCGAGCGTTCATAAATACTTCAGACACTTGATTTTTCTCTTTTGGCCCATGCTTGTTACATTGTGTGTGAATCTGGCTTGTGTTAGTCTTCTTCTTCTTTCATTTTCTTCCCGTTCTGCTAGCAGAAAGTAGGCAGTTGGAGGAGGTTCTGACACGGTACTGGTGAAGACCCTCTCCTTGCCCTGCCTGTCGCTCTTCTGCTCAGCCAGGAGCATGTCCTTCCTGTCAGGTATTTATGGTAGAAGACTGCCAGATCCACTCGCACTGAGGGTATTCTCTCCGACCCTGGCGATAGCTGCTCTCTTCCAGCTAGGTGGCCAACCCGGCTGGTGGTAGCAGGTGGAGAATCTCTCCCAAGAGCCTTTCCTCCAGCTCTTCCCAAGGCGTATGCGTAATCAACGCGCCTTCCCAAGAGGGACTTATTTGTGTGCCCCCTTCATCCCGGGTAATCATTCATCGAAAATGTTCAGATTTTCGGTAATATAGCCGCGGAGGCTTTGCATGTGCCTATCTCAAGTGTCAAATTAATAATAATACGGTGCACTCAGAGCATAACCCAGCATAAGTCATTTTTTCCTCATCACAACGCGTATGCATCTAGGGCATAGCACGAGCTGGTTCTTTTTCTCATCATCATGCATTCTAAAAAATCCCGTAAAGTTAGTTATTCAAATAAAACATAAACATAAAACTTAATCTCCTTGCATCTCATGAATTAAAACATCGAAAGGTTTATGTAAACAACTATCAAACATGCGAATAAAACATTGGAACCTGGAAGTTCTGATAACACGTTTCTCGTACTGCTCTCCTTCCAGGTGTCCAAGCTGCCTGCCTGCCTAGCAGAAAAAATCCCTTCAGGTTTTGGCTGGAACCTGGAAGTTCTGATGATGCGTCCCTCCTTCTGCTCTCCTTCCAGGTGTGCGCGCCTGCTTAGCAGAAGAACCTTTTCAGGTTTTGCACGTTCCAGGGTCGGGATAGCTTCTTTCCGTTAGCATCCTCCAGCTCATAAGCTCCTCGACCCACGATCTTTACGACTTTGTAAGGCCCTTCCCAGCTGGGGCCCAGTTTGCCAACAGGTTTCAAGGCATCTGCCCTCCTAAGCACCAGGTCTCCCACCTGGAAGTCGCGTACTTTCACCTTTCTGTTGTAAGCCGCCACCATTTGGTTCTTATACTTCGCCATTCGTATAAGCGCTCGGTCCCTTGCCTCTTCTATAGTATCCAAGCTTTCCTTCATTAATGCTTCGTTCTCTTCTTCATTGTAGGCTTCCACTCGTGGCGAGGGCATGCCTATCTCAGTAGGAATGACCGCCTCAGCACCGTATACCAGGTTGAAAGGTGTCTCTCCCGTGGTCACACTGGGAGTGGTTCGGTGAGCCCACAAGACTGCTGGCAGCTCGGTGGCCCATTTTCCTCTAGCTCCTTCCACTCTAGTCTTGAGGCCATGTAAGATGAGCCGGTTCATTACCTCCACCTGCCCATTTGCCTGCGGATGATAAACCGCCGAGAAGCATTGTCGGATCCCTAGCTGCTGGCACCATTCCTTCAGCTGCGCTCCTATGAACTGCCTCCCATTGTCCGAGACCAGCTCTCTCGGGACTCCAAAACGGCACACGATGTTTCGTTGTATGAATTTTATCACCTCTTTCTCTGTGATCTTCGCTAAGGCCTCTGCTTCAACCCATTTACTGAAGTAATCCACGGCCACTATCATGAACCGCGTTTGTCCTTTTCCAGGGGGAAGCGGGCCAACTATATCGATACCCCATTTGGCGAAGGGGCATGGTGAATACATTGCCGTGAGAGGTTCAGCTGGCTGGTGCAGAAGGGGAGCGTATTTCTGACATTGTTCGCACTTCGCCACGAACTCCTTAGCATCCGCTTTGATAGTTGGCCAAAAATACCCTGCTCTCAACACCTTTCCAACTAGGGCGGTCCAGCCTGAATGACTTCCACAGCTGCCTTCGTGTATTTCTCGCAGCACGTAATGACTTTCCTCCGATGACAAGCACTTGAGCAAGGGCATTGTCACCGATCTTCTATATAAGAAACCTCGCATCACCGCAAATCGGGCAGCTTTTCGCTGCACCCTCAGCGCTTCCTTCCTGTCAGCTGGAAGGATGTCATGCAGCAGGTAGTCCAAGATTTCCTCCCTCCAGTCCTGGTCTTCCTGCCCCATCAGCACTTCCTGGTCTGTATTCATGTCCTGCTCTAGTGCTCTAGCAGGAAGTGTCAAGACCGTAATCTTCCTGGTATGGACGCCCTCCAACGAACTACCAATTTTGGCTAGTCGATCCGCTTTCTTGTTCTCATCGCGTGGTATCTGGTCCAGCTGGAAGGTAACAAATTCTGTCTTCATTTCATTCACTTTAGCTAAGTAGGCCCTCATCCTTTCTTCATGAGCTTCATACTTTCCTTCCATCTGGCAGGATACCAGCTGGGAGTCTGAATACACCACCAGGTGCTGCGCTCCAACTTCCTTGGCTAGTTTCAGCCCCATAATCAATGCCTCATACTCTGCTTCGTTATTGGATGCTTTGAAGTCGAATCTGATAGCGAACTCGAATTCATCTCCTTCAGGGCTGGTTATCACCGCTCCACCTCCGCTCCCCGAGCTGGTAGACAAACCATCCACGTGCAGCAGCCACCTGCGCCCTTCCTGCTCAGGTGCCATGGTCATTTCTGATATGAAGTCCGCCAGGGCCTGCGCTTTAATTGCTGTTCTTGGGGAATATGATATATCAAATTCTCCCAGCTCCATGGCCCATTTAATCAGCCTTCCTGATGTCTCCGGCTTCCCGAGCACTTGCCTCATGGGATAATTCGTGCGGACCACTATCGTGTGCAATAAGAAGTATGGTCGCAACCTCCTAGCGGTAACCGTGAGTGCCAACGCCAGTTTTTCCATATCCGGGTACCGTTGTTCTGCTCCTTTAAGCACTTTGCTGACATAATACACCGACTTCTGGGTTCCTCCTTCCTCCCTGAGCAGAACGGAGCTGACGGCCTGGCTTGATACTGCCAGGTATACGTATAGAGGCTCTCCTGGTACGGGCTTGACTAGGAGGGGTATTCCCTCCAGGTACGCCTTCAGGTCTTCGAAAGCCTTCTGGCATTCCGGGCTCCATGCAAACTTGCACGCCTTTCTCAATACTCCAAAGAAAGGGAGGCTTTTTTCTGCCAGCCTCGAGATGAAACGGCTCAGAGCTGCCATCCTCCCCGTCAGGCATTGCACCTCATTTGGTGTTATTGGGGCCTTCATGTCTCGTATTGCTTGAATTTTTACAGGATTTGCTTGAATCCCCCTTTCCGTGACAATGTAACCGAGGAACTTTCCTCCCTTCACCCCAAAAGAGCACTTCAACGGGTTCAGCTTCATGTTGTATTTTCGCAGGACCTGGAAGGCTTCTTCCAGATCTGCCAGGTGAGTGCTTGACTTCCTGCTTTTCACCAGCATGTCGTCTACGTAAACTTCCACGTTCCTCCCTATCTGATCTTTAAACATTCTGTCTACCAGGCGTTGGTAGGTTGCCCCTGCGGTTTTCAGCCCGAATGGCATGACCACGTAACAATATGTCCCTCCAGCTGTGATGAAGCTCACTCTCTTCTGGCCTGCGGGATCCAAAGGAATCTGATGGTAGCCCTGCGAAGCATCCATCATACTGAGGAGCTCACACCCGGAAGTGGAATCCACCAACTGATCTATATTCGGCAGGGGGTAGAAGTCTTTGGGACATGCATTGTTCAAGTTTCTGAAATCCACGCACATGCGCCACTTGTTCTCCTTCTTCGGGACCAGGACTACATTTGAGAGCCACTCAGGAAACTGAATTTCCTTGATGTGACCGGCAGCTAGCAGCATGTCCACCTGGTCTTGTATGATCTTATCCCTTTCAGGTCCATGTGTCCTCTTCTTCTGCTTCACCGGACGGATCTTTGGATCTACATTCAGCCTGTGAACGGCCACGGAAGGGTCAATTCCCTCCAGCTGGTCATCCGTCCAGGCGAAGACACCCACATTCCTTCTAAGGAAAGCTGTCAGCTCTTCTTTCAAGCTGGGATCCAACTGAGACCCTATTCTGGTTATCTTCTCGGGATCTCCGGGGATCAGCTCGATGCTCAAGAGCTCTTCGGCAGGTTCTATTTTCGGGTGAGGTCCGTCCTGCTTATCTTCCTGCTCAGTTTCTTTCAGCTTTCTCTTCTTGTCACTTCGACCTCTCTTCTCTCCCTCCTGCTTAGCCTCTTTCCTGTCTGCTTGTTGGACAGCTTTGACGTAACACTTCCTGGAGGAATGTTGGTCCGCCGACACTTCTCCAGCTTCCTCCAGCGTTGGGAACTTTATCTTCATGTGATAAGTGGAAATAACTGCCTGGAAAGAGTTCATAGCTGGTCTCCCGAGTATGGCATTGTAAGCTGAAGGTCTGTCCACCACCAGGAATCTCACCATCCGGGTCCTCGTCCTGGGCTTGGCTCCTAACATAACAGGAAGGGAAATCATCCCCATAGGTCTTACAACCTCTCCGTCGAACCCGAACAGGGCAGTCTTCACAGGTTCGAGTTCAATTTTTCCCAAATCCATCTGCTCGTATGCCTCTCGGAAAAGGATATCCGCTGAACTCCCGCTGTCTATGAAGACTCTGCCCATGCCGTAGCTGGCAATGCTGGCTGTTATAACCAGAGCGTCATTATGAGGAGCCTGGATTCCCTCCAGGTCTTCTGGTCCAAACTGCAGCGTGGGCTGCAATCCTGCCTGGTCGACCTCCATGATGAACGATCCTTCCTGCGTGTGAAAGGCAGCCTCCTGCGTGTGTGCTCTCTTAGCCCGATGGGAGTCCCCATCTGCCGGTCCTCCCATTATCATGTGGATGAAACCTTTCTGCTGCGGAGCTTCTTCCTGCTCCCGCCTTCCTGCTCTCCCCGCTTCTGCTGAGGGTGCCTCATTCAATGGCCTATGGGGTGAGAGTTGCCTTCTTTGCTCCCCTCCTCTTGCTTGGTGATCCCTTTTGCCGTAGTTCTGCCTAGGAGGATTCCCTCTTGTTGTCCTTCTTCCTGGTGTACCCCTTCCAGATCCGTTCCTTCCAAGTGGATTTCTTGCAAGTAAGCTCTCTCCTGCTGTATTTCTTCTTGGGAACATTTCCCATCCTTTCGCTCGATCTCGGCATATCAGTTCCTGCAAGTAGCCTTCCTGAATTAATCTCTCTATTTTGTCTCGCAGGTGGCGGCACTCATCCGTGTCATGCCCATAGTCGTTGTGGAACCGACAGAACCTCTCTGAGGGAGGCTTGTGTGGTCCATTCTCCGCATTCCGGGGCCAGTTCAAGAGGCCCGTTCCTTGGATCTGCATAAGAGTTTGAGCGGGTGTCGTACGCAGTGGGGTATATCGGTCATACCGGGGCCCAAGACTCAAAAGGTGCTCTCTCCTTTCAGCTATTCTGATCCTTTTAGCTGGAGCGGGCAGTCGCCCGTCCTCCTTTCTTTCCCTCCTCCTGTCAGCTACTATTGCTTCGTCCTTCCCCGCTTCTGCTTCTTCCGAATTGATGTACTTTTCCGCCCTGGTTAGGAGATCATCCCAGCTGGTGGGCGGCTTCTTGGAGAGCGAGGTGAAGAACGCTCCTTTCCTCAAACCCTCTTGGAAGGCACTAGCTCGCACTTCCGCAGTAGCAGAAGGGACTTCCAACACAGCTTTGGTGAACCTGTTGATGTAGCTCCTTAAAGACTCCCCCTCTCTCTGCCTTACCGCGAAAAGAGCATTTGGAGTTTTCTGGTAGCCCCTGCTGCTAGCGAACTGATGTAAAAACAGTGCAGCAAATTGGTCAAAGGAATGTATAGATCCGGGCTCAAGCTGCCGAGCCCATTCTTGCTCATTGTCCGTAAACGTGGTCAAGAATACTCTGCATTTCACCCCTTCACTGTACTGGTACAGGAGGGCCAAGTTCTCGAACCGATCCAAATGCTTTTGGGGATCCGTTGCACCATTGTACTCCGGCAGCCCGGATGTCTTGCAACCTGGCAGGAGTTCGTCAGCCAGGACCCTTTGGCTGAAGGGTCTGCCTCTCCTGGTCACCCTAGCAGGTCCTGCTCTCATTTGCCTCTCCATCTCTTCTAGCCTCTGCTGTAACCTGGCAGCCCAGTCGGGCTGCTCAGGGAGGCCTGGCTCTCTTCTTCCCATCTGGTAATTTACGAGTGGCGGTGGCGCCATTGGCTGCCATGCAGCTCTGCCTGCTGCCCCGTTTCCTATCCCGTCTGCTCCTGGCAGCACCAAGGGGTCCCCAACTGGAGGTAAGCCTTCTCCAGCTGAAGGGGGTATCATTCTTCTCATGGTCGGTTCTGTTTCATGCAGCGGCGGGGCTGTTCCACGCCCCTGTGCCAACGGCTGGTTTCGCTGCGCCGAAGCAGCAGCTACAGCCGCGTTAATCCACTGCTGGAACTCTCTAGCTGTAAGGTGAATGGGCGCGTCTGGCGGTAAAAAGCCACTTCCTGATCCACCGGCCCCGTCGGCTGCTCGTTTAGCCTGAAACTGCATAGCAGCGGCGCTGCTCCCCAACGACACCCCTCCAGGTATATGTGCCACCCTGGTAGTCTGCCGGGGGTTGAGGTTAAGGTTCAGCAATGCCTCCAGCTCTTCCGTAGACGGCTGGTTGCCCGCCTGCCTGTCTGCCCCCACGGGCGGGTTCAGTCCTTCAGGCAGGGACGTCCTTCCAGGTGAGGAGCCTCCTGCACCTGGAGGGGTCAGCCGGCCTGCACCTTCAACTTCGAGGTTATCGCTTCGCGGATTCTTCAGACCTCCCGTCAAGCTGGATTCCGGGAGATCCGCGCAGTCCTTGGTTAGTGGCGCGCCTCCCGTAACCGTAACGGCGGTGGAGTCGGTCAACACGGGAATACTTCCGATGAATAGCGGATTTGAAGCACTCCCAACAGCTTTTTCAGTGCCCGTCGTTGCCGGAGCGGACGGGTTGATTGGAGTTGACACACCGCTAGATCCGATCTTGGATGCCATGAAAAACTACGAAAACTCACGCCTTTTGCTCGATTTAATCGCCTTCCCACAGACGGCGCCAGATGATGTTTGCCAAAAATTGACGAAACACCAACGAGATTTATTTCCGGGAAATTGGAGATTTAATCAAGCTGTAAAATAGAAATAATTAGAAAAGAAACACTGCATTCAATGAGAAATGAAAGTAACGACAAATTAAAAAGGAATATGAAAATTTCTGGTGATCTTCTGTCTTCTGAGAATAACGTCTCTTGAGTACAATAAAATTCCGAATAGCGTAATCTCTCTCTCTCGAATAACAATGTCAATTACAGTAGATAAGGAGAAAAGGAATAAAAAAATAAGACTGCAGAGAAATTCTGAAAGTTGAGGACTGCTAGGGTTTCTTGTGAATTAACGTTGAATGAATCTGGCCTCTTCTTTTCTTTTTTCAGCCTTTTTAATCTCTCCCATAAATAGATAACACCTTCCCAATATTCTAGGCACGTTTGAAATCAGATGTCACCTTCCCCCACTTTTCTCAACTTCTTTCTCTCTCCTTCAATTCACGTACTTTATTTCCTTATTCTTCAATTAAAATAATTATGTAAAAATTGGCCCACATCAATATGTATATGTGTGTGTGTGTTAATTATTAATTTTAGATTTTAAAAAATTAATTAATTTGATGGAGTAATTTAATAAATTTAATTAATTCTATTTATTTTGTAATGTTTGAATTTAAATTTGAAATTGTAGTGATTTTTTATGAAAATTGTATCCGTGATTTAGGTAATTAGCAATTAAAATTAATTTAATAAATATATTGAAATATCAAATACATGCATATAATATTAGCCTTACTTAATTAGTAGAAATATCAAAATTAATTCCATTCGGTCAAACTTGCCAAGATTAATTATTTTCCTTAATTACTACTTCTTTTACTTATTTCCATAAAAAAATAATATATGAAATAAAGATAAGTCAATCACATTTTTTCTATCTAATTAAAAACTTCAAAAAAATCACAAAATTCCACGTCATCAAAATATACAATAAAAAGTCAAACATCGTTATCAAATATATAATAGTATAGATTTAAATAGATAAAGGGTAGTTTAGTCTTTTTATATATTTTTGTTGAAAATTATTAATAAAAAATGATTGAAAGGATGAATTTAAATAAAATTAGAAACAATAAGGACTATTTTGATTTTATAATTAAAACACATGGATGAATTTAAATTTTTTTCGTACAAACAAGGAAATCAAATCATATAGATTAAATGGAGTTAATTCAAATTATATTTTCACCGAAGGAAACTAAATCAACAAGATATGTCAACATGTTTTGGTTTTGGTAACCGAACCGCCAGTTCAAAAAAATGAAACTTTTTATTTTCATGCTTCTTCACATTCTCATCTTCAGAATTCTCTCAACCTTGTTTTCAAACAAAATGAGATGCATCCCTAAATCGGACCAAATAAATTTGTGCCAAACTTTAAGTAAAAAAATAAAAAAATAAGATTCGATTTGATCCGATTCGTATGCATCCCTAAGATGAACATTTTATTTTTTTTGGTTTTCTTTTATCTTCCCTAAGATGAACTATTGGATTACTATTAATATTTTCTTCTTTCCCGTGTATGATTAAACTTATTTAATTTCAAGTAGTGCTTTATAAGTTGATTTTTTTATTATTATGTACAAAGAATAGTTGTTTAATTTATTTAAGTTATAAGATCATTTTAAAAAGAAATTAATATTTCTTTTTTAGTTTATAATATTTCAAAGAGTTTGTATTGTCAAATTTTAATTTTCCGTTTCTATTTTCGATCTAATTTTTATTTCTCGAATTTAGAGATCTCTCTTTTACATATTAACCTACAATTCATCCCATTCTGTGCTGCCAGGACATAAATATGGATACAATCTAATAAGATTTTTTCCTTTTTTGTCAAATCTAATATGAGTGTAGGCATGCCACAATTTAGAAATTGCAAGGCACGATAAGATTTTAATATAAATTTTACCAACAAAAACAAAAAATATATAACATACATATTAGTAAATTTAACGGGGAATTCCCGAAAACTCCCCAAATGATAAGTCAAATTCCTTTTAGCTCCCCATTTTAAAAAATGATGTATTAAAACTCAAGAATCGCGTATCTAAAACTCCAAATGATGTATTTGAAATACAAGGAAAAAATCATGTATCTAAATCCCAGAATCATGTATCTAAATCCCAGAATTGCGTATCTAAATCCCAGAATCGCGTATCTAAAACCCCAAATGATGTATTTGAAAATGGGGAGCTAAAAGGAAGTTTTCAAACCCATGGGGAGTTTTCAAAAATTGCCCCATTCCTTTTTTTTTTTTTTTAAATAAAAATCTTAAGAATTATGGAATGGTTATCAGAACATACCTCCTCAAGCAAGTGCTCGCTCAATGTCCAACCTGTTGAAGAGCACAATTTCCTAAATCTCAGTCTCGATTAGGATCGGAAAAGGATAACAAATGAAGCGAATCGCAATATTCGAATTCAAATCTATTTAGCATATTTGCTATCTGAATCCATATTTGTCATCCGATGGATAATAAAAATGTTATCTTTATCCGTATCCGTGAGGATATTTGACCAATGAATTATCCGATATCCGAATTTAAATCTGAATCCAAACTCGTTTACTTGGTTTACATACATTTTTTTTTATCAAAAATAATAGATTAAAATTTCACAATACAATTAAATATTAAATACATACAACTATTAATTTAACAAACTATGAATCTATTAAACCTATATTATTATTAATTCATAAGTATAATATATAATTTATAATGAAAGTTCATTTTTATTAATGAAATTAATTATAATTATATAATACAAAAATTAATATTTATTTCATCAAAATATAAAAGTATATATATATATATATATATAAATGAATTGGTGTGTGATTATTATATCTTTATCTATTTATAATTCGACTGTCTATAACAGAATGCAAATGACATTTTTTAAAAACGAATTTGGATACGTATAGATAACAAATTTTCGAATATCTATTTATAGTCTTAGTGTCGATGGGCAAAGTGCATGCATTCATATACGCATGTTCCGCTTCTCATAGTGCGGACGATCTTGTACTCCCAAAATATATTAGAAGAGCCTTACATTATAAGGTGACATTTTCAATTATGTTAGATCATTTATTTCGAGATCCTAAATAAAAAGAGACCATTGAGTAAGAAAAAAAAAAATGATACATGCAAGTGCATCATATGTAGATCTCATTATAGTATTTGACCAAAAATCTTTTTGGACTTCGATGAAAAAAATTCATAATAAAGTGGTACTTTAATTTAGCATCTTCTTTCCTATTTCCCTTTCTCTTTTTAATGAATATAGAGTTTTGATATCATTAAGTTTAGACTTGCACAGTTAATTAATTCCTATGTAAAAGAATAGTACTATCATAAGGGATTAATTTGCAAATAATATCAATTATATTATAATCTCCCAAATCGATGTAAGTAATTAAACAGAAGCAGATCACTTATTAATCTAAGTTTCAATAATTTTTTTTATACTTATATATTAAAATGACTTATGTATGTGCATTATTAAAAATATCATTTTATTGTATTGGATATATCAATATCGTATCGGGTATTCGTATAGGACTCAATGTCCGACATTCTCACGTGAGGAATTTAAAAAAAAATTATTCAAGTTGTTGTATCCATATCATATCGTCGTATTCGTATCCTTGTATTATAGCATATATCTAAGCTTGAGAATTTCGTTACAGAAGTTATTCCCGATTTCTCCAATATACCTAATTAGATTTGGTGGATTGTTGCGTGAAATAAGAATTGCCTATTTGGATGATTCAATCTTTTTGTTTATGAAAGAATTGGTGAAAAAAAAAATTTGTGATCCGAACTTTGTCTCTTTTTATAATTTATCATTCGCACAAATTTTCATTGTAAACTACCATCCAAAGTTTGCATTTAATTTGTAACATACCACCATCCAATTTTTTTTTTTTTATTATTATGATTTTGGTGAAAAAACAACTGATGTGTATGTTTTATAAACATACCACATAGTATGTTTTTTTAGCCAAAACCATAAAACAAAAAAACATACGAAAGTTTATTGACACTATTTTTTTTTTTAACGAGCAAGATAATATTCTAAATCTGAACGAATAAGATACTACCTAATCGAAGTATGTGGGACAAAAATCATGAAAGAATTACGAAACTTATACAGACTAAGATCGCATTTCAAAAATAGATATATAAGCTTATATATATCATTAACATCACGACAAAGATTATGATGCATAGATATGAATACAACGGTACGAACACGACACAATACGAACAGGGCGATACAAATTTTTTTAAAATTTTCTACTTGAAAAGTGACCACAATATCTAATAAAATATGACAAAAAAATAATATCTTTTAGAAGTATTCTTGTATTAGAAAAAAGTTCAGAACTGTTAAAACTTTCATACAAGTTGACACGAAAATACATACAAAAGATAAATAACTAATTAAAAAAAAAAAAACATATAGTGAGAAAAAAAAAAAAAAAAAAAAACTCCAATATAATAACATATTATCATTTTCCATTACATACTTAAGTCAAATATTTGGCTATATTGACAATTACGATGAAAGTTCCTAATTCATTCAACATCTTTACCCTGTTAATCAATTCCACCCTTCCTCTAATATTTTATTCTTTAATAATTTTCCAAAAGTTCTACACTAAAGAAAATAAGGATATATATATTTTTTTAATCATCCAAACTATAAACATTTTAACACTTTCACATTCGAATTAAGTTTCGTTGCATATCGTTTCTCATTTGTTGTATTCTGTTATCTCTACTTCGCATTTAAAAAAAAAAAAAAAGACAATCTCCAAGAGTATATACTTGCACCAAGAGTATTGGGTTCTTTGTGCAAATATCAACAAGAACAAGAGCTAGAAAATAAAAAGTAAAAAGTTAGAGGACCCGTCCCCTCAAAGAGAACACAAAGGCAATCAATTTGCCCTTCAACAACTAGGGTTGAGTGAGTCACCGTGATTTACCTCCTCTCCTACTGGTGTGGGGTCACTTAGGAGGGGCGCCTAAGGTGGGCGATTCCACCTTTTGGAACAAAGAGAATGAGACCAATGTACCTACCGTTCGACCCCTGGACTTTTTCTAATTACTGTTTAAGCCCCTAAACAAGTTAAAATTAATGCAACACCTACCATTATTTGTTAAATATGATGGTGAAGTGACTAAAATGGGTGATTGTGTGAAGAATATCATGTGTTTTGGTGCTACTTTTAATAGGAGCCAAAAGAGAATAATAACATTGTCAGACCCCACTTTGCAAGAAAGTTGATTGAAGAATCATGAATTTAAGGAAAAGCAAAGATACCCCAATTCCCCAATCCATCACATAAATTCAAAATATCAATCATATTATATTAATTTAATAAGAGGTCTCGAACTTTATTTTTTAAAAATTTAACTATAATTGATAAAGAGATCTTAACACACTTAAATAGTTCGATCCCACCCGTAGAAATAGACTATAAAATAATAAATAAATCAAAAATATTTATTTTAAGTTTTCAATTTGACATGTTCTTGAGCATTGATGTGTATATCTCAAAATGAAATAAAATGACGCGCGTCAATGACGAGGATAAATAATTCAAGAATTTGGATTAACACAATTATAGCACATTAAACTTTTTTTTCTGGCCATTGAAACGGCCTAGAACTAATTGTCAATAACATAATCAATCCCTTAAATGAAGGTTCTCAGACATCTCTCTTAGATCTTAAACTCTTCATTCATGTCCTGAGTATTTTTCCACCTTCTAATATGTTTGAAGGTATATTCCCAAGGCATTTTCAAAAATTTTCTACAAACTTCGATGCGAGTTCATGTGGGTGATTCGATATCTTCATATGTTTAACGAGTTTTACTACTATCTTTGAATCACATTCTATTTCAATATTTTAATAAGGTTGATCCCAGGTAATTCGGAAGCTTTTCTGAGGGCAACTATTTCTATCATGATAATTAAAGTTATGATTAGGTATTAAAAACGAGATCAATAGTTTAACGTCGACTAAGGGTTTTTAATTAAGGTAGACTTGATCCCTCCTCAAACTATGTATTTATTTGGAATTTTAACTCGAATCTGATTCAATCAAATCAGTAAATAAGGGGACGAGTATTTTATATTTGTCGTATGATTGCTAAAAAATTTAGAAAAGTGACAAATATAATATACTTACTCTTTTAATTGGTTAAGTTCACCTTGAATCAAATTTAGGTTAGGAATTTTTATTTATTAAATTTGATAAAAAGATATTTCCTTTTCTCCTTTTGTTTTAACACATAACAGATAACACTTGGGCATATTCCCAACCACAAATGATTTATGCTAGCTATCATCGATTTTGAGTCTTCATTATTTCAAAATGTCGGATTTAGTCTGTTTTTACGTATATTATTAAAAAATATTATCAATATTTGTACCGTCGGACATTGTTACATAAGACATGAATGAAAATCTTGTATTATTTTTTTCTTTATGTTGTGTTTCGTATTCGTATTCGTATTCGTATTCGAACATTATCATAATATACAATATGAAACCAAAATTAGTATAATTTTAAATACAAGCAAATAAATAAAAATTAGTGTCACGCAAAGAAAGATGCCATGTCTCTGTCCATGCCCATATCCGAACACCTTTTGTAATTTTTTTGTTGCTAAGATATATGTATCATGATTCATGTATGCATGCCATGGTGTGGGTCCCACTCTGCAACTCCATCGGGATTCAGTGCACCTTCACATGCTTACGTGGCCCTAATAGACCTACCCCCTTCTGCCACGTGCCACCTCCATTTTATTTCAAATGTGAAACACACATATTCAACTACGCTAATTTCTGTTTGCATTTGCACCGACCCAATGCATAATTATAATTCGTATTCTTTTCAATAAAAATATAAATAAATTCATTTTAATAAAATTATTTTTAAAATACGGAGAATTAATGAACAATCCCTAATATGACAAATTATTTATCCTAAACCCCCAACTCAGAAAATAGCTATATTAAATCCCTATTATTCTTTTTATTTTTTGTAAACCCCCCTTAATCTTGTAAAAGTACCATAATACCCTTAATAAAATGAAGAATGATACATATATCCATTGTCTTCTTCCCGCGTCTGATGTTTCCTTCTTGAGTCTTGACAGTAAACTCCTCGGCCCTTAATCTTTTCCGTCAACCCATTTCCGGTGACTCGTTTCCGACAACCCATTTTCGGCTACTTTTTTCCGTCCGGTGAGAAAAGGGAAAAATTAGCAATGGCGTTTTTTAATCCGGCTGGATTGTTGTACCTACAAAAACTGCATCTTGGCGTTCTAAACGGTACTTTATAATTTCTCGATTTATTTTTCTTTAACTAGACAAACAAACCTTTCAATAACTAATAAAATGAATATTTACACTACAAACTTAATAGATTGTGATGCATTCTCGATGGGGCGCCTGAATTAAATAAAAAGTTGTATGCACTCTTTCCCGTAGTTTGACCGTCCAAGATTGCAGAGGTGAAGATGAAGGGGTGCGACGATATGTTTCCCAGGCTAATCACCTTTATTAATATCTTGCCCTATACGCTGAAATTCTGCACATTTTCACCCCCATTTCATCAACTCCAAAAAGTCCTTCTTCTCTTTCTCTCTCAGATCTCGAATTCTTGATAAACAAAGTCATGAATCACCCTCCAACACCCATTAATGGCGAGGCCGAAGCCTACATGTTTGAACGTTTTCGGCTACATGCCGCAAACAACAAAATCGATCGGCTAGAAAGCTTCGAGAGAGCCCTGTTTCAAGTGTCGTTTGAGTTGCCAGGACGATTCCAACGAGAATACTGGCCCCGGGATGTTATTAAAGCGGCGAAACGACTGCGGATAGAATTTTACAACTTCCGTAGATTCTTGGGGTGTCCTAGAGTTAAAATGGGTAATGATCGTGTTCGTGCCCAAATTGATACTCTGGTATATTATCGAGGGAATAGCCATGCTGTAAGTCGAATTCATACTCAATCCTTTTTCTTTTTTTTATTTTTATTTTTGTTCATTATTTAATGTTCAATTTTACATAGGTCAATCGCCGGAATTCTAACCTCATGGCACGTGGATGTCGTTATTACGATGACCTTAGGTTTATCTTCAAAGTGCGGCAGGCACACCTTTTGGAGGGTGAAGAGGAGCACCTCAACGCGTACCACATTGATGGTAGGGACTCGGACCCCGAGTCCTTTGACAGCGCGGATTACCCAGACCTCCACGCGTACCACATTGATGGTAGGGACTCGGACCCCGAGTCTTTTGACAGCTCGGATTATCCCGGATATGAACACTTTGAGGAGAGTGTTAATTCCAACATCCCTCAGGATGATCCGGATGAGGTTAATCAATTTCCTCCCCCATAAAATTTGTTGTTTGTAGATTGTGTAATGTTTAAATATTAGTGTTAGTTTGATTGTAGTGTATATTACTGGTATTGTAATGAAATGTTTATTGTTGGTGGTAATGAATTTCGTGCAGAACACTGTTTATTGTTGTTTGATTATGGTATATGAAAACAGATAAACTGATGAAATATATGACAGTTGATATATCCAGTGAGAGAGAAAATAGAGCACTATGTTTATTGTTGTTTGATTATAGTAATTCTCCAGTTTGTTGAGTAATAAGAATATGGGTAGAACTAAAATTTCAGATTGTTGAGTAATTGTGTGGTTATCTGAAACTAATTCTACAGTTTGTCAAGTAAATAAGAATATGGGTAGAACTAAAATTCCAGATTGTTGAGTAATTGTTTGGTTAGCTGAAACTAATTCTGCAGTTTGTCGACTAAATAAGAATATGGGATAGAACTAAAATTCCAGATTGTTGAGTAAATAAGAATATGGGTAGAACTAAAATTCCAGATTGTTGAGTAATTGTGTGGATATCTGAAACTAATTCTGCAGTTTGTCGAGTAAATAAGAATATGGGGTAGAACTAAAATTCTAGATTGTTGAGTAATTGTGTGGTAAATTGATATTTCAGTCCTTCCATATCGTTTTATGATGGTATTTAGTGAAAAAACATGGTAACTAATATGTTTGTTCTCAGAATATGTAAACTTTTAGTCCTTCCATATCGTTTTATGATGATATTTAGTGAAGAAACATGGTAACTAATATGTTTGTTCTCATAATGTCTAACTAATATGTTTGTTCTCATAATATGTAAACTTTCAGTCCTCATCGTTTTATGATGGTATTTATTGAAAAAATATGGTAACTAATATGTTTGTTCTCATAATAAGTAAACTTTTAGTCCTTCCATATCGTTTTATGATGATATTTAGTGAACTACGCATATTTAACCCTTCACTCAACAAAGTCCGCTTTCAACTACACATATCTAACCCTTCACTTAACAAAGTCCGCTTTCAACTATGCATGTTTAACCCTTCACTCAACAAAGTCCGCTTTCAACTACGCATATTTAAACCTTCACTCAATAAAGTCCGCTTTCAATTACGCATATTTAATCCTCACTCAGCAAAGTCCGCTTTCAACTACGCATGTTTAACCTTTCACTCAACAAAGTCCGCTTTCAACTATGCATATTTAACCCTTAACTCAATAAAGTCCGCTTTCAACTATGTATGTTTAACCCTTCACTCAACAAGTTGAGTTCGCTTTCAACTACATCTTTAACCCTTCACTCAACAAAGTCCGCTTTCAACTACGCATGTTTAACCCTTCACTCAACAAAGTCCGCTTTATTACAACCACTAAATAACCTGAACAAGCAATGCATTTCCATAGATCAAATTAAGAAAAAAAAAATCTTCAAGTAATTTATTAACGTAGTTTCAAACAAACAAAAATAATCATAACAGGGAGTGTATAAAAACAAATCAATCCTCAATTCCAGAACACGCAGTGGATTTGGTCAATACTCAACTTCAGAACGAACAGTGGCCAAGCAAGAACCATAGGCGTAGGGGTTATATCTTCTCTTCTTGACACAGAATGAGATTACTGACCAGAATTAATATAGTGTTGATACATAACAGAATAAATTAAAAATCCCATACCTTCTCTTCGATGATGCCTGCTTCCCACCTAAATAGGCAGGAGGTCGAATCTCCCTCATCTCAACAACGTTGAGTTTAGCAAGTTCATGCAGTTGGATCATAGTCGGAATCTGCCTGTCGCGCCGCAAACTAACCCATAAACCTTTTTTATGGGGTGCGAGGTATTGTAGCACGTAAGTATCAGAGTTGAAGTTTGACCATTCTTCACCAATTTGCGCGTAAATCTCCTCCACTGACGCGTTCTGCCGAATTGAAAATACCGTAATTTCGCTGTTAAACCAACAACTTCCTAGGATTTTCTTGTCTTGAGCTTCATCACCGACCAACGCCATCTTCAGAATACCAATTTGAACTATCAATTTACAGAGGATCAACAATTCGATTCGATACAAATTATCAGTGAATTATATTGTATAATTGACATAATTAATATTCAAATAACGCCAAGAATACATTCAATTAACATTCATACGCAGAGAATACCTTAGAGCAGCACAGGAAATAGGGCACGATGCCTAAATCGACTAAATCGATTCTTGTTGCCGCCGCTTATCAATATCCTGCTGTCTTCGTTGCCGTTGTCGCCTCCTATCTTTATCCTGCAGTCGTCGCCGTTAGTTCTCGTTGTCGACAAAGTGGAAATGTGGTTGCACTCTTGCAGAAATGAGATAAATATTTCCCAAATGGGAATCGATTTTTCCAGCGAGGGAAGAAAAAAAAAAGGAAAAAAAGGGGGGGTTGGGGGGGGGGGGGGGGGGGGGGGGGGGGGGAGAAACAGACTTTTCAGGGTCATGGGGGGTTTAGGAAAAATAACTTATGTATTGGTAATCTAAAACATATATTTTTCAAATTAGGGGGTTTAAGATAACTTTTGGAGATATTTGATCCACCTAAATAACTGTGACTTTAAAATAATTATATTTCATCACTAATTAATTATTTGTAATATTTAAATATTAGATTAATAATTTATAAAGTTTTTTCAAAAGATTAACACATAATGAGTTTGGACATTAATATTGACGATGATTTTTCTTTCCCAATTAACGGCAAGAAATTAATTAGCAGGGAAATATATTCAATTCAATAATGATATCATTGGAAAACCTATTGAAATTGGTTTGTTTATAATTTTTCAAACTTGAAATGATGAATTGTGTAATATTTTTATGTAAACGAGTACGATTTGTAATTATCTAATTTTATAGGGGCATAGATATAAAAAACTCATTCAAATAATAATATTAATATAATATATATAATTATGACAAGGTAACTAGGTAAGGTTTGAGTAGCGGGCCAGGCCAGAGATGCCGAGGGTTTTGGGCTTTGAAGACAAAGCCCATGCAGTAAATGCCCCACAATTATTTTGACAATTTGACTGTGATGTTTCAATATTATATTTACTCGAATGGTTATGCAAAATAAAAAGGATACAATTTCTATAATTTAAGGGCTACACCATAATTTTTGGTATAGTTCCAATTTTATTTTTTTATTTTAAAAAATAAAAATTCCAAGAGCTTTTGTCGCACGATACGCACCACTCAAATCGTTCGAACTTATTTTAGTGATTTTAGTCATACAAGTTACGATATTTCAATTCGTAGAAAACCAACGTCTTGATCACAGTCCATTAATTTTAAAGTCAATATAGTTTGATCAAAACCTTTTAACCAAGTAATTTGTCTAGTTGGAAATTTAAAATTTTTCCATAAATTGATAATCTTTAAAGTAACAACAAATTTACAATTACATCAAACTTTAGTGAGAATTGTGTGATTATCCATTTAAGCCACAAACACAAAAAAGTCATACCAAGCCATGCGTATGTATATTCTTCAAAGGTACGTGTACGTAACACGGTGTCGTTTGTAGGAGTATAAATGGATAATAAACAGAATGGATGTGCAGTCTCCGAATCCGAATCCGTTTAGCATATCCGCTATCCGACTGATAATGAAAATGCTATCCGTATCCGAATTCGACGGATATTATCCGAATATCGGATTATCCGTATCCGTGAGGATATCCGATTAGTGAGTTATCCGATATCCGAATTCGAATCCGTTTATCTGTTTTACATATATTTTTTAATAAAAAATAATAGATTGAAATTTCATAACACAATTAAATATTAATATAACTAACTATAAATCTATTAAATCTATACACATTAATATGATATACGTTTACTGTTATTTTTTTTTTATAATTCTCAAATAATTATATAATGTGTAAATTAATATATGTTTCATCAACGTATAAAAAATATATAGATATATATATTATCGGATACGGATTACGGAAAACGGATATATCTAACGGATGTATAAACGGATTGGATGTTAAACGGATCAGATGTGTCATTACCATATCCTTATCCGTTTATAATTCGGATGTTTATAATCGGATACGGATAATATCCTCTTTAAAGAATTCGGATGCAAGCGGATATCGGATTTTCGGATATCCATTTACAGCCCACTCGTTTGCAATCTTTGCTATTAATTTTTTGGTCTAAAGTCTAAACCCATCGGTGCCGACTACGATAATTAATTTTCTTTCTAGGGTTAAGGTGAGACAGATGTCAGAAGTGACTAATTCCCTCATTGATAAAGGATAGTAGATCATGAGATTTAAAATTGCTCCATACTTAAAGTTAGAATTCAAATTCTTGATATTTGGTTTATGATGCACGGATACGGATACGGTCACACAGACAACGATTTAGAATTTTTTTTTTATTAATTTCTCATGTGAAATGTGTGTACATGATGTCTAATATTTCAAATAATTTTTAAAAAATATTGGTACATGGATGAATTTCTTACTCTGAACGGCACCCTGTGGATTAATCTTTGGTATTAATGAAATAATGGTGTGGTGATGGAAACTTGAGAGGGACGTGTAACTGTATCTCGCTATCTGCTAAAACAAATTGCACAAGCTACAACTTTGTTCATGCCAAGCTTAACGTTGCAGATTTGAAGTAAAGTCTTACTCGACTAGGTTTTGAATTTTGTGTCATCGCCACCCAATTAAATCTTGTTATCTGTATACGTAAATTAGGTCCTAAACGTGTCTTTTCTTTACGTAAATATTGTCTTTGTTGATTTAAAGAGGCATAAGAAGAGAAATATTAAAGAATTTACGGTTATGATGTACAGACACTTTTAAAAATATCATTTTATTGTGTTGTATTGTATTGTGTTGGATATTCGTGTCTGGTACCGTGTCCGACACTCCTCACATAGGAAATTCAAGAAAAAAATATATATCTCTTTATCCGTATTGTGTCGTGTTTGTATCGGTGTGTCCGTTTCATAATTTATAATCATATGTGGAGGGGAATTCAATTGTTCTAGCCTAAACACTAACAAGAAAAAAAAAATCCCGCTATAAATAGTTATAATTGTAAAAAGAATGCTTAAAAAATAATTAATTGCACCTACTAACAATGTGTGTGAAGGACACATGAAAAATCCATCCAAAAAACTACAATATTGTACCATTTTAAAATTTTTACAGTAATTCCTTTTCAATTTTAACATGTAATATGACTTCATATATACTATAATATAGTGATGATACGAATATTTGACTTTGATAATGTTAATTTAAATACGATGACATATGATCGTCTACATCAACGTAATGAATCCGCCACTTAAGGTATGACTTCATTCCACGGAAAGGTACATTGTTGGTACCAACTTGCAAGCACACCTTTTTCTTTGTCTAATGTATTGCTGGAGATTGTATGTATGATCGTAATCTCTATTGTCTCCCTTTAGTACATAGCATGAGTTGTAAAACTAGCTGGAAATGAGCGTGTGATCGGTGATGGAACCCCCTTTCTTTTCAAAATACGAGTACAAACACGATAATATATAATTCTATCGAAATAATTATTGCATGATAGATATCTCACATTGTATCCAACACATATTTTGATTCGTTTTGAAAATATCCGCGCATCAAGTGTAAGCCCGTAGTGGGTTCGATTCACTTATGATGTAAGAACATTTGTCCCGTGTAGTTGGTAAGCTGTAACTTATTGGCTACATATTAGGACATCATTCTTGTGATACCAAAGATTACACAAGCTTTCCAACCAAGAATAAAAGACTACATGAGTTTGGTTGAGAAACATCAGCAAATCTCAGAACCATTTCTAAGCATTACTGGCACAACATTACAACATTTATGAATCATCCTATAAAAGAAGGGCACTCAATTATTTACAAGCAAGATCGTGACGAGAGAATCGCATGCTACTGAAGGCAGACGTGACTAAATGTTTGGTCGTCAAGACGATACAATTGCTCAGAGTGGCCTCCCGTATTCCTGTGTTGGTTACTCCCATGATCTCAGGAAGCCTAAAACAAATTAAGCAATGCAACTCATATGACGAATTAAGAAAGGAGAAACAGTAATCAAATCATTGTTTCATGCGGCAGAATTGAGAATTGAGAAACGTAACCACGAAAGAAATGATTTTTTTCCTTCTTTATGCAGAAATGCAGGCAACAAGAAGCTGCTTGCTGTAACTGGAATGCACTGAAGGCAGAACTAAGAAGCTAAAACCAAATTAAGATTTAAGGTTTAAGGCATACTTATTGGTATTTCATCCAGCGACATATAAATCGAGTCGTCATCGCCGAGAATCCCCTGAACCAAAATATAAAACCATCAAAATCCCCTATTATAAATTGTCACAAAGCTTTTGTTCATTAGCAGTTCATTACGTTACCTCTCCACTGGGAAGGCCAACATCATCATTCAATGAATTTAACTCGGTTGGTACAGAAGAACAGTTCGGGCTACTGTTTCCTAGCAATTCTGATATCATAAGTCCATAACCATCCTGAACGTCGGGAATCTCATTAGCATTATGTACATTATTACGAAAGCCATCCAGATCACTGGATACAATATCTCCCCTGTATAGCCCAGATATGCTAGATTTAGAAGAATCCCAAAAGACAAGCATATAATATAATGAATATAGTTGCACATTCCAACATAAACTAACCTGCTCTCAGGATTGCCGAAGGCATCATCTTCTCGAGCAGAATCACTTTCCAAATCAATAACCTCAATGTCAGTATCATTAATCCCATGTTGACCATTCCTCTTAGGCAGATTGAAACTATTATTATTATTAACATTATTTGTGGACAAATCAATATCAATAGGTCTCGCTTCTTCATGAGTTCCAGCATCACGATTCTCATTGATGTCACAATTTCCACCAAGATTGAGGTCACAAGTCCTGAATGATCCTGGAAACAACTGCTTCTCTTGCATGAAGTCGTATGGAAGGTCCACGGTCTTCTGCTCAGAAGATGGAGTCCCATGAGAAGAACTCTGTGAAGTTATTTGCTCATGTAAAGTTGGCTGATTTTCCATTGAAACAGAAGGAACCCATTCCCGAAGTTTCTTAAAACTCTCCCTACTATCAATGTCATCATCCATTGCTCTTTTTTCACCTCTCTCCATAACAGTTCTTTCTGGAAAAGACTCAGATCCCGAGCACTGTTCAGGCATGATAGAGTACACAACATCGAGTTCTTTCTCCGCAGCTGGAGCCTGCAAAACATCAGATTCAGGGCTTTTTAATTCTTGATTTTGGTGAACACCAACTGTAACGGCTTCAGAGCCTTCAGAAAGGTTTCTTGCAGTATTATTCTCATCTTCATAAACGGCATCATGTTCACGATGAGCTTCTTCAGTGGGAATATTCTCAAATGTGGCCTCCTTATTCTGTTCCAGGTTCTGTTCCAATTGATTATCATTCATTTCTTCTTTTCCCATCTCTTCATGAAACTTATTAGCATCATCAGACCCTTTGATTGTTTCCCCATCAGCATCCGCATCTGATTTTTGAATCTTTCCATTACTCGGGCTTGCTTTTGCACCTGAATCCTCCAGTGAATTTCCACTGTTACTTTCTGGAGTTATTTCACCGTTGGCCACAGGTTCCATGCCTGGAGGAGACCTACTCTTTTCATCCGAGGATCCTGATCTTCCCAATTCTCTCCTCGCTCTCAACCCCAAAGAATTATATTCATCAGAATATTTTCTCCTCCCGGGCCCCACATCCGAGCGGGTTTGAGCTGATCCCTCAAAGCCATTGTTGTGCCACTTTCCTGAGAGTGCATGTGGTGGCAGCAGTCCCTTAGAAACCAAATACTCAGCTGCAAGCTTACCAGCTTCGACAAATATGTCTGGAGGACGGTTTGGTGGCTGGAACTGCCTTGAACCACCACCACCACTGCGGCCATAGCCACCACGGCCATAGTTCCTATGCTCAGAATTATAGAACCGATTATGACCTCTCCCCATACCCTCAGGCGAAATCCGAGAAGAAGCTGCAGCCACACCCCTCATCACCATACCATTTGATCTGTACCCATTCCCGGGCCCAAGCCGATGCCTTGCATGCATTTTACAGATGACGAGATGTGTATATATGTGCAATTAGATCAGCAACTGATAAACGTCCTAGAAGATACCTGTTTTTCACCAGATCCTCAAAATGTCAACCGTAAAAATACTCATCACGAAGGCACATTCATAAGTTCTCTAAACCATATATCATATATCAAGCTAGAGCATCACAATACATTGTAAAACTAGAAATCTAAAACAAATATTAGCTCCGGCGGTGGTCATGATTCTTGATGATGATGATGATGTTTTCATGATAATAATAATAATAAATATTATTAAAAGCATGTAAAAATATTTATCATAACAACAACAATAAACTGGCTTAAGAAATACGCTCTGAATACACAGGGTAAAATACCATCAAGTCATACCACAGACCCTATCAAATCATCTTAAGAATTTCGTAGAAGCCCTAAAAAAGATAAGTCTTTTTGATTCATTTCTTGATTACTTGAATTCTATTTTCACCAACATATTTGAGCACTCATGAATACATCTGTCTATAAGATCAGGTTTTCAAATATCAGACTAGCGATTGGCGAACCAAAAATGTAAAATTCAAATTCAGTGCAGTAGTGTGGTTCTTTTACCTTATCAATTAGAGGGGAGGTCCAAAGCCGGAATTTAGGGTTTCAGTCTTTCGGATCCAGTCCTCAATTTGTCATCATCAATTCAATCGCCACAACCCCAAATAATTGAATTCTTCACCTCAGTCAACAGAAACAAATTAATTACCCAGCTAGCATAAAATCAAAGACGCAGATGTATAACAACCCAGAAGTGCGTGCTTGTGTGTCTATTTTAAATCAATTATTGACCCAATTCCGCCATTCTTAGAGGTAAGGAAGAACAATCCAATTCTCTGATTCCTACTCCGTATTATCTGTCTCCTTTTTCTGTTATTTTACTTGAGAAATTTTGTAGAAGAAAGAAACCCAGTCCAAGGGCAGGAAAAAATTCCTCTTTTTCTAAGAGGAAGGTAGGGTGAAATTCTAACTCTAGCGCACTATTCACGAGCCTAGTTTAAAATAGTATATTTTTTTAGGATATTTTAATTGTGGTGTAAGACGTGTTTTGTCTTCACTGTACATATGATGAAGACGTTTTTTTGAAAAACGTCTTCATCAGGTTTGCACTTTGACCAAAATTAAGTGGTTCGCGGACCAAAAAGCTGATGAAGGCGTTTTTTCAGAAAATTAACAAATTGTAATGATTTAAACAATACATATTCGAAAATAAAATGCTATTATTTATCCTCATTAAAAGAAAGAGAGAAGTACCTATAGAATTTTATTCCGATAATTTATTACTTTTACTCATTTAATAATAATAATAATAATAATAATAATAATATTTGTTATCACTTTGTGCGAGAAATTCTCGAAGAAGAGCAGATTGTTCTTCATAATATTTGGACTATGGATAATTCTGCAAATATAATGATCAAGGTGCATGGTGATAAAAGTCAAGTTTAAACATTATTTAGACTCGGTTAATATCATGCACTTTTGAGTTGGCGCATGCGGACACTATAGCACCCGAGCGCCAGGTACCACATCCCCCGCACCGGGACCCGACCCATATATGAAATGGAAGTCCATACACGTGCTAAATCATGGCAAACGGGGACATAACACACACGATATGCTAGGCGGGAGCTAACCCTTAAACCATTCAAGATCAAGATAATATAAAAATCAGAGCGATAATAAAATGTGGAAGCAAATACTAACATATATTATATACAACGAGCTATCAAGCTCCAAAATAGATATACAAGTTCTGTCTAAGTATTCTATGGCCCACACGGCCTAACAAAATCATAACGCTCCAAATATGTAATCATATACAAAAATAAGAGTATGAGTGTACGCGAAACTGAAAGGAAGTGCTAAAACACTAATGCAAGACCTAGACGACTTGTATTCCCGCCTAGCACTCTTTAAACTTGCACAACACAACTGAAAACAATCCGGATTCAGTCTATAGGAGACTGGTGCATATAAAACAGGGTATAAATATAAATATCGCAGAATTTAAACGCATACATGCAAGCCATAATCCCAAATGAAGTTTTAGAGTAATTTTCCCAAGTAGGTAAAACAAAAGAAGACATCATCGGGATTACCACTATCATATTTAACCATTAGGGTATTCATGGCCCTGGCGAGTGGACGTGCATTATCTCCAACCAACACTTTGTGTATTCATAATCATTATTCATTAATTATCATACATATATTCTTTTGTGCACATTCATATGATTCATAATCATAAATATACACCTTTTCCCTCCGGGTGGTGGACGCGCTTGCAAAACCCGACCACCGGTCCATACATAGGCCAATGGGGGTACATGAATCCCACAAGGGCACTCAGCTCCCATTGTTGGAAAATACGAATCAGAAAGCAGCGTAATTTAAAAAAATTTCCAACAAAAGGACCTTGGTAAAGCTCGAATCTTCAAACTTCTAATTTGAAGCTCTCTAGAGATAGTCCACCAACTTGATCACAATCTAACTAGTAAGGATGCTAGTTCTCTAGTTAGTGTTTAGGCTTAACCTAGGGTTTAATTTATCTTGGAGAAAGGATGGTGTTCAACACATGAACCAAAAGAATTGTCAATTAGCTCTAAAGCTCCCCTATTTATAATAAGGGAGTGGCCGAAAATCCTAGTCCTTATGGGCTAGGGTTTTGGTCTCTCTCTTTCCTATTACTTGATCATCAAGTAATTTTGACTTTGACTTTGAATTCAAATTCAAATCAACTTTCAAGAGAGCTAAAAATATCCAAACTATTTTTGGATAATTTTATACTTTATTTATTTAAAATAAATAACTTATTTTATCTAATTAATTAATTCATAATTAATTAACTAGATTATTTTTCTCCAAAATAAGACTTTCTTTTTAATTCAAAATTAAACCAAAGTCTATTAAATAATTAACAACTTAATTATTTAATATCCAATTAAATAGTCACGTGTGGCACACGTGTCATAATGACACGTGTCCAGTCACGTGACCCACACGTGTGATTTCACACGTGTGGAACCCTCTAGACCCGATTAACTCGTTTAATCATTTTAAAGCCTCAACTCATGTAACCAAGTTGTTGTGTGTGACCCTCTAGGTTCTCAATTCAATTAGCAGTGACCCTAATTAATTAATTCACTAATTAATTAATCAGTCCACAGATTAAACGACCATAGTCTAGCAACAGGTGTTTAACCCCTAGCTGAATTGGAATGTTCAGATTCGACAGAACCTTTAAGTCATTGATTCATGTGAGATACAATCCTCCTACTTACTATCTCTCAACCAAGATCTAGGGCAAGGGAATAATCAGAACCCTAATAATCCGGTCTTAGAGCTAAGTGCATTTCATATCCATTTGATCTCAATCCAAGAAACCCTTTTCTTGATGTCTTGATCTACTGCCTTGGCCAAGGACTCCATATGACATATGAATGACTTACACAAAAAGAGATCACCTTGCAAATGCAAGTGTAGGTCCTATCTTGATTCTCATTCACTTTCATGAATCACTTGTGTAGCCCCAGCATAAGCCTTGAATCAGTTGTCTAAGGCGACACCCTTTAAAGCTTATACCTAAGACTACAGAGTTAACTCATAAAGTGACAAGGAACCTCAAGTCTTAAGGATCAATTAATCACATCAATGACTCGTGAGATATTTCCTAATCTGGAAGTTTCCATTTCCTGAAATAGAAACTTCCTTCCCCATTTAGGAATGTTCTCACACGGGGCACCTCAGTGAACTTACTTATTAAAGTAAGCACCCTCATGTATCACGCACGTATCAACTATACACTTTGCACCTCCATGAAACAAGGTGGTCCTTCTTAAGGGCGTGATCCCACAAGCAAGCCTTAGAGGAGTCAGGTTGACACTCCCACTATCGGTAGGACTCATCGGCTTGGAGTATTTTACTAATCATGACTTATGTGATATAGGGCTCGTTCCATGAACCATTTCACCTAAATGGTAGAGTCCTAAAGTCATCAGGATTAGGGGAGTTCTTATACATGCACAGCTAAAGTAAACGCATACCAAACAAGAGCATATAAAGAAGTGTTGCCTCAATTCGTTATTTCATTCAAAGATTGTCTGTGATTATAATAAGGAAAAGCACAAAGTGGATATACAATCGGCTTTCTAGGGCACTATTCCTAACACCCATTCCCCGCTAATCTCCTAGCGAGGTTCGGTATCACCGTAGTTTGGTTGGAACTAGTACATGGGATCACCGTCGGCCCTTGCCTCCCCGGATAGCCACATGTACTAAGTCCCTGGGCCCGTGCAATTACAATCATGTCTCGCCAAAATCATAAGGTAAGATTCATAAATGGAAGGTCATACGTTTGAAATCATTTACCCAAAATGACTCGATATATAAATATACTAATTTGGCTCAAATCTTTCACATAAGGGATATATTGGGTTGTCATAGCTATTAGAAGAGAAACCCACCTTCAAAGACAAAAGAAGAAGAGCAAGAATCTCAAGGATCGCCCTCGTCTCCGACCAAACCCGAATCTGTGCAAAAGAGAGTGAAGTGAGACTCAATATGACCATATACGATGCACGCCAATGCTATGATCATGATATGAGATGCATACGAGGTATAACTCATGTTATGAGGCCATATAACCAAGTAATTCATTCAACACATTCCATACTTGAAGGTTCCACGTTCAAACATTTTACAATTCATAGCAATTCAAGTCATGGATTTCATATAACAAGTAAAACTCAAATATACCAAGTTTACAATTATAAAATAAACAAATAAAGGTATTCAAATCATGAACGGAAATTAGATAACAAATTAATTCCATTTTAAAAATAAATATTCATAAAATAAAATTTTCAATGAATTAAAATAAAATAATTAAAAGAATAATTATAATAAACAACTAATGACATAATTAATTAATTTAAATGCGTAACTTCATAAACACATACTTCATACCTGTACGGCAGAAAAGTCGGGGCGTCACAGACACATTTGAAGGCACTGCTATGTGATTGAGAGATGAAGTTGTTTGTATTTGGTAGGATCACAAATTGTGTTAAGGTGAAGATTTGTTGGTTTGTGGCAAAATTTGTATCCCACATTGGAATCCTAGGTTAGGACAATTGCTTTTTGTCCCACATAGGAATTTTGTAATAATTTGGAGAGGAGTTAACACTATAAATAGGCTCCCCCCTTCTAGTTTAGTGCATCCAAACAAAGTCTCTCTCTCACTTTGTAATATTTCTTTAGTAAAATATATTTGAGTAGTGTCCAAATTTGGTGTTCTTTTCTTTAAGACTTTTAATAGCCTTATTTTTGGGTTATTTAGTTTATTATTTTACCTGGTTTTCTTTGTATAATTTTAGACATTATAGTTCTAAATATTATTCGATACTTTCGCAACATTTACGACAATCTTCCATCAATCTGTATTACTCTAACGATTTCAGAATCACATCCGATCATGATTTTGCTTAACCTTCTCTCCCAAGCCATTCTTAATCCCTCACAAAGCCCAAGAATTTTTACAAATGTAATGGTAATATCTCTCAGCTTCATAGAGAACCCACAAATCCAGGTTCCATTCTCATCACTAATTGGCCTCCTACTGCGGCTTATCTACTTTGAGAATAGAGGCACCCATTAGTATTCAATTTTACTCATCCTGGCGGTAGTTTACTCCATCCCATCAATAATCTTTTCTCTTTTAATTTAGTTTTGTGCTTCCATATCTGTTCAATGTCTATGACGAGAATCATAATATTCTTCACAGTAATGTAGGTTCGTTCTTTCCTACCTTGATATTCCCAAGCATTTTGCACCTTCCATATATTCTAAATAGCCGCCATGAAAGTGCTCTGCCACCTGCATGCAACCACTATTTTTCGTCCTGAATTAGGAATTCGGTTTGCAACACAACCAGTTTTCCCCACCATATTATGGAAAGACGTAAGGTCTGTCTTATGTATTAGTCTTTCCTAGACTTTTCGCGTGATGGGACAACGGATCAACATGTGCTCAATGTCCTATCTCATAACACCATTGCCACACTAAGCCTCATCTTTCATGTCGAACCTTAGAGCATTTGTTAGTAGGTTCTCATGTTGGATACGACAACAAATTTTTTTTAGTTTTTGTCAGAAGTTGTTGCCAAATCCAATGCCACTCTCCCTCAATCGTTTCATAACTATTTTGTAGCAGGTTGTAGGCAGACTTACAAAGTAAAGATGATACTGCTCTCCCCTGGCCAAATCAATTTGTCTCTATTTTTTCACTAATCAAATTCGCCACTTTTAGCTTATCTTCATCCACGTGAATATCCCCTTCTACCATAATGTTATCTCCTCTGGTAGCAACTTTTCAACCGGTTTTCGCCAACAAAGCAATGTTAATTTTTTCGGGCTTCTCTAAACCCGAGTCCAACTCGTTTTTTAGTATTGACACCTTATGCCATCCTACTAGATGGGTTTTCCTCTTAGCAATATTCGAAAATCAGAGAAAGTTTCGATTAATTTGGTCGAGACGATCGCACACGTAACAGAAAATCTAATTTGTATGTATAAGATAAATCAAAATCGAAGTCATGACCAATTGAATAAGGAAAGAGTTAGGGATTGGTAGAAATATTTGAATGGTAGTCTGACGTAATGAAAATTATAGTCTAGACCTGTGACGCCCCGTCTCTTCGGTAACCCAGGTATGACGTCACGAGAGTGCTACTTGCGTGTTTAAATTATTTATTTATGCAATTACGTGTTGATTATGATGATTATATGCTAACTTGAATTTATATGAATTAATTGTTAAGGATATATGCTTATACTTGAACGTTTTGCTCGTATGACCTCGAACTTGATCCATTTGCTTTCTAATTTGATTCAGATTTTTGTGGAAACTTGATATGCCTGAGATATATGAGTTATGAACGTGGTCTTGGACCATTTTTGTGGAAACGGGACTTAAGGGCCTCAAAAACTTTTACCGCACCTTGGGTTCCAGGCGGCTTAACTAGAGCTCAGGGATTCGGATTCAAATTCCGCCACCACCGTTGGACTTGTATCGACGATATGGATCCAATAGAATAAGCCTTATAATTTTTTAAACCCATTTAAACCTTCAAAACTTCACCGAACCGAACCCCTTGTGCACGAACGTACCCGCCACCCTTTCCTGTTTTGCTTGTGTTTGACCCGTTTTAACTCCAAATGACCCAGTTCTTAAACCCATATTACCCCAACTTAACCCTTTCTCTTCTCTCACTCACCCCATTCAGACCTCACTCAAGAAAAAGAAAGGAGAACAGCTCCAAGGAAGAAAGAAGAGAGGAAGAAGGAACTATTCACTTTCTTTCACATTTGAGCTCATAACTCCACCGTTTCTCATCCAATTCAAGAGGTAAGCATATATTTGTGTTCTCCATCTTTTTGTGGTTCTTTTAAGCCATGAATATCTGATTTTAACTTAAGATTGATCATGTTATGAGAATATGAATGAATAGTAAGGGTTTAGGATAAATTGTGAAGCTTGTGCTCTACCTTACTTTATTTCTTGAATTTAGACTTGTTATATGATCTAGCTAGCTCCTTTATTGTATTTATGAACATGGATTTCATGGTAGTTGGTTGTAGCTTGGATCACCATTGTTAAACTTCATGATTATTGAACTTTAAATTGGTAAAATGAACTATAGGCTTTCATGTTGTTGTTCCTACGTTTAGCTGCTAAAATGGTTCGTTTTATGCTTGCTTCTTGCTTGTTTTTTTCTTGCTGGTTGATGCCCCTTTTTCCCCTCCACTAGGCTGCCCTATTTTGCTTCGATTTTCTTCATGTCTGCAACTGGGGCGAGGCCGCGATCGTCCATGTGCAAAATTAGCGCGACCACGAGACCACTAATATTTTATTTTTGCTACTGGAACTAAGTCGCGGTCGCGGCGTTTTGCTGCACGGTCGCGACGTACATGCAGGTGAGCTACTGGAGTAGCGTTGCGGCCACCGCGTTTTGCTGCACTGCCGCTACCGGGGGGTGGGGGGCAGTTTTGCTTCTAAAGTTGCACCGCGGCCGCGCCGATTTTTGTCACGACCACGCCATGGTTGCAACTTATGTATGTGATCTTTTCTTGATTTGTTGAGTGTTGTACGATCTTTCTTGCTTCGTTTATGGTTTGTATATGTTGTTAACTTGTTATATATCATGTTATGCTCCTTGTTATGAACTTTTACAAGGAAAGAGTTGCTTATATGCGAAGTATGACCTAATGTGACCTAAGTGCCATCTTGTTTCGTTTCATACACATCACTTGCATTCATATGGATTTGCCGAGCGTCTATTTTGTTCATATTGAGTCTAAATTATGTATTTTGAGTTCAGTTTGCAAAGGTGCACCCAGGGTGGTGTTTTATCGGTCAAGTTGATTCTGGGGTGAATCAATCATTGGTGTAAGGTGAGGTTAGGATATAGATAAACCCTAATACAATGTGCTCGTTTTCGAATGCATGCGACTTATAAGCCTTATGTATATGTAAATATGTGTGAGGTATGTATTTTGATGGTTTTGTCATACATTTGAAAGTACGAAAGCTGTGTATGAGCCTATGTATGCTTAGTGTCGTTTTTTATATGGTTTTGAGGTAAGTATGTGTGGTATGAATGTACATATGATATGATAAGTACGATATGCATGAGTTATGTTTTTCCGTAGCGGGATTTGATCTTGAACTTGAATATGAATTTGATGGGCCCTGGAGATTGGTACGAAGGAGCCCCGGGACGGTGTCGGGCCATCAGGTCAACTCCGGAGTATGATTTCCGTTTGAAAGGATCAACCCAGAACCTATCAGGAGGTTTGATTGGGGGATGGAATCCTCGGGGGTGAGAGTCATACACTCACGACCCACACATACAACACGGTTAGGGCGTATACACCCTTCCATCACCTGGAGGAGAGGTAGGCTTGCTTGAATTTGGATACGTTTGATTTGTTTTGATACGATATGTGTTGGGAGTAAGGTTGGTTTGAACTCGTATCCGTCAAGTCTTGTTACGTTTGTCATAAGTTCGTGAAATTGGGGTAGATTCATAAATTAAGGTAAAATTTGGAATATTATTAACCTAATTTGCTTGAAATGTATGCTAAGTTTGACTTGATATGAACGTACACTTTGATATACATAGTTAAGTTTCGTTTTGTCCTGTTTGTAAGTCACCCTATATATATATTATCACGGGCGAATGTTTTGGTGTGTAAAAACTAATCTCAGATTCACGAACATCTACATTTGAACGTGCTATGCTCTATGTATATGTAAGTGTGTGTGGGTAGCCCCTCACTCAGTCTTTGGACTGACCCCTCCCCTCCCCTTATTTTTAGCCTTGCAGGTTTTGCTTTGGAGTTCGAGCTAGGCGGCGTGAGTCGGTCTTGGAGTCTCTTTTGAGTCGAGTCTTTTGTATAAGTTTGGTCCTTTTGCATACGCATTTTGATATTCGATTAAGTTTGTATGATTTGATCGTACGTATATATAAGTATGCATCGTTTAAATTTTATGCTTGATATTCGGGACTAGATATCTATGCTAGTTGAACCCGTTACCTGCTTATGTTTGAATTTTTGTATGACACGATTACGCTTCCGTACTTGTATTCGTTGTTTGATTTGTGAAGTCAGGGTCTACATCCCACCTCGCTTAGGTGCGAGTTTGTCTGTCTCCCGTTGCTTGGTTCAAGTCGGGCTTGCTATCTCGTATGTGGATTGGGTTTAGGTGCGGGGGATGTGGTGACCCACCGTGCGGGGTGCTACAAGACCCGACTCAATCGAATTCAATTAATTAAAAGGATAAGTGTATTACATTTGTTATGGTTTATCACTCTTCCGAAATTTTTCACCAACCACATGACAAATGTAAAATATTCGTCTCTTGTTACGATGATTTAGGTAAGACATCTATGTACACTTTTAGAGATTAGGTATTAAAATTTAATTCGTGTCAAATGTTTGGAGGTAAATCTTTAAGTTAATACAATGAATATGGATTTAAAAAAAAAAAAAAGAACAGTTAAAATATAAAAATGTGGTTTAAATAATGGCAATCATAAACTCAATATTGTACCTAGTGCTCATCACGTATTGTCTATGGCCGCCTCAGATTGCATCTTTAAGACGGCCTAACTTTTTGTACATTCTTGCATTATGCTTCACTATATCTTATATGATATTTAAACTCATAAATATATAATTATTTTTTTATCACTTAAGAAATTAATGCATAATTCGTTTTTTTTTTTTTTTAAGTTTATTTATTTGAGTTCGAATTGGATTGGATTATCGGGTGTTAAGTTCTCTTTCTACCGATAATAGTCATATTCAATTATTTATTCACTAAGTTATTCATGAAATTAAAGTAAGAGAACTGATATTAACTTTTTAAGTAGACGTATAATATATTTTAAAAGAAATTATGTAATCGTACTCATATTATTAATCATATAGTAAAGTAAATATTGCCCAAACTTTTCATAAATAATGGTAAAAATTGACAAATTTCAGATTTTAAACAATATTCAAGAATAGTGTTTTTATAAATTATTTTGCTTATCTAATTTATGAAACTTCTACAAAAAAAAAATAATTTCTACCAAAAAAAATTATGAAACAATATTTAATATAAAATAAATTATAAAATTTATATCAGAGATAAAAACAACTTGTCCCATGTTCTATGAGTTTTTTTTTTTTTTTTTTTACTTTTTATTCGAATATTAAATATTTCATATGGTCTTCTTATTTTGATTTTTTTTTTCAAATTGTTATCTCAATCAATTAAGTGTTAATATGGGGTCGTTTTGATATTAAATTTTAATTAGAAATTAACCATGTGTCAATATTAATTGATTGAGATAATAATTTAATTTTTTAAAAAAATACATATAGTATTTAAAAGTTCCGATGAAAAATTAAAAAAATTGTTTTAAATATCTATGCTAAACTATTTTTATGAGGGTCTTTACGGCGTTCTTCTTCTCCCATTTGAGTAATTTACAGAGTCTAGCCGTTGGGCAAATCCCACCAGAAATCACCGACAGAGTCCCCAATTCGAGTGATTTTGAGTTTTAGGGTTCATCAATTTCAATAAAATAAAGAAATGTTCAATAGTCCGATTCGTAAATAGCGTAGAAAAGGGAGCAAAAGCTCTTTCTTAATCCCAAACCCCTCGGTGGTGGTGGTGGTGGTGGTGGTGGGTGGAATTGGAATTGTGTGTAATCTCGAATCGGAATGGCTGTATGAAGAGCGGCGGTGGTGGTGGAGAGATGTCGTCGGGAGGCGAGTACGGCGATCGCGCAGTATTGTTGCCCGTCAGTTCGCCGGCGTCCGACGGGGATCTGGAACGGGGAAGCGTCCAATCGCCGGGTAGGAGTAGTACGACGAGCAATAAGGGGGGATTTGGGTCTGATCTTCTGAAGCGCTTAGATCGCGGGTTGACGGGTTCTGGTCGGAGATTGAGCGTCGTGGTCCGATCCGATAGGGAGCACCACCGCTTGTCTTCTACCTCTCCGCCTTCTTCTCCGGCGCTTTCGGAGCGCAAGGTTAGTGCTAATTCACCCAGAGACGAAGACTATCTTGCGGAGAGTGCACCGCCGGAGTGGGCGTTGCTGCTCCTCGGGTGCCTCCTTGGTGTTGCTACGGGTCTTTGTGTCGCCGCTTTTAACCGTGGGGTAAGTTCTGAAGATTCAAAATTTTTACCTTTTGTGTTGATGTTTTGATTGGAGTAGCGGATTTATTCCGTTTGTAGACGTCTGTTTATTGTTCAATTGAAGTGCTTGGAATTTTAGATTCTTCTTAACTGAGGTCTGGAAGATAATTGGAAATGGAGGGAGGGTTGACTAAAGTGGTTTTTGGTTTGTCCTAGGTATGGATATGCAGAATGATTAGCGCGGAATAACTTGCTAGGAGAGATCTTCACATCCGTATAATTTTGCATGAATAGGATGATTGGCACTTTAAGAAATTTGTGGGCTTGCTGCTTAAGTTATTTAGACGGCAATATATTGGATGGATAGCTAGAAAGTTTTAGGTGCCTTTTGTTTGGTTAGTGTTCTAGGATGAATGTTTCAAGTACATTTAGAAATCCTAGGGTTTTGGTATTAGATGGTGGCTTTCGGTTGCTGATCAATGGTCAGATCTGAAAGATTGGACTCTTTGAATTGTCATCATTGTATTGGAATCCTAGCCATTCTAATGCTTCAAGATAGATTTATGTTACTTTAATGTTTACGTGTATGGACTCTGGCTAGTGCCTTGCGGATCTCTTTGGTGTTCAACTAGCTAAATCTCCACATGTGAAGTGCATTCTGAATTTTGCTTTCGTAGCTTTAGCTCCTAATTAAAAGCAGCTTTGATATCCTTCTCACTTGTCTGTACTGTGATTAGTCGGTAACAAAATTCCCTACACCAATTCTTGAATTGTCAGGGACTAAAAATGATTCTGATGGTTTCTTATTGTATTGCAATGAAGAATTGGATTAGAAGAATCTATTTTATATTTTTCAGATAGATAGGATGGTGTCTGTTTCTTATTTTTTCTCTTTTCATTCAGGTACATGTAATACATGAATGGGCTTGGGCAGGTACTCCAAATGAGGGTGCTGCTTGGCTTCGTCTACAAAGGCTAGCTGATACTTGGCACCGGATACTTCTGATACCAGTTCTCGGTGGAGTTATTGTGGGTGTTTTGCATGGTCTTCTTGATATACTGGATCAAATAAAGCAGTCCACTTCTTCCCAAGGACAAGGGCTGGACCTGCTTTCTGCAATATACCCTACTGTGAAGGCTATTCAGGCTGCTGTAACTTTAGGTACTGGCTGTTCTTTGGGTCCTGAAGGCCCCAGTGTTGATATTGGGAAGTCATGTGCCAATGCATGCTCAGTGACAATGGAAAATAACAGGGAAAGGAAAATTGCTCTTGTAGCTGCCGGAGCTGCTGCTGGAATTGCTTCAGGTAATTCCCCTATTTCTCTTGATCAGTTTTGAGTGGTTAATTTGGGTTTTGAGCTTTCTGGACATTCTGTTATCCTGTCCTTTTTTGGTTGTCAACTCCAGCTGTCCGTTATTTATCTCTATTTCCTTCTCTCTATTCTTTTATAAATTTTTTCTAGGCATTTCAGTGCTCACTCAGCCTGTGGGTAGATGGAGATATTACTCTGTGTTTATTTATTTTGGATCGAACTTTTTGGTAGATGAGTCGCAATTTTCCACATGTGTACCCCAGGTTTCAATGCAGCTGTTGCTGGATCTTTCTTTGCAATCGAAACAGTTTTGAGGCCTCTCCGTGCTGAAAACTCTCCTCCATTTACTACTGCAATGATAATATTGGCCTCTGTCATCTCATCTACTGTATCAAATGCCGTGCTTGGGGAGAAACAGGCTTTTACAGTGCCCACGTATGATTTGAAATCTGCTGCTGGTATTTGATCTGATTCTAGTTTCTGTAAAACTGAAAACATTTGGGTTGCTAGCTGATTATTTTCAGTATTCTGAACACAGTGGCACTGTCTCCAATTTTTCATTATGAATGGTTTTATCTGTGCAAGTGTTCTTAAATCATACCCAATTGCTTGTTTTTGTGTTGTAGGATGACAGATGCACATATTGGTAGCATATATGTTGTATAAATAACTGCCGAACAGGAATTTCTCTTGGTCTTTGAAAGGAAAAATGTGACTTTTGGTTATACCATCAAATTAAATACTTATAAGACTCCTGCTTTAGTCAAATGATGGATTTGATTGAAATGAGTTCCCTATTACATTTCTATCATAAAACTAGCACAAGTTATTCATTAAGTTTTTTTTGCTTTGTACTTGAAATGAATGCAAATAGTTGATCTTCTGTTTGCCACTGAAGAATGGGTTGCACTTTTCCTGAGGATCTAATCATTTGTTAACTGTTGATAACTCAAATAATTAAAGTGAAAGAAATGGAGTGCAAAATTTGCACCTTGAACATACAGACAGTTTTAAGCGTTGCTGTTGTTAAGTTTTTTATTATGCCAAACAGGATACTTGTCTGACATTGAATTTTCATTCTCTTTGCAGAGCTACCTTTGTACCTTATATTGGGGATGTTATGTGGAGTGGTCAGTGTGGCTTTTACCCGCTTGCTTGCTTGGTTCGATAAGGCATTTCAGTTTATTAGAGAGAAATTAGGTGTTCCAGATGTAGTTTGTCCTGCTTTGGGAGGTTTAGGAGCTGGGTTAATAGCTCTAAAGTATCCCGGAATTTTGTATTGGGGTTTCAATAATGTTGATGAAATTTTACATACTGGAAAGATTGCATCGGCTCCTGGAATCTGGCTTCTTGCTCAGTTGTCTGCAGCAAAAGTTGTTGCTACTGCTCTATGTAAGGGGTCTGGTCTTGTTGGTGGCTTATATGCCCCAAGTTTGATGATTGGTGCTGCTGTTGGGGCAGTTTTTGGGGGCTGTGCTGGGGACCTTATTAATCCAGCTATTCCCGGAAATGCTGCTGTTGCTGAGCCACAGGCCTATGCATTGGTAATACCCTCTGCGGTTTTAGACCTATTTATGAATCTTCCTTGTATTTGCTTATTCTATGCATTTTATGTTTGACATTGTCTTTCTGCCCCTTCTGGGCCTTACTGTAGGTTGGAATGGCTGCAACATTAGCTTCTGTTTGTTCAGTTCCTTTAACGTCAGTTCTTCTTCTCTTTGAGCTGACTAAAGACTACAGAATCTTGCTTCCCCTCATGGTAAGTCCCAACCATAACTTGGATTATGGTTCATATATATGTGTTTTCCAGGAAGCCGCCTGATCCTACTGGACAGGGTAGGATCGACACGTGTTGCAACCTTTGATTTTATAGGTTTTCTAGATCTAGGTTAACATTTATAATTTGCTGCAATTTCCTTAACAATATAATCTTTTAAGAATTTTCTAGACATTCTCGACTGAGATATTAGAGCCTCACGAGTGTTATCATAGGTTTATTCTTTGAATCTAAATTAAATTCCCATTTAAAGGCACTTAGTAAATTCCTTTTTCATTCTTAGCGAAGGATGTTAATTACTGGATTGGTGTCATTTCCAAATAATAAACTGCTGGTTGCGGCAAGAGTTCTACTTTTCGTCTCTAGGGCGAATTTTCCCCGTACTGATTCTAGCAAAATTCTTCCTGAGATACAACCACCAACTTTCTTAGACAGCAACAACACATAATGTAGGAACAATTGAATTTAGAGTATTTAGATCTCTCAATCTCTTGAAATAAGAGATTTGAATGTGTAAATGAAGTTAAAATGATGGTGCAAGGATTATGGTAGAATTATTTTATCAAACATTGTGGCCTTTGACAGAAATACGTGAACTTTGAGGCCACACATATCTGTTGATTCCCTTTGTAGGCTCTTTGAATCTGAGACACCAACAAGTCGGTTTTCCTGATTCATTGAATGCGGATGCTTTCATTTAAAACTCACGTTTGGATGCATTTGTTTCACCAAATAAGCTAGCTTCACCCCACAGATATATATTATGACATTTATCTAGAAACTAAATTACATAATTTAGCAAATTTTGGTAGTTCCTTGAGGGGGCTATTAGCCTCTCCCCGCTGTGCCATGAAATTGCTTTGGTGGTTGTCTCCCTGGAGTGCAAATGTTGTTTTAGTTTCTTATTATCCTAGACATCCCTCTTTAAGGAAAAATTTAAAACTGAAACTTTTTTTTTAGTTTTGATTTATCTTTGTACACCATCTATACGGCAATTGCTCTTAAACTGCACTCTAAATTCCGATGTATATTCGAAACTTCATGTTTGAGTGGAATACTATGTATGATTGGTGTCTTGTGAACCCTTTGTGAGCTGCTACTTAACTTGCGGGATAAAAACAAAATTAAAAACCTACATTTGTTTCGTTTATTGATGGATCGAGATAAATGTCCTTCAGATGGGCTATTATTGAATTTAAGGCTACTCGTACCATCTATCTGGTTGTTTCTGTTTACAATATAATCATTTGATTTTTTCTGTTTGCTACAGGGTGCAGTTGGATTAGCAATATGGGTTCCATCTGTGGCAACTCAGCCAAAGGAGACAGAGGTATCTGATGCAAGGGGTACTACACGAGGTTATTCTGTTCTGTCACCATCGGAAGACAAAAATGGGGATATTTGGAGACATGGTGAAAATGATGATATAGAGCTTGCCCTGCTTGCCGATTCCAGTAACTATCAACCAATAGATGTTGATATTTTACTGGAAACTATGAAGGTCTTTTTTTTTCTGCATTTCCTATTGCAACTCATTTTTGAGAGAAGCCAAGTGTGGCATGCTTTTATTTTTCGAGGTTGGAGCTTCTTTTCTGTTCACAGAACTTAACAATTTGAGTATTTTTCTTCTCTATCAGGTTTCTCAAGCTATGTCAAACGACTATGTGAAGGTTTCCCTGACCCAATCTCTGAGAGAGGCACTTAACCGTATGCGTGATGGTCAGCAGAATTGTGCCCTTGTTGTTGATGCTGAAGATTCTTTGGAAGGAATTCTGACTGTTGGGGATATTAGACGGTGGTCATCCAAGAGATCTCGTGATGCTTCTGACAGTGATTCGCCAGATGTATGCTTTTATTGTTTTCTTGATTGTCTATCCTACTGATATACAACACTTAATTGCTGCTATAACGAATATTTATTTGTTGCCATCTGATATGACAAAATGATCTCAATCATGTGTTAATTACAATGCAGGTAAATACATGCACTGTTTCCTCTGTTGTCACTCGTGGGACAATCTATCGTGGGCGAGAGCGTGGACTTTTGACTTGTTATCCAGATACTGATCTGGAAATGGCAAAGCAGCTAATGGAGGCTAAGGTGATCAACCAATTGCCTGTGATTAAGCGTTCTGCAGATGCTCAAAGAGAACGAAAGCGGAAAATTGCCGGTATTCTTTATTACGATTCAATCTGGAGCCGTCTCAGGTACTTTCCAGTTTGAATATGTGCTGCTGCTATATCATCTTATGCTCATTTTCTCTTGTTTAAATTGAAATGTAAATCCCTCCGTCTTTGACCTGTACAGAGACGAACTGAATCACCAGAATTCCAAGCAGCAGGAAGAAGACGACTCCGGTAAGATTATCATCACTAACGGCCATCAATGACAAGATAATTCCATGAAGTAACTCTTGTTGAGGCAAAAATCACTTTTCCCCTGGGACGTCGTTTCTCATTCCTTCTTGTCCTTTGAGATATATTTAAAGCAATGCTCATATTCCAACACTTCCCTTAAGTGTAATTTAGCACACGCCCTTGTACATGATTATTTAGCACATTTAAGGAAAAGTTATGCTTCAAAAGATGGTATTGTTTTTTGTTTTGTCGTGAATTTCGCAGCTTTTCATGGCAACCATGGTTTGCTGTCTATAGTCCCATCTCAATATTGTATCTGTATTTTATAAATTGTAGCAGTACTGCGCTTGATAGTTTCAATAAAGGTAGAATAGCTTTGATTTATAATTTTAATTGGTTCCACATTTGTCGAGAAAAGTTTTGAAGTTAAAAAAGCATACGATCATACTGGATAAAGTCATTGTCTACATTTAATGGATTAATTCTACTAACAATATCGTGTTGTATTGTGAAAATATTTGTTAAAAAGACTGTTTCCATATCCAGATATTATGTCTATATCCGTTCATCATAATTGCTGCCATAATAAATGGAATAAGACATCTTAGTCCGCATATTTGATTATGATATTACACCAAAGATCAAATTAGATTACATTAAATGCATTTTCAGTACTGTTATTTCTAAAAATTGAAGAAGACGAGGTTAGAAGTTGCAAACCAGTGACCAGATTTCGTTTCATCAAAGAAAGAATGAATGATAGTAGCAATTCCACTAAAAAACCAATAAAATAAGAGGATATAATTCAAAATGTAGTCTATCTTTCTTATCAATTGAAGTACCAAAAAGAGAATCCCAAAACTTTACATCTACTGTCCAAGAGGCAACCGGCTCATAAGCTGGTGATACACCGACGAGCCATCAGAGGAGTTCAAGCCGGAATCCGTCACGGGCTCCATTTTAGGTTCTTGTTTCGGCATCATGAAAGCCATATCATTCATGGGCCGAGACACATGTCCGAGATATGGGTTATGACTATGTCCCAAGCCAGCCAAGCCGATACTAGAAAGCCCAGCCTGATTCATTCCATAGCCAAAGCCCGGGACCATTTGTGGCCTACCTGGGAGCCCGAATGAGCCCAGTGGAGGTCTTTCAAACCGGGCTGTGTTGCTGTGCATTTGAGAGGGCTCAGGCCTGTGTATATGGCTTGAAGCAGCAGATTGTTGCGTGAGTCCGGAATTAACATGGCTGCTGTTGCGGGCTGCAGGGACATCATGGTTGTGTTTTCCCTCATATGTTGTTATAACTGATTTAAGGTCATGAGAAGCCCTCTCCACATGCTTACGGACATTGCAACCCGCACTCGTGCACTTGTAATAACTCCTGTATTGAGAACCATGCATTGAATTTAGTTTCTTGTTTGTTTTAAGTATAAATTGAAGTTTTCGTCTTATAAAGTGTCCCTTTTCCACGTCTTGTTGCATCGATTATGGGATTATCACAATCAGTCACATACAGTTTGTTTTTAGCTCAATCTTTGTTCCAAATGTGATTTCCTTACTGCTCCATACATAGGAATTTGCTCACATTTGGGACACAATTGAAAAGAAACAAACATCGACGAAATGTGAGGATACCATACTCAATGGGACCAAAATTAGAAAATGGGTACTTTATGAGACAAGAATGGCTATTTTATCCATGTTCCGATTTTGTCTATTTATTTCCATGTAAAGAGTAACAAACGAACACGATATTAATCAAACCTTGGGTTTGGATTTCCTTTGACAACTTTCTGGCCATACTTGCGCCAACGATACCCATCATCAAGAATATCCACCTCGCTCGTTGTTTGAACAACAACTCTCGGCTCCCTTATGGCTCTCGTTGCCCCACTCATCTCTGCAGCATAATTTTCAATTCTCCTATAATAATAAAAATAATTGTTACAAAATAGAAAGAATACAAAAAATTCTCAACATGTTATTTTCACACAAATTGACCTCAAATAACCATAATTCAGAAAACGGCAAAAAAGAATAAAACCTTCTCTTTGATTCCGACTCATCTCCTTCACCATCATAACCTAGAGATACACTCCCATGCGTTGCACGATCTTCCTCATCCTCATCATTTGAGAAAGTAGAAGATGCATCTACACCATCTCCCGCCTCGTATTGGGACCCACCATTTTGGGCCCCCAAAGCAGCCCCATTGCCATAATCTTGTGCCAAATGTGCTGAGGATGTTGCCTCAAGATTGTTTTGCATATTCGACCACATGAGATCACCATTCGAACTGGGCCCATTTTGTTGTTCCGATTCAAGTGCATTTGATGATCCAAGAGATGATCTACGGTTAGGAGGGGGTTTCGGGTGGTTGTGGGCCCCCTTGTAGATTATCTCTGTAATGTGACCTTCCTGGGACCGTTCAACTTTTTTCTTGACAGGACAATTGGAATGTGTGCACTTGTAATAACTCCTAGGATATTCACTTCCTTTGACTTGCTTCTGCCCGTATTTTCTCCAGTTATAACCATCTTCAGCTTGGGCCCCACCATGATTTGGATCCCCACCGCTCCTTTGATCTCCATCATCTTCTTGTGGTTCATCGAGCGGTGGAGAATTGTCTGAAAGATGACTAACGGAATTGTATGTCTGCTCTGATGAGAGATTGCTGCCTCTGTTCTTCTCTGCATTTGAGTTGGAAAATGTTTGCCTGTTTTGAGGGTCAATTGTTCGATGCAGGAACGAGATGTCTGAGTTAGCAGAAACACTGAGATTAGGAAAAGGTTGTGGTGTGAAACCAGAAGCAGCCTGCACCTGATGATCATTTGAGAGAAAAAGTAAAGTTCAAACAAAATACTACAATTTAGAGAGAGAGAGAGAGAGAGAGAGAGAGAGAGAAGGAATTAATTACCTTGCTGGCTGAATTAAAATACGGGATTGAACCGGATCCCGCAATAGGTTTAAATGCAAATGATGAGGAATCTTCAAATGTATTCTCCTTGCCCTTATCAGTATTTTCAGTCATCAGTATTGAGTTTCGATTGCCATTTGGAGCAAACGAAAATTTTCCAGTTGTAGGAGAAGGCAGAACCTGCACATGGGAAAGGGCTTGTAAGTGAGTTTCATAGAGCAAATTTAATGATCACTGAACTTATCCAAACATCTGGCACTTTTTCAGTGAAGTTCAATGCAGATTGCAGTAACATATTAACTACTACATTCAGACAAAGATGGTACATGAAAGAAAACATTTATAAACGAAGTAACTTGAAAGAGAATGATCATAGTTTCCATGTTCCGTTCACGAGATGATACGTGGAGCGAAACAGCACTTATTTCCAGCAGCCACACCAATGATACACTTATTTCAGTAATTCAAGATTTTTTTAATATTTTTTTTTTGGGTACAAGTAACTCAAGACATTAATTCACAATTAATATACATTGACAAAACAAATTAAAAAGACACACCAAACACTGCAAACAATATGTTTTACCATTTCAATTCTAAAACAAGAACATTAAATAATTAACTAGCCAGAATTTTAAAATTCACTAAAATGCGACCTCACCAGGGAATTAGCAAGGAAAACTGGAGAATCTAGCAAACTTGTCGGGCTTAGACCAGGAGGAATTGTCAAATAAGGAGACTGAACTTCTTGATTTTCGGAAAGGTCAGTTGATCTTATGCTTTGTGTATTCAGTCTTGGAGCATTGAAACCAGCTCTGGCTGCTATTCTCTCCATTAGGCCACCACGAGAGCTCATTTTCGGCTCAAACAGAGCATTTGAGTTGCTTTGTTCTTCATGTACTACACTAACTTGCATTGAGTCGTTCTGATTTCCATTTTGAGATGAATTATGGCCTTGAGGGCCTGGAAAAGGGGGTCGATTTTCACTTGCATCATTGGTCACCACTGATGCAAAATAGGATCTTGGACTAGGGCTCGGAGCCATCCAATCTCCCATTATAGCAACATGGTCATCAACAAAACCACCCATGAGATTTTGGAGCCTGTTTAATCTTGTTCTGATTTAGAATAATCAAGGATGCAGAAGCCAGAAACCTGAAAACAAAAGAAAAGGAAAAAAATGAAATGAAAGGTTTGGTTCACCGTTCAAGTTTAACTACAAGTGCACAAATCCAAGTACATCCGCAGAGATTAAACCCTTCTTCCTGCTGATAACAAGTTCTTCCTAGTTCATACTTAAAAGAAACTCAAAAGAAAAGGAAAAAGTGATTCTGCTTGAAGAACACTCCTCTGTCCTAAAATAAAATATTTAATTCTTTAGTATAAATAAATAATCATCATCTGTCAGAGAATCAGCCAACTGAAGCAGGCCCTGAGAAGAACTAATTCAATAATACTTTTCAAAATCATCATTAACAAAAGGGAAATGTCTCTAACAGTTACAAAACTTTAATTTGCAGAGAGAATCATCAAATGTTACTCAATCAAGCATTTCCACAAAAATCCTTCCCAAATCCAGAACCTTATTGCACGTCGAAGCTCAACACAGAAAGTACTTCTCTATTAAAGACTCAACTTTTACCAAAATCAGAACCACAAATTGAACATTCCTGAAACCCCTCTACAAATCAAGATCTAACAAGAAAAGGGAAAGCAAATTAACAAAAGTGAAAGATAACAAAACCCCAGAAAAGTAAAAAAAAACCCAAAATTTCCCTTGCATGGGCCAAGCCATCATCAGCTGCAAAACAACGATGCAGCTCAAATCGACTGAACCAACCAACAATGTCCCAGACCATAAATCCCTCCAAAAAAACAAGAATCTCAAGCCCAGAACTCGATCATTAGCAAACTATGAGCAGGAAAGGATAAGCCTTTTAGTACCTGAAGAAAACATAGAGAGAGCAGTCAAGATTAAGAAAGGAAAGACCTTTTTTCTTCAGACCCTCCTCAGATTAGTGTCTGCTTAATGCGATTCTCTTCCCCAATTCAATTAGGAAAAAGGAAAAACCACTTCAGCAAAACAGAAGCACCACACCTTCCTTTCGATTTCCTTCGCCTTCTCTCTCCACTTTCTGTTTCTCTCTCTCCAGAAAATGGTTCAGCAGTTAGCAAGAAATGCGATTGCTGATGAGATTTAACACAAAAAAATAAAACACAATATATATATATATAATCGATAAATATTTTTATTTATTTAATTAAATACATACCAAAACAACCAATAATGGGAAAAAAAATTGAGTCTTTTTGGGGGGATATGGTTTATCTTGGGATCTTTTGGGGAAGACAGATATTGCCAAGAGAAGGCTTTCACACTGACAAAATTATCAGCTTTGCCTTTAAAATAATATTATTAATTATTTTTTCTTTTTAATTGTAATCAATATAATATTATATTATATATTATACATGTATATTGTATAGTAACAATTTTAAATTGTTTGGTTCGGGGCCTGTTCCTGTAGGCCCTGTTTGGGAATTTTAACATCTTTGACCAGCCAATGAGATGCTGCCATTTGGATTGAGAAGTTTGACTGGAAAAAAGAAAAAAAATTAAAGGTATTGGGGAGAGAATTATTGGTTGGGTCAATAATTAGGGTGAGCAATAATAATATAATGGTGGGAATTGAATTATTTTTGGTAACTGGTAAGTAATTATTGAACATAATTACATATTTAGGGTTAGGGGTAAATTATAGGATTGGGTGTGTAACGGGCAGAGTTGTCATGTGTAGGTGGTGCTGTAGCACGTGTGTGTATATATATATATATATATATATATATATATATGTTAAAAATTAAATCTAATTTTGTAGCCATCAATTTTTGGTTGATTAGTTTTTTTATTTTCCCACTTATTTAGGATTAAAGAAACATGTTGTTTCACTTCAAGCCAAGCAAAAATGTCATGAAATGTGCATGTGCTTTTTAGTTGTTTTAAGAAAAAAAAAGCAAGATTCGGTTGGGGAACTATTACTATAATAAATGGTGATGTTCATATTTATAAAATACTGGGTAAATATTTTTTTGGTATCTAAACTATAGCTTTTTTTGTAATTTTTAGAACAAACGATTAGGGGTGTACATATACCCGCACAACCCGTCAAATCTGCCCGAACCGCATCAAACCGTCCGAAAACCGCCAGTTGAAATTAAGAAAAACATAACCGCAGTTGGAAAATATTATAACCCGCTACTTTTCGGTCGGGTGCTGGGTTCAATAATTCAAATCCGCCTAACCGCAACCCGACCGTAATATATATATTTATATTTTATTCATAATTATAATTACATGAATACATTTTACACAATACAAATGTTATGTATATTATATGAGTTATACATATTGATGGGGTCAAAATACGATTGTCCCACATCAGGACACGTGGCATCACCGAAATGATGACATCTGTCTCCCCAAGGCCGCGCCATCAGTACAAGAGCGCTAAGTGCAACGAGCGCAATCCCTCTTCAGGAGTTAAGTCCAATGAGCGCTGTCACTCCACGAGCGTCCTATATACTAAATGATGGGCCCGCTCACATGCCAAAGGAGCCCTCTTCGAGCGTCACACTCCCTCAGAGTGGTTTCCCTTTCGGCTCATCACTTGAACTGGAGCCTTCATCCCCCTCAGCGGATGTCTTGGTCTCCAATATTCCAGGTTGTCACGAGCGCGCTCTTAAGCCCTCGTCACCAACCACCCAAATGGCTCTCTGACACATCGTACATGCCCGCGCACCTGCCACTGCTGCCAGCACTAACTTTTGGCCGCTTTTGCAGAAGATTCCTCCTAGGTTTCTCTCTCACAGCGCCACGTGTTAGGGCAACATTCGGCCAGGACCACTTGAGGCAAATGACCAAAGGGCCCTTGACCCTCAACTATAAATAGCCAAAGTCATCTTCTACATTGGTAAGCATTCTTCATCACTGCAACTGTGACTGAACTTACACTTTCTCCATACATTGAACTGACTTGAGCGTCGGAGAGCCAAACTGGGTATCACCCCCAGTTCCCCCAACTTGGCCTTCTGACTTTTCTTGTGCTTGTCCCAACAGGTAGAACCCCTTTCACTTTTCCGGTGAAGCTCCGGTGGTTTCCTCCACAAAATACAAATTGTAAAGTGATCGGATTCGGACCTTGATCTTTCTGAGCCCATCACATATATATAATATATATTTTTGTGTTGAGCTAATATTTTACAAGTTTCTTAATAAACTATAAAATTATACTACATGATGTATATTTATATGATTATATTATTTATTTAATAATATATATCATTTTTTTCATCCATTTTGAAATCATTATGCATTTGTGTTGCAATAGGTTATTAAACTAGAATAAATTCTCATATTCTTTATATCTTTTGGTTATTGAATTAAAATTATGACTATAAAATATTTTTATTGAGAAAAAATATATAAAATCTATCAAACCGCCAATCCGCCCATTATATAACTGCACCCGTCCAACCCGAACCGTTCGGTTTGAAAAATTAATTATATATTTACGGTTTCTATTTTTGTAAAACCGCATACTTCGGGTCGGTTGATATTTTACTACAAAACCGCCGGCACCCGACCGTATACACTCCTACAAACGATCGTCTAAATTTATTCTTTAAATGATTTTGACTTAAAAACAAGTGAAGTGTATACACTATAGATATATCACGTGTCTTGTTCTTTAAACAAAACCATTAAAAATAAATTTAGATCGAGGTATGCCATAATTGCGAATATTAGATTACAGTTTGCAAGTCAAAATAATTTGTCCCGTAAATTATGAAAAACGCTATATATTCACAATGGGGAAGCTTAAAAATTTATTGTAGATGGAATTTTTATTTTATTTTTATTTAACACACACCAAGTAGCCACAAGGATTCAATCCAGAGTCATTATTTTTTAAAAAGAACCCTCAAACCATTTGATCAATTCATGTTGGCTATTGAAGATGAAAATATCATATTACAAATGGTCACCGCAAAATCAAGAAAATAAAGGTCCGACCCAAAAGGACAACTTGGTCAGACAGTTTATTGCATTACTTCGGAGCCCCCAATAAACCATAAAATAAAAACATTATTGTTAATTACTACAATTGTCAATATGGTCCCAAACATAGGGCAGATGCCCCACACACACACACGTATAGGGAGCTAATAAAATAACAAAGTATTATTATTATTTTAGTATAAAGGACCAAAAACAATATTAATCGTTAAATAAGAGACTTAGATTCAAAGCAAACTATTATAGCCGTCTATGTGGTGTGCAAATAGACAAATAAGAGAATCCCTTTTTCTTTTTATACTTTTATTTCACGCCATTTATTTGGAACCATTCATTTTTCCAATCATATGATATTTATAATCTAAGAATACTTTTAAAAATATTAATTTATCGTGTCATGTTATGTTGGATATCGTATCGGATACTTTTCACGTGGAAAAAGAAAAAATATATATCGTTATATTTATATTATGTCGTGTCTGTGTCACCATTCGTATCCGTGCATCATAAACAATAACTGCCTAATATTAATTAAATAATTTAACACGCGTCGAGATTGCCAAGAAGAGGAAAGTTGGGAAGAAGAGAGCTGAGATTTTTTGGCAAAAACCGAGAAATGGCTGCGTAAAGCTTAACTCGAATGGGAGTTACCTCAGCAGCAAAAAGATGGCAACAGCAGGCGGGCTTATCCGGGATGCCGAAGGAGAGTGGTTTGTTGGCGATGCTATGAGTTGGGACCGGTTTCCATTGAGGTTGACTCCGAATTGGTTCTTCAATGGGTGACTATGGATGACTTTGAAGAGCATCCTTGGAAGAACATTATTGACGATTGTCGAAGGTTTTTGCGCATGTCATGGGAAGTCAAGATTAAGCATGTTTTTAAAGAATGTAATGAGAGAGCGGATAAACTTGCGAAACTAGAACATGATATAGATACGGATTGCATGGAGTGGGATTCGTCGCCTGTTGGCCGGTGGAGGATGTAATCATCCTCTTGGACCCAGTTTGTGGGTCTCTGATAGAGGAAGAAAAAAAAAAAAAAAAAAGAATAATGTCATTATTCCTTGTCATTTTTCCGCAACTTCAACTCTTAATCTTGATTTGACCTAATCTTAATCTTCTTGTTAAGATATTTATCATGCAATTATGCAAATAAAAAACTTTCAAGTATGTTTTTGGTCAATAATAAATAAAGAAAGAAAAAACTACAAGTAGATTATCTTGCATATTGATGGAGAATTATATTTATCGTTTACTGTCGGTGATCAATTTGTGTTGAAATACCTTTATAAGAAGGTGTTTATTAGCTCTCGTAATAAAGATAAAATCATAAAATAAGTTGTGAAATACGAATTTTTTTTAAAAAAAAGACATGCACACATAAGTGAAATTTAAACTCGAAATATTTATATGGTGAATGAACCCATTAATATTTAGACCAACCCCTATTTTGACTGTTGAGAAATACGCTACTTGTTTTAATAATAAGGGATATTCCAGTTTAGTAAATTGATAGAAAAGTATATCAGCAAATAAAGTTACAAGTAATTAATATGATCACTCATTTATGGAACAAATTTTGTACAAAATTAAGAATTTTCCTTTTCTTTGGTTTTATCCGTTGGATTTGGTTTCCCAGATTGATGATGATTAAAGCTTAAGTAGGTGCACCTAATTATGTCTTGTGACTTAATTAGACGTTGATAAAAACTTTGAATAACTGAATTTTTGTGATTCAAAGGGACATACTTACAACCCCATGTTTGTTCTCGAGGTGATAAAGTTAGTCTTGAGATTTATCGTGCCAAAATCGAGTCAGAATTTACGGGAAAAATGAAAAAAATAATAAGAATGTATTTTCATAATTTGGGGGGTGGGAGTAACAAATTTTAAATTTTAAATTTTATACCGAAAGTATAATGATTAAAAAAAATTCTAGCTGCCGCCACAAAAATTTAGGAGGCCGACGACGACGAGTTTTGCTTGTCCAGATTTAGTATATATGTATAGAGAGAAAGAGAGATCCATTCTAAATTAAAATAATCTTCTTAGAAAAAGTATTTAATAATTTTAATAAAAGTAAATGTGATATTGTATAAATATTGCTACAAATTTAGTAGTTAAATGATAATAAATAGACACAAAATTCTCAATAGGGGTTGGTTCAAGTGGTTAATAGGTTCATTCTCGAAGGCAAGGTCCCAAGTTCGAATCCTACTTGGGTGTACCGTGTGCGTATATTAATAAATTATATATAGGCATAAAATTGCTATTCTTATGAAATGGCAACAGCTAATACATTATTTATTAACTTTATTTTCAATTAGCTAAATTTTTTTTTTTGTCAGCCAACTTTGTTTCTTTTTATAATTTGCTATTTTAATAAACTTTCATGGCATACTGTCCTTTGATGTTTGTATTTATGAGTTATGACATACCGCTACTTAAATTTTTTTTAGTGGTTGTGGTTTAAAAGAATGACACGTGGTATGTTTATAAAGCATGTACGTCGGTTGTTTTTTAAATCAAAACTATAAAAAAGAAGTTTAAATAACGGTATATTACAAATATAAATATTTTTTGGTGCAAAAAATTTTAGATTGAGGGGATGGCACCCCAATCCAAGGCAGGGAATACCTCCAGACTCTGTGAGCACCTACAGAGGTTCTTACATATACCTCACCCCATGAAGACAAATATAAATATTAAATAACAATATACAATAGAAATTTATCGGAATCGTAAATTACAAGAATGACAAAAAAAAAAAAAAAAAAAAATTCACCATCTATTATTTTGTTTTTTTGGTCCATTCAGTAAGGCAGCATATTCCCTTGAAAAAGAAAGTGTTAATTACACAAGATTCTATGTTCTAATCTTTGACTAAAACTTACCACTATACTCATTTATATAATTTTGTTTAAATAATGGCTAATTAAAGTACCTAGGTTAGTATAAGAAATAAAATTAAAAATTCATAATTAGATTATCCAACTTTGTAGTTTGAAAATTTTGCAGCAAAACTCTCATATATACGGATTTATAATTACATTTAAAAATTTGTGAATATTTAATTAGTATTTGAAACCATTAAAAATTATGCATATGCTAAGAAAACCCTACTATTTTATATATATATTTTTTAATCCCTATATGATAAATCAATGTGGTGAGACCTATATTTTTATAAATTAATATCTAAAAATAATACATATTAAGATTTTCTTTTTCCCTTTCTTGAATGAACACCCAAGTTAGCTATAAAGTTTCTAATAAAACCGTAATTCCAAATCAAGGAATAAATTTTACAACATCATTTTGGGGAGTCGAGTTTATCGGATATTTATTTGTTATTTTTTACATGATTTAAAAAAATATATATATATATATAACTATATCTAAATCATAACATTTATGTATCAATGTATTTATGTCCATACATCATAATTTGAAGTCGAACAAAAAACACAATATTTGTTTAAAGGATTAATTTTCTTCCAAATAATTAACACAACCAACAATAAATGTCTATGCAAAATATTTTATGATATTATAACATAAGATTTAACTTTTAAGTATTTCAATAACATGCTTAACTAATACGCGTAATTCTCGTGATTAACCTAATTACCTAACCACGTAATCAAACATATCAAACAAATCGAAACCTTAACATGCAAGAAGCCGAGGCTCAATCAGATTAAGGTCAATTTACCAATATTATTTTTTAATTATTTAATTAATTAAAGACCTGGATTTATAATCCGTAAGAATTTATAATGTACGGGCACTTTAAAAAATATAATTTTGTTTTGTTATGTCTTGTCAGACATTCATACCCGACACCGATGCTATTCATGTGAAAATTCTTTAAAAAAAAATTACATTATCATATTTATATCGTGTCGTGTTCGTATTCGTGCATTATAAGTAAGAATATATGATTACTAGCAACGAAGCTACACTACTTCACATCACTATCGTTTTTATGATATTGATTAATTATACTTAAACAAAATTATCTCACACTAATTAATTTGACTTCTTTAAAGTTTAATTAATTACTAAAAAGATGTTTAGTAACGTAAGAAAACTTATAATATTTCTTAGACTAGGTCATAAATATTCTTAATTATATTTCAGATTTTAATTTGTTTCAAGGGCGACATAAGTATGACTTGGTCTCCCTAATTAGATTAGTCACTGAAAGTAACGTTTGGATAATTAAGATATTTGTTAAATTAGGGCTTTTTTTAAATTTTTTTTTTTTTTTTAACATTTGAACCTGAGTAGTCTTTGCCTTTGAGAACTAACCCTTTAACAACCAACCACGGTTGAAAAGTTGAATATATTATAGTATTATTATTTATTTTTAGTGGACCCGTGGGTTGTATTATAAGATAGATATATATTTTTTTAAACACACCAACGATAATTTGAGAAATTGTGCGAGTCTTTGTAATTTTGCCCACTTGATTAATTGTTTGGCTATTTTTTATGGGCACTCGGGTTTAAACGTCATTAATGATCTTTGAATTATATACGCTTGTATGTACTTTCGGATGTTCTGGATGATATACATAAGGTTGGAGTCTCAGTAATAATCCTACAGTTTTTTTAACCGTTTTCCAAAAAAATAAAAATAAAAATTAAACACACAACCCTCTAAAATGATTAGAAAAATTCAATCTCAAAATTATTATTGAGAAATGAACACTTAACCATTTTGGTGTATTACAGTATTATTTAATGTAGAGATATATTACAACAAATAGTTAAAAGATAAATACATTTTAATATTTTGACACTACAACGGTTTTTTTCAATTTATAGAATAAACTATTTTAACTTGCACGTTGTGATTTAATTTTTACATTTGTAATATATCATCATCTAAACTCATCTTTTAGTAGTTTAACAAAAAAAAAAAAAAAAAAAAAAAGACATGCATATATTATAAATATGTCACATGTATTATTTTTTAACCAAAACTATTCAAAAAATAGGTTTAGACAATGGTATGCCATAAATACAAGCATTTATATAACGATTTAAAAGTCAAAATAGTTTACTATGTGAATAAAAAAAATGCTATAATTGGCATTTCAAAAAATATTTATCTTCAAATAGTTATGTAACTGAAGTATGCCTAAATGAAATAATAAATAAATGAAGTATTTTTTTGGTCGCCATAAATAAAAGAAGTATGTATGGTCACGATTAATGGCCAAATTCAGCAACAAATCATTATGTTTTGAGTTTGAATTCCGTATTTCTGTCTATTTCCAGGGAAATTCTTGCATGCCGGTGGGGGCCGTGCATGCATCCCCTTATTTTTTATTAAAAAAATTAGTTAAACAATAAAAAAAAAAATTCAAAAAAAAATTAAAAATATTTTTTTCATTTGTTTAATGGGTGGGTGTATGCACCGGGGCCACACCCGGTGCATACAATAATTTTCTCTATTTCCATAATAATTATTAGTCAATGATGAACTCTAATTGTTGAAGGCTAAAATAATTATTTTGTACTTCACACTCACAATTATATTAGGTAAATTAGAATTGATAAGACATATTTTACACACAATTTTTTTACAGAATATTACATCTTTTTTCCCTCGTCATTAATAGATTACAAATGTCCCATTCTATTAAACTTTGTTAGGAATTTAGATGTTTGTTATTAAGATACTAGATATCTAAGTACTGAAAATTTTCAGTTCGATCAATATGAAATAATCGTTGAATCTTTACAAAATTAGTACAATCAAAGCCTACTCCTATTAAAAGTTACCACTATCACCAAAAAGTGTGAAATTCACAAAATTAATAGATTGATACTATAACATAACAAAAATTTGCGAATAAATAATTGTTATTCACTGAAAAAATATAAAGAATAAAAATATAACTTTCAAAACTTAAAAAAAAAAAAAAACAGTTAATTATAAGGACCAAATATGTTGAAAAGTTATCCTAAACACCCTAGTTCGAAAAATATATGTTTGAGATCATCAATACACAACATATTTTTTCTAAACCCCCTAATCACCTAAAAAGACTGTTATGTCTTGACGTTTTTCCTACTGCCAGTCCAATTTTGCTTCATCCAAACCTGTACTTTACCTACTCTCACCAGCTACCACCGGAGTCTTCTTCTTCACTCTTTCTTTGCGCGATTGGTGTCCTAATTTTCTTTTGGCCATGGAGAGCAGGACTGTAAAGCATATAAGCGGAAATGTATGAGACTTTTTGTCGTATTAGACCTATCGATGTTGTAATATGTCCTGATCTATGTGTGCCTAATTTGTTTGGATTGTTCTGTTTGCATTTCATTTTCAATTTGATATCTTTGCAATGTTTTTCTGGAAAAGGTTCTTAGTTTGTTTTATCGTGCTTTCTTTCTTTTGTTTGTTGATGCGAACTAACGCTTCAATGGTTGTTAATGGGCAGTTTACATTGTCAATACGTTTTCCTGCAACATTGTCGGCGCAGGTTGAGTCGAGGTCGTTCTGTTAATGTGGTGTTGCTGCCCGTGTTTTCACTTCTAAAACTCCCGAAAATCCTCATCGGAGGTTTATTAAATGTCGCAAGGGAACTTGTAGCATGTGGGTATGGATTGATCCAGAACCAGGAGACCCCTGAAATGAGAGCACTTATCGCCAGCTATAGCAAAAAGATCACTGACCGGGATGCTGAAATCAGAGTTCTGAAGATGAAGTGTAATTATTTGGCAGCTCTTCTTCTTGTCTCTTGGCTAGCCTTCCTAGCACGGTGCTTTATTTGACTCCTTTTTGTGTAAGATTATGGGTGATTTTTCATTTTTGGTAATATATTCACCCTCGGTTGTAATCCTACATTTAAAGAAGCATGTAAATATTTGCAGTGTATATTGGGTTGTTTATCTTCTCGTTTGGCGAATGGGGGGAATGAAGGTATGGTGTCATGGACATATACCCTGAACTGAACTGGTAACTTTGTAGAGTCACGCCCTGAATATTTGGAATTAAAAGCTGGTTTTGCCTTGAATACTTGGAATTAAAAACTAGGTTTGTAGAGTCACGCCTTGAATATTTGGAATTAAAAGCTGGGTTTGTAGAGCCACGCCTTGAATACTTGGAATTAATTAAAAACTGGGTTTGTAGAATCACGCCTTGAATATTTGGAATTAAAAGCTGGGTTTGTAGAGTCACGCCTTCAATATTTAGAATTAAAAGCTGGGTTTGCAGAGTCACGCCCAGAATATTTGGAATTAAAAGTTGGGTTTGCAGAGTCACGCCCAGAAACTGAACTTTTAGTTCTGCATAACCACTTCATCACTCCATAAACAGGGCTTTTTTATTCCTTGATTAACAAATCACCATTACAATTGGTTAAAATTTTGAAAATACAATCAGAACATATAATCTATTTATGGGAACAAACAAAGTAGCAAATAACCAGTCAGTTTGTGCTAAAAAAATGTAATATCTACTTTCCCAGGCATTTCATCGAACAAGTTGCGAGCACTTCTTACATTGCATTTCTTGAAATGTAATATCTCCAGCGCAAGATAACAATCATGCAACTGCAAGAAACCTCCATGCTTCAATCCTCTCCACGACATTTTAATTATTGAACATCACGAACTTACTCCAACGTTCATCATTTCAAACCTCTCGCACACCACGACTCAACAAAGTTCTCCATCATTAGGATGCCTGGGTACCTGACTGTTACACTAAAAAGCAGAAATTTCACCCCCAATTGATTCAGGTTACACCTATCTGTGCCTAGATTCATTTAAGTGTGCTATTGCTCTCACCGACCTGTGTATAGAAAGTTTGCCCATTGAAGGGACATATTGGGAATGCACAGATCAGTGAGAGCTAAAGCACATATAAATGATCTACCATAAGAGATCTGTAGAAGTGGGGATTTTGGTGAAATCATATTGGGAATATAAAGACGCCGCCGAGTTTGTGGAACGGTGCGTTACATATTCGCAGAAGGACACCGCCGAGTTTGTGAAGCGGTGCGTTACATATTCGCAAATAAACCCACCGTTTGTGGAGCGGTGCGTTACATATACGCAAATAAACCCACAACTTGTGGAGCGGTGCGTTACATCTTCGCAAATAAACCCACAGTTTGTGGAGTTGTGCGTTAAAAATGAGTAATTAAAGGCAGGTTTTGTCTAGTGAAACGTTAAAAATGCGTAATTAAGGTAAAGTTTTGTCCAGTGAAAGGTTAAAAATGCGTAATTGAAGGCAGACTTTGTCCAGTGAAAGGTAAGAAATGCGTAATTAAAGGCAGACTTTATCCAGCGAAAGGTTAAAAATGCGTAATGAATGGCAGACTTTGTCCAATGAAACGTTAAAAAAATGCATAATTAAAGGCAGGCTTTATCCAGTGAAACGTTAAAAATACGTAATTAATGGCAGGCTTTGTCCAGTAAAATGTTAAAAATACGTAACTATTGGCAGACTTTGTCCAGTAAAACATTAATGGCAGGCTTTGAACAACTTTTAATTACGAGTTTTCATGGACTAAAAGAAAGTTAACATATGTGATTTACAAAGAAAGTTAAACATATGTACAAAATTATAAAAAATCAGTATTTCATTCATACAAGCTGTTGACAACCAAATTTCAGTAGCATGTGGGCGAGGTGAACACGGTAATCAGCGATGGGGACTCCCTTTGCAAACTGGTTGAACTCTGCGGTGTCCTTTGCACGTGACTCCACAAAGAGGCAAATAAACGCCCCACAGTCCAAGCTTTCTAGTGCTTGAGTACGGAAGGATGTGGGTTGCGGGTCTTTTTCAGCTACAGCAATGTTGGCAATACCCTTGTATTCCCAATATGATTTCATGAAACAACCCCATACCTTCTCCGTGTGGAGTGTTTTCGGTGAGTTCATAGAGTTGTACGTCAAGAACTTATTCTCCATTGTGTTGTACACTACCAAATGCCAATGATTGGTAGTGTTCAATGGGAATATAACTTACCAGTGTTGGTCAATGACACCGCTGTTGAGCATTTTCAGTTGCAGCACCGCATAATTCCTCATTTTGGGGTCTTCAAGAAATTTAACCAACCTTTTCACTGACAGATAGTGGGTTTTCGTGGATCCCTTCACCAAATCTATTATATGTTGTGTGAGAAATGAAGAAGCGCAATAAATTTTGTGGGATTTTTGGGGGATGTAGTCACTGCCCATCAGAATATCAAAATAGGCCTCGAAAACTCTTTGATTCATTGATTGACCCCATATCAATCTCAGAACATCACTCACAAACACCTGTGTTTCATAGCCACGGACATATACCACCTTATCACTGGCAAAAAATAAAATTACTCATTGATACAAATTTGATTTTCAAATTACTAAACTAATTACGCATCAAAAACAACTTACTTGAACGTCGCAGAGTAGGCATCAATGATCCCATCGACCACCTTAAGGGCTTCATCGTTCAAAGATGCACACCCATCAAAATCCTTTTTACCAAGAAACAACTTCAAATCTCTGTCAGCAGAGTAAACTGGGGCATCAAAATCATCATCATCAGCCTCCTCAACAACATGAACTGCTTCATGAGGGAACTCAGCTGCATCGTGACAAACAATAACCGCACCTCGCTCGACCTCATCAGCAGTACCCCCCTGAACTTCAACAGCAACATTCCTCTATTCAGTCCTCAAATCATTCATAACGTCACAAACAACAAGATCTACAGAATCAAACCTCGAAAGCTTCTGTACATCTTCAACCTTCTCCTCCTCTACAACATTCTTCTCCTCTACAGCATTCTTCTCACCACCATCCTGCTCATCAGCTTCAACCTTCTCCTCACCACTATCCTGCCCCTCAGCTTCATCCTTCCCCTCACCAACATCTCCTTCAACACCTTCTACAACAGAGTCCTCGGCAGCTGCCTGTTTTCTTTTGTTAGACTTTGCACACTTATTAAATTTTTTCCTCTTACCATCTTTCTTCTCCTCGGCCACATCATCCTCTTCACCATCATCATCATCAACCTCATTTTGAAAGGCAGACTCTGGTACACCCTCTACACAAGCTAACCTAAGCTCCGTTTTATCAGCAGGTTTAATTTGATTTACCTGCAAGCAAACGATTAAATTGTATAATATAAGCATCTAGTTCCTCATAATTCATGTATACATAACGTTTTCAATCATAATGTTTACTTACATCGGAGAAGGTCAGCTTGCTGAAACGCTTTTTAATTTCTTTCTTTTGTGCAGACAAATTACTCTTCTGCCACTTCAGAAAATGTGGGAAGGCCTGCACCAACACGGCATGCCCCAAGGAGGGAAAATACTCATGGAACCAAGCCTAGATTTAAAACATACTAGGGGGATCAAAAAGACAAACACAACAGCGTAGATATAAAAACAAAATAACAATATATATATTCTTACCATGAGCCCCATGGTACATCCGTCAAGAAAATGTTTGCAATCAACTTTATGTTAGAAAACACGAAAGAGTTGAGCAACGCAAGTTTAAAATTTTCCAAAAGTTTAATCGTTGTCTTGTAATTTTCGTATCGTATCATAGGGTGTTTAGAGACTTACAATGATAGAAGCTTTCTAGTGATGTCGTTACCGCCTAACGAACACCCTTCAAGCGAAATCCTTCGAACGGCATTCGAATTAGACTCCAAAGTAGAAGCCCTCCAAATCGTATCCACACCAATCCTAGAACACGATCAAGCAAGTGTAGTTCTATGGCTTCTGTTAAGGCTGAGATTTTTGCTTTGAAAACTTTTCTTTTATTATCTCAAAATTTTAACACTTCGTGAGTGTTGGTCTAAAGAATAAGAGAAGCACCACCCCTAGTACTTATACTAGGTGGTTCGAACCCTATTAGGGTTTCCTAAACCAATTGGCTTTGTTTTCTTGCTCACTAATTAACTAATTTAATTATTTAATTTAATTGGAATAATATGTTCCTAACTTATTCTCCAATTCTAGCAAGATAAGACTTCTCTCTCCTACAATAGGAAGTTGGACTTTTCAACTTTCCTAAAGTTAAAAGTCAATATTCAATAAATAAATTAATTCCCAATTAATTATTTATTGGGTTAAGTTTATTTGAGAATAGTTTTAACAATTAATTCAAAATTAATTAAAAGTCTAAAATTAATTAATTATAATTTAATTAATTAATTCTAGAAAAGAATTCACGTGTAATATAATTACATGAATGGAATCACGTGCGTCTACGTGTGACACGTGGTAGCCATGCAAGCTACGTGTGACACGTGGCAGTCATGTAGCACCCGACACGCTAGGATGCCACATCCCCCGCACTATAGTTCAATCCACATACGAAATGGAAACTCCGTACATAAACTAAACGTATAGCGAACGAGTGACAATAAAAAAAACCATCCTAGCTAGGCGGGACTAACTCCGAAACCATATAAAATGCACAAAGTAAATAAGCGGAAGCATACCATTATCATTAAGCCAGAATATTTACATAAAAAGTTCATACTATCCGATATGTGCAATCATAACCATATATGTACAATAAATCCCAAAATCTCATAAATGAGTCGTAAGTATTCGTATGCATCAATAACATGAAAGTGTAGTGTGCTAGACCTAAATTAAAGACTCCAACGGACTCTAATTCCCGCCTAGCACGCACCTACAAGAACCTGAAAGGTGGAGGCGTCAGTCTATGAAAGACTAAGTGAGGGGTATATAAATATAAGCGCAAGTACATGCAAGCTATAACCTCGGGTGAAGTTTTGGTAAAATACAATATAAGTTCAATAATGAGACAACTAGCGCCCGAGATTACAACCATCAAGTTTAACAATTAATTCAATTTCATTCAATCGGTGGCCCGGTGAGTGAGGGCAATTCTCCAACCTTTACTCCGACAGTGTACAATAATTAGGTTATCAATTGGTTAAGTGATCATGCAAGTATTAAAGTGCAATCAGTCAATAGCAGTTTCAGTAACCCTTTTTCCTCCGGGTGATGGTGGGTTTACAAGGCCCAACCATCCAGTCGGTGTGAGCGTAGGGTACATGAATCTCTATGCCCGGAACTCCTTTCTCCACTAATCTCCTAATGGATTCAGGGGTCATCCCAAAATGGTGAGGATAGTGCAAGAGTTACCCGTCAGCCCTTGCTTTCCCGGTTGGCTCAAGACACTACCCTCGGGCCCACAGTGCAGTACAATATACTCGCCAAAATACGATGGTCCAGTATAGTACAATTGGTTCATTGGAAATCATTTGAGGTTTTTGAAGAAAGTATAGATATATGTACATTTTGACTGAAATCTCACATAAGGTTGTAAGGGTTCTATATATCTAGAAATTAAACCTTACCTGTGCAGACAAAAGAGAACAAGGATGCAGCCTACGGAGCCTGCTCCTCGTCACCAGGAAGCTAGTCTGTGCAAGAAAGATAAGGGTACGTGAGATACTACTCAAATGAACCAATTAGGACGAACAACGTAATCATAAAGCAATATAACGTGCATTGGCAATTATGGAGTGTCATGATCATTTTCATGCATAAAATGAGCATATAATAACACGTATCGATCATTTATGGCCTTAGAAACGGATTTGGAAAAGTAAATTTTGTGCAAAAAACTCACAAAATCCCCTGGAGCATGGGAACGGCCGTTCCGGGTTTGAACATGAAATGGGAAGGATGGGAAGGGTCGTTCTCGGCTCCCCGAATTGATCCCGCGTGTCTGTAAAGATTTTGGGCTGGGAAGGGTCGTTCCGGCTGTAAGCCAAAACTGGGAAGGATCGTTCCCAGTCTCGCACGCCAAATCTGTCAGGGGTGGGAATGGCCTTTCCCAGAATGAACTGGGACGGGAAGGGCCGTTCCCATTATGCAGATGCAACAGAAAACAGAGCATAACAGGGAAAAGGCTCGAACCAAAAACCGTGATCCACAAATGTTCAAATACCAATCCTAAATGCTCCTAAATCATGAAATAAACATACTAGCATACTTAAAGCATAATAAAAACCATTAAAAACACTTAGTTCATGCTTGATCATCAAGAATCATCACTTCCAAACCCATATATGAACCCATCAACCATGTAATACCCCGGAGCGGAGGACACCACATCCCCTGCCCCATAGCCCAACACGGGTAACAAAATGGGAACTCCGCTCCCGCATTGAACCATGGCGAACAGGTGACAAACAAAATTCACCTCTAGGCTAGGCGGTCTAGACCCTGAACAGAGTGCACAACAAAATGAATCGAAAGTGCGGAAGCTACAGGATCACAGAACATAACCAATTACATGCATATAAGTTTAAAACAAGATATACATATTGCAACAAGCTTTGCCCACCCTGGGCCAATAGAAATATTCAAGCTTCAAATTACAGAACATAGCTCATAATTATTTGTACGTAGTACCAAATATACATAGTACCAAAGCGGGAAAGTAAATATGCGAATGCAAGGACTCTACAACGACTCGAATAACTCCCAAGACTCGAAAAACGACCGCCGCCTAGCCAAACTCCCAACCAAGCACCTGCAAAGCTCAAAACAAAAAAGGCAAAAAGGAAAGAAGCAGCGAGGGTCAGTCCTAGAGACTGGTGAGGGGGCTACACACGCACACATACGTATAAGTAGGATCACAGCATATTCAAATCGAAAATGTTCATGAACCGGGTGTGGTTTTTGCACTCCAAAAGGTTGTAACCCGTGATACTATATATATAAACGAAGAAAGGTTTAGGGCCGAAGGCCAAAGTCAACCAAGTTTTAGAAGTTATAAGTCCACCTCATTTCACCAACCGTTTCGGATACAAAAGTAAAACACAAACGTAACAACACGGCGAGAACGAGTTCTCACACACTTACTCAAACCAAAGCAAAACTCATAAAACAATCCCACCTTTACACCATTGGGGAAGAGAGGTGCCCCTCTCAACCCTCCACGGAACGAAACTTGTGAACCGGAGGATCCCGCCCGGTTCTTTCGACGACCAACCTTAAAGTGCTCTGTCGGCATAGGAGAACTAAGTCTCCCGTAAATGGAGTCGTGTTGATGAGAGAGCCCGGCGACCCCATGGCCGACCCGAGATTACATACCACTTCTCCGGGGCCCAAACACAGATCACAGAACTCACACACACAACTCACAAAGCTTATACTTATCACGAAAAGCTTATCACACATGCACACCAACCCTTTTCAAAACAAAAGAACGAAAATAACTTACTTATACATAAAATCGTTTTCAAACGTTTTATAACAAAAAGGCCAATTCCCACAAATTACATATCGAACACGTATCTAAGTATATATATACGTATAGGTCACATGCGGGCTTGAAATCACATATAGGGTTGTAGGTCATAATAACTAAAAGAAAGAAACCTCACCTCCGAGAAGCAACGGGGAACAAAGGGAGCAAACAGACGTCTAAAAGACAACCTCGCCAACCAAGGAACGAACCTAAAAGCAAAACAAAGACAAAAGACAAACTTAGACTCAATATGAACCACATTAGATGCTCGGCGGATGCGTATGTATGTTTATGATGCAAAGAATATGAAATGAATCCACATTAGGTCATATAGGAGCATTCAAGGCATAAAAGGTCCTATCTCATAACCGAGGTCAAGGAATAAACCATAAATTCACGAGATCAAGCTTAACACATCATACAACAAGTTAATCATGCATACACATCATAAACGAGGCAAGAAAGATCAACAGGAAGCAACGAAACGACGAAAGAAACTCCTCCCGGCCATCACCTACTAAGTGGACACAACCTCGTCCAAAATGCAAAGGAATCGAACACGGCCATATCCGGTTTAAATAAAATCAGGACCCAAAGTCGAGAGCTTGAGACGGCCGTGTGCATTTCCAGTTATAACATGACACGGCCGTGTCATGCGTTCGGGGCTGAAAAAAATAACGCAGCAGCAATTCAGTTTTGGAGAGAAAAATAGGGGATTTCGGTGCAAGCCTTGGGGAGTCTCTTATGCCATTGAAAACACATATAACAAGCATGAAAATAACACTAAGTCATCAACAATTCATGCCATACAAGTAGCAACAAGTTCAGCCACAAAATTACAAGCAAACAAGGCATAAAAGGGAAAGAAATATCAAGCTATTATCCAATCCTCAAGCATTCATCAATGGCTAAACACTTATATCTCAACTACCATGAAAGGAGATGCAACAAATTCTAAGAATCAAGTCATAGAAACAATATATCATCACCCAATCTCTACTATTCACATGCTTGCCAAAACTCATCAATCCACCAATGAAATCAGCTCAAATCCACATAAAAGAGAGAAGAGAGAGTGTAGACTACAATCATAAACTTACCTTTCGAATTTGAGAAGCTTTGGATGTGATTTGAGCTCAAAATCTTCAAAAATGGCCAAAAGGGTTTCTCTTCTCTTCCTTCTCCTTAGAGCTGATCGTTTCTTGTGGGAGAGAGGAGAATGGCTCGGTTTTGGCAGCAAAAGGGACAAGAGAGGGCTTAACTCAAGGTATAATTCTTGGTTAAAAGCTTGGTTAGTGTGACGCCCCGTCTCTTCGGCATTCCAGGTACGGCGTCACGAGAGAGTTTATTTCAGTATTTTGTGAATTATGTGATTTAGTATGCTTACGTGTCAACGTGATATTAATTTTAATTACGTGTGCCTTAGAATAATTAAATTGTACTTGGACTCAATTGTCCAATATTTGCAATTTAGGGACCTAATTATAATTAGGACGTTTGAGCCTTCGTGGCTATTTGAGCTCGGGAATTCGAATTCGAATTCTGACCCTATCGTTGAGTTCGTTTCGATGATTCGGATTCAATAAATTACCCTTTTAATTTCTAAGCCATTTGATAGCCCTACCGTTTTAAATCCGATCCGCGTGGACCGGGTACCGTTTGAACCTACTCGTCTGACCAGCCCCAAAAGGGGCCAGCCTTTCCTCTCTCTCCCTCACTTGATCGTTCAGCAGCAGCAAGGAAAGGAAAAGAGAAGCTTTTTCCCCATTTTTGGCCAAGAAGCCTTGAGCTCGGGTTTGGGAGATCCAACCGTCTGATCAACGACCTAAGGTAAGATTTGTGACCCTTTCGTTACATGCGTTACTTTAATATCTCTTTCGTGTCTCGGATATGTACCTACGTGCTTTGTTGGGGAAGATGATGAATAGTGTCGGGTTGGGAGTTTGGCGTGATTAAGCTCGTTTCGTGAGCTCTTAAGTGTAAATTTATGTTCTATATGTTAAATATGATTTATTGTGTTGATTTTGCATGATTTGGTTATTGGTTGTGGCTGTGTGAGTGTGGTGGTGTTGGCTCCCGACGCCATTGCTGCTTCTGCTCTGTTTTTTCGAGCAGGACGGTCCGGAACGGCCGTTCCCGTTTTGGCCTTGGGGCCGGAACGGCCATTCCCATCCACGTATGGGAACGGCCGTTCCCGTTTTGTTCTCTGGGCCGGAACGGCCGTTCCGGGCAGCGCTGGTGGGAACGGCCGTTCCCGTTTTGCCTTGTGTCTGGGAACGGCCCTTCCGGTGGTCCAGTAGGTTGATTTTGGGTTTTTATGCTTTTAATTGATTTCTTTTGCCGCTTATTGATTTATATCTTAATTGCATTGTATATTTCGTTATGAATTCGTATTATATGCTATGTTTGGTGCATGAATTGTAATTTAATATTAAAGAATGAGTATTTTATGAGTGTATACGTGATCCATGACTTCATGCCAATCATAAGCATACGCCGTGCGTTTATTTGGTTCATTCACGTGTCTAAGTCTTGTTTTGTATTCAGTTTGCTCAGGTACACCCGGGGTGGTGTTTTGTTGGCCGTGTTGATTCCGGGGTGGATCGTTGTTGTGTCTTTGGCCTCTTCGGTGTCAGGTGAGGTTAGGATATAGTTACACCTTATTGCAATGTGCTCGGTTTTGAATGCATGCGATTTAATAAGCCTTATATGTATGTAAATAAGTGTGAAATATGTATTTGTTGAATATGCCTCGAGTTTGCAAGTATGTTAAGCAATGTACGAGCCTATGTATGCTTGATTTGAAATGATTTGTTATGATTTGCCACATGAAGCTATGCTTCTGACCGTATACTTCTCATGAGCCATGTTTGGCAAGGACCGAGTTTGATTGAAACGGAAAGTGGTACGTATACGTATATATGTATAAGTTATGTCTGTCTGTCTCTGTTGTAGCGGGTTCTGATATGATATGTGTTTGTTGGGCCCCGGAGCTATGGGTAAGGAACCCTCGGGACGGCATAGGGCCGTCGAGGTTAAGCCTGTGCATAGTCTCCATCTGTCTGCAGAGGATCACCCCTGAACTCACCAGGAGGTTTGGTGAGGGAAGGAATCCTGAGGGTTTGAGTACTCGCAAGGCGCTCCCCTCGTTTGTCTGGATGGCTTGGGCATATACACCCTTCCATCACCCGGAGTTGAGGATGATATGATTTGATATGTATGTAAGTTTTCTGTTTTGATTCTGATACGATATGATATGAGGAGTTTGGGGGAGTCGGAGCTCGTACCCGCCGAGTTCTATATGATATGATATGTATGTTCTGTTAAGGTTTATGAAACAGGGATAGATTCTAATTTAAATAAAAGGGAGTTTTATAAGATAAGTTAAGTTTTGAATATGGTAAGAGCTAATAGGTTTTGCTAAGTTTGTTCGGTAAGTTAAATTGGTTTGTTTGATTTGCTAAGTAAGCCTTTGTATATATGTATACCACGGGAAATGATTTAGTGTGCAAAAACTATCCCCGCGTTCATGAACATTATGAGTTTGATATGTGCTTTGCTCTTATATATATAGTGTGAGTGCGTTAACCCCTCACTCAGTCGAGTTAAGACTGACCCCTCCCCTTTTACCTTTAGTTTGCAGGTTTTGCTTGGAGTTCGTGCTAGGCGGAGTGTGTCTGTCTTTTGGATTCTGTTCCGTGTCTTTGTCTAGTAGGTGGTCTTGCATTTGCATTTCTTTAATTTGGCTTATGTATAAGATATGTTTGAATATGATATGTAGAATTTAATTATGTATTGATATGTATATTTCGGGATTAGGTATTTATGCTAGTTGAGCCCGTCAACTGCTTATGAATATTTTGATTTCTGCATGGCTTGTTTCGCTTCCGCATTCTTGTTTTGGTTTGAGTTTTACTTTCAGGGTCTAAGTTCCGCCTAGCCTAGGTGTGAGTTTGTCAGTCTCCCGTTCGCCACTGTTTGGTTCATGTACGGACTTCCCATTTCGTATGTGGATCGGACTTTGGTGCGGGGGATGTGGTGACCCACCGTGCGGGTGCTACATCCTTAAGTGGTATCAGAGCCCCAGGTTGAAAAACCGGGGTTCAGTGTCAGGTCGTGTCTGTCTAAGTCGAACGGCATAGGACAACTTGATTATGTGTGCATTTGCATCTTGATTTGATAAGCTATGTATGTGAAATTTCAATACTTTGTTGAATTTTTATTACGTGAGACATTGCATTTCTTTGATGCTCTACTTGATTTACTACGTGACATGAGCATTTACTAATTGACATGCATATATTTCTATTGTAGTTGTTGAGATTTTCAGGGTACCACCGAGTCAACAACCCTACGGTTAACCTTCTCTACCAACTCCGTGATCTCAAGGATAATCTTTTACCAAAGTACTAGTAATGGATCCGATGGCAATGATGTATCAAGAATTCCTAGCATTCAAGCCTCCCCAATTTCGAGAAGGAAATGATGTAAAGACTGAAGAGTGGCTGTCGGAGATAGAGGGAATTTTTGAAATATGGCCACGAAACTCTCGAGATATGGCTCGCCTTGCTACATTTCTCTTACAAGGACAAGCAAGACAGTGGTGGAAAAGGGTTGCTCAACAACTAGAGACTACGAACAAAGAGTTGACTTGGGAAGTATTTATTCGAGAATTCAGAAAGAGGTTTGCACCAACTATTCTACATGAGCGAAGACTTGAAGAATTCCTCAATCTGAAACAAGGAGATAGATCCGTTGTGGAATACATCGAAGAATTTGAAAGGGTGGGCTTATATGTGCCTCACATTATGGGTAACGATCAGATGAAGGCCAAATACTTCATGGAAGGTCTTCGGGATGAATTCAAGGAAGCCCTAGCTGCAAAGGATACGACTACGTGGGATAAAGCCACGAAGAAAGTTTTAAGGGTTGAGACTTGGCTCCTAACAAAGGACAAGGAAGAAGAGGTATCGGGGTCTAAGGTCGAGTCGGGTTTATGCTCAAGCTTACAAGTTGAAGAAGAATCTCCTCAACATGGAACTCGGGCTAAGAGAATTCGAGGAAAGAAACACAAGACCGGGAATACTTCCAGGTTGGGAAAAAGGCCCCAGTTATGTGCTTATTGTGGAGGTACCACTCATACCTACGAATCTTGTTGGGACAGATTGAAGAGGTGCTACATTTGCGGGTCAACGGAGCACAAGATTTCTGAGTGTGATCGACCGAGAGCTAACAAGCAAAAGGCACGGGATCAACGACTTCAAATTGGAAACCAACAAAAACCCGAAAGTTGAGGTAATTGCATTCATGGCACGAGCATTCATCCTCCATTTTAAATATTACAATTATTATTTTCGTGCCGTAATTGTTAATTGTCATTAATTGTTATTCATTATTAATTGTTGTTAAACGTTGATGCCATTATGTGTCTAAGTGACGATTAAGTGATGCATCTCATTCGCACTTTGACTCAACATGCATATTTAGTGTTTTATTTTAGGATATCTTTTCATTCAAGTTACCAAGTTGTGTTCGATGGGAATTGGAAGAGATGGGTTGGATAGGGAAGGAAATTAAGGGTTTCTTTTGGAGATCGGGTTGAGTTTATGGAAACATGGAAAATATGACGAAGAAGAATGATTTGAGAGGTCCCGGTACCAAGTTGAAGAATTTAGGAATTGGGGTATATTTTGAAGAGAAATTAAAGATCCGAGGTGGCTTATTTCACTAAGCAAGGCATGATTTGTTTTGGAATTCGGATTTAAGAATAGTGAAGGAAGTTAACTCTTGGATATGATTAGGAGAAAGACATGAAGGGGTCTCTACCGGTGGAATTTAAACAAGAATAACAAGAGTAGAACAAGAGATCAACTTGGGGTTTGGGAACAAATACAATCAATTACAACATTGGGGAAATGGTAACCGCTTCTCATTTAACCCTAAGGGAATCGATGCTACACTTAAAAGATTTTTTTTATGGGAAGGAAACTAATTTTAGAGCAAGAGTTTATCTCAGGATTTGGCAACAAAAATGAGTAATTCAAATCCCGGGAGTACGGTGATCAATTGGTTTTTTTTGTTAACCATGCCTTGAAGAGAAGAACTTGCTAGAAAATTCTAATCGAGCCTTTATTCAACTTCAAGAGAAAGAAATTAAAGTATAGTAGAAGGTTTTGGTTCGGGAGAGCCTACGGAATATATTACTACGGGAATTGGGTTATGGGATCCCCTAAATCACTGAGTGGAATAGATCACACAAGAAATTACCTCAGGGTTACCAAAGAAAAACAGTAGCATTAATCAAGGGACGACGCACTTCCTTATATATTCAAGAGAAGGGTGCTAAGGTAATGAGTTCGGCACCAAATTTGAAGAACACTTATTGGGAAGGAACTAAGATTTCGAGACAAGGCAATTATTGGAAAATTCCACAATACACAAATGGAAGAAGAATTCGGGCCGTAGGATTTGGGAAAGACTTTGAGAATGAACTACGGTTTTAAGACACAATCTTTTTCTTAAAGTACTTCTACAAGAATTTTGGGAGAAACAAAAACAAGACCAAGAGATCACTTAAGAGATGGAGTTTAAATTAGAGAAATTATCAAGGATTAAATTCGAAGAACTAGCAAGGATAATTGTCAACCGTGGGATAAAGATTGACTTGATATTTGAAGTGTAAGAGATACCGGGGAATTTCAAGATATAGTCATGAGCAAGGAGAATTGGATTAGAGTTATTTAAGCTAAACCACAACTGTGGGATAAAGATCAGGGTGATATTCGAAGCTCGAGACACGTTGGGAATTTCAGAGCATAACCTGGAACTAAGAAATTCTGGCGTCGATCAATTCATCATAAAGAAAAGATTCCAATGCTTCGGTGAACGGTACATTAAACATACATATCACGTGCATCATCCATCTTTTGTTTTGCTTTGCTTTGGGTGTGTGTGTTGTAGTTGTGAGTTGTTGGTTACCCTTTGGGGTGACTTGAGGGTGCGAGTGTTGTTGTTTTACGGTAAGTTGAGGGTCGTGCTTTGCAACGGTCTTCTCCACAAGTTCCCGGAGTTCAAGGTTTGAGGTGATCAACGTTCGAATGTCAACTTCGAACCACAGGTTGAAGGCCCTGTTTGGGTGGGAGAGCGAGTGGTGTGAGTTCTTTAACGACTCCACTCGTGGTCCCGAACGGTGGGTTGGTTTGGATTGATTCAAGCGGTGGGAGTTGAATCACTTGTGAGCCTCCTATCGTGCGAAAAGTCTGAACTACTCCTACTCGGGATCAAGTTCGTGTGAAGCTTGAAGTGATGATCGAACCCCCTTCGTGCTTGGAAGACCTTTCTCGGGCTAACCCTTGTCGGAGTGTCGCGAGCCCTGAACTTGGGTGAATACGGGAGAGTTGCTCGTCGTTTTGTTACGAGAGGTAGAACCTGGGGGCCAGGTTCTCTTAAGGGGGGGAGATTGTGACGCCCCGTCTCTTCGGCATTCCAGGTACGGCGTCACGAGAGAGTTTATTTCAGTATTTTGTGAATTATGTGATTTAGTATGCTTACGTGTCAACGTGATATTAATTTTAATTACGTGTGCCTTAGAATAATTAAATTGTACTTGGACTCAATTGTCCAATATTTGCAATTTAGGGACCTAATTATAATTAGGACGTTTGAGCCTTCGTGGCTATTTGAGCTCGGGAATTCGAATTCGAATTCTGACCCTATCGTTGAGTTCGTTTCGATGATTCGGATTCAATAAATTACCCTTTTAATTTCTAAGCCATTTGATAGCCCTACCGTTTTAAATCCGATCCGCGTGGACCGGGTACCGTTTGAACCTACTCGTCTGACCAGCCCCAAAAGGGGCCAGCCTTTCCTCTCTCTCCCTCACTTGATCGTTCAGCAGCAGCAAGGAAAGGAAAAGAGAAGCTTTTTCCCCATTTTTGGCCAAGAAGCCTTGAGCTCGGGTTTGGGAGATCCAACCGTCTGATCAACGACCTAAGGTAAGATTTGTGACCCTTTCGTTACATGCGTTACTTTAATATCTCTTTCGTGTCTCGGATATGTGCCTACGTGCTTTGTTGGGGAAGATGATGAATAGTGTCGGGTTGGGAGTTTGGCGTGATTAAGCTCGTTTCGTGAGCTCTTAAGTGTAAATTTATGTTCTATATGTTAAATATGATTTATTGTGTTGATTTTGCATGATTTGGTTATTGGTTGTGGCTGTGTGAGTGTGGTGGTGTTGGCTCCCGACGCCATTGCTGCTTCTGCTCTGTTTTTTCGAGCAGGACGGTCCGGAACGGCCGTTCCCGTTTTGGCCTTGGGGCCGGAACGGCCATTCCCATCCGCGTATGGGAACGGCCGTTCCCGTTTTGTTCTCTGGGCCGGAACGGCCGTTCCGGGCAGCGCTGGTGGGAACGGCCGTTCCCGTTTTGCCTTGTGTCTGGGAACGGCCCTTCCGGTGGTCCAGTAGGTTGATTTTGGGTTTTTATGCTTTTAATTGATTTCTTTTGCCGCTTATTGATTTATATCTTAATTGCATTGTATATTTCGTTATGAATTCGTATTATATGCTATGTTTGGTGCATGAATTGTAATTTAATATTAAAGAATGAGTATTTTATGAGTGTATACGTGATCCATGACTTCATGCCAATCATAAGCATACGCCGTGCGTTTATTTGGTTCATTCACGTGTCTAAGTCTTGTTTTGTATTCAGTTTGCTCAGGTACACCCGGGGTGGTGTTTTGTTGGCCGTGCTGATTCCGGGGTGGATCGTTGTTGTGTCTTTGGCCTCTTCGGTGTCAGGTGAGGTTAGGATATAGTTACACCTTATTGCAATGTGCTCGGTTTTGAATGCATGCGATTTAATAAGCCTTATATGTATGTAAATAAGTGTGAAATATGTATTTGTTGAATATACCTCGAGTTTGCAAGTATGTTAAGCAATGTACGAGCCTATGTATGCTTGATTTGAAATGATTTGTTATGATTTGCCACATGAAGCTATGCTTCTGACCGTATACTTCTCATGAGCCATGTTTGGCAAGGACCGAGTTTGATTGAAACGGAAAGTGGTACGTATACGTATATATGTATAAGTTATGTCTGTCTGTCTCTGTTGTAGCGGGTTCTGATATGATATGTGTTTGTTGGGCCCCGGAGCTATGGGTAAGGAACCCTCGGGACGGCATAGGGCCGTCGAGGTTAAACCTGTGCATAGTCTCCATCTGTCTGCAGAGGATCACCCCTGAACTCACCAGGAGGTTTGGTGAGGGAAGGAATCCTGAGGGTTTGAGTACTCGCAAGGTGCTCCCCTCGTTTGTCTGGATGGCTTGGGCGTATACACCCTTCCATCACCCGGAGTTGAGGATGATATGATTTGATATGTATGTAAGTTTTCTGTTTTGATTCTGATACGATATGATATGAGGAGTTTGGGGGAGTCGGAGCTCGTACCCGCCGAGTTCTATATGATATGATATGTATGTTCTGTTAAGGTTTATGAAACAGGGATAGATTCTAATTTAAATAAAAGGGAGTTTTATAAGATAAGTTAAGTTTTGAATATGGTAAGAGCTAATAGGTTTTGCTAAGTTTGTTCGGTAAGTTAAATTGGTTTGTTTGATTTGCTAAGTAAGCCTTTGTATATATGTATACCACAGGAAATGATTTAGTGTGCAAAAACTATCCCCGCGTTCATGAACATTATGAGTTTGATATGTGCTTTGCTCTTATATATATAGTGTGAGTGCGTTAACCCCTCACTCAGTCGAGTTAAGACTGACCCCTCCCCTTTTACCTTTAGTTTGCAGGTTTTGCTTGGAGTTCGTGCTAGGCGGAGTGTGTCTGTCTTTTGGATTCTGTTCCGTGTCTTTGTCTAGTAGGTGGTCTTGCATTTGCATTTCTTTAATTTGGCTTATGTATAAGATATGTTTGAATATGATATGTAGAATTTAATTATGTATTGATATGTATATTTCGGGATTAGGTATTTATGCTAGTTGAGCCCGTCAACTGCTTATGAATATTTTGATTTCTGCATGGCTTGTTTCGCTTCCGCATTCTTGTTTTGGTTTGAGTTTTACTTTCAGGGTCTAAGTTCCGCCTAGCCTAGGTGTGAGTTTGTCAGTCTCCCGTTCGCCACTGTTTGGTTCATGTACGGACTTCCCATTTCGTATGTGGATCGGACTTTGGTGCGGGGGATGTGGTGACCCACCGTGCGGGTGCTACAGTTAGGGTTTAAGTGGGGTCCACAAAGCTTAATTAGGTCAAAAGGTAGTTCTTAGGCGTAAAGGGCTCATTTCGGTTGAAAAAAGGGGAATCAAATGGGCTTAGAAAAATATGAATCTTGATTATTCATCTTTTTTTCTTCGTTACGAATCCAACGCATCTTTCGGAATTCGAATCCGAATTCCCGAGCTCAAGTTACGCCTTCCGGAACACAGGGTGCGCTAAAGCTCGTTAGGCCCTTATGTCCCTAAAACATAAAACGGTTTCAAAACCGTATCAAACGAACTCAAAAACAAGTGATGAACATAAAGACACATCCATAACACATATAAGTCACGCATAGCACGTAATCACAAAAACCAAAAATGAAAACGGACACAAACAGGGCAAGAACAAAACAAAGAGAGCAAATACGTGCAAATAAATCACATAAGGTCAAATAAGTTTCAAGTAATTCAAATATATCACATAGAAGTATAATAAACACTTAATTCACATAATTAAATAATTAAAAGCGCACATAGCTCACCCGTGAAGGCGTACCTGGAAAGGCCGGACGAGCGGGATGTTACAAACCAAGTCCATAAATCCCAAGAATTCATATATAAATTCAAGCTACAAGCATGTATTCATATCTCCAACAACAAATAATCAAATTATCCAATGAATTCATAAACCCTAACTTTATATATTCAATCCAAGAAATCACACCATATCTCCATATTTACCTTGAATGAAAAAGAGAAGAAAAGAGATGGAGTGAGATGATGATTAAGCTTCAAAGTTCACAAATTCTCCGGAAATTTAGCTTGAAATGATGAAATCATTTCTTCCTCTTCTTGAGGGGTTTTAATCGAGCAACAAAGGGAGCAAGGAGCAAAGTTTGGTATGTTTATATGAAGAAAGGAGTGCATTACGTGATATGCAACACTAAAAAGGGATGAATTGCTCCATTTGCTATTGAATCCTCCAAATTTAATAATTTATGCAATTGAGTCCCCAAGCTTATGAAATGTGATCAATTTGATCCACATAAATTACCATGCAATTTAATCCTCACATTTAAAAGAATGATCAATTAAGGGCTTATAGGCAATTAAGTCACGTTCGGTAATTAATTCACGTTTCAATCAAATTCAATTCATGCGATAATTCTCAAATTGATATCAATTTCATATAAACACTTAAAATAAGATTTTATAAAATCTCATGAAATGTAGAAATTTGTAAATCAAAGAATTAAAATAATTCCTAACTCTCAAAACTCACACGTGGCGTGCTTACCTGAAAGCCGGAAACTAGGGTGTTACAATCCTCCCCCGTTAGAAGAATCTGGTCCCCAGATTCACTGATCGGAAGGAAACAACTCTGGATGGAACCGTTTCATCTTGTCCTCGGTTTCCCACGTGGCTTCTTCCTTCTTGTCACTTCTCTAAAGAACCTTAACCATGGGAATTCTCCAGTTTCTCAATTCCTGAAACTTTCTGTCCAAAATCTTAACCGGTTTCTGAACAAAGGTTAAATTCTGTTCCAATTCCACTTCTTCAACAGGTAGTATTTCCTTAATTGTGACACGTGAAATACATTATGAATCCCCGTGAGGCTCGGTGGTAGGTCCATTCGGTAGACTACTTCTCTAACTCTTTCAAGAAGTTCAAAAGGACCTAAGTAACGAGGATTAAGTTTACCTCCTCTCCCAATCCGAGTGAATCCTTTACGTGGAGACGCCTTCTAGAATACCCGGTCTCCAACTTCGAACTCAAGATCCCTTCGGCGATGGTCGGCGTAGCTCTTTTATCTATCTTGAGCTGATTTCATCCGTTGTTGTATTTGTTGGACTTTCTCAATCATATCTCGAACGGCCTTAGAAGGTTTCTCTAATTTCTCACCCTTCTTAATGTCTTCTTGTTTAGTCTAGTTCCACTCCTCTAAGTCGAAGAACAATGAAGATCGACATTTCCGACTATAAATTAGCTCATACGAGGCCATACTGATCGAGACTTGAAAACTGTTGTTATATGCAAATTCAATCAAAGGAAGCTGCTCATGCCATGAAGTCTGAAAATCCAAAGCGCAAGCCCGAAGCAAATCTTCCAAATACCTTATTAGTCTTTCAGATTGGCCATCCGTTTGAGGGTGAAATGATGTACTGAATTTAAGCTTCATCCCCAGAATGCCTTGTAATTCTTGCCACAACTTGGAAGTAAACCTTGGATCCTTGTCTAAAATGATGCTAACCGGAATCCCATGAAGTCGAATAATTTCCCGGTTATATAACTAGGCTAGCTTGCGAATCTTATAAGACATCCGAACCGGTAGAAAATATGCAGATTTAGTTAACCGGTCTACAATCACCCAAATACTGTCGTACCAGCCTTTCACTTTTGGTAACCCGGATACAAAATCCATCGTCACCTGCTCCGACTTCCATTCTGGAATAGGTAACGGTTATAGAAGACCTCCAGGTTTCTGATGCTCGACTTTCACTTTCTGACAAGTTATACAATGTTTCACATACTCGGCCACATCTTTCTTTAATCCATGCCACCAATAGTATTGCTTCAAATCCTTATACATTTTATTACCTCCAGGGTGGATAGAATAAGCCGATCTGTGAGCTTCCTCGAGCAATACCCGTTTTAATTCCTCGGGTACTACCACTCGATTCTTCAAACGAAGAAGTCCGATTTCATCGAACCCGAATGGACATTCCAGATCAGCTCTTGCTTTTGCTACTAACCTCTGAACTTCCGGATCATTATTCTGAGCCTCAAATAATCTGTACTTTAAGTCCGATTGTATAGAAATATTAGAAACTCGAGCTTTTATAACAATAGGCTCGATTCCAGTACTTTTACCCACTTCCAAGTTCGATACACTAGACTTCCTACTAAGTGCATCGGCGACCACGTTAGCTTTAACGGGATGGTATTTGATAGTGCAATCATAATCCTCCAACCGTTCCATCCAACACCGTTGCCTCATATTCAAATCCTTCTGGGTGAATAAGTATTGGAGGCTTTTGTGGTAGGTAAAAATCTCAAAAGACACCCCGTACAAGTAATGTCTCCACTTTCCAAGTCCAAAGACTACGGTTGCAAGCTCGAAGTCGTGTGTAGGATAATTCTTTTCATGCTCTTTCAACTTCCGAGAAGTATATGCAATCACTTTTCCTTTCTGAGTTAACACACAACCTAATCCTTCCTTAGAAGCACCCGTATAAACTGCATAACCCTCGGAGCCTTTCGGAAGTGCCAACACCGGTGCAGAAACTAATTTCTCTTTCAGAAAGTTGAAACTTTTCTCATAACTTTCATCCCACACAAATTTCACTTCTTTCTTCGTTAACCGGGTTAAAGGAGCGACAATCTTTGAGAAATCCTTAACAAATCTTCTATAATATCCCGCCAAACCTAAGAAACTTCTAACTTCCGAGGTGTTCTTTGGTTTCTCCCATTTCAAAACAAATTCAATCTTTGAAGGATCCACTATTAATCCTTTTCCCGAAATAACATATCCCAAAAACGGCACCCGATCAATGCAGAATTCACACTTACTAAATTTTGCAAATAACTGATGCTCCTTCAAAATTCTCAACACCAACTGAAGATGTCTCGCGTGCTCCTCGGCAGACTTAGAGAATACCAAAATGTCATCAATGAAAATCACCACAAATTTATCTAGAAACGGGCGGAAGATTCGATGCATCATATCCATAAAAACTGCAGGGGCATTAGTTAAACCAAACGGCATCACCACGAACTCATAATGCCTGTATCGAGTATTAAATCCCGTCTTTGGAATATCTTCTGCTCGAATTCGTAGCTGGTAGTATCCCTGTCTTAGATCAAGTTTCGAATAAACCTTTGCTCCTTGAAGTATATCAAATAATTCCTCGATATGTGGAAGGGGATACTTATTCTTAACCGTCATCCGGTTCAGCTCCCTATAGTCTATGCAAATTCTCAAAGTTTCGTCCTTCTTCTTTACGAACAAAACCGGCGCACCCCAGGGAGACGAACTCGGCCTAATGTACCCAATCTCCAACAACGCATCAAGTTAAGTCTTCAACTCTTTCAACTCGGCCGGAGCCATACGATACGGAGTCTTGTAGAATGGCTCTGCATTCGGGCACAATTCGATTACAAATTCAATTTCTCGATCCGGAGGTAAAGAATCCAATTTTTTGGGAAAAACCTCGGGGAAATCCTTCACCACTTCTGTTTCCTCCAATTTGATCTGATCCTTAGGCCTGTTAAGAATGTAAGCAATGAAACCGGTAGCTCCATTCTGAACTAATTTCTGAGCTTCAGAAAAAGAAAGTAAAGGCACCGTCTTCGAACTCCAACCCACCACCAACTCTGAACCCAACTGAACTCTCTTTGCCCGACAATCCACGGTAGCACTATGCCTGTATAACCAATCCATGCCCAGAATAGATCCATAGCGAGTCATCGACGTCTCGATAAAACCTGTCAAGAAAACTCGACCCTCGATACTCACTGGAATATCCCTGTACACCCGATCTATCTCTACACTACTACCAAAAGGTGTACTAACCACATAGCATGCAGAAGAGCAAACAACAGGCAAAGGCAAAGTAATAGCAATAGCACTAGAAAGAAAAGAGTGTGTAGCTCCCGGATCAAATAAAGTATGTATGTTCGTGCCATGTATACATATAGTCACTACAAGAAATCCTGCAAATTCCGACGGAAAATTCCGAGGGAATTCCGACGAAAATAGTGAATTCCGACGGAATTCCGAGGGAATTCCGACGGGACACATGCCGTAGGAAAACCCTCCCTCGGAATTCAAAACCGACGGAAAACCGACGGAATTCCGAGGGAAATCCCGTCGGAATTTGCTTTAAAAAAATTTTTTAATTAATTATTTCCGACGGAATTTCCCTCGGAATTCCGTCGGAATTTACTGGAAAAATAAAAACTTAATGAGCCACTGGGGATTCGAACACCCGACCTCGTGGTAGGAAGACCTTATGGAAACCAAGGTAAACCAGTTGAGCTAGATCAATTCGTTGGTTTAGTTTGATACAAATATTTATATATCATTTGAAATAATAAAATCATAAATTTTGTAGACTATATTTAAAATTGAGTTCTAAGAAAATATTAATTTTAACTACAAATATTATAATACGTCATAAGAATTCAATTTAAGCATAGATAAAACCGACGGAATTCCGACGGAAATCCCGTCGGAATTATTTAATATTATTTTTAATTTTTATTTTTAAAAAATCCGACGGAATTCCGACGGAAAATTCTGTCGGAATTATTTAATATTATTTTTAATTTTTATTTTTAAAAAATCCGACGGAATTCCTACGGAATGCCCGTCGGAATTACTTAATTTCTATTTTTATAGTTTATATTTAAAAAAACCAACGGGAATCCCATCGGAATTCCGTCGGAATTATTTAATATTATTTTTAAATTTTATTTTTAAAAAAATCCGATGGAATTCCGACGGAATTTCCGTCGGATTTATTTAATTTTTATTTAAAAAAAAAAAACAAATTCCGTCGGAATTCCCGAGGGAATTCCGACGGCCTGTTTCCCTCAGAATTTTCCGTCGGATTTCGGCGAATTTCTTGTAGTGAGTACCTTCAACAACCGCAGCCGGATCAATATCTGTATCTTGCTCCTCTCCCTCTAGAGCATACGCCTAAGCCCGAATAAGTGGTCTCTGACCCCCAGCAGGTGGATTTCGGCGATCTGGATATCGATCTACCATGTGCTCGGCACTCCCACATATCAAACATAAACCCAGGTGCCTCCTACAATTATCAAATGTGTGTGTAGGTTGCCCACAGAAAGTACACTTAGGTTTCTCAGTAGGTGGTGGCAAAGCAGGCACTGGAGGAGCTTTCTGAACCGGTCTCGCTGGTCGGAACCTCTTCCTCGGTCCTTTAGGAGGTGGTGGAGCGATGTAAGAAATAGGTTTCTTGCCAGAACTAGAACCCTGATCCTAAACCCGAACCGGAACGGTAAGTAGATCTCCGATCATTAACAGCATCCTCAACCTTTAAGGCCTTAGTAGTAGCTTTGACCCAGGTACTCGTGTTGACCGCTTCAATCGCTGCCTGTATATCCGGTCTGAGCCCCTATACAAACTGCATTGCCTTGTGAAAATCATCACTCGCTATATTAGGTGCATAGCAAGATAACTGCTCAAACTCTGATATATACTCTAAAACAGATCTCTCTCTTTACTTGAGCTCGGTTAACTCCTTTAATCTGCGAGTGCGAAAAGATGGAGGAATGAACTTATTTTTGAACTCCCTAATAAAAACCTCCCAAGTGACTTCTTCACCAGTGACATCCAATATAATCTTTGTGCTTTCCCACCAAGAATAAGCCTCACCCTGAATTAAAGAAATGGTACACCGGGCCTTCTCTTAAGAGCTACACGAAATAAGCTCCCAAATTCTCTCAACTTCTTTCAGCCATTGCTCCGCCTGAATATCATTTCCCTTAAAGAATTTCGGAGGGTGTTGGTTCTGAAATTCCCGAAAAACAGCAAAAATCCTTGCTCCCGGTTGAGGTGGTGGCACCGGTGGTGCTGGAGGAACATACTCTCTCATCCTCTGATCAATCAAACAAACCACTGCATTTAGGAAATCCTGTGGCTGAGCTTGAGGGGGTGGAGGTGGAGGAGAACGATCACGACGATGATGCCTATGACCTGGAGAGTGATCCCGATGAGGTCTACCGCGAGGCATCCTGAAATCAAGACACTGAATATGCATGTTGAATTAATAAGTACAAATGAGTGCAATTAAATCTCATGATACAAATAAATCACATAATTCAAGTACTTCAAAAAATTCAGATAATTCACGTGGGTCAAATAATACAAGTAAGATGCAAGACTCTCAAGTTGACAATGAATTCCTTATGTCGTGTGACCTAGACTCACAAGACACGACACTAGAGACCCGGTTTTGCAATCGGGCTCTGATACCACCTTAAGATGTAGCACCCGACACGCTAGGATGCCACATCCCCCGCACTATAGTTCAGTCCACATACGAAATGGAAAATCCGTACATAAACTAAACGTATAGCGAACGGGTGACAATAAAAAAAACGATCCTAGCTAGGTTGGACTAACTCCGAAACCATATAAAATGCACAAAGTAAATAAGCGGAAGCATACCATTATCATTAAGCCAGAATATTTACATCAAAAGTTCATACTATCCGACACGTTCAATCATAACCATATATGTACAATAAATCCCAAAATCTCATAAATGAGTCGTAAGTATTCGTATGCATCAATAACATGAAAGTGTGGTGTGCTAGACCCAAATTAAAGACTCCAACGGACTCTAATTCCCACTTAGCACGTACCTGCAAGAACCTGAAAGGTGGAGTCGTCAGTCTATGAAAGACTGAGTGAGGGGTATATAAATATAAGCGCAAGTACATGCAAGCTATAACCTAGGGTGAAGTTTTGGTAGAATACAATATAAGTTCAATAATGAGACAACTAGTGCCCGAGATTACAACTATCAAGTTTAACAATTAATTCAATTTCATTCAATCAGTGGCCCGGCGAGTGAGGGCAATTCTCCAACCTTTACTCCGACAGTGTACAATAATTAGGTTATCAATTGATTAAGTGATCATGCAAGTATTAAAGTGCAATCAGTCAATAGCAGTTTCAGTAACCCTTTTTGCTCCGGGTGATGGTAGGTTTGCAAGGCCCAACCATCCAGTCGGTGTGAGCGTAGGGTACATGAATCCCTATGCCCGGAACTCCTTCCTCCACTAATCTCGTAATGGATTCAGGGGTCATCCCAAAATGGTGGGGATAGAGCAAGAATTACCCGTCAGCCCTTGTTTTCCCGGTTGGCTCAAGACACTACCCTCGGGCCCACGGTGCAGTACAATATACTCACCAAAATACAGTGGTCCAGTATAGTATAATTGGTTCATTGGAAATCATTTGAGGTTTTCAAAGAAAGTATAGATATATGTACATTTTGGACGAAATCTCACATAAGGTTGTAAGGGTTCTATATATCTAGAAATTAAACCTCACCTGCGCATACAAAAGAGAACAAGGATACAACCTACGGAGCCTTCTCCTCATCACCAGGAAGCTGGTCTGTGCAAGAAAGACAAGGGTACATGAGACACGACTCAAATGAACCAATTAGGACGAACGGCGTAATCATGAAGCAATATAACATGCATTGGCAATTATGGAGTGTCATGATCATTTTCATGCATAAAATGAGCATATAATAACACGTATCGATCATTTATAGCCTTAGAAACGGATTTGGAAAAGTAAATTTTGTGCAGAAAATTCACAAAATCCCTTGGAGCACTGGAACGGCCGTTCCGGGTTTGAACATGAAATGGGAAGGACCGTTCCCGACTCCCCGAATTGATCCCGCGCGTCTGTAAAGATTTTGGGCTAGGAAAGGCCGTTCCGGCTGTAAGCCCAAACTGGGAAGGGTCATTCCCAGTCTCGCGCCAAATCTGTCAGGGGTGGGAACGGCCGTTCCCAGAATGAACTGGGAATGGAAGGGTCATTCCCGTTACGCAGATGCAGCAGAAAACAGAGCATAACAGGGGAAAAGCTCGAACCAAAAACCATGATCCACAAATGTTCAAATACCAATCTCAAATGCTCCTAAATCATGAAATAAACATACTAGCATACTTAAAGTGTAACGCCACGACGAGGGCATCCACGCCTATCCCACGCTACGGACCTAGCTTGTATACAGTATTGTTATCCATATACCCGTCAAGCTCGAAGCAAACGGTGACAAACGAACTTCCTAACTAGGCGGTACTAAACTTTCGACCTAAGCAAATTAAAACAAACACAAATACACGGAAGCTTAAAACATAACACATGCATAAGAGTTCAGTTTCAATATATGCACTAGTCCTTCCTAACTAAAATAACACAATATAGTAAAGATTAATCTATCAATTAAGCGACCAATCCGGTCCATCACATATTGCCCAAAATACGGAAATGTAAATCATCCTAGAGACCGCCACGGCCCATCTAATAAGGTAACATCAACATCTCCATACATATTAATCCATAAATAAACCCGAAAGCATAAACATAAGTCATAGAGTATGCTACAAGCAAAACCAGTACAAACTAGACTCAAAGACAAGACTCTCAAGAAAGACCCCGCCTAGCTTGAATTCAACGCAACCTGCGGACACGAAAAGTAAAGGAGATCAGTTCAAACGGAACCGGTGAGGAGGAGTATACCCAATATAAATGATATACGAAGGTTTAATACATGCTCAAAACTAAAGGTGTTCATGATCCGTTCACATTTTCGAAAACAATGCAGATTTTATAAAATACAGACCATAAACCAAAGCACCGGCTCGGCGAGTACGAGCATTCCATCCTTACTTCCCAAACCAAGTGAAATCAAACCAAACCATCCTTAACACCGTTGATGTCGAGGGTTTGCACCCCCCGATCATCGCAAAAGAACCATGGAGAAGTGGGTCCATGAAACCAACCTTCTCCCAAGCTTACCTTAACCCCGAATCCTCCTCGGAGTCTCAGCAAACTTGTCCAAAAGTGGGTACTTCGTAAGGGTTCAACCGTCCGCCCTTGCGTTCCCGGCCTTACCACTTACTCCGCCTCGAGCGCTATCAAAAGAACCGACCAAGCAAGCGTCCTTGCAAGGCATAACAAACCTCGCTACACAACTCACACGTGCATAAATTCTAAATGAAAGTTCCAAAAGCATTTTGGGTACCTATCCCATATACTAAAACTCAAGTTTTACTTGCAAACCGTTTTCTATAAGCAAATATCCATAATATGAGCATAGCTCACAAAACTTGGCTTATAGAGTCTACATATACCTTTTACAAAACGGAAGTTTAAAACCATCAAACATGATAGGTCATATGTGTCCACAGTTTTGAAAACGTTTTATATATATATAACTCATCACCTTCACCAAGAACTTCGGAGGCTAACCACGAGCAACAAGCTACTCGACCGGAGACTCACCACCTAACAAGACAAACGTACTAACAAAGTAAGACATGACTCGAAACCAAATAAGACGACGCACGACTTCAAGAGAGAGTAAACATGCTCATGGTATGCAAATGAATGTCCAAACATAGCATAAGTTCAACAATGATGATCAAACAACATCATATAAGTCATATGACAACTTCCAAGTCATGACGTATGCAATAAGCAACATATGAACTACACTTAGCACATTCTTACACATAATCGAGGCATGCAAGACATTACAATGCATAGAATCATGATTTCAAGTCATATATTTCATACTAGGGGTGTAAGAAGTGCAAAGGAAGTGAAAACAAAGCAAAACGAACAAGATCATGAAAACTCAATTTTTGGACCCGAGAGAGAGCAAACGGGCGTTTGGCCCTTCTTCACACTTTGGAAACGGACGTTTGACCCTAGAAAATCGTGGCAGTAGTTTTTGAAACTGGGGTTTGGGGTTTTACTATAATTTCCACACGGGCGTTTGACATGCGACTGATGCAAATCGGAATTATGAACACATGCTTGCAAATGATGAATTTTAAGCTCTAAACACTCCTAAATCATGCTTCAAAGTTCATGCAATGTAAATAAATGAATTTAGACATCAAATATCATAATAGAAACACTTAGGAATGAATATGCATCAAAATCCCAACAATTTACACATATGAACTTCATCTTCTTCATGTATTCAAAGCTCAAACTCAACAATGGTGAAATCTTCAATCATGCGAGAAACTTAATGAAATTAATCACATTCTTCATGAAATTTCTCAAGAACAAGAATCAATCATTCAATCAAGTTGAAACACACAAGAACATGAACATACAAGAATTCTCAAGAAAGCTTCAAAGGTCATCAATGGTGGATTCTTCAAACAAGCATGCAACTTAAGGAAACCTATCATATTCTTCATAAAAGCACATAAGGAACATGAATCCATCATCAAAATAAGCTAAAACATGTTAGAACATAAACATGCATAAGTTCTTATGAAAGCTTCAAAGTGCTTTAATGGTGAAATCTTCAAATGAACATGAAAACAAGGAATTCTTATATCAAATCATTCCTAGCTTCAAGATAAACATATTCCCATCATAAAATCCAGATTTAATCCATCTAATATGACCCCTAGATTTACATTCAAGTTTTAAAGCTTCAAGAACACAAACCCATGAAAAGGGGCACATAATCTTACCTTGAGAGTGGAAAATCGAAGGGGAGAACTCGTTCTTTAGTCTTGAATCTCCAGCTTTAATCTTCACTCTTGGCTCTTGAAGATGGCTTGAAGGTCTTGGGTGTTCTTGGGAGAATGTGAATAGTCTTAAGAGAAAGTCTTGAGAGAGAATGGCTTGAATCTTATGAAATAATGTAAGTTAAGTTTAGATGTTATAATCTGAATTTGGCAAATTGGGTCAGCTGAATAAGGTCACAGAGCGGGTCATACGGGTCGAATTTAAGTGAGATTGGGTCAGAATTGAAATTGGGTCGCGGTCAACAATTAAGGCTTAAAAGGTTGACTTTTCGTAAACTAGCCATAACTTCTCCGTCCGAACTCCGATTTGAGCGATTCAAGAACCCACGAACTCGTAATCGAATAATCTATTCAATTTCATTAAGTTCTATCTAGTTCCAGGCTTGGAAAATAAATTTACCATTTAGTCCCTAAATTATGCTTTAATGTCCAAGTAGGCACGTTGGTTCGTTAAAAGCTAAAATGTGCTATTAAAGCTTAAAGACGACAATATGAGCACATAACCAACAAGTCATGGAGCCACGTATCTCATGCAATTCACGTATTTCACATAAGCATGAAGCGGCTATCAAATTAAGGCGTAAATCCACATAAATCACGCATAGGAAGGTAAATCGTACACTGCGTCACATAAAGCATAATAAAAACCATTAAAAACACTTAGTTCATGCTTGATCATCAAGAATCATCACTTCCAAACCCATACATGAACTCATCAACCAAGTCCATAAATCCCAAGAATTCATACATAAATTCAAGCTACAAGCATGTATTCATATCTCCAACAACAAATAATCAAATTATCCAATGAATTTATAAACCCTAGCTTTATATATTCAATCCAAGAAATCACACCATATCTCCATATTTACCTTGAATGAAAAAGAGAAGAAAAGAGATGGAGTGAGATGATGATTAAGCTTCAAAGTTCACAAATTCTCCGGAAATTTAGCTTGGAATGATGAAATCCTTTCTTCCTCTTCTTGAGGGTTTTTGATCGAGCAACAAGGGGAGCAAGGAGCAAAGTTTGGTATGTTTGTATGAAGAAAGGAATGCATTACGTGGTATGCAGCACTACAAAGGGATGAATTGCTCCATTTGCTATTGAATCCTCCAAATTTAATAAGTTATGCAATTGAGTCCCCAAGCTTATGAAATGTGATCAATTTGGTCCACATAAATTTCCATGCAATTTAATCCTCACATTTAAAAGAATGATTAATTAAGGGCTTATAGGCAATTAAGTCACGTTCGGTAATTAAATCACGTTTCAATCAAATTCAATTCATGCGATAATTCTCAAATTGATATCAATTTCATATAAACACTTAAAATAAGATTTTATAAAATCTCATGAAATGTAGAAATTTGTAAATCAAAGAATTAAAATAATTCCTAACTCTCAAAACTCACACGTGGCGTGCTTACCTGAAATTCGGAAACTGGGGCGTTACAAGTCACGTGTTCTTGACACGTGGCAATGCCCACGTGTTCCAATCTCCATTTTCGATCAACAATTTGATCCTTCATTAATCATATTAACATCCTACCATAACCCTCGTATTCTGGAATTTGTATGTGACCCTTTAGGTTCATTATTCGATTAGCAGTGTCAGTAATTAATTAATTCCCTAATTAATTAATCACTTCACAGATCACACTACCGTAATCTAGCAGTTGGTGTGTGACCCCTAGCCGAATAACGAAATGAATCGAAGAACCTTTCAGTCAATGACAATCAGTGAAATAAGATCCTCCTACAACTCCATCTCTCAATCAAGAACTAAGGCATGGGATCCTTCTCAGAGCCCAAATATTCTTGATCTTTAAAGTTCGTTTCATATCCATTTCGATCTCAATCCTAGAAAACCCCACTTTCTAGATGTCTTGATCTTTTATCCACCTGGGCTAAGGGTTTAATATTTAATGGACTACGAACAAATCAATCAGTGAGGGATCATTCTTGTTCTTAACAAGTGTAGGTCCTTTATCGATTCTACTAATTCTACATATGCTACTTGTGTAATCCCAACATAGGTCGTGGTTCAGGTGTCTATATGGTGACACCCTTTTGAGCCTATATCAAAGATTACAGAGTTAGCTCATATGAGACATTACAAAATCTCAAGTCTGAGGATTAATGAATCACGTCATTGACCTGCGAGATATTTCCTAATCTGGAAGTTTCTGGAAACTTCCTTTCCCATTTAGGAATGTTCTCACCTATGATGCATGGACACGGACATGGCGACACGGACACGACACGACACGGATACGGCGACACGGATTTTTTCTTGAATTTCCCACGTGAGGAGTGTCCGACACGACACGTCAAAATGATATTTTTAGAAGTGTCCGTGCATCATAGGTTCTCACGCGGGATATCTCAGTGATGAACTTCTTGTAACAATCACCCTTATGTATTATGAACGCATCACCACTTATCACTCTATGAAACTGAGTGATCCTTCAGAAGGATATAATCACATAACCAAGTCTCAGCAGAGTCAAGGTCGATACTCCCACTATCTGTCGGACTCATTGACTTGGATAAGTTTCTAATCCTCGCCTATGGAGTTAAGAACTTGTTTTATGTGTCATTCCCATAACGACAAAGTTCTTAACGGCCTCATCCGATTAGGGGAGTTCAATACATGCAAAACAAAGTCAAACCCAAACAGACATAAATAAGCACATAAAGAAGTGATTGGCTATGAACAAAATCATTTCGCTTATTATTCAAAGACTGTTTGTGATTTTACAAGGAAATAGTAAAGCAAATATTTGCTTTAAGGGCACTATTCCTAACACTTTAAACTTCTCAATTGACAAAACCAAAAAATTATAAACAGCAACACCCCAAGCGAATCGGTCGATATACTTTAAGTCATCTACATAGCATATCAGACCAATTGGCAGCTTAAGGCTGCCGTGTGGAAACAACAATGTAGAAAAAACAAACAATATAAACATTCTTGCAAAATAATTGATGCCTTCGGCATCACTCCTTGAAGCCAAGCCCTGTAACCTGGCCAATATGTTAGAACGTGTCACCCTACCATTTTTGTTGTCAAAATACAGTTGCCGGAATCGTGATTTCACTCTAACATAAGGATCAATGGGGTGACCCTCACATTGTAGCCCTAACACAATTGAGAGCTCTGTGTCAGTAAAAGGTACACTGACTTGCCCAAAGTTGAATGTCCGTAGGTCCGGGTTAAAACGTTCCAGCAGCGCCCCAACGCTTTTGTTTGTACCTTGAACTCCATGCATGTGAAGGAATGCGCCAAATGGAGTGGCCAGTATCCTTTGCCTTTGGGCATCAGTTAACACACCAATTCCGGCCATTTTTTCTATGAAATATGTGGGCGAACAACGACAGAGTATTTCGCCGCGTCGCGGAGATTTATCGCAAAGGCAGCTTTTCCCGGAGCTGGACCTACTTGAGATTTGTTTCAATCGAGCCATCGGAACTAATTGACAACGAAAACTGCAAAATCTACAAATGGACACAAAATTTGTATAGTTACAAGCCCTAACTGCCGAATTAAGACCCTCTAATATGGAATTAAAAACCTAAATTGTCGAATCAGAATGGTTACATTTACCAGATGCGGAGACGTCTTCTTCCTCAACAAACGAACGCCGGATGTATGGAGGCCGGAGTGCTCTTGAATTCAACAAGGGCAACACGGTCTTTTTACATGTTTTGAGGGGTTTACAAAAAATATGTTGTGTATTGGGGATATAAAACAAGCGAATTTCAAATTGGAGTGTTTAGGATAACTTATATGCCTTATCGGGGATGAAACATTAATTCTCGGTAAAAAAAAAATCACTATGAGAATAAATCTAACTACATAGAATCTAGAGACATCCTGTCCAACAATTATCAAAACTCAACTTTCGTGATATATTAATCTCATAATCCAAGAAAAACTTAGAACCAAATAATAATAATAATAATGGGATTAGGGCCCACATTAGTTAATTCAATGTCCAATATATTGTTGAAAATAAAGGCAAGAAAACAATCAGAAGCCAATCTTCCTTCAATCAATGCTGGTCTGTTTCCCACATTCCCCAACTTTCCATCTTCTTAACTTATTCTAAACTTGTTTTCAAAAAAAAAAAAAAAAAAAACTTATTCTAAACTTCCTTATCCCACTAAAAACTGTCAATTATTAACTCCACCTATCTTAATATGCAATTTATGTTAAGAGATAGTTTACTTTTTATTAGTTATTTATTTTTATATTTATTAAAATATTGTAAAAACCTTATATTGTTGACAAATTCCAATCAAATATAAGAATACATTGTGCTATTTAACAACTCTAAAAAGGAGTTTTTAATTAACTAGAATAATCTATTGTAGTAAACAATTTGAATTGAGTATTTAACAAAAGTTTAACATGGTCATATTAAATCCAACTAGATAACAAAACAAAGAAAGTAAATATTTGCTAAGTGTAATTTAGTTGTTAGATATTATATTAACAAATAATTACATCTGACTACCTTGAATTTAGGCTTAATTACAATGTAATCCATCATTATTACGAAATTACATTTTAATACCTAACTTTGAGAATAGTTTGTGGTCCCTAAGGTTCCGTTGTGTCATTCGAAAAATAACCCTAATTTGTTGTTAAATTCATAATTTGTAGGGATCATTTTGTTTATATTTGTAAATTTTAGAGATGATTTTGTAATTTTGGGCATGTATTAACATTCATAAAACCGTCAGAGATATAATTGTACTTTTAAATATTCCGTTAAGGGATCTCGTACCAAATAAAATTTATAAGGATTAAAATATAATTTCCTAATATTAATGGATTGCATTGTAAGTAGGCATAAATATAAGGTAACCAAATATAAATGACCTTATATTAATATATTTTGATTATAGGATCCAGGTTTTAATGGAAGTTCCATACTCGAATCCTCAATATTATCATTAAACTATTATTTGTATGTTGTCAATAATGCCACCAACGTTGTACTATTTCAAGAGCACTCCTTATTTATATCATATAACTAAATTAGGCTATTATTAAAATTTGTATCTAAACTTTTAGCACAACTTTGTGCTTCTTAATTTTCATTATACTGATTTAGTCGAATCAGTTGAAAGACGATGAAATTTTGATTATTATTATGATCCATACGATCCATCTGTACTGAATATTTATGATCGAACTTGATCCATCGAATATTCAATTCGTCCGAAGATGAGGAAATTTAGATTCGGGTTTGAGATGCACTTGATTGATTGCCCTAGCTCAAGTTTCAAGAGTGTTTTTGGGCGATACAGATTACAGGCCTTTAAATCTTTTCTGGGCCAAACTATCAAAGTGGATTATAAGAAAATGGTTTGGACTTTGGACCTTTCGGAAACATTAATGATGGTTAATTTAAAACTAGTAACTTTGGCACACTCGTTGCGTGTGCAAATTAAAAAATTATATTGTTTAAAATATATTTAAATTAATTTTAATATTAATATTTTTTTATTACTATTTTTAATATAATTATTAAATTAATATAAATAAATAGAGAATAAAATACCAAAAAAACACTATTTTAGAAAAAAAAAATTATCAAAAAGAAAAGAAAAAGAATTGAAATGAAATGAGAGAAGAGTGAGGTTAACGGACTAAAACACGTCCTGTATGGTTAAGTGAGTAAAATAAATAAATTAAAGAAAAAGAAAAAGAAAAAGAAAAAAAGAGACCAAGTCCAAGAGACCACACTTGGGTCTGGCGCTTAATAATAGAGTAAGATGTTCATTATTGGGTAGTATCAGTTATCAATGTAAGAATAAAGAATTTAAGCAAAAGAAAATTTAAAATGATTAACTTCACAAGTCTGAGTGAATCTGCCTATTTTGAATGAGGGTTCAATAAAGAAAGATTTAAAGCTTGATTACAAAATACAACATAATTGAAACGAGTATGATACCTATGTAACTAAGGTTATGGTACCTTCGAGAGTCAAGACCACAAAGCTATGTACAAATTTAGTATTATGAGAATTCTATGTACAAACTTCGGGGATGTCTAACAAAAGTTCAATCTGTACTGACCTTACGTGAGGTCAGTCTGTACAAGATTGTACTATATTATTTTTTTAATAAATTTTTAATATTATGTAATTTTAAATTATATATATACAATCACCCAACTTCTCTTTAATATTTTATTTTAAAAAAATCATTATATTTTTAATTGACATTTTTAATAAATTTAGTAAGTTTTTTAAAATTAATATTTGCTTTGTTTAATTCGAGTGAATGTAAGCTATAATATGACATCCATTTTAATTATTTTTTTATTATTCTTTGTATTTTTTAAATATTTTTCATTTATCGAATACATAACTACACATACACATATATGTTAAAAAATTAGATAAATAAAATTAAAATAGAATAATAATTAATAGGTTTATTTTAAAATAATAATAAAATATTTTTTCCACACCCAGCTTATGTGCATAATATACTAAAATTTTCTTAAAATTAAATTATTTATAGAACATTTTATAATTTTGTGTATCTTATTTGATTTAAAATATATAATTATTTTTTAATCATTTCAATTGTATACGTTTCAGATCATGCTCATCTATATTTTTTCTCTCCGTTTTTTTTAGAACACGTTTGTTTAATTTTTTTATTTTTATTAATTTTTCTCTCTCTTAAATCAATTTTATAAATTCAATTCAGTCGATATTATTTGACTCTACATGAAACTAATAATTTTCTATGTTTGCTTCATTGCTAAACACACATAATTGTATTTCAAATTTATAAAAAATTAAATTTCATTAGAAATTTAGTAATTATTTAGTAGAAACATAATTTATGAGAATCTAATAAAATTTTGGTATTTGTCGGACTAGAGAAAATCAATTATAAGATGATATATTCACAAATAACATATTTTGCATGCATATTTTTAATTAATTTTTAATATTTTTTTGGTGCAAAATTTTTAATATTAAAATACGTAAAACTTTCTAATTAAAGAAAATGATTGGAGAAAAAATAGGAGTTTAAAAGTTTTTAAAAATGATTATCAATTATAGATTATATTTTTTTAATAAATTATTAGAGATAAAGTAGAAGAATTATAGCAAATAATGTTTTAATTTAAAATAAATATATTAAATTAACAAAGTTGGTTAGAGAAAAAATAGGAACTTTAACATGATGGTTGATTTAAAAATACATATTTTTAAATTAAATAAAATTAGTACAGATAAGTACGGACCGACCTAACGTAAGTTCAGTACGAATCCAACCTAATAATAGACAACCCCAACTTAGTATTATGAGAATTCTATAATCTCTATGCGTATACAATATAGAATAGCAGGAATACTTTCAAATGTTAAGACTTAGTTTCTTCAAATAGAGATTCAAAGTGACCATTGGACAGCTTGTAATTTGAATATTTGAATGTCACTTTCTTTTTGTAATGGGAGGTACAACAAAAAGTAGATATATCATGTTTCACACATTTTCTTTCTTAGTAACATTGTGATTTGGCACGATTACACCAAGGACACGTCATGACGCGTAGATCCATTCGGGCTCGCCACGTGCATCCCAAAATTGCCTTTGGGGCCCTCATGGGTCCCTCTAAAGTGGCAGAGATTATAGTCCGCACAAGACAACTTTCCCCTCAGCGTCCCAAGCCCAACACCTGAGCCGTGCACTCTCGAAGTCGCCTTCGTGGCTAAGGCGCTCGTAAGGATCGCGAGCGTTAAGCCCAGGGGCCCCTCATCCCAACTAGGGTGCTTCCCACAGAGGATTTTCTATCCCTCATGTATCGAGCGCGCTAACCCCTCGATAACAACCTAGTAGTGCTTTCTGACAATAGTACATATACATATTCCTTTCCCAACCACCTTTACGGCTACCTTTTTGGCAAGCCTACAGGAACTTTTCCTCAGGCGCATCTCATTGACACGTGTCTAGGGCAACTCTGATCATCATCTTCAATAAGCAAGTTTTCATACTTAAAACTCTGTTTTACTTTCTCTCACACTTACCTGAAATTGTTCACTAACTTGAACGTCGGAGAGCCAAACCGGGTATCACCCCTATTCCCCCAGCTTGGCCTTCTCACATTTTCTCTGTGTGTTTGTCTAGTAGGTAGAACTCATCTCCGTCAGGCGACCTTCACCGGAAATATTACAACGTTGGTTTCCACACTAATACAAATTCTAAGTATTAGAGTATGGCACTTCATATCATACTCCATCACCTTACACGGAAGACTTAAGTTTCAAAATCTCAATACAATAATGCAATAACGTTTGTTTATCTTTTCGAGCCTTTTCGTTGACATCCCTAATGAAATACAAATTTTATCAACAATCAAAACACATAATTTAATCAATCAGTTGTGATTAAGTTCTAAGAGCTAACAACAGTTCACCATACAAAAACTGAATTTGTCATATAAAGTAATGTAAAGTATAATTCAATTACTAAATTCCTCTTATATATGAACACTTTAAAAAATATCATTTTATTATATTAACGTACGTCATAGATCGTGTCATTTGAAATTTTCCTTAAAAAGAATTAGATTATTTTGTCTTAACGTCATATCTATATTGCCATTGCTGTATTAGTATACATGCATCATGGCTTGAAAATTGAAATCCAAACCAAATAAAGAAAAGCAAAAGGAATATGTTAGGAAAAGACAAAGCTCATGGGAAGCTTTTCTTGTTCCTGACATTTAGGAGAATATGTACGTCTGTAATCAATGCAATGTTGGCCTGTTTCCAGAAAGGAATTCTACTACGACTGACAAAGCAAATCCAACGCACTAAGATGAATTAGTTCAACGATGGTGTTCTTAATTCTCAGGACGAACTGATCAGCAGAGTTGCCTTCCGTAGACCCCAAAAATCCCAAGAAAAATCAGTTCTTTTTGGCGAATTTCGATTTATGGCCATGTTGGGTTCGAGATTGTACGAGCGGAACTGAAGGAGGTACTAATGGAAGACAAAATTAACTCGGGTGGGAGTGATTTTGAAGCGGGGAATTCGAGGTGGAGTTGGGAAGAAAACAAACGGTTTGAAGATGGTTTGGTGGAATTCCCCGAAGAATGCGCGAATCGGTGGGAGGGAATCGCGGCGAGGATCGGAACCAAATCGGCGGCGGAAGTTGAGAGGCATTTCGCCGCATTATTGGACGATGTGGCGGCGATCGAAGCAGGATTGATTGAGTTGCCGGAATATGCCGTAGGAGATGGAAGCCCTAATTCTGAGAAGAAACAGATTGTTGTGCAGAGAAAGACGGCTAAACCTTGGACCCAAGACGAACATAGGTACAAATTCAATACAATTTCTACTTGTTTTTGTCGGACTGTTTGATTGAATTGTTTTGTTTTGGGGCTTTAATGGGATTGTGATTGAACTTTGAAGAACATGAGGAACAGAAGTTTCATAATTGATTTGAGTTACACACTTGAAGTTTCTTGACGTTTGATGCAATTCAGGCTATTTCTACAAGGATTGGAGAAATATGGGAAAGGAGACTGGAAAAGCATTTCCAGATATATGGTGCAGAGCAGAAGCCCTGCACAAGTTGCAAGTCATGCTCAGAAGTACTACGAACGCCGAGAAAAGGAGGATCAAAACAAGAAACGGCGAAGCATTTTCGATCACTCGATTGCTGGGAGTAGTTCTCCCACTTCCGGTACTGATTCTCATTCCAAAAACGAAACTTTTAGCACGTGAAAACTAAATAGGTATACCGTGGTATTTGTTGGATCAACTGAAGGGGAAGGTTAAATTATAAGATGAAGATTTTAGGTTCTTACATATTGTCTGCTGTTCATTGCCCTGATGATTCTTGGATTTATCTAACGGGGAGATCAAATATGACAGAAACATTTCCTTATTTCTGAACCAAATATTGTATTAATGCTCAACTGTTGGAAATCTGTACATAGGTGAAGGAAAATACTCTGGAAAAGATTTATAAGTCCCTGAGCAACACTTCTATACAAACTCGATCATATTAACATAGCCAGAAGAGTCTAATTTCTCAAGCAATAAAACTCGAACCTCAAACAGCATTTGAAATGTCGAGACGAACTGGATTCTTTTCGGTTTCAATGCCCTTGAGTTTTGGAGAAGTTGTGTTTTGGCTTGGAAGCAGATGGCCTACCTTGTCACTTGATTCGTTGATGTTAAGAGATGTGTAGACGGACATGCCACAGAGAGCTAAGAGAGCGCCAACAATGCTGATGAATCCTGGATCAGAATCAAATAGCACGTATCCTCCGAGTAGGATCACACAAGTTTTGAATTGCCCAAGAACGACGTGGGATGTCGCAGATGTAGCACTGCACAAGTAGATCTAAAGCGTTTTACCAGTAAGACATTTCCTACTTTAAACACAATGCTTACTGAGTGAGTGCAATTTGGGAGGGAAAAGAAAAGTGCTTTTCTGCTTTAAGCTTAAACAAATACAGAAATGGGGTGTTTTATTTTGCTGCTTCAGCTTAAAATAAGCTGAAATAAGCTAGAAGCTCCTTAAAATAAGCTGAAATTTAGCTTCTACATATCTAACCTCATGTATTTTCGAAAATTCAAGCTTTTTGTCCCCCCACACCAAAGGATAATAATAGTAATAGTAACAGTGATCATTCTTTTATATTTTACTTAAAATCCAATCTTGGTCCCGAGTAAAAATGTCTGGCTCCATTCTTGTCGTATACTTTAATTTCCATGTTAAATTGCAAAGGAAGTTGAAACGGTTTGAGGAGATGAGTAGAAAACCCTACCCAAGCGCCAAAGCTCCAGACCATTGCAATAGAAAGCCAAGCAAGGCGGATATCAGAATTGCACTGGTGTTGGTGAGATCCCACTTGAATGAAAGTACCCCTGGAGGGTCCAACCATGGCATAAGAACTACTAAGAAGAAAATCGTAACCGGTGTTGTCCTCCACATCAACCTACATTAAACGAACCCTTTTTCTCTAAAGAAAACAAGATTTAATAATTTCAAATGAGATATATTATCTTGTACTTACGCGAGGGCAGTCCAATTGCCTTGCTGCTGCAGATTAGACCACAATATTTTGTTAATGGCACTTGGAACTATCCAAGCAACAGCGACGCAAGCACCAAATGCATTGAATTCCAAGTCCGTAACAGTTGCTATAGCCACACCAAATGAGACGACAACAAGAGCAACAACCTGCATTCGGCAATGGAGTTATGATGTGTGTTTCAGTAGTTTCCACTGACCTCCCCTGTAACTATTTGTAAATTACACTAACTTCCCCTTGTTTGGAATTGGTAATGTCCTAATTATTGAGATTTAATCAAACTGATGGAAAAGATTATCCATAAACTTGGATAGTATGCATACTCCAATCATGAGATGAGAATTTGGAAAGTTTGCCAAAAGTTGAATTATAACATTATTCAATTATGTTGCCTCTACCAAATCAAGAGGGGATATTCGTGCTTTTATGTATAGTTATAGGGGAGGATGCTGTAATTATTGCTAGATATCACTTAATAAGTAGATGTTTAAAATTCTCTGGTACCTTGCTGAATGATATGGACCTTTTGAAAAGAATAAATTCAGCAGTAACAATGGTTGGGGTGACGGCAATTTTAGCCATCTGGTAGAAACCGACGCTGCACAAGAACCGAATGTGTTAAAAGGAATAGGGATAATTACACTGGCATACCTTGAGATATGTCCTAATTACACAAACATCCCCTGAGGTTGAAGAAATTACAAAAACTTTCCCTAATATACCCTAAGATTTGGCCAAATGCATGTTATTAGATATTGGATTTGAAATCAGATATTGAATGGTAAGTTTCGATCAACATAGGGTATTCATAAAGAAGTTAGAGATGACATCATCAAACTTCTTCGATGCACATGTAAAATAGATTCTTTGGTAGTGGATGCCCTTGTAATTTCTCAAACCTCAGGATATGTCGGTGTAACCATTCCAAAATAATAATATCCCCGGTGGAAACTATCATAAGAACTACTAATATATAAGGGGACCTGTTATGCTTTAAGCTAGTATTTGCAAGTCCAGAGGCGAAAGACATGATGGCACCCAAAGCAAACAAAGACGAGAATGGTGTTGATTTAGATGGCGGAGAGACTGGAAGCAACGAGAGCGACTTGAATATAGCAAGCAAACACCAAGAAGTAACGTAGTGGATTAATGTGAGAAAGATCGGATAGTTAAACCCAACTCTCCCCATTACCTGCATTGTACATCAACTAGATCAGTCCAAATGAACAAAATATGGGAATCATCCCCCACCAGCTTCTGCTTTTCGGAAAGCTAAAGTAGAAGTTAAAGTTGAAGAGAGTCAGAGTAGTAAAATCTTGGAGTGTTGGCAAAAGAAAGTAGGCAAGTAGCAAAACACTTTCAAATAAAACCAAAAACAGAACTTAAAAGCTGGAAAACAAAAAGCACTTCTGCTTCTAGCTTATTCGAAAAGAACACTACAACTTCTGCTTTATTTAAGCTAAAAGCAAACAGAATGCTGACCAATTTGTTTCCAAGAATTATCCCGACAGCCACCATGAAATTGAAGCTCATCGCCACGACCGGCCCACAAAACCGCTGTTGCTGGCGCTTGGCGCCTTCTGAAGTCCGAAGCTCATTGTAGAGGGAACTTCTGAGTTCTTCCAACACACGACCTGGTAAAATTCGAACCGAAAATAAAAAAGGAAAAACAAGAAACAGATAATAGGGAAAGAAGCAATAAAAGAATTCACATCAAACTGTATCATAATTCATATCTAACCAGCTATGAACACACACTCAGTAATGCATAAAATCCAACCCAGCATGTAAAGTAAATGAATGCAGAATCTGAGGAACACGAGATTTACAGATCTGAAGGGTTCTCTCCAAATCATTTTCATCAAAATCTTACATTCAAGAAATCAATCAATTATATATTCAGAAGCCCATTTCGTCTGCCTATGGATACAAACATGCAAATATATCATATACAGAATCCAACCATACGAAATCAGCCATGCAGAGGCAATTAACAAATAATCTACACAACCCTGATGGCAAAAGAAAGGGACAAATGTAAGGAAGAAAATAACTTTTTCAGAAACCTGTTTCGCCTGCATCACTGTCTTTTCGTTTGATAAATTTTCTGGCATCACTTCCCAAGAGAGAATTCAACAAGCCCATAAATGCATTTGCCGAATAATACAAAGGGCAAGGAAAAACTAAAACCAAATCATGATACAATTCAAAACAATGGTAAAAAGAGATTGGCAATGGTAGAGAAGGTCTAAAAAAGAAAAAAAAAAAGGTGGCCGGAGAGAAGAGTTACACAAAAACTCTTTTAAAAATGATTGAAAGAAGAAATTGTAGTACAAGTAAGGCGTAAGATTTATCTAGGCTTAACAAATTAATAATATATCATTTGGTATGATAGTGTGTGTTAACTGACTTTTAACCAATTTGCTTTCTTTTTTTTCTTCTAGGTTATTTATGATGATGTAAATTTCGATGTATTTTATGGGAGTATGTGCTAAGAAACGTGAAATTTATTTGTTTTAAGGTTACTGAATATCTTAGTTTGTTCAAGAATATGTCAAAACTACTATTCGGATATCACGGATCTATTTACTGCAATTTAATTAACTCTTTAACAATTTTTTTATGATGGCCCACAACATTAATTTAGTTGTTATTTGAAACAAGATAGCCCTACAATTATGTAAAAGGAAAAGAAATAATTTTTGTTTGTTTGTTCGTCTGTTTTTTGTCAGGGTGTTTCTCAATAAACAAGAGGACATAAAAGGTACAGACTATCTTTCCATACTTCCCATTCACAATGTTGTTCGATGCCTAACCAAATAATGTAGTTTGATAACAACAAATACACGATGAGGTTTGTTGCTCTCTCTCACACACTTTTATTTTCATTTTCATGGAAGTTGAGTAGAATGAGGTTTGTTGGGGTAGTTCTAAGTCGAGCCTAACTCGATCAAATCAAATCGATGTAATGAGGGACGAATGTTTTATACTTATCGTATGATTAATAAAAAATTAAGAGAAAGTGACAAATTAAATGATAAGTGCAATAAACTTACTCCTTCATTGATTGAGATTCGACTGAACTGAATTTGAATTAGAATTTCTTGATTTGTGGCTCTCTCTCACACACTTTTTCAGGGAATTGAGTAGAATATAAGATTCTTTTGTTGTCATTTAGACGTATAACCACCACCCCAAAGTTGGGTGCATCGTTTTAGGAAACCCTACCTCACCAAATCTCTCATCACTTACTTCAATTTGAATTTACGTAATTCACAAGAACTCATGCCAAAATAACGAGAAAAGAGCACTAGAAACCAAGCACAAGACCTGAACTTCCTATTAATAATGAAAGAAACAAATGATAAATTTAGCATTATTGAACAAAGCTTCGCCTGATCTACTGAGTCACATGGGACTATGGTTCATGCATCCATGGCTACAGAAGAAGTTTACAAAAGACAAAACAGTTAAAGCTCCAAACATTTAACATTAAAATCAGCACATTTGTTGTGCAACATTAAGCTTTCCAACACAAAAGTCAAGAGAATCTGTTTCTTTCTGATTCAACAATATGATATCTTAAACTTGGGCATATAAATCTCCAAGTTAATGTGGTCCTCACCGCATTTTTCTAGTTAAAATGGACATAGGATGTTATTTCATGTACTTCTGGAGAAATTTTCGATGGAAATCATTTCTGATCGTGTCGTTGATAAAACGCTTAGCTAATTTCGTTTCCCCACGAGCTTGGTTCTTGAAAACCACATCATCATCCCACCTGAACAGACAGAAATTCAGATACAACTTAGTACACAATCAAACACAATACTATGATTTGGGGAAACTAAATTTGCACACGCCCGAAACAGGAATAATTTTTACTACCTCCTTTTCACGCTAAAGGAAGTTGTTGAAGTTGGATTGTTGAGGAGAGGATTGCCCCGCAGCAGTTGCTCTTCTTTAGCTTTTAGCTCTTCTTCTTGTTTTTCTCTTTCCTGCAAAGAGAAAGATACACATCATTTCTCATGTGCTAGCATAGTTTATAAGTAGCCGATCGAAGTTCAGCAACAAGCAAAGAAAGCCATATACGATAGCCCGATAAAAAGGCTATTTTCAAGTGTAATTTGACATTTTTCTCTTTCTCTGGATCTCATGGGATCAACTCTCAAAACAATTTTAAGAGAACTTTATCCGGCAGGGAGCCAGCTATCTCTTGGCATTGGCAAAATGCAAGAAAAGGAATTGATCCACAATTATATAACACTTTTCCAGAGGTATTCGTACGTATACAGTTGACCAATAAGAGGATTCTCAAAGTTGAGCATTTATTTCATTTGACAGGAAATTTCTGATCAGCATGGCAAATTCAAAAAGCACCCCGAATGATACAAATATACAATATGTTACTGCAAAGAAGAAAACAACTAAGAAAAACCAGGTGGTCTATGGCTTACTGCTCGTTCTTTCTGCTCTGCCTTTTCTTTCCTTAATCGTTCAAGTTCTGCCAAAAGTGCTTCTTCATCATCACCATCATCGTCATCATCATCATCATCATCACTAAAAGAGCATAATCAATATTAATTAACATCCATAAACAATCACAATGATGAAAGGAGAAAAATTCCACAGAAGAAAAGAAATAGAAAAAAGAAATAATACTGCAAAGGATGGATAAGGTTCACTAACAGGTAGGCAAGAGACAATAACACTGCAAAGGATAGAAAAGCTTTTTCCATTCACGGGTTAGCAATAGGTAATTGTGTTCAATAAAAAAGCATGTTACCAATGAGAATGGTTCATTTAACATGCATCAGTTGCATTAGTGCTTCTTACATGTGCAACAACAACAAAAACAATAATAATATAAGGGAAAAACAGCTAACCTATCACTCTGAACATCTACATCAGCATCATCAGCATCCACACTTCGAGGAACAATGCGGTCTTCAACCTCCTTCCTAGGCCCTGTAAATTAGAGGTGTATAAAAAACAAATTTTCCACTTGGTTTATTGATGACTTTAAACATAATTGTGCATCATTTACCTTCTAAAAGAACATGACTTCCTTTCCGGCGATTTCTGTCCTCTGAAACATATAAAAGGAATGCCACATCACCATATGAGCCAGTAAAACAAGCAATTATAGATATCTGCAGAGGGTGAGGGATTGGGGTGTGTTTCCTATTCAGAGCTAGTGGATTTTCGAAGAAACTAACCCTTGGATGAGAAATGCCTCCTCTCCCTTTCCTCCAGTTCATCCCTCAGGTTCCTCTTTTGTAGCTCATCTTGAGTATCTTGTCCATCCTTTCTGTGAAAAGGCATCCACGAGAAAGTCATTTTAAATTTACACATCAAAGCAGCGACATACAGTAGGTGCTATGATAATATGAGTGAAGCCTGAATAAAAAATTAAGCTTTTAATACAAAGAAATAAGCAAACCCTCAATTACATTGCTATACAGCAAAATGAACTCAGACGAATGCTTCTACTCTATTCCAAAATCTTGTTGCAAGCATAAAAGCATAAGCAATTGAAAAACCATCTAAAACGTGGGATCAACATCTTGCAACTAACAGGGGACTCTTGGAAAATCATCTTAGAGTCATCAAATCATCCTCCGATTGAACATTCAAGAAAACAAAAAAGTTGAATAACCAGAACTAAGCCGAGGAACAGCTCAATAACATTAAAAACAGCCCAGGAAATTATCAAACACACGTTACAAATTAAAATCACCATAAAAAACCGAGTGGCAACGAACAAAACTGCAAGGATTAGCGAAAAACACACCTAGGTTTTAAGGTAGTATGAGCGGCGATATCCCTGGAAGAATACTTCTGAGACGGGCCGAAGATTCGGGTTCCACCCTGTTCATTCCCACCTTTGGCAGGTGCCCACGTAGGTCTAGCAGCGGTCGTCATATCGGGGAGCTACCCAAATCTCGATTCCACTCAATTCGGCAAACCAATCAAGTTGTTATCAGCAAAACGAATTTTCGAAGAGTCAATAAGAACGAAATTCCCAAAAATCGATCCAAATTAGGGTTTCTGTGGGCTTCAATTTTGATTTGGATTTTGGACAAGGAGAGAGGAAGGGCGAATGAGAGCCGCGAGAGTTCCTGATTTTACCGTTGTCCAGTGGCGTAACGGCGTCGTTTGCTCCGCTATTTAACTGCAAATTCCAATTATGGACTGGGCTAGACTTTATGGGCCGAAGCCCAAATTATGATTTTGTGAATCTAAAATCTAAAGTTCTAAACTACTAGCTCCTTAACTTTTCCAGTGTGGGACAGTGAGATGATTAATAAATCATATTTGATTATAAATATTTGTTTTTTTTTTAATTATAAATATTTATTATTTAAAATGATTTGAACAAATATAGAGTTAGAAATTGCGATTAGTTAAAGACTCAAATCCAATTTTTTATAATATTTTATTAAATTAATTATTTTATAAATAAAGAATCCTAATAAGAATAATTAACATTAAAATTCCAACCTATCTCTCATTGTATTTAAAAATAGATATTTCACTATTTCATATAGAAAATATAGTCATCTATTATTAATAATTATAAATTTACAAACTTTTTTCAAAGTAATATAAGTAAAAGTACTAAAGAATTTATTAAATAATATATATATATATATATATATATATATATATATGAAATATTTAGTAATGATCGGATCTTTTATCAGATCTAATCCAAGTCGATTATACTGAATCTGATATTGATAGGATTCAAATTCAGTTCAATTATCGAGGACGTTTGTCTGATTCAGTTTCGGATTTTCCTAATTTGGTACAACCCCGTTGGCAGCCCTAATCCACATGTATTTAAAATAACAAATTTATTATCATTATTATTATCAATAGGAAAATATGCAAATTTGGTCCTATAAGTTTGCAATTTTGACAATTTAGTCATGTTTGTTTCAAAATTTGCAATTAAGTCCCGTAAGTTTATAACTTTGGCAATTGTTGTTCTATCCTTTTCGAAATTTGCATTAAGTCTTGTAAGTTCTAAAATTTTGTAATTTATATCCGATTTTTGCAGGAAAATTTATTAGTTTGCTGGAATTGGCCACGTGGCTCATTTATTTGCTGACTTGACGGGATGACATGACAAAAAAATCTGACTTGTATAAAAAAATTATTATACATGTTGCATATCTAATAAAAGAAAATTTAAATAAAAAAACATAATTATGTTTGAACGGAAATGTCATGTCGTCCAACAGAGCCCATAAGAAGGTGACTCGCTTAGACAACAAACTTCTTTTCAATAGAAAACACAAAGTTTTTAATTAAATTGGTATAATATCGAATTATTAAGTTGCAACATTTAGTAGGTATCGTCCATATTTTAATTCATAACAAGATCTAAAAGGAAAAAACAAAAATTATTATTACATTAAATTTATGTGACACCGACACGTAAGGCCTTGATAAGAAGAAGGTTCTTTTCCTTTGGCATTAAGTATACAAGAAGTCCAAAAGAATTTTAGTTTGACAAGCTATACAAACTAAATGAGGCATGTCCACGTATTCTAGTATGGCTCAAACAAGTCACTCTGAAACGTGTTGAAACTTGAAATCATGTTTGTGATTTGATTTTTTATTTTTATTTTTTAATTTTTCATCCATTATACGATAAGTATAAAACACTCATTTTTTCATTATATCGATTTAACCTAATTAAATTCGGATTAAAATTATTAAATCTTAAGTAGTCACAGTAAAATCTAGTCTTTTTTGACGCTTATTTTCCAACAAGTTCCTTAGTTATTTCAGTTAGGCGAGGAACGTACGTACCCTCCAGAATTCAAAATCATTAAAATTAGCACCACAACTAGTCAAACTTCAATCTCCCATGTCACACACTAAAAGTCTCATCTTTTGTGCTTAATTTAATCCATGTCAAGATTATCAACACATAGGACCATAGCTCTGTTTACTTTCACAGCATTCACCTGAACAAGTTAGGCTTGATGAAGTACCATCACCTCCAACTTATCCCCTTTTTTATTCCCCAACCCGAAACCCCACTCCTCAATCGTGGTCACACGAACACGAAGGCCATACACGTCCGGATATGGATACGACGAGGCCAGAATCAGTGGCGTTTTCGTCAAACTCCATAGACGAAAGAAGTGATGCTGCTACGCGGTATCTGGTGAGGTTGGCGATGAGGATGTCGAGGGCGAGGTGGTACGGTTTCTTGAGGAGGGTGTTTCACTACCAGAACGGATTGGGGTCGGATCTCGGCCCGAACCCGTTTGATTCGCAGAGGTGGATGGTGATGGAGGCGGTGGCTTTGGTTGTGCAGATTAGTGTGAGTGAGTATACTTTGATCACGTCGAAGGAGGAGAGACCGGTTTGGGCCATTAGAATATGGGTTACAGGTTATGCATTAGGATGTTTGCTTAGCTTTATCTTACTGTGCTGGAGGATTGTTTGTTTGAATCATGCAGGTGTTGATGATGTTGAGCAACAGATCAGAAGTCGTCAAGAATCCAGGTTAGGGTTATTTGGTATTTAATGTTAAATTAGAGGTTGTGTGTTCGAATTTACGGAAAAAGTTGACAATAAGAAGGTTTTTATAATGGGAGGAGCTTTCAAATGAGGAAATTATTCAATATTTATAATATCTGGATACGACCCGATATGATACAAATATAGAGATACGAATTTTTAAAAAAAAAAAAAGATTTTTTTTATAATATTTAAAGTGTATTGGTGGATTTTAAAAAAATTTAAAAAATATATGGAAATGATGTGGCAAGATGTGGTAATGTCACATCATCAACTTGGACACGTCAACTGATTTCTAGTGATTACACAATTTCTAGTGAATTTGTCATTAAATTGACACATTTTTTGAGTTAATGGATTATTTTGTCGTCGGAATAATAAGTGTTCCGAAATTGCTAGTTGAGATCAGTTAATTTCCCCATTTTGCATTTTTCTTATGCAGAAAATGTGTCCATTAGAATTCAATATAAATAGTCGTAAATAGTGGAAGATAACGTTGGTGGAAGTGGAACGGGTTGATGGCACTTATTTTTTTGAAAAAATATATTTGTATATTTTATATAAATTATAGATGTTAATTTATAACTCATAATCACAAGTTCACAACCTCTTGGCCCCATATGAAGGATCCCATCTTAATTTATATATATATATATAATATTGGGAATTATAGGTTGTAATTATTTTTTTATGAACAATCGTAATTCCTTTGATTATAAAGGAGAATTATATAAATTTAGCTCTAATTATAAGTCGATCCCTCCGATTTTATTTTAATATAATTCACCACATAAAATGTTGAGAGATCCTGATACCCTTAATTTCGACATTGTTTTCAAGTTTAAAATATAGAAAGTAGACAAATATAGAAAGATATCATCCATATTATTATATCAAGTGAATCTTACTATTTATTTTTTTCACTACTCTGTGGCAAGTCATAACGTGTTATTTATTTTTATTTCTTAACTCTTTTTCCTTTTTTTTTGGTACGCACTCTTTTTCCTTTCTATTACTTCATTTTTTTTCCTCTTTTTATTTATTCTTTTTTATCACTCTATAAAGTATTACGTTTTATTCATTTCTTAATTCTTTCTTTTTCTCATCTCACCCCATTATATTTTTTTATTTTTTCTCAATATTTTTTAATTTTTATTTCATATTGCCTTTTACTAATCTATTATGTATTTTATTTATTTATTCATTTATCATAAATTTATAATTATATTAAAGATAATTATAAAGTAATTACTAACGAGAATAATTTAATTTAATATATATTAATTAATAAAAAAAATTATTTACACACGTGGCAGACTTGTTATTAGTATAATTTGAACAGTGAGTGCGACAGATTAGATATCTAACATTTTCTAACTAAGCAATAAATTTAACAAATATTAATGTATTACTTCTCTATAACATAACATAGCCGCTACGTGTGTCGTTCCAAATGGCTAGCTTGCAAGTGTGTGGGGAAATTGTCATTTTCGTGTAAATGTTGTCCGAAACTAATTAAATACTCTTTTAATTAGTATCGGGGATGTTAACGATAAAATGCAATCAATTATTGTCATGTATGTGTCACGCTGACACTCATTATTGTTGTTCGGAGTACTACTATATACCTCGCTTTGAGATCCGATTAGTATACTAAGTATGAGGTGTTGTTGGAGTAACGGAGTTTTTAAGCCCACATGATTTTTATTTTGATGTTTTTATTTCGTGAGCATAAGAATCAATTCAATATTCTTGATATTTAGATCATGAATGTTTGTATTTATTTTAAACTTATTGATTGATTATAATCTCGATAATAACCTTATGACAGTATTTGATGATTTAAAAATAATAATAATAATAACATAGCCGGTAAGATTCCAAAAGATAAACCATAATACAAGACAATTCTCATCGGAGAAAAAGTAATTTTTACATATATATCCAAAACTCTTTTATCATTAACACATTGATCCCGATAGTTACTATTCATTGCATTTGCAGGATATTAGAGTACTTGCATAAATGCAAGGCTTGTATGGAGCTCCTCTTCGCCATATGGTTCGTGTTGGGCAATGTTTGGATGTTTGATTATCGTTTCGTGTCGTACATTCATGCTCCCAAACTCCATACACTTTGCATTTCTTTGCTTGCTTGGAATGCTCTCACCTACTCTTTCCCATTCATGCTCTTCCTCTTCTTTTGTTGCCTCATCCCGACGCTCAGCACCATCCTCGGATACAACATCAACAAGGCCTCCGCCGGTTGCGGCGCCTCCGATGAGCATCTCGCGGCCCTGCCCTGCCGCAAGTATAAGGAAGTAGGTGACAATTCGAACCCCGTAAGTAATTGCATTCTTAGTCGATTCGCATTTTGTATAGTGAAATCGTGTAACGTTTTCTCTAATATTTTTTTTCGATTGCTCGAGTGTCCTAAAATTAACCCCCTTACAAATTTATTTATTTATGTATGTGACAGGAATGCTGCATATGTTTGGCCAAGTACGAGAATAAGGAAGAAATTAGAGAGTTACCATGTAGGCATATTTTTCACCGTAAGTGTGTGGACGAGTGGCTGAAGATTATTTCTTATTGTCCGCTTTGTAAGCAAGGGATACATGAGTAGTTAAATTAGAATAGCAAAAAAAAAGGAAAAGGATTTTAATTCAATGTTATGATCATTTATTTATCTATAGAGAGGGGTAAATATAGTGTCATGGACTCTTGATCTTTTATTTATTTATTTATTTATTTTTATCACTACAAATTAACTCACGTCAAAAATGTGTCAACTCCTCTTTTCTTTCACCTCAATTTAATTTTTTTTAATAAACTTTTTAATATTTATTTTAGCTTTTTCCTCATATTTTATAATTTATATTTTAATATTATTTTTATTAATATAATATTATTATAATTTAATAATTATAAAACATATATTAATATGAAGTTTAATTTCAATAAAATTAAATAATAATAATTATTATTTTATTGTACATGCATGGAGCGTATAGAAAATTACTATGAGTTATTATGAGTTTTGGCTCACCAAATTCTGCATTTTTGGTTTTTTATTGATATATTTTAGCTCGTTAATTTAAAATCTTAAAAATCTCGTTCACACAATTTTTCAATTTCAAGTTGAAGAGCACTTTGAAATAAAAAATACTTTACTAAATATTCATGTTAGATTCTTGTTCTATTGCTTATATTTAACATGCGACTGACGATGTTTACTATTTGTTTTACGGGAAATTCCCGAAAAATCCTCATATGAGAACTCAAATTCCTCTTTACTTCCCACTTTCAAAAAAATTTCTCTGAACTTCCCAGATGAAAATCAAAGTTCCTCTTTGCTCCCCGTTTTTTTGGAAGATTGTATAAAAATTCAAGAGTCGCGTACCCGAACCCCGAAATCACGTACTTAAATGCCCAAATAATGTATTTGCCCCCAAATACATCATGGCAAATACATTATTTGGGCATTTAAGTACGTGATTTCAGGGTTCGGGTACGCGATTCTTGAATTTTTATACAACCATGGGGAGTTAAAGGGAATTTGGTCTGTCATCTAGGGAGCAAATGGGAACTTTTTTAAAAATGGGGAGTTAAAGGGAATTTTTTCAACTTTTAGGTACTATTCATAGAAAACCCCGTTGTTTTAAGAAAATAAAAATACAAGTACAAATTAGATTAATTTTATGGTACTAAAATTGGTTTTATATGTACCGGTTAGAACTGTAAATGAGTCGAGCCTAGCTGAGCTTGGTCCAAAATGGCTATGTGGAGCTCGAAAATTGATAGTGTTGATCAAGCTCGTCGAACTCGCCCTCTTGTAACTCAGGATCGACTCGACCCCTTGTATATATAATATAAAATATATATATATTTATAGTTGTATAATACCTAATATATTTAATATATAAATATTTAATACATATATTATAAATTAAATATATATTTTATATATGTTATATCATATATAATATAAAAATATATAATTTATAAATACATATTGATGGTGCAGGATAAGGATTTCTAAGATGCAACCAACACTTTGATATTTTGTTTATGAAGGGAAGACCATCACAGGCGTTTGAGCCTCAGGGTCTGGGTTTCCGATGAGCGTGGGTTCTTCCAGCTAGGATAACACCAGTTTATGCAATGGGAATGCAACCAGAAATGATGAAATGCAAGGAGCTTGAGGAAGATGAAGATGCCGGAAAAATGCAGTAGAATAGCCCAGAAAAAGTGCAGGGTTTCTTGTGGAAGAAGATGACTTGGGAGAGAAAGCATGTGTTCTCCCTTATTTATATGTTAGGGGTGAGGGTAGTTTGGGTAATTTGACCGTGTGGTCCCAAACCTGTGTCGCCCTAACACGTGGTGGCCTGTGACGGCATGAGAACGATGGCTCTGAAAAGCAGGCGGCGTGCCAGGTACGAGGTGCGCACTGCCGTTGTGTCAGAGGTTGTTGGTGAGGGCCGTGCGCGGGGAGGCTCAAGATTAGTCCCGCGGGAGTACGGATGTGCCTCCCTGGAAAGGGTGGTTCTGAGGGCCGTGGTGTGAGCGTCAGGCCTGACACCCTGAGCTTCCTGCTTGAACGGTGGGTCGAAGGTCGTAGGCCTGTATTAGTCAACAAGGGAATGGGCTAGGTCGGCCTGCGAGCCCATTGAATCGAGCGTCCAAACTCTAGGTTAGTGGATGGCGATACGTGGACGGCTCTAATACGAGCGTGATTTTATGCCTCATCATTTTGCCCCCCAAATTCTGTAGTATCGCTTGAGCGTACTGTAGAATTTAAGAGAAGCGAGCCCTGAATTTTTGAATTTTCGAGGGTCAAGCTTCTACAAGAGAAGTGACCGCTTGGCTTCCGTAACGGACACGTTCTGACATTGCATTAAATGAAGTCATATCCGCATTAAATGCTGAGAGGGAATCGCGGGCGCGTGTACTCCGGGAGACGTGAGGCGGTTACCAAAAGTGGGGGGTTTTCAAGGCGGGAAATGATTGCTTTTTTGAATTCCCAAACCCTAACTGATGCCGGTCTCTCCCTTATAAATAGGGGCTGCAAAGCTTTCCCCATTCTTTTACGCATTCAAAGAGTTCTTAAGCAAAAGAGCAACAAAATCTTCTGCAATTCCTGCAATCCTCAGCGGTTTCCAGCGACTCATTTTTCAATCTTTAGGTAATTCTCCCAAAACCCTTATTTTTCTGTACTAACTTTAGCTTTAGGTTGTGCGTGAGAGATCCTTCTAAGTGAGGAATCCTTTTCATTCCAGAATTCTCCTCCTTCATTGAACTTTTTTGTGAAAAGCTGCAACTTCAAGAATCAGAATCCAGATATGACAGACAACAACGCAGACGCTTATGTGAAGGAGATAGATGAAATGTCTGTGGGGAGTTCTTCCCCCCATAATAATGTTCCTGTAACCATTCCTTTGGCTAGGGCTTCCCCAGGTGATGCTATTCCGACTGCCATCCCAGTGGCTAGGGCTTCGATAGAGACTGGGGATGAGGAGCTTGATGCCGCCGTTCAGGGGATGAACGAGCGTGATCCTGATGAAGTAAATGACATTTTTGAAGAGATGCATAACGTGATGGAGATGCAGAGGCAATGAGAAAGAGTATTTCCAGTATTGAGAAGCGCTGTAAGGCCTCAAGACCACCGGATTACAGTGGCGATAGCGGCTCCCGAAGGAGATGCAGGGCCCTCCGGGCGTCCAGTTGATGGTGAGCCCCCTCGCAAGCGACAGAGAAAGGGGAAGGAGCCTATGACCCGGGTGAGGCAGAACAACCCACATCAAACTGATAGGTCCCCAGACGAGATTGAGAGCATTCTGACGCTCGACGATTTGGAGGCCTTGAGGGCAAAGGTATACTGGGATGAGGCTGTGTTCCCCATGTGACTTCCTGAGGAGGGAGAGAGAGAGCCAACCAGCCGCCCCGGGGATGATGACCATCTACCTGGATACGGTCCTGGCTGGGGGTCTGAGATTTCCAATCCCGTCCGCCGTTGCCACCATCTGCAACCACCTTAGGCTCAGCCCTTCTCAGATCCTCCCGAACGGCATTGCACTAATAAATACTTTTGTGATGCTGATTAAGGCCATAGGCTATGAGCCTTCCGTAAACAATTTTGACAGCTTGATCCAGGTGGCCCGCTTGCCGCGTTCGTCCCCCACAGATGGGGTTTACTACGCCCAGGCCAAGTCTGGCCTTAAAATGATAGACTCTCCCTCCACCTCATATGGCGAGCATTGGAAGGAGAAGTATTTCTTCGTAGGAGCACCCGGGGGGATTTTCAGGGCCAATAGAGGGTGGATAGTACATGGCGAGGGGCCATTGATTAGAGACAGGTCCAAGAACAAAGTTTTCGAGGATTGGGCAAAGGGCTTAGCCCTCGTAATGAGGAATGAGAAAAAATGGATCAAGGCTGAGGTGTTGATGAAGAATGAAGAGGTCTTATTCCGCTATGGCCTCTCAAATCCCCCAAGCATCCTCCTGCTCAAATTATGGCCCTCGATGGTTAGATCCTAGGAACTAACTTCCCTAACTCTTAGGATAGCCACTAACTTTGTTTGATTTGTAATGTTTTTATAGCCACCATCCAAATAGCGATCTCTTAACGCTTGTGCTTTCTATCTTGCAGACATTCAAATACTAACAACAGGGATGGACGCCGAGAGTGTTGCCCAGATGATGCACGCTCAAAGGGCGAGTACTAACCCGCAACCACAACAGCAGCAGCAGGCACATCCCCCCAACGCCCCGAGGGGGAGAGGAGCCCGCCGAGGGGCTGGGCGAGGCAATGGAGGTAGAGGTGCTCACAGAGGCGCAGGGAACGAAGTTCCAGTTGTTGGCCCCATAGAAGATCTAACCGTTGACGGCGTTCGAGAGGCCACTCCTCCTCCGGCCGCTCCTGAAGGGCCAATTGCGCTCAGTTCCAGCAACTCCCATAACCGCTCGGGAGAGTTAGCCCGCTTTCAAGATGCTATAAGGGCTGACCGCTAGGGGAAAAGAAAGAGGCTGCCGGACTCTATCTCCATTTCTGGGAAAGGGAAGGAGGTGGTCGTGGGCCACCGTGGCGAGGGCAGCGATACCTCATCGTCTGAGGATGAGGATTTTCGGAAAATAAACTGCCGGGGGGACACTCGGTATAAACGCCAGCGGACGGACGGCCCTGTCCTTCTGAAGAATAGCGCGGCCACCGTTAACCTGGTCTCAGATATCATCGGAAAACTTCAATATTTCGGTGATCACGACAAACTGAACGAGCATGATGCCGCTCAGGTGGCAGATGATGCTTGCCACGCACTCTTAACGGTAAGTCTCCAGTTCCCCTTGTAAAGTTTCAACCCTTTCTATTTTAACTCTGATAGTGACCCTCGCTTCTGGCTTTTCAGGAGGTAATCCCGAGGCTGAAGAACTTGCAGGGTCGAGCACAAGCCTATTCTGAACACAAGGCCAAATACAAGAAGTTGCTGCGCATCTCTGACCCCGGCCAGCTGCAGAAGGATTACAATAACATCTGCACTCAACTTACCGCCTCTGACCTTGAAAAGGATAAGCTGAAAGAGGACTTGAAGAAGTCAGATGATGCATATCTGGCCCTTGACGAGCGTCACAAGAAGCTTAAAGAGGAGCGTGACCAGATGAGGGTCCAAAATGGGGAGCTGGGCGAGCAACTGACTGAGAGTACTCGTCAAAACGAGGTAACCAAGAAGACCCTCGCTGAGTTGTAGGAGAAAGTGGCCGGCTTGGAGACGAAGGTAGCATGGGATGCAGTGATTAAGTTTGTGCGCTCAAAGGCTTTCGTTTTTGCTGCCAACCTCCATTGCTTTGACAACGCTCGGCGCTTCTCCTATAAGGTGATTGGGTAGATGGTGAGGCTGGGACTGGCCCCCGAGAGCGCTCGGACTGATGAGCGCCTGCGCATGGACCTGGACGAGAACTGCGAGCCTATTGTCCGCGAAAGGGATCCCTCGGAGAGCCTGGCGGAGCCGGAGTATCAGGAGCTTGTGATGATGCTCCAAGGCGAGTTCATGGCGGCAAATCCTATAGATCCTAAGCCCCTTCAGATTGAGGACGATGGTGTTACCATAGACGCTCAAGACGGCGAGGATCCAAGTGATGCGCAAACTTTCAATGCTAATGTGTTGGCCCCAGTTCCTCTCTCAACTGCCCTTCCTGAGCCCGAGAATCGAGACCCTTGATGCCCCTCCAACTGCTGCTTCCAGTTTACACTTATTTACTTTCAACTTCTGTTTATGAACATTTTAACTTCTGCACCTGATTTCTGTACCTTTGATAATATATCTGAACTTGTTTCTTTATCTTTTGCTTGAATGCCCCTCATTAAATGAAGTTTAATTCCCTTCATCTTCGAATGCTTTAGCGCTGTTGTCGCTCTATGTATGGTGCTCGTATGTATGTTTATTTTGATGCTTGAATATCTGCGATGGGTGTGTATACGCACGAGGGTGTCTTTGGAGGGTACCCTGGCGATAAGAATTTTGGAAATGCTTGATCATTCGAGGGTTAGATGTATGGGCGCGAGGGTGTTCCTTATGAGTGTGCCCTGGCCATATCCATAGTGAGGCTCGAATTTTGGACTTAGAAATCTCCTGAGGATTTGACTAAGTGTTGACCTTAAACAGGTGACGCGTACTCCTATTTTGATTGCTCCAGTAATTCTAGTGAACTTAGAAATCAACTATAGGATTTGCTAAGTATGGAATTAAAATGAGCGCGGCTGTAATGTTAGCTTCGAACTTATGCGTCCATGCGAGTATTAGCTCAAAGTTTATTATTTACAATCATACTCTTACCTAAGAATGCGAGGGTCATTGGGGGTTTACGAGCCCGAATTGGAGTGAATGTCCAATTGGCGTAAATTAAGCATTTATCATCCCACCTCTTCGACACGCTCACTATCAGGGTTTGCTCGCTTATGAGCGTCAGAATATTCAGTGCAGAGTGCTCTCAGTACTCAGATAGCGTTGATTTTGAAGTTAATAATTTGTTCACTAAGCCGTTCGACGTGGAGGATGCTCGACACGGAGTAGGCTTTAGCGCAATCGAGTACTCAAACCTTTAACTAAAGAAAAAGCAAATAATCAACATAATAATCGTTAAAATACTTATTGTCAGACTTGCAATTAATAATAACTGTGATGCTTTCTGCCAAAAGAAAGTACAAGGTGCCATGAGTGGGCAATTACAAAATCTGATGTTCACACGTAGAACCGTCTAAGGTTACATGCATTCCACGGTCTAGGGAGACGCTCGCCTTGCAAAGTCTCTAGCAGGTAGGTGTTGTTTGTGCGCACCTGAATGACTTTGAAAGGGCCTTCCCAATTAGGGTCCAACTTACCTACATGCTTGGAAACTTCAACTTTTTTGAGGACCAAGTCTCCTAGCTGGAAGGTCCTCTCTTTAACACGCTTGTTATACCGGTGGGCTATGGTTGCTTTATACTTATGGATCCGAGCCCAAGCAGTATTCCTTCTTTCGTCCAGTAAATCCAATTCGAGCATCCGATTGGCCTCGTTGACTGCAGGCTCAAAATAGGCAACGCGTGCAGATTCTTGAGCAATCTCCGCATGTATCATAGCCTCGGAACCATATACGAGGGAGTAAGAGATCTCCCCTGTCACCGCTCGAGGGGTAGTACGGTACGCCCAGAGGGCTCCTTGAAGCTCTTCTGCCCACTCCCCCTTCTTACTTTCGAGCATTGTCTTCAGATGCTGGAGTATGGTTCGGTTGGTCACTTCAGCTTGACCGTTGGTCTGAGGGTGGCCCACGGAAGTGAAGCGTTGCTCAATCCCAAGTTCGTAGCACCAATCTCGCGTGTCAGCGGCGATGAATTAGGAACCATTATCCGAGATGAGAACCCTCGGGATACCATATCTGCAGATGAGGTTCTTCCAAATGAAGTCCCTCACAACTTTGAACGTTATCTTCGCGACCGCTTCGGCTTCGGCCCATTTAGTGAAATAGTCCACAGCGAGGATCACAAATTTCCTTTGTCCAACCGCCATTGGGAGGGGTCCCACTATGTCAATGCCCCACTGGTCAAAGGGCCCCGAAACGTCAATAGGGATCATTTGGGCCGCCGGCAGTTGAGGGGTGTTGGAGTGAAACTGGCATTTAGGGCACCTTTTGGAATAGTTGATGGCATCACGCAGTAACGAGGGCCAATAGAACCCGCTTCTCAAAACTTTCTTAGCTAGAATTCGACCGCCAGAATGGTTCCCACAACTCCCATTGTGCACATGCTCTAACACTTCTTTAGCCTGCGAGGGTCTCAAGCATCTTAAAGGTGGACCCTGGAAAGACCGTTTAAATAGCCTCCCGTCGCTGTCAAGAGAGAAGCGAGGGGCCTTACTCCTAACCTTCCGTGTTTCCACTTTATCGCTCGGACAGGTTCCATCCCTTAGAAACCTAATGATGTCATCGAGCTAACAAGGTTCGGAGGGATCAATCACGTTCACCACACCCGAAAGTCCGACTTCTCGAATCAGCGGCTTCTCCGTTCTAAGGAATGTGACTGACCGCTCGCAGGAATCTTCCAGAGCGGATGTAAACTTGGAAAGAGCGTCCGCATGCTCGTTTTCTGTTCTTGGGATCTGCAACAAGTGGAACTCCTTGAATTTGGAAATCACCTCCTTAGCGCTCGCCAAATACTGTACCATAGTGGCTTCTCGAGCCTCATAAGTGTCGTCAATTTGGCTTGCGGTCAGTTGGGAGTCAACATATGCAGTGACCCGAGCGGCACCATTTTGGAGACCAATCCTAAGCCCCTGGATTAGAGCCTTGTATTCTGCCTCGTTATTGGTGACCAGAAACGCCAGTTTGATAGCGTAATCAACTTCTACACCGTGAGGGTCTCCGAGGGTCACTCCGGCTCCCCCCTCCCTTGTGAGGTCGAGGAACCATCTGTGTGTAGAAGCCACAGTCCCTCTTCCAATGAGGGCGTAGCGTCTAGATTGAAGCGCTCCACCAGTAAATCTGCCACTACCTGAGCCTGTATCGCTGTGCGAGACTCGAAAGTGATGTCGAATTGACTGAGTTCAATTGACCATTTAATTAACCTTCCTGAAACGTCTAACTTTGCGAGCACCTGTTTGAGGGGTTGGTTTGTGAGCACTGTGATAGAATGAGCCTGGAAATAAGGTCTTAGCCTTCGTGAGGCGTTAACGAGCGCAAATGCAAACTTCTCTATCTCCATATGTCTTTTCTCCGCTCCTTGCAAAGTTTTTCTCAAATAATATACCGGCATATGTTTACGCTAGCGTACCGCCACCAGGACGGTGCTCGTAGCTTCTGAGGATACTGAGAGGAAAACGAACAGGTTTTCCCCTAGGTTGGGCTTGGTTAGTAATGGTGCGCTCGCGAGGTATTGCTTCATGTCCTGCAACGCCTTCTCGCATTCCTCGCTCCAGGAGAAGTTGCGAGCGTTGAGTAAAATTTTGAAGAAAGGTAAATTCATGTCCGCCTAGCGGGAGATGAACATGTTTAATGAAATGATCTTTCCCACCAGTACTTGAACCTCTCTCACATTCCGAGGGGAAGGAATATCCAAGATTGCTTTAATCTTCTCTGGGTTAGCCTCTATACCTCACTGACTGACCATGTAACCTAAGAACTTGCCTCCACGAACGCCAAACGTGCACTTGGAAGGGTTTAGCTTCATTCCATAGTGACGTAGGACGTTGAACGTTCACTTGAGATCCTCCAGATGGGAATGTTGATGCTCGCTCTTGACGATCATGTCATCGACATAGACCTCCATAGACTTTCCAATTTCGTGCTCAAACATCCTGTTGACAAGGCGTTGATATGTCGCCCCTGTATTTTTGAGCCCGAAGGGCATAACCTTGAAGCAGTAAACACCCACATGGACTACAAATGAAGTTTCAGGGCGATCCTCGGGCGCCATGAAGATCTGATAATACCCCTGGAAGGCGTCCATCATACTCATAAACTCACAGCCAGCCGTTGAATCCACTAATTGATCGATCCTCGGGAGTGGATATGGGTCCTTCGGGCACGCCTTGTTAAGGTCTGTGAAGTCATTGCACATGCGCCATTTATTAGCACTCTTGGGCACTAGAACAACGTTACAGAGCCACTCCGGGTATAAAATCTCCTCAATGTACTGAGCGTCAAGGAGTTTGTTGACTTCTTCTTCGATGACTTGCCTCCTAAAACCGTGAACGTCCCTCTTCTTTTGCTTGATGGGCTTAAAGGCTGGGTCCACATTGAGTCGATGAATTATGACACTCGGATCTATTCCAGTGAGATCGGAGGCCTTTCATGCGAATACGTCGAGGTTTTCCCGGAGAAAATCGATCATCATGATCTGGGAGGGACCGTCGAGGCTTGAGCCAATCTGGGTAGTTTTGTCTGGATTCCCAGGTTCCAACTCAATGGTCAAGAATTTTTCGACGAGCTCAATACGCATTTTCGGCTGTGGAGCCTCGAGCGCTCGCTTCTTCCCAATAAGTTTACCGCTGCTCTCATTCAAGGACCTATCACCCTCGTTCTCGGAGGACGATCCTTCGATGGCCCCAAGTGGGCCATCCTCAGCATGTTGTGCCCTGCTCGGGACCTTCTTTTTGTTCTTCTTCTTGTAAAGTTTGGCCCTCTTACGCTCGGGACCATCTTTATCCAATTTGGGGAAGTCAACCGACTTTTGGTGGAACCGGCCTGAATGGTTTGCTTGGGCCTGTGGCTTCGAAAGGAAAGGATGTAGCATTCCCAAGCCTCTTTAACGTTGCAAATAACTTCGCCCGTTCCCTCGGGGGTGGGGAACTTAACTTTTTGATGATATGTCGAAATTACTGCTTTAAAATCCATGAGCGCCGGACGTCCGATGATGATGTTGTACGGGAGGTCCACTTCGACCACTGTGTAAAGAACGCTCAAAGTCTTTCGCTGTGGGGCGCGACTAAAAGAGGTGGCCAAGCCAATTTGTCCGCGAGGGACAATCTCGGAACCCCTAATGCCGACGAGGGCTGTCCTGAGAGGTTCGAGTGGAATGTTTGTTATATTCATCTTTTGGAACGTGGTGTAAGGGAGAACGTTCACAGAGCTTCCACTATCAATTAAGACCCTCTTTACAACATGGTTATGGACATCTAAACTAACCACCATGGGACAGTCAGAGGTTTCACCAATCCCATGGGGTGTTACAATGTGTTCTAGGTCTTTCTCCGTGAACCCTACAACATCATTCTACTTCGAGCGCGGAGTGTCTGTGACTGTCAGTATAGATTTGGACTGGGAAGGCCTCTGATCATAGCTTCGAACGTGGCGGCGTCGGGAGGCGTCGGGAGGCGTTGGAGTCACCTCCTGAGGGTCCACCAGCGATCATGTGGATGACCGCAAAGGGCTGGTTTTCCGTGTCAACAGCTTTTCCTTTGCCGCGATCGCTCGTTTCAGTGTGATGGTGGCAGGGACTCCGTGAGCGCGATAGGCTCCTTCCTCTTGCACGCGCTCGCTCAGCGCAATGTTCATCGTACTTCTCTAATATCTTCACAAATTCTTTAAGATGCCCCCCAGCGATGAGCCTCTGGATCCCGCTCTCAAGCTGGCGGCACTCGTAGGTGTCATGCCCCTTCTGCTTATGGAAGGCACAGTACTTCCCCGAGCGTTTTTTAGCCTCGGTTTCCCTCAACTTCGGTGGTCTTTTGAAAAGCTTTTTGTCCGTCATGGAGTATACTTTCGCAATAGGTCTGTTGAGGGGGATGCCCTTAAACCGACGAGGGGGAGAGTTCTTCCGAGCAGGCACCGGGCAGCGTCGGCAGTTCTTGGGCTCTTTATCCTCCAGCCCTCTGCTTGGCCGAGGGGCATTGGCAAGTTTCTGGTCCCTTGCCAGGTACATGTCCTCAAGGGTGAAGAAGGAATCAGCTATGTCCCTGATCTCCATCAACGAGCGCGGCTTCTTCTTGGCCGCCTCTTCTACGAATTCTTTGCTGACATAATTTTTCATATTGATCACCCCAAAAAGTACATGCCTCAAAAAATCCATCGAGGGTCTCTCAACCAGCAGGATCTCTTGGTTAAACCTTCCCATGAAGGACCTGAGCATCTCATTTGACCTCTGGACAAGGCTGTAGAGAGCCGTCGCAGTAGGTGCTAGCGCTTTCATGGAATTGAAGTGGCTCATGAATGCGCTGGTCAAATCTTCGTACCCTCGGATGGAGCAAGGGGGCAGCTTCTTGTACCATTCCTGGACCATCCCTACGAGCGAGGTGATAAAGACCTTGGCCCAATAGTTGCTGGGGTGCTCGTATAAGTGCACAAAGTGGTCCAGGTGCTCGGCTGAGTCGGTCGTCCCATCGTACCGATTGACAGAGGTGGGGACTTTACCCTTTCCCGCACGAGTCATCAGGACCTCATCGATGAGAGGGGAAGCACCCGCCATAGGCCTATAGTTCCCACCCTCGTGGCTCTGGTCCTCATCATTTTTCTCTCTCCAATGGCGCGGGCTCTGGCTACGTGGATTGCGAGCGGCTCTGGCCTTGGACCTCTCGCCCCCAGTGCGGGGAGCTTGAGACCGTGCTCGAGAGAGCTGCTCCACCAGGTTCTGGAGCCCATTCAATTGATTCTGTACTGCGGCCAGTTGTGGGTCGTCGACATTTCTGCGGCTTGCCCTCTCGGTGGCCCTTGACTGGACCTCCTCATTTTCTCATTCCGGGGGGGCTCTCTCATTTCCTTCAGGCTGCTGCCCTTGAGGGTTCCTCGGGGGGTCTTCATTTTCTGGAGCTGGCGACGGTGGAGGCGGCTGAGCCCTCAGCACATTTTGGGCGGCTGTTAAGGGATGAAACTGTAGTCCCCCCAAAGGTGCTGCCATCTGGGGCCCTGCGCTCGAGGGGAAGTATACAGAGGTAAAGTGCGTCCACGCCTTCTGAGCGGCCTATACTTCACACTGCGCGTAGATCGCCTAAATCTGCTGCTGGGTTAGCTGGGGTGCCTCTACTCCTTAAATTTCTTCCGACAAGGATACAGGGAGTTGTAGGGTGCCCACTGGGTAGGGCGGTATTACGGGCACCATGTTTGGTACCACCCCGGGCGTTACTCCGGGTTATACATACGAGTATCCCGGGGGGGGGAGGGGGCATGGCCATAGAGTATACTTCGGGATGGGAGGATGGAACAGTAGGGATGAGATCCGGTGGAGGAGGAACAAAGTTGGATCCTCCTACCCCGTTTCCACTGGTGGGGAGAGCTGCAGCGGCGATCTCTGTGTTCCCAGCCCCATTTTCTGCAGTTGGTAGGGGCTTACCTCCAGCGGGGGTGTTGGTATCCACGTTTCCTTCTTGATCAGGAGGAAGAACACCCCTTTGACCCACAACACCAGACCTAGTCGCAGTTACCATATTAAGAGCAAAAGGTGTTACAGCTCAACTAGCTCGAGGAAGAATCTGTTGAAGACGAAGATGGTTTTCCCACAAACGGCGCCAAAAATGATGGTGCAGGATAAGCATTTCTAAGATGCAACCAACACTTTGATATTTTGTTTATGAAGGGAAGACCATCACGGGCGTTTGAGCGTCAGGGTCTGGGTTTCCGATGAGCGTGAGTTCTTACAGCTAGGATAACACCAGTTTATGGAATAGGAATGCAATCAGAAATGATGAAATGCAAGGAGCTTGAGGAAGATGAAGATGCCGGAAAAATGCAGTAGAATAGCCCAGAGAAAGTGCAGGGTTTCTTGTGGAAGACCATGACTTGGGAGACAAAGTATGTGTTCTCCCTTATTTATATGTTAGGGGTGAGGGTAGTTTGGGTAATTTGACCGTATGGTCCCAAACCTGTGTCGCTCTAACACGTGGCGGCCTGTGATGGCATGAGAACGATGGCTCTGAAAAGCAGGCGGTGTGCCAGGTACGAGGTGCGCACTGCCGTTTTGTCAGAGGTTGTTGGTGAGGGCCATGCGCGGGGAGGCTCAAGATTAGTCCCGCGGGAGTACGGATGCCCTACAAAGGGGAAGGCCATACTCAAGCGCCAATGACGCTCGAAGGGACGCACGAGGAGGTCTCCCTTGGCAGATGACCTACGAGCGTCAACTACACGAGCGTTAGAGAGCAGGTGCCCTCGGGGGTGCCTCCCTGGAAAGGGTGGTTCTGAGGGCCGTGGTGTGAGCGTCAGGTCTGACACCCTGAGCTTTCTGCTTGAACTGTGGGTTGAGGGTCGTAGGCCTGTATTAGTCAACAAGGGAATACGCTAGGTCGACCTGCGAGCCCATTGAATCGAGCGTCCAAGCTCTAGGTCAGTGGATGGCGACACGTGGACGGCTCTGATACGAGCGTGGTTTTATGTCTCATCACATATATCTCAGACGCGAGTCACGAATTTAGATACGCGGGAATCGAGATCGACTCGAAGCACAGTTGGGAGTCATTGGAGCTCGACTCGAGATCGAACCAATTCAATTTCAAGCTGAAACAACTCGAGTTTGGCTCGCTAGGATTGTGAGCTGGCTCGATTCGTTTGCAGCCCTAATGTCGATGTATTCTTTCAAAGGATCATAACAATTGTAAGTAAGTTGCAATATTAAAAACTTATTTATGAACTTAGGTAGGTAAAATGGATAAGCTAGTCCTATAAAAATAACTTCACCAAGAACTTCATTCGTGGTATTAATGTAACATACCTAGCATATCCATACCTAACTTTGATGTAATAAATCACACAAATTATTCTGCAAATCGCTTTATTTGTGGAAAATTTTCGTCTCTGTAATTTAATTAATGGACCACTTAGAGTACCTGCGACCAACAAATTGTCTTGTCAATAATTTTTCTTTTTCTAGAAAAAAAAAGAAACATAAACTGAGATAGATGAACACTTTTCATCTCCGTTGGGCACCATGAATTAGGTTACAAAGATTACAACCTCTAATGCACGGACACTCTGAAAATGTACCCCGTGCAGTGTCGGACACTTGTTGGACAAGGACACGGCTCCGACACAGCAAAATATGTCCAAAAATTAAAAAAAAATTCCGACACGCTGGGGACACGGCTCGTGCCCGACACGGCACGGACACGTGTCCCACACGGCTCGGACACGGCGACACGAAAAATTCAAAAAAAAATTAATTTTTAATTTATATTTCCTGAATATTTGAGGGTATATTTTAAAAAATAATAATTATTATTATATAAAATTGCTAAAAAAAGTTTAATATTAATTTAAATTCAGTTTTTTCATAATATTATTATATAAAAAATGTATTAATTTTATTTTTAATGATTTTAATGTTGAATTGGAAAATAATATATGTTATTTAAGTTTGTAATATTAAATACTTTTATAATATTTTATTTTATATAAATAAATATATATATATATATATAATTTATTTATTTATATATAATATAGCCGTGTCGGAGCCATGTCGTGTCCTAAAATTTTCAAAAAATCCGTGTCGCCGTGTCCGTGTCGTGTCGTGTTGTATCCGTGTCGCCGTGTCCGTGTCCGTGTCCGTATCCGTGCATCATAGATTACAACCAAAATAGTTTTTTCTTTCTTTCTTTCTTTTTTTTTATATTTTATAATTTTAAATATACACCTGAGTGGCCGGAGAGATTCGAACTCAAACTATTTTCATAAAAAAAAAAAAAACTTTTAATCACTTAAACCACACCCTTTAACTAATCAAAATAGTTGATTGTTCCTCTAAAAAAATAAAATAAATTCCTTAATGGTATCACTTTGAAAGATTTTTTTTTTAACTCTTTGCACTCCCAAATTGAATTCGAACTCGAGATATTTTTAGAAGTGTCCGTGCATCATCGGTTTCCAAGTATCATAATTTCAAATTGTTTATAAGTTTAACCCTCATAAAAACTATGATCAACCCCAACCTATGCTAAAATTTACAAGTTAATCAATTCTTTCCTTTTCTGTTCTTTTTGGACATTTTGATAGAAAGTTTAATTTAAATCTAGAACTTTATTTTCGGCAAAAGACATATAATATTTATTTATTTTAACTAATAAGGACTTGAATTCACTTAAATAAAAAAAAAAAAATTACATTTGGAGCATTTTGGCCTTCAACTAGTGCTGTGACATATAATTCTTATATCCTCCCGTGATAAATGCTTTTAATAGCTCGGGATATTAATCTCTCACGAGAGAAACTTCGAGAGAGAAAAAAAATAATTTATAACTTTTTTTTCAAAATACTTGTTGTTGTAAAATCTGGGCTATGGAGGAGCTAGACACGAGTATTCCCTGTCCTTAAAGTTTCTATCGCCCCTACTGTTGTGCTTTAGGTTGCAGGCGATACACTTCTAGGATATATGTCAAGCCTGATGTTTGATCTTTGCTTAAAGCACTTCTGCAAAAATCAGATGAGTATATTGTTGTATTCTTCAGAAATGGGAGAGAGGCTACTTTATAACCTTCAGGTAGCAAAACCGAAACTGGAATTTGAATGGGTTAATTTCAGGTGTTAATGGTCTGAAATTACACCCCATAATTGCCCTCAACCTGACTGTTACAAGAGCCAAACGAATTTAATTTGGATGTATCTGGACACTGGTTTAAATATTTGAAACTAGGACTGAGTCAGACCGGCTCTGGCTAAAAAAGAAAGCTCTGGGCTCGGAGGCGAGGCTCCTAGCGACGATGCGCACGTGCGAAGTGCAAAGTGCGCCATCAAACGCCACATTCGCCCATGCCCAGTCCCGGCCCCGGGACCGGGACCGGTGCGCGTGCGCGTGCGCGTGCTCGGGCGCGGTGCACCGCACCGCGTGTGAGCTCATTAGTCCTCTCTTGAGTTCCACAATTTAATAACATACACAGCTTTTTAGTATATAAAGTTGTCTGCCTTATGTTATTCTTTCAATGTGGGACAAGTTTCAATAAGCCAATGCACATTTTCCAAACAACCTTTCATATGCCTTATGTATACTTTGTTAATTAATTCTCCAACAACTAATTATATCGTTATATATAAGGCATATCTAACAATCCCCCACTTGTTTGGAAAACTACTCTTTTGCCAGACAAGTCTCTGAAGATTTTGTCAAAGATCACATGCCTAGAGGAAAGTGTGACGAACATTGAACCTTCCCTTAGTGTAAATAGCTCAAAATTATGTCGAAGTTGATGGTGTCCGTAGATTGAACCTTAACTCCGTTGTGACATAATCGGAGATATCACACACATATGTTCTTTCTCATACAACAAGCACTCTGCTGCTTGGCGCTTATTAAGCCATACGCCATATCCCGTTTCATGAACCTCTAAGAGAGTAAACCATAACTCTCTATAAGAAGCGGCTTCACTTCTAGTTCATATAGGCAAAATGTTTCTTGGGCACTAGTTGCAAATAGTGCAGCATTTTGTTAAGAGCATAGCTCAACCTTATCACGTTGCAACTCACCGAGCTATCTTTTACTACATATGAGACCACTTGATAGCTCTAACCAACTTGTGACTTGTTTTTCCCTTTGAACCTATGATCAGGGGAAACCTAGATTATAGGTAGGGTTACCATCACTTATGGTTCGGGTGGTTTAAGTCCCATATCTCTAGTAGTTGTAGCTACTAAGTCTCTCGTCAAAGGCTTAGTAAACGGATCAACCAAATTCTTATTTGACCTCATGTAGACAATTGTTATGATACCATCTTGTATCAATTGTCTCACAAATGCATGTCTAAGACCGATATGTCTAGACTTACCATTATAGGTACCACTGTATGCTTTTGTAAGCGTTGCTTCGCCGTCACAATACAGTGAAATTGGAGGCATTGGATTTGGCCAAAGATCTATGTCTAACAACATATTTCTTATCCAATCAGCCTCCTGTCCAGCTTGTGCTAAAGCTATAAACTCAGATTCCATGGTAGAGTGAGAGATTATTGCCTGTTTCTTGCTTGCCCAAGAAACAACCCCACCGGCAAGAGTGAAAACCCACCCACTTGTGGATTTGTTATCTCCCATGCTAGTTATCCAACTCGCGTCTGAGTACCCTTCCAACACACTAGGGAATTTGTTATAGAACAGACCAAAGCTAATAGTTCTCTTAAGGTACCCAAGTACCCTATTAATAGCTTTCCAATGATCAGCATTGGGACTGCTCGTGTATCTGCTAAGTTTTGTAACTGCAAAAGAAATGTCTGGTCTAGTGCAATGCATTGCGTACATAAGGCTGCCAATAGCACTTGCATACTCAAGCTATGCAATAGCTCTACCAGTATTTTCTTTAAGTTTCAGTCTGTTGTCAAACGGAGTATTCACCTCCTTGATCTCGAGGTGTTTAAACTTAGTCAGAACTTTCTCGATATAGTGAGATTGGTTTAGTGAAAAACCCCCACTATGTTTTTTTAACTTTAATGCCTAAAATAGTATTTACTTCACCTAAGTCTTTCATCTTAAAGACTGAGGATAAATACTTTTTAGTCTCGTTTACTCCAATCATATTAGCCCTGATGATCAACATATCATCGACATATAAGTAGACTATCACCATATAGTCAGCTGTACTTTTGGAGTAGATGCACCTGTCAGCACTATTATACTTGAATCCGAATTTCAAGATAGCAGTGTTGAACTTCTCGTGCCATTGTTTTGGTGCTTGTTTCAGACCATACAGAGATTTGACTAACTTACACACTTTATCTTCTGTTCCCGGTGCTACAAAACCCTCAGGTTGTTCCATATAGATTTCTTCTTTTAAATTTCCATTTAAAAAAGCTGTCTTTACGTCCATTTGATGAACAAACAGATCGTAAAGAGAGGCTAAAGCAAGAAGAATTTTGATGGAAGCAACTCGAGCCACCGGTGCATAAGTGTCAAAGTAGTCAATCCCTTCTACTTGTTTGAACCCTTTGGCAACTAATCTAGCTTTAAAAGCTGAGATAGTGCCATCGGTGTTCCTTTTCCTTCTAAATACCCACTTGCACCCAATGGGTTTAGAACCACGAGGTAAGTCTGCTAATACCCAAGTATTGTTGCCCAAGATCGAATCCATTTCATCATCTACAGCTTTCTTCCAAAAGGAAGCATCTCGAGAAGCCATAGCTTCTGCAAACGTTTTAGGATCCGTCTCAAGTGTAAATACAAATGGTATTTCACTTACCACTTTATTATCCTGGTCCCCCTCCACCAAGAACAGTAAATCATCAGAAGAGATAAAGTCTTTATCCAAACTTTTCTCTTTTCTTGCTCTAGTACTCCTTCTAGGCTCAATTGGTTGTGTAGGAACATCGCTTTCCACAACCGGCCTTATAGGACCTCTAGGCTCAATTTGGGGTGGCTCAGACTCATTTCCAACATCTTTTGAAAAGGTATTTTCGAAGAACTCAACATCCCTGGACTCAGTTATCACATTAGACTCCAAATCAAGAAGTCTATAAGCCTTGCTATTCAAAGCATATCCAACGAATACACTTTTAATAGCTCTGGCTCCTAACTTAGTCCGTTTGGGATCAGGAACCCGAAAATAAGCCACACACCCCCACACTTTAAAATAGCTTATGTTGGGCTTTCTGCCTTTCCATATCTCATAGAGACTAGTCTTCACAACAGTACTAGGCATCCTATTCAGAATATGGCACGCAGACAGAAGGGCTTCACCCCACAAGTTGTGAGGTAAATTTGCATGATTTAACATGCAATTTATCATATCCAGAAAGGTACGATTTTTCATTTCAGCTACACCGTTCTGCTGGGGTGTATAACCGGCAGTTGTTTGATGTATGATACCACTTTCTTCGCAAAGTGTATCAAAAGCATTCAAACAATATTCCATGCCTCGATCAGAACGTAGAACCTTGATCTTCTTCTCAAGTTGGGTTTCTACTTCTGATTTATATTTCACAAATGAACTAAGAGCTTCATCTTTAGTTCTTAACAAATACACATAGCAAAACCGACTAGCATCATCAATAAAAGTAATAAAATACCTTTTACCACCTCTAGTTAAAATTCCATTTAACTCACAAATATCAGTATGAATTAAATCTAATATTTGTGATTCTCTTTTAACACTTGGAAAAGGTTTTCTTACAATTTTCGATTTTGCACATATTTCACACTTGTCAAGTTCGTTTTTACCAATATCAATTAATCCCATTGCACGCATATTTTTCAAGTTCTTTGCACTAACATGCCCTAATCGACTATGCCATAAAAAAATTGAAGAAATCATGTAAGCAGAAACAGAATTCATATTATTGATAGACATCTTGTACATCCCATTACAAGCATAACCTTTTCCAACAAATTCACCAATTTTCATGATGATAACTTTCCCAAACTCAACAGAAACTTTAAAACCTTTCTTATCTAACAAATCAACAGAAATTAAACTTTTCCTAACGTCTGGTACAAACAAGACATTAATCAAAGTTAATTTCTTTCCGGAGGTAAAGTTGAGCTCGATAGATCCTTTGCCTCCAACATTGGCTTTGGAGTTGTTTCCCATCTGAACCTCTTGCCCAACAGTTTCTTCAAAGGTCTTGAAAAGCCTTCGATCGTTGCAAATGTGAACGGTAGCTCCAGAATTTAACCACCAGCCAGAAAGTTCACTTGCCATGTTGATTTCAGAAATCATAGCCACATCGAGGCTAAGATCAGTCACCATGGCAACTAGGTTCTCCTCAACCATATTTGCAACTCCGGATCCACTATTCCGTTGTGGGCATTCTCTCGCATAATGTCCTGTTTCTCCATAAACATGACACTTGCCTTTTCTTTTATTAGCAGCATTAGAAGGTTTAGGCTTCTGTATGGTTTTCTTAAATTGTCCAGAATTCTTTTTAACACCAAAATATTTCTTTTTAGAAGAATTTCCAGATTCAACAAAGTTCACACTCGATTGTCCTTGAACCAAATTCTTTCCATCGCGTTTCCAAGCCTCCTCTTCAATACGCAGATATTTTTGAATTTGTTCCAAGGACAAATCCTCAGATTTATGCATCAAACGCTTTGCATAATCTTTCCAGGCTGGGGGAAGTTTTGCAATGATTGCACCAACCTGGAATGTCTCTGGAAGGACAATTTTAACCATTCTGAGTTTGTTAACGATTACCTGGAGCTCATGCACTTGCTCCAGAATCGGTTTGTTGTCAACCATTTTAAAATCCAAATATTTAGAAACCAAATATTTGTTTGTACCTTCTTCCTCAGCCTTGTATTTGTATTCCAAGACTTCCCACAGCTCTCTAGGTGACTGCACATTTGTGTATAGATCGTACAACCTATCGGACAAGGTATTCAGAATGTGTCCACGAGCCAACTGTTCATCTTCTGCTCTCTTTCTTCTTTGTTGTTGAAGGGTCTCCACAATCTCCTGGTGGATCTGCAAGTCATTTCTGGAATGACCTGTTGCTGTTGTGTTAGCAGGAGGTACAACACCTGTTGCAGGAGGATTGACAGGAGGAGCACCACCTGCTGTAGTGGGATTCGCAGGAGGAACAACACCTGCTGGGGAGCAGGAGGATCTTCTGGAATTGGTGGCAGACTAGGATCCAAAATATAGGCAAGCTTGAGGACAGTAAGTAGGAACTTCATCTGGTCCTGCTGGTTCATGATTCTGAATGATTCAGACTCCATCTCAAAAGCATAGAAACTTTAAGATTGTTGTAAAATCTGGGCTATGGAGGAGCTAGACATGGGTATTCCCTGTCCTTAAAAACCTGGGCTATGGAGGAGCTAGACATGGGTATTCCCTGTCCTTAAAGTTTCTATCGCGCCCTACTGTTGTGCTTTAGGTTGCAGGCGATACACTTCTAGGATACGCCACATTCGCCCATGCCCAGCCCCGTACGCGGGTGCACCGTGAGCTCATTAGTCCTCTCTTGAGTTCCACAATGTAATAACATACACAGCTTTTTAGTATATAAAGTTGTCTGCCTTATGTTATTCTTTCAATGTGGGATAAGTTTCACTAAGCCAATGCACATTTTCCAAACAACCTTTCATATGCCTTATGTATACTTTGTTAATTAATTCTCCAACAATTAATTATATCGTTATATATAAGGCATATCTAACACTTGATATTAATTTTCATTTACTTTAAAAACTAAGCTCGTAATCAAATTTATCTTTTCTTTCAAAAAAAAAATAAAATAAAATTTATCTTTTTTTTTTAAAGCAAAATCAATATCATATAATTAAATCCGATGGTACGTCCAACGCGACGAAAAATATAGTAACATAAATCGAAACTAAAATAAACGAATGCAAATCGAAATTGTAATTAAAAAAAACGACTGAACTACATAATGAGATATCAAAAACGACTGAACTACATAGTTAATCTCACTTTAAAAAGAACTAACTTCCATAAAAAAGACCCCAAAAAAAAAATTTTTTTTTTAAAGAAAGTAATTAATCTTCGATTAAAAAAAAAAATTCATGTGTAATTTATAAATATTAAACATCATTAGCAAAGAAATTAAAGAAAAGGGAAATAGGGAATAGGGGAGGCTGCCAAACTGGGCGTCCTTTTCCAAGAATGACGACGCTGTTACTCCGTCGAAAATCACATTTTATTTGTGCGAAAATATCTCCATTTCTCCTTAAATTCGCGCACCCAATTATCCATCAACACCACTTCAATCCCATTGTAGCTTACGATTCGTTTCACTTTCACTCGCAGTCGCACTTCACCTCGCAATCAACCATGGCAGATTTCAAATCCAAGTTCTTGGAAGTCTACTCTGTCCTGAAATCGGAGCTCCTTAATGACCCGGATTTCGAGTTCACGGATGATTCTCGTCAGTGGGTTGAGCGGGTTAGTTTTCTTGCTTTGTTCATGCAATCATGCCCATTCTGTGTTTGATGATGAGTATTGGCTTCTATAGCTCGAGTTTTACAGTTTCGTTTGTTCTGTCTCGACATGGGTATCTTGTGTTTTTCATGATTTTGGTTAATTCCTGGTTTTTTGGTTCATTTTGGGTTTTTTTATATGTTTACTCAATTGGGTTTCAGTGTTTTCTTACTCTATGCAGTTCATGAACTAGCTAGCAGGTCTGTTTTAGGGAGAAGAATGTTATGAACTAGGTTTGTGTTTGGGTTCAGATCACCTCTGTCTGAAGAGGATATGTGTTTTAGTTAAATATTTCATCTTTGTGCCTAATTTGCTAGATTTGAGGTCCAAAGTGGGTTTCTTGCTGACCATTTTTGCTGTATTCATTGTTCAATAGTTCAAAGTATGTTCTTTCCTGAATCATGCCAATGTAGACTCTATTGCAATATGTTGGAAGTTCTTGTTGTATGGATGTTTCTCAGTAGCCTGTCGTTTGAAATATTTATCGTCTCCTAACCATCTGATTATTTCTGTGTGGCTGTTTTTATTGCAGATGTTGGACTACAATGTCCCTGGAGGTGGGATTCTAATGTTCTCATTAATCTAATAATAAAGATGTTCTTTTGTATGTAGTCTTCTCTATTGAATTGAACAAGTTGTCATAGACAGTTATTGCTTCTCTGTTCCATGATGAGTTTCTTCCTTCTTTTGCAGGAAAGCTTAACCGAGGACTCTCTGTCATTGACAGCTATAAGCTGCTGAAACTCGGGAAAGATCTGACTGATGAGGAAGTGTTCCTTGTGTGCTCGCTTGGATGGTGCATTGAATGGGTATGATAGATTGCTGGACTTGTTTTTTGCTAATAGTGTTCTTTCTTTCATTCAAAGTACTGTTTCATTTGCACTTTTTTTAAAACCTAAATTTGTTGTTCTGGCCATTGGAGCTAAATCAGCTAATAGAAAAGAACATCTATGCAGCTGCAAGCTTATTTTCTCGTTCTTGATGATATAATGGATGGCTCTCATACACGCCGAGGTCAACCCTGTTGGTTTAGACTGCCCAAGGTTTTGCTTCTTTATTAAAACAAATTCTCTTTCTTTCCCCAAGGATTAATGAATATTGAGTGATGATGAGTAACTGTGCTGTTTTTAACTATTCGAAAAGGTTGGGCTGATAGCTGTAAACGATGGGCTAATACTTCGCAATCAAATTTCGAGAATTCTCAGAAAGCATTTCAGAGGAAAACCTTACTACGTGGATCTGTTGGATTTATTCAACGAGGTAAGATTTCACCCGTACTTAAAAATTGGATTGTTTGGTTTTTCATCCTATCCCAAAAGATGGTTGTGTTTCTTGCCTAAAGTTATGACAATGTTTAACAGGTGGAGTTTCAGACAACACAAGGACAAATGATAGATTTGATCACCACTCTTGTTGGAGAGAAGGACTTATCCAAGTACTCATTGCCCTTGTAAGTATGAGTTTCAAAGTAGCTGAGACCCTTAAATCCATTTTTGGCCATGAAACATATCTTATTTTGCTACTATTACACTCTCATCATCATTTTCTCACACTTCTGTTTTGCTTTTAAACAGGCATCGCCGGATTGTTCTTTACAAAACTGCATATTATTCATTTTATCTTCCTGTGAGTAAACTCTACATCCACACAATAACAAAGTTTGCGATATATTTTTCAGTTAATAGATATACCAAAAAGTATGCAAGAATAGATATTTGTACGTACTTATCAAGAAACTGAATGCCTGTCATATGCTCGACGCATGGGACTAGGTCTCATGGTGATCTCTGAACAAAAAGAAACCCTTAATGATTAAACAGAGGAATGAAATCTAAAACATAATTTTCTTTGTTCCTCATAAAGGTACCTGTATTGATCTTCTGACTGTGTACTATTGACTTTGAAACTTAACAATCTACGGAACTGATAGCACTACACCTGTAAAGATAGATTCGAGAGACAGATGAAATACGAGATTATTTCCCACAAAACATTTACTATCAAGAGCCTTCTGTATGTTTAATCTCCTTTAGTAGGAGACCTGAGATCATTTTGGTTTACTGGCCCCATTGTAACTGTTAAAAGCTAAAGCCCTTTGACTTACATTAGTTCTAACTTTAATAGCTTTGGTTTGGATGAGATTTGCAGGTGGCTTGTGCACTTATCATGTTTGGTGAAAATTTGGACAATCATGTCAATGTGAAGGAAATTTTACTTGAAATGGGTACTTACTTTCAAGTTCAGGTTAGTTTGGCACATAAAGTTAATAAAACGTAGAAACTCATAAAACTGTCGATTTACTCACTGCATGGTGACGATGTTCCAATGTAACCCTTTGTTTAATGAGATTATAATCATGTTTTCCTACATTTTGTAGGATGACTATCTAGATTGTTTCGGCGATCCAAAGGTGATCGGTAAGGTAATATTTTTGGTTGCATATAATATTATAAATGGATGTTCTTAAAGTAGATATCTGATCATTAATCTCAGACTATTATGTTTTTCTCCTCTTTTCTGCTTTGTCAGATTGGAACGGATATTGAAGATTTTAAGTGTTCTTGGTTGGTAGTGAAAGCCCTGGAACTCTGTAATGAGGGCCAGAAGAAAATCCTCCATGTATGATGACGAAAACAAGATCGATCTCATATTACTTCATACCCATGTTGTTAGCTATAATGCTAATGATTGAGCTTTTGCTTTCAGGAGGATTACGGAAAGAATGATCCTGTCTGTGTAGCTAAAGTAAAGGAGCTTTATAATGATCTTAAACTCCAGGTTATCTTTCATCCAACATAGAATTGGAGGTATTGTGATCTCAATGAGTTTAATGTTTTAATCTGGGCTTAAATTGTAGGATGTTTATCTAGAGTACGAAAGGCAGAGTTACGAGAAGATAACCAAGGTGATTGAAGCACATCCTCAGAAGGAAGTTCAAGCAGTGTTGAAATCATTTTTGGAGAAGATCTATAAGAGGCACAAGTGAGAAGATTCGTCTGAGCCCATGTCGAAGGGAGAGAAGTCGAGTCTGCGCCTGCAAAAATAAGTCTTTTCTTGGCGAAGGGAATTTAAATTAGTTATACTATAGCAATGAAAGTTGTTAGATAAGTGTACTTCGAATGATCATAATATAAATAAACAGTCATTGTTGGTCAGTTGGCTTCAAATCTTTCAAATTAACATTGCAGCATTTTCCTGAATAAGATAACTAATTAAGAACGGCTAAAGGAGAATTATTAAGCAGAATACACAGCCTTATCCTAACTAAGAAACTAATATTAGAGTAGTGCCAAATTGATGATAAATGACAATGGAGCTTGGAGAAGATGTCATTATATCCTTTTTGTGTCAAAATTCCAGTGCACTCCACATCCAACTCATGTATATATCCCTCTGGATCAGCACAAATAGGAATATTTTGAGCTCCACATTCTGGTCATGCTGAAGTTGTATCAGCCTCCAATCCCACAACATGCTCTTTCTCTATCAAGGCCTGCAATATTTTCATACAAAGAAATTAATCATATCGTTGCAAACTCTTAGTATCAGTTATTGTCACTAAGTTTTGTGCAAGTTCAAAACTATTTGTCTAGCCAGTGAGGCAGTGACTAGTGCATAGTCACACACAGAGACTTACTAACCATGAGATTCGGCTACTTTAAGCAAGAACTGATGAGGAACAGAGATGTTGCGAAATTCTTGTGTGAGATTCTCAATGCCTTGTCGCAGCTCTTCGTAGCGATATTTTGCTTCAATTGATTCGGGTTGTCTTACATATTGGTAAGCGTCCAATCGGGAAGACTCCAGAAACCATACATGAGAAAACAATCTTTTAACTGCCATCATCATCTGTGGAATTGCCAACCATCATGACATCCAACTTCACAACCTTCAAAGCAAACCGTTAGCAAAGGCCTCATTCTGCAGATATCACCACAACCATCCCTTTTCACCAAAGAAGTACCACAAACCCCAATCCATCTCAAACCCCGGAAAAAGGGCCTCTTTAAAAACTCCACCATCCCGGAAGAAAATCGCGTGCAGTGACAAATATCAAGTTTCCGGAGTAGATTCCTTCCATCGTTCCTCCCAGAAGCCAATATGCTAAAAGAATCATCCGTCACATGAAAGCAATATCTCATGCATAACTCAGTAATGGCTTCACAACATGAAATAATTGCATCCATAGCCTTATCTGACATTCCAGGCATGTTGCCAACATCTAGAGATATTAAAGTTTTCTTGATCCTCAACCCAAGATCAAATAAGCAAATAATTCCTCTGTCGGTTACTCTCGTACATCCTCTAAGACACAAATTGGTTAAAGGTAGATCACTCTTACTTAAAACACGAAGCCCACTATCTGTTATATCAGCTCCTCCTAGATTAAGTGAAGTTAATGTAGAGAGACATGATATGTAGTCAAGGCCGGTATCTGCTATGCTCCTACAACTATACGTATCCAATACTTCCAATGTGCTAGATGAAGCTAGTTCTGCAACGGCTTCACTAGTTATGAGATTGCAAGAAAGAATTCTCAACTCAACAATAGGAGACACAATCTCATGAAATGCCAAGTCTGACAACAATGGTGCATTCCTGATTTCAAATTTCTTCAAATTGTAACAAGACCGTAAAATCGATGAAAACCCCGCGTCTGTAACTTTAGAGAACCCTCCAAGTCTTGCAGATTCTATGCATCCACAGCTCTCAGAAAGAAGCATTACTCCCAAATCGTTTATTCTTTTAAAAGATACTAAATGATTCAATCTACTTCTAACAATTGATAGATGAGTGAGATGCTGACATGAGCATAGAAACTGGAGTCCATTGTTTGTCAAGTCGTGGGGAAGCTTTGGCTCTGTGCATGGCCTGTCTTCAAGATCCAGCTCAACCAGGAGGGGAAGTGAAGAAGCGATTGAGTTCATTAATCTATCAGATATAACATTCAAGACGAGAGACAGCCGCTGCAACGTGAAGAAACTACACGAATTAACCAATTTAGTAGGAATCTCTCTTTCTTCTCGGAGTTTGTGTATAAATGGAATGGCATCTTGCTCATTCACCGGTTGCAACCTCAAAAATGTCAGCGTTTTGGGCAAGAAAAGATCAACGCAAGAGAAACCATATGCATCATGCTCTGTTCCACGAACTTTTATGGATAAATGCTGCAAAAATTACAACTTGCTAAGTTAACTGCTGGGAGATATTACTCAACCAATTAGACAAACAATATGTGAACATTTTACCTCCAGATAGAGTAATTTTTTCAGCATGTAAATGAGGTTCCTCCTAAAAGTTTCAGGTGAACTCTCCCCTGTCAGTTCCAGGACAAGAGTCCTGATACAGAAACAATATTTTCAGTTCTTATTTGAGTAGAAATTATATTTCTGAAGTTTCAATAGCACATAAAGAAAACAAACATCCTCGTTTACAGGTTATCCAAAAACCAATCCTAAGAAGAAAGAAAGTTATGGAGATTGCATATGGGTTTCAGAGTTTGACTTTATTACAATATATGGCAGACCAGATGCACACACTAATCATGGAATTTTATAACCAATTAAGAATAAAGGTAGAAACTTGTAATAGAAAGAATCAAATGCAGAAGCAACTATAAATTTGTAAATGACTTAACACATTCTGGTGTTGACAACAAAGTGAAATAATCATATCCATGGCCACATCATTTCTGGTAAAGAAAAAGCTCAAAGGTTAGAGGTACCTTAAGTTGGGACACTTCTCTCCAATCGAAAGAAGAACTCGATATGACATCGAAGCACACTTGAGCAAATTCAATTCTTGTACCTGCGGGCCAAGAATACTGACAACGGAGCAGTTATCCAATCGGAGACAATCAATAGTTAAACTCTTAACCCTCCTCAATCTGGGAACAACGCAACGAATAAGTTCTCCATTGGGGGAAAAAGCCTAATCAACAAACAAGCAATCCTATCAACAACATAAAGATTCAACACTAAATCACAATAAAGCACGCAACTTTGTGGAAGTAAGAGACAGAGAAAGATATATCTTACAGAGAAATCGAGAGAGGGGAGTGTGGAAAGCGCTTGAGATACTATTGAGCGGAGATTCGTGCACACGCAGGCCAGGGTGCAAAGTGAGTCGAGCTCGAGTCTTGGGAAAATCTCACTTAGAACTAAGGTGTCTGGCAGAGGAAACCCCTCCTGCGGCTGTGCCCCGACGCTGCTTTCGGCCAGCACGGCGGCGGTTGTGGCTCTCTTGCTGCAATATTCCATGTTGCAGAACGAGAAATGTTGCGGAAACAGAAGGTGATTTTGGCAGTGATAAGTTAGCGAAATAGTCCCCAGATTATAGTCTGTTTGTAGAATGCCCCCTAAACTTACCAAATTGGACATTTGCACCCAAAAGACAATGCTCTTAATTTTTTATTATTTTTTTTTAATTAGCTTATTTTTCTATTAATGAAATTCAGGAAAATGTCATTTTCATCCTTATATTGTCATCATAAATTCAAAATAATTCTTGTATTTTGCCGTAAAATAATCATTTACTTCAAATTTATCTTTAAAATCATTATATCTCTTTAAACATAAGATAATTAAAACCATCTCTATTATTTTCAACTAAAGCAAAAAGGTCTCTTAATTTCTAAATTCTATCTTCAAATATTTTCAAACTATAAAAAAAATAGAAATTAAAATTTTTAGACTCCAGTGGAATCGACATTTGTAAGAATTCGTGATTATTGACTGCTCATAGGGATTGGATTACAAACTTATTGTCGTGTTACAATTTTTAATTAATTAAAAAAATTATTATTGTTGATAGACTTTAACCACAATCTATTCACTATTAAAGATGAAACCATGATTCTCGACATGCTAAGTATACAGCAGCCGAAGTCCATGAAGGAAATTGGGAGGGACAGTCATGATTGGCAGAAACCCGATGGAGGATGGGTTAAACTTAATACTGACGAGAGTTATCTGGTCAACCCCAATAAACCGATTGTGGGGACATGATTATGGGAAGATGGATTGTTGTTTTTCCATGCTGAGACTGAGAGTAATGAATATTCTCTTGATTGAAATGTTGGGAGTCAGAGAATGATTGAATTGAAAATCGTATGGGAACACAAATTTGAGAAAATTGAAATGGAATATGAATCGAAAGATGTTATGGATCTTATCCTTGAAGGAGATGTGGATGAATATCCATTGAGGCTCATCATTCAAGATTGTCGTAGCTTGTTCAGGACCTGCACGTTGAAGCAAATTAAGAGAAGTGACAACCTACTCGCGGATAGCTTAGCTAAGGTGGGGCACAAGAATGACCAAGATAAAAGAATTTGAGAAGAACACCCGGTGGAACTCGAGATGAATTAGTTGGGCAACTTGTTAGGCTTTCTGTTGCTAAAAAAAATTAGTTAGTTTCTTAAATTATGTTCTTTAGAAACCAAAGATTAAATTTGGTTTTAATCGTCTTAATAAAATATGTGTGTTGATAATTTTAACTTAAATACTAATATTTTAATTTTATAAATTTGAGATTAAAATGGATTCAATATCAATTAAATTAAAAAATATAAATTCTAACTTTTTATAATTTGAGAATATTTGAAGATAAAATTGAGAAATTGATGAACCATTTTGCTTTATTTGAAAATAATAGGAACACTTTCGATTACTTTATATTTGAATAGGTATAAATTAATAAAGGAGTATTTTAGTCGATTTATATATTTTGGTTGGAAATTACAATTAAACAAATGGCTTAAAAGATGGATTTGAATTAGATTAAAAATACGAAAACTATTTTAAATTAACAGTGGTAATACATGAATGAAAATAAAATTTTCTCATGAGATTGATATATTCTCTATTTTTTAAAATTTTCTCATGAGATTGACATATTCTCTATTTTAATACATGTAATAATTTTTTTCATATTAAAATAAATCGTTGGCAATTGATAAATACTATCTTTAAATAATATTATTAATTTTTACTTGATCTTAAATTTTGAATTAAATATTTTTATGAAAATAATTTTTATTTGATTATTATTAGATTAAATACGACCATTCTAAACTGTAAAGGCTGCACTTCAACCCATACAAAAAACCCGCCACTTTTCGTCTTCTCCTCCCCGCCGTAAAACACCGCGTCTCCACCGTATTCCGACGTCGTCCTCATTTCTTGTTCGCTGGAGAATGGGGTTATCGACTAATATCCTCTGTTCCAACCACAGACCAACTCCGTCGGCCCTCGAAATTTCCCTCGCTATACTGATTTCAATCCACTCATTGTTTATTTAGGGTTAAAAATTGAGCTTCAGAATATGCACTGTTACGAATTGTTATGAATATGAACTTCTGCGCCAAAATTATTTTGAAATATTTGTGCATTTCTTGTATAGTTAATGATAATTCCTCAAAGTGCCTTCTAATTTTGTATTATCATGGAGAGTTGGGACTTTTTTGAAATACTGATCAGAGCGTCGTCGTCTTCGTTTCTGAAGTATTTACCATCCTTCTCTGTAAGCTTGTTCTTGTTCTGGGTTGCTGATTATGAAAATATATGTTTTGAGAATATGTTGTTATCGTTATCTATGCTTTGAGTTTGAAAGAGGGGAAAAAAAGAGAGTTTTATTCCAGTACAATGGTTATGACTGACATTCTAAAATAACATAAAAATAGATTTAAAAACTATACAAGCTCTTAACAACCATAGCCCTATGGTACTGACGACTGTTAGTCTAGATCATACAACCTAATCTTGCTGGTATGTACATTTTTTACCTCTTAGATATTCGACAATGACTTGGACCATCATTCATCACGCAGATCATAGAACGGGGCATCCTTTAGCTTTGATCCCAGGAGCCGTTGGGCACGAGGCCAGCGGGCAATGGTCATCCGCCTCCAAACCCCACCACTTTGGGCCTGCAATATTGTTCGACTGCAGTGTGAAGTATAGCAGCACTCCCAAGAATGCAATTCCAGCATTTAGTCCTGCAGACATCACATAAGCATGTCTAGCCCACCATTTCTTGTGCACCCGATAGACATATACATTGAAGAAAATCCCTACAATCCCCCACATTATGAAGTTCACAGATCTTGCCGGAGGCATACCCTGTGTGGCACTCAATATAAGGGGAATGTTAATCAGGGCGAGCCATTTCTTCTCTGGAAATTGCCGACTAAGCAGATAGAAGGGTATGGGCAGCATAGCACCACATAGGAACCACCAGTTGAGCTGCCCGTAAACACCTTGACTGGTGAACATTCTAAGGGGGCCGATGACCCCCCATATGATGGAAGCGTTATAGAACACTTCATCACCAGGGCAAGTCCAGGGGCTCCCATCGGGTAAATTAGCTGGGTCACAAATGTGCTTGATCGACGTCAGTAGCCACCAAGAGGTGCCAAAGTAGACAGAAGAGCCGATCAGTGTTCCCATTGTTTGTGCAACGAACATGGATCTTGGAGGGATTTTCATGTATTGACCTAACTTGAAATCGCCCAAGAAATCAAGTGCTTGTATCATGCTTATGTATCCGTATGTCTTGAACGTGACATTTGCTAGGGGTCTCCCAGGGTAAATATAACCGATTATCATCTCAGTGATAATGTTTAAGCCTATTCTCTATACAAGATTTCTAATTGGTTAATTTTTTTGCATTCAGAGTAAATGTATTTCATGCTGATTCTAAAAATTCAAAAATCTGGCTTTCAACACCAAAAATAAGAAGCAGATTTTTGTTTGGCAACATCAGAGGATTCAGGAGTTCATCCACATTATGATTTTATGGTTTGCTAAGGGTTTTCCTTAGTTTAATAATTTGATTTGCTTATCAAGAAATATATTTAAATTGCTACCTGGTTGGTTGTGGCTTGTAGTATGCCGACTGGTAAAGTGAATACAAGCGCCATTGCACATGCCAATATAAGCCCCCACCATGGGAGCTGGAGCTGTTTACCGAAGCCTTCAATAGTTACAATAGAAAGGCAAAAAACTATAAGAAGAATGGTGTAAAACCACCAGCCAGGTACTATTGCATAGTTCTTCTTCATTAATCTCGTATGCACATCCATTTTCTTATTCAAGTTGCTCTTCGCTTGGGTCCATAGTTTCCACGTCGTTCTGGGTATGGATAATTGTTGCAGTCACATTAATTAGAAAACCATAAATTTAGTAATGTTAATGAGATCATTAGCATTTAACTTACTTGCCGTGGAAAAGGCCAACGTGCACTAGGGTAGCCGATAGTGCAGCGAAGCCAAGGCCGTATGTGAAGGCAAAGAAAATACTAAGATATAATTTGCTGTAGTTATGGTATCCATCTAGATCAAGGTTGAAAGTTTCCTTGTTGAGAACTCGTGAGACATTGTATTTCTGGCCTTGAATATCGAACGTTTTTGGTGAAAATATTGGAAATCTCTTGGCTTCAAAAATGTTGTTGTAATAAGTTACTGGTGTCATGACGTACACGGCTAGGAAAAAACCGGCAAGGATGTTCCAAATGGCGAAATCTGGAGCAGCTATGGGATTGCCCGTGAAACCGACAACAGCAGACCAGTCAAGGGCAAACGATCCTATTCCTAAGCCATGTATCCCCGACCCAAGTTGTTGTGCCAGATGAGATTTCTTCCAGATGAAACAGAGGATAGAAATGGAAGATATGGTAGGGAAGAAATAAGCTGGCACTATGTAGTACGCAAAGCTTGACACAAGCACCACTAGAAAGAATTGCAACCTTGTTAACCCACCCTTTGGTCTTTTCTCTTCTTCATGCAATGCTCTGTCATCAAACAATCAAATTTAATATCACTACTTATATTTTGTTACGAACTTTAACATCACTAATATATTGTTAGAAACGGCCCTGAATATTTATTCAGGGTTCTAATCAGGTCGAACTGCTAAGGTGTAAAAGCCCTTTCCCAGTCACCCCATCAAATTTTAAATTTCTCCTTTTTTCTTTTAGTATCTCCTAACTCAAATTCTACTCCGTCTTTGTTCACAATTAAGTTAAGGTATTATGTTGTTCTTTTCAGGTGACAAGTTTATCTTTCGAGCCTTGAAAGCTTTCAGAGTATATAGTAACGAGATAATACCTAAATAGAGAGACAGAAATGAGGGTTTCGGGCCACCACATAAACGGCGAATCAATGAGGATGGTCCTAAATACACCAGCCCAACCATAACCAAGCAACTGCGTAGTTTGAGCTAACAACCAAGCTGCTGCTGGATGTAGATTTCTGTGGTAGAAAGCCTTTACAATTGTTATAATAGAAACAGCATACACACTCGAAGAGCCGCAGCCTGCGAATATGCTGATCAAGACATGTTCCTTCATGCAAAAGGGACCTGGATTCAATGTGAACGACCAGTTTATGAATGGAACCTTAAACTTCTTTCGAGGCAGAACTCTACCCATGAACTTTCCAAGAGGAAGAGTAACAATCTGTGCACAAATGGCACCCACGCCGAGGGGGTTCTGACGGTAGCCAAAAAACTGGTTCAAAAATGCAAGGATGACACAAGTGGATACACCTAGAGTCCATGTTCTGAATGTCAGGACCGGAAATGATGGGTCGTCAGTCGGGGGCACTGTTAAACGGACTTGCTCGATCGGATGATAGTTTTCGTCGTCTTCATTATCTGCGTGTTGGAACTCGATGTGATGTCATGACTAAACCGAATAAATAGTTAAGAGGTAACCCTATTGGTTCCATAACTTGATATGTATTCAGTTTGGGCACACATTCATTTCACGTTTATCAGATTTGATACCGTAAGTTTTGATCTGTAGAATATTAGTACATTCGTATTCCTACAATTTGAAACTTACCTTGTCAAATTCGAGGAAAATCAGAAAAACGATATCAAATTTGGGTTGTGATTAAGCTACGGTACTAGAAGTTACAACCAAAACATATCCCCCTTAAAATCTCAGAAGTTTACCCTCTATTTCAATGTTCGTGAAGGCCTCCGGCTCCTTTCCCGGCTCGTTGCTTGACTTCTCCGGCTCCTTTTCCGGCTCGTTGCTTGACTTCTCTGGCTTTGTGCTTAACTTCTCGGTTTCTTCACCGGTGTTGCTAACCAACGTTACCATGATGTTGCGGGTATGAACCAAAGAAATGAAGGTGTGAGTTCCTTGGAGTATCAAGGTAGCTTTTCCTCCTCTTCTTCTTCCCTACATACTGTATTAGTTTGGTAGTTTAATAACCTTTGGTTTTCCGCTCCCATTATTCAAGGAAGCCATTAATGGCTGATAATACTCTCCAAATATGGTGAAAAGAGTTGTCCTATATTCAAGCTATGGATTTTTGACTCAAATGACTATGAATATGTGCTGAAAATAGACCATTTTCGGACTTTTGCTTTACGAGAATGTTTTTTGTTACCATGGAAATCGATTGACTATGTTGGACATTACTAAATATAAATTTGACATGGGAAAAATAGTAATTGTACACAAATAGTAATGTTGAGCCTAACTGTGTGTGGACGAGATTGAAAAGAATAGAGTAAATCTCTTCAAATTTGGGATGAAATTTTATTATTTTGTGGGGGTATCATTTAATTGATAAAATTAGTATTTATTAATTTGAAGTGTGTGTTCTTGCATAATTTGCGCCATCCAAGAAAAAAAAAAGAAAAGAAAAAGAAAGTGTGTGTTCTTGTGATAGCGTCGACTAGTATCAGAGGTTATAAATGTAAGCAAGCCCATGGTTTTGGCACTTTAATACGTTTAGTATTAAGAATTTCTGGATTATCAACGATTGTATTTTTACTTGATTGTTGTGATTTGATTTATATATCGGAGGGGATCTCATTAACAACCCCACGATCCACTGATTGATTTATTAGGAAAAAAAAGTGTGTGTTCTTGCGATTTGGTAAAGTTAGATTTTTTATTATATCAGACTTATTGTGTCTTACTAATTCATTGAATTAATATAAAATATTAAAATGCATTATACTTAATATTAGTGAGAATTATCTTGTGAGGAAACACTTATGGTGTTCAGAAGTACTCTTCACGGATTTTTGGTGCAGTTCAAGAACATAACATCCGATTTTTTATATGTTGTAAGAAAAGTTAGAGATGAGTTCTAACTAAAATTGAATTTAAGAAAGCAAGTTGCTAAAATTATATTTGACTATATCATAGTTATTTTTGTAAAAATTAAAGCATTATCCATTTATGATAGTCATGAGATCATATTATCGTATTATTTTTAGTAAATTAGTAACTTTTTATATGATCGAAATTCAGAAGGAAGGAAAATATTCTTATAGAGTTTATTAATTTACCTATTATTCATTTAAAGAGGTATACCATGATAGTCATACTTAATCCAACTGATTTTGGGTTAGCGGTGACTTGTTAGATTATAAGTGATGGATTTTATCTTCTTTTTTAAGAGGTTAAAAATTTACTTTTTAACTTCGCTCGACTCGAAACCAGATAATTAGGGTATAGAACAAACGAATCCAATTAAATGAAAGATATAAAAAAGAAACGATTCGGCATTTAAGTACGTGATTTCGGGGTTCGGGTACGCGATTCTTGAATTTTTATACAACCTTCCAAAAAAACGGGGAGTAAAGAGGAATTTGAGTTTCCATATGGGGATTTTTCGGGAATTTCCCATAGAATTAATTCTCCAATTAATTCTTTCAAGGACTTTAGAATTAATTCATCAATTAATTCTAACGGGCTAAAATTAGTTCTCCAATTAATTTTATCTGGCTATATAATTGATTCTCCAATTAATTATATTTAGGGATTTATAATTAATTCTCCAATTAATCATATCTCGGTTTTATAATTAATTCTCCAATTAATTATATTTGGACTTAATAATTAATTCTCCAATTAATTAACACATGATCAAATTCGATAATTGGAGCCACGTGTCTAAACAAAAGCTCTCGATATCCACACGTGTACTTTACACTGTGGTCTCGTTTCGATCAACTATTTGATCTTTTCATAATACCCTTTGAACCCGGTATTTGTGTGTGATCCTCTAGGTTCAATTTTAGTAAGCAGTGAGCCTAATTAATTACCTCACAGATCACACGACCATCGTTTAGCAACATGTGTGTGACCCCTACCGGAAATGTGAATGTATATTCGAAAGAACCTTTCAGTCAATGACATCATGTGGGATACGATCCTCCTACCATCCTATCTCTCGATTAAGATCTAGGGCATGAGAATATAGAGAGTCCTACTAACCTTAATCTCAAAACAAAGTTCCCCTCATATTCCATTTGATCTCAATCCAAGAAAACTTCATTTTCTTGATGTTTTGATCCAACCACCTTGCGCAAGGATTTTTAGGATGGAATCATGAATGACTTGTGTAATAAGAGATCACCTTGCCTACAACAAGTGTAGGTTCTTTATTGATTCCAACAATTCTCATATGCCACTTGTGTAATCCCAACATAGGCCGTGGTTCAGGTGTCTATATGGCGACACCCTTTTGAGCCTATATCAAAGATTACAGAGTTACCTCATATGAGACAATGTGGAATCTCAAGTCTAAGGATTAATTCCTTACGTCATTGACATGTGAGATATTTTCTAATCTAGAAGTTTCTGGAAACTTCCTTTCCCATTTAGGAATGTTCTCACGCGGGGCACTCTCATTGAACTTGTTCTTACAACAAGCACCCTTGTATATTGCGTACGCATCAACTTATGCACTTTACACCCCATGAAACAGAATGGTCCTTCTTAAGGACACAACTACACAAGCAAGTCTCAACAGAGGCAAAGTCGACTCTCCCACTGTCTGTCGGTCTCATTGACTTGGAGAAGTTTCTAATCCTCGCCTATGGGGTTAAGAACTTGTTTCATGTGTCATTCCCATAATGACAAAGTTCTTAACGACCTCATCGGATTAGGGGAGTTCTAGACATGACACGTAATGGAAACACACAAAACACGTATTGGCACATAAGAAGTGTTTGCCTGTGATTACAATCATTCGTATATTATTCAAAGATTTATCTCTGATATAGAGAAAGTCCCAAAGCATTACAGCTTTCTAGGGCACTATTCCCAACATGAAATGCAGTGGAAAAAGTGTTTTGTGGACCAGATCAGACCGGGTAGTCAGATCGTCAGATCAACCCATTCAAAAAAGGGTCCGATCAAGCTCCCAAAATCAAACATGTTTCAAAATTGTTGTATTTTATGAAAATAAATAAAAATCGTGGGTTTTTATATCCATCGGGAGAGGGAGAGAGGGAAAAATGGATTATATTCCAAGTAACATGTTGTATAGATTATTTTAGTATTAGTCACAATTGACTTGATATGTCAACTAAAGTGATGTGGACATGGTTCGAAAATTCATATATAAGCAGGGTGTTTGGTCCCTCAATATGAGTTTAATGGTAAATTTTTATATGAGTTGAATGTTTGGTTCTATAGATGAGTTCCATGGTACAATTTAAAATTTTATTTATATTTTAGATTTTTTGTTAAATGTATTAGAGAACGGTAAAATATAAATCGTCAGGTGTATAAGTGAGAGACTTAAATTGGATACATATAAGAAATTCTTCGTTTTGGTTCTGATCGAGATTAATCTCAAGAATCTACCATAAATTCGCCTCACATTGTATTAACGAAAGTACTCATGTGCTCCGCTTAAGAAGGATAAGGCAAAATAGACAAAAGACTTAAAACAAAGTCGATAATTTGAAATATTACAAAAAAAAAAGGGAAAATTTTTGAATAGTACCAAAAAGTTGAAAAAATTCCTTTTAAGTCCCCAGTTTTGAAAAAGTTCCCATTCAATCCCCAATTGAAAAACAAAATTCCTTTTAGGTCCCCACAAACAGTACATGTTCGTACATTGTCTTTAGGAATTGCGTACATTTTTTAGGGAACGAGATTCCGGGATTTTTATACGCAATTCCCTAAAAATTGTACGCAATTCCTGAATTATTATACAACCTTGGGGAGTGAAAAGAAATTTTGTTTTTCAATTGGGGAGTGAAAAGAAAATTCAGTTTATACTTGGGGATTTTTGAGGAATTGTCCGAAAAAATAAAATGAATAAGACTATCAACATGAAGTAAAGACCATAAATTACTACATCGAAAGTCCCAATTTGTTGTACTAAAAGAAAGGATAAAAAGTTGGCCCAACTTTCCAAATCCATCAACCACAACCCTAATTGATAAATCAAAACCCTAGAAAGTAAACCCTCGCAGTATGTTTCGCACATAAAATTCCTTAACTAACCTCACAACTATCACTATATTCTTATAATTCAATAGCATAAACTCGTTAATACAAATGTGGCACTATTTTTTTTATTATTACTTCAAAATATTTTTTTTAAAAAAATTGATAAAATCTAAGTCAAATTAGAGAGTTAAACTCCCATCCCAATATTGTTTAGCACATATTACAAATTATTATTTGTTAAAATATAATAAATATACACATTTTCTTTGACAATGTCAAACAAAGATTCCAACCTGAAAATTTGATTTGGAAGGTTGGGGAATTTCACCCACATCAGAATCACCGACGACTCAAATTTAGTGTTGAAGGTGATAATTATTTAAAAATCCTCATTAAGAATCCATCCAACCAAATAGTCTTTTGCAATCACAAATTTATAAAGTTCTTGGTGCAATTCAAGTGAATCAAAATATATTTAAAATTTAATAACCCCATTTTAAATTTACCTTTGAATTTCATTTTCATAAGCAATTCATGTATTCTCGCCATCATTAGGAAGTTGTGGGAAAATTTTCCAACCACGGAAACTCAAAAGGCCAAAAGAGCTTCGCGTTCGAAAAACTAATATTTTCACAATTCTTATAATAAATATATATACACTTAATCATAAAATCTAATATCTTCATTTATTAGTTATCATCACCAAACCAATATATATAGTTTTTTTACATAATTACATTCAATGTTGTTTCACTTAATAATCTACCAAATTATTGTTAGTCACAAACTAAATATAATTTATATATATATATGGATCCACACTTAAATGATATTATTCTCAAAATTATTTTTTTGGCGAAAATTTTATTCTCAAAATTATGGTGCAATTCTTTTTTTTCTCCAAGAATATATTCATCCAATGCATTATTTTAATTAAAATCTAGAGAAAATTGCATTTTTGGTCCCATAGGATATAGGTCAATTTTTTTTTGGTCCCGTAGTTTTTAAATCATCCCGCACTTTTAGTTTTTCGACAAATATAGTCCCAAAGTGAAAATTTTTCAATATTAGTCCCAAAAAATTTAGAAATATATATCTACTAATTGAAAATAAAATATTGATGTTATTTTTGAATTCTCATTAAATATATATGGCTACTGATCCGGTTCAAATCTGGTCGATCTGACGTGTCGATCAGGCTGTCAGATATGGGTCAATCAGTCAAGAATTTGTTTGAGTGGGTTCTTTATCGACCTGAAAGCGCTAGCAAACGTGAGCTCGAAACCAACTTGGGGAACTTGGGGTTTGACCCAAGGTTGGCACTCCGACGCTCAAGTCAGTAATGAGGCTCTTTAGAGAGAGAATAAATGCAATTGAATGCGTATTAAAGGCTTACCAACTACTGTTCAAAGGGCGAGTATTTATAGCCATGGCCAGATGACACAGTAGTGTGTGTACCGTAGGTGTGCATTAATGGCGTTGCCAGTCGTCGATCTGGATGTCGGACGATGGAACTGGCTGGAGGCGGGTCGTTTGTACCTTCTTTCCCCTTTGGGTAGAAGCAAGGACTGACGGTCATTAATGAGCCGTAGTACGCCTGTTCCAGGGAATGAGGAGGGTACGCGTGTCCCGACAGGAGTGCTTTACAGTATTTGGGTGTCCGGTGACGTATGATATCGATCTAGAGGTCGATATTGCCGTCCGGGATCCTTAATGCTGTGGGTTTCCTCATAGGGGAGAGTAGATCGATCTGTTGATCTGATGATCGGACGGTATGCCAATCGATCCGGTGTCCTCGAACAGATCTGATGACCTGAGGACCTGGTATCGATCTGATGACCTGTCCAAGAGATCGTTCCTGGTTTGCCTAGGTTGGCGTGAGAGTCCACGTGGCGCCAATCGGGGGGCGATCACGTGGCCCTGTACTATTATGCCATATCAGAGGCCCCCCAAATTACCGGTGTGAATCTTCGCAGTGGTAATTTCATCGAACTGGCAATGGATAGGGGAACCGTCGTGACCGTTGGAATCGAGCCGTCGCCTCAGTTACGGGCGTGACTTCTTGAGCCAGATCAGTCCGACAAAGCATTTAATGCGACGCGACCTTCCATAGGATAGACGCATGCGGGGTAATTATGGCGTCGTTTCGTATTTCGAGACGTTACTTTTCAACCCCTATATATAGGAGGGATCCTGCCTCAGCCTCATTTCACTACTTACCATACTCTGAGAATCGAACTGCTCTGGTTGTGATCAGCTCGCCGGCAACTTTCGTCTTCGAACTCGGCCTTTACAGAGGTAAAAAGTTTTTCCTTTCCACCTTTATGGCTCAAAATCAGGTAGCGTTTACGCCGTCGCCAGAACGAGAGGAAGACCTGCCAGCCCCACCTTCACCGAATGAGAATTTCGAGCTCAACTCCGGTCCGATTTCCGGAAGGGACGGAGCTCCGACGGCAAACAGAGGGGGTCAGGCTTCGACATCGAGGGTACGGCGACCCATTGGGCTTCTAGACGAGCCGGAGGGGGAAGTTGGAGAAGAAGTCGGAGAGGGACAAGATGGAGGGGAACCCGTGAGACAGGTCGGGAACCCCCCGCGCGACCTCCCCATGTGTACAGGACTCTCTCACACGTTTCTGAGAGGTTCTCCAAGATAACCTCTCAGGAGCTCACGGAGGTCACGCGGCTACTGGGGTTAGGTCCTCAGTACGCGGTTCGGAGGCCGGAGGAGGGGGAGACCGTCGAGAGACCGAGGGGTCTGAGATCGGTTGGCATGTATTACTCCTCCGTCAAGTATGGGTTCAGGCTTCCCCTTCCCCGGGTCATCTCAGATTTCTTGGTTCGGTACAACTTATGCCCTTCCCAGCTGACCCCGAATTCATTCTCTCTGATGCATTGTATGATCATCACCATGAAGTGCCTGGGATTCGAGCCGGAGATCTGGGACTTTGGGGAGTTTTTCACGCTTAACAGTGCCACCAAATCCGGGGTAGGGTATTTCAATCTTCAATCAAGGCCGAATCGGAAGATCGTGTCGATCCCGTCTACCTCACATGGCGTCAATTGGAAGTCCAAGTTCTTCTTCATCGACCTTCCCATCGTTCCCCGCTTCCGGATCACTTGGGGGGATAACGGCCCACGACGGCTCGTGACCAAGTCGTCGACCTGGCTCCACAGTCACTTCGAACTGTTGACCAATATGGGGCTTTTAGATCATACAAACCTGACGAGGACGGGGAATCTGGTCGAAGCGGGCATTATAACCGGGCTTCATAAAAAGAACTTTCGCTTTGGTATGCTCTTACTTCGACCGGACCCCTACTCGATCAGGGTCTTTAAATTATTTAGTTCCAAGTTTTTCCCTTCCTCTTTTTTGTTCGATCTGACTCCTTTCGTTCCGCAGATCTACGTTCATTGATAATGTCTCGAGCTGCGAGAATGAGGGCGATGAACCAGAGGAATGCCGCACCCGACGAGCTGAGACCTGTGGCGGAGGCTGCTCGAGCAATCATCAATGCCCTGCCTGAGGCCCAGCGAGCTCAGCAGGAAAGGTGCTCAAAGGAATTACGCGACCTGGATGCCGATCTGGCAGAGCAGACCGTTGGGGAGCCACTCCGTGGCCAAGAGCTCGAAGGTCAAGCTGGGTCGTCCGCGCAGCCGAGCGGTCAGGTCGGGGAGGACGTCGAACAAGTAATAAATCTCGATCATCTGCCTTTATATTTTGACGAAGATTTTGATTCTCAACCCGAGTTTGTTCAGGCGAGGCATGGGGTAGGCAAGAGACCATTTAGAGAACTGGTCCATGAACTGTAGGATTCTGACGAGTCCGATGAGGAGGTCCAGCTCTTGAACTTTCCCAAGACTCCCCTTCCCCAATGGCCTGCAGGTCTGGAGCTCGAAAAGCCCGATGGGACCAAACGAGCTCTGGTGTTTGGCAAGGCCGATCCCGAACTGCTAGCTGCCCTTTTCAACTCCGCATGCATAATCGATGAGCAGAAGAGGCTCTCTCAGAGGTCGGCGAGGCAGAAGAGGTATCAGGCTGCCAGAGGTCTTTTCGGTGTAAGTTGGGGGTTTTTGTTTTGTCGTTTGTTTTTTTTTTTTTTTTTTGAACTCCAGGGGATCGGACTAATTCGATCTCATCACTCGTTCTCAGGATGTTCTCCCCGTCCTCATCAATTCGATCCACGAAGCTGAGGTCTTCAAGGCTGGCAAGGAAAAGTACAAGGAAAAGTACCAGCTGATGAAGGGCCGGCTCGTTTCGGCGAACCCCGAGAGGGTTGAACAGCTCGAGCAGGAGCTCAGGGAGGCCCGCGAGGAGAAGAGAAAGAGGGTCGAGGAGAAGCAGACTCTGGAAGCCCAGTGGGCGAGCTCGCAGGAGGCCCTGAAGGAAGCGGAGAAGGCTCATGCGAACGAGCTGGCCCAGATGAAGGAGGAATTCGCCAAGGAGCTCGAGACTGCTAGAGCTGCCTCGAAGGAGGAGGGGCGGAATGAGATCTTTAATTTGGCCCGGGTGAAGATCGTCAAAGCGGCGGAAGAAATGAAGAAGTGCAAGCTGGAGATCGAACGGTATGCCGTTCGCGAATTCATGGAAGGCCCCGGCTTCGAGGAGGCGAGCCTGATCGTGGGTCAGAACGACCTGGCGGAGGGGTTCCAAATCGCCGTGAACCAGCTCAAAGCCCAGGGCGCCATCGTCCCCAACTTCAATTTTGACTCGATCGGCCCACTGCTTCCCGATCCTTGCGCTCCTGACCTTCCTGAGGAAGAAGAGCCGATCCAAATCGATTGGGCGACCTTCAAATACGGCCACGCCATTGAGATCGCTCAGGCCAAGAAAGAGAAACGTCGGGTAGAATGCGAGCTCCCTCCGCCGGTTCACATCGAAAGCTTCCTTCTCACCATCAGGGAGCTCGAGCGGTCACTTCGCCGAACTGCCCAAGAATCCCCTTCTGAGCCCGTCGAGATCGATTAAATTCTCCCCTTGTAGCCAACTGTTTAGACCTCCCAGCCGGGTTGTGGCTGTGTGAATACTTGTTTTTAATTTTGTTTCTGAACATTTGCCCATCGAGCCACGTCGCGTGGTGAGCTCGATGCGCTAGGTAAGATCGATCTTTTCTAATTTTGAGATCGATTTTTGCATGAATGAATTATGTTTCCCGTACTTGTGTTTGTTTGTCTGCAAGTTGAACATTAATTCGATCTGTCATGCGCGTGGTTTATCGACCTAGGTTTTGCTTACCCCTTAGCTTAGATTCTTATCGCTTTCGGATCGATTGGCTCATGAAGCTATTCGATCTCTTTTGGATGTCGATCTAGCTTCATTGGGCGTTCGTATTTTTCCTTGGGTGTTTTTCCATTCGCTGCATTTCTCGTCGGATCGATAGCGATCTCAAAGACGCTAACCTCTGGACCTCTTTGGATCTAACTCGATCTCCTCGGGTTTCTGAATAAACTTTTCGAAAGTCATAGATCTCTAGATCTCCTTGGATCTAAGTTGATCTCATTGGATCTTAGGATCCTTAATTTCTGAAAACCATTAATCTCTGGACCTCTTTGGATCTAAAACGATCTCCTTGGATCTCTGGATCTTTAGGTTCGTTAGGCCCTTTTTTTTTTTTTTTTTTTAGGATCTCCTTGGGACAAAAACGACCTCGTTGGATCTCGATCTTTAACAATGATTCAAAAAGCATTAAACACGTTAGGACTTAGGATCTCCTTAGGTCTAAAAACGACCTCGTTGGATCTCGGTCTCTAACGATGATTCAAAAAGCACTAAACACGTTAGGACTTAGGATCTCCTTGGGTCTAAAAACGACCTCGTTGGATCTCGGTCTCTAACGATGATTCAAAAAGCATTAAATACGTTAGGACTTAGGATCTCCTTGGGTCTAAAAACGACCTCATTAGATCTCGGTCTCTAACGATCGGATGCGGGGTGGCTCACTCCCTCCTCGACTCATGACCGTAGGTCGAATGAGAGCTTAATCGAGGGGATAGTGGCCTGGCGTGGGATTACGGATTGACTTTAATCGGATACCCCAAAACATGTGAATTAATTGACTGATCAGAGATCGATTCTCAGGCGAATTCGACCTCTTTAACTTCAGAGATCGATTCTCAGGCGAATTCGACCTCTTCAACTATTACAATTTTGAAATAAATTTGAAGGCTAAGTGTAAAACTTCTTCAAGTTGTGCGCGTTCCACGGTCTGGGTAACGGTTCCCCGGCCATGTCTTCAAGGCGGTAGGCCATGTTTTTCCCGATCTCGGTAACGCGATAAGGTCCTTCCCAGTTAGGCTCAAGTTTTCCGACATGTTGCAAGACCTCGACCTTTTTTAGCACTAGGTCACCGATCTGAAACGATCTGGGCCGTACGTGCTTATTGTATGATCGGGCTGCTGCTGCCTTGTACTGCCTGAGCTTCTGATAGGCATGCTCTCTACTTTCTTCAATCACATCTAGATCTTCGGCTCTGATCTCCGTATTCCGGTCGAGCTGGTATTGTGATACACGAGCTGTTTCGTGTAACAGCTCCGATGGGATGACGGCTTCGGATCCGTAAACCAGAGAGTATGGTGTTTGCCCAGTGGCTGTCCGCGGGGTAGTTCGATAAGCCCATAGCACACCGTCGAGCTCGTCCGCCCATGCGCCCAGTTTGGCATCAAGGCGGGTCTTGAGATTTTGGATAATGATTCGGTTGGTGACTTCAGCTTGGCCATTTGCTTGCGGGTGACCGACTGTAGTGAACCTGAGGTCGATCCGGAGGTCTCGACAATAGCTCTTGGTATTCTCAGATCGAAATTGAGGGCCATTGTCACAGATGAGTACCCTCGGAACCCCAAAACGGCAGATTATACTCTTCCAGAGAAAATTTCTTATCACTGCATCAGTAATTTTGGGGACTGCCTCGGCCTCAAACCACTTTGAGAAGTACTCGACGCATACTATGGCAAACTTTTTCTGTCTGGGTGCCAAGGGGAAGGGACCAATGATGTCAATCCCCCATTGGTCGAAGGGCCAGCACACATCGATCGGTATCATGGACGCAGGGTGAGTGTGGATTAGGTTGCCGTGTTTTTGGCACTTGGGGCATTTCCTAGAGTGGATCTTCGCATCCCACACCATAGTCGGCCAAAAATACCCACTCCTTAAGATCTTTCGAGCTAGAGCTCGACCTCCAGAATGGTTCCCGCAACATCCCTCATGGACTTCTTCTAGGACATCTTGGGCTTGGCTAGGTCGTAGGCACCTTAGAGGGGGACCTGTGAAGGATTTTTTGAACAACCTGCCTTCACGATCCATCATATAGAGCAGAGATCGATATTTTATTCTCCTGGCTTCAGTTCGATTTTGGGGCAAAAGCCCGTCCTTAAGATAAGCGATTAGATCGTCCATCCAGCAAGGTTCCGGCGGATCGATGGTCGCGATCTCGACCTTTCCTTCATCGATCGCACGGCCCCCCGAGACCATGAACGAGATGGTCGCATCCTTTGTTCCCTGGAATCCGTTGGCCAACTTCGATAGGGCATCAGCTCGACCGTTCTCTTCGCGGGGGACCTGTTCGATTTTGAACTCTTTCAGCTTAGAGGCCAGCTCTTTCACCATTTTGAGATACGCTGCCATGGACTCTTCCCGAGCTTCGTACGTGCCGTTGACTTGGCCCGCGACGAGCTGGGAGTCAGTTACAACGGCTAACCTGTCGATCTGGTTCTCCGTGGCGTACCTTAGCCCTGCCACCAGTGCTTCGTACTCAGCTTCGTTGTTTGTCGCTTTAAAATCGAGCTTAATGGCGAAATCGAGCTGTAGTCCGTCAAAGTTTATAAGGGATATGCCTACCCCCCTCCTTGAGAGGTCGATGAGCCATCCGTGTACATTGTCCAACTAGGCGCGGCACGGACGATCTCCATCGAGCTGGTGTTCTTTTCGACTAGAAAGTCAGCCAGAACTTGAGCTTGTTGGGCGGCCCGGGGTTGCTAGGTGATGTCATGCTGACTCAACTCGACCGCCCATTTCATCATTCTACCCGACACGTCGGGCTTGGATAAGACCTGCCTAAGGGGTTGATCCGTTAGGACGATTATGGGATGAGCTTGGAAATACGGACGTAGCTTACGAGCCGCATGAGTTAGAGCAAATACGAACTTCTCGATCTCAAGATAATTTCGCTCCGCGCCGTGTAGGATCTTGCTCAGGTAGTAGATCGGTAGGTGTTTTCGATCTCGAATGGCGACCAAGACTGAGCTGAAGGTTTCATTAGAGAGGGACAGGTAGAGGTACAAGGTCTCTCCTTCATTCGGCTTGGCCAGCAATGGCGGGGAGGCCAGGTACTCTTTCAGTTGATCTAACGCTTGGTCGCATTCTTCGTTCCACTCGAATTTTTTGAGATTCCTTAAAACTTTGAAGAATGGGAGGTTTCGTTCGGACGATCGTGATATGAACCGGTTGAGTGAGATTATACGACCCACCAGGGACTGTACCTGGTTGATGCATCGAGGTCGAGGAATGACCTGGATTGCTTTGATCTTCGTAGGATTCGCCTCGATGCCTCGTTGGCTCACCATGTATCCTAGAAACTTTCCTCCTTCGACCCCGAACGTGCACTTGTCGGGGTTGAGCTTCATACCGTATTGCCGTAAGATCTCAAACGATCTGCGCAGATGATCTAGATGATGGTACACCCAGCGACTCTTCACGATCATGTCGTCGACGTAGACCTCCATGGTCTTTCCGATTTCATCTTTGAACATCAGGTTGACCAATCTTTGGTACGTAGCTCCCGCGTTCTTTAGCCCGAAGGGCATGACCTTGAAGCAGTATATTCCCTTTACTACAATGAAGGCCGTGTGCTTTTGATCCTCGGGAGCCATAGAGATCTGGTAGTAGCCTTGAAATGCATCCATCATACTGAGCATCTCACACCCAGCTGTCGAGTCGACGAGCTGATCGATTCGGGGCAGCGGATACGGGTCTTTCGGGCATACCTTGTTGAGGTCGGTGAAATCGTTGCACATCCTCCATTTCCCGCCTGTTTTTTGCACGAGGACTACGTTGCACAACCAGTCAACGTATTGAGCTGGAGTAACGTATCCTGCATCGAGGAGTTTATTGACCTCGGCCTCGATTATATCATTCCTCGCCCGACTTTGAGGTCTTAGCTTTTGTTTTATGGGTTTGACCGACGGATCGATTCCGAGCCGGTGGCAGATCACCTTCGGGTCGACTCCGATCAGATCTTTGGCAGCCCAAGCGAAGATGTCAGAGTTGTCCCTCAAGAATTCTATCATCATGACCTCGTGTTGCGGATGCATGTTCGCCCCGATCTTGGTGGTCTTATTGCTGTTTCCGGGGACTAGGGCAATTTCTTTCAGTTCTTCAGAGGGCTCGAGCCGCTCGCTGGCCTTTCTTTTCCGAGCTGCGGGGGATCTCTCCGCCTCGCACTCCTTTGTGGGAAGCTCGATCTCCCCATCGGCATAGGTCCGGAGGTCGGGCCCTTGCTCCACCTCTTTCCCGGATGGCTTTTTCAGGACGATGGCGTAACAAGCCCAACTGTCCATGACATCGCAAGTCACCTCTCCGACCCCGTTCGGGGTGGGCATCTTCAGTTTTTGATGGTACGTTGAGATGATTGCTTTGAACTGAATAAGGCCAGGTCTGCCGAAGATCATGTTATACGCTAGGGGCATATTGACGACGACGTACTCGACCTCCTGGGTCACCCTCTTGGGGGATGTTCCCATCGAGGTGAGAAGTCGGATGAGCCATAACGGTATGACTTCCGATCCACCGAACCCGGAAAGCGGTGTTCGGATCGGATCGAGCTTTAGGTTATACAACTTCATTTTTACAAGAGTCGAGTAAGGGATGATATTCGAGCTGCTTCCATTATCAACTAGGCATTTGGTTACATCATAGTTAGCCACGCCCAAGGTCACCACCATCGGACAACTAGACGCGTCGCCTTCCCGATGGGGGCCAGGGCGGCTATCACTCTGACTAAAGCTAACCTCCTGCCTTTCCCACTCTCTACCATGATCGATCTGGAAGACTTCTTCATGCGGACCGTTGTACTCTCGAGCTGCTCGCCTGATGTTCCTTTTTCGAGCTGCATTTGAGTCGCCGCCCTCGTGCCCCCCGGCTATCATATAGATCTTGCCGTGAGTGGGGGGATTGTCTTCTGCTCTCTCCAGCGGCTGCTTCCCAGATCGTTTTGGGGGAGATCTAGATCTGGACCTGTCGCGGTCGGTCGACCTCCCCGCCTTTTCAGAGTAGTGGTCGATGCGTCGAACAAAATCCTTCAGGTGCCCCCCTTGGATGAGTCTTTCGATCTCATCTCGGAGGGCGTTACATTCCGCGGTCATGTGGCCCCATTGCTGATGGTAGCCACAGTACTTTCCTGATTTCTCAGCCTTCGGGCCCTCCCGGATGGGCTTTGGTTTCCTCAGAAGGCTTTGGTCCATGACCACGTAGATCTGGTCTAAGGACTTGGTCAAGGGGATGTAGTTTCGTCGGTCGACCTGGGTCGGTTGGTCGACTTTCCCCTTGATCTTCTTTTGCTCGTTCCCTTTCCGGTGTTGGGGCGAGCTGGACCCAATGACCTGCCTCTCAGATCGGGGCGGAGGTCCGTGCGCGAGGGCGATCTCCTCAACGCGCATGAAGCCGTGGGCGATAACTTGTATTTCCGTCAGGTTCTTGGGCCCAGCCCTGACGATCTCATCGGCCCAAAGGCGGTTACGAAGGGCTCGATGGACTACGGAAAGTAAAGTATCCATCGTCGGGTTCTCGACCCGAACCACTTCTCTCGAAAAGCGAGTCATGAAATCTCGCAAGGACTCGCCCTCCTTTTGGTAGATGCTGTTGAGATAGGAGGGTGGTAGCTTCTCCCCGGACATTGAGGAGAAGTGCGCCGTGAATCGATCTACAAATCGGTTGTAGGTCGATATGCACCGAGGCGGCAGACGGATGAACCAATCCTGCGCTGGGCCCGTCAGCGTGGTGACGAAGAGTTTGGCCCAAATCTGCTGCGGGTGGGAGTGTAACAGCATCCGGTTCTCGAAGGCCGTTACGTGTTTTTCGGGATCGGTGGTCCCGTTGTACATGGGTAGGCCGGTCGGAATTCGATCTCCATCACAGGTCGTGCGGAGAATATCTTCGCAGAAGGGGGAAGCTTCCTCCCTGTCGCTGCGGTAACGGAGAGGGCGTCGGTTCAGTCCCTCTCTAAGGTCGACCTGCCTCTGGGTGACGTGGGAGCCACGGTCACCCAGGCGGTCTTGGACCCGTCTCCGTGGTGGGTCTTCACCGTGGACTTGCTCTCTCCCGGCGCGAGCGGCAGCGATCCTGGCGGCTTCCTCCCTAGAGGATCGAGCTGGGATCCGAGCTCGGAGATCGTCGAATTCATCGTTGTCCTCGTCGATCACGCGTTTGCCGCGGTGGTTACGGCTGGGATGGTCGGAGTCCCCGTGGCCCTCGCGAGGGACTTCTTTGCTCGCCGCGGGGGGTGGCGGTGGCGGAGCAAATTCTTGGACCTGCCCAGCTCCGATCTGAGGACTGAGGCCCAAGATGATTTGGGTCGGTCGCCCATCTAGTGGCTGGAAGACATAGGGAACCGGGTTCCCATAGGCTTGGATGGTGGGGGCCAACGTGTTGCCCACCACGGGGCTAGGTATGGTGGTGGCTGGGCTGGCCCTTGGGAGCTCGGGGCGCCTGGGTTCGCGGCCCTCAGTTTGGGCACGCTCGACCTCGACCCGCCACTGGTCGAGAAAGCTATCAAGGTCCGCCTGGGTGACGGTGTATCTGGGAGTGGCCTCCAGCGGAGGCTGGGGAACGTTGGTGCTGGGACCGGTGTTCCTTGTGTTAACCATCGTGTCTGAAAAGAGGATGAAGGGGCTTTTATCTAGGTCGATGTGAAAAAGAGTTTCCCACAGACGGCGCCAAACTGATCCGGCTCAAATCTGGTCGATCTGACGTGTCGATCAGGCTGTCAGATATGGGTCAATCAGTCAAGAATTTGTTTGAGTGGGTTCTTTATCGACCTGAAAGCGCTAGCAAACGTGAGCTCGAAACCAACTTGGGGAACTTGGGGTTTGACCCAAGGTTGGCACTCCGACGCTCAAGTCAGTAATGGGGCTCTTTAGAGAGAGAATAAATGCAATTGAATGCGTATTAAAGGCTTACCAACTACTGTTCAAAGGGCGAGTATTTATAGCCATGGCCAGATGACACAGTAATGTGTGTACTGTAGGTGTGCATTAATGGCGTTGCCAATCGTCGATCTGGATGTCGGACGATGGAACTGGCTGGAGGCGGGTCGTTTGTACCTTCTTTCCCCTTTGGGTAGAAGCAAGGACTGACGGTCATTAATGAGCCGTAGTACGCCTGTTCCAGGGAATGGGGAGGGTACGCGTGTCCCGACAGGAGTGCTTTACAGTATTCGGGTGTCCGGTGACGTATGATATCGATCTAGAGGTCGATATTGTCGTCCGGGATCCTTAATGCTGTGGGTTTCCTCATAGGGGAGAGTAGATCGATCTGTTGATCTGATGATCGGACGGTATGCCAATCGATCCGGTGTCCTCGAACAGATCTGATGACCTGAGGACCTGGTATCGATCTGATGACCTGTCCAAGAGATCGTTCCTGGTTTGCCTAGGTTGGCGTGAGAGTCCACGTGGCGCCAATCGGGGGGCGATCACGTGGCCCTGTACTATTATGCCATATCAGCTACTAATTACTTTTTAATTTTTTAATTAATATTATATTATTGAATAAAATATATATATAAATTTTCTGCTATTTTCAATTTTAACTACACCCAGCGTTAATTATTTTAAATAAATACAATGTTATATATATAAGAAATATGTAAGTATTATAAATATTAATGTTTTTTAATTTTTTAATTTTACATATTTTTAACTAAATGCAATATTGAATATTATTTTATTAATTATGTTATTATGTATATATTTTTATTTTCTTATTTTATAATTTTAAAGTAATACTTATACTTTAAAATGTAATAATTTATTATTTATTATAAAAATAAAATGCATATCATGTGGTTGATATTCTTTTAAAATTTTCCTAATATATATTTGATATGTATTTTTTAATTAAAGAAAAATATTATAAATATATATTTCTAAATTTTTTGGGACTAATATTGAAAAAATTTCACTTTGGGACTATATTTATCAAAAAGCTAAAAGTGCGGGATGATTTAAAAACTATGGGACCAAAAAATAATTGACCTATGTCCTATGGGACCAAAAATGCAATTTTCTCTAAAATCTAGTATATAAATAGAGGGATCACTCTTCTCTCTAAATAAGACAGAAAAAGCAAACCCTGAAACACTCTTCCCTCTGCTAACCGCCGCCGCCGCCGCCGTCGGCGCTTGTGTCGACATCCGCCGTCTGAAATCTTCTCATCCTCCTTTACTGAGTAAGTAAAACTACATGTTTTGCTGATTATGTATCCTTTTCTTGTGTTGGTCGTGCTCGGAGGTGTGTGCTTAAAGTAGCTGAAAGTTTGGAGGTAATTGAGAACGATTACGGGAAGGGCTTGGGGGAAAAAAAATAGGGTGGATCGATTGTGAAGCTGCAGAAGGTGCTGTAGGGTTGAAGAAATGTTGTGAAACAAGTACAAATCCGGCTTGTTAACAAGAAAAAGGGATTGGAGGGTTTTGGTGGAAGGGTTTTAGCGCAACACTACCTTTTCTGTCTACTCCATTGTTAAAAGTGAAAACTTGGGGATTTGTTTTTCCTTTTTATCTTACTATTCTCGTCTCTCTGCTATGTTGCTACCATAATTTTGGCATTTGGTTTGCTTCCCTGTTCAAATTGAGATGAAATTATGTTGAAAAGCTGCCTAATTTGTTAAAATATCTTTAACATTGCTGAAATATGCTATAATCTGCTTTGATGTGCTGAAGTTCTTTTCTTTTCTTTTCTTTTTTTATTGCTATGTGTTGTTTAATTTTTAAATTAGTAGTTAGGTCTAGCATGTGTAGAAGTTCAGTTTGAATCTAATGATGTAAGTATACATATGTGTCCTGGAGTGCATATAGAATTAGGTTTTTGGTTTAGGTAACTATTCATGAACCTTTTGTGCAATATGGTCTTGTCTTAATGTCGACGTCACTCTTAGTACATCAGAGGTATCATATTTTATATTTATGAAAGCAACTGTATGAAGTTTTTGGTTTGCTAACATAACAGAATTCGAAAAGAACCTTCACATCACAATTTAATCCGAGTTAATCTAGTAAGAACACTTTTGGGGCTTATGTGTACAGTTTAATGGCGGGTCCCAAACTCGGCAAGAAAAAGGGCTCTATGGCATCAAAGCCCCCTCCCAGGAAGAAGCAAAAGGCTGCATTTACAATGGAAAACGAACCTGAGAAAGTGGAAGAACAGGAAATAGACTCCGATTCAGATGTCATGGACGAGCCGGAAAACCTCCTTGGATCTGATGAGGAAGATCAGGAAGTAGACTCTGATTCAGATTTGTCAGATGGTGACGATCCATTTGCCAATGACATCCTTCAAGGAAGTGATGATGAAGGTACTGCCTACTTGATGATTTCATTTATACTTTGTGTTTTCCTGTGTTCCCATGACTTCAACTTATTTTTCCTATATATATTTTTTCTTTTTGTTTCAGAGGAGGGTTCAGATGATGATGAAGATTCAGATTCAGGTTCTGATGCATCCGATATTGAGAAGAAAGCGAGAGTTATTGATGAGGAAAAAGCCCGAGAAGAAGAAGATGCAGAAGCAGAATTACAGCTTAACATCAAAGAAGAAGCTGATGAGTTCAGATTACCAACCTCTGAGGTGCAGTTCATTGACTATCTTTTTTTTCTGGGCTAGGTTAAGAACTCTATATATAATCCAGATAAAAACATTTTGCCATCTTTATTTGAAATTTCTCTTTAATTTATATAGGAGTTGGAAGAAGAAGCTCATAGGCCCCCAGATCTTTCCAATATCCAGAGAAGGATAAAAGAAAGTACACACTTCATATATATTTATATATATATATATATATATATTAATTATTGGTGATCAAGATTCTGTAATCATAATTTTTCATTATTATTTCAGTTGTCCGGGTGCTTTCAAATTTTAAGACTTTGAGGCAAGAGGGGGCAACACGCAAGGATTATGTTGATCAACTTAAAATGGATTTAAGTTCTTATTATGGGTACAATGAGTTTCTAATTGAAGCTCTAGTTGAGGTAACGATTTATGCTAAAAAGGGAAAAATATTTTTCCCTTCCCTTCCCTTTCCTTTATAGTTTCTAGATCTTAAGCTGCCATTTACCTTTTTTCTTTTTAAATTTGCTATCCTTTTCAGATGTTTCCTGTTGTTGAACTTATGGAACTTATTGAAGCTTTTGAGAAGCGTAGGCCTGACGTCATTCGCACGAATACTTTGAAGGTAGCATTTACTTGGTGTGAGCTTTTTGCTAGTGCTTCATTGTCACACAAGTTGCATGTACTGATATTTGTGCTCTTAATATAGACTCGTCGAAGGGATTTGGCTGGTGTTCTTTTAAACAGGGGAGTCAATCTCGATCCATTAGGCAAATGGTCTAAAGTAAGACTTTTTTATGTTTCTTACTAATTTTTTGAAGTTATGGACCTATGATATCCCTTTATCCATAATATTTAAAGGATGAATGATATATGGGCAAACTGGTACGTTTTTCAGGTTGGTTTGGTTGTATATGAATCACAAGTTCCACTTGGGGCCACTCCGGAAATCATGGCTGGCCATTATATGGTATCTTCAGACATATATTCTCTGTATATAGTTTATTTTATTTTATAAACAATAATGCTGATGGTTTGTTCTGATACAGCAACAAGGTGCGAGCTCTTTCCTGCCTGTGATGGCCCTCGCTCCACAGGAGAGAGAAAAAATTGTTGACATGGCGTGAGTATTTGTAGTTCATACCATTACAATGTGTCTTTCCTCAACTTGTTTCTTTGTTGGTTTTGTTTTTCCCTTGTGATAATATTATTCCAGTAGCTCGCTTAACTTCTTCCTTCTCGTTTCTTTTCATTCTATCCAAAATCACTCACTCCCTCTTTTGGTTCCTCCATTTTGTTGTACTATGAAATTCAAGCATTTATAGATTCTTTGTGCCTTCTCCTCTGGCCTTGTGCTTTTCATTTCTATCATATCAAATGCATCATCATGATTAAACTAGAGCCTCTCTTAAACTAAATATGTTGTCTATTTTGTTCCAGTGCATATTAGAATTATATGCATTGCCAAATTATTAATCTGGAACCTCTTGTGTTTATATGGTGCAAGTCTGCTGTGTTATATGTTTCCGCTCATGATTTAATATATGCATCCGTGCAGGGCCGCTCCCGGAGGTAAAACGACCTATGTTGCTGCCCTTATGAAAAATACTGGTGAGAAGCTTATTTCGAGTTAATCTGACTTATTTGTGATATATATTCCAAAGTTGTGTTGTTTTATTCTGTAATTCATCTATGTTATGAATCCGGGAGACCATATATTTATGTAAGTTTTGACATCAATCCCTTATGCGTAAGTCACAGTCACTACTTAGAAAATCAATAAATTTCCAAAAGTATCTATGTTTAACTTTTAATTCCTGTACGTCATCTTCAAGTAAAATTTACAACTGTTTATACATATATTGCATGTGAAAATTCTATGTTAAGGTTATCTTTAAGCTGTACATGTATTGTTAATAGCTACCTCTCAACCTACATTCAAAGTCACTTATGTCAGAAGTCTTCTTTTGCCTTTTCTGTGGAAATTTGAAGAAAACTTGATTTTTGTTTTGTTTCATAATTTTTCCAAGTAATTGGTGGCATATGTAATATAATCTGACAGTCTATACATGTGATCGTTCTTGCTCCTTGAGTTGTTTTTATTTAGAATCAAAGTCTGCATGCCTCATTAATTATTCTCCATAACCACTATGTCAGAGAAAAGCATGATAATCATTATTAGATATCCCAAGAAAATGTTGTTTTGATAGTTTTAAAGTGACCTATACAATTTCTCCTACAAAAAGGTATCATATATGCAAACGAGATGAAGGAGTCTAGACTGAAATCGCTCACTGCAAATATACATCGGATGGGCGTAACAAACACCATAGTTTGTAACTATGATGGAAGGGAGGTGAGCATCACGTCTCATTTAAAGAGGCTTATTATTATATTTTATCTGCTTTTTCTTTGATGTTTATTCATTTATGCGCTACCACCACCACCACCCTCACCCTCATAGTGAATTATAATGTTGTTTCTTATCTGAATCAATTGCAGCTACCCAAAGTTCTCGGGTGCAACTCAGTTGATAGGGTTTTGTTGGATGCCCCTTGCAGTGGCACTGGGGTATGCAGTCAGGCTTAAGTAGAAATCGTTAATTGAACACCTTTTCCCCCTATAGGGAGAAAATTCATGTGAGTTATCCTTTTGGCAGGTTATATCTAAGGACCCGTCAGTGAAAACCTCAAAAAGTGCTTTAGAAATACAAAATTGTGCTCATCTGCAAAAGGTATGCCTCCTTTTTCACTCTTGTCGCGGAATGTGTTTAGGCCACACTAGATTGTGATATAAATATGTTTTTTTTTGTGTTTTTTTTTGCCTTTTTGCTCTGAGTCTCCTTCTGGTATTATTGCTTGTGATTACTCTTCATTTGATCTGGGAGGATCTTGTTTTTCGTTTTTTTTTTTTTTTTATTGTGAAGTTGTCTTTTCTCCACTCTGATTTTTTTATTTCTCCATGCTCTTTTGTAAAAGGAATGTTCTTATTCAATCATGTTTTATATTAAATTTTTTTTAAATTTTTTACTCCACCTTTTGATGTGGCACAAGTCATCCAGCATATATTTTTCTTTTGATGTGATTTTAACTGTCGATGACTTGTTATCTAATTCAAACAAGAATCTTAAGGGGGATGCCCCCCTTATGGAAATATTTTATTATACTGTTTCAACTGGGTTATTTATTTCTTTATTTATTTTCTTTGGCAGCAATTGATACTCGATGCGATAGATCTTGTGGATGCCAACTCAAAAACAGGAGGATACATTGTTTATTCCACATGTTCCATAATGGTTGCAGAGGTTTGTAGCTTTACATAATCTGCTGAATACTAGTCCCTTTTTCTAGTCCTAAATTCTGAAGTTCTCCAGAATGAAGCCGTCGTTGATTATGCACTCAAGAAGAGGGATGTGAAACTTGTTCCTTGTGGCCTTGATTTTGGACGTCCCGGGTATTAATTATAACTTTATTATTATAATGTTCAGGACAAATGTCATGTTCTTACAATTTTCTTCTGTTTTACCAGATTCATTCGCTTCAGAGGGCATCGTTTCCACACTTCTTTGGACAAGACAAGACGCTTTTATCCTCATGTGCACAACATGGACGGGTTCTTTGTAGCTAAGGTTCTCTCATGCCCAATCACACAATGCTATTTGAAATTTCAATCAATTTAGCCTTCTATTTGTGCCTGTTTTCCATGCCCCACTAATACATTAAGCCTAGATGCGCTAGATATGATCAATATTTCGGTGATATTGATTCTTCTTTATTTCCAACTAACTTTGATTGGCAGCTGAAGAAAGTAAGTAATTTGAAGCGAAATGCCCAACAAACTGAACCTTCGGGAGAGGTGGTGGAAGAACCTGAGGTGGTTGAAAATAATGACCAGAACGATGCTGAAGAAGATGGTCAGAAGCATCAGAAGAAAAAAGCTGTTGTTAAGGAGGACAAAAAATCCAATAACGGCTCTTCCAAAGTTGGGGCAGGACAAAAAGCTTCTGTACACGAGAAGAGAGTGAAGAAGAAACCCCCTTCTAGAGAAGAAATTGCAAAAATAAGGTACAACCCTATAGCATCCTGTATCGATCTCGCTCATACTTGAAACTCTTTCTGTTCTTATAGAAAATTACCTAATATACCTATTTCTTTGGTTGATTTTGCAGGGAAGAGAAAAGAAAAGCTTTGAGGGAAGCAAAGAGGAAACGGAAAACCGATAACTGAGCCGCTTCACAAGACGAATGAGTGTAGATTTGACACTGGCCCAATTGTGTGCAACTTATAAATTGAAACTTAGAGCTTGTGGTATGGTGTATTACATTTCTATTCTAGTCTGGTGATTATCAGTTGAATAACTTGAAATTTGGCTCCAAAAGAGCTGCAAAATTTTGTATGACTAATTACCAATTTCGGTGTATGATTGTCCACATTTTTATCATCTTATACATCAAGAAACGATTCTTCATTCGGCTGTACAAGACTACAAGTAATGAGCATTCCCATAGAACATATCTGATCACTTAGAAATAATCACATCACAAATCGAGTTGCACAACATCAAATAAATCCGATCGAAACTGACCATTTTCACTTTTCAGTCTAAAAATGGTTGTCTTCTTTATATTTTCTTTCAAATAAAACATGACACAACCATAGTAAAATCTACATTATGTAATCTAGCCGGTCACCACCTTCTGGGTTAAAAACATTCTGTGATTTACGGCCACCACTCGAAGGTTCAGTCACACTAGGCGAAGACCTTTTGGGTTGAAAACTTTATGTGATTTAACTAGTTACCACTAGACGGAAACCTTCTGGGTTGAACAAAATTGTGAATTTATGTGACATTTGAGCATCTAACATAACTCAAAATAAATAACATTAAATCATCTTACAAGGCGAAGCATCAGCCACCTAAAAATATCTCTATCAACCAGAATTGAAGATCTCAACATTAAGTCATTTAAAAAGAAGAGAGTTTCGCGAGAATATAGATACATAATTTTATGATCTTAGTCCAACTAATGTTTTGGCGCGGAACGTCTTTGTCTCTTGTATTTCCTCTGCACATCGTCTTTCACTGCTGCTGCACCATTTTTAGTAACCGGAGACTCCTCAACAGAAGGCCCCAACAACGATTTGTCAAGAGCATCACCCTTAACTGGATTGGGTGTGACAACACGATCAGACAAGTTGCTTGAATCTGCAGAATTAACTGTATCTGCATCCCTCTCTTTCCTTTTACCTCCATTACCTCCTACAGAATCAGCATTTGGCACATCAACGGATATTGCACCTTCATCAGGAACCAAACCCACCGACGGCTCTTGATGATTTGCTGAACCCTCCTCAGGCAAAACCACACCATCCTGCTGAATGGAAAGCTCCGACTCCTTCCCTCCAGGACTGGCATTAGTCTTGGGAACATCATTCCGAGTTTCTTTTTCATCAGAAGCCAAATGAATAGGTGCCTGTTTTTCATCCTTCTCTCCATGACTCGGGCTTTTAGCATCTTGGGGCTCAGAAACTGGGGTTTCATGGATGTCTGCCACCACCCCGTTATGGTTGGGAGGGATGTCCGATAATTCATGCTTCAGTGTTGTAGGCTTACATGCATCAGAATCACCTTGCGGACAAGTAGTCCCATTATACTCTGCTTGAACTGAAGCATCTCCATCAGGTTTGGGTGGTAAGACCTCACTTCCTCTATTCTCTTCTTGTCCAGTAACGGGCTGTGGAGAATCAACTGATTTTGTTAGCATTTGTGTGTTTTCCTCCATCGAGAAGTCAGTTTCCACGTGAGTCGAGAGAATAGCTGAACTGTGATGTCCTTGTGGATCACAGGGTAGGTGGTCAAGCATCGATGGGTTGGCAGAGGCTGGGGAAGGTTCTCTGCTTCCAGTTATGGTGTCCAGTTCTATCATCTCTGACTGCAAATTCTCTTCTAATTCAGTGAGTGGAGAATCCCTGGAAAGTGGGGTAACGAAGGGAGAGATGTCCTGTTCAGGAATATCATGAGGATGTGAAGGAGAACCGTTAGGTTTCAACGAAGATGATGGTGCTGGTGAAGATGGTTCTGAGGTGCACTGATAATATGGCCCTGCACTTGCACCGAGTAAGTACCCACTCATTGTGCCTCTCCTCCTTGGCTTACAACGCTTTGTTTTAGGACCGACCGTAATCATCTCCTGCTTTAATAGCATGGCTTCATTTCCATTATTCATCCTCAAAGTAAACGCACAGATATCCCGAATCTTCCCAAGGGCCTGTAAGATAGGGTTTTTCGTTTCTGCAAATTATAATCCCATATATGCATCAGATAACCAGGGATTAAGGCGGTGTACAAAAAATTATACACTTTCGTGCAAGCTAAAGTTGTAAAAAGTCGAAGTAGTATGAGTGGTGAGTGTCTAGAAAAAAGTAGAGTATAATTAGCTTTTGAACGTTTGGAAAAAAGAAGTTGGGAAGCACTTCTATTACAAACTTCCATTTATTTACAAAATTAACCTGGAAGCTAGAAGCTGAAGCTAAAGTGCTTTAAAAAAAAAAAAGGGCAGAAGTGCGTTTTTTAGAATTTGCAAACACTATGTAGTAATGTCCAAAATACAGGAAATCCAATAAAATGGTAAAAGAAAAAATTGGCACCTGTAACTTCAGAATCCAATTGCATTGCGTTCGGATCAGTAGCATCCTGAACCTCGTGTAGACTAAGGGAAGAATCCCATGTCTGAGGTGTATCTGGAGGGCCAATGGCATTCTCTTGATGGATATTTGAGGGCATAGAAGAATGAGACAGCTCCAATGAGGGCGACATTGCAACCGACAAATATGTGCCTCTTCTTCTGCTGTCAGAAGCTGAACTAGCAGCAAAACCACCTCTTTTCTTCGGCCTACCTCTCTGTGCCTTAGGAGGGGGGAGACATGGGGAAGCAACTGGAGAAGAAGTGCTCAAATCTGGCCGAACAGTGAGACGATGAGACTCATGAGCTGCTCTCAGTGAATACGCACATATATCTTGGATCTCTCTGAGGACATCTTCCCCTGAAATCTCAAAGCCTTGGTGCATGGCATCAGATGCTCGGTGGTATATTTTCTGTAAGCTCTGAGCCTAAAAATGATTTGGAGAAAAAGAAAAAGAAAGTCAAATATGTCGAGAGATGAAAATATTGGTTAGGAAAGTGGTCAGATAATTTTTTTTATGTTTTTACCATTGCCTCCATAGCACCTCCAACTCCTTGATATCCAGTGTTTGGACGTGTAGCAGGATTACCAATCAACAAACGAGTTATTCGTCTGTACCATACCATGTATGGATCACTCTGATCCATTGGACATTCAATGGGAGGTCCAGAGACTATCCTGGCACATCGATCAGTCCACATATCAACAAACTGCCTATGGTGATGGGCCCAATCATAGTTCTGTCTCCCACGACGATCAGTCAAATGGATTTCTGGAATAGTGTCACACACTGCAGGGATGGACTGTTGTTGCCCAAACTGACGCAATACACGGTCAGCATGGTGGAACTCCACTACATCAAAACAGATGAGAGGAGACACTGTCTGCCAAATTCTTCTTCCTGATGAGCAATATTCTGGGAGGCTAGCCATGACATCAACATAGGGCTCCCACACAAACTAAAACATGATAGATTCAAAACATTGGTTTAATCAAAATTTGTCAAACTGAAATCACAACTTGAAATATATTGAATCAAAAACCTGGTCATCCTTCATATTGTCTAGTTGGTCCCTATATAGGACTAGAACGTGTGTTCCCACGCTCTCCAGCTTGAAACCAACATTCCATCTATAAGCAATGAGTAATATAACATCCCATAAAGACATGCAGAAGTTTTTACAAGGAAAATCCAGAGTTGTTTGTAACGTGCATCAATACCTGGACCCATAAGGGGCAGCAGGCAAAGGGTGCTCTCCAGAAACCATATCAGGTGGTGGCTGCTGTCGGGGTGCTAATCTCCCAGGGCGGATGAAGGGCACTCTCTCCCACGCCCAGATCTTTATATTTATAGAAACACAAATATCTCAGTTTTCAAGTAACATGCATATATTTTATTCGATAAAATTTACCAACGAACCGAGGTAAACTCACTATGTGCTTAATAATACCTGTAAAAGTACAAGTGGCCCACATATATCCGACGTCTCAGGTTTGGTAGCTCGACATAAGGCACGGTAGAGGCAAGCAAGAACAGCACTACCCCAGCTGAGCTTTCCAGCTGCATCAAAATCCCTAAGTAGGGGCAAGTACATCAACTTAACTTTATTATTAGACATATCTGACAATAGTTGCCCTCCAAGCAACTGCAAAATGTATGCTCTGGCATAATACTTCACAGTTTCCTCCGATGCACCCTCTGGCAATGTTCTAAATCTTTCTTGTAAACATCTGATCTTTAGGCGGCCACGGTCAAAATCCTCTGGAGGTGGTCTAAATCCCAGTAGCTCGTTGCATATATCCTGCCATTCATCCATTGACCGATTTGTATCCACACCAGTAATCGGGTCACCATCTACAGGTAGACCCCACAAAACAGAAATATCCTGTAGTGTGACAGTCGCCTCACCAACTGGCAAGTGGAAAGTATGGGTCTCAGGCCGCCATCTTTCAACCAGTGCTGTGATCAAAGCATGATCGAGGCGTATACGACCAGCCTTGTACACCCCATAGAAACCTGCTTTTAACATCATTTGTTGCACTTGAGGGTCCAAGGCATCCAAACGCCAAAAATGGCCATCACACCTCCTACATGTCAGAGGCTCAAAGTCTTGACCGTCCCATATTTGTGTGGATCTGTGATGATCCTGTAAGGCGAGTACAGAGTCATCAATGGGACCAGGGTGCAATGTGTGACCTAGTGCAGCATCCATCTTTACTGTCCCTGAAAAAGTAAATTAGACATTAACATCATGAGCCAAGAATAGATAAAGCATTACTCCACTTTTGATGTTCTAATGAGACAGCCAAATATAAATGCAGACAAATTTTCAAGGCATATCAGGTCAGTGAATGAAAACTTTACTTTAGCAATCCCCTTTTCAACATGAAGGGGAAACGAGTTCTTATTTCTTCCATAGATGGTATTGGTAATCATCACCATTTTCTCCCTTAAATCTGCAATTCTATAAGGTCATTCGCTGTTCCACACTAATTATAACATATCACCAAATGTGTGAGTAAGAAAGAGAAGATGGGTGAGAGGAACAACCGAGGATGGAATTTTAGAGGTTATAGAAGGTGCTCCGTTTGGTGATAAAGGCGAACACGGTCAGTTACAGAATTACCGAATTATAGGGATTATGTTGCACTGAGATTTCCACATTCCTTGAAAAGAACGAAGAGAATTACCTGATAAAGGAGGTGTACACTAAACCTATCAGAAGTTTTTTGCATGTGTGCACACACAAAAAACCGCATCACTTATCTAGGGTTTCAACAACTATAATTAAACCAATAATTCTCTAAATTTGCCGATACAAGAGACAAATTAGCTTTCCGGAAAAATGAATGCAACTCAATTGCAAGCTATCCCACATTAAACAAAAGCATAACAGACACCATATTCATACCACACATCTCCATCAGAAACAATTACTGAAAAACAAAACTAAGAGCGTTACATTAATTGAGCGGAAAAAAAGATCCTTACCCTCGAATTCTCAAAACGATTAACCCTTCAATCCCTTCAAAATACACGTACCGTACCTGAGTCGATTCACTGAATGGAGACGACCCAAAAGCAAATCCAGAGAAGATTAAACAGGAATTAAGAGGGTTTTCGTTCGGGGGGTCGAATTTTGCAGCGGAGAAAAGGGAGGGAAGAAGTGTGAGAAATTCCAACGGCTATTCAAATCAGTGAAGCTGTGCTTGAGATCGCCATTAGAAACGTAGGCACGACTTCGAATCTTTCTGCGCGTTTCAGGAAAAAGGATAAAGTGTTAGGGTTTTTGTTTTGTGGGAGACAAATGCAATCCTCGAAACCTAAAAGCGTTCGTCCCTCTTCTGTCGACTTTGGTTATTTGCGATTGACTCCTTCGTTTTCTTTCGAATATTCAATGTGCCCACTCAACTTTGTATCAATATCCATATTTGCCCTATAGTTTTAGGAAACTTGAAGGAGAATGGGCTTTCTATTTTATTATTTTTACAGTTTCTTTGACGACTAACGATTTATTTTTCTTATTTCTGTGTTGTTTCCAACCTCAAGATGGGTTGTATAATGGTCTAAACTATGATGTAAGTATACTGATATAGAGATATGAACACGGTAAAATATGGATATAACGATATAATTTTTTTTAAAAAAAATTTCACGTAAAAAGTGTTCGATAAGGTGTCTGGTATGAGTGTCTGACAAGGCACAACACGATCAAAAAATATTTTTAGAACTGTTGGTGCATCAAAATTTCCAAACAACTACACATTTGAATATGATTTTGCTAAACTATTATAAATAACAATGGATGTACAAAAATATCGCGACTCAAGTTTTCCGGAAAAATTCAAGATACGGTACAATTCTGGCTCATTTATGTTGTACATATCAATATATTACAACATAAGCGTACACCATAAGCAAGGAAGTAACTAGGATTTTATGTAAGGGGGGCGAGAATAAAAATTTTAAAATATAAATAATATTTTTTATAACATAAAAGAATAAAAATGTTATTTTATTTGGTATATATAAATAAAACAAGTATAACTTAAAACTTTAAATTGATTAAAAATGCACTAAAAAAGTATCTCAATGTTATAGCTACAATATACTATCTATTCTTTAAGTTAAACATTTTAAATTGTACTTTATGTTTTTTCATCAATTCAAACTCATCAATAATTGAATCATCAGAAAATGTTCGAACGATTTTTTTCTCAATATAAACCGACAACGAACTAGCTAAAAAAAGCATCAGAGGGAACGCACCTTAAGGAACCCGCAATGAGGGAACGTGCATTAGGGAACCCGTAATGAGGGAACGTAAATTAGGGAACCTGAGCCTCCGAGGGGAACTCAATTCTTGAGCGCTACAAGGGAACATATAAAAAAGGGGGAAACGCGAGGCTTGAGCTCCAAAAGGGAACGCTATGCTTGAGTGCTAGAGGGGAACGCGACATGGGAACATGATGTTTGAGTGCCAAAGAGGGAATTGGTCCTTTAGCTTATTTTTTGGCACTATCATTTGCCCCCTCCCTTCCCCGAGTATCGAGCGATCGAGGTGCTCGTGGAATAACAACGCGCTCTTGAGTTGGGATAACCATCCGTTCGACATAATATGTCCGTTCCCTTTATCCATTTTATAAGATGCTTTGATATTGATCTATATACTTATATTCCTTTTATAGGATCTTGTTGTAAGGATCAAAACCACCACACGTCGAGCTCTTGTTTATAAAGAAGAGAAAGATAGGTACAAACGACTGTATAAGGGAGTTATTTCCAATGATGAGCTCGTAAGCAAGCTTTAAGCCGACCTCAAGGTACCAACTAAGACCTCTCAAGATCTTAACTGATGAGATACAGAAGATGTGTGAGGCGATCAAAATGCAAGAAAATCAGGTTCGAGCCTAAGCAAACCTTGCATTCGGGCACTATCAAGATGCTGAGAAATTTCAGGGCGAGAAGGAAGCCCTTGAGAAGAAGGTTGATGAAATTACTGAGGAGTTGAAGGGCGGCGCTTGTTAGTTGGCTTCATATTGAAAGAAATTTGAGGAGAGCAAACTGGAAACTTGAGAAGAGTGGGAAGACACGCACTGAGCTAAGCATGAAACTTGGGGAGTTTGAGCAGGGCGTGGTAGCTAGGGCTTTCGCCGATGTGGTCGATGAGATCAGATGCTTCATGAGGAGCCTGATGTTCGAGGTCGTATATACCACTACACTCAGGTCTAGGAAGCACCTGAATGTGGCTACAACCATCTCAATCACATAGGTGTCATTCGCAAGGATGCGAACATGGATGATATTAGCCTTGACAAGGATAGTAAGATAAGGCCCATTCTTGGACATGAGAGTAGGTCAGAACCAGGCCGTGATGATTTCAGTAATCTTGAGTTCGGTTTCACCATTGACGAGGTCCTTGCCATAGTTGCTAATAAGCGGAGTGCTCGGATCGAGGGTGGCAGCGTATCGATCGGTGATGAGCTCAAGGCGAGCACAATAGGAGTGTTACCGAGGGATGGGATAGAGTCATGGAGATAACTCCTGCGTCAATGCTCTAGTATCGAATGGTGATGAGGCTCGAGACGAGCGCGAATGGAGTGTTCCCGACGGATGGGATAGAGGCGTGGAGATAACTCCTGCGCTCAACGCTCCATAATCGAATGGTGATGAGGCTCGAGGCGAGCACGAATGGAGTGGATGGAGTTGTGGAGATAAACTCTTACGTTCAACACTCCCGTATCGAACGGTAATGAGGCTCGAGTCGAGCGTGAATGGAGTGTTCCCGAAGGATGGGATAGAACCGTGGAGATAACTCCTGCGCTCAACGTTCCAGTATCAAACTGTGATGTGGCTCAAGACGAGCGCGAATGGAGCGGATGGAGCTATGGAGATAAACTCCAGCGTCCAACACTCCAGTGTTGGATGCAGCACCGCCTATTGACAAGGCAACCGGGGGAATACTACGGGTGGAGCGGTCGATGCGGCCGAGAGGATAAGTGACGCTCCCCAACATGGTGAAGGGAACGAAAGTGGAGCAAGGTCCGCTTTGTTTCTGTTCTGACAAGGGCGTTACACGAGTTTGTCACACTTCTAGAGGTAAATTTCGGGCTCCACTCTTGAGTTATCTTGATTGAATTTTTTGGATTAGATTGTTGTGGGTATCAACGAGCGGGGTGCTCAGATTGAATTACTATGATTGACGAATGAGTTGCTCGGATTAAGGGGGTTATTGAGAATTTTAGTGTTCGTATCGAGGCCGTCGAGGCTAAGAGGGGTTCCATAGTAGAGGCGACAAATGGGGCCAACGGGGGGCGATGGTGATTGCGTTTTGACTAAAAATGAGGCCTAGGGTGAGCATAAGAAGGTCGAGGCTCGAGGCGAGCGTGACGGAGTAAGGACTATGGTCAAGGTGACCGAGAGCTTATGAGGGGACTGACAACGGCACCAAGCATATTGTTGGCAATGTGGTGAACTACATTGAGGCTCGAGGCGAGCGCGGCAGAGATAGAGCCGTGGTCAAGGCGACCGTGAGGCTGAGTGATGTTCTCGAGTGTGCTGAGGGGAACAATGGTGATGCTGAGCATGTTGACGATGTGATGATCTATATATTGATATAGATGCTTAGCTTAGCATGTTTTACTTTCGGACTGGAAAAGGTGAACGCTTGAGTTCACTGTGCAGAAGGGCCCCTTGAACCTTGTAAAGCCAGAAATGGAGAAACATGCATTTGACAAGCTTATTTGAATGAATAACCTCTTCGCCATTTTCTCTACCCAGATTTTTTCTTGCGCAACACCTCTCCGCCATTTTCCATGGCGAGGGATGGGTTACCCCTCAGAGTGGGTAAACTTATCAAAACTTTTACCGACCTAAGAATTCTTCGTGAGGCGATAGAACTTGTTACTCGAATTGCTTCAAATTTTGTTGTTTGGGCGACACAAAGGGCAAGTGCTATTTGCATATTAAATGGTAGGATTACTATATATGAAAAAGATTTTCATGATGCCTTGCGAGATATAGAAGTATCATTTGATATAGTCATGAATGATAAGATCCAGGGAATCATTGATGCCCTCAGATACGACGATGTTAGGAATAGTGCCCTAGAAAGCCGATTCGACGTAATCTGCTTTGGGACTTTTCTTATGTCACAGACAATTTTTGAATAATATACGATTGATTAATCATCATAAGCAAACACTTCTTTATATGCCAATACGTGTTTTGTGTGTTTCCATTATGTGCGCATGTATGAGAACTCCCCTAATCCTGATGACTTTAGAACTCTACTATTTAGGTGAAATGGTTCATGAAACGAGCCCTATATCACATAAGTCATGATTAGTAAAACACTCCAAGCCGATGAGTCCTACAGACAGTGGGAGTGTCAACCTGACTCCTGTAAGGCTTGCTTATGGGATCACGCCCTTAAGAAGGACCACCTTGTTTCATGTAGGTGCAAAGTGTATAGTTGATACGTATGAGGGTGCTTACTTTAATAAGTAAGTTCACTGAGGTGCCCCGTGTGAGAAGATTCCTAAATGGGAAATGAAGTTTCTATTTCAGGAAATGGAAACTTCCAGATTAGGAAATATCTCACGAGTCATTGATGTGATTAATTGATCCTTAGACTTGAGGTTCCATGTCACTTTATGAGTTAACTCTGTAGTCTTAGGTATAAGCTTTAAAGGGTGTCGCCTTAGACAACTGATTCAATGCTTATGCTGGGGCTGCACAAGTGACTCATGAAAGTGAATGAGAATCACGAAAGGACCTACACTTGCATTTGCAAGGTGATCTCTTATTGTGTAAGTCATTCATATGCCATATGGAGTCCTTGGTCAAGGCAGTAGATCAAGACATCAAGAAAAGGGTTTCTTGGATTGAGATCAAATGGATATGAAATGCACTTAGCTTTAAGACCAGATTATTAGGGTTCTAATTATTCCCTTACCCTAGATCTTGGTTGAGAGATAGTAAGTAGGAGGATTGTATCTCACATGAATCAATGACTTAAAGGTTCTGTCGAATCCGAACATTCCAATTCAGCTAGGGGTTAAACACCTGTTGCTAGACTATGGTCGTTTAATCTGTGGATTGATTAATTAATTAGTTAATTAATTAATTGGGGTCACTTCTAATTGAATTGAGAACCTAGAGGGTCACACACAACAACTTGGTTACATGAGTTAAGGCTTTAAAATGATTAAACGAGTTAATCGGGCCAAGAGGGTTCCACACGTGTGGCTCACGTGAGAGACACGTGTCCTTGTGACACGTGTCTCACACGTGTGTAAATATATGTGTATATTTATTTATGTGTTAAATAATTAATGTGATTAATTATTTAATAGACTTTGGTTTAATTTGGAATTAAAAAGAAAGTCTTATTTTGGAGAAAAATAATCTAGTTAATTAATTGTGAATTAATTAATTAGATAAAATAAGTTATTTATTTTAAATAAATAAAGTATAAAATTATCCAAAAATAGTTTGGATATTTTAGCTCTCTTGAAAGTTGATTTGAATTTGAATTCAAAGTCGAAGTCAAAATTACTTGATGATCAAGTAATAGGAGAGAGGGACCAAATCCTTAGTCCATAAGGACTAGGATTTTCGGCCACTCCCATCCTATATATAGGGGAGCTCGAGCTCCCCTTAGAGCTAATCGAGAATTCTTTTGGTTCATGTGTTGAACACCATCCTTTCTCCAAGATAAACAAAACCCTAGGTTAAGCCTAAACACTAACTAGAGAACTAGCATCCTTACTTGTTAGATTGTAGTCAAGTTGGTGGACTATCTCTAGAGAGCTTCAAGTTAGATGTTTGAAGATTCGAGCTTTACCAAGGAGAGGGGATCAAGCCGCGAGAAGAGCGTTCTTGGGTGGCTTGAAACGCTTCAAGAAAGTTAATTAAGAAAGTAATTTTCTAATCCCTACGAATTTGGTTACACGATTGCGAGTCCTAGATCCTTTTGTTGGAAAAATTTTAAATTTCCGCTGCTTTCTGATTCCTGTTTTCCAACAAGTGGTATCAGAGCCACCTCGTTAATCGTGTTTCTGATTCGTCTCAATTAAACTGAATTTGGTAGAAATTCTTAGGCTTAGGTGCGAATTAGGTATTCATGAGTTCTTTTAGAAAGCCTGAAGTACGAAACTGTAATTTTTCTTGAATTTCTGAAAACTGTTTTCTTAAATCTGTTTTGAAAAGCTGTTTTAGTTGAAATCTGTTTAAATCGTAATTTTGATTTTTGGATTGAATTGGTTCTGCGAAACTTGAGATACGAAACACGAAATTGCGTTGCGAACGAAAGAGGCAAGGCTCGCGCGTGCTAAGGCGTAGCACGCCAGGCCTCGCCAATCGCCGCCGCCCACCAGTCCCGCGACCGTGCGGGACTGCCCGCACGAGGCTCCCGCAACCTCGCGGGAGTCACCGTCCACACATCCCGCCTAGCACCTCCCGCAACCGCGCGGGACGTCCCGCGTAGCACCTCCCTCAACCGTGCGGGAGCCTGGCCGAGACCTCCCGCCTGCGCTGTGCGCGTGATGCCCGCAAGGGCGCGCCCCTAGCGCGCGCATGCTGGCAGCAACTGCTGCCGTGCGCGACGCTGGCGTGCCCGCATAGCGTGCGAGCGATGCTCACGGCGTTCCGGGCCCATTTTCGTGTTTTCGTATTTTCGGTCCTTGAAATCCCGATTTAATTTTTCTGAAAATTTTATTTTATTAAATTTGAATTATTTTTGAAATAATTGTTTAGATTGGGATTTTGAGAAATTAAAATCGATTTAAATTTTGGGAAAATTACAAACTTTATTTTCTGAAAATATTGAAAGAATAAAAATCATTAATTTTCAGAAATTAATGGGATTTTATTAGTTTATAGTTTTTCGGGTTTTATAGAAAAGGCTCTTGAACAAGAATTGCATCTAAGTCGTGTTTTAAGCTATTAGAGCTTAAAGCGAGATTTTTAATTTATTGGTTAAATTTAAATTCTTGCAATTTATGCATGTTAGGTGATCATGGGTTTAGACTTATGTATGGTTTTAATTTATGCACATGGATGGTTTAAATTGGGGTTGGAGCCCTATAGTTGCGTTTTTCAATTGAGGTCGGAGCCTCACTTATGTGCATACTGTTATGTGATTTATTATGTGGCTTTCCATATTACTGTTTTGAGGCCGGGGTATGCCCCGTGTAATTGTCTAAGGCCAATATGAAGATTGAGCCTTATTACTTTATGTCTTTTTCCTTTTATTGTAATTTGAGAGTAGAATAGGTGGTGAGGTTTTATTTTCATTTTGGAGACAATGCACCCATGGAGTAAGATGGACCACATTCAAGTAACAAGGAGGCCATAAGTGAAGACCCCTCAAAATGTTAGAGAGGGGAATCTCAATTGTAAAATGTAATAGAGATAGGGCTCGTATTTTGTTACCGCTTTCCCTTATGTGATTTAAACTGTTTATGTGACATGTATGTTAGAACTAGTGATTGTGGAGTGGCTCCCACATATCACGCATAAGATAGGTAGAACCCATGATCATCTCATGTTAGTATCATGCTAGGACAAGTTATCTGTTTATGTGCTTGTTTGAAATGCATTTAAGTTGTACTTATGTAGCACCCGGAACGATAGGCGCCACATCCCCCGCACTATAGCCCCGATCCACATATGAAATGGTTAATCCATACATGAACCAAAGCTATAGCGAACGGGAGACAATAAAAAAAAACACTACACAAGGCTAGGCGGGTACCCTCAAGTAAAACCAAACCAACAATGCAGAGTAGATAGAAGCGGAATGAATAAATCATTCAATACTTGTAGGTACCATATTTATTTATTTATTTATAGATACCAACGTTCCATATCAATACAATATCATCTCCAAAATAAATATCAAGGCATGCTACAAAATACATAAAATATTTGTACATGAACAAAATGTGAGATGAAGTGTGCTAGACCCGAATTAAAGACACTCTAGACTCTAATTCCCGCCTACCACGCCCTGCAAAACAACTGAAAAGTTGAGGTGTCAGTCCAACACGGACTGAGCGAGGGGTTATAAATAAATATAAGCGCACCTACATGCAGGTTATAATCTCGGGTAATAAGTTTGGGAAAGTACCAATACAATTTAATAAAGCAAAAGATAAAATCGCCCAAGGTTACAACTAATTCAGTTTATTAATTAATCAATTCAATACAATCAATCGTGGCCCGGCGAGTGAGGGCAATTCTCCAACCTTACTCCAACTGTGTACAATCAATCAATCAATTATTCAATAGTTAGGTGATCATGCAATTCATTACGGTGCACAATTAGCAGTTTCAGTCCATCCTTCTTCCTCCGGGTGAAGGTGGGATTGCAAGGTCCCACCATCCAATCAGTCTGGGCAGAGGGTAAATGAATCCCTAAGCCTGGAACTCCTTCCTCCCCTAATCTCCTAGGGGGTTCAGGGGTCATCCCAATTTGGTGAGAGTAGCTCTCGAGTTACCCGTCAGCCCATGCTTTCCCGGTTGGCTCGAGCCACTACCCTCCGGCCCACAGTGCAATACAATACTCGCCCAATCAATCAATCAATCAATTGTTCCTTCAAAAGTTGATAAATCATTTGAAAATCAATTCATTTGAAAACTATAGCTATATAGATAGGTTTTGCCTTAAAACCTCACATAGGGTTATACGGGTTCTAGGTAGCTAGAATTAAACCTCACCTGAACGACCCAAAACAAACAAGAAAACAGCTCACGGGGCCTGCTCCTCGTCACCAGGAAGCTGGTCTGTGCAAGAAAGACAATTGTTCGTGAGACACGACTCAAAATGTACCAAGTAGGACGAACGGCGAAAATGCAACGAGTATGATATGAATATATATAAGATCAGATTATGTTATGAAAATGTTCATGTGCACTATTAATACATTTAAATCACATTAGAAATTAGAAATTAGACAATCATATACATTCAATTAAATTAATTCAATTAATGATCAATTATTCACTAAACATATATATATATATAATGCATGCATACGTAGTCCATGCATGAAAAACAAGTTCATGAAATACAGAGGGTGACACGCCCGTGTCACCAAAATGCACTAAGCTGTGACACCCCCGTGTCACAGTATAACGGACAACAAGCCAGGAAAAAGATGGTGACACGCCCGTGTCACCATTGCAAAGCAAACCGTGACACCCCCGTGTCACGGTACAGAAAAGCCCAGCCAACATGCACCCCCGTGTCACGCTGAAGAGAGGAAAAGTGACACGCTCGTGTCACTGTGCGTAACAGAAAAAATAACAGAGCAATAGCAGCAGCAGCAACGAACCAACAACCACAAATGAATTCAAACCAAGATGAAATGCATATATATCATGCAATACACATACTATCCTACATATAAATTAATATCAATTCATATAAACATCCATTTCCACGTTAGATCATCAAGAATCATTCATTCAAAACCCAAATCATCAACCATGCTCCAAATTCAATATCTACAAGTTGAATGCATATAACTTAAGCTCAAAGCTCCTAAACATATTTCCAACAACCAATACACAATTTAACCTATCCAACACAAAGCCCTATCAAAGTCATATTTTCAAGAAAGTCATCAAAGTTCCATAATTACCTCAAAAGAAAGAAATGGAAGACAAGATGATGAGATGATGTTGATGATGCTTGAATGTCCACAAAATGATGCTAGAATGAAGAAATCTCCCACTCCTCTTGGTAGGGTTTGTCACGGTTGAGCAAGGAAGAGAATGGAGCAAGTATGAAATGTTTGTATGAAGGGAAATGTAATGGTACGTGAAAGGCTGCTATGAAGAGGGGAAGAAATGGCCAATTGCAATTAAATCCTTCCAATTATTTAAGTCATGCAATGAAGTCCACTTCCATAATAATTGATCAATCAAGTCCAATGCAATTAGGTCCCAACTTCATGAAAATGAGCAATTAAGGCCATAAAGAATTAAATCACATTTGGGAAAAATAATACACGTTGCAATCCCGTTCAATATGTACGACCATTATAATATGATATGAATTTTCAATAAAATACCAAGAATATAATTTTATAAAGTTATGTCATGAAATGGAAAATTAAAGAAATGATCAATTAATAATTAAAATCTAACTCTCAAACGCACACGTGTCGATCATACCTGAATTGTCGAAAGCTGGGGCGTTACAATCATCCCTCCTTAAAAGAATCTGGTCCCCAGATTCACTGATCGGAAGGGAACAACTCTGGATGGAACCTTCTCATCTTGTCTTCGGTTTCCCACGTGGCTTCTTCGGTCTTGTCACTTCTCCAAAGAACCTTAACCATGGGAATCTTCCGGTTTCTTAATTCCTGAAACTTCTTATCCAATATCTTAACCGGTTCCTGAACAAAGGTAAGGTTCGGTTCCAATTCCACTTCTTCAACGGGAATGATCTCGGTTTCATCGGGGTAGTATTTCCTTAACTGAGAAACGTGAAATACATTATGAATCCCCGTGAGGCTCGGTGGTAGGTCCAATCTATAAGGAACTTCTCCAACTCTTTCCAAAATCTCATAAGGACCTAAGTAACGAGGCTTAAGCTTACCTCCTTTCCCAATCCGAGCAAATCCTTTACGTGGAGACGCCTTCAAGAATACCCGGTCTCCAACCTCAAACTCGAGATCCCTTCTACGACGATCGGCGTAGCTCTTCTGTCTGTCCTGAGCTGATTTCATCCGTTGTTTTATTAGTTGGACTTTCTCAATCATAGCTTCAACGGCCTCAGAAGGTTTTTCCAATTGCTCACTTTTCTTAACACCTTCTTGCTTAGTCCATTTCCACTCTTCCAAGTCAAAGAACAACGAAGAACGACACTTCCGTCCATAAAGTAGCTCATACGGTGCCATTCCAATCGAAGCCTGAAAACTGTTGTTGTATGCAAACTCAATCAAAGGTAGCTGATCATGCCTAGAAGACTGAAAATCCAAAGAACAAGCTCGAAGCAAATCCTCGAGATACCTTATTAATCTCTCGGACTGACCATCCGTCTGAGGATGAAATGTTGTACTAAACTGAAGTTTCGTACCCAAAATCTCTTGCAATTCACGCCACAACTTAGAAGTAAACCGTGGATCTCTGTCTGAAACTATACTAACCGGGATCCCATGAAGTCTAACAATCTCCCGGTTATAAAGGTCGGCTAGCTTGCGAATCTTAAACGACATCCGAACCGGCAGAAAATGTGCAGACTTCGTCAAACGGTCCACAATCACCCAGATTCCATCGAATCCACCTTTCACTTTAGGTAATCCGGACACGAAATCCATCGTCACCTATTCCCACTTCCACTCAGGAATAGGTAACGGCTGAAGAAGACCTCCTGGTTTCTGATGCTCGGCTTTCACTTTCTGACAAGTGAGACAATGCTTCACATACTCGGCCACATCCTTCTTCAATCCACGCCACCAATAATATTGCCTTAAGTCCTTATACATCTTGTTTCCTCCGGGGTGGATGGAATAAGCCGATCTGTGAGCTTCCTCGAGCAATACCCGTTTTAACTCTTTGGGTACAACCACTCGGTTCTTGAAACGAATAAGACCAGTTTCATCGAACCCGAATGGACACTCCGAAGCAGCTCTTGCCTTAAATACCAAACTCTGAACTTCCACATCCGTACTCTGAGCCTCAAACAACCTGTGCTTCAAGTCCGGCTGAACCGAAATATTAGAAACTCTAGCCCTAAGAAAAAGTGGCTCGATTCCACTAATATCACCCACTTCCAAGCTCGATACACTAACCTTCCTACTAAGTGCATCGGCGACCACGTTGGCTTTGCCGGGATGGTACTTGATCATGCAATCATAATCTTCCAACCTCTTCATCCAACGGCGCTGCCTCATATTCAAATCCTTCTGAGTGAATAAATACTGGAGGCTTTTGTGGTCGGTGAAAATCTCGAAAGACACCCCATACAGATAATGTCTCCACTTTCCAAGTGCAAAGACTACGGCGGCAAGCTCAAGATCATGTGTCGGATAATTCTTCTCGTGCTCTTTCAACTTCCGTGATGCATAGGCAATTACCTTACCCTTTTGAGTCAACACACATCCCAAGCCGTCCTTAGAAGCATCCGTATAAACAGCATATCCTTCCGAACCTTCCGGAAGGGCTAACACTGGAGCAGACACTAACTTCTCCTTCAAGAAAGTGAAACTCCTCTCACAACCTTCATCCCAATCGAATTTCACATTCTTCTTCGTCAACCGTGTTAAAAGAGCTGCTAACTTGGAGAAATCTTTAACAAACCTCCGGTAATAACCTGCCAATCCCAAGAAACTCCTGATCTCCGAGGCATTCTTAGGTTTCTCCCACTTCAAAACCGACTCAATCTTAGAAGGGTCAACTTCCAAACCATTACCTGAAATCACGTGACCCAAGAAAGACACCCTGTCAATCAAAAACTCACACTTACTGAATTTGGCAAACAACTGATGCTCCTTCAAAGTCCTCAATACCAACTGAAGATGCCTTGCATGCTCCTCGGCAGACTTAGAGAAAACCAGAATATCATCAATGAAGATGACCACGAACTTATCCAGAAAAGGCCTGAAAATCCTGTGCATCATATCCATAAAAGCTGCTGGGGCATTAGTCAAACCAAACGGCATCACTACAAACTCATAATGCCCGTACCAAGTATTAAATCCTGTCTTAGAAATATCCTCAGCTCGGATTCGCAGCTGGTAGTAGCCTTGTCTCAAATCCAACTTCGAGTAGACTCTAGATCCCTGAAGTATGTCAAACAACTCCTCGATATGTGGAAGAGGATACTTATTCTTGATCGTCATCCGGTTCAACTCCGTATAGTCTATGCACATCCTCAAAGTCCCGTCCTTCTTCTTTACGAACAAAACTGGTGCACCCCAGGGGAAAGAACTCGGTCTGATGTACCCAATCTCCAACAACGCATCAAGTTGAGTCTTCAACTCTTTCAACTCGGCCGGAGCCATACGATACGGAGTCTTGGAGTACGGCTCTGCGTTAGGGTACAAGTCGATCACAAACTCAATTTCCCGTTCTGGAGGTAACGAATCCAATTCCTCAGGAAAGACCTCGGGAAACTCCTTCACTACTTCCGTTTCTTCCAACTTACTCTGATCCTTGGGTTTGTTGAGAATGTAAGCAATGAAACCCGTGGCTCCCTCTCGAACCAACTTATGAGCTTCTGAGAAAGAAAGTAGAGGCACAGTCTTGGAACTCCAACCCACTACCAAATCTGATCCCAACTGAACCTTCTTCGCCCTGCAATCAACTGTAGCAGAATGTCTGTACAACCAATCCATGCCCAAAATGGATCCATAACAAGTCATCGGCAGCTCAATGAAGTCTGACAAGAAAACTCGACCCTCGATGCTCACCGAAACCTCTCTAAACACCCGATCAGATTCTAAGCTACCACCAAAAGGAGTACTACCCACATAACATGCAGAAGAGCGAGTAACAGACAAAGGCAAAGAAACAGATATAGCATTCGAAAGAAAGGAGTGGGTAGCTCCCGGATCAAATAAGGTGTGAATGTTCGTGCCATGTATGCAAATGGTACCTTCAACTACCGCGGCTGGGTCAACATCAGCATCCGGCTGCTCTCCGTCCAGAGCATAAGCACGAGCCCTGATCAGTGGTCTCTGTGCTCCCGGCGGTGGCATCCTGCGGTCTGGACCATATGCTCGTCGCTCCCACAAATCAAACATAAACCCAGACGCCTCCTGCAGTTATCATAGATGTGCGTCCTCTGACCACAGAAGGTACAAGCAGGTCTCTCGGGTGGTAGTGGCAAAGCTGGAGCAACTGGAGCTCTAATCATTGGTCCCGCTGGTCGGGGCTTCTTCCCTGGGCCCTTCGGAGCTAGTGGTGGAGAAGAATAAACCATCGGCCTCTTACCTGAAGCAGAACCCGAACCTGAACCCTTATACCCCGGTCCGGAACCTCTGAAACCTGAACCCGAACCTGAACGATAAGTAGACCGCCTCGCATTCACTGAATCCTCAACCAACAACGCCTTCTTGGTAGCCTTCACCCATGTGCTCGTGTTGACCGCCTCAATCGCTGCTTGAATATCCGGTCTAAGGCCCTGAACAAACTGCATCGCCTTATGGAAATCGTCACTCGCTATATTAGGAGCATAGCGGGACAATCTCTCAAACTCGGCGATATACTCTGAAACTGACCGGCTTCCTTGCTTAAGTTCTGTAAATTCCTTCAACCTTCGAGTGCGAGAAGATGGAGGAATGAACTTGTTCTTGAACTCCCTAACGAAAACTGCCCAATTCACTTCCTCACCTGCAGCATCTAACACAATCCGGGCACTCTCCCACCATGAATATGCCTCGTCCTGAATCAAAGAAATAGTACATCGGGCCTTCTCTGGGACTCACACGGGATAACCTCCCATATCCTCTCAATTTCTTTCAGCCACTGCTCAGCCTGAATATCATTCCCTTTATAAAACTTGGGAGGATGCTGGTTCTGGAACTCCCTGAAAGCTAATGAAATCTGGCCTCCCGGCTGTGGTGGTGGAACTGGTGGTGGTGGAGGAACATAATCCCGGACTCTCTGATCAATAAGACCCACCACGACGTTCATAAAGTCCTGTGGCTGAGCCTGAGGAGGTGGAGGAGGAGGTGATCTCTCCCGGCGATGATGACGACGATGTCGATGTCTAGGAGAACGATCACGTTGATGTCTATCGCGAGGCATCCTGAAATCAAGTCACTATTATGCATGTTCAATTAGTAGGTGCAAATGTGTGCAATCAATTCACAAATTGCACATAAGTTATAAAATTCAACAATTCACCAAATTCAAATAAGTCAAGTAGGTTCAAATATGTCAAATAACGATGCAAGACTCTCAAATTGACAATTAGTTCCCATGCCGTGCGACCTAGACTCACAAGACACGACACTAGAGACCCGGTTTTGCAATCGGGCTCTGATACCACCGTAGGATGTAGCACCCGGAACGATAGGCGCCACATCCCCCGCACTATAGCCCCGATCCACATATGAAATGGTTAATCCATACATGAACCAAAGTTATAGCGAACGGGAGACAATAAAAAAAAAATACTACACAAGGCTAGGCGGGTACCCTCAAGTAAAACCAAACCAACAATGCAGAGTAGATAGAAGCAGAAGCAATAAATCATTCAATACTTGTAGGTACCATATTTATTTATTTATTTATAGATACCAACGTTCCATATCAATACAATATCATCTCCAAAATAAATATCAAGGCATGCTACAAAATACATAAAATATTTGTACATGAACAAAATGTGAGATGAAGTGTGCTAGACCCGAATTAAAGACACTCTAGACTCTAATTCCCGCCTAGCACGCCCTGCGAAACAACTGAAAAGTTGAGGTGTCAGTCCAACACGGACTGAGGGAGGGGTTATAAATAAATATAAGTGCACCTACATGCAGGTTATAATCTCGGGTAATAAGCTTGGGAAAGTAACAATACAATTTAATAAAGCAAAAGATACAATAGCCCGAGGTTACAACTAATTCAGTTTATTAATTAATCAATTCAATACAATCAATCGTGGCCCGACGAGTGAGGGCAATTCTCCAACCTTACTCCAACTGTGTACAATTAATCAATCAATTATTTAATAGTTAGGTGATCATGCAATTCATTACGGTGCACAATTACCAGTTTCAGTACATCCTTCTTCCTCCGGGTGATGGTGGGATTGCAAGGCCCCACCATCCAATCAGTCTGGGCAGAGGGTACATGAATCCCTAAGCCCGGAACTCCTTCCTCCCCTAATCTCCTAGGGGGTTCAGGGGTCATCCCAATTTGGTGAGAGTAGCTCTCGAGTTACCCATCAGCCTATGCTTTCCCGGTTGGCTCGAGCCACTACCCTCGGGCCCACAGTGCAATACAATACTCGCCCAATCAATCAATCAATCAATTGTTCCTTCAAAAGTTGATAAATCATTTGAAAATCAATTCATTTGAAAACTATAGCTATATAGATAGGTTTTGGCTTAAAACCTCACATAGGGTTATACGGGTTCTAGGTAGCTAGAATTAAACCTCACCTGAACGACCCAAAACAAATAAGAAAACAGCTCACGGGTCCTGCTCCTCGTCACCAGGAAGCTGGTCTGTGCAAGAAAGACAACTGTCCGTGAGACACGACTCAAAATGTACCAATCAGTCTGGGCAGAGGGTACATGAATCCCTAAGCCCAAAACTCCTTCCTCCCCTAATCTCCTAGGGGGTTCAGGGGTCATCCCAATTTGGTGAGAGTAGCTCTCGAGTTACCCATCAGCCCATGCTTTCCCGATTGGCTCGAGCCACTACCCTCGGGCCCACAGTGCAATACAATACTCGCCCAATCAATCAATCAATCAATTGTTCCTTCAAAAGTTGATAAATCATTTGAAAATCAATTCATTTGAAAACTATAGCTATATAGATAGGTTTTGGCTTAAAACCTCACATAGGGTTATACGGGTTCTAGGTAGCTATAATTAAACCTCACCTGAACGACCCAAAACAAATAAGAAAACAGCTCACGGGGCCTGCTCCTCGTCACCAGGAAGCTGGTCTGTGCAAGAAAGACAACTGTCCGTGAGACACGACTCAAAATGTACCAAGTAGGAAGAACGGCGAAAATGCAACGAGTATGATATGAATATATATAAGATCAGATTATGTTATGAAAATGTTCATGTGCACTATTAATACATTTAAATCACATTAGAAATTAGAAATTAGACAATCATATACATTCAATTAAATTAATTCAATTAATGATCAATTATTCACTAAACATATATATATATATATATATATATATATATATATATATATATATATATATATATAATGCATGCATACGTAGTCCATGCATGAAAAACAAGTTCATGAAATACAGAGGGTGACACGCCCGTGTCACCAAAATGCACTAAGCTGTGACACCCCCTGTAGCGCCCCTAAACACTACAACCCCGCACCGTTGTATTTCCCGAGTGGATGTGAGACCTAGCACCCGAGAGATACTTCGGCGAACAGACAAGACAGTACGATAACAGAGTATAAAAGTAACAATGCAGCGGAAGATAGTAAAAATTTAAAACTTTTAAAACATGAATAAGGAATACCACACACAAAGCCGATAATGTTAAACAGGTAGTATCAGTACGAGAGCATTACAGTATTAAGGCAAAATAGAGTATGCAAGCAGCATATTATAGTATGTACATACTCAGGATTTAAGCACACCAAAAGAAATCCTGATAATATAAACTATGACACCTTAGAGCTTCAAGATACCTCTAAAGCGTCGTTCAGCAAAATACCTAAAATCATGAATTGGAAAGAATAGGAGGGTTAGTCAAAGTGACTAAGTGAAGGGATAATTGAGCTTATAAATATCATGAGTTTTAAAGGAGTAGAGCTTTCACCAACAAGATCGAGAAACAATAAATCAATAATAATATTTGGTTCATATTGATTTTTCAAATAATAGGGAATAAGGGAATTATATGTTATATTTTGAAAGGTATGAACCACTTGACAAGAATATTTTTATGCCCGCAAGTTAGGCAATCTCCAACCTTAACTCCTTATAAAAACCTTTAAAATTAGTAACGACACTGATCAAGGTGTCGATACTCAATAAAACATGATAAAACCAACCTTCTTCCTCCGGGTGTCACATAGGGGAGCAAACCCTAGTGACGATATACAAGATGTTGGGAGGGACGTACCTTTCCCGACACTTGATGTGGAGTAACCAACCTCCGATTAAACCATCATCAAGGTCTAGTTGGCGGTCGGTATTGTAATAGCCATTGGCGCACGCCTCCCGGTCTATTACTCTACCATAACCGCCGGGCCCACAAGAAACAATAGATTTTACTTGCTTAACAATACAAGAATAATTCAAGATAAAACCTTGATTTGAATATTAGAAAAGTATAATTTTATATTGAAATTATTTTTCCCAACAAGGGCTAGTATTATATAAATAGGGAGATAAACAAATCAATACTTGGGTAGGCCAAAACATTTATATATATATATAGTTATGATTCCAGTTGAAAATATTTTAAACCTCACCTAGTACGATTTGAGATCACACAAAGTCTTGAGGATCCCACTGCTCGATATTGACTTCGCCTGAAAGTAGTAAACTACTACAAGCTTAAGTCTAAGTTCTTACTAAGCTAATGAAGTATGAAGGAGTATGAAGGAATATAAACAAGGAATACTAGCAATTATACAAGGAAGTTCCTATAGTCTAGAGTTTAAATGTTTAAGTGAGTTTTCTAATTAAAGTGATACTATTGAATTTATTTTTTTAATTGAATAATTATTAATCAAGTTATGAACCTAATCAAGTTCCTAAGAATAAATCAAGTTTAATATTAAAATTACTACTTGAATGTTCATAAGAGTTTAGGCATATTGCTTGATCACTACCATGATCCTAATATATAATTAAAGCATAAATAAACAAGATATATCAACTTTGCATGAAATATAAATTCAAAAATTAAATTCCCTATGCATGCATTTATTCAAATTTGCAAGAACATATTCATAAATACCTAACATTATTTAAACTATAATATATATTAAAACATGAAATTAATTAAATAAAATTTACAAATGTACGCAATTAATGTTACTAACTAAATTATAAGACATAATTATCAAGTACTGTAATTCCATATTAAACATTAATTAAATATATAACTTTACTTATTTCTAATTACGAAACATGATTTCATATCAAGGCATTAACTAAGCCTGCATTACTAATATTAATTATACTACATCAAAAATTATTAAATAAAGTATAAAAGAAATAAGAAAAGAAACTAACCTATTGAGTAGGGAAACTCTCGTGAGCTTTGAGGAAGAAAAAGAGAGATTTTTGTGATTTTGTTGTGTGCAGAAGTGAGGAATTTATCTGGGTATTTATAGGTACTGCTTTGGGATATGAAAGGTATTAAGAATTTTGATGACTTACGAAACCTGGAGATAAGGAAATGACAGAACTCTTATCTCTGCTAGGTAAGATTCTTATCTATTAAAATGTGAGGTAAGAGATGATTAAGAAAGTGATGTAATAATTATATTATAAAAATGTTATAAACATTTAAATTAGAAATCTTTATACAACATGCTAGGGTTGGAATTTGGGGTTGATTAAGATATCAAAGTTCATGAAATAAATCAAGGATCATTTTGACTATAATATTGGATATCAAAAAGTGGACGGATAAAAAGTCGTCTAATGACGCGAATAGTAATTATGGTTTCGGAGCAATTTTTGATATAAACGGAATTAGGATGAAAATTAGGGTTCACGGATGATATCAAAATTCATGAATTAATTTAACGATTCATTTGACTGTAATATTGGATATGAAAAAGTGTCCCGAGCGAAAACCTAATTTTTATAATGAATAGTGATTTTGGGGGCAAAATGGTAATTTTGACCTAAAATTCCGAAAATGGTTTCAGGCCATATAAATCAAGTATAAGCTTTATAAAAATATAGGTTTCAACCTTCTATGGCTCTACGAGTGAAATAATGAAATATCGGCTCGATGGATGAATAGTGATACGAGATTTGAAATATAAAATTCCAAAATTGAAAATATAACTTATAAAAACATATAAATCACATAAGAATGCAATGCATGAAATAATTTAAATGGATCGAAGCTTATAAACGCTTTCTTATACCCTTATCTTACCATTCTCAACTTGGCCCTGATCTGGGCTGTCACAATCCTCCCTCCTTAAAAAGAATCTGTCCTCAGATTCTACGACTGTCCCTGGAATAATTCTGGGTAATGCTTCCGTATCTTTTCCTCGGTTTCCCAGGTTTGCTCTTCTGTACCGTGTCCTTTCCAGAGGATTTTAACTAAGGGAATTTTTCGATTCCTCAACTCTTGGAATTTCCTATCCAAGACTTTAGCTGGTTTTAACACATAGGTCAAATTGGGTTCTAAAGGTACTTCTTCAACTGGCAGTATGTGCGTCTCATCAGCAAAATACTTTTGAAGTTGGGACACATGGAACACGTTGTGGATTCCAGTGAGGCTTGGCGGTAGATCTAGACGATATGCTGTCGATCCGACACGTTCCAGTATCTCGAAGGGTCCTATATACCTAGGGTTCAGCTTACCACCTTTCCCAATGCGTGTAAACCCTTTTCTTGGTGATGCCTTCAAAAATACTTTCTCGCCTACTGCGAACTCTATGTCCCTTCTTCTTCTATCTGCGTAACTTTTCTGCCTATCCTGGGCAGCCTTCATTCTCTGCTGAATAACTTTTATCTTTTCTGTTGTTTCTTCTATCCATTTCGTAGAGTTTGCCCTTTGAATTCCATTCTTGGTCCATCTAGCCTCATCCATATCCCAATACAGCGGTGACCTGCACTTTCTTCCGTATAAAGCTTCATAGGGGGCCGTCTGAATAGATGCTTGATAGCTATTATTGTATGCAAACTCCACGAGAGGCAAACAATCTTTCTAGCTATCCGGGAAATGCAAAGCACATGCTCTCAGCATATCCTCTAGGTACTTGATCATCCTCTCTGATTGTCCATCAGTCTGTGGATGTGCCGCTGTGCTAAAATTTAATTTGGTGCCCAACATCTTTTGAATGCCCTGCCAAAGTTGTGACGTAAACTTTGGATCCCTATCAGACACTATGCTAGCCGGCACTCCATGCAACCTTACGATCTCCTTGTGATAGAGCTTTGCTAAGGAATTGACCTTATCAGTTGTCTTAACCGGCAAGAAGTGTGCTGACTTAGTTAATCTATCGATGATGACCCAAATGCTATCAAAACCACCATTGACCTTTGGTAGTCCTGTGACGAAATCCATGGTTATTTGATCCCATTTCCAAGTAGGAATCGGTAGTGGTTGCAACATTCCTCCTGGTTTCTGGTGTTCTGCTTTAACCTTCTGACATGTTAAGCACTTCTTGACATAGTCGGCTATGTCTTTTTTCATTCCATTCCACCAGAAATGCTTCTTGAGGTCTTGATACATCTTGGTTCCTCCAGGATGCATCGTATAACGGGTTTTATGTGCCTCGTCTAAAATTTCTCTTCAGATTGCAGGTGGCACACAAACTCGATTCTTGTACCTCAAGATTCCTTCTTTATTAGTTCTGAACTTTATCTCAAGATCCTTCTCCTTAGATTTGAGACATTTCTTGATCCACTCGTCTTCAGTTTGTGCTTCTTTAACCTTCTCTTTTAGTGGTGACAACACCACTAGGTTTGCCAATCGAGCATGTGAAATCACTGTCACTGACTTACTCGTATTATCTACGGGGATTCCTGCAATCTTTGCCAGGCTAGCTTTCCGACTTAAAGCGTCAGCTACAACGTTGGCCTTTCCAGGATGGTACTGGATTATACAGTCGTAGTCTTCCAGAAACTCCATCCATCTCCTTTGTCTCATATTCAACTCCTTTTGAGTGAATAGATAGCGTAAACTTTTATGGTCCGTGAAGACCTCGAAAGTAACTCCATATAGATAGTGTCTCCATTTGGCAAGGGCGAATATAACCGCTGCCAACTCTAAATCATGCGTCGGGTAGTTATTCTCGTGAGGTTTGAGTTTCCGTGAAGCGTATGTTATAACCTTTCCATGTTGCATCAGTACACATCCTAACCCTTCTTTGGAGGCATCAGTGTAAACCGTATATCCTTCTTTTCCATCCGGTAAGATAAGTACTGGTGCAGTTGTCAATCTCTGCTTCAATTCTTGAAAACTCCTCTCGCACTTCTCTGTCCATTCAAACTTTTCTTCTTTCCTCGTCAATCGTGTGAGGGATGCGGCTATTTTTGAGAAATCCTTTACGAATCTCCTATAATAGCCTGCGAGCCCTAGGAAGCTCCTTACTTCTGACGGATTCCTTGGGGTTTTCCAATCCATTATTGTTTCAACTTTTGAAGGGTCAACTTCAACCCCTGAACCAGAAATTATATGTCCAAGAAATGCGACTTTCTCCAGCCAAAATTCGCATTTGCTGAACTTTGCATATAGCTTGTGATCCAGCAAAGTGCCCAACACTAAACGGAGATGTTCAGCATGCTCCTCTGGTGTCTTTGAAAACACCAGGATGTCATCGATAAAAATGACCACAAACTTATCTAGATATGGTCGAAATATTCGATGCATCATGTCCATAAATGCGACGGGTGCATTTGTCAGTCCAAACGGCATTACTACGAACTCAAAGTGTCCGTAGCGGCTATTAAAAGCTGTCTTAGGAATATCCTCCTCATTGACCTTCAGCTGGTAGTACCCCTGTCTCAAATCTAACTTGGAATACACTCGAGATCCTTGCAGGATATCGAATAACTCCTCGATATGAGGGAGAGGGTACTTGTTCTTTACAGTCATTCGATTAAGTTCCCGGTAATCGATGCATAGGCGCAATGTCCCATCCTTCTTTTTGACAAATAGTACGGGCGCTCCCCATGGAGATGTGCTAGGACGAATATAGCCTGATCCAATTAGCTCATCAAGTTGCTTTCTCAATTCTTGGAGTTCCGCTGGAGCCATTCGGTATGGTGTCTTCGAAAATGGCTCGGCTCCCGGGATTGTATTGATCACAAATTCTAACTCGTGATCAGGAGGTAACGAGTCTAAATGTTCGGGGAACACATCCAAGAACTCGTTAACTATTTCCACTTCCTCGATCTTGAGCTGGTCCTTTGGCCAATTCAGGAGATAGGCAATGAATCCCGTGGCCCCTTTTTGAATTATCTTCTTTGCTTCTACTGCCGAGACTAATGCCAACTGCTTTGTCTTCACTTCTGAAGTCCAACTTTCATCTTTTCCTAAGATGATTTCTTTTTTAAAGCAGTCTAACTTAGCGTGATACTTGTAGAGCCAATCCATCCCCAAGATAATTCCGTATCTTGATATTGGGAGTTTGATAAGATCTATCGGATAATAGTAGTTACCAATTCGTATAGGGCAGCGTTTATATACTTGATCCGTTAAGAGGTAAGTCCCTAAAGGGGAACTTACTTCGAGGTTGTATGGCAGTTGTTCAAGTGGATAATTTAAACGCGCACATAAATTTGATGCAATGAATGAATGCGTGGCACCAGGGTCGTATAAAACATTAACTGGTGTGTTTTGAATGTGTACCGTACCTTCAACGACATCAGAAGGGTCTGGATCCACGTTTCCATCCAGCGCATACGCTCTGCCCTTAACTAGCGGCTTCCCAGATGTTCGCACAGTAGCCTTTCCTTTACCCTTCTGTCCAGGTCTTTTTGGACACTCGTTAAACTGGTGATCAGGATGTCCACACCATAAACATGTACCGGCCTTCTTCCGGCATTCCTGTTCAGTATGCCCTGGCTTGTGACAGAACTCACAAGTAATCTCTTCTTGGGTTTTAGTTGGTGCTTGTGGTGGGGGCTTCTGTTGAGCTTGCATGGGTTTCTTTCCTGATTTTTGATTCGATGACTCCATTGGGCGTTTTGATCCTTGGGTAGTTTTGTTCTGGGGTGGACCTGGACGATTGAATGTCAGTCGAATATTCTTATAAGCTGACTCAGTTTGTAGGGCTTTATCCACTGCCCTGTTGTAAGATTCAATGTCCAGTGAAGCCAATGCCCATCGAAGGTCTGGCTTGAGTCCATCAATAAACCGCTTCATCTTGCGTCGCTCATCGTTTAAGATGTGTGGTGCATACTGTATCAGCCGAACAAATTTAGCCTCGTATTCAGCCACTGACATGTATCCTTGCACCAGATGCATAAACTCAGCCTCCCGAGCATCTCTTGTCACTTGCGGAATGTATTTGTGATGAAATTCTTGCACAAATTCTGTCCAATTATAATCAATCTCAGCTTCCACCCACGTCTGCTTAACATGTTTCCACCAACTTAATGCCGCCCCTTCCAGTAGGAAGGTTGCATACTGAACCCGCTCCCGCTCCTCGGGAAATATGTCCATTGCTTCATAAATCTTTTCTATACTAGCTATCCAATTCTCTGCCTTGATATCGTTAGGTTCCCCAAAGAACTTTGGAGGGTTCATTCGAAGGAACCTTTCCAATGACCTCTCGTTAGCAAGATTGTGTCCTGGTGCACAAGTACGGAAAAACTGTCTTAAAGCCTCAATAAATTCTGGGTTTCCTTCTGGAACTGGCGGTGGTAAAGGAAATCCTCCTGGAGGTGGTTGTGGAGTGCGATCACGCGGAGCTCTACGCGGAGGCATTGTGAAGCTGAAATCAAAGTTGCAGAGAAAATATAGTGCATGATGGTTAAGAATGACCACAGATTGTCATAAAAGCAATAAATAGCGATGAGATCAATACACATAAAGCATATAATGAAATGAAATGATCAACTTACGGCCCTGTTGGTATCTTGAAGCAACTCTAAGACTCCTGATGTAAGCAGGTATGAAAAGCAGTAAAAGACAGTAATATAAAGCCGCAAAACGTCTGTCATATATATATGCATCAGAATTGGAAAAGCTTTAAAGAGCTACACTTTTATCAAAAACTCAAAATGGGGTGGACCCGATCTACCTCGAGTTACACCCTACAGCTCTCTGCTCTCCAATACCTAGGCCTCCGGCCCACTAAGCTACCTGCTGCTGTCCAAAAAGCGGGGATCCCCTCCACTAGCTGCTATACACATCCCCTCATGCACCTGTCCTATATACAATGCCCCAAACAAACTGGGCTCAAGCTCCCCCCTGGCGGTCATCTGCCCCAACTCCAGCAATACCATCAACTGGGTCAAGATCAACGATAGCAGCTGGGCTCTCTGCCTCCAAAGGCTCAGCATCCTCCATCTGAACAGCCTGGTCCTCCTCAGCCTCAGGTACATCCTCACCATGCTCAGGATCCTCATCATCCTCCTCATCAGACTGTGCCAAGACCTCCTGCGCGACCTGCTCATCAGTCAACTGATAGGCCTCCTGAAGTCGAGCCCTCATACGAGAAACGTACTGCTGATGTGTCTCCATGGAAGCATCTCTGTCAATAGTTATGGAAATCAAATCAGACTGGAGCTCTGCCATGCGAGCAGTCATCCCAGTGATCTCAGTCTCTAATGCTGTCAACTGCTCTCTAGCCAAGTCACGGTCAGTCGCATTCTGATCAGCTATATCATGGTATCTGATAGCCTGAAGCTGGAACTCTCTAGTCCTCTGGTAATCGAGAAAGTATGAATCCCTCTCTGTCTCTAGCATATGCACCACTCGATTAGGGTACGCATTACCCTGACGTACCCCACGACCTCTACCTCAAGCAACCTGTCGAGCCCTACGCCAATTATAATACCTAGCACCGCCCCGACGGGTAACTGCCACTGTCCTGGGTGCCTCATACACCTCAAACCACGCATGAGCCTGCTGGTATGGATCCTCATCATGGCCAGCCATCGCTATAAGGAAGTAATTTAGAATGTAAATACTAGAGTAACAGTCTCTCAAGCTTAGAGCATCTAAGGTTAAGTCTCTTCTTAACTCAACCTGATGCTCTGATACCAACTCAGCTGTAGCGCCCCTAAACACTACAACCCCGCACCGTTGTATTTCCCGAGTGGATGTGAGACCTAGCACCCGAGAGATACTTCGGCGAACAGACAAGACAGTACGATAACAGAGTATAAAAGTAACAATGCAGCGGAAGATAGTAAAAATTTAAAACTTTTAAAACATGAATAAGGAATACCACACACAAAGCCGATAATGTTAAACAGGTAGTATCAGTACGAGAGCATTACAGTATTAAGGCAAAATAGAGTATGCAAGCAGCATATTATAGTATGTACATACTCAGGATTTAAGCACACCAAAAGAAATCCTGATAATATAAACTATGACACCTTAGAGCTTCAAGATACCTCTAAAGCGTCGTTCAGCAAAATACCTAAAATCATGAATTGGAAAGAATAGGAGGGTTAGTCAAAGTGACTAAGTGAAGGGATAATTGAGCTTATAAATATCATGAGTTTTAAAGGAGTAGAGCTTTCACCAACAAGATCGAGAAACAATAAATCAATAATAATATTTGGTTCATATTGATTTTTCAAATAATAGGGAATAAGGGAATTATATGTTATATTTTGAAAGGTATGAACCACTTGACAAGAATATTTTTATGCCCGCAAGTTAGGCAATCTCCAACCTTAACTCCTTATAAAAACCTTTAAAATTAGTAACGACACTGATCAAGGTGTCGATACTCAATAAAACATGATAAAACCAACCTTCTTCCTCCGGGTGTCACATAGGGGAGCAAACCCTAGTGACGATATACAAGATGTTGGGAGGGACGTACCTTTCCCGACACTTGATGTGGAGTAACCAACCTCCGATTAAACCATCATCAAGGTCTAGTTGGCGGTCGGTATTGTAATAGCCATTGGCGCACGCCTCCCGGTCTATTACTCTACCATAACCGCCGGGCCCACAAGAAACAATAGATTTTACTTGCTTAACAATACAAGAATAATTCAAGATAAAACCTTGATTTGAATATTAGAAAAGTATAATTTTATATTGAAATTATTTTTCCCAACAAGGGCTAGTATTATATAAATAGGGAGATAAACAAATCAATACTTGGGTAGGCCAAAACATTTTTATATATATATAGTTATGATTCCAGTTGAAAATATTTTAAACCTCACCTAGTACGATTTGAGATCACACAAAGTCTTGAGGATCCCACTGCTCGATATTAACTTCGCCTGAAAGTAGTAAACTACTACAAGCTTAAGTCTAAGTTCTTACTAAGCTAATGAAGTATGAAGGAGTATGAAGGAATATAAACAAGGAATACTAGCAATTATACAAGGAAGTTCCTATAGTCTAGAGTTTAAATGTTTAAGTGAGTTTTCTAATTAAAGTGATACTATTGAATTTATTTTTTTAATTGAATAATTATTAATCAAGTTATGAACCTAATCAAGTTCCTAAGAATAAATCAAGTTTAATATTAAAATTACTACTTGAATGTTCATAAGAGTTTAGGCATATTGCTTGATCACTACCATGATCCTAATATATAATTAAAGCATAAATAAACAAGATATATCAACTTTGCATGAAATATAAATTCAAAAATTAAATTCCCTATGCATGCATTTATTCAAATTTGCAAGAACATATTCATAAATACCTAACATTATTTAAACTATAATATATATTAAAACATGAAATTAATTAAATAAAATTTACAAATGTACGCAATTAATGTTACTAACTAAATTATAAGACATAATTATCAAGTACTGTAATTCCATATTAAACATTAATTAAATATATAACTTTACTTATTTCTAATTACGAAACATGATTTCATATCAAGGCATTAACTAAGCCTGCATTACTAATATTAATTATACTACATCAAAAATTATTAAATAAAGTATAAAAGAAATAAGAAAAGAAACTAACCTATTGAGTAGGGAAACTCTCGTGAGCTTTGAGGAAGAAAAAGAGAGATTTTTGTGATTTTGTTGTGTGCAGAAGTGAGGAATTTATCTGGGTATTTATAGGTACTGCTTTGGGATATGAAAGGTATTAAGAATTTTGATGACTTACGAAACCTGGAGATAAGGAAATGACAGAACTCTTATCTCTGCTAGGTAAGATTCTTATCTATTAAAATGTGAGGTAAGAGATGATTAAGAAAGTGATGTAATAATTATATTATAAAAATGTTATAAACATTTAAATTAGAAATCTTTATACAACATGCTAGGGTTGGAATTTGGGGTTGATTAAGATATCAAAGTTCATGAAATAAATCAAGGATCATTTTGACTATAATATTGGATATCAAAAAGTGGACGGATAAAAAGTCGTCTAATGACGCGAATAGTAATTATGGTTTCGGAGCAATTTTTGATATAAACGGAATTAGGATGAAAATTAGGGTTCACGGATGATATCAAAATTCATGAATTAATTTAACGATTCATTTGACTGTAATATTGGATATGAAAAAGTGTCCCGAGCGAAAACCTAATTTTTATAATGAATAGTGATTTTGGGGGCAAAATGGTAATTTTGACCTAAAATTCCGAAAATGGTTTCAGGCCATATAAATCAAGTATAAGCTTTATAAAAATATAGGTTTCAACCTTCTATGGCTCTACGAGTGAAATAATGAAATATCGGCTCGATGGATGAATAGTGATACGAGATTTGAAATATAAAATTCCAAAATTGAAAATATAACTTATAAAAACATATAAATCACATAAGAATGCAATGCATGAAATAATTTAAATGGATCGAAGCTTATAAACGCTTTCTTATACCCTTATCTTACCATTCTCAACTTGGCCCTGATCTGGGCTGTCACACCCCCGTGTCACAGTACAGCGGACAACAAGCCAGGAAAAAGATGGTGACACGCCCGTGTCACCATTGCAAAGCAAACCGTGACACCCCCGTATCACGGTACAGAAAAGCCCAACCAACATGCACCCCCGTGTTACGCTGAAGAGAGGAAAAGTGACACGCCCGCGTCACTGTGCGTAACAGAAAAAAAAAAACAGAGCAATAGCAGCAGCAGCAACGAACCAACAACAACAACCCACAAATGAATTCAAACCAAGATGAAATGCATATATATCATGCAATACACATACTATCCTACATATAAATCAATATCAATTCATATAAACATCCATTTCCATGTTAGATCATCAAGAATCATTCATTCAAAACCCAAATCATCAACCATGCTCCAAATTCAATATCCACAAGTTGAATGCATATAACTTAAGCTCAAAGCTCCTACACATATTTCCAACAACCAATACACAATTTAACCTATCCAACACAAAGCCCTATCAAAGTCATATTTTCAAGAAAGCCATCAAAGTTCCATAATTACCTCAAAAGAAAGAAATGGAAGACAAGATGATGAGATGATGTTGATGATGCTTGAATGTCCACAAAATGATGCTAGAATGAAGAAATCTCTCACTCCTCTTGGTAGGGTTTGTCACGGTTGAGCAAGGAAGAGAATGGAGTAAGTATGAAATGTTTGTATGAAGGGAAATGTAATGGTACGTGAAAGGCTGCTATGAAGAGGGGAAGAAATGGCCAATTGCAATTAAATCCTTCCAATTATTTAAGTCATGCAATGAAGTCCACTTCCATAATAATTGATCAATCAAGTCCAATGCAATTAGGTCCCAACTTCATGAAAATGAGCAATTAAGGCCATAAAGAATTAAATCACATTTGGGAAAAATAATACACGTTGCAATCCCGTTCAATATGTACGACCATTATAATATGATATGAATTTTCAATAAAATACCAAGAATATAATTTTATAAAGTTATGTCATGAAATGGAAAATTAAAGAAATGATCAATTAATAATTAAAATCTAACTCTCAAATGCACACGTGTCGATCATACCTGAATTGCCGAAAGCTGGGGCGTTACAACTTGCATTAATCAAGACTAATAAAATTGGATAACATATATGTTGGTGAGGTCGAACCGAACAACTCTTCGGTTGATTCGAAAATTCCCATTAAATATTAAGCTCATTTCGAATAATAGGTATTTAAATTCGAGATGCAAATTTTGAATTAAATTCCTAGCATTCCATCAATAGGTTTTAAGTTTAGTAAGTAAAGCTAGTTATTGTCCGCGAGTCGTGGGATAGCTAGTGGAGCTTATTAGTTCTTAGTTACCTAATTGATCATTTTAAATGATCAATATTTCATGGTTAATTTTGGCAAGGGCGATGTCCGCGAGTCGTGGGTCGTTCGAACTAAGTTTTGATCATGATCTTATGATTGATGGGTCTAGCTTAACGCCTAAGTAAATATGGATGTCGCACGAGTCGTGGGTCCATATTGAAAGATAGGTGACGCAAAACAATTACTAAGAGTTCTGAAGGTGTTAGAATTGGTAAGTTGTATCTACCTAGGGTTTTACTTAGAATGTCCGCGAGTCGTGGGTTCGAGGTAAAATGCTTAGGATCTTAGTACCCATTGGGAAACACGTTCCTCTTAGATCTTTGGGAATTATAGATCTTTGAAAAACAGTGGGAGCTACATTAGATTAAAGACCTTATCTTTTGTATATCGTTATAATTCAGCATGCTCACATTTTCTCTGCTTAGCATTTAGGTTGTAGTTCTGTGATTCTCTACAATATGAAATGCAAACCCATTCGTATCCATCCTTAAGGCAAACAAGTTGACTAAGTCCTAACTAACTCTAAAATGGCTTCGGATCCTAAAATTCATTTTAGAATCCGAAAAGAGAAATTGTTCTCTATAAGGAGAGATTTTCATTTATTTGAAAATTCGACCCGGGTCAAAAGAGAAGCAACCTGAGGTGAATGGATTTTTCCAAACCACTCATGAGTGATTGAACCACCTCATAAAATGTTACAAGGTATAACATTATGGAATTATTCATTATTCCAAATGAGGAAACAAGTGCACACGAACAAGGTCTAAAGATCTCATTTGAAGATCTTGTGGTCTCGATCGTCAACTGAGAAAAGAGTTCTCAATGCACTAATTACTGTCATTGCTTCCACCATCATTCAAACCCTTTATGCTCAACTAGAATGATGCTAATGTAGCATAGTTAAATCATTTAGTTGATAATGGTTGAGACCATCCTTAAGAAGGAATAAAAGGTTATGATGGTTAATTCTTCTTCTAAACTCACTAAGTTAAAGGCTTGAAGGCCTAAAGAAGAAGAAATCCTTAAGAGCCCAATGGAGGGGCATCTAAGGGGTACGCCCAAAAGACACTAGAGATCAAATAGGACATTTGCTTCTATGGTAGCAAATAAGGACTTTGAAAGGGAACTCAAAGAGTATGAGTACTCTGAAATGTTACCTCGTTTAGTAAATCTATTAGGAATAGAATTCACAAGTCTTGAGTTGATTCTGTATAATTTGTTGTGCAAAGACTCAAAGCACTAATGTTCTGAACATGCAACGAGAAAACAAAAGTAAGTGAGTTGACAAAGCTTCGAATTACTTTGGAACGTTAAGACATAAAAGGATTAGCAAGTTAGACATCTTAGGATCATTTCACGAAAAATGAACTTGGAGAGTTAACTTCCTATGAATCCTATCTTAAAGGGAAACGCTCCCGGAACATTGTTTAGGTGAAACGTGGAACGTTCCAAAATTATAGTGGATTTCGATCCATGCTGATGAGTGTAAGATGCTTAATGTAAGCACTTGATACGATCGTCAGTTTAATCATTATGAATGAATGTACTTGTTGAAGTACAAATTCGAAACTTATATAAAATTCTTAGAATTTTAAAAGGAGGTTAGGAACCGAAGTAGTCCTAAGTTATAGGTAAATCGACATGATCGAGATAGCCAATATCTTAGCAACTAATTCCTTAGTCATCTTAGAGATAATGGGATTATCTCTCAGTAAACTAATTCGAGAACACCTTAGTGTTTCCGAATGAAGGAATGAAACCTAATGGGATATGGTCCATTCCATGGCAAGCTTTACTGACTTATAATCATTCTAGGAATAAACTCCCAGAATAGGGATGTAAATGAGACGAGCTGGCTCGCGAGCTTCGCAAGCCAGCTCGACAAAAGCTCGGGCTTGGGTTCATGGTTGGCAAGCCGAGCCGAGCCATGGCTCGGCTCGTGCAGAGAGCGAGCCAAGCCCGAGCCCTCTTATTTGATATTCGAAGCTCGCGAGCCGGCTCGCGAACTTAATAAAAAAATAAATTATATATTATATACACTATATATATACATAAATATATATGTATATATTGAAACCCTAATTGGCCTAATACACTACATATTACCGTCTCATTCACCTCCTAAGAAAAATCAATTTCTCAAACCTCCGCCGCCATCATCAAAGACTGCTTCAAGAAACCACCACCTTGGAAAGCGGTGCCACGATCTCCAGGCACCACCACCGTCCTCCAAACCTTCAAGACGCCACCACCAACGTTCTCCAAACCTTCAAGACGCCGTGACCGCCACCACCACCACCACCGTTCTCCAAACCTTCAACATGCCGTGACCGCCATCATCTTCTGCATCTTCAAAAGTGACCACCACTTTCCGCCGCATCTCTGCTCTGTCAAAAGAAGACACCACTGTCCACCGTATGAGTCTTCAAAAGATGCCTACACTACCGCCGACCTGCTGAACATCGGTGATTTGATGTGGGTTTCTTTCTATTTTTTTTTCTCCTTTCTTAGAAACCCAGATCTTCTTAGACTTGATGTGGGTTTCTTTCTAATTTTTTTTTCTCCTTTCTTAGAAACCCAGATCTGATTTTAGAGAAGATCGTTATTTTTTTTTTTTTCTATTTTTATGGTTGTTTACTTGTTCTAAATTATTCATTCAATTTTCTGGGTTTGTAGTGGTTGTAGTTGCATCTCCGCCTCAAAATTCTTGAAATGGGTATGCAGGTTGATTGTGTTTCTTGCTGTTTTTCTTCACTCAGACTGAAAAAGAATATGGGTTCGATAGGCTCGCAAGCCGAGCCGAACCCTAGTGCGAGCCAAGCCCGAGCCACCTTTGGAGGGGTTCGACGGCTCGCGAGCCAAGCCCGAGCCATAGGTTTGATGTGCGAGCCCGAGCCCGAACCTTTAAAAAACGTTAAAGCTCGGCTCGGCTCGGCTCGTTTACATCCCTATCCCAGAATATGCAGTTAGAGATTTTGAATTTTGCACCTTCCAAAATCAGTCCTTTAGATGCACTATGCAATGTGGCACACTAAATTCCCTAATTATTCTTGTCCAAAAATTTAGTGGAATCCTCTTAAGTGAAGAGGATAGTGGGAGATAGGCTGGAAATGAGTTCAAGTTTATACAACAATATTGGATATCATTTCTGCGATTCCCTTAGACAAAGGTTGTTTGTCTCAAGGAATGTATCTTTCTTAAGGAATCGTTCCTACAGAAGAAGAAAAACAAGCAAGCAGACCTCAAAGTAATTTGAGGATAAATATCCACGCCACATATAGAAGAAACGAGCTCATCTGATAAAACTTAGCCAAATTTTAAAGTATGTTCACGTGTGAAACCCTTCTCTTAAGACGTGTTTAGAACGCGTTCCTAGATAGCCAAGGAATTACTTGAAGAGGAGACACTGTCAGATTTGGAATCTGAGTAGTGTAAGCAAGCCTTGAAATCCAATATGGATTCCATATACTCAAACCAAGTTTTGACCTTGGATGATCCACCTGATAGGATCAAGCTCGTGGAGCTTCGAGTGAATGAAAGCATTACAACCTTCTTGACGGTTGAAATGCAAAAGCCCATTTGGATTGTGTTTACAACATCCTCATATTCTGACTATGAGATATGATAAATGAATATGAGAACTATCTTGTTCAATATGAGATTGAAAGAGACTGAAATAAGGTATTTCTATAAATCTCATATTCAGTGGGAGTATGCATAAGGTATGCAAATCCCTAAAGTCAATCTGTGGATTGATAAAGGCTTCTAGGAGTTGGACAATTCGATTCCATAGGATAGTCAAATCGTTTGACACAGATGGAAGTCGAATAAGTCTCAAAAGTGTACATATGATAGTTAGTGATGTAAGAGTCAATTTTGGTTCTTTAGAAGACGATGTCCTTCTCATTAGGAATGTCAAGGATAACGTGAAAGTTACCAATTCTTGTTTAAGAAACAATTTGACATGAAAGATCTTAGTGATTATTCTTGATTATCGACATAGAGATCTATGGAAGATAGATCTAAGAGAATAAAAGGATTATCACAAAAACGAGTACATAACCATAATACTAAAAGGAGTTTAGTATGGACAATGGAACATCTCTTTTGAAGAGTATGTGTCCTAAGATAACTTTAAGAAAGTTAGAATGTCCAAAATCCCTTTAAGTGAAAGGGTGCATAATGTATGAAATGTCATGTACTAGACTTGATATGGCGCAACACTAAGCGTAGTGGGTCGAATCTAATATGACCTCAGAGAAGGTCATTAGATTTCTGTAAAGGATGTCCTCAGAGTACTTGAGAAGAAATGAGGATATGTATTAGTTTACTGAGCCCAAAAGATCTTGTTGTTAGAAGGATATTTGATGTAACCGTTCATCAAACATAGATGATTATGAAATCATTGAAAGGATACAACTTCTACCAAAATGGTAATGCAATGTGTTGGAAAGGGGTTCCAAGGACGGACATTACAAAACTCGACTATCGTAGTTGATAACTTAGTCGTATTATATAACGCTAAGTTAAGTGTTTGGGTAAGAAACACCATCTAACTGGTTAGATGAAGTTCCTAGCATGAAACAACTCATTTATCATATTGTATGATAAAATGTATGGTTGCTCAAGTAAGAGAACCAAGACCTCGCCAAGAGACTGAACACGTGATTACGAATCACTTTATAAGGAAAAGGTGTTTCCTAAGAGATGTGTAAACAAGAGGGTCACATCAGCAGAGAATATAGCAGATCCACTTTGGAAACGCCCAAAGTCAATAGGCTCTCAAAGTACATCTTGAGAAGATGGGACTTAGAGTACCTAAATGGCTTTTACGGGCAAGTGGGAGATTGTTAGGAATAGTGCCATAGAAAGCCGATTCGACGTAATCTGCTTTGGGACTTTTCTTATATCACAGATAATTTTTGAATAATATACAATTGATTAATCATCATAGGTAAACACTTATTTATATGCCAATACGTGTTTTGTGTGTTTCCATTATGTGCGCATGTATGAGAACTCCCCTAATCCTGATGACTTTAGGACTCTACCATTTAGGTGAAATGGTTCATGAAACGAGCCCTATATCACATAAGTCATGATTAGTAAAATACTCCAAGCCGATGAGTCCTACAGACAGTGGGAGTGTCAACCTGACTCCTTTAAGGCTTGCTTGTGGGATCACGCCCTTAAGAAGGACCACCTTGTTTCATGTAGGTGCAAAGTGTATAGTTGATACGTGCGTGATACATGAAGGTGCTTACTTTAATAAGTAAGTTCACTGAGGTGCCCCGTGTGAGAAGATTCCTAAATGGGAAAGGAAGTTTCTATTTCAGGAAATGGCAACTTCCAGATTAGGAAATATCTCACGAGTCATTGATGTGATTAATTGATCCTTAGACTTGAGGTTCCATGTCACTTTATGAGTTAACTCTGTAGTCTTAGGTATAAGCTTTAAAGGGTGTCGCCTTAGACAATTGATTCAAGGCTTATGCTGGGGCTGCACAAGTGACTCATGAAAGTGAATGAGAATCAAGAAAGGACCTACACTTGCATTTGCAAGGTGATCTCTTATTGTGTAAGTCATTCATATGCCATATGGAGTCCTTGGCCAAGGCAGTAGATCAAGACATCAAGAAAAGGGTTTCTTGGATTGAGATCAAATGGATATGAAATGCACTTAGCTTTAAGACCAGATTATTAGGGTTCTAATTATTCCCTTACCCTAGATCTTGGTTGAGAGATAGTAAGTAGGAGGATTGTATCTCACATGAATCAATGACTTAAAGGTTCTGTCGAATCCGAACATTCCAATTCAGCTAGGGGTTAAACACATGTTGCTAGACTATGGTCATTTAATCTGTGGATTGATTAGTTAATTAGTGAATTAATTAATTGGGGTCACTGCTAATTGAATTGAGAACCTAGAGGGTCACACACAACAACTTGGTTACATGAGTTAAGACTTTAAAATGATTAAACGAGTTAATCGGGCCAAGAGGGTTCCCCACGTGTGAACCACACGTGTGGCTCACGTGAGGGACACTTGTCCTTGTGACACGTGTCTCACACGTGTGTAAATATATGTGTATATTTATTTATGTGTTAAATAATTAATGTGATTAATTATTTAATAGACTTTGGTTTAATTTGGAATTAAAAAGAAAGTCTTATTTTGGAGAAAAATAATCTAGTTAATTAATTGTGAATTAATTAATTAGATAAAATAAGTTATTTATTTTAAATAAATAAAGTATAAAATTATCCAAAAATAGTTTGGATATTTTTGCACTCTTGAAAGTTGATTTGAATTTGAATTCAAAGTCAAAGTCAAAATTACTTGATGATCAAGTAATAGGAGAGAGGGACCAAATCCTTAGTCCATAAGGACTAGGATTTTCGGCCACTCTCATCCTATATATAGGGGAGCTCGAGCTTCCCTTAGAGCTAATCGAGAATTCTTTTGGTTCATTTGTTGAACACCATCCTTTCTCCAAGTTAAACAAAACCCTAGGTTAAGCCTAAACACTAACTAGAGAACTAGCATCCTTACTAGTTAGATTGTAGTCAAGTTGGTGGACTATCTCTAGAGAGTTTCAAGTTAGAAGTTTGAAGATTCGAGCTTTACCAAGGAGAGGGGATCAAGCCGCGAGAAGAGCGTTCTTGGGTGGCTTGAAACGCTTCAAGAAAGTTAATTAAGAAAGTAAGTTTCTAATCCCTAATTTGGTTACACGATTGCGAGTCCTAGATCCTTTTGATGGAAAATTTTTAAATTTCCGCTGCTTTCTGATTCGTGTTTTCCAACAGACGAGCCCATAGAAACTGAGAACAGTGGAAGCAAGTGGGGGAGCGGGTGTAGAAACTGAAATCGGAGGAGACAAAGAAACAACTCCTACTGCTGAAACCGGAGGAGACGAAGAAATAATTCCTACCGCTAAAACTGGAGGAAACGAAAAAACAATTCCTATTGAGACGGAGACGGAACTCACCGATGTCTCCGACAACCCATCAACCTAGAGATGTCTCTAATACAACTGGACAAGCATAAGAAGAAAAAGAAAAAAGAAAAAAAAACGAGGTCGAGCCCCAATCCCTATGAGGATGGGGATGAGATGCCGTCTTAGAGAGCCCAAACTGAAATCGACACAGCTGGTTAGACTTTTGAGATCGGACCCATGGATGTCTCTGGCAACCCTCCTACTGAGACGTCTCCATTAGAGCATGTCTCTCCAACTCCTACTGATATTGAGACGTCTCCATTAGAGTAGGAGAAGCGTAAGAAGAAAAAGAAAAAAAAAAAAAATGAGGTCGAGTCCCAGTCCCTGTGAGGATGGGGATGAGGAGTTGTCTCACAGAGCCCAAACTGAAATCGATGTGGACAGAGAAACAACGGTTGAGAGACTTTTAAGATCGGACCTACGGATGTCTCCGGCAACCCTCCTACTAAGACGTTTCCAACTCCTACTGATACTGAGTCGTCTCCATTAGAGCATGTCTCTCCAACTCCTACTGAGGAAAAAAAAAAAAAAAAAGAAACTGAGGTCGAGTCCCATTCCGAGTCCCGGCGGGAACAAGGATGAGGAGTCGTCTCAAAGGACTCCAACTGAATATGAACCGGAGAATTGGGTGGAGGATTGGGAGGCTGGAGAAACAACTAAAAACGACTTGTAGGATTGGGGGGTCAGAGAAACAATGCTGGTGAGAGGGATCTCCTCCGGGCTACTGAGACTGAAACGGTGCAGTAGGACAAGCCTAAGAAAAAAAAAGAAGAAAAAGAGGCCGAGTCCAACTCCGGCTATGAACGGGGATGGGGACGAGGAGCTAGAGCCGCCGCAGCCCTCTTGAAAAAAAAAAGAGAACTAAGACTCACATGGGCTCTACCGATGACACGGGCCCTATTGAAACTGAGACTGAGAAGGGGCACACCCCTATTAACCCAGTGCAGTAGGACAATCAAAAGAAAAAAAAATGAAAAAGAGGCCAAGTCCGACTCCCACTCCGAGTCCGGATGGGGATGGGGATGCACCGTAGCTGGCTCAGAAAAAAAAAAAAAAAAGAAAAAAAGAGGCCTTAGGAGTAGCCACAGCCGTCTCAAACAATGGTTAGTGAGACTGAGATGGGACACGACTATGTCCGCAAACCTACTGAGGCTGAGATATCTCCGAGAACGATTGAAAGTCTTGTTGTCGAACTCAACAAGGGTCATGGTATTATAGAACAATTGAAAAAGGATCCGACAGCCAACCTCAACCCAAATCCTACTAGGACAGGAACCAACCCCATCAACACACAACAGCAGCCGCAGCCGTCTCGGAGAACTAATCGTCAAAAATCTGAAACTGAAACTGAGATCCAGAGTGTTCTTACTGGGTTACAAGTGCTATGGTATTATAGAAGGATTGAAAAAAGAACTGGCGGCGGCTCTCGCTCAACAAGCTCTTTACTATTTCTGTAGAAGAGATTTAGAGATTTAAGCTGAAGGTAGAATTTAAGATGCTGAAGAAGATTAGGTACAAGTATAGTGGGTGGTAAGTATTAGGGATTTTTCTATAGGGCTGAGGTTGAAAATGGTTAGGGATTAGGCATATGTTTATATGTTTCAGCCTAAAATTATCCAAAGATTTTTTGTCTGCTTTAAAATAAAAAATAATAATAAAAAAAAAGATATATATGAATTTGCATATAAAATATCAGCTTTAACTATTTGAACTTGATATTTTGGATCACGTTGATTTTCAAAATGTGCAAACTCTTGCAGAATTGTTTAAAAAGTAATGACAAAGACAACAAAAACAACCAATTACTATCTTATAACAGACAAATTTGACTTATTTTGTCTCTTCCAGTTTCTACTGCAACAACAGAGCGTGTATTTTCAAGTATGAAGATTGTGAAGATAATATTACGGTATAAAATGAAAGATGATTTTTTGGCTAGTTCATTGTCGATTTATATTGAGAAAGAATTTGTTCAAACCTTTTCTGAAGATTCAATCATTGATGAGTTTAAAGTGATGAAAAAATATAGAGTACAATTTAAAATTCCTAACTTAAATAATAGATAAGATATTGTAGCTATAACATGTAAAAATTTGAGATATTTTTTTAGTGCATTATTAATCAAGTTAAAGTTTTCTGTTATAATTGTTTATTTTGGTTGATTTGTTTATTTTTTTTAGTAAGAAGTGATTTCATTAAAAATAGAGCTATGAATCCCTAAAACAAAACAAATTCAATCAAGATTAACCTGGACAAGAATGACATAATAGAATGTACAGTTTCAGTCTCAAACTACACTAACCAACCCAATTTCACATGGCAAAAGCAACTCTTACTGTAAATGTGAGCTTCTTCAACATTGATTGATGTTTTTTACCAGCGATGTGAAAATTGGATGTCGTGTCACTATTGGACACCACATTACAAATGTTACATAATCGCACAACATTAGCTTCTACTCCTCCTTCTAACAATTTTCTTCTCTTTGTCTCCAAATCGTCAATCCGTACAACTACTGCCTTATTTTGGGTTTTTTTCAAGCATTGGAAGCTATCAACTTATCAGGATTCTTTTGTGGGCCAATGATATGTTTATCTACTGGAACTGAAGCAAAGATAGACAAAGTTCTAGGGGCAAGGGTGGCAACAGGTATGATGGGAGAATAAGATACAATGGTAAAAGTAAATATAGTTGTAGATTCTAGTGGTAGTTTTTAGAGAATTTTCTTGTGCTTATTTCCTAATTTATGTTGGTCGAGAACACCCTTGCTATTACAGTCAATTTGCAAAATTCACACCAAATATTTCTTGTTTGAGATTTAAGAGCTGGATTAGGTGCAAGTGGAGTTGTAGTAGCAATATAAGAAGTGGCTCCAAGCTGAACAATAGCCGCCCTACTCGCATTCTGATAACTGACCGATTATTGCAAGTATTACACAGTCACCAACGACAGCACATACGGCTGAGGCGGAGGCTGAAACAATGCATCATGAGAAACAACGCTGGGCAATTGATAAGGGACAACGAGGACACCCAAATTGGGGGTAGTATTAGGGTTAGGGTTTTGCTGTATCTCAGCCAGTTCGGCTTAATTCATAGCTATGGCAATTGATTTGCTACTAGGGTTAGTGTTAGGATTAGGTTGCATTTCAGCCAATTAGGGTTAGGGTTTTGCTGTTACAGCTCCATCTCAGTTCGAAAATTTTATACTTATTTTATTTATACATATCAAAAATATTATTTATATTTTAAAATTTTTATTTTTTTTCTCTTATATAAATTAAATCCTAGTTACGTCCCTACTTGCAAATATTCTCATTTTTGAATGATTTGAACTTGTCTCTTAGATCTAAGGCTGAATTAATCTTAGAAACTCCAATGCATCCTCATCAAATTGATAATTCATCTATTGTAATATGGAATCTATGGTACCGGTGAATATATCAATTCGATGATGATGTTCCAATGTAATAGGATTACCTTTACATACCCGGCCTCTATCTGATGAACGATGTTGGCATGTCAATTATACACATTTGTTGTAGTTTTTTCCCTACCTTAACCTTGATTTGAGCTTAATTTTGTCTAGTTAGTGCTTAATTTGTTTAATGAGACGGGGTGATTAAAATAAAACAAATTCAATCATTACAAATGTTGCATAATCTCTACCATAAGTTACACTTGTTTATTTGGATTGATTTATTTATTTTTTGTTAAGAAGTGATTTCATTAAAACTAGAGATACGAATCCCTAAAATAAAACAAATTCAATCAAGATTAACCTGGACAGGAATGACACAATAGAATGTACAGTTTCAGTCTCAACCTACATTAACCAACCCAATTTCACATGACAGAAGCAACTCTTACTGTAAATGTGAGCTTCTTCACCATTGTTTGATGTTTTTTTACTAGCGATGTGAAAATTGGATATCGTGTCACTGTTGCACACCACATTACAAATGTTGCATAATCGCACAACATTAGCTTCTGCTCCTCCTTCCAACAATTTTCTTCTCTTTGATTCCAAATCCTCAATCCGTACAGCTACTGCCTTATTTCATTTTTTTAAAGCATTGGAAGCTATCAACTTATCAGGATTCTTTTTATGGGCCAATGATAAGTATATCTATTCCAACTGAAGCAGAGACAAACAAAGGTCTAGGGGGCAAGGGTGGCAACATGTATGATGGGAGAATAAGATACAATGGTAAAAGTTAATATAGTTGTAGCTGCTGCTGGCAGTTTTCAAGATTTTTCTTGTGCTTATTTCCCAATTTATGTTGGTCAAGAACAACCTTACTATTACAGTCAATTTTGCAAACTTCACACCAAATATTTCTTATTTGAGATTGAAGAGTTGGATTAAGTGCAAGTGGAGTTGCAGTAGCAATATAAGATGTGGCTCCAAGCTGCACAACAGCAGTTGCCAAACTCGCATTCTGATAATACAATTCAGTCACCCTTGCGGCGGAGGATGAGTTTAAGGTTGTGTCTCATAGCTCAACGATTGTTGAGCGTATTACACGGTCACCTGCGACAGCTGAAACAATACACCATGAGGAACAATGTTGGGCAATTGGTAAGGGACGACGAGGACACCCAAATTGGGGGGTAGTATTAGGGTTAGGGTTTTGTTGCATCTTAGCCCATTCAGTGTAATTCATAGCTATGTCGATTGATTTGCTGTTAGGGTTAGGGTTAGGGTTAGGATTAGGTTGCATTTCAGCCAATTAGGGTTAGGGTTTTGCTGTTACAGCTCTATCTCAATTCGAAAATCTTAAACTTATTTTATTTATATATATCAAAAGTATTATATATATTTTAAAAAAAAAAAATTTCCTCTTATATAAATTAAATCCTGGTTACGTCCCTACTTGCAAATATTCTTATTGTTGAATAATTTGAAGTTGTTTCTTAGATCTAAGGCTGAACTTAATCTTAGAAACTCCAATGCATCCTCATCAAATTGATAATTCATCTATTGTAATATGGAATCTATTGTACCGGTATATATATCAATTCGATAATGATGTTCCAAGGTAATAGGATTACCTTTACGTACCCGACCTCTACCTGATGTACCATGTTAGCATGCCAATTATACACATTTGTTATAGTTCTTTTCCTACCTAAACATGCCAATTATACACATTTAATTCTATCTAGTTAGTGCTTCATTTGTTTAATGAAACGGGTGATTTATGAATTAAAAGAAATTAAGAAAAAAAGTATTGAGAAGTGCTTAAAATGACTTAAACTATGACCAAGACATACCATGGCTAAGTGACGTGAACAGAATTGAGCAACCTGCTTCATCTACTTGCCATTTACTTGCTGGAAACTCATGCAGAGATTACTTCACTATGAAGTCTTCTGCTCTTATCGGCTACCCATGTATTAAGATAATAGTTTTCTAGGGTTGGTCAATTTAGTCATGTGGGATTACTCAAAAAGATAGAAAGAGAAGCATCAGAAAAGGAGAAAACATAAAACACTTTATACGATATTTTGGTAAAAACAAAAAATCTTCCTCTTCTCTCTAGAGCTATATCAGACAAGGTTTTATTCACTTGGATAGGAGGAGACAGAAGACTTTTACTACTTATTTCAGATTTTTTTTTTTTTTTTTTTTATCTTTGATGAAAAGTTTTGTAAGAATGTCTTATATCTAAACACTTAGGGCATCTTTACTTTCCTTGAAATAAGAGAGTGGGTATTTAGTCCCCCATTTTCAGAGTTTTACTTTGATTGATAATTTATTTGTTCATTTCCCAGAGCCCGAGAGTATGCTGAAAATCATAAAGGTAAATAGTCCTCTCAAAAGGGAGTTGTTAAATACATATATGCGAATGGATGAGTTGAAGTTATAACTATATCCGGTACTTTGTTCTTCAAATTACATGTTATGCCATTAACAATTGTACGACTGAAATAATTTTTCCCACATTTCCTTCTTCATCCCGCCATTTCCAAAACTGTGCTGGCCAAATTATTAGGAAATTTTTGAAGACCTAAACTTTCCGCTAATTCTGCAGCATTATCTCGCGCACACAAAAATTTCAATTGGGGGTGATTTTTTATTTTTTTTTTTGTTGAAATTTGTTGTTATTTCCCTATAAATCTTTAGGCTTTCAGACTAAACAATTTTTCAAACTCCATCGCAGGAGCGATCTGGGGAGGTTGGTCATATTTCAACGTATTTGAGTAACCATCATTAAGATACGTCTTTCGGGTGCCCTAATTGTTGTATTTTTGTATGAGTTTCTTATTTGAGCATTTCGGAGATTTTGATATTCATTATTTCCTTGGATTCAGTTTTGTTTATAAAAATGTTTTCGTTGATTTGTATGAGGCAGTTGTTTCGACATGTTTATTGAAGTCTAAATCAATAACGTTCTAAGCAACTTTCTTACCGAATTTTATCTTTCGTAGGGTTGAGTTTGGTGCTCAGATTTCCAATTTATGTTAACAGTATTTGGTGATCCTAAGCAGTTGTTGAATTCACTTGAGAGAAATTAGATACATATTAACAAGATGAGAGCTAATAAATCATGTTGAATGGAAAGTATATGTATGAAGTAAATTTACAATGTCACTCCATCATTTGTCTAATTTAGGTTTGCATCAGCTGTATTGATGTTTGCCATATTTAAACGGCTTATATGTTTATTTGCACCTTCACTAAGTAATTTTTGTTATTCGTTGTATGGTTGCAATCAAATGCATTTTCAAATTGAAGGCCCCATTGGTATTTATGAAAATTATAGCGAATGCATGTTACGTTATGCACAATTCAGTTCGTTGAAACAAAGTTATTTGTCAAACTAGATGGTTGAAACATAGTTATTTGTCCTTGAGATTGTTACATGATGATTGATGATGATGGATAACTATAGCATGTTGCTGGTATAATATGTTCTATTCTTAATGTCATGTTTAGATGAACATTAGAAAGGTCTGTAATTTATTTTAGCTAAGTATGTATTGATTCTTTTGGTAGCATTTGAATTGTATTCACTCTTAATGCAAACACTATCAGCTCTGTACTTTGGAAGGGCCCTTATTACTGATTTGAATTACCTGCTTAAATTAAATATTTATTCCGTGTAAGGTTTGTATTAGTTAGTATGTATTTGTTCTTGGTTGAACCATTTGACCTGATGCATGAAACAGTTTCTTTTTCGGTAAGATCACATCTCCGTTTCATTTTAACAAGTAAAGAACTACATAATCTATACAAATACAATTGATGTGGCTAATTCACCAATTCTAAATTGTATATTAACATGTCAGCTTTGCAACATATAAAACAATACACTTAATTATTATTGGTAACTCAATCCATAATACAAATTAAAACATTACTTACTTAATCCTTGGAATGTCACTATTACAGCCGTCTAGATAAGAATACCCAAAGTTTACTTGATAATTTGAATACTAACACACATCCCAATGCTTGGATATAAAGGTAATTTTGTGTCCAACGATTGGTTTACAATCTACAAAACTACATACTGCACATGTTTGGACTAAATAATTATCCCACAATAATATTGTGTCCTACCCATCAAAAGAAAAAAGTGTCCTTGGTTAATTAGCCAATAATTTTACTGTTTCTTAACCAACCTTGATGGTTTAAAACCCAACAAAGTAAACACGTCCTTAAATTCTAGACAAGGTTTTCCCAATTTCATGTTTAAGATTTGTGAGATTTAAGTGTTTTATAGCTTTTAATTCATGATATATTGCTTACTGCTGATTTACACGATTATTGCATGTTTGTTGGTGGTAGATTAGGCCAGGTTTATCATCGTTAAATATTGCATACCAATCTCACGTTTTAAGTTGATCCGTAATCCTCAATGTTAGTCGTGACCATGGATTAATCATCACTAGAGTGTACTTTTATATGCTTGATTTGTGTTGGTGCGTTTGCACACTATTTTAAATGATACGAACTTGCAAGTTCATTGGCTAGGATTGGTGTCATTTTCATGCTTTAATGATGCCTTTAAATTAAATCTTGAGATGCTGTCTACGAGGTTGTTTATGAATTAAGGAGTTGATTCCAGATGGCAGCTTAATAAGTGATTAAGTTAGAAATGATGAGGTTGTTAGAGCTTATTGCGGCTATAGCCAATCTATCGTAGGATTAAGATCTTACTATTGTATCGATAATTGAATCAAAAGCATGAATCGAGAGAATCCCTTGACTAGAGTTCTATTTCCCTATTTCTTTAAGTTTATGTTCTCTTTTTTGTTATTTAAATTCAATTTATTCTCTATTTTTCTGCACTTCAACTATTTCGTTAACCTCCCCCTTGTTTTTGTTGCTTGTTTGCTTAGTTATCGAGAATTAATAGAACCACCGAATCCCTGTGAGATCAACCCTTTACCACTATATGCAATTTGTTGTGTTTAGTAGTTTAAAATTTATTATTGGTGGATTCGGCACCCATCATACGATAAACATTGATGTCGGGGATGACTATCTCATGTTTCTCACAAAATATCTTCACTTTATCAAACTGCCCATCCCAACCATTCTCACTAAAAATTTGAACAAGTTTATTCGTACTAACAACAACATCCATTGCATTCAAAATATCCTGAGTCTTGCATTGAAAATTTCTACAAAGATCACAGTTATTCCCAATAATTCAACCATAAAATATAAGATGAATACAAATTCAAAATTTGTCATAAGGTCCATCAGTTGTCGCTCTGAGAGATAAACCAGATTTGTCATTTATAATCTCACTCAAAGCATGAAGACTAGGATCCGACATATTAAGTAAACTAATGCGAGATTTTAAGTGAGAACCCCATCGTGTATCACATGCACGTTATATGGTACCAACTTGATTTTTCCCTCTCCCGGTTTCAAATTCACCATTTGAGACCATCTCTATAATCCAAATAACGTTAGTAATTTGTAGTTGATCATGACATTTTTAACAAGAATCAAGTTAGTTCACATTAACAATCAAGTGTTGAAATAAATGTTCAATCGGTATTACATTTTGAGCAGTTGATACTAAAATTAATTGCAATCGGTGAGCAAAGCAATTGACATAGTATGCAAGATGAGTAATAATTCAAAAAAAGAGTTTGTAGACCATTTCATTCTCCTCGCATATTGCTAGCACCATTATCGCCTTAGCCTCGAATATTTTGCATGAGTAGATTCCAATAGGAAAGAACATTAGATATCTCATTTTTTAAATCAATAACCTTATTATCCTCCACATCAAAAAATATTTTCCAAACATAACATTTTTTATCTACAAACCTAAAAACTATGAAATTTACTCTCTTTTTTATTGATTTTGAGATTCATCAACAATAAGACAATATTTAGCATTATCGGTTTCTTTCCTTATGAATTTTTGAACTCGATTGTTATAAAGAGATAAGATCTTATTTTGAATTACACGAGATATATAAATAATATTTTTTGAAGCATTTTTCAAAATAGTTGATCTTACCTCATCATTGTAAGAAATTGTGTGCTTAATGATTTTAATGAAATTGCCACGATTATACAACTCTAAACTTTCATCTCGACTTCTAAAGACAATATCTTAAAATACACATAATTTTGCAACATCCATTAAAACCTCGAGACTCAAAAATTCTTGAAAATTCGTTCTGAGAACTCTTTTTCTGTAATCCTCCGAATTTGCTGCAATTGGTTCATTAAATCATGATAATGACCAACAACTCTATCACGAAAAAAATTTGTACTATTTCCTTCAGAAATGAGCCATTTTTTCCACCATTTTTATCTTTATCATAAATGTGTTAATATTACTCTAATAGCAATAATTGTTTAAATTAGATAATTATTAAAATCCACACCCTTTTTCATAATATTTTTTTTCCATTCATTAGCTACATTTACAATAATCCAACATTGTGTAATTCTATTGAAAACGAACACTATAATAGTATAATGTACCAACAAAGTTGGCCTTTTCAGGTATATAAAAATTTCTTCTTCGTTAAATTTGTTTTATAAATAATTTGGGGCCCTCCCATTAGGCCATTACAGAAAAAAAAAAACACTAAGGCTGGCTCAGTGTAATGAAATATTAAAAGCCCATCAGTCCGGCCCATTAATCCCAAAACCAAAAAATTAAAGAGAGTTTAATAAGGAAGGCCCAATGTAATGAAAATATTAAAAAAGCCCATCAACCTGGCCCAACAATGCAAAAGTAAAAATATGTTGCGGTGAACGTGGATCGAACACGTGACCTTCAGATCTTCAGTCTGACGCTCTCCCAACTGAGCTATCCCCGCTATGTTGACTCTTTTGAATTTAGACACAATATATTATATATATATATAAACTACATGTAATACACCATTCTGATGATTCGTCAATTTTTGAAGTTTAATTTCAGAGAATATTTATATTCAATTTACATATAGATTCGATTTGTTCAAGTTACATAAAAATATACGAATATTATATCCCTAATTAACCTTCAATTAAACATAAATATATAGTGGCAAATGATCGGAGATGGTACAAGAAAATCAAGATAATTGTTATAAATTATACTTTCATGGGGCACCAAAATCTTCAATTTGCTGCTTAGCTGCAGAGAACATAAACTACGGCTTTCCATCAAGGATTTCGAATTTGGGTATTCATCCGTTGGATACATTTACCAACGCCAACGAGGGAAATTCTTGGCTGAGCCGGGTGTGGGTCCCGATCCCTACACCCGGCTCTAACAGGTAAATAAAAAAATATTAAAAAAAAAATATTTTTTTATTCACCTTATTAGAGCCGGGTGTAGGGATCGGGGCCCACACCCGGCTCACCTAAGAATTTTCCCGCCAACAATAACAATATATCGTCAATACCCAAATGATTCAAGCGTTCAATTAATGTAAAAAAGACGTCAATTTTGACTACTAAGAAAAATCCTAAATTGGTGAAGTAAAAAATAACTCCCCGTAAATTAATTAGCAAAGATTTTCATAGTTCCATATCATGTTATGTCGTGTCCGGGTTATCGTATCCGTATATCATAGATCACAACTCATAACTTTTTAAATTTTCCCAAAAAGACAATTAAGTGGGAATTTTGATCACAACTTTATGTTGCGAACGAGATCTAATATTGAGACAAGCATGCATGTGGGATGCCTAAATTATTATACAACCTTGGGGAGTGAAAAGAAATTTGTTTTTCAATTGGGGAGTGAATAGGAACTTTTTCAAAATTGGGAAATGACAAGGAAATTCAGTTTACATTTTGGGATTTTTGAGGAATTGTCCGTATTAATTACTAATGTACATTAAACATTTTTTTTAATGAAGGAAACAACATGCTTTAACGTTCACCTTTTGTGTCTTTTTTCCTTCTTTTGAGAAATTAATTATACGTAGTCTTACAATTTCCTTCATTCTGTTCTCACTTATATATCATCAAGGCATCATGTCATGTGCTTGGGAGTGCCTTCCACTACCAAAACTTCAAGATTATGTATTGTAAATATTTAGGGAAAAACAAATTTTGTCATTCGAATATTAGACGTTTTTATATTTTCATATTCAAACTAAATTGTGTTATATAACTTTATTCTTAATTATTTTGCTTTTTCTGTAAATATTTTCGGTTAACTTTTAGTGGTTTCGGTAGATTTTTTGATTTTTTGATGGATTTTTTTGTGGTTTCAATGGCATGAATAATAAATACTTAATGTGCACCCAACTTAGTAAAGATAAATATTTCATTCTATGACTTAGTAAATAGTAAGGACAATTTTTTATTTACCCTTATTAAAGCTACGTGCACATCAAGTGTTTAATGTTCAGGTTACTAAAACTATCAAAAAATCAGCTAGATGCAAAGTATGAATGGTAATACGCAACAAAACTTAATTTAGGTATGAATATTTAAAAACGTTTATAGATTGGATGACGAAATTTTTTATTCCAAATATTTATGATCTTATTTTTACATACATATAAGTTCTTTTTTTTTTTTTTTTTTTTTAAATTAAACACACACGTTCAAGTGAGATTCAAACCCGGGATATTATCCTTAAAAATGAACTCATTAACTACCTGGATCAATTCCTATGGGCTACATACATTTTTTTGGTCAGTCTATTGGCTACATACATAAAAGTTCTTAAATTTTATTTATTTTTTCCATACACGGATACCCAAGCTGGATTCACATCCGAGACATTGCCCTGGAGAATAAATTCATTCACCACTTAAATCAATCTCTGTTGGCATAAAAGTTCTTAAAATTTGGTTACATTCCAGATCACTTAAATCACTGCATTGTAGAGGTATGAAAAATATCATTGTTTGAACCTTGAATCCTTTTTATGAAATTTAATCTTTTAAATTGAACTACTAAAATATAAAGTTCTTTTTAGTGATAATGATTTTGTATCTAAATACTTAAATACAAAATCTTTAATTAATATCAAAACATAAAATCGTTAAACTCATAACATAAAATAGTTAGAGAGCGTTTGATATATCAGATTAGGCTCATTTAGGCCATTTAAGTTTAGTTAATTTTCTGTTTGATATCACCTATTAAATCTCGCCAACCCGAAAAAGTTAATCTTCGACCCGGAGTAATCTGCGCACTTCATAGAGATTAAGTTCTCAAATAAATCTTAGGGGAGGATGTGTGTTTAGCACGGATTAACTCCTATCTTGAGGTCTTTGACTTTTGGACTCTTTTTTTTCTATTTATTGACATATTATATCTTAAGTCTCCTTTTATTTTATGATAAATATTTTTTTTATTTATCTTTTTTTACCACTTACATCTTATTTTTTTATTTATCTTTTAACAGGTTTTTTCTCACTATACTTCAAGTTTTCTGTATTATTTTCTTTTATTCTTTCCGCATATTTTTTAATTCCTATCTTATATTATTTTTTATTAATGTCATATTATATTATTTTATTTATTTATTTATTTATAATTATATTAAAGATAATTAAGAATAATTATTAATATAAAAATTTTAATTAAATATATATTAATATAATAATATTTTTTTATTTGCATACACATAAACTGTGCAGGATTACTAGTTTGTATTGTACATGGGCATCATATTGGAGGGAAATATGTTATGTAATAGTTTTTCCTCAAAAATAAACTTTTATTTTAGCTCTGATTTTCTGTAATTAATTCTACGCACAATACTAATCTTGGATATCAAACAGAATAATAAGTGAAATTAAATACAACTAAATTTATGAATTGAATGTATCAAACACAAAATTAACTTCGTGTAAAAATACTTAATTTCACTTAATTCCCCACAAACAGATTAAGTGAAATTGGATAATCTACATTATCAAACGCTCTCTTAAACTATTACTCGATGGTGTAAGTTTGTATAATATACTTTAATTTCTCCATAACATAAATGATTGTGATTTATTTGAAAGCTAATAGATTCTGCGACAATTGCAAGAAGAATCCCAAATTATTAATGCGGGGAAGCATAGAATTCCCAATTATGCTGATATAAAATACCATTTTTTTTACCCGATATGGTTTAATCGCATAGAATTCCACTAGAAATGTTCTGTCCACACACAACTTAGATGTGATCAACATATGCTTATGCATATTAAATTCCAAATCTAGAAACTTTTGATGCATGCTACCATTTAATTAAGATCACACCACCGCAAATCATTTTCTTTCTACACATTAACACGGTTTCGAGCTGTGTTGATTCGAATCTATTTATTTCGGAATATGTTATTTCATATAGATTTTATTGAGTTTATTAATCAATTATACATTTTTTTTTTTTTGTTTAATAATATAAATGTTTGAGAAAATCTTAATTTTGGTTCTCTAAAAATAACTTTTTTTGATTTTGGTTATAACTTTTTAGGTTTTTTCACATTGTATCATTTTTAATTTCACATTTCTCAATTTTCGTTCTTTGACTAACAATCATTAAAAAATAGACGGAAAAAGTCACGTGCAATGCATGCGGCCTGAGTTTATGGTTTTAGCGGAAAAATCGCATGTGAGAGGCACACGATTAAAGCCCGAATCTGAAATTACAAAGGTAGAAGTAAAAACTCCACAAGGTTAAATTTAAGAAATCTCGTGCACTTGTTAGTTTTTCACTTATTTGCCAGAAAAATGGGCTAAAAAAATTAAGTAATATGGGCCATGTGCATGCACGTGACTTTTCCGTCAGTATTTTAACGTTTGACAGCCAAAGGATTAAAATTAAGAAATGTGAAATAAAAAGGGGTGCAACTTGAAAAAAAGTTAAAAAGCTAGTATCAAAATCGGAGATAGATATTTTTAGAGGACCAAAATTGAAAATTTTCCTAAATGCTTATATTTACGCAAGAAATATAAATTAGTTATATCTGCTTATCTATTTATTTCCATAATTCTGAAGGCATTTTGGTCTAAATATTTGATTAAGGGGGTGAAATATTACATTTGGTAGTTTAGGGGTAGTTGAGATTTAAACTGTGTGCAAAGTGTATTTTACGCTTTTTATATAGATATCTCAACCGCTATGAAGTGGACAAAATTTGGAATTTAATTTTAACCCTCGCAAATTTTGGAAATATAATATCCATACCGTGACAACCAACTATAGATATATTAATGGAGTCAACAATAATAAGATTATTTTAGCTTAAATAGTAAAAAGTAAATAAAATACATATATAATTCATTCAACCACTGTTATTTTAATGCAACATGTACAAGAGCTAACGTCACTCCTAACAAACTTTTTCGGTTATAATAATGGCTGTTTAAATGAATTGAATCCGAATTACTAAAATGTAAGATTTTTATTTAAATATAAAATTCTTTTTATTAATAGTAGTTGACTAGTTGTGTACTGTAAAATTCGAACATAAAACTTTTAATTAAGTTAACATAATAACCAGCCGCTAAACTTAACTATATTTGCTTAAGAAATACTTAGATCGCATGATAGACACCTTTTTTTTTTCTTTTTTTTTTTTTTCTATTTTCTAATATACGGATATTCAAGTGGAATTTAAATCTAAAATATTACCCTAGAGAGTGAACCCATTAATTATTTGGATCAACCTGTATAGACCAATGATAGACACTTTAGGAAATTTTTTTTGACTTAATCTGCGGAGGAGATTAGCAAATAATGACCTTTTTCAAAGACTTCTTTCCACCTTTAAATAGATTTTGACCTTTTAAGTAAACCAAGATATGTTATGAAGGCACCAAATGCGCCTTGGGTAAGACCGTAAGAGCATGTAGCTGGGCTCGTTTACTAGGGCATTTAACGTATAGTAAGAAATTTTAGCCTACAGTTAATAATGTTTACTTCGGCATTGTTAGAGTCCGGCTTCAACCATCCATCCTTGTATTACTATGGCTTGTGGATAGGCATTTTAACATACCAAAAAAGTAGTGCTTAGTTAACATATTGCATTTATTGCTCCAAAATATTACCATTCTGTCCTAAAGATGATTGAATTTACGTCAAATGCCATTCCCATTTTTCAGTGACTCGACTAAATTTAGAAAGATTGCCTCCCTCTTTTTTTTTTCCCCTCAATTGTTCAACAAATTATTTCTCTAATTTTTCAACTTGAAAAAAAAAAATCTTATTTGCATGTCTTTAACCATCATCGGTTCGAGCCTTATTGGGATAGTTGGAAAACCAATTGATCTTAAAAAAATATATATATATAAATAAATATAAATAAAAATCTATCTTTTGAGTTCAAGCCTTTTTTTTTTTTGGCCCTAAAATTCTATTGCCAAAATTGGAAGAAATCAGATTTTTTTTTTTTTTTTTTTTTTTTTTTTGAATTTGAATGAATCAACTAAGAACAGATCTTATAATTATCTTTTTAAAATTAAAATTCTAAGTTTACTCGATATTTTACTCATCACTTTAAAATTGTAACAAACACGATGGATTTCCACAAAGAACTTCTGTTCCATTTTAAAATTTTTAATATTATATATATATATATATATATATATATATATATATATTTATATAGATTACATGACATACCATTATTATTTAAAATTCTTAATAGTGTTTGAGTTGTGACTTTCGAATATTTGAAATTTTTTATCATAAAGAAAGAATTCATTAGTAATTATTCAAAATTTATCCATTTATTATGTACACGTGAGTATAAGTATAGAGAAAATAATTGGGAAGGATAATTTCGACTTTTCTATCTATTTTGATGGTTTGTAGATTGTGAAGTAAACAACTCTATTTTTTAAATTAGATAACAACTCATTTAAAATGTAAAAATAAACACTGTGCTATTAAGAGAATCAATTCTTTACTAATTTGAATAGCTAGAACAAAAACCACCATAAAAAGTGAAGTAAACCCCTCCTAACTTGTTAAACATTTTCCTTTTTTTTTTTTTTTTGGGGGGTTTATTTCACTATATTAACGTTAATTCTAACCAAAACCTATCTCAGTTAAACTAATATAGTTAAGGAACGAGTGTTTTACACCTATCGTGTGATTAGTAAGAGATTTAAATACAATAACATTGAGAGCCGAGAGGCGAGTTTAGTTCGAAATAAAATTTTCCCTATATTAATATCTCTTATAATGACATTTCTTTATTTAATTTAGGTAATTTTATGGTATTGTCCCTTACAAGTTACCCCAACTGTCACGGGAATTGAAACTCACGCGCAAAAGGAGCAAGCTAATGTTTCGTGTATTTATCTTTTAATATTTGAATGGGTGACTTTCCTTATCTATACTATTATATATTTGAAAACCATATTTGACTATTTGACTTTTTGTGCATTTTGATGATGTGGAATTTTGTGGTTATTTTGAGATTTTTAATCAAATAAAAAAATATGATTGGTTGGTTTTTATTTTATTATGAAAGTAAGTAATAACTAAGGAAAATAATTATATTTGGCAAGTTTGACTGAATGATATTTTCATATTTTGTGTTTTAGATTTTCAATAAATAGAAAAAATATAATTGACTTATTTTTATTTTGTATATTATTTTATCATGAAAATAAATAATAATTAAGAAAAATAATTATCTTTGACAAAATTCATAATGTACTTTTTTATATGTACCTTTTTTTTTATAATATCTAATTCTTAGAATTATTTTTAATATTTAAAAAGATTATTATTGGTAATTCCAAAATAAATCTTTTCTGATTTGATATAAATTCATTATTAATTATTTTATGAGATATAAATTAATTTTTATTTATACTAATCATCAATTATAAAATAAATTCAAGAGTTTTAATTGAGTGTCAATATAATTAATCTCTTAAAAACGAATTAATTATAGTTGCTTAAATGACTCAATCCAATTAATTAATTTTTTCAAAATTAAAGTTAATACTTAATAAATTTATATCTATATCTAAATCTAAATCTGTATCTATATATCTATATCTATATCTATATACTATAATATATAGGATGGGTGTGTTTGACCCTAATTGAATTAATTTTGACTAAATGGAACTTTCGGTTTTTTTTAGATTTTTAATTAAACTTAAAAATTATGATTGGTTAATGGTTATTAAATTAATTTATTTATTTAGAATTTTTATGAATTCCTTAATTTTTGAAAATTGTTCTTAATTAAAGTATCAATTTATGGTAAATTTATTTTTAATGCATAAATCTAGAAAAATATATTTTAATTTCAATTCAAATACAACTCATAAAATTAATTTCAAAACCCAAAACTCAAATGCAACTCATAAAATTTAAGATATTTTCTTTTTTTTTTTTTCCTTTTGAAAATACAACTAATTCATTGATTGATATTATTTCCCTTTTGAATATTTATAGGTGGCCATAATTGAACTTAATTAGGATAAAATATTTCCAGTTTTCCTTACTAATGAAATTAACCAAAATTATATAAAGATATTAATACTAAACCCTACCATTATTCATGACAAATTTTTTCTCATTCATATACAATTAGAGTTGTATATATGAAGAACTGACAACCCATTACCACAAAAGTTGGTTGGCTATTTCTCAGGCTCTCTCTCTAACGAGGAAGAATGGATATTGATTATTCATGAAAGTGTAGATTCTGTTAATTAATCAATCTGGTATAGATATCACTTCAATTCATATACAATTTGATTTGATTTATGTGAGATCATTTCTTGCTATTGAAATATACCTCTGCTCTTGCTTATATTTCTTATTTCAACTTTTAATCAACATAAGGGCTTTATTTCAATGGCATATAAAGTCCAGAACTTTAGATTAAACCCACGATTCTATATGTTATTGTACATAAATTTTCCAATAATGTTAAAGATAATTTAAAGTAGCATTCCTCAAATTCACATTAATACTCTTTATTTTTTCATTTAATTTATGTATCCCCATTGAAAATTTTCTATAGGTTTGGAGTATTTGCACCATGGTTGTGATACACCAATGATCCATTGAGATATCAATCTGCCAACATTTTGCTGACAAATGATCTTGAAGCATAAATACTATGGTTGCTAATATTATTTGGTGGGGTAATTTGCATCATATTCTATTTTTATTTATTTTGGTTAGCATTATTATTTGTATCGATCATGGTTGCACCATAGTTTGAAAATAATTTGAATATTTCTGTTAGAGATTTTATACTTAATTTTTTTTTTAAACTATAAAATTTCACCATTCTCTTCTCATATATCTTATTTAAAAGTTTGAACAATATTCATATCCCAACAATTTGTTTCTACTTATTAATTTACAGATTTTTTTAAATTTCAAGATACAACGACATCAGTAATGGTAAGACTCCAATTATATTCACACATAGAACGTTTGTTCTCTGATTGTATAATTATTTGGTATTTTTTAATGTGTAATAATAATAGGCGATTTCTCATTAATTACAATTTCTCTAATCTTTATATAAAATATTTTATATTTTTTTCATTAATAGTCTCTTGGTTCTTCTTCTTATTTTTTAGTTTATAATTTGTATCGATGTTCTTATATCAATATTATGGATGCTCAAGCACCTACAGAAGGTAATTTCATAAATAAAATATGTATATCATAATTTTTTTCTTCATCTTCTGATGAAGATACTTCCTTTTCAACTATGATGCATGGATACGGACACGGCGACACGGACACTACACGACACGGATGCGGCGACACGGATTTTTTCTTGAATTTCCCACGTAAGGAGTGCCGGACACGGTGTCCGACACGAGTGTCGGACACGACACGGTATGACACGACAAGGCAAAATAATATTTTTAGAAGTGTCCGTGCATCATAGCTTTTCAACTTTTGTTCAAGAACCAATTGTAAGAAGGTCTTTTATGAACCAAAAGGTAAGATTTTTTCCTTCCATATCCACGATGTATTTTCATTTCAATTTATGGTATTTATTTGTATACTAAATTTTATTTTTTTTTTCCTCTGTTTTGAGGTTTTGTTCAAGTTCCAGCAATGAGAAAGTAATTTTATACATATCTTAGATTAATGATAATTTATATATATATATATATATATATATATATATATATATATATATATATATATATATATATTTAGTATTATAGTTTTTTTTCCATTTTTTGATAGAGAAATACCTTATTGGTTCTTATGCTCAAGCACCTAACGTCAGAAGGTAATTTTTTATACATATTTTCGTTGAATGATAAAATATGTATTATTTATACATATTTTTGAAACTATAATTTTTTTCTCCATATCTTTAATTGGGAAATATTTTCTTTTGAAATTTTGTTCAAGTACGGATAGTGAAAAGGTATTTTATACATTGATTTGTTCAATGATAATTATGTATTTATATCTATGTATTTATCGTTATTAGCATATTACCCATGTGATCTTTATTTTTTGTCTCAAAATATTTATTATCATATTCGGTATTTATAATTTCATTACATTTGTATTTCAATTATTTCATTGATTAATTTATGGCGTACTAAGGATTTTATTATATTTACTATTTCTTCAATTTAAATAATTTACTTAAACATTAAATACATTATGTTTGTGTTAGTCATTTTTGTGTTATTTTGTATGTTTGATTTATATGTGTAATAATTAATCGACTAGAATTATATATTTTTATCTTTGTTATTAAATTTCGCGTAGTGAACTAATACATTTATATATTTATAGCTAATATTATAAATTAGATACTATATAATATTACCATGCATAGCACGGGACATACGCTAGTAACTTTTATAAAATATAACGATTGCCCCTATTTAGACACAATTTTGGAGGATATTTCATTTAATTTTTTAATAAAATTTTAGAGTGATTTCAGCCCACTGTGTTGCCATGATTTAGGCGTTTATAGGGCTTGCCTCCATGACTGATTAAAAACTAAATCTCTAGCCTTTTTTAATTGTGTAAAATTACCATGTACAGTATAAAAGTTTTTGATATGGTCTCATCAAATGATTTTATATTGTTATTTAATTTCCGCCTTAATAAAAAGATCCCAAGATATGGTATCAGAGCCTCGATCAATGTATTAAAGAGGATGAACAACAGCTTATAGCTGTAAAAAATAAATTAAAAAAGCTAATAACTTAAATTTATTGATTTTACAGGATGAGACCTCAAGGAGGAGGTAGAAATTCCTCTAATAGAGGAAGAGGAGGAAGAATTATTGCTCAATTTGGTAATCAAAAGCTAATAGCTGAGAATATTGCAAATATATCATCATCGTCCTCGAGTAATACACCAAAGGAGGATCCTTTATATAAGGAATTTTTGGAGTTTAAAGCCAAGCAGGAGAGTGATACTCAAAGTGCTCCATCCTATGCTAATATAGTAGGGGATGAAGAAATTGAGTCAGTTGATATGCTTTACGAGCAAAATCCCCACAAAGAGTTAATACTACTCTTAGAAGATAAAGATCTGAGATGGAAAGATAATATCTGGCATCTCATGCAAAGGTATTTAGATACCGCATCTTTTACTGCTGGTTCATATAAACAGCGAACTCATTTTGAGAATATACTCAAAGTCACAGGATCTTGTGAATTTGATCACTTTTATGCAGGAAGACAAACTAAAGTTTATAGCTTTAGTAAAGTTATTATTAAGCAAATCATATCTGCTGAAGAATGGGGAATAAGTACCCTCAGAGAAAGAGAATATAGTCTCCAGAATTCCCAAGTGAAAATAAAATTTAATTACTGGGATTATGTTGAAACCTTTAATAAAGCTTTTCTTTATCAAAATGAGCTTCATAAGCATTCATGGTTTTTTAAAATCTGTCCGAATGTTTATAATAAGGACATTCCAAACTAGTTATACCAATGGTGGCTCAGTTTTGGTCCTAGAGCGAAAATTACCAAGCTTTTGTAATTTCAAGTTTAGTTTGTAAACACTTTTCATATTGAGTAAAAATTTTGCAATCTTGCAAGACTGGTGTGCTACACAAAATAAGTAAGTTAATTTACTTTTCAAGTTTTTATTTTGATATCTGTTGTATTTTCGCCGCCTAATATGGCCGGCTAAATCCCATTGTGTTGAATAATATCATGTTATTGAAATCAATGGTCATGGCGGGATTTCCCTAAAAATAAAAAAATAAAAAATAAATAAAAAATTGACCACCATATTAAAAATTTTTTATTTCTGGGATGGTTAGAGTTAAAATAAGCAGAGATTAGGTTTAATACCGAAGTCTGGATTCGCCCACTGTGTTGCCATGATTTAGGCGTTTATAGGGCTTGCCTCCATGACTGGTTAAAAACTAAATCTTTAACCTGTTTTAATTGTGTAAAATTACCATGTACAGTATAAAAGTTTTTGATATGGTCTCACCAAATGATTTTATATTGTTATTTAATTTCCGCCTTAATAAAAAGATCCCAAGATATGTTTAAACATATTATTTATTAAACTATTTCATTAAGTGAACACGTTTAGTCATTATATGGTCTTAATGCACAGCTAATATTACATTTAAATGCACCCAAAAATTTTAATTTAATTTTAATTTGTATAAATACTCATTTTTTGCCCGTTAAGTACCTGTTCTATCTAAAATTCTGAACTGATCGAATAGATTTTTGACATCATTTAGGCTTAATAAACAAAAGCATCGGAAGAATGCACCACAACTAAGTGATAAGTTGTAATGTATGTGCATTATTTAAAATATAAATTTTTTTCATCGTGTTGAATATTTCTAATATAAAATTTTTAGAAAAAACATGTTGATATATTTATATTGTATTGTATCTATATCAGCAAATCGTAATTAATAAAATTAAAAATCAAATTTCTTTTATCAAGAAGGAAAAGATTACGAAGCTTAAAAGATTCAATTAAAAATATATGTATTGAAATAGGGAGTTAAAAGTTTTGAAATATTCATATTTTTGTCTCTCTAATAAAAAACTCTCTATCTTAAATTTTGATTTCGTCCTAATTTTTTTTTTTTTTTTATATATCTTTAAATGAATTTGAATTTAAGTCCTTGTTCTAAAGAAAATCACTTGAATTAACTTTGATTGACTCCGATTTTGTCCCATTAAATTAATTTTATACCGTATTTGACATTTGAAAGAATCGTAAGTATATAAAGGTAAATTTAATAAAAAAAATTAATTCTATATATATATATATATATATATATAAAAAGAAACATAATCATGAATTGATCTCCTCAAACATTAATCTTGAAGGAAAATGGAAACAGAAAAGCATGTGACATGGGTGATGGGACTCGCATGTCTGAATGGAGAAGAGAATTGTTGACAATTACAGCCAAAGCTTCCTTTTTACACCGCCATTTTCGTTCCATTCCAGCCGATGCAAAATATTTTCAAATCAGTCACTGTAAAACTGCTGTAAGAACTGTTAGAAATTCAGAATCATTCCTGGGGAGGGGAAGAAATGCTCTTCCTGATTAATATAATCTTAATTCTTGCTTTTGTCATTTTCTCTTTAATTTGAACGTGGCCATTGCATAAAGATCCCATAAAGCAAACGCCTTCATTTTCATTTTTCATTTTTCTTTTGAGGTGGGAGAGAGAGAGAGGCCTATATTATTTTCACAGGGTCACACTCGTCTGTCGGACCCCCACCCTACCCCAGAAGGGGAAACACGATTTACTACTTAAACGAAGTGGAAGTGAAGTTTTGAAATCTGGGTTTGGATCAGAAAGGTGAAATCTTGTGTGTGTTTGAAGAGAGAAAGGAGAATGGTGTTCATAACGGAAGAATTGATCCAACAGTTTGAAACCCTAATGGGAAAAGGTGAGTTTCTGTGTTTCATACTTTCATTTGCTGAATGGCGGTTTTCCTTTGCTGCCATTTTGCCGATCGTTGGATCTGCCGCCTGCTGCTGATAGTTTGGTGCTCTCTTTGCAGTTGATGAAGCACTGAAGAAAACTTTCCAGGTTTGGCACTGTTGCTGATCTGTTTCCTGTTTTTGCGTGGATGTTGGGGAAAATGTTGATCTTGATGAAGTCAATTTTTGATCTGTTTAGATTTTGTGATTTTGGGGTGGTCAATGTTGGGTCAAATTGCTGCTTGAAATCCTTGTTTGTACTTTTCTGGGAAATTTATGTGTTTTGTTAGTCAACTGGAGTAGGCAGTGAAGGAACTGGGAAAATTGGTTGACGTCTGAGGAAATTTGGGGCTGAGTAACTTACTTGATTTATCTGGTATATTTGACATTTAAGAAATTTGGTCATGTTTTGCTGTGGTTCACTCATCTGGGAAGCGAATAGATGATTTCACGAACTCATCAGATTAGGTGGGGTCGAAATCGATGAGTCAAAGTCGGTACATAATCAGAAATTTGTGGGAAAGAAATTTAGCTGTTGAACAAGATTTGTTTAGTTGTATGTGTGTGTATGTAATCCTTATTAGTTTTGTTCTGATTTGCAGAATATACATAATGGCTACGAAAGGGAAAATTTGGTGCGGTTTCTCAAAGCGAGGGATGGAAACATCTCGAATGCACATAAAATGGTTCGTTGCAGTTGATTATATTCCTTTTTCATGTATCTCTTTCTCGATTTTTTTCTTAATGAATCCTTATCTTTTCAGCTTCTTGATTGTTTGAACTGGAGGATACAGAATGAAATTGACAACATACTGGCAGTAAGTTTTTCGGATTAGTTTCTTTTTGAGCATATATTTAGTTTTCTTTTTCAAAATTTACAATCGCCATTCGGTGTCGACTGCCAGCACCATTATCATTTTATCTATACATCGGCTCTTTTAAGTTTTGCCACTTTTTCCAGTTCCAAGATATGTTGTGGTTCTTTTTCAACTGTATGGCCCTTTTTTTTAAACTTTTCATTGTTATCTTTTTGGAGTTGTGTTTTACTTTTAGTGTAACTGGTTGCTTTTGCAGAAGCCAATTAACCCAAGCGAACAGTATAGAGCAATACGAGATTCTCAGCTTACTGGAATGTCTGGATACTCGAAAGAGGTACTTTGAAGAAATTTAGTAATTAGAAGTGGGAAAATTACACTGACATTTCTGAGATTTGGCCTAAATACACAAGCTTAGCAGTAATTTACATTACATTTGGATTGATGAATTTCGATGACACCACATCTAATTTTCTATGAATACCCTATTTTAGCCCTGACCCTTACTAGTCAATATTTGACTTTAAATTCATGACTTTAATATGTGCATTAGGCCATATCTTAGGGCTTCCCAAGGGAAGTTTTTGTACTTTTTTAAACCTCATGGGAAGTTTGTGTAATTAGATCAAACCTCAAGGTATACCAGTGCAATTGTCCAATTTATTCAATCTTGCTTTCCAAAGCAATGTGAATCTCAGTGAACTTCTTTTAGGGTCTTCCTGTAATTGCTGTTGGTGTAGGGCGCAGCACATATGACAAAGCATCGGTAAGATATCGATAAATTTTGGGTCTTCTTTACAAGATATTATTACTTCAATCTGTTTTCTGGATCTGCGAACACATTGTTTCCATTGCAGAATTGTTAGGACATAACAAATATATTTTGTAAATATGTTTGACTCATGGTGGTTGTAGAAAAAATATTTCATTATCACTCATGCTCTCTGATATTTGTCTTTTCGAGTTCAGATCCACTCCTATGTTCAGTCACATATTCAAATGAACGAATACAGGGATCGTGTGATATTGGTGAGCTTCAATACTTCCATAATACAGTCAATGTGAAAAGATGAGTTCTTGCAATAGATTTGTGACTTGCTTTGATTTGTCTATGTAGCCCGCTGCAACAAAAAGGTATGGTCGGTACATAGGCACATGCATAAAGGTTCTGGACATGACGGGCCTAAAGATTTCCGCATTGAATCAAATCAAGGTATTTCTTCATACTTCACGTCCTTTAAAACTATCCATGTTGTTAGCTTATCAATTTATTACTTTTGGATGCAGTTGTTGTCCGTAATATCCACTATTGATGACCTGAATTATCCTGAGAAGACGGAAACTTATTACATAGTCAATGCCCCATATATATTTTCTGCGTGTTGGAAGGTTTGACATCTCTGCATATGGCATTCGCAAAATTTGCATATGAATGTCATCATCCAACAATTTATGTTGTACTTGCTTCTCTTCCAGGTTGTTAAACCGCTTTTGCAAGAGAGAACAAGGAAAAAAGTGCAGGTTCTTTCAGGCTCTGGAAAAGATGAGTTATTGAAGGTAGGAATTATTCTAGTTCGTATTTTCCGGCTGGAAGTATTCTTTGCATTGTATTTTGTTTCTGCGCGTTCATGATGAAGTTTCAATATATTAACCAAGCTATAGCAAAATGTGCATTAAAACTAAAGGACAAGCAGACTGCACCTGCAAAGCATGTGCAGATTTGATCTTAAAAGGGTAGTTGGGAAACAAACTTTTTTTTTTGGGGTAATACACTTGCATATCATGAGGTTTTGGCGTAATTACATTAACTTCCCCTGATGTCCTGAACTTGGAAATTACAAAAACTTCCCTTGGCATACCTAAAGTTTGGCCAAACTCATGCCACTATAATTATATTTATGCATTTAAGTCAAATATTGACCAGTACATACCAAGATAAATAATATGGTATTCATAAGCAAATAGAAAGGATGGTTCAAAAAAGAAAAAAAAGAGAGAGAGAGGATGTCACCGAAATTCATGGATCTAGATGTAATGGAAATTCTTTAATTGGGGAGTCTTTTGTAATTTATTTTCGTTATATGTGTAATTAAGCCAAACCTCAAGGTATGTCGGTGTAATATTCCTTCTTTTTAATATGCATTTTTTGAAACTATACTTCCGACTCCGTACACTTATGACAGATATACATCATATACATGCAGATTATGGATTACGAGTCCCTCCCACATTTTTGTAGAAAAGAAGGGTCGGGATCATCTCGATATTCAAGAGATGGAACAGTTATCAATTGTTTTTCCCTTGACCATCACTTCCATCAGGAGCTGTATAACTATGTTAAGGATCAAGCTGCCCTATCTAGGCCCGCTGCACCAATCAGACACGGTTCGTTCCATGTGGATTTTCCGGAGCCCGATCCAGAAGATGTGAAAATTGCTCAAACTATAGAATCCGAGTTCAAAAAACTCGGGAACCAGAATGGCCTTACAGATTCATTACACGAGCTTAAGATTAATGGTGACCGTCAATAGAACACCTTCTTTAATCCTGGCTTAGGAACTTCTCGTTCCTGGATCGTGTAGCGGAGCGCTTGCATGATCTTGTTGCAGGTTTTGTGGCTGGGTTGAGGTTTGAATTTGACTGGTTCTGTGGGATGTAATGTTATAACTTTGGAATTCTTTGGAAATCTAAGTGGAATTATGAAGTATGTAGTTTGTAATTTATCCAAGCTCAAGTCATATTGTTCATCATTTATATTGCTTCCACTATTTAATAAAGCACCGGACCCAAAAAGTTACTAAATTCGGGTTTAGCTTTTCATTTTAATGCTATGAAATTCCTCTCTTTCTAGTATATTCAGTTCTACGATGCACGGGCACGTCACCAACATGACATTGATACGATGATACTATTATGATTAAACATGACATTGATACGATGATACTAATATGATTAGCCTGACATGATATTAAACACTATAAAATAATATTTTTAAAAATATCCGTACATCATAGCTTTAGTTCCATTCATATCATATGTACAAGAATATTCAAATTGTAGACTAATTTTGGTGGCAAACTAGAAACTCTTATTCCTTCTATATTTCTTACCAAAAACATCACTATCCTTCACTAAAACAGTTGAAAACAAAGAAGAAAAACAGAGAAATACACATAATAAAAAATCAATCTTTTCTCTTTTTTTTTTTTCCTTCCAAATATGCACAAAAGCAAAACAAGTTCTCATGACCAAGAAGGCTTCTCAGCAGACAAGTAAGAAAGCGAATTGCCCTCGACTTGGTTCTTATTCTTGTGAAACAAATTGCTCAGACTAGGCATGAGTGCTTTCTTGGTTTTAACTTTTTCCAGGTTTCGTGTTTCCACGGCTTTCTCTGGGGGCTTCGGTTTTTGGATTCGGTAATTCACGGGAGACGATGATTCAAGTGACTTCTCTGTTTCTGCAAGAATTCTGGAAGCTGCTTCTGTGGCTTTCTTCTGCTCCCTTTCCCTCCATCTTCTAAGTTCTCCCTCAACAGCTTTTTTAGCTGCCTCAGACATCTCAGCTTTCTTCAAAGCCTCCTTCGTTGCAGCTTTCATATCCTCAATCTCCTTCTGTGTAGCCTCCAATCTCTTCATGGCCTCGCTTTCACTGGCTTTGACAGCTTCAACTTGAGCCATTGCAGCTGCAACTTTCATCTCAGCTAACTTTTCAGATTCTTCAGCTTTTCGGCTTAAAGATTCGTATTCCTCTTTTGATATTGTGATGTGGGCCCCAATCTCGGAAGTTGAGGAGCGTGCAGCATCAGTTTTCTCAGAAAGCATCTGAATCTGACTGAGTGCTTTCGCCTCGGCTGCTTTTGCTTCTTCAACTTCATGCATTGCAACACTCAGTTTCTTTTCAGCTTCTTCCAGCTCGATTCTCGCAACTTCTGCTTCTTTCCTAAGATCCTTGGCTCTTAGCTTCATCTCCTCGGCTTCACGCTTCGCGTTCTGACTCTCCAATGCCAGCTGGCGAATCGTGGCAATCATTTCATCAGAAGCACCTCTTGCTTTGGCTTCTTCTGCAATAGCTTTTTCAAGCTCAGATTTAGCTTTTCTCAGCTTCACGTGAAGATTACCAGCAACTGATTCAGTTTCTGCTTCCTTTTCCTTCAATTTGAAATGTTCTTTTTTCATTTTATCTAATTCTAATTTAAGGGTCTCGATGAGGCTTCTCAAAGAATTCTCCTCTTCTGCTACTTTAACAAGTGACTCTTTAGCATCATCAAGCTCAGAAGTAACTTTCTTCACAGAATCAAGATCCTTAGCCCTTCTATTCTCTATCTCATCTCTAACAGCTTCAATCTCTGACAAAGTCTCCCTCAATTGAGTCTCTAGATTCATCATTAATGCAGGATCGACATCTTTCTTCAAAACAAGCAGCTTTTTAACTAACTCTTCGAGTTTGGCTTTATACAGCTGCTTCTGCTTCTCTTTTTCAGCACACGTCATTATTTCTTCTTCTCTCGCTTTCACACTAGCAAGCTCAACTTCCTGAACAGAGTCATGTAAAGTAGCGATTTCTTTGGATAGCTCATCAACTCTTTCCATGTTTATTTTGGCAGCTTTTTCAGCTTCCGCAGTTTGTTTGGCAGCAGTATTTTTTACTTCCATGGATGCATCATATTCTTGATGAATTTTCCTTAGCTCCTGTTTTGCTGCATCAAGTTGAGTGACAGCACTCATATAATCGATTCTGTAAGCTTCTGGCTCAATATCTGAAGAGCCATTATTGACTCGCAAAAACTGCTTTGCTTGATGCTTAGCTGCTTCTGTGGCCTTAATTGCTGAATCTTTGGACTCAATAACAGCTTTCAGCTTCTGTGTTAGCTCTTCCACTGTCCTCTTAGCTATCTCAAGCTCTATTAAAGCCTCAGATTTTGTAGTCTCGGCATATTTTAATCGTTCGGTCAATTTATTCAACTCTTTCTGAGCCAAATGGAGCTGTGTCTCTTTTGCCAGCACTCTCTGGAACAAAGAAAATGAGGCAGCATTATTAGATGGTAACACTATAAACTATATCATGCATACTGCAAACAGATGTTCACAAAATCTATGCATTTTAAACAAAATGGTAAAAACTGTACTAATAAAGTAACACGGGATAATTACACTCACGTACCCTGAGGTTAGGCGTAACTACACAAACTTCCCCTGAAGTTTGAGGGATTACCATAAATTACCCTAGCAAAGAATGACATCACATTTGGATAGATAATTTTGATGATATCATCCATAGTTTTTTAAGAATGCCTCATTCTTGCTCGACACTTACTGATCAATATTTGAATTAAAACATATGACTAACAGAATACATTAGGTCAGACCGGAAGGTATGTCAGGGTATCTTATTGTAATTTTGCAAACCTCAGGATATGCCGGTGTAACCTAAATAACAACTAAGGAAGGCCATACTTACGACATATATATCCATGAGAAAAACCGATATTATCAACACAACAGCAACAATGCTGAAATGCTGAAACGCTGAAACATGCAAAGCATGAATTGACACTTCATATTTATCTTGATTTTACGGGCAGCTTACATACTTAGATGCACTTCACAGACGATTCACATCACAGAAAGAACATATGAATCACAAACTCAACTAAAAATGACAGAAGCAAGATTGTACATACTTCAGCAGATTGCGATTTTGGTTTTCTAATGGCAGGCTTCTCCCCAGAAAAAGCACCTTCACCAAATAAATTGACAGCATCTTTGACAGATTGAAATGGTGCACTCGTGTCGATCTCTCCCACCTCAGCTTTATTCGATCCTTTGGTTTTATTAAGATCTTTCGCAACCATAACTAGTACTCAATCTCTCACCTGCAAAGAACAACCAAACAAATTACCAAGTTGAAGTAAACGACAATCAGTTAGAGACTGAAGAAACCAGAACTATTCTCCAGCTGAAGAAAGAAGTTTCAAAGTCATCCATTAATATATCAACATAAATTGGTCGTACAAGCTGTCAAGAAGCCATTGATGGAACATAACATTCAATCATGTGAATATAACCATATATTGCAGCACATAATGAGTTTGTTGAATCATTAATGTTTGATAAATGTTATATTATATCATGACCTGACAAATACAAATCACTTGACACAAGACTATACAGATTAAAAAAGACTAAGCAGGGATTGATTTGCAATTCTGTAAGAATCTGACCAAGAATTAAAATGACAAGAAAATGAACAAAGCCCAAAGGTAAAAGATTACCAAAAGTTTATGCTTCTGCAGAAATCTTAATACTGATAGCTCACCGAGAATCTTTATTCGACCCTGAGTTCACATAAAAGAAACATTATCAATGGAAGCAATTTACATGTGCAACAAAACTATAAACAAAAACGAAAAGGGGTAAATAAACTAAACAAACCTGAGAATATTAACCCGAACCCAAATGAGAGGGCATGAAGTACAAACAGGCAAAACGTCTCCAAAAACCCTAGAAATCTTCAAAGAAAACAAATTCAAATAAAGGGTCCCTCCACAGCAGTGAGAGCTCGACGCTGAGTGAAAAAAAATAAAATCTTGATCAACTTCAACAAACTTCTCAAGAATCTTCCCAAAACCCTCAATCAAAATCTGCTAGAAACACAAAACCCACCACCCGAAGAAGCTCTGTAACCCCAGAATTTCAAGCCACGAAGACCAAGAAAACCCAAGTCAAGAAATGAAAGAAGAACTTATTTTGAAAGTTGGAACTCAGTCTTTAGTGGGGAATGGGGATGGATGGAAATGGAAGTCATGAAACAAGAGAATGCAGCAAGAATCTGTTTCAAACTTATGAAAGAAACAATAATTTCCACCTTTGTGAGAGTTTGAAAATTCTTCCTTTTCTTTATGGCGATTTAAATACCATACAAGCAAATCAGAGAGGAGAGAGAGCGAGAGCGCTAGAGAGAGAGAGAGAGAGAGAGAGAGAGAGGGCGCTCAGAGTCTCAGACCAAACGCCAAAAGCTTGAAATTTTCCCTTTTTCTTTTCTTGTTTCATATAATATTTGGATGGAATATTTCGGCTTTTTGCTGTTTCACGAGAAGTGGAAGAAAACAAACACGCTATTTCTTAACAAGATACAAACATTTCTTTCGAGGCTTTGCTTTCTTACATGCATTTATATGAAACATATCCAAGTGGATTCCCTTTTCATGTGGGGATGAAGATGAACCCTGCTTCTTCTTTTCTTAATTGCTCCACCTGCTACTGGGCCAGATATGGTGTTAGATTATGCATATTTATTTCTCAAGTTCATATAAAACTTAGAGATAAAAAAATTTTATAGCGCTTTTTGAAATTCCACTTTTTCGTTTCCATGGATGACGGTTTGTAATGAACAGAAAGATGGAATGACCATTTGTAATATACCAACTATCAAGAGACTAAAAATACTAAAAAGTGGACGCGCTAATGATAATTTGCATAGAGAGGTGGAATGGTGGTTACAATACGAAAAATTTTGGAATGCAAGTTGGAAAAATTGCTTCAGTTTGGCTGATAAATTAATTTTTTTTAAATTTAAAATTTATTATGTCGTTGTTTTCATATTCCACCGTGCTCATATATATTTCATGTTGTGTTAGTGCATCATATATGTTATAAATCAAGGATTTGGTAAACATCATTGAGTTTGTAATCACACAATTTATGGGATTTACTAATTAGTGTCCTAATAATTGATTAGGTTCTTTATCGTTAGCCGATCTTTTCTTTCCAGATGACTATAAATTAAGATTTAGTAATACATCATAGAACACTCAATGAAATAATAACATATCTTTTCACTCAAACCATTTAAACACTATTATTATTATTATTTTTTTTGATTAATAATTTCCAAGTCATTCTATTCCAAATCTGATTTTGGTCAAATCGGTACTTATCATGTGATTAATAAAAAAATTAAAAAAAATAATAAATCAAATAACAAATATAATACTGATCTAGTTCAATCAAATTGAGTCTGAATTACAACCGAAAACTCTCATTTAAGATAGGAGTGAGTGAATGTTTAGGTGTAATCAGACTGACTACAACAACTTCGAATGAAAAATTAGTTCCGAAGGCCAGACTATAATACCATTTACATAAACTATAATAAAAGCTAACTAATTGTTTGTGTGGTTATATGTTAATGGTAGTGCCATGGTGAATTAGGTGACATTTATTATTAATTTGGTCCAATTGTGGCATTTAAATAACATAATTAAGAGCCAACTAATTATCGCTTTCAAGTGGTACCACATTAAGTCAAGAAATAGGTCCACTCCAGGTTAGTAGTTATGTTGCTTTATTTATAGAAAGAAAATTCTAGTGATAAAAAATAAAAATAATTATATCTGACTACTTTGTACATATATCTAATTACAACGCAATTCATCTAAAATTTTAAAAATTACATTTTAATCCATAATTTTGAGAATCCTTTATGGTCCCTAAAGTCCGTTTTTAGGGTTCTGTTATGTCATTCTGAAAATATTCTTAATTTGTTGTTAAATTTATAAATTGTAGGGATTATTTTGTTTATATTTATAAACTGTTGGGATAATTTTATAATTTTAGTCATATATTCAATGTAACATTCAAATAACCGTTAGGGATATAAGTGTACTTTTACAAATTTCATTAGAACCCTCAAATAAAATAAGATTTATAGGAACTAAAATATAATTTTCTAATTTAAGTGAATTGTATTATAATTAAGTTTAAATATAGGACAATCATATAATATATATATATATATATATATATATATATATATATATATGCCAACAGGGGTTGGTCCAAGTAGTTAATGGGTTCAATTCCAAGGGCAAGATCCCGGGTTCGAATCTCATTTGTGTGAGTTAAAAAAAAAAAAAAAACTAGTAATTCTGATACTCAATACGTGTGTACATAAAAAAGATTATTATTTAAGGTCAATAATGGTTCGTTCAAATGATTAATGAGTTCATTCTCTAAGACAAAGTTCTGAATTCGAATCCCGCTTGAACGTGCGTATGTTAATAAAATATATATATATAACCGCAATGTTCGAAAGAACTTCAATGCTCAAAGTCAAATTTTAACGGGATTAATTGTTAACGACCATACAAGTACATGCTAATGTTTAGTCTATTCCTCACTTATAATGCCCGAACACGTACATAAAAATATAGCCATGATAAAATAGGGATGCCGAAAAGTTTTGTATTCACCGGGCGTGGATTTAGCTTTATACACCCTCTATTATTTTATTATTAAAAATTCATTTTCTTTTGCCTTTTAAACTCTTCTCTCTTTTTTTTAATTCTTTAAATTCATAAATTACTACAACATGTTGGAAGTAAAATATATTTGAAAAAAGAGTATAATTTTTGTATAACAATTTCTTTTTATTTTTAAATTTAATTTAGTAAAGTGATATATATTTATGAAATTCATAAAATAATTTTGATTTCTAATTTTTTTCCTTTTCATTTAGTTTAATTTTTAATTTTAAAACAATGTATTTATCTAAAATATGATAATAAAATATTTAAATATAAAAAGTTGCTATATTTATGATAAAGGGAAAAAAAATTTGAACATCCTGAACTATCACGTATTTTGGACTTTGCAACCTGAACTAAAAAACGTCTCCGGTTGCAACCTGAACTATTTAAAATTCTCACTTTGCATCCTCAGTGTAAAAATCCGGCCACATGTACTTACGTGTCACCCGTTCGAGATGTCCACGTCAATGCCTCCGGTGACAACAGTGGCCGAATTTTACACTGAGGATGCAAAGTGAGAATTTTAAGTAGTTCAGGTTGCAACCGGAGACGTTTTTTAGTTCAAGTTGTAAAGTCCAAAATACGTGATAGTTCAGGATGTTCAAAATTTTTTTCCCTATGATAAACATATATCACACTATCATAATAAATTTAATATATAACATTTATAGATATATAAAATTGTATGTAAAAATGGAATATGATATCATAAATATATAATACTTTACTATATTAAATTTTAAAATAAAAAATTATCTCAAAAATATTTATATTCTTTTTTTTTCAAATATATTTCACTCCATTGTACGTATCTATATGTATTTAAAAAATCAAATAAAAACTTAAAAAAAAAGTAATTTTTAATAATAAAAAAATAGAGGGTGTATGTACTGGGGCCACACTCGATGCATACAAGAATTTTTCGGGATGTGGTAATATAGATTTTATTTTAATGTTATTAGATATATGAAAGGTCTACACAATATAATAAAATAAAAATAATATTTTTAAAAATATAAGATGCCCTATAAATCTTAGCAAATCATTATGCTTCATTGTTTATTGATGGACCGTTGAGATGATGAAATCAGTTTCTTTCTAATTTTTTTTCTCTCATCATCTCAGTCGTCGTTTATGTAGTCGTGGATGTTATATTTTCAAATGTTATGAAAGATATTATCCGTCTAAGTCATAAAGAAAATGAAATCACTGTTTTTTTTCTAGACCAAAATATTCATTAATCTTTTCAATGGTTTGTAAATATCTCAAAAAGTGGAACAATTAGTCAAAAAATTTAAAGTAACTCAACACCCAAACTCAGAATCAAAACATTTAAGGTTTGGTTAGTGATGGATGAATCTCTTCCATTCAAGTGCACTATTGGTTAATGACATCAATATTCTTACTTATTAAACAGGTTGAACTATTTAAATGTAAAACTCTTCTTACAAATGATAACAAGGTTTTTTAATATTTGAATACGAAACTTTCGATTAAACTAATATAGTATCGAACTATTGAACTACACCACTGATTGGTATTTTAGGTTTCGTATTCTTATTTTTTTTTAAAAACACACATACCTCCAAGTGGCTAGAGAAATTCAAACTCGAATTATTATTTTGGAGAAAGAATCCTTTAACTCCTTGAATCAACTTCTCTTTCGCTGGGCGCTGTGTTGCATGACATGATCATGGGCCTTACGTTTTGAGTTTGAGTCTACGCAATTTAAAATGCGGCCCACACTTTTTTCCCCTTCCTTCATTTTGCTTTTTCCTTTTCAAGAAAACAATCTCACAACTAAGAGCTGTCTCTAAATATATCCAGATAAATAAGCAAACTCAGAATTATACGGGCCTAGGGATGCAAACGAGCCGAGCCTTGGCCTTTTTTTTTTTTTTTTTTTCTTTCTTTCTTCTGGCTCGAGCTCAACTCAGCTCAGCTCAGCTCAGCTCGGCTCAGCTCGGCTCGGCTCGGCTCGGCTCGAGCCAAATCAAATTATATTATTTTTAATTAAAAATTAGTTTTTTTAAATAATTTAATGTATTTTTATATATAATAATATATATTTATTAAATATATATACATATATATTATAAATATATTAATTTTTTATTAATTTTATATAAAAATCAATAAAAATATATATAATATTATATAAAAATAAAAATATTTATATATATAAAAATAAAAATATTATTTTTTAATTAAATAGCCTAGCTCGCGAGCCACGAGCCTAACTAAAAGGGGCTTGAGTTCGGGCTTGGCTCGAGCTTGCTCGTCAGGCTCACGAGCCGGCTTGGCTCGTTTGCATCCCTATACGGGCCTAAAACCAAAGAGGAACCAAATATGAAACTAAAAACGTAAGCTAAACTTCACTTCATATATATGACCAAGTTGTAAAGCTATTATCCATTTCTTTTTATCCAAACCTAAGCTAAACTAGGGCTGTCAACGTGTCAGATTCGGCCGGATCTAAAAGTTCTGGATCCGAATCCGATAAAGATATCCGATTATCGGATCCGAGTCCGAATCCTATGAATGTTGAGTCCGCATAAAATCGGGTTGGATCCGATCCGATAAAAGATCCTACCCGATTAACAATAAATTTTAAAATTTTTTTAAGAAAAAAAAATAAAAAAATATAAACATCTAATAATTTTTATTTAATTAGTTAGTTATTATTTTTACATGTATTCATGTAATATTTATTAATTTAAAATTATTAACGAAAGATTACATATTATTTTAAAATCAATATTGAAAGCTATATTATTAATACAATGATACATATATCGAAAGTTTAATGTTTAATTATTTTTATTAGTATTCTTTATTAATAAAACAATTAATATAATAAAATATTATAAATAGTCGGATTCGGATCTTTAACGGATCGAATTCTTTAATTCCATATGATGAGGCCCAAAAACACGCTGGTATCAGAGCCGTCCACGTGTCACCATTTGCCGACGTGAAGACTATACCCTCGCATTGATGGGCTCATGGGCCAATCCGGTCCACTCACTTGCCAACTAGTATAGGCCCTTGAGCCTCGGCCAACTATTCAAGAAAAGGGGCCGAACCGGCAGGCTCGGCGCTCCCATCCCGGCCATCGGGGTCACCCTTCTCAGGGAAGCACCCACACGAGGGTCCCATTCTTGATGCTCAGGATTCCGGCGCTCAAAGGTCATCTACCGTGGGGGGTCCATCCGTGCACTCTTCGAGCGTCACCAGCGCTCGTGCATAATCCAACCCCCCCTGCGATGGATCCGAACCTCGGCAAAGGGGACCTTGGGCTCTCTTCCCACGCGGCCCTCGCCAACAACCTCTGACACAAAGGTAGTGCGCACCTGGCACCTGACACACCGCCTCCTTTTCAGAAACGTCATTGTCACGCCCTCAAAGGCTGCCACGTGTTAGGGCAACACAGGTTTGGGACCACACGGTCAATTTACCTAATCTACCCTCACCCCTAACATATAAATAAGGGAGAACACTTGCATTCTTCCCCAAGTCATCTTCACGATACATACTGCACTCACTGTTCTGGGTCCTTTCCATAATTCTTCTGCATCTTCTCAAGCTTGACCTTACCCGCATCACAGTTGCATCATCATTGCATCTCGCATTCTTGGTGTTATCCTAGCTGGAAGAACCCACGCTCAAGAGGAAACCCAGATCCTGAGGCTCTCACGCCTGTGATGGTCTTTCCCTTTTCATACAAATACTAAAGTGTGGTTGCATCTTGGAAATCTGATTTCCAGCACCATCATTTTTGGCGCCGTCTGTGGGAAATCCATCACCACCATCTTTGTCGTTACCAGTTTTCTTCCTTTAAAAGCTAGTTGAAAAGTGACACCAAGGTCTTTCATCATGGTTACTGCTACAAGATCCGGAACTCTGGGGAATAGAGGAGGTCTTCCTCCCGTCAATGGAGAAAACGCTGAAAACCCCATCCCCGCCGGAGGCACGCCTCCGCCTGTCGCCGGAAACCTTGATGCTGATGCTGCCGCTCTTCCCCCAACAGGGAATGGAGCAGGAGGATCGGGCTCTAATCCTCCTCCCCCAGCTTTCGCCCCAAATATCCCTGCCTCCCATCCTGGCATGTACCCTATGGCCATGCCACCGCCAGGGTACACTCTTATACAACCCGAAATAATGCCTGGGATGATGCCGATGATCCAACCCTATCAAGTAGGGACACTGAATCTCCCCCTGTCGCTACCAAGGGAGATACAGGGGGTAGAAATGCCCCAGATTACTACTCAGCAGCTCCAGGCGCTCTACGCACAATGTGAGGGCCAGGCGGTCCAGAACGCATGGGAACATTTCACTGCGGCATATTTCCCTTCACACGCTGGCGCTCGAGTGGCCCCGCCCCTTGGAGGGCTTCCGGCTCATCCACTGACAATGGCGCAAAACGAGTTGAGGGCCCAGCAACCTCCCCCACCGCCGAATCAAGAAAATGAGGCCCCACCGAGGGTCCAACAGGAGCAGCAACCCATTGGAGACGAGAGAGCACCTCAGGATAGGAGGGCCCCTCGAAATGAGGCGGCCGGAGATAACGAAGAGGTCCAATCGAGAGTCACAGAAAGGGCAAACCGCAGAAATGTCGGTGACCCTCAACTTGCCGCAGTACAAGACCAAATTAGAGGGCTCCAGAATGTGGTAGAGCAGCTCTCTCGAGCAAGGTCTCAAGTCCCCCGTGAGGGGGACGAGAGGTCCAGGGCCAGAGACGCTCGCCGACCACGCAGCCCAATTTCCCGCCGCAGGAGAGAAGCCAGCTATGAGGATCCCGAGGACAGGGATTACAGAATCGTGACAGGCGATTCTCCCCTCGTCGAGGAGGTACTAATGACCCGTGCGGGGAAAGGCAAAATCCCTAAAGCTGTCAACAGGTATGATGGAACCACTCACCCCGCCGAGCATCTGGATCATTTTGTGCATCTTATGCACTTGTATGATCACCCGAGCAATTATTGGGCCAAGGTGTTTGTCACTTCTCTTACGGGAATGGCCCAAGACTGGTATAAAAAGCTTCCCCCACGCTCAATCCGAGGGTATTATGACTTGACGAATGCTTTCATAAGCCACTTCAACTCCTTGAAGGAACCAGCCCCAGCCGCGACCGCTCTTTACAGCTTGGTCCAAGGGCCGAACGAGACTCTACGGTCTTTTATGGGAAGGTTCAATAAGGAGATCTTGTTGGTAGAGAAGCCCTCGATGGACTTTTTGAGGCACGTTCTCTTTGGAGCTATTAATATGAAGCACTATGTCAGTAAAGAGTTCGTGGAGGAGGTAGCCAAGAAGAAACCCCGCTCATTGATGGAGATTAGGGAAATAGCGGATTCTTTCTTCACCCTCGAGGATATGTATATTGCGAGGGATCAGAAGATGGCGAACGCCCCTCGCCCCAGCAAAGCACCTGAAGACAGAGCGAATCCAACCAGGGGCCGCCGTCGTAGCCCTATTCCCGCTCGCCAAAACTCTCCGCCCCCTCGGAAGTTCGAGCGCATCCCTCTCAACCGCCCTATAGCCGAAGTATATGCCATGGCGGATAAGAAGCTGTTCAGGAGGCCGCCAAAGTTGAGAGAAACGGAGGCTTAAAAGCGCTCGGGGAAGTACTGCGCTTTCCACAAGCAGAAAGGGCATGACACTAGTGAATGTCGTCAGCTTGAGAGTGAGATTCAGAGGCTGATCGCTGGGGGGCACCTCAAGGAGTTCGTGAAGGTGTTGGAGAGGTATGATGAGCATTGCGCTGAGCGAGTGCGTACCCAACGAAGAAGCCGTTCACGATCGCGGAGTCCATGCCACCATCACTCCGAGCCGAGCGACCGTGGCAAAGGGAAAGCCTCAGACATGGAAAACCAGCCCTTCACGGTCATTCACATGATTGCTGGGGGACCCTCGGGGGGCGACTCTAATGCTTCCTGATGCCGCTACATTCGGAGTTATGACCAAATATCTTCTCAGCCCAGGCCGGTGCTCTCTATTGATAAATCAGCACGCTCGGAGAAGGATGAGAGCGTAGGTTTCACAGAGAAAGACTTAGAGCACATTGTAACACCCCATGGGGTCGGTGAAACCTCTGACTGCCCCATGGTGGTTAGCTTAGACATTAACAATCACGTTGTAAAGAGGGTCTTGATTGATAGTGGAAGCTCCGTGAATGTTTTGCCTTATTCCACGTTTCAGAAAATGAACATCACAAACATCCCACTCGAACCCCTCAGAACAACCCTCGTCGGCTTTGGAGGTTCCGAGATCGTCCCCTGCGGACAAATTCGCTTGGCCACCTCTTTCGGTCGCGCCCCACAGCGAAAAAATTTAAATGTTCTCTATGTGGTGGTCGAAGTAGACCTACCATACAACATCATCATTGGGCGTCCAGCCCTCGTTGACTTCAAAGCTGTAATTTCCACCTATCATCAGAAAGTCAAGTTTCCCACCCCCGAGGGTACCGGAGAGGTACTGTACAATGTTAAGGAAGCATGGGAATGCTATATACTTTCCCTTCGAAGCCACAAACCCAAACAACCTACCCAAGCAGGTTCCACCAAGAAGTCCGTTGACTTCCCCAAACTAGATGAAGATGGCCCCAAACGCAAGAGGGCCAAGCTTTATAAAAAGAAGAATAAGAAGAGGCCACGGACAAACCCGTAGATGCTGGGAATTCGCCCCTCGGAGCAGTTGGGATTTCCTCCTCGGAAGACCAGGATCATATACCCTCGGGAGATACCAACGGTATAATTACAGGCAAGAAACGAGCGCTTGAACAGCCGAGGCCTGAAGTGCGGGTGGAACCTACGGAGAGCTTCCTCACCATCGAATTGGAACCCGGGAATCCAGACAAGACCACTCAAATAGGTTCCAGCCTCGACGGCCCCTCTCAGATTATGATGATTGAATTCTTGCGAGAAAATATTGATGGCTTTGCTTGGAAGGCTTCCGACCTCACTGGCATCGATCCGAGCGTTATTGTCCACAGGCTGAACGTGGATCCGGCCTTCAAACCTATAAAGCAAAAGAAGAGAGATGTTCATGGGTTCCGGAAGCAGGTCATAGAAGAAGAAGTCAATAAATTGCTTGACGCTCAGTACATAGAAGAAATCCTATATCCCGAATGGCTTTGCAATGTGGTGCTCGTTCCGAAGAGCGCCAACAAGTGGCGTATGTGCAATGACTTCACAGACCTCAACAAGGCATGTCCTAAGGATCCATACCCATTGCCTAGAATTGATCAGTTGGTGGATTCGACAGCTGGATGCGAACTTATGAGCATGATGGACGCTTTCCAAGGATATTATCAGATATTTATGGCTCTTGAGGATCGTCCCAAAACTGCGTTCGTAGTCTATATGGGTGTTTATTGCTTCAAGGTTATGCCCTTTGGGCTAAAAAATGCAGGAGCGACTTACCAACGCCTTGTCAACAGAATGTTCGAGTGTGAGATTGGAAAATCCATGGAAGTATATGTGGATGACATGATCGTCAAAAGCGAACGCCAGTATTCTCATCTAGAAGACCTAAAACGAGCGTTCAATATCCTGCGTCGTTACGGTATGAAAGTGAACCCTTCCAAATGTACATTTGGCGTACGGGGTGGCAAATTTTTGGGATACATGGTCAGCCAACGGGGCATAGAGGCAAACCCAGAGAAGATTAAAGCGATCCTGGACATACCCTCCCTTCGCAATCTGAGAGAGGTCCAGGTGCTTGTGGGTAAGATCATTTCATTAAATAGGTTCATCTCCCGCTCAGCGGACAGGAATCTGCCCTTCTTTAAAATCTTGCGTAACGCTCGCAACTTTTCCTAGAGCAAGGATTGCGAAAAGGCCCTGCAGGACATGAAGCAGTACCTTTCGAGCGCGCCTTTGTTGACCAAACCTAACCCGGGGGAGAACTTGTTTGTCTATCTGTCAGTTTCCTTGGAAGCCACGAGCGCTGTCCTCGTGGCCATTCGCAAGCGTAAGCATATGCCGGTGTATTATTTAAGCAAGACTCTACAGGGAGCGGAGAAAAGATACATGGAAATAGAGAAATTTGCTTTTGCGCTCGTTAATGCCTCTCGGAGGTTAAGGCCCTATTTTCAAGCGCATTCCATCGTGGTGCTTACGGATCAGCCCCTTAGACAGGTGCTTGCAAAGCCGGACGTCTCAGGGAGATTAATTAAATGGTCAATTGAACTTAGTCAATTCGACATCACCTTCGAGCCTCGCACGGCGATACAGGCTCAGGCCATGGCTAACCTATTGGTGGAACGTTTCAACTTAGATACCGGGCCCTCAGCCGAGGATGGTTTATGGCTTTTGCACACAGATGGCTCATCGACCTCACAAGGGGGAGGAGCCAGGGTGACCCTCAGGGATCCTCTTGGAGCTGAAGTTGACTATGCGATCAAGCTGGCGTTCCAAGTCACCAATAACGAAGCTGAGTATGAGGCCCTCATCCAGGGGCTCAGGATTGCACTTCAAAATGGTGCCACTCGGGTCACTGCATATGTTGATTCGCAGTTGATCGCGAGTTAAATTGATGGTTCTTATGAGGCCTGAGAAGCCACTATGGTGCAGTATCTGGCTAGCGCTAAGGAGGTGATAGCCAAGTTCAAGGAATTCCACCTTTTGCAGGTCCCAAGGGCAGAAAACGAACGTGCTGACGCTCTCTCAAAGTTCGCATCCGCCCTGGATGGTTTTAGCGAGCATGCTGTCACGTTTCTTAGAACCGAGGAGCTGCTGATAAGTAGAGGGGAACCTTCGAAGGAGGTGAATATGATTGACCCCTCCGAGCCCTGTTGGCTCGACTAAATTATCAGGTTCCTCCAGGATGGAATCAGCCCAAGTGACAAAGTTGAGGCTCGGAAAATAAAAAACAAAGCCCCTCGCTTCTCATTGGACGCCGAGGGTCGACTATTCAAGCGATCCTTCCAAGGCCCACCGATGAGATGCTTGAGACCCTCGCAGGCCAAGGAAGTTTTAGAACATGTGCACAGTGGAAGTTGCGAGAACCACTCAGGCAGTCGAATCTTGGCAAAGAAAGTCTTAAGGAGTGGGTTCTACTGGCCCTCGGTGCTAGAGGATGCCATTAGCTACTCCAAGAAATGCCCTAAGTGCCAATTTCATTCTAACACCCCCCAGTTGCCGGCAGCTCAAATGATTCCTATTGATGTTTCGTGGCCTTTTGATGAGTGGGGCATTGATATTGTGGGACCCCTCCCAATGGCGGTCGGACAAAAGAAATTCGTAATACTCGCTGTGGATTACTTCACTAAATGGGCCGAAGCTGAAGCAGTCACGAAAATAACGTTCAAAGTTGTGAGGGACTTCATTTGGAAGAACATCATTTGTAGATACGGCATCCCGAGGGTAATCATCTCAGATAATGGATCTCAATTCATCGTCGCTGACACGCGGGATTGGTGCTATGAACTTGGGATTGAGCAACGTTTCACTTCGGTGGGCCACCCTCAGGCCAATGGTCAAGCGGAGGTAACTAATAGAACCATACTCCAGCATCTGAAGACGATGCTCGAAAGCAAGAAGGGCGAATGGGCTGAAGAACTTCAGGGAGCCCTGTGGGCGTACCGTACTACCCCGCGAGCGGCAACGGGGAAAACTCCTTACTCCCTCGTTTATGGCTCCGAGGCTATGATACCTGCGGAAATTGCTCAAGAATCCGCACGCGTTGCCTATTTCGAGCCTGCTGCCAACGAGGTCCATCGGGCGCTCGAGTTAGATTTGCTGGACGAGAAGAGGAATGCTGCTTGGGCACATATCCACAAATACAAAGCAACCGTGGCTGGCCAATACAACAAACGCGTTAAGGAGAGGACTTTCCAGCTAGGGGACTTGGTCCTCAAAAAAGTTGAAGTCTCCAAACATATGGGTAAGTTGGACCCCAATTGGGAAGGCCCCTTCAAAGTCGTTCAGGTACGAGCAAATAACACCTACCTGTTGGAGACTTTGCAAGGCGAGCGTCTCCCTAGGCCATGGAATGCATGTAACCTTAGAAGGTTCTACGTGTAAGCGTCAGTTCTTTTGTAATTGCCCGTTTGCGGCATGGAGTACTTTCTTTTGACAGAAAGCGTGTTGTAATCATCTTGAACATTACAAGTATAACAGTAAGTATTTAGTTATTTGTTTTGTCATTTATTCGCTTTCTTATTGGTTAATGATTTGAGCAACAAAAGGCCCACTCCGTGTCGAGCATCCTCCACGTCGAACGACCTAAGTAATACCCCAATCGTTTTGGGAGCAACACTATCTGGGTGTTGATAACCATCTACCCGGAATAGTTTGACAATTCGTAAGTATATAAAATCCTAAGAACGAGCGTGTCAAACAACGGGGAGCAAAATGCTTAATTTACGCCAGCTGAGTGCACGCCACTCCTGCTTGCGCTCGTAAAAACCCCGATGACCCTCAACTTCTTGGGTAAGAGCACACACGTAAAATAGTGGATCCCATAACAATCCTTTCCTGGGTCCCTCGAAATGACGCTAACCCCACGGTTACGCTCGCTTTGATCCTATACTTAGCAAATCCTACTATCGATTTCTAAAGTACATACAACTCCCTGGAGCGTTCAACCTGAAAATGCACATTATTGGGGCCAATACTTAGGCAAATCCTCAGAAGTTTCCTAAGTTCAAATTCGAGCCTCATTACGGATACGGCCAGGGAACCACCATGGCAAACACCCTCGCGCCCGTATCTACGCCCTTCAAATCGCCGGACGCTGCCAAACCTTAAATTGATGGCGCATTATGATGAATGCCAGGGCATCCTCAAAGAAAACGCCCTCGTGCACACACACGCCCATCGCAAACGTTCAAACAAGAGAGACCAATATAAAGGCGGCGAGTGCAATGAAACAACATCATTCATCATTCAAAAGTAAAAGAGAAAGTATTTAAACATTCAAGCAGTGAAAGAAGAGTCTCAATATACGGAAAGAAGCATAAAAAGATCCAAAATGTTCAAGAAAATAGCTGGAGGATTAGGTACAAACATAAATTGTTCTTAAGACAGACAAGAAATTTAAACCAGCAAGGAAGGGGACTCAGCAACCAAGGGATCATCACGGGGCTTGAGAGTCGGGCTCTGGAGGGGCAGTCGCAAGGGGAACTGGGGCCAACACGTGTGCGTCAAAAGTTTGAGCCTCGCCTGGTTCCTCAACATCTGCTGCCTCCACGACGGTGTCCTCATCCTCTATTCGTATGGGCTCGGGACCTAGAGTGTTGGCAACTATGAACTCCCGTTGGAGCGTTTGCACCAACTCCTGGTACTCCGGCTCCACCAAACTCTCGGTGGGATCCTCGTCCTGGACCATGGGCTCGCAGTTTTCATCCAGGTCCATACGTAAACGAGTATCGGTTCGAGCGCTATCAGGAGCTAAGCCAAGCTTCACCATTTGCCCGATAGCTTTATGGAAGAAGCGCCGAGCGTTGTCAAAGCACTGGATGTTGGCCGCAAACACGAAGGCCTTAGAACGCATGAACTTCATTACTGCTTCCCAGGAGACCCTAGCCGTTAGTCCTTCCACCTTCCCTTGAAGATCAGCGAGTGCCTTCTTGGTATCTTCATTTTGGCGAGTGCTCTCCGCCAGCTGCGTGCTCAACTCTCTAGTTTGGTTCCTTAGCTGGTCACGCTCCCCCTTTAACTCCCTATGACGCTCGTCAAGGGTAAGATAGGCTGCGTCTGCCTTCTGAAGATTCTCCCTCAGCCTGTCTTTCTCAAGATTGGCTTCGGTCAGCTGAGCGTGGATGTTATTGTAATCCTCTTGCAGTTGGATGGGGTCAGAGATTCGCAGCAGTTTCTTGTACTTAGCCTTGTGCTCGGAGTAGGCCTGCGCTCGTCCCTGCAAGTTCTTCAACCTAGGGATTACCTCCTGGAGAGTCAGAAGCAAAGATTAGTGTTAAAGTGGGAACAATGGAATTGGGAAATCTTCAGAGGGTACTAGGGACTTACCGTCAGAAGGGCATGACAGGCGTCATCAGCAACACGAGCGGCGTCGTGCTCGTTCAGCTTATCATGATCGCCGAAAAATTGGAGTTTTCCGACGATGTCAGAGACGATGTTCACGGAGTAGGCGCTCTTTTTCAGAAGCACTGGACCCTCAGTCCGCTGGCGCTTGTAGCGAGAGTCGCCCTTGCAACCTATATTCCAGAAATCTTCATCCTCTGATGAAGAAGTGTCACCGCCCTCGTCTTTATGCCCCACTACCACCTCTTTCCCCTTGCCAAAAATTGGGAGGGAATCCGGCAGCCTCTTCCGCTTCCCTTGACGGTCGGCCCGTATGGTTTCATGTATACGGACATGTTCCCCGAGCGGTTTCGAGATCCGCTCGAACTCAATGAAATCGGACCCTCGGGGGCCACCGGTGGAGGAGTAGCCCCGTGGGTACCATCAACCGTCAGGTCTTCAATTGGGCCCCTACGGGCTTCATTCCCCGCGCCCTCGTGAGCACCATTATGGCCCCGACCGGTTCCTCGCCTAGTTCCTCTCCCCCTTGGAGCGTTGGGAGGACGGACTTGCTGTTGTCGCGGGGGCTGAGGGTTAGCGCTGGTTCCTTGAGCACCCAGGATACGGGAGAGAGCCTCAGCATTCATGCCTTGCGATAGTATTTGGACACCTGCAAGAAAAAAGGTACGAGCGTCACAAATTGGTTGCTGGCACCACAAAAACAGAAATACAACAACCGTACCAAGTCAGGAGACTATTCTAAAAGTTAGAGCAGTTAGTTCCTAGAATCTAACCGTCGAGGGTCATGATGTCAGCTGGAGGGTTGAGTATCATTTCTGGGGGGCAAGACAAGCCATAACGGAACAACACCCCCTCGTTTTTCACCAGGACCTCAGCCTTGATCCATTTCTTCTCACACTTCATTACGAGGGCTAATCCCTTGGCCCAGTCCTCGAAATCCTTATTTCTCACCCTTTCCCTAGTCAAAGGACCCTCGCCGTGTATCATCCACTGTCGATGAACCCCAAAGATTCCCCCTGGAGCCCCCACGAAGAAATACTTCTCCTTCCAATGCTCGCCGTAGGAGGTGGATGGGGAATCTATCATCTTAAAGCCCGACTTGGCCTGGGCGTAATAAAACCCGTCCGTAGGTGACGAGCGTGGCGAGCGGGCTACTTGTATCAAGCTGTCAAAATTGACGATCGAGGATGCATAGCTTAGGGCTCTCATCGTTATTATGAAGGTGTTGATTAAGGCTATGCTGTTGGGCAGAATTTGTGAAGGGCAAAGCCCTAAGTGATGGTAGATGATAGCAGCAACGTGAGCAATTGGAAACCTCAGGCCCCCGGCTAGAACAGCATCCCAGTAAACCGTTATCATCCCAGGTGGCGGTCGGTTGGCCCTCTCTCCCTCCTCTGGCAGTCGCATGGGAAATACTGCTTCATCCCAATAAGCTTTCGCCTTCAACTCCTCCAAGTCTTCGAGCGTCAAAATGCTTTCAATCTCATCCGGAGATCTATCGGTTTGGTGACGGTTGTCTTGCCTCACTCGAGTGGCAGGCTCCTTTCCTTTCCTCTGACACCTTCTGGAAGGTTCAGCCTCAAATTGACGCCCGGATGGCCCTGCTCCGCCCTCGGGAGCCATCACGGCCACGGTGATCCGGTGATCCTGGGGTCTCACGGCACTATTTAACACCGGGAATACTCTCTCCCCTTGCCTCTGCATTTCCATCACGTTGTGCATCTCTTCAAAGAGGTCATTCACCCCTCCAGGAGCACGCTCGTTCATCCCTTGAACGGCTGCGTCAACCTCTTCATCCCTGGCATCAGCCGGAGCTTGAGCCACTGGAATCGCCATGGGAATCCCCTCACCTGGGGACGCTCTAGCCATGGGAACCGCTGTAAGTACATCTTCGTGAGGGGAAGAGCTCCCCACTGACATCTCATCTATCTCCCTTACATAATCGTCAGCTTGGTGTTTGTCTTTCGACTTTCGAAGACGGAGTTCTCTCAGAAAACTCAATAAAGAAGAAAAATTCTGGAATGAATTCAACGGCAGAAGGGGTTCTTTGCTTAGAAGGATCACTCACGCACAACCTAAATCTAAAAGTTAGTATCGGAATATCAGGATTTGTGGAAGCCTTACCTAGAAATTGAAGAAGAAGCTCGCCGGAGTCTGTAAAAGTTGCAGAGATTTCTTGCTGCGTATGTGCTTGAAGGAGTCTGAATGCGTGAAAGAGGCTCCAAGACTCTGCAAATCCCTATTTATAAGGGAGAATTTACATTGATTAGGGCTTGGGATTTCAAATGGCAATCATTTCCCGCCTAGGAAATCCCCCCACTTTTGGTAACCGCCTCACGTCTCCCGGAGTGCACGCGCCCACGTTCCCACTCAGCATTAAATGCGGACATGACTTCAATTAATGCGGTGTCAGACTGTGTCCGTTACAGAAGTCAAGCGGTCACTTCTCTAGCAATGGCTTGACCCTCGGGTAATTCAAAATCCAAGGCTCCCTCCTTATTAAATTCTACAGTACGCTCGAGCGATACTACAGAATTTGGGGGGCAAAATGATGAGGCCCAAAAACACGCTGGTATCAAAGCCGTCCACGTGTCACCATCTGCTGACATGAAGACTATACCCTCGCATTGATGGGCTCGTGGGCCAATCCGGCCCACTCACTTGCCAACTAGTATAGGCCCTTGAGCCTCGGCCAACTATTCAAGAAAAGGGGCCGAACCGGCAGGCTCGGCGCTCCCATCCCGGCCGTCGGGGTCACCCTTCTAAGGGAAGCACCCACACGAGGGTCCCATTCTTGATGCTCGGGATTCCGGCGCTCAAAGGTCATCTGCCGCGGGGGGTCCGTCCGTGCACTCTTCGAGCGTCACCAGCGCTCGTGCATAATCCAACCCCCCTTGCGATGGATCCGAACCTCGGCAAAGGGGACCTTGGGCTCTCTTCCCACGCGGCCCTCGCCAACAACCTCTGATACAAAGGTAGTGCGCACCTGGCACCTGACACACCGCCTCCTTTTCAGAAACGTCATTCTCACGCCCTCAAAGGCTGCCACGTGTTAGGGCAACACAGGTTTGGGACCACACGGTCAATTTACCTAATCTACCCTCACCCCTAACATATAAATAAGGGAGAACACTAGCATTCTTCCCCAAGTCATCTTCATGATACATACTGCACTCACTGTTCTGGGTCCTTTCCACCATTCTTCTGCATCTTCTCAAGCTTGACCTTACCCGCATCACAGTTGCATCATCATTGCATCTCGCATTCTTGGTGTTATCCTAGCTGGAAGAACCCACGCTCAAGAGGAAACCCAGATCCTGAGGCTCTCACGCCTGTGATGGTCTTTCCCTTTTCATACAAATACTAAAGTGTGGTTGCTTCTTGGAAATCTGATTTCCAGTACCATCACCATATTCGTTCCATTTATTTCGAATAATGAATATTTATAATTGGATATGATCCATCGAACTTTTGTATCGATTGAATATACAAATAATCGGATCGGATTCGGATTAAAATTCGACCCTTGACAGCCCTAAGCTAAACGTCATAAACGGCCCACAAACTTATTACCCAGAAAAGGCAGCCGTAGCCCAATTTGCCAAAACTTATGAAAACCAAACTTATGGATAACGTCGATCATTAATCACATTCATTTGTTCATGCATGCTTGCCATTTGTCATGGATTAAAATATTAAATACTTCTATAAATTCACGGAATTCGGCAAGAATAGCTTCTAGATCGGTATCGCATAGTAAATTCTCAAAATTTTCCTCGTTATTCCCGTGATGGCCACCAGGAAAGAGGCTGCTCCGCCGCAAGTTACGGCGGAGATAGAAGATCAGGAGCAAGCGGAGAAAGAGCTCAACAGGAATGCCGTTTCGCAGCTGATGTGCCGCCAGCACTGCGGCGGCGCATGGGATGGAGGATTGGAAACCCACCACCACCGACGAGGACTTTGATGACAGAGCGTCAGCCAGCAAGCTGATCATTTTAAGTGTCAATAATTGGATGGGACCAGATTTTCGTGTTTGTTATTAATATAGCTAGGTTGAGATAGCCCTAAGTTTATTATTAGCTTCATATATATATCTGCAAATTTTAAATCGAGCAATAGTTATTCTTCCACGAATTTTGCATTTTGAGGGGATTAAAACTAAGAGTTATAAGGAGAAACGAAGGGGTTAACTGAGAGTCCTAAAAAATTCAAATCATGTTAAATTAAGAATCATAGACTGCATGTGTAAGTATTTAGGGATGCAAAGGAGACGAGCCGGCTCACATACTCATAATCGCGAATGTGAAACCACCGGAGTTCGGACTAATATACAGAAACCGCCTCCAAAGTTTAACAGTTCATTTTCCGATGCCATGCTCCCACGGTCCCACCATTCCGATCCCATATATATATCTAGCTTATCGATATTTATTCCTTCATAATATTCGTTTAAATATGCATATATAAGTTCAAGTTATATGCATATTATTACATAACTATTACATAGAAATGCTCTACACAACTAAATGTTGGGCATGAAATGTATGTTGGTATCATGTCACATGTAAATAGAGCCTATAAGAACTGCATAAAATATAATATCAAATTCCGGATAAAGTTGCTTAATTTCATAATTAACTCATTCATTTATAATTATTTGAATGTTAATATATACCAACATTAGTGCTGATATGACTGCGGAACAAGGTCAAATATACCCATATGTACCGGACGATATCCCTTGTGGATGGAGTCTGAATATAATATTTTCTTTGATCCTATAACCTAAGTAAATACGACTAGTTAATTCGTTGGAACTTATATGAATTCTTACAATAGATTCTCTAACGCTCAATTCACTATTAATTCAATGAACACGACGCATATAGATTATTGTAAAGTCCAAAATAGTAGAAGTAAATATAGGTATATGTATTATAGTGAACGGTATTAAACCATTCCTTAATTGGACAGTGGCCGCACAATCTTGAAGAGGTAAGTGGATGGGATATTTTTGGTAGGGCTGTCAACTGTTCGGATTCGGACCGGATCAGGAGATTCTGGATACGAATCCGAATCCTATAGGATTTGGATTTATTGTTTTTGAATTCATACATAATTGGGTCGGACTAGATCCGATAAAAGATCCGACCCGGTTAGCAATAAAATTCATTTTTTAAATAACAAATTTAATATAAAAAATAAATATAATTGCATAATATTTAATAAATAATTGTTATTTAATGAATTATATATTTATTTAAAATAGGTTAATTTAAACTTATTAATAAAAGAAAATATATACTTTTAGAATAAAAAATTTAAATATTATTTTAAAGTGATAAATATGTGAAAATTTTAATTTTAATCATTTTATATAATATTATGTACTAGTAAATAATTTATTTAATTAAATATTATATATAATACTGGATTCGGATTCTTAATGGATCGGATTCTTTAAATCTATATTCGTTCCATTTATTTCGGATAACAAATATTTATAATCGAATATGATTCATCGGACATTTTTATCGAATGAATATATTAAAATTCAGATCGAATTCGAATTAAAATCCGACCCATTGACAATCCTAATTTTTGGACTTAGTTGAGCTTTGGGCCAAACATGTGGGGTTCTGGCATGTGCCTAAGCCCAACGACAATAATACAACAATTTTGACGATTAAGCCACCGTTAGGGCTCTCGGCGGTTGGATTTTAATCCGAATTTGTTCCGAATCAGATTGGAATTTTAATATGTTCGATTAATAAAAAGATTTAATTGATTATAAATATTTATTATTCAAAATAAATAAATCGAATATGAAATTAAAAAATTTGATCTGTTAAAAATTCGAATTGATTATTTATAATATTTTATCAAATTAATTATTTTATAAATAAAGAATACCAATAAAAAAAAAATTAGGATTTTATCATTGCATTTAATATTATATTTTTCAATATTCATCTATCTTAGAATAACATGTAATCTTTTACTAATAATTCTTAACTTTTTACTAATAATTTTTAATTAACGAACGTTAAATGAATAAAAGTAGGAATAATAAATAACTAATTCAATAATAACTATTTGGTATATATTTATTCTTTTATATATTTTTTCTGATTTCTTATTTATTACGGACAATTCACATTAGATCTTTTAGTAGATCGAATCTGATTAAACTTTTATGCAAACTCAACAGTGAATCAGTGATAAATCTGGATCCTATAGAATCCGAATTCGATTCTGATAATTACATATTCTTATCGGGTTTGAATTCGGATTTTTGATAGCCAACCCGAATCCGGCACATTTACAGCCGTAAGCCCACTATGACCAAGTATATATAAGATTTCAAAATAGAAGTAAGCAATAAGCATGGCAGTTTTCCAGTTTTATAAAGTCAAGGTCGTCGTCATGAATCTCTATCAATTGACAATAATAGCAGTTGAATAATGGTCAATATTTGTGATCTAAAACTCGGAAATAATTTTATAGATAGAAAATAGAAATGAGTAAAATGAAGCATACGCAAGACCGTGACAAAAACGGCCAAGATTTTTCACATTGTTATTTTGTTAGTTTTTGACTAAAACATATTCCAATTTGGTCCAATACTATTCTTTAATAATTCTAGTTGTCACGTTCCGGTAGGGGGTATGCGGTTGGCCCGGTACGAACATTTTTGTAAATAAAATGTTACCCGATTCGAACTGTATGAATTTATACAAATATAAATCATAATTACATAATTATTTTTTTTTTAAATCGAACGATTTGAGTTAGATGAGTACAACTATATAGCGGACAAATCGATGGTTTAACGGATTTTATATATATTTTGTTAGTAAAAGTTTTTTAGACTCATAATTTTAAGGGGGAATTATTAAACAGGACCAATAATGTTAAAAAGTTATCCTAAACCCCCTAATTTGAAAATTCTTCCTTTGTGATCACCAATATAGCACATATTTTTTGTAAACCCCCCAAACACCTTAAAAGACTACTTTACCCTCAAGTTTTACTCTGATACACACACGATTGATTCATCACCTTGCAACTAAACTTCCTCTGATTCTTCCCGCGATTCTGAGTCCGCCGCTGCCCCCGTCCCCGCCGCCGCAGCCATAAGCCTATTATCATAGCACCCCCAATTGTTGCTATTGGTATTTTGATTTGATAACTGAAGCGGACACCACTTGTTTGATACGAAATCAAGAAAACCCAATCTGGGAAGATGGATTCCGGCAGCTTGGTGACTTGTTCGATTTGGTGTAGTGTATTTTTTGAAGGCGAAGATCATGTTTTTCAACTTCGGGAGAGTGATACGCTTGAAAGAGTGTTTTCGGAGATTGAGACCCATTGGCCTGCGTTCGATTGTGATACATATGTGGTGCAGTACAAGGCTGCCCATATGGAAGATGAATCATGGATTACTTTGAAGAAAGATCAAGATGTTGAGAGTATGGTGGCAGTGCATGGTCTAGCAAAACAACACATTGCAAAGTTGAGAGCAATTCAGCCCCCTTCAAGTTCATCTCAGAGAAGGTAGTCCCTGTATTTTAATTTGCTCTGTTATATGGCTGATTTGGGATTGCGATGCATATGTGATGCGTTATTCGTTTGGCTTGTGTCTTATTTGAAAAGGGATGACCAGGGAATGACCTCGACAAGTCAGGCCCTAGTCGTTCATAATTCCAACAACAATGAATCCTGGAGTCGTTGCATCCGTCGCGTTGGACAGGCCTTTAAGGATGCTAATGACTGTAGGGTTCATTTAAAAAATTATCACATTGCAGTGAATCGAAAGTTTAAATATATGAAGAATGATACTGATAAGATTATAGCTACTTGCCCGGATGAGAACTGCAACTGGAGGTTTTATGCCTCTTATTGTAGGAGAGACGGCGAGTTTGCTATAAGAAAGTTAAATGTTGACCATGTTTGTGGTTTGGAAACTGTTACGAATAAAAGGTCACACCCCAATGCCGATTCAAATTGGGTTGCGTGTGTGATGAAGGCCCATATCATGGCAAATCCTAAATACAAACCGAAAGATATAGTTTCTTATATCCGGAACGAGCACAATGTGGAAATTCCATACCATACTGCCTGGCTGGGCAAGAAGATAGCACTACATGAAATCCATGGTTCTGATGTTGGGTCTTATAACCGACTCCATTGGTATGTGGATGCTATGAGACGTTCGAATCCCGGCAGCATTTGTGATTTGGAGACAAAACAACCGGATAACAGGTTTAACAGCTTGTTTATGGCTTTGAATGCTTGTTTGGTAGGACTTCTTAGAGGTTGTAGGAAAATAGTTTTCCTTGACGGCACTCATATCAAGAGCAAATTCAAAGGTCATTTGCTTTGTGCGACAGCGAAGGATGGGAACAATCAGTTATTTACAATAGCATACGCTGTCGTTGACTCAGAGAATGATGAGAATTGGGAATGGTTTTGCCAAAAGTTGAGACATGCTCTTGAAAGTTAGCCTGTGCTTTGTGATTTTAGACAGTACACATTCTTCTCTGACAGGCACCTGGGGCTTGTTACGCATGTGCCAAGGGTATTTCCAGGCTGCCAACATGCATTCTGCCTCAGACATTTGATGAATAACTTCAGAACTCAGGTATTTGTTTACCGATTAGTGTGATGAGTTGATACGTATGCTCATTTTCTTGATAATAAAGTGGATGTTGGTTATCGCTCCTACCAGGGCTGAGTACTCCCTGCACATCAACAAAATCCTTAAAGCAATGCCATTGGCCGCAGATTTCTTAAATAACTCCGCTCCTGAAAACTGGGCTAATTCATTATTTACCGGTAATCGATTTGGTATCATCAACAACAATAATGCAGAGTGTTGGAACAGTTGGGTAAAGGATGCGAGATCCCTCCCAATTGTTGCTTTGATTGACCGGATTAGGCAGCAGATAATGACCATGGTGTGCAATAGAAGGGAGCAAAGTCATGAATGGCAAACACACCTTTGTATGGATATAGAAGTGATGGTCAAGGCTGAATTTGAAGTAGGGAGGAGCTTGGATGTTGTGAGAGCCAACTCAGTGACATTTGAGGTGAATGAAGGGGAATTCCGACACACAGTAGACCTTGGCAAGCGGGAATGTTCTTGTAATTACTGGCAGATCTTGAAGCTCCCCTGCAAACATGCTTGTGCATGCATTAACAAGAAAGGGTGGTCGGTATACGATTTTTGTGATGATGCTTATTCAGTTGAAACGTATAAAAAAGCATATGAGAACATTATTTTCCCTGTACCGAATGCTGATATGGTCTCAAATGTCGAGGTTCAGATCATGCCTCCCGATGTGAGGCCTCAGCCTGGTCGACCGAAGAGGAATAGGTTCCCATCGCAGGTCGTCAAAGCTGTTACTGTATGCTCATCATGTACATAACAAGAGAACATGCAGTGGCCCTGTGTCAAATTGACTGTTTGTATGTTGTTGGGTATGTTGTTTAATTCTCGATCCTAATCAGGTTTATATGATTTGTTTTCGCACAGAAACTGAAGATTGGCCGAGATTTCAGTGGAGGCTTGCCATTTTGGCTTGATGATGGACTTGGTGAATGACTTTTTTTTAACTTTTTTTCACTTGTCTTTGTATTTTTTGTTGTATGGTGAATGACGTTGTTGTAATAATGCGTAATTGCAAGGGTGATTTGTCCAGTGAAACTGTAGTAATGCGTCATTGCAAGGGAAACTGTAGTAATGCGTAATTGGAAGGTTGATTTGTCCAGTGAAACAGTAGTAATGCGTAATTGGAAGGGTGATTTATCCAGTGAAACTGTAGTAATGCGTTGCAACATTAACAAGATTGATTGAATGATGATCACATCATTACAACAATATAGGTATGAACAAGATTCTGAATAAAACATTGCAACATTAACAAGATTGATTGAATCATGGTCACATCATTACAATTCAGAATCTTGTTCATAAGTATATTATTGTAATGATGTGAGCATGATTCAATCAAACTTGTTAATGTTGCAATGTTTTATTCATTACAATTCAGAATCTTATTCATAAGTATATTATTGTAATGATGTGAGCATGATTCAATCAAACTTGTTAATGTTGCAATGTTTTATTCAGAATCTTGTTCATAAGTATATTGTTGTAATGATGTGATCATCATTCAATCAATCTTGTTAATGTTGCAATGTTTTATTCAGAATCTTGTTCATAACTATATTGTTGTAATGATGTGATCATCATTCAATCAATCATGTTAATGTTGCAACGCATTAGGACAAATCACCCTTGCAATTACGCATTACTACAGTTTCACTGGACAAATCACCCTTCCAATTACGCATTATTACAGTTTCACTGGACAAATCACCCTTCAAATTACGCATTACTACAGTTTCACTGGACAGGACAAATCACCCTTCCAATTACGCATTCCTACAGTTTCACTGGACAAATCACCCTTGCAATTACACATTACTTCCAATTACGCATTACTACAGTTTCACTGGACAAATAACAATCTAATTGAAATTTCAATTATATAGATGAACCAGATTGTTTTTTCTAGAAAGGCATTGGCTAACTTAAAGCGGTATTCGGCGATGTTGCATGTCTCGGCATATGTCCTGAACTCGTCAGTCTCTCGAACAAGCATCTCACCATATAGGCACCTTAATACACCACAATCATTGCTCCCCCTATCCTGAATTCTCATTCGTCCCCGCCCCAATTCCCTCTCTTTGGAACTCTTGACAACATTGTTCTTAATCTACAACTTCCAGAGGAAATCTGAGTATACTTCGACATCGGTGGCAGCTTCTTCTGTATGCATTGAGTTGTAGTGACTGAAACGTTTGTGCTCGGTCTCATACACCAACATATGCCAGTGAGAAATTGTCAGTAAATGGAAAATAATATAACGACATGAGAACATAACTGTTGAAGATACCTCGTTCAGGGTCATGACGTAGTCACTTTTCATCTGGTGTATCATGAACTTGTTGATTGCAGATGGGACAATGTGAGGGACAGTCTTCTTCTTTGTCTTTCATGTGCCCTTGTTCTTCAATTTCCCCACAAATTCAACTGACACATGAGGGTTAACAAAGTGTACATCGTGGAATTTTGGCACAAGGTAACCAGGACTTGTTAGCAGGTCGTAATAGGACAGAATAACATTGTCATTGGTCTCCTTCCCCAAAATTAGATCTCGTAGATCGTACACGAAGACAAAACTCGTTTTACTTATATACATAACATCATGGCTGCAAAAGATTATAATGAAACAGTCAACAACATTCTGCCAACTAAACTCATTGAATTAAGTAAGAACACTTACTTTTGTGCCTCCGTGTAGCTCATAATCAAATTAAATGCCCTATTCCGTTGCTCCTCAGTGACGACCTCACATCCTGGGGCCTCATTAGGCCTACTGTTCACTTGAGCACCATCAAACACAATCACCTAATACATAATTATCCAATGACAAATCAAACACATGCGCATAGTTAAAAGACATTGTAATATTGAATCTTGTATGTAATATGTTCTCACATTTTCTTCCTCACGCTCCCTCACATCGTTCTTCCTCTTCGATCTAACCTCAGCTCGTCCGGAATCACAATCACCTTCCCCATCCTCAATCAAATCAACTTGAACTCCTACATCAATACATTCCGGTGCCTCTTCCACACAAACCGTTTTAACTTCTTCATCGACACATTCAGGTGCCTTTTCCACACAATCGATTTGAACTCCTTGATCGACACCTTGCCCTTTTTCTGCTGCGCAAACAACTTGATCCCCTTCATCAACAAAAACTTCTTCCTCCGCTCTGGGCAAACCTCTCTCCATTTTGTTAGCCGCTCGTAAGGGAACAATCTGCGTGTTTTTAAATCAACAGGCTTTCTTACAAAACATTTGAATAAAATATGCATATTGGTTTAAATTACCAAAGATTACGGACTTACATCTGAGAGGCAAATACTTTCCAGTTCCTTCTTCGCATTCTCTTTCGTACTAGGCAGTGCACTCCCTTTCCATTTAAACAAACGAGGGAATGCTGCCAACCTTCTTGAGATGCCAAACTTCTGGATTCGTTCATGAAACCATGCCTGACATAAACAATAACTTAAGTAGGTGTATATATAGGTATAAACGACACAATCTACAAAACCAAGCCGACGACTTACCAACAAACCTATAGTACATCCATCAAGGAAATCATGTTTATCCACAACATGCTTCCTAATACCTTGAATCAAAAACATATGAGCCGCCGTGCCCCATGCGTACTGTCCAATCCTGGACAAATCATCTACATACCAAATAAGCGCAGCAGGCACACGTACATTGCTACGTGGGAACAACAAACAATTAAAAACGTATAAAATGTACATCCGTACAAAATCATCAATGCCATCGTCATCAGTCCTCCCGACGAATTCGTGCAGTTTACTCTCGATGTTAGTTCGGGAGACATTGTTTCCCTTATTGCCAAAATGCTTGATCAAGGTATTGGATTTACTCTTGCCCACAACCACGACAGGATGACCGGAATGCCGCATACCAATAACAATGCTGAATTCCTCCTCACAAAATAAAACTTCTTGGCTACCAAATTTAAATGTATTTGTACTGCAGTTGTAGTAATCGAGCAACAACCCAACTCTGTTAATGCTCCCCTTCTGAACAGGCGCTCCCAAAAAACAACCAAACGACGATTTCTTAACTGCATCGAGTTGACCAGGAGACATTGGTCACGAATTTTATAGATAACCTCACTGAATCTCTCCAACACGCACTGATGTAAAATCGAATACACCCGCTTCTTCTAAAGCGTGCCCTCATCAGTCTCATGAATGTCTACCTCTGATCTTTTTCTCTTTCCCCTGCTTGTTTCGGCCGGGGACGGAACAATCATCAACGGCGTCGTCGACATTGAGCGAGCCATCTATCGAATAAAAATCGATTCAATGTTCCTTATTTAACAAACTCCTGAAACCCTTACTTGTTGAGTTAAAATCATCATTTACCAAATACAAACTGGAATATGGCGGAAAAAAATGGAATTTCTGACCATTTATGGAAGAAAACTAACCTCGACAGGTTGGGTGCGACGTACCTTCCTCTCAGACCTTACCATTTCAAGCAACGACCTCAAAAAGAGTGTTCGTCGTGGGGGCGTGGTTGGTAGCTCGTAGGGGTTTCGCCTCTAACGTGGGTGTGTGACCCGTTCAGTCTCCAATAACTTCTTCTACACTTGTCGGCGGTGGTGTGCGGCGGTCTGCAGCGGCGGGCGGTGGCGGGAGATGGTGAAGAATGACAAATTCCCGTCGATGGAGGAGGGATTTGGATGCTTGGTAAGGATTGTGATTATTCAATTTTAGCAGGGATACTTTGGTAATTTTAGGCGATTTAGGGGGTTTTGAAAAAATATGTTGTGTTTTGGGGATGTAAAATAGTATGATTTCAAATTGGGGGGGGGGGTTTAGGATAACATTGTTGCCTTATGAGGGATTGTTCAATAATTTACCGTTATTTTAACTCAATAGCAAAAAAGAAATATATAAAAAATATGATAATTTATTTAGTTTATAACATATTACGACCCTAATACATAATGATTTCAAAGTAGTTGAAAATAAAATAATACATAAATTATTAAATAAATAGTATAATCTTATAAATATAAATCATGTAGTATAACTTTATAGTTTATTAAATAATTTGTATAATATTACACGAAAATATATATTATATATATGTATAATTCGTATAATATACATAACAACTATATTGTGTATCGTGTATTTATGTAACTACAATTATGAATAAAATATAAATATAAATATAGCGGTTAAGGTTGCAGTTAGATAGATTTGGATTATTAAACACATCACCCGACCTGGAAGTGAAACGTTATAATATTTTTCAACCACAATTACTTTTTAAAAAATTTCAACCGGGGATTTTCGGACAACTCAGTTCGATTCGGACAGATTTTGTAATTGTACGGGTTTATGTACACCTCTACATCCCGGGCTAGGAAGTCCGCCAGATGTGAGTGTATGTAAAATTTCAAATTCACGGAGTAAGACCTAAACTATTATCCATAAAAGATATCTATTAATTATATTTAAATTTCTTAACTTATATACATAACTTAGTGTTTATATGTTTCGGATATGAAATAGAGGCGTCACATTAATTCGAAAGAAATAAAAGTTTCATTGACCTTGTTTAAATTTGTGTCATATTATTTGGACAAGCTTTAACTATTTATAATTTCAACAAATATTTTCCTAATTTGAAGAAAATACTAAGATTTAAATTTGGGATTTAAGTACTTGACACCATAGTTATCTATTTCATATTTGGGAAAATTTCATTTTTAGTCCTCTAAAGAAGGCCTTGTTCGTTTTTTATCATAATCTATTGATTTTTCTCATTTTACGTCCTTTTAAATTCAAAATTTTTTAATTTTGGTCATTTTGCCAAACGGCATTAAAAACTTGACGGAAAAGACCACGTGCCACGCACGTGGCCTGATTAAAGCCCGAAATCAACATAATGCCAGTGAGATAAAAACCCTAATCACACCTCAATGCCTCCACAACAAACAATAATCCCCCAAACAACCCATTGCAGCAATTCAGAAGATAAATCACACACTACTTTTAAAGGCTCAATTTTTCCAACTCCATTCCAGGTTTCAGACAAACCCAAACTAATCACACCTCAATGCTTCCACAACAAACGATAATCCCAGAAATCCCAAACAACCCATTGCAGCAATTTAGAAGATAAAAACATCAAACACCACTAATTCAACAAAAACCCATTCTTTCACCATTTTCCCCCAAACCCCGCAAAAACCCACATCACATATTCATCAAATTCACCAACACCAACCTCCAACGGCGCTGCCCTGATGTGATTCGAGAACTTCTGAGACTTATTCGCTATGGGCTGAAGAGCAGAGCTATTAAGCCACGAATGGAGCCCTCCATGAGCATTAGGTCGCCGTGTATGCAGCAGAGTGAATGAGCCATCCAAAGTGCCGCCTTCTGCATCATCTCTCGACTCCAAGTAATCCAAAGCCTCACCTATTTCAGAATCTGACGAAAAAGACAAGTCTTCATCATGTGTACTTCAGAGAGATGAGAGCAATCGGAGAACCGAGAGAGGAAGGGAAATGAAGAGGCTTGGAGTGAATTTTTGAATTTTAACCCTAGGTAAAGATTTAGGGCTTTTATCTCACTGGCATTATATTGATTTCGGGCTTTAATCAGGCCACGTGCGTGGCACATGGTCTTTTCCGTCAAGTTTTTAACGCCGTTTGGCAAAAGGACCAAAATTGAGAAATTTTGAATCTAAAAGACGTAAAATGAGAAAAGTCAATAGATTAGGACAAAAAACGGACAAGGCCTTGTTTAGAGGACTAAAAATGAAAATTTCCCTTCATATTTTTTTGGTATAGCTAATTAGGGGCGTGTAAAATTAATAGTTTACACAAATTAGTTTTTTTGGTATAGCTAATTAGGGCCGTGAAAATACTTTTATGTTTAGTGCGGGTAATAATCTTCCCAATAGGCGTTGCTTATTAATATAAAGTCTCGGATTTCTAATTAAATAAAAGAAAAACTCCTTAATTTAGGCATAGTTATAATTTAATGTAATTAATTGATATAACAGAAAATTAATTATGGAAAAAGCAATCAAATTATATATCTTTTTTGTTTTCCCGAAAAAAGAGATCAACCAGGCACAGGTTAACCCAAATCATGCCTAACCTATAATACATGGATACAAATACGACGACACAATTATAAGTATATCACATTATAATATTATATAGATACAATAATATAAATTTTTACTTTTTTAACTTCCAACAAAAAAAAGTATTAAATATGGTATTCGGCACAACACAATATAATAAAATAATAGTTTTAATAATATCGTGTATTAGAGCTCCTAATCCGAATTTTTATCCTTCTCAAGATATCCCATAATCCCACATTTTCATATTCGTATTTGTTTGAAAATTGCAACCATTTGGAAAGTCTAGATCTCTTAGCAGAAATAAACTCGCAAGTCCTCGAGTCTTTGGAATTTGGAATGCTTGATAAAATATATTATTACGTATAACGCCAAATGAAATCATCCGTGCCTATCCCATTGTTAGATTTGATTATTTTTTTGAAATCGTAATTAAAATATGATCTAATACTTAGTTTGATTTGATTCTAATTTTGAAATCGTAGTTAAATATGACCTAACTAGCGTATACCTCGTGCGATGCACGGTATTGATGACTATATAATTTATAATATTATGTATGAATCTTGTAAATTAAAATAATTTAAAATAAATAACTAAATCATATACAATGAAAAATAGTTTATATAATATATATTTTTTATAAATAATAAATAAATTACCACTAAGATATTTCTTTACTATAGTTTTATTTAAATATTAAGTAGAGACATTGTAAAAAATAATAATAATTTCAGAAAGAATATATAAACAAACACAACTATAGTTTTTGGAATTGTAACAAATTCTTTAAATCTAATAAGAAAACATAACAAAAACTATCAACCTTAAAAAATAAAATAAGGGTAAAAAAGAAAATATGATAAAAACTATCAACTATTCACAAATTTCAATTATGAAATTCCAAAATCTTTTCAAGAAACTCAATTCAAATAATAGAAGAATTAGATTAAAAAAAAAAAGATGAAAATACTAATATATTTGGTTGGCTACAAAATATTAAACCAATTATTATATAAAAATTAACTTTTGAGCAAAAATATTAGATTTATATGAAAATAAATTATAAATTCAATAATTACTCTAATTCTCTCTATTCAGCATAAAAATATGAAAAGATAATAAAAAACTTTAAAAATAAAATATAAAACATAAAAGAAATATTAGCATAAACATATAGTAAAAGACAAAAAAACCCACAACGATAATAATAATAAATCAAAAGAAATTATTGAAAAAATATTAATGTATATTCAACCCTAGATGACTATCGCGAAAAATTAGAAACAAAATTTAAATGAAAGTTTTTTTTTTTTTTTTTAAATTGAAAGTTAACAAACGTATATATTATATAAAAATATTATTCGTGATGGAAAAAACCCTTCGAGACAAAAAGATAAATAGAGACTGATTTATGAAGGAACAAAGAAATATATAGATACATACTAATTTAAAAAATCACCAAAGTAAGATAAAAATTATGCTAAACAATCATTCAATTAATATTTTAAATCCAAAAAATAAAAAATTTAATCAATTTAGAAAGGAAAAAAAAAAAAAGATACTTATCCACTAAAAGTTTTAATTTAAAATTAAAATCTTAAATAAAAAAATAATCAATAAAGTATATTTTAAGAACAAAATAAAATCAATGAAAAAATAAAAATTAAAAAAAATTGCTAAAAAATTAAATCCTATTTATTTAGTACAATACCATAAAAAAAAAGGTGTTTTGTAAGTATAAGTAATATACTAACTTAATTACGAAATATTGAAACATAAATGAAAAATAATAACCAAAGGGAGTGAAACATGACTAAAAAATTAATAAAATAATATATATAACTCAAATAAGATAATACAAATTTATTAAACATACATCTTGAAATTCAGTTAATCATATATATTATAGACCTATGAAAACACATAGTAGTTTGTGAAATATATAAGATATATAGTGAATTTACTTATTTAAATAAGAAAAAATATATATAATATTAACGAATACTTAATGTTTTACCATACGATTAACAAAAATTGAATAATAAATCAAAAATATAAAAATAAATATTTAAGAATATAAGAAATATAAAAAATTATTATTGACTTCAAAATAATTATTCTTAAAATTCTCAAAAAACATTATAATATCATATGTTGTCTAAACTATAAGTAATATTAAAAAGAAAAATATATATAGTTAAACGCACAATACAAAGATTTAAAAGAAATTGATAATCGAAAAATGCTACATGCATAGATACATTCAAAGAAACAAATATAAACTAAAAATAAAATAAGGTAAATTACTTTGGTTAATAAATCTCAAAATGCAAGGAAAGTGATAGGATGAAAAGGCCAGAAAAATAACTTAATAAATCTTAAAATACAATAATAAATATAAAAAAAAAATTAATATATGTATTTAAGAATAACAATACCTATTGAGGTTGAAACTTAAACTGATAAAATAAAAATTGTAAAATAAATGTAGTACACATGAAGAAAATAATAATACTTTTCATAAAACTCATAAAATAATAAAATAGTACTTTACAAAAATTAAAGAAAGCCTTCAATATAAATGATAAAAATAATTAGAAGAGCAATTAAAAATGGTAAAGAAGAAGACAAATGCATAAGAATCAAAGAGTGAAATTCCATCAAAAAGATAATACCAATTTGTTGGTAGAATTTCATGACAAATGAATCATATTATACCCACCCTCTTAACTGAGTAAATTCTTCAATTTATCTTTTAAGACGAAAATGAAGTAGCAATTGAAAACTATAAATTACCTCTTAAATATTGGATTTTAACTATGGATTGTGTCAATATTTTGAACTACGAACAATGAAGGATAGATCTCAAATTTATGTTGTTACCATTTAATATTATTATGATTCTTGCATAAATTAGGGGATTCGGCCAATTTAAATGCGTATAAATTAATAAATTAAAAAGAATGCGTAGTTGGACAATTTAAAAGAAAATATATGTTAAGCTTTTTTTCTTTTTTTTTTTAAATATATGTTAAGCTTCTATATAGAAACAAAATTAATTTTAGCAATTAATTAGTAAGAATAAAAATATTTTATTGAATCAATTAAATTATATTTTTTTGTTTCGGTGGAAGAATCAATTAGTTTATATGCAAATGCATAGTTGGACAATTTAATACAAATAAATACTCAAACATATGAATAAATTATTTAAGAATAATTCGAGTATGTCAAATAAATAATCAATATAAATATTAATTTAAATATAATTTTCAAATACAATAAAATCTTTTAAATAAATAAAAACAATTAAAAAATATTAAAAAATACAACAACGGACAATTAAAAAAATTAAACAAATTCATAAAACGATAAAAAAGAAACGTCCAGATCCCATAAACAAATACCACAAAAAACATAAATAAAAAGATTTTAAAAATCGTTAAAATCAACAACTGTAAATAAAAATAATAATATACAAAACTAAAAGTAAAAGCCATTAAAATTGTATGTACCGAGAGAGGCGAACATGGATGAAGACGAATGGAATCGGCGATGTGTGACCGAAGAGAGAAAGGAAGAGATGAGAGAAAAAAAAAAATAAATGAAGGATAAAAACTATTATATTCAGACTCAATAGATAAGTGTTTAAAACTTTTATAATGAAAATAGGAAACCCTAAAAGATAAATAAGGATACATAATTAAGTTGTCAATTTTAAATGATTTCGTAAATTACGGAGATAATTGATATGGTTTTTGAATTTCTTAGACAAATTAGATATTGTAATCAATGTCAAATAACCTTCCGTTAAAATAATTTTAGTAATTAAAAAAATTCTAAATTCTAAAAAATTAGTATTCAGTCAGAATTAATACATTTTGGTCAAAATACACCCCTCCTGTATATTATAGTAATAGATAGATAAATATAGATTAAAAAATCTATACAATATAGTATAGATAGATATAGTTTAATAAAAATATGTATAATTTAAAAAAAATCATACATGAAAAATATATTATGAATATTGTCTAAAATAATTATTTTCGTTAGTAATATTTATTTTCATAATAAAATAGTACACAAAATAAAGATTTTGGTTTTAATTTTTCTTTATCAAATTTTTTAACCCTAATTAATAATAGTATTAAATATCACCCTAATTATGGGGTGGATGTCTTGATATATAAAATTATCAATTCAATCTTTCTTAACTTAAAAACTCATTAATTATGACATTTATTTATATTGATAAAAATATATATAATTTTAATAAGAAGTTCATAAATAGAAAGTATATAATAAATATTGCCAAAGATAATTATTTTCCTTAGTTACTTTTATTTTCATAATAAACTAATATATAAAATAAAAATTAGCCAATAACATTTTTTCTATTTAATTAAAAATCTCAAAAAATCCACAAAATGTCACATCATCAAAACACACAACAAAAAGCCAAACATGGTTTTCAAATATATAATAGTATAGATATAGATATAGATATAAATTTATTAAGTATTAATTTTAAATTTAAAAAAATTAATTAATTTGATAGAGTAATTTAATTAATTTGTGTCAATTATATATATATATATATATATATATATATATATATATATATATATATATATATATATATATGTATATATATATATATGTGTGTGTGTGTGTGTGTTAATTATTAATTTTAGATTTTAAAAAATTAATTAATTTGATGGAGTAATTTAATAAATTTAATTAGTCCTATTTATTTTGTAATGTTTGAATTTAAATTTGAAATTGTAGTGATTTTTTATGAAAATTGTATCCGTGATTTAGGCAATTAGCCATTAAAATTAATTTAATAAATATATTGAAATATCAAATACATGCATATAATATTAGCCTTACTTAATTAGTAGAAATATCAAAATTAATTCCATTCGGTCAAACTTGCCAAGATTAATTATTTTCCTTAGTTACTACTTCTTTTACTTATTTTCATAAAAAAAAATATATAAAATAAAGATAAGTCAATCACATTTTTTCTATCTAATTAAAAACTTCAAAAAAACCACAAAATTCCACGTCATCAAAATATACAATAAAAAGTCAAACATCGTTATCAAATATATAATAGTATAGATACTGTTGCTCTCTAAAAGGACAGGACCAAAGAACTAAATTATCCCTTTTGAACGAATTATGAAAGTAACAAGAGTTTAGAATAGGTTACTTGACGGATCGAATTATTTGATATGATTATTTGAGAAATTGAATAATCTGATCATATCGTCATATTTTGAAGTATTTATATATATAGACTGCGAGTTAGAGTTAATTGTAGTCTTTTACCTAAATTATGTTGTTTGATTTTCATCAGATTCGAAATCACTTCCTTCTTAGTCGGCTATTTGAGCAGTTCATATCTGAAGAGTCCCGATATTTTCTGGGTACTTCTTTGCTTCATCTGTTCTCATGATTCTACAAGCTCAATCGCCTAGCGAGCTCGCCTCTAAACTTCATAAGTTCGGTTGTTCTAGTTTGTTAGTGGATGTGAGCATCAATTCACTTCCAACAAACTCGTCTGTTCACCTTATATTGTCAATTTGATCATTTAGGCTTTTAGTCACATGTTTGACGGAACTTTCTACTAGATGGGGGTCACCATCAAATACATATGACATACAAGTCAATTTTTTTTTTTTTTTTTTTTTTTTTACCATTGTAAATGAAATTGATTAATTCTTATATTTTACCGTTTTCGTTCTTAACAAGTTTGCAAATTCAACCCCTCCTTATCTTCATGAGATGAGGTATAATATAAATCTTTTATAATTAAGCTTTCGCTGGACCTAAAACGTTCTTACCTTGAACCGGAGTGTGTTATCCCCATCAACCCAAAATTTTTGAAAAAATAAAATAAAAGTGACCCTTACATCTGACGTTCTCATGAGCAGAAATAATAAAATTGAAAAATTTTGAAGTCAAGAAAATTAAATAAAATATTATTTAGGGTACCAAAAATAAAATTATTACTCCCAATAATTTCTTACTAAATTTAATTGCTCACAAGTCACAACTATAGTCAATCAACTTAGAGTTTAGAAAAACTAATTAAATTTAATGATCAACATCACAAGCACAAAAAACATCAACAGTTCAATAGTTTATCAACACACTACAAAAAAACACTTTTTTGTGACAAAATAATTTGTCGCAATACGTGACAATTTTGTCACAATAGATCTATTGTGACGATTATTTTTGTCACAGTCGTCGTCGCAACAGGCCCATCGTATAAAGTTCCAGACGACAATTTCTACGTTCATCACAATAGATTTGTGACAAACGGTGCTTTTGTCACGAAAAACTTCATTCTCGTAACAAACTTATTGTCATAACAATATATATGTATTGTCACTGCAATTCGATTTTGTCACTAAAGGCTCGGTCAAATGATCACTTATTATGACAAATGTTTTTGTCACAATATCATGATCTCTTGTGACAAAATTTTTGTCACATATTTGACACTTATCGTCATGATAGTCATATATTTGTCACTACATTCATGTCAGCTGGGCACCTCGTGTGACAAACATATTTGTCACTACATCATATTTTGTCGCAAAATAATTAAATAAAAAAAATAAAAATTTTATTTGTGTGAGACCCGAACCACCCATAGCACGAACCACACCCACCCCTCAGACAAGCCAGCACCGAACCCATCGAGCCAAGCACGAGCTAACGCGAGAATTAATTCTTTTTATTAATTGCGCTAGTTGGGAATCGAACTCGGGTCTCCAACATAGAATATTGACTCCTAAACCAATTTGGGCTGCTTCATTCATGTTAATATTATGTCTTTTAATATATTTAATAACAATGAAAAAAATTCATACACTTATTTCAATTAATTATTTAAATATTTTTGTGTTATTATTTTAAAATATAAAATATATAATTATTTAAATTAAATATAATTATATTTATGGAGATATTGTATTAAAATTGTTAGCTTATATACTTTTAGGTTTTAATTAATAATTTATATACTTAAAGTTATATAAAATATCGTATTCACAATAAATATATTATCACATAACATATTTCTATTATGACAATATGCATATATCATAACAAAATAATTTTTAAAATAATAAATTTTTATATGACAATACTATATTTTGTCACGACAAAATTAATTATTGTGACGGTCAATTATTTATCATAACATTATATTTCTATGCTAACAATAAGAACTTGTCACAATTAAAATTTTATATAAAACAAAAATATTTCACACAACAATAATTAATTTTGTCACCACAAATCACCTATTGTGACAAAAAGAAATTTTTCATGATACCATAATTTTATAGTGACTATTATAAGTTGTCACATGCAAATAATTTATAAAATAACAATACTTCATATGATGATATTATTTTTTATCGCGATAAAATAATTTCTTGTGACAAACCTAAAATTTGTCATATATATGATACATAAGAGACAAAGTATTTCGTCACAAAAGGTTAAATAATTTATCACCGTACATTGTACCATTTAACGTGACATATGTCTGAATATTTTGTGACGAATATTAAAAATTGTCATATATATAATACATAAGTGGCAAAATATTTCGTCACAAAAGGTTAAATAACTTGTCACCGTACATTGTACCATTTAGTGTGACAAATTTCTGAATATTTTGTGACGAGTATTAAATTTTGTCATATAAAATAAAGTCTTTCGTGACATATAAGAATTTGTCTCTTAAATTTTATTTTGTGGTGACAAACTTATATATCATCGCTATAGTGTAATCTATTATGACGCTATTATTTTTCGTCACAACAAATTGTCACAAAAAATAGTTTTTTTTTTTTTTTGTAGTGACAATTTCACTAAAGACATGCGTAATTGCAGGATCGGAGCCAAGAATAATAAAATAAAAATTCTGAAAGAGCAACAGCACATATACATACAGTAAGAATAATAATATTGAGTGGCGGCGGCCGCCGTGGCAAGCCACCTTGCTCCGCCGCTAGTTGCTACAGATTTAGTTTTTTTTATCGACAAGTGTAATAGCCATCAGGATTGACCAGTATGGCGATGCTGCTGGTGCAGGAGTTATCTATTTTATAGTGAAACAATTTTGGCCAAGTCTTAACACGTTATGGTATTTTGGCAAAGAATTTCAATTATAATGCACTAAAAAATAAAACTATCTTTGACTAATTAATAATCACACAAGTCTCTGCCATTATTTTATTCTAATGGAAGCAGTTGGTCTACCACGGGGATTAAAGTTAAAATGAGTTCATACTTACATATTGCTCGTGACTTGTGAGTTGTAATCAGTCATTTACTATAGTATATAAATATCAAAATCGCGAAATAAACTCGACATAACACAAATATAATAATATAAGTTTTTTAAAAATTTTTTTATGTGAAAAGTGTTAAATATATACAATAACACAATATAATGAAATAATATTTTTAAAAATATCCATATATTAAGGGTCATTTAATCTACTTAATTTCTTGATTGAATTTAATATTAAAGGTGGCAAAACGACCAAAAAAGAAGTAATAATATAACGTTTTTTTAAAAAATAATCTAGCTTCGATCAATTTTATCTGATTGTGGCGAAAGTTCCATGATATTTAATTGACAGCGAAAGCACATTTTTTTAAAATAACACGCAAATGGAATTTTCTGAAGAAAAGTGTATATTAATACTTTTTTTTTCTTTGGTCGTTGGAAAGATGTATATACTAATACTTTTAGCTGACCTTACGTTCGTTTTAATTAGAGTATAAAGTCATTTTTATGTTTATTAACATGAATTTAATGCCGTCTCTTTAGAGTAATAGTATGGTATATTGTGCTGAACTTCTATTAATATTTTGTGTTCTTTATGTGTTTTCATGAGAAGCGTAATCGTAATATCGCTCTATGAAAATTTGTATTATGCCCTGCAGCCCTTGTAACCAAAAAAATATTTGTATTATGAGTTGTAGACTTCATAACATATATGGATATTCCACTAAAAACTTCATAATAATTGTTTTAGGATTGACATATATATGTCTATTTTGATCGGTTATAGAAATATTTCTAACTTTATATATATATGAAAATTAAACCAAAAAATTTTGATCGAGCATCTTTTTTAAATATGTCTAGAGTAAAATATTTATCGTCAACTATAATAATTAGTTTTCTCAATATATTATAAACATTTCAAATAGTGGGACATTCGGCCATTGTTAAAGTTACTTTATATTTAGATTCTGAATTTGAATCTACATCATTTAATTAAGGGATAGTTATAAACAACCTGAGTAATTATGAACCCGGTATCCCCATGAGGTTTATACTATCTCTCATAAATTGCCCCAACCGTCAATAACGGTGTTAAATTTTGATAATATCAACAAAATTATTTTTAAAAATTCTAATCCTACCCTTAGCCGGTGAATTGTAATAATACTACAATTTATATATTTGTAATACCCTACCGTTAGAGTATTTTTACATCTACAACCCTTGCGAGATTGGGTAATTACAATTCGTACTCCATTAAATGAAAATATTACACAACCCACCCTTCCAAGTTTGAAAAATTACAAATAACCTATTCCGGTAGGATTTTTCACGAATTCTTTTTTGAATCGATTATATTTCACCACTATTTAGTTCCTTATCGCTAATTGAGAGGAAAAAGGTCATTATGAATATCAATTTACAAACGAATCATGTGTTGATCCTCAAAAAAAAAAATCGTAAATTATGTGTCTGTCACTTGAGAATGATATGTGGGATGTTGTGAGAAACTAATTAGTGGTGAGATATAGTTTATTCAAGAATGATTTTGTTAAAAATCCAATCGGAATGGATTCATTTATAATTTTTCAAATTTGGAAGGGTAGGCTGTGTAATATTTCCATTTAAGAGGGTACGAGTTGTAATTATCCAATCTCGCAGGGGGTGCAGATGTAAACAACCCATATCAGTTAAATTTTTAATTTAAAAATTTATAAAATAAAATATTTTATATTTTATCTATAAGTATAAATCTAAATAGATATTCCATGCATATATACTTTATACCTTATGTTTATATTTTAGTTTTATGTACAGTTTGCATAAGTTTATTTAAACTTATTTGTTTGAAAATAACAAAATTTTTTTCTAAAATGAAAAAACTATAACAAACACACCAACATCAATCAATACATTAATAAATTAATTCACATAAATATCTATCAGAGTTATTTAAACAAATACTTCAAGTATTGGTGATCCTTAATACATGCATCTGTCTTACATACAAAGAATAACATCTCAATACAAATATGCATGCCCAATATAAAAAGAATAAAAATTAACATTTATAAATTTTAAATATCAAATTAGTTCATCATAAAAATATTAAAATATAATTAAATGATATTAATTAGAAAAAAAAAATTAGTTAGTTATAAAACTCAAGTATTTACATCAAACTCCCTAAAAATTTCAGAACTTGCATTAACTTCATTATTTTTAAATTTTTCTTACATATACCGTCTTGAGTTTCAACATTAAAAAAAATATGGAGAGTAAAATAGTAATATCGCACATTCTGTTAAATTTAACAGATAAAATAACAAGTTAGGAGAGAATTCATAATTTCTCAAACCTTAGAAGGAATCTATAATTTCTACATATAGTGTTCGTAATTATCTCTTTAATTAATTATGAATGAATTTTTTTGGGTCAAGCACGGCTAGAAACGGTCTTTTGCCTCTTTTAGTTCTAAATTATGTAAAATCTGAGTTCATTCTCTTAACATTAGTCAACATTTTTTCCACAACTTTGTTCTTTGAAGTGTAAGAATATTTCTTTTGGACTTCTATTAATTGATGGTTGTATTAAAATAAAACGGGCTAAATAAATACTGTTAATGGGACAAGACTTATCAGGCTTATTGGTTTGACCCACTATTGTTAAAGCCTTGATGTTAGCAAACGTGGTCTGACAGCTGGTGTAGGCCCACTCTAGAGAGCCCGTGATGGGAGGGCTTCTAGGGTTATATTTATTGATGGCTAGGTCCCCTCTCCACTCCACGTTCTTGATATTCTGCTTTCCCATTAAGCTGTCAACTGTCGGTGTGAGAAGGAGAGGAAGATCTAGCCAGAGAAGTCGACCATACCACGCGAAATTGCCCAACAAGATCGGTAAATATAAGGTTCAATTCAATAGGCGAAAATCAGGTACATCTACACTTTCAATTATATCGGTGTTCTAAATTCATGGTGTAGATCTTGGCTAAAATTTCTTACAGTTGGTATCAGAGCCATACACTTATGAATTTAGAGCCCTAATTATGAGTTAAAGAATTGATATGAGAATATCAAATACAGATTTAAAATTTTTATCACATCAAATCCGTAATTTGATATATATATGATGTCTGATTTATGAGATTTAAAATTTCGCAAGTTTACCTTAACTGCTATGATCACCGAGATTTATATTCTGCATATCTGCGCATGATTTGTAATTGCTTTAAATTTAAATCGGATGTAATTATGCATGCGTAAATCCTTCTGTATGATGTGTATGTATGCATATTATATTTCGGTTGATGCAAGCTTGAATTTTCTTGATTTTTAGTGCATTAATGTTGAACTCTCGTGATGATTTCGAATTATGGTGGGACCTATATATATTAAATTAGGCAATGAATTTTCTCTCTCTTTGTGCTTAGAAAAGGATGCACGAAAGGATGGGTACCATTTTATTGTTTCTGTAACTATCAATATTGTATGTGGGCCACGAACTTTTGCTTGGTAGATGTAAAATTAGTATTCTATTCGGTTTTTCTTTTTACATCTTGATCATATGCCTATGAATTGCTTTTGGTTTTAGAACATTAGTTTAGGAATGTAACTGATCCCAAGCGAATTACCTACAATCTGTGATACCCCTTTTTATCAACCGTGAACTGTGAAATCAGAGAATATTATAAAACCCCGTGTTTTCTAGAGTAATCCGAGGGTTAGTATTTCATGATGAATTATTCTGCGTAGTCACTAAAGTTGAGACTGAATAAATAATTGGATGCTAACAGATCAATATTTGTAACTTCCAAAATACATATCTTTGGTATTTTATTTCGTGGGAGTGTTGCATACATATTGTGCGTATGTAATTTAGGCAATTTTATTTATGCTCGGTCGTGTGCTTATTTTGCAAATTTCAGTATGTAGTTACACCAAAGTGTTCTATTTATTGAAACTTGTAAAGTCAGTAACACGCATATCTCGAGTAAATGGATTGTTGTGCATTCTCACCTGCCCAAAGGGGGTGAGATGTGTACAATGATTTCATTTGTTTGTGTAAAACATATTGATAGGGTACAACAGTTAAGGAAGTTTGTTTCCCAAAGGAATCAATTTTCAAAATTGGGGTATTCCTATACCGTTTTGCACAGAGAGAACTAATATGTGTGACATGCTCTGCCCAAAGGGGAGTCTGTCAAGACATCCTGGACTCTCGTATGAATAAAGCTATATTTGTTGAGCTTATTCCAATTATTGCCTGTAGATCTAATTTGTTGCATTCTTGTTATTTGTATCAGTTGCAATAAACTTGAACAGTGGTACTGCTATGGTTGATGTTTTGAATGGTACTTGAGAGATTACCCCATAATGAAATATTTAACACCTATGTCACTTCCCTTATCGTTATTGTCATTACTAATTAATTTGAAAGCTCACTTGTGGGTTGAGGTGTTTATTTCAGTGTTCGCATATTGGGAAGACACTGAGAAAGATGATTTTTCACCCGAGGCACTTTGCAGCCGAATGTGACTTCTGGCACCAAATCTTTTGAGTGAGAGCATGTTTTGGAAGGTTAGTTGTCCCTTTTGCTCTTGTTCGGTTCAATTTGAGATATGTGTGATCAAATATTTTATATTGAATGAACATTGTGTTGAGATTAAATTGTTCATTATTCACTAAGTTTTTATAAAAGGTGAATATGATATAAAATTAACATATTTGATCATATTGATTGGAATTGAACTATTTTTTATTGACTGCTTTACATCAGTATTCAAACAAATTGGATCTCGGGAATAATTTGCATGCAACATATTATATTATGGATAACTTCCGAAAGTACATAGTTTTCGTACTTTATTTTGTGGGAGTAATTGCATACATATCGTCCGTGTGCAAATTGGGCAATCTATTTGAACTCGGCTATGTTCTTAATTTACTGAGTTTAAATAGATAGTTACACCAAAGTGTTCTATTTATGAAGACTTGTAAAATTCAGAACATGCATATTTTGAGTGAATGAATTATTATGCATTCTTACCTGCCCAAAGGGGGTGAGATATGTATAATAATTTCTTTTATTTGTGCAAAACATATTGATAGGGTGCATCAATCAAGAAAATTTAGTTTCCCAAAGGAAGCGATTTTCGAACATTGAGGTATTTCTATGCCGTTTTGCACGGAGGGGCCTATTTCGTATGACATACTCTGCCCAAAGGGGAGTTTGTCATGACACCCTGGACTCTCTATAGAATAAAGCTATATTTTCTAGGCTTATTCTTATTGATTGTCTGCTGATCATAATATGTTGCAATCATGGTCTCCTATCTTATTACTATGAGTTTAAATAGTAATGTTTTTGTATACATAGTTTGAAGTATACGTAATAGTATGTTGAACTCCATCATCTGTATGTTATATGATCTCATGTGATCAAATGTCCTATATTGAAACGTGCATGACATATCCCATGAATATTGAGGAATTCTTATGATGACAAAATATATCCTCACTTGTTAAATGAAGTTTATATGCATAGATATTTTGAACTATTAATGCAGAGCATATTGACTGGAATTTACTAATTTAGAGGGTTTGTTCTCCCAAAGGAGTCAACTTTTCGAAAATTAGGATATTCTTGTACCGTTCTTGCATGGAGAAAAATATCATTTGTGTGATCAACTCTGCCCAAAGGGGAGTTTGTCATGACAAGTGTTGATTTTCTCATGAATAAGCTATGTTGGTTCCAGCTTATTTGAATAAGTGTTTTTGTGGCATAATTACTCTGCATTTTTATGAATTGTGCCCGTGACAAGATACTTTATTGTCTATTAGCAGAGATGATAAGTTAATGCTCTTTGGTTGAGCAGTTTTCTTGCCTTGGTATATGAAACAATACTGTTAATTGTTTGATTTTAGGCTATATGAGAATTTACTTGAGACAAGTAAAATTTTAAGTCTAAAATATAAGATTTGTCACAATGTATTGTTAATTGTAGGCTAATTATGGGCATGAAGTTGCTTTTAAAAAATCCCTAAAGTTGATATTTTTATGATTTATGGGGGATTTTCTTTTCTTATGCAAAATATTAGTTAATTGAGTTTTAGTGTTTGTGTCACATTAGCATGAATCTTGCAGTTGGTTTTAAGGTTGAAAGATTTCTTAAACTTTTAGATTCGTGAACCATATTCTCTGACTATGTGTAACTTAATTGTTCCACAATATTTGTTACATTATGAATTAGAGATTTTTCTATGTGTAACCATAATGGCGGCTTTACTCAATTTTTAGTCTTGTTTTCAAGATACTTTTCTTGAGATATAAAGAAAATTATTTTCCAAAGTGTTTTCAAAATAGTTGAGTAAGTCATTTTAAATATAATTTATGGAAGCTATAATGATATTGAGAAAAAAAAAAAAAAAAAGTCAAATTCTAAAATTCCGCATTTATTGAAAGAATTTGACTGAGTTTCACCTTAAATTGTTACTATATCTGTCATGTCTAGTTCCAAATGAATTGACACGAGTAACATTCAACATATACTTTCAGTACTTGTATAAATTATGTTTTGACTCTTATGTATGGGAATAAAACGAAGTTCTTGTATTCAAACTTGAACATAAATCTTCACCAAATATGTGTAAAATTGACAGTTTTGGGTTAGTATGCAATATTTAAAATGATTTGATCTTGCACTTTATTTGACTATTGCTTGATTCAAATATTTGATTTTTGTCATATGCATACTGATATTGGTTAAACCTGAAATGACATGATGTTTTAGGTATGACTGGTAATTTTAAATTTTGATCTCCACTACTAGCTTGATTCCCAATATGTGATAGGAATGTGTGAAAGAAATAGTAAACTCTTTTAAGATAAATTTATTATTTATATATTGAGTTCTTTCACTTTGAGATCCTAGTTAGCAAGTATCTTAAAATTTATTTGAATAAAGATATCTTGCATTTATTGATTTTTTGGGAATGATTGTTATTCCGTTATCAAATTGATCTTGGTTCAATTTTAACTCATCTAGATATGTGGGAGTTCATACCATCATGAACTCATACTAGTGTTTAATTTATCTAGATATGTGGGAGCTCTTTCACAATTGTTTCTGTCAAAATTTGATTTCAAAGAAATTATTTAAAAAAGGGGATGAATGTGGATATATTAGTTTTTAATAATTTCTTGAAAATTGTGAAAGATAAAAGTTTTTGTTATGGAAAAATTGAAACAGCCCATGACTTTTATGAAACGTGATCTTTTCTCAGTCAGTGTTGGTCATTAGCTAACCGACCAAGTATTTGAGACACTCATATATCAATTATTGGAATGTTTTGCTATTTTAGTGAAATATCTTGAAAATAATAAACTTGATTATTATTATTATTATTTCACGAGAATCTGAGATAGATCGATACTTTATATAACCTACATGTGCATATTGGTTAGTAGGTTTGAGAAAGAAAATATTTTGAAAGTGAATTTTGAAACATTGATTAATTCACTGTGACTTTTTGTAAGTTTTATTTAGTAGAAAAACACACGTCACAAAATAGGAGACTTATGTTTGGTGATTAACTCTCTTAGTTTCCGTATTGATATGGTTTTGTCTAAATAAGTGGTTTCTTATAAAGAAACTTGATGAGGACAATTATTTTGATTGAAAAGACATATTTGATTGGCCTATTGAGGAGCATACTGTTTTCTAACTCTAGTTGCTAATTATCGATAGATATCCATAATTTTCACGTAGATATGTGATGATTATTGAATCAGTGGGAGTACATGTACATCTCTTATGTTTATGATGATGATATACTACTTGTCAGTAGTGATAATGTTACTCCATACATGAAACTGATGTGACCTTATTTTGAAATAGCATATTACCTCCGCTAGTATGTAAATCTCTTGATATTTTGACAAGAGAATATGTGAGTGCATCTTACAATGTGCGCATTAGTCTATGTGATTTGTTTATATTCATAATGCGAATAAAATATGCATTCTGAATATCTTATGTGCACTCAATGTGAGACTATTTTTGACTCATTAATGATTCTTTTATTTGCACATGATTGAGTTGTGTGTCTCGCATGTATATTTATCTTAAGATTGGGTGTTGTTCTTAAGAAATGTTGGATATGTCTCATAAACACACCATATTGTATATTGAGCATTGAATGAGACATATATAACTTCATGAGAAGTTGTTGAGTTTTCTTGGGATTTCATGTTGTTCTAGAAATCCATATCTTACAAGAGAACTATAATTTCCTTTGGGTTTCATATTGCTTCCGAAACCGTATATGATAAGGAAATTAGATTTTCTTGGGATTTCATATTGTGTAGAAATCCATATCTTACAAGAGAACTGTAATTTCCTTTGGGTTTTTATATTTCTTCCGAGACCATATATGATAAGGAAATTAGATTTTCTTGGAATTTCATATTGTGCAGAAATTCGTATCTTACAAGAAAATCGGAGGACTGACAATGAAATAGCAATATTTGGGGTCATATTTTGATGCTATTTCTTGCTACACCACCACGTCTGAATCAATGTCAGTGGAAGTTGCTGGTATTTGTGACCATGGAAGGTCTTGCATCAATAAGAGATGCAATTATCGCCATGATCCGATATTCGGTGACTTTCGCCGGACCTGATTGTTTAAAGTCTTGTCCATTACCGTATTGTTATTTAAAAACTGTGGCCACAGTCAAAACTGTTTTGTGTAATTTAGCCCGAGAGTTAATTTTTAAAATAGTGTCATTTTTCTTTTGTCTTTTGGAGTCGAAACTTCAATTAAAATTGTCCAGTGGGAGATTGTAAGAATATTTCTTTTGGACTTCTATTAATTGATGGTTGTATTAAAATAAAACGGGCTAAATAAATACTGTTAATGGGACAAGACTTATCAGGCTTATTGGTTTGACCCACTATTGTTAAAGCCTTGATGTTAGCAAACGTGGTCTGACAGCTGGTGTAGGCCCACTCTAGAGAGCCCGTGATGGGAGGGCTTCTAGGGTTATATTTATTGATGGCTAGGTCCCCTCTCCACTCCACGTTCTTGATATTCTGCTTTCCCATTAAGCTGTCAACTGTCGGTGTGAGAAGGAGAGGAAGATCTAGCCAGAGAAGTCGACCATACCACGCGAAATTGCCCAACAAGATCGGTAAATATAAGGTTCAATTCAATAGGCGAAAATCAGGTACATCTACACTTTCAATTATATCGGTGTTCTAAATTCATGGTGTAGATCTTGGCTAAAATTTCTTACATGAAGTTGATTTTGATATATATAGAAAGACGAAAATACCCTCCTTCTTAGATCTATAAATAGGAGATGGCTCAAGCTCATTACCCCATCCCAAATCAAACCTCATCTCTGGAGTTTCTTGTTCTCTCCAACTCCCGCCTAAATACCATCGTGGTAACATTTATATTCCTTTTAATCTATACTAGAGTTAATTACTCTTTATTTTCCAGAATATTGTTTCAATTAATATTCCTGAATTAGTATTAAACTTTTTCCAATTTGCAGCAATCAAACAGATCGATCGAGTACGTATAGCAGAGTTCAAAGGGGTGAAAATGGTGACTTCGACCATGGTGAACCAAGAACCTGAGGTGAAATTCGATCGGCTAAGTCATCTGAAGGCCTTCGACGAAACCAAGGAAGGGGTCAAGGGTCTCGTCGATGCCGGAGTCCAGAAACTGCCGCCAATCTTCCTGTGTCCGCCTGAAATGATAAACGACAACACCACCAAACCCGACCCCGATCAGAAGTTCGAATTTCCACTGATTGACCTGGATGGATTCGGAACGGACCCCGTGAAGCACAAGGAAATTGTTCGCCAGGCCGAAGATGCCACTGAAAAATGGGGGTTTTTCCAGGTGATTAATCACGGTGTGCCCCTCACACTTTTGGAGGATATCATCAACGGAACTCGAGCTTTCCATGAGGAAGATACGGAGCTTAAGAAGAAGTATTACACCAGGGATTTCAGCAAGAAAGTGGTCTATATGAGCAACTTTGATCTCTATACTTCACCCGTTGCTAACTGGAGGGACACTTTGTTTGTTGATCTGGCTCCCGTTCCACCGAAGCCTGAGGATTTACCTGATGCACTCAGGTAATTCATATTAATCTGTTCTTAGCATGCATTCTTCCAATTGTTGTGTTGTGCATTCTGAAGGTGCATTTTTGTAATATCTCTAACAATGAGAGTTCTTTCTGTGATGTAGGGAAACTGTGCAAGAATACTCGAAGCATGTGTCGGAGTTGGGAAGACGTATGCTGCAACTGCTGTCACAGGCTCTGGGGTTGGGTCCAGAGCGTTTGATAGAAATGGAATGCGCGAATGGGCTGGGAATGCTGCTGCATTACTATCCAGCATGCCCCGAGCCTGAAAAGACTATCGGCGCAACAAAACATACCGACAACGATTTCACGACTATACTTCTACAGGACAGTCTAGGAGGTCTTCAAGTCCTGCGCAACAATATGTGGATTGATGTCCCTCCAAGGCCTGGAGCCCTCGTTGTCAACATTGGAGATCTTATGCAGGCAAGTCTTCATGCAATCATCATTATAGCTTTGTGCTGAATTCTAACATATGATCACGAGACTAACAAATTTAACATTAATGTTTGCAGCTAATCTCAAATGACAAGTTCAAAAGCGTGGAGCACAGAGTGGTGGCGAGCAAAGCCGGGCCGAGGATATCAGTGGCGAGCTTCTTCTCCAACAGCGCGAGCTCAAGGGTGTACGAGCCGCTCAAGGAGCTGTTATCAGAGGACAATCCCCCAAAGTATAGAGCAACCACATCAAAGTACTACTACGACTACTACCGCGCAAAGGGCCTAGGCCGCAAACCTTCTCTGCAGCATTTCGCACTCTGAATGCTGAAGAAAGAATTTTTCATATCTTTATCTTACATATATATGCATTTGCATAAATAAAATGTTTTGTATTTAGATACATGTTCTTGAGTACAATAATAAGTTGATGTATAACGTAGTTGCTACGAGAAGCAAGCATGTCAATTTGTCAGTTTTTGAATTAAGGTTGTTCTAATTCTTGAATTTGAATCTCGTTGATTTAATTTCCAGGAGTATACGTATAAATTTTTGACTTATATAGTATTGGAAATTGTCAATAGTTGGTGAAGGAGGACTTAGAAATAATTTTATTTAATAATTGCTTGAGAGATATGATTAAGAAGATGCAGAAGCATGAGAGTTGAGAAAGGTCAAGGTCTTTAAAATATTATTTGACATTATATTTAAATTATCGAAACAATATTTAAAAATCGGTGTCATTAATGACAGAGCTTGTCAAATATCATTCATGTTATGAAACTATTGATTAAAAGCAACAACAGGAACAAAATAAGGCTAAAAGAATAGAGGGAGAAGAGGAGGATTTTATTAATTCTTGAGTGTATGTACAATGATCAATAAACCTCAATTTATAGGTACTGTAATACAAGACAAAAGGAAAGGTTGACTAATCAATACCTTAATCATGGATATCAATCCCATAAATAAATTGATTACACAATCAATGGACATTCATAATATTCATTATTTATAACACTCCCCCTTGAATGTCCATTGCGGTTTGATGCACCTTGCTAAAAAATATATTCATGGAGTACGTATATTGGGCTGCCTCGTTAAAAACCTTCACTAGGAAAACCCAATGGGACAAAACCTCAGCAAAGGAAAAGAGTACAGCGCGTATCCACTCCCCCTTATGATGACATCACTTAATATCTTTATATCGACACATTCCAATCTTATATATCAACTCCTCAAATATACTGGTCTGATTTTCACTCGATCATATTTGTATGCATCTATGTCTGCATTCTTCAGAAGGTCATGCGCGAAAAAGAACTTTGTTGAAATATGTTGAGCTTTATGGCATCAAAATAGATATCCTGCATCTTGATAGTCAATAAATAGAGGACCAAAATTATATGAATAAAATAAGCTCATATCAGGTATTTTACGTAGATATCAAAATTTATTTAATTTAACTTTAATGTCTTCGAATTGGAAATGAGTAAAATCTAGATGGTAGTTCACTGAAAATACTATGTGTTGCCTTATATTATTAACAAAATGCACTAATGACACAATAGTGATAAGATATGGTACTTCAGGACCAAGAACTTCTTCATCATATTCCTTAGGCCGGAATAGATCTTTTGTTATATCTAGTGATCTCACAACCATCGGGGTACTCAATGGATGTGCCTTATCCATATAAAATTGTTTTATAATCATTTCGGTACATGCCGATTGATGAACAAATATTCCACTTTTGCAATGGACAATTTCTAATTCGATGCAAAATTTTGTCCTTCCAAGGTCTTTCATTTAAATAATTCATTGCCTTTGATAACACTTTAGGAGTCCCAATGATATTTAAGTCATCGGCATATACAACAACTAAAACAAATTTTGATCGAAACCTCTTTACTAAGACACAAGGATAAATAGAATCATTTCACTAAGGCGATTATACCATATCCGCCCAGATTGTTTAATCCGTTTAATGATCTTTGTAATTTTATTGAATATTTTTCCGGGGAACTTTTATATGCTTAAGGCATCTTGAAACCTTCAGGAATTTTCATATAAATTTTATTATCAAGTGATTTATATAAGTATGTTGCAACAACGTCCAATAGATGCATATCAAGTCTTTTATCTACTGCCAGACTAATGAGATATCTAAACAAGATTGCACCCACCACAGTAGAGTAAGTTTCTTCATAATCAATGCCAGGTTTTTGTGGAAATCCTTATGCCCGAAGTCGTGCTTCATATTCATATGACTTTATTTTATTTGTTGTATTTATGTACAAATATCCACTTATACCCCACTGGCTTTACAATATCAGGTGTTTGGACTACTGGTCCAAAACTTCACGTTTAGAAAGTGAATTAAGTTCTTCTTGAATTGCATCTTTCCATTTTGGCCAATCATTTCAATTTCTGAATTCTTCAACAGATTTTGATTCAAGATCCTCATTTTTCTTATAAAATATTTGTAGCTACATTATGTGCAAGGATATTGTCGACAATTGTATTCCTTCGGTTCCATTTCTATTTCTAACATAACTATTGAGATCTCTTTATTTTTCATATTTACAGGTACCTGTGCTTCTTCTAAAGCTTTATTCGTAGTTATGTCTTGTTGAGCATTAGCCTCCTCACTGTTGATCATTTTGATCATTTGCTCATTTCCTTTTTCAGGATTCTTATCCTTGGAACCGACTGGTCTTCCGCGCTTTAGGCGTGGTTTGGATTCATTTACTTGAATAGATTGTCCTTCTGGGATTAGTCCGATTCTAATTGGGGCATTTACAGCTGGGATATGAGAATTGGTGACTCTTTTTGGGTCAGTAAATGCATCTGGCAGTTGATTTGTAATATTTTGTAAATAAATTATCTTTTGAATCTCTTATTCACATTGTTTTGTTCGAGGATCTAAATAATTCAAAGATAATGTATTCCAAGTAATTTCTTTTCCCAATTTTTTATTTTCTCCCCCCTAATGTTGGAAAAATTGTTTCATCAAAATGACAATCAGCAAACCTTGCTGTCAATAAATCCCCAGTGATTGATTCAAGATATTGAATTATAGAAGGGAAATCATATCCAACATATTTTTCTAATCTCATTTGAGAACTCATCTTCGTGCGTTGTGGTGGTGCAATAGGATTATATACCGCACATCTAAAAATCTGAGATGGGAAATATTAGGCTCATGACCAAAATCCAATTGTAATTGGGAGAATTCATAGTAATTTGATGGTCTGATGCGTATAAGTGCTACTTCATATAATAAATCATATCCCCGTGTAGAGATAGGGAGATTTGTTCTCATAAGTAATGGTCTAGCTATTAATTGGAGGCATTTAATAATGATTTTGCTAAACCATTTTGTATGTGTACATGAGCAACAGACTTTTCTACTTTTATTCTCATAGATATACAATAATGAATAAAAGCCTGAGACATAAGCTCGCCTGCATAATCAAGAATGAATCGTTTAGGTTAATAATCTTGCAAAGGCTAGGTTGCAAGTTCATAATCAACACACATGTGACCATCTAGTAGATGCATCAATTAAAATCATAAATTACCTAAAATGGTCCACGTGGTAGATGAATAGACCCACATATGTTACTTAGAATACATTCCAAAAATGTAGGTGACTCAATTCCAACTTTAGTTAATGATGGTCTCGTGATCAGTTTACCTTGAGAACAAGCAGCATAAGAGAATTCTTTAACTTGAAGAATCTTCTGATTCTTTAATGGATGCCCATTTGAATTCTCAATAATTTTCCGCATCATAATTGATCCAGGATGACCCAATCGATCATGCCAAATAATAAATGTATTTGGATTAGTAAACTTCTGGTTTACTATCACATGTGTTTCAATCATGCTGATATTTGTGTAGTACAAGTAAGAGGAAAGCGCAGGTAATTTTTCCAGCACATACTTTTTACCTGTTAGGGTTGTGGTAATGTAAAGATATTCAATCTTACCATCATTTGTAGTTTCAATATGGTAACCATTTCGCCGAATATCTTTGAAACTCGATAAGTTTCTTTGAGACTTACTAGAAACCATTTCCCCGAATATCTTTGAAACTCAATAAGTTTCTTTGAGACTTACTAGAAAATAATGCATCTTTAATGATAAATTTCGTTCCTCCCGGGAACATTATATTTGCTTTCCCAAACCCTTCAATTATTTTTGTACTACCAGATATAGTGTTAACATTTGCTTCTTTCATAAGTAAGGAAGAAAAATATTTTTTTGTTTTTGAGTATAGTGTGCGTTGTAGCACTGTCTATGAGACATATATTTTTTTCATTTGTTTTGGATCCAGTTTAATGTTGGGGAAAATCCATACTCCTTTTATTATAAAAGAAAACAAATTAAGAGAATGAAGCTAGTAATTAAAAAACTTTGATACTTGAGTTGTAAACAACATGAGGAAGAATAACATAAACGAAATTCAAATATAAGTTTATTCCCCAATAAAAAAAATTATATCGATATATAAGTGTCATTGAAGTAAACTTGTCCATATGACAATTTTATTTATAGATATTTATATAATGGAAAACTCGATAATTTGATTAAGTACTCAATCTGACGTACTACGAGTACATGAGTCATTTTTCATATATATGGATAAAGTCGAATTTATAATCATTTTGATGGAGTATCTCCTATATATCCTTTTGTACGACTTCTGGTGGTTTGGATAATTATAATTATAATCATGTGGGCGATCATGATACTTCTACCCCAATTCGTGGATTCATTTTTCTTATTGATAATGGGATGCATTATCTCATTCTCTTCATGGACTCATTTTTTTCTTATTTATAATGCGATGCATTATCTCATCCACTTCAGGGAATGATCAATCATTCATGATTTATCAACAACTTGTTAATATTTCAACCAACATGATACAAGAACAATATTGTTCACATCTTTCTCGTCAAAATTGCTACTTCTAGAGCATTATAAAATCAAAATTAAATTCCCCAATAAACTTTGATCGACATATATAAACCAAAAGCTTCCAAATTCATAGCGATACATAATAATATCGACATATTGATATTATCATTATATATTTGATATGATGAAACACTAATATACTAAGGAAGCAAATATCAAGAATTATGATATTGGTATCAAGTAGCCGATCGAACATGTTAAGCGTCGAAAACTAAAGTTTCATAAATTTCATACCAAGTATACTGACAATCATATGAAAAATCATCATGTAATTATTAATACTCTCAATAACTTTAGTGTATAATTTAGATTTGAAATCTAATCTATAAAAGAGAGTATGTTGTATACCGATTATTAGTATATGGGGGGAAAGAACTATTATATAATGAAATTTATGATATAAAATCCATTCTTATACAATCTACGAATTACGAATAAAATATTTGCCTTAATATTCTCATGCAAAAAGTTTATGCAAAAAAAACCTCACTGATTTAATTTACTACAAAAGATAGACTATAGGAAATAAGATTACATAATCAAATCATTTCTAATGAACAATTCCATAGAAATATTTACAACTAAAAGGATACACATAGTCATCCATATATTTATTTTGTAAAATTGAATGGAAAGTACATACGAGCACTTAATAACCCTTTTCACATATAAAATATAATAAATTATCAAACGGTAATCATATTCACATAATGGAAAAGAGTGTATATTCGTATGTGTTTATTCGTATGTGTTTATTTATATGTAATCATATCTAATCTTTTATTCCATAATGGAAAAAAAAATCCACATATTTATATAGAAATGACATGATGTACGAAAATATCAACATACCAAAAGTATATAATAAAAGACATGAATATATTACTTTATTCACAATTAAGGTGATGCATTCATATACTACCAAATCCTCAACCTATTATTATGTAATAGAACTTTTAAAGTGTTTATAATGAGGGTAAATTAATCTTCTGAATCATTGCAACAAACAAATATTCATTATTATCGTTTGATATCTCACAAATAGTGCAACATATATAGTAAACAATTAACAGAGCCCGTAAAATAACAAAACTACATAGTTAACAAATAATCATTGATTGATGTAATCTTCAACAGATGCATATTTCACATAATTTCATAATACGGCAAGAGCATGAGATAAATTACAAGGTTATACATATCTTATAAAGATTATTATATAATTCGAGTATAATCTCACAAAAGATTAGCATATAATCTGAGCATAATCGAAACAACGATTAACACATATTTATGATTAACACATAATTTTATTGAATTACAGTTTTGATAACAGAGGTTTAAAACGAAAAATTTAAACTCTGGTATCACTGTAGGGCCATATAATCAAACCAACCTTATAGATTGTTTTATCGAATCGAATCTACCTCCAACCTTCAAGCTAATCGTGCTGATAACGTGTTATGAAACTATTGATTAAAAGCAAGAACAGTAACAAAATAAGGCTAAAAAAATAGAGGGAGAAGAGGAGGATTTTATTAATTCTTGAGTGTATGTACAATGATCAATAAACCTCAACTTATAGGTACCGTAATACAAGACAAAAGGAAAGGTTGACTAATCAATACCTTAATCATGGATATCAATCCCATAAATAAATCGATTACACAATCAATGACCATTCATAATATTCATTATTTATAACAATTCATCATTTCCTAATTTAATGTTGAAAAAGAAGATCTTAATCATTCAAAGATAGGGGTTGCGGTTCAAATTTTTGTGATGGTGAATTTTTTTTTTTGAGTGTGATGCATGAAACACGAAACCGGGCCTACAGTATACGAAAACATCCATACTTTAAAAAAAAAAAAATTATAAATGAGAGGATTATGAAATGAGTATCGAATACAATAAAATAATAATTTTGAAGAAAGAATTACATGTGATTATCTTGTATTTAGGCCTTATTATAATGTAGTTCATCTAAATTTAAAGATTACATTTTAATTTCTAATTTTGAGAACCGTTTGTGGTCCCTGAAGTCTATTTAGGGTTCCGTTATGTCATTCCAAAACTACACTTGATTTGTTGTTAAATTCATAATTTGTAGGGATAATTTTATTTATATTTGTAAATTGTAGGGATAATTTTGTAATTCTGGTCATATATTTAATGTAACATATTCATACAACCGAAAGTGACATAAATGTACTTTTATAAATTTCGTTAAAATCCTGAGACGAAACAAGATTTACAGGAACTAAAATATAATTTTTCAATTTAAATGAATTACGTTACAATTAGAATTAAAATGCAGGATAATCACATAAATTACCCTAAATAATAATCATTTCTGACTGAACCTGTTCTCAACAAAATAAATTAGATGGAATATTCCCTTAATTTCTAAAAAATATATTGTTGGGGACATGTAGGCATGCAGGCGAACAGAAGGCCGAGGAGGATTTTCATGAACGGGATTCTACAAGAGTGTCCCACGACTAATAACCAAAATTTAAATAAGAATAAGTTTAGGTTAAATCCAATAACCTAATAAACTGAATAATTAATCATAGTGATAAAAATTTTAAATATCTATAAATAAAGGCGAAAAAAAAAAGAAAGGAACCCCAACATTAGAAATGTTAAATAAATTAAGACTACTAAAAAGTACATTTTTATGAAAATAAAAATGAGATTTTCCTTTAACTAGTTCTAAATTTTACAGGTTGAATATGCACGTACACATTACGAAAGTTTGCAAAAATTTGAAGTCAATTAAAAAAAACTAGCAGAAATACTACTGTTCAATAGTCAAAGAAGACATCCTTTTTAGTCGTTGGAAATGGAATGCATGATAAATTATAATTTTGAGTCTTTGGAATGCATGATAAATTATAGTATCTAGCGCGACTCGAAACCACCGAAGGCATATATTAATAATTATATTCGATTTAATTTTACTTTGGTATCATAAAGTCAATATAATTGAAATAACATTTAAAAAATATTGATGAGTAATCGTTAAATTATTATTGTTATTATTTTTTCGGAAAAATTATATCTCATTATCCTGCATTTAAGCCTAATTACAACAAAATCCATCATTATCGAGAAATTATATTTTAGTCCCTATAAATCTTGTTTGGTCTGAGGTCCCTTAACGGAACTTGTAAAAGTACACTTATACCCCTGACGGTTTTATGAGTGTTACATTGAATATATGACCAAAATTACAAAATCATCCCTAAAGTTTATAAATATAAACAAAATGATCACTACAAATTATGAATTTAACAACAAATCAGAGATATTTTTGGAATGACATAACGGAACCCTAGGGACCACAAACGGTTCTCAAAATTAGGGACAAAAATGTAATTTCCCAATAATGATGGACTACGTTGTAATTAGACCTAAATGCAGGGTAATCAGATGTAATTCTCTCTATTTGTTTTTACTCAAGTGACTTTATATTTAACTTCACACCCTCTTATATAAAAAATGAGTTTTATTAGGATTTTACGGAATATTTTTTTTTTGATCTCTTTTTATTTCTAAATTATTTCATCTTGTTTATTACGTTAGTATATGTGTTTCTTGGACCCGAATTCTTCACTATTCGGGACTTCCACCTAACTCGCTTTTACGGTAATTCCCGAACTTATTGTTCCTATGTCCCGTCGCAGCTAGCTATCTAGTCACGTGTCTGTTAGAGTATAACACCTGATATTAATATACATATTCTGAAACCTTAAGAGTTAAGTTTGATCAGATGTTCAAATGTTAGGTGTAATATTTGTACGAGCAATACTATGGAAATTGATAAAATTTTTGGTATACAATATTAAAAGCTATAAATAATGATCGCTTCCCGAAAGGAAATCAAGTACATATTATATTTTGTTGGTCATGAGACTCCGACTAATTGTTGATTAACTAGAGTTTAGAAAAACCAATTAAATATAATCATCAACATCGGAAACGAACAAGATATGGATAACTTGGTAGTAAATTAATTGAAGTATTTAATTCAGTAATGGCTGCTGCATCAGGATTGACATATTTATTGTACAAGTTCAGTAATGGCTGCTGTATTTAATTCAGTAATGGCTGATGTACAAGTGGGATGCCCATCAGGATTGACATATTTATTGTAAATTAAATCAGACTAAGACGGTGAATAATTGCTATATTAATATTTTTGTTTTGTTTAATGAAGAATAAAGAACGGGAAATTCCCGAAAAATCCCCAAATGAGAATTCAAATTTGCTTTAACTTCCCATTTTTAAAAAAGTTCCTCTTTGCTCCCTAGATGACAGGCCAAATTTGCTTTAACTCCCCATGGTTGTATTAAGACTCAAGAATCTCGTACCCGAACCCCGAAATCACGTACTTAAATGCCCAAATGATGTATTTGCCCCCAAATACATCATTTGGGCATTTAAGTACGTGATTTCGGGGTTCGGGTACGAGATTCTTGAGTTTTAATACAACCATGGGGAGTTAAAGCAAATTTGGCCTGTCATCTAGGGAGCAAAGAGGAATTTTTTTAAAAATGGGGAGTTAAAGCAAATTTTTTCTGTTAAAGTATAGAGAATAAGATAGGAATTGAATGAATTCATTGTAATTGATTTTTTCTTGTATGTTACACATTACAGGAGTGCCAATATTCAACCTACTAATCCCTACAAGTCAGGGATTCATAAATCAGTTATATAAGGTAACACAATTTCCTCCTGATTTCTCGTATTTCCTAACACTCCCCCTCAAGCTAAGTAATCGGATCCCCGATTCTCAGCTTGTCCAAAGTCTTCTTGAACACTTGTCCTGTAACAGCCTTCGTCAGCATATCTGCCAGCTGATCCTCAGACCTCACGAATGGGAGTTCAATGGTGCCATCTTCCAGTTTTTCTTTGATGAAGTGCCTATCTACTTCCATATGCTTCGTCCGATCGTGCTGCACGGGATTTTCAGAAATACTGATTGCAGCCTTATTATCACACCTCAACCGCCCAGGCTCACTTGGGGTCATCCCGATTTCTGTCATTAGTCTCCGTAACCAGATGACTTCTGTTACTGCCTTCGCAATCCCTCTAAATTCAGCTTCAGCACTTGAGAGGGCCACAACTCTCTGTTTTTTGCTCCTCCAAGTTACTACATTTCCTCCAACAAGGGTGAAGAACCCTGACGTGGACCTTCTGTCGTTCGGATTCCCTGCCCAATCAGCATCTGTGTATGCTTCAATGTTCAAGTGTCCATGATTCCCAAACATGATCCCACATCCGATAGAGCCTTTTAGGTACCGAATTATTCTTGTCACCGCCTCCATGTGACTTTTCTGAGGTTGGTGCATGAACTGACTTACTATCCCAACGGGATAAGCGATGTCGGGCCTAGTATGAGATAGGTATATCAGTTTTCCCACAAGCCGTTGATACCTGTCCTTATCGGTCAGCTCCTCATCTTCTTTTATCCTAAGCTTGTGGTTAACTTGGATTGGAGTGTCGACAGGCTTGCAATCTAACATCCCGGTTTCAGCCAGGAGATCAAGAACATACTTTCGCTGTGAGATGAAGATTCCCTGCTTAGATCTCATCACCTCGATCCCTAGAAAGTACTTCAAGCCTCCTAGGTCCTTCATCTCAAATTCGTTGAACAGGTTTCTCTTGAGTTGCTCCATCTCCTCTGTATCATTTCCTGTGATGATCATATCGTCAACATAGATAATTAGGCACGTGACCAGATTACCTCTATTCTTTAGAAACAGAGTATGGTCTGCATTGCTCTGCCTGTATCCATAGGTTCTCATAGCTACTGTGAACCTCCCAAACCATTCTCGAGGGGACTGCTTAAGTCCATATAGCGCCTTTCGGAGTCTGCAGACCTCATTCACTCCAAAGTAATCAGAAAAGCCGGGAGGGGCTTCCATATACACCTCTTCTGATAGCTCCCCATGAAGGAAGGCATTCTTCACGTCAAATTGATGCAATGGCCAATCTTGGTTGGCTGCGATGGAGAGGAGGACACGTACTGTGTCAATCTTTGCCACTGGGGAGAATGTTTCAGAGTAGTCGATCCCATATGTTTGAGTGTATCCCTTGGCTACTAGGCGAGCTTTATATCTCTCCACTGTTCCGTCTACCTTGTATTTGATGGTGAAAACCCATTTGCACCCTACTGGTCTGGTTCCTTGGGGCAATTCACATTTCTCCCAAGTATTGTTCTTTGCCAAAGCCTCCATCTCGATAAGCATGGCTTTTTTCCAATCGTCCATTTCCATGGCTTCTTGAGCTGTTCTTGGGATACGTTCTTTGTAGAGATTCCCCACAAAGGCTTTTGCCTTTTCAGACATACTGCCTTTCACCATATTTCCCACAGGGTATCTCGAAGCCCGTGAGTTCTGATCAGGTGAATACCGGTTTGGGGGAACTCCCCTGGTACTTCGTGGTGGCAATGTATACCTACTGCTATTGGTGTCATCTGAAACAGGGTTAACTGCATCTGGAATATCCTCAAATTCAGAGATGGAATGAGAAGGGACAAGGGTAGTTACCTCGTTTTGGACATCATGCGGAGGAGTATGATTGGAGGTGGTACTGAGCTCGTTGTTGCTTTGATTGGGATTGGACTGAGGCGTGAGAATGGGATCAGTGGGATCAAGTATCGGTTCACTGAGCCAGCATAGAGAGTCACCCGAATGCTCCCCCTGAGTGCTATGCTGGTTCTGAAAGAAATATTCTGTCTCAAGGAACTGGCAATCCATAGTAACGTGTATACGGCGGGTCGCAGGGTTGTAGCATCGATATCCTTTCTGGTGAGGTGCATATCCAACAAAGACACACTTCACAGCACAAGGGTCTAGTTTAGTTCTCTCATGTTTTGGTACATGGACAAATACGGAGCAACCAAAGACCCGGGGAGGCAAAGTCAGGGCTTGAGGGACAGATACTTGGGTTTGGAACACCGAGAGGGGCGTGTGGTGGTCAAGAATCCTGGTAGGTAATCTGTTGGTGAGGTATGCTGCAGTGGCTACAGCTTCAGGCCAAAAATGATTCGGGACATGAGATTCAGTTAGGAGGGCTCGAGTCATTTCAAGGAGTGTTCTGTTTTTCCGTTCGGAAACCCCATTTTGCTGAGGTGTGTTTGGGCAGGAGGTTTGATGGATCAGGCCCTGTTGTTTGGCAAAGTTACTCATTTGTTGATTCACAAATTCACGCCCATTATCGGATCTCAGTACCTTGATTTTCTGATGGTATTGAGTCTGAACCATATTAAAGAAGGTAACAAAAGTATCAAAAACATCCGATTTGTGCCGAAGGAAATAAACCCAAGTCATACGAGAATGATCATCAATAAATAGCACGAAGTACCGAAACTGATTCTGAGTACTAACCGGGGCTGGTCCCCAAACGTCTGAATGAACAAGAGAAAAAACTGAGGAAACCCGAGTGTTTGTGGGTTTAAAAGAAGTTCTATGACTCTTTGCAACTGAACAAGTTTGACATGACAAATTTAAATACTGATTATTCTGAAACAGAGTAGGGAACAACATTCTAAGATACCCAATCGAGGGATGCCCAAGACGCCGATGCCAAAGCCATACTTGTGTCTCAGCCGTGCCCTTTGATAGAAATGCCCGAGAAGGTTGATCTAGCTCATCCACATAATAGAGTCCATCCCGCTCAGTACCACGCCCAATTATCTCCTTCGTATGAATGTCCTGTAACAAGCAGAAATGAGGGTAGATAAGAACCACACAGTTCAGTTCACTTGTCACATGACTCAAAGATAGCAGTTTGCAAGAGAGAGATGGGACATAAAGACAATTTCTCAGTTTTAAACGAGGTGATATGGTGACTGTTCCCTCCCCTTTAACCTCTACAAATTCCCCATTGGCTGTTTGTATATGAGAATTTTTCATTTTCATAGGTTCAAGTATATCAGAGGGGTCAAAGGTCATTGTATCTGTCGCCCCGCAATCAAATATCCACTGTGATAATTTTTGTGGGTGTTTTTCTGAATCTTGATAAATATGGGGGTCAGAGTGCATATTGGCAGAAGTGTGGGGCTGATTGGTAAAAAGGGACAAAGTGGGGGGTGGACTTTTAATAAAACTAGGGTTTGAGTCAAAAGACTCAAACCCTTTACCTCTTTCGCCGGTATATGGGCTGCTGCTACTTTGAGGGGCACCGTTGATTTGAAGATTGGCGGTGGCAACGGCGAGATTCGCCCGTCGCCCGCCGATCGTCTGCCCTGTCACCGGTGCACTCGCACCGGAGTCCCTTAGCTGGGGGTTGGCTCCGCCCATCTCTGCTCCTCCCCCTGTTTCGGTTCTGCCACCGCGTCCCTCAGAGACGGCGGTGTTCGCGCGCCGCTGATTTCCGCCGCCGGTAGATCGCCCCTTCTCCTTCTTATTTCCGACCCACCACTCCGGATATCCTATGAGTTCAAAGCAACCCTCTTTCGTGTGCCCTTTCCTGTCACAGTAGGAGCACTCAAGCTCCGATTTATCCTCCGGTGGTGGAAACCGTTTGCCGGCGCCGTCGGTCCATCTGTAACTTTCTGATCTCCGGCCATTCTTGCCGCCTCTCACAACAAGTCCGACGCCCTGTGATGAGAACTCCCCTTCGCCATCGGTGGCCGTTTTCAGGATCTGAAGACGGGCTGCCTCCCTCCGGATAGTGGCGTAGGCGGATTCGACTGAGGGTTTGGTGTCAAGTTTCAGTAAATCCCGCCTAATCGAGTCATATTTGTCATCTATTCCCGTAAGAAGTTGATAGAGTCTCTGTTCTTGTTGGATTTTGTTAAAAGCAGCAATGTCTTCGGTGCACTTCATCGGATTCGGCTGTTTACGATCAATAGCCATCCAAATAGCTTGCAATTTTCCCCAGAATTCCTCTAGGCTGTCAGAGTTTTGTTTGAGTGTGTTTGCTCTCCGGTGTAGATCAAACAATTGAAGGGGATTAGCGCCGCTGCCGTAAGTGGTGGCAAGGCCGTCCCATAGATCTTTCGCCGTTGGGTATTGTAGAACGTTGTTTATCAGGCTTGTCTCCATGTTTTGGATTATCCATGTGAAAACCCGTTGATTGAGTTGCTCCCACTGATCATAGGAAGAGTCTGTAGTTTCTGGTGCGGGGGGATTACCGGTGATGTGTGAGCGGCCGCCTCTCCCTCCGATTGCCATCTTCATTATCCGGGCCCATACCGGATAGTTTTCATTATTTAGTTTGATGCCAATTGAGAGGTTCTCTGAATTGGTCATCGAGAAATTTGAGAATTGGGTGCTGAGTTCTTGGTTGGTTTCGGTTGACATGGTTTGATTGATGTCAACTTGGTTTGAGAAAGGTTTTAGGACGATGATGAGAAATCTGAGTCCCTAGGATTAACCTGGCTCTGATACCATGTTAAAGTATAGAGAATAAGATAGGAATTGAATGAATTCATTGTAATTGATTTTTTCTTGTATGTTACACATTACAGGAGTGCCAATATTTAACTTACTAATCCCTACAAGTCAGGGATTCATAAATCAGTTATATAAGGTAACACAATTTCCTCCTGATTTCTCGTATTTCCTAAGATTTTTAACTTTTAGATACTTTTAAAAAAAGACCCCAATAAAGAATTAGTAGACCAATAAGACATTATTTGGATGGAATATGGATGCTAGAGTCTTTACTTTCTTGATTATTAATTTATTTTTCTTCTGACATGTAAAATAATAATAAATTTATTGGATTAAAAACCCTCTAGTATATCTAATTAGCATTTGAAATTCTATAAATATATTAAATTAGCATTGAAAATCTTGCAGCAGTAGTTGCTATCACGATCGTAGGATTTTGAATGTTAATTTAGTGCTAATTTAATACAATTATATGGTTCATTTTAAGACATTTCAAATTATAGGGTTCAAAGTACTAATTAAATATGTAGCAAGGGCATCCAGAAAAAAGCTCATATAATAATTTCTAAGTTTTACCTTTTAAATTATGTATATAGTATGATAATGAAATGAATAGTATTTAGCTAAATATTTGATTTAGGTAGAAAACTTCTCCGATTTATTAGCTTTTAGACGATTTGAAATTTGTCGCAAATCTTTGTGATAGTTTTTACTTTCCTCTAATTTTAAATAGTGACTGATCGAGCCATATTTCCGCCGGCAGATCGATTGAGATATTTGGTCGAGCACTTCAATTTATAGGAAGGGAAACCTCCTCTATTAGCTCGAAATCTGTAATGGATGAAAGGAAACGTGAGCTCGAGGCCAACTCGGAAAAGATGGGGGTGATATCCGAGTTGACACTCCGACACTCAAGTCAGAATCGAGTGATGAGGGTCGAGTATATGTGCAGTAAATGCCGTAGGTGAAAGAACTTACTGTCGCAATAAATGAGGAGGCTTTCTATAGGGTGAGGAGAGAAAATTCTCCGCCTCGACGTGCCAATGCTACAAGCTGCTAGGTGCCCCATTATCCCCTGAGCATTAAATGCGTGGTCGGCCACTAACCATGGAGCATGGTGGCCGAGCGGAGGGTCGAGGGTCCCCTGGGTCGAGCTAATGGACGATCAGTAGAGTTGAGGCTTGGGGCGATAAAAATTAGGGACGGTTAATGAGAAACCGGCCTGACGGTCGAGATATCATTGCATCGACCGGACAGATGGCACACTATGATTGGTTTGCGGTGAAGGGTGGGCCCGAGCCACGTCATAAGCCCCCCGAAACGTCGTCTGCTAGGGCTGACGTGGCAACGGCGTTTCAGATCCCGAGGTGGGGCCCATCGCAATCATGGCGACGTTTCATCTTCTCAATTCCCGCCAATTTCACTCCTATAAATAGTGCCCTCTGTAAATTCATTTTACCATCTGCAAAAGAATTTGAAGAGGAGCTCCGAGCCATTTTCGAGTGATTTCAGCGTTTTTGTGCTTTGATTTTGACAGCTCGTTCCAAGGGAAGAGATTTTCGATCACATTTTCACACATAAAGGTACTTTCTCGGCTCAGTCTTGATTTGATTTCACTTTTTATTTTTTGATTGCTTCGAGGGAGAGGTTCGCCACTTCCCTCTTCGAAAGCTCTCTCTCCCTCGATTTGCTCGAATCCTTTCAACAAAACACATGTCTTAAAGCTATCCCTTTGACAACTGTAGGATGTCGGCAAATCGAGGTGAAAGTGAGCCGGTGGAGATGGAAGTGGGAGCTATATCTGTGGGGTCGACTGGTAAGATCTCTGACCACTTCAAATGGCAATGGTTGGAAACAGAGGTTTATGTACATCCAGTGCGAGAAGGGTTGACCCGGATTGAAGTATCCGGGGTGGAGTTGGATCCCTCGAGCTAATCTTCCAAGAAGGCATCTGGGATGGCCCAACACTTTGATGGTTGTACTGAGGGATATGGGGAGTGTTGAATCGAAGGAGATGATCGACCCCCAAATATTGATCGAGCTGGGGATGGCTCCGGAGGTGCGCAAATATTTCGACCCTGGTATTTCGAGCGAATTCCTTCGAAGCAATCTTGATTTTGATTTTTTTATCGTGCGTTTCTTTTCTTTAAGTATTTGATCAATATTCTCCTTTTGCAGAATCATACATCATGTCGGCTTCATTGGCTGCTCGGAGGAAGGAGATGGAGGACCTTAGGAAGGCCACCGTGGGCGTACCGTACTACCCCGCGAGCGGCAACGGGGAAAACTCCTTACTCCCTCGTTTATGGCTCCGAGGCTATGATACCTGCGGAAATTGCTCAAGAATCCGCACGCGTTGCCTATTTCGAGCCTGCTGCCAACGAGGTCCATCGGGCGCTCGAGTTAGATTTGCTGGACGAGAAGAGGAATGCTGCTTGGGCACATATCCACAAATACAAAGCAACCGTGGCTGGCCAATACAACAAACGCGTTAAGGAGAGGACTTTCCAGCTAGGGGACTTGGTCCTCAAAAAAGTTGAAGTCTCCAAACATATGGGTAAGTTGGACCCCAATTGGGAAGGCCCCTTCAAAGTCGTTCAGGTACGAGCAAATAACACCTACCTGTTGGAGACTTTGCAAGGCGAGCGTCTCCCTAGGCCATGGAATGCATGTAACCTTAGAAGGTTCTACGTGTAAGCGTCAGTTCTTTTGTAATTGCCCGTTTGCGGCATGGAGTACTTTCTTTTGACAGAAAGCGTGTTGTAATCATCTTGAACATTACAAGTATAACAGTAAGTATTTAGTTATTTGTTTTGTCATTTATTCGCTTTCTTATTGGTTAATGATTTGAGCAACAAAAGGCCCACTCCGTGTCGAGCATCCTCCACGTCGAACGACCTAAGTAATACCCCAATCGTTTTGGGAGCAACACTATCTGGGTGTTGATAACCATCTACCCGGAATAGTTTGACAATTCGTAAGTATATAAAATCCTAAGAACGAGCGTGTCAAACAACGGGGAGCAAAATGCTTAATTTACGCCAGCTGAGTGCACGCCACTCCTGCTTGCGCTCGTAAAAACCCCGATGACCCTCAACTTCTTGGGTAAGAGCACACACGTAAAATAGTGGATCCCATAACAATCCTTTCCTGGGTCCCTCGAAATGACGCTAACCCCACGGTTACGCTCGCTTTGATCCTATACTTAGCAAATCCTACTATCGATTTCTAAAGTACATACAACTCCCTGGAGCGTTCAACCTGAAAATGCACATTATTGGGGCCAATACTTAGGCAAATCCTCAGAAGTTTCCTAAGTTCAAATTCGAGCCTCATTACGGATACGGCCAGGGAACCACCATGGCAAACACCCTCGCGCCCGTATCTACGCCCTTCAAATCGCCGGACGCTGCCAAACCTTAAATTGATGGCGCATTATGATGAATGCCAGGGCATCCTCAAAGAAAACGCCCTCGTGCACACACACGCCCATCGCAAACATTCAAACAAGAGAGACCAATATAAAGGCGGCGAGTGCAATGAAACAACATCATTCATCATTCAAAAGTAAAAGAGAAAGTATTTAAACATTCAAGCAGTGAAAGAAGAGTCTCAATATACGGAAAGAAGCATAAAAAGATCCAAAATGTTCAAGAAAATAGCTGGAGGATTAGGTACAAACATAAATTGTTCTTAAGACAGACAAGAAATTTAAACCAGCAAGGAAGGGGACTCAGCAACCAAGGGATCATCACGGGGCTTGAGAGTCGGGCTCTGGAGGGGCAGTCGCAAGGGGAACTGGGGCCAACACGTGTGCGTCAAAAGTTTGAGCCTCGCCTGGTTCCTCAACATCTGCTGCCTCCACGACGGTGTCCTCATCCTCTATTCGTATGGGCTCGGGACCTAGAGTGTTGGCAACTATGAACTCCCGTTGGAGCGTTTGCACCAACTCCTGGTACTCCGGCTCCACCAAACTCTCGGTGGGATCCTCGTCCTGGACCATGGGCTCGCAGTTTTCATCCAGGTCCATACGTAAACGAGTATCGGTTCGAGCGCTATCAGGAGCTAAGCCAAGCTTCACCATTTGCCCGATAGCTTTATGGAAGAAGCGCCGAGCGTTGTCAAAGCACTGGATGTTGGCCGCAAACACGAAGGCCTTAGAACGCATGAACTTCATTACTGCTTCCCAGGAGACCCTAGCCGTTAGTCCTTCCACCTTCCCTTGAAGATCAGCGAGTGCCTTCTTGGTATCTTCATTTTGGCGAGTGCTCTCCGCCAGCTGCGTGCTCAACTCTCTAGTTTGGTTCCTTAGCTGGTCACGCTCCCCCTTTAACTCCCTATGACGCTCGTCAAGGGTAAGATAGGCTGCGTCTGCCTTCTGAAGATTCTCCCTCAGCCTGTCTTTCTCAAGATTGGCTTCGGTCAGCTGAGCGTGGATGTTATTGTAATCCTCTTGCAGTTGGATGGGGTCAGAGATTCGCAGCAGTTTCTTGTACTTAGCCTTGTGCTCGGAGTAGGCCTGCGCTCGTCCCTGCAAGTTCTTCAACCTAGGGATTACCTCCTGGAGAGTCAGAAGCAAAGATTAGTGTTAAAGTGGGAACAATGGAATTGGGAAATCTTCAGAGGGTACTAGGGACTTACCGTCAGAAGGGCATGACAGGCGTCATCAGCAACACGAGCGGCGTCGTGCTCGTTCAGCTTATCATGATCGCCGAAAAATTGGAGTTTTCCGACGATGTCAGAGACGATGTTCACGGAGTAGGCGCTCTTTTTCAGAAGCACTGGACCCTCAGTCCGCTGGCGCTTGTAGCGAGAGTCGCCCTTGCAACCTATATTCCAGAAATCTTCATCCTCTGATGAAGAAGTGTCACCGCCCTCGTCTTTATGCCCCACTACCACCTCTTTCCCCTTGCCAAAAATTGGGAGGGAATCCGGCAGCCTCTTCCGCTTCCCTTGACGGTCGGCCCGTATGGTTTCATGTATACGGACATGTTCCCCGAGCGGTTTCGAGATCCGCTCGAACTCAATGAAATCGGACCCTCGGGGGCCACCGGTGGAGGAGTAGCCCCGTGGGTACCATCAACCGTCAGGTCTTCAATTGGGCCCCTACGGGCTTCATTCCCCGCGCCCTCGTGAGCACCATTATGGCCCCGACCGGTTCCTCGCCTAGTTCCTCTCCCCCTTGGAGCGTTGGGAGGACGGACTTGCTGTTGTCGCGGGGGCTGAGGGTTAGCGCTGGTTCCTTGAGCACCCAGGATACGGGAGAGAGCCTCAGCATTCATGCCTTGCGATAGTATTTGGACACCTGCAAGAAAAAAGGTACGAGCGTCACAAATTGGTTGCTGGCACCACAAAAACAGAAATACAACAACCGTACCAAGTCAGGAGACTATTCTAAAAGTTAGAGCAGTTAGTTCCTAGAATCTAACCGTCGAGGGTCATGATGTCAGCTGGAGGGTTGAGTATCATTTCTGGGGGGCAAGACAAGCCATAACGGAACAACACCCCCTCGTTTTTCACCAGGACCTCAGCCTTGATCCATTTCTTCTCACACTTCATTACGAGGGCTAATCCCTTGGCCCAGTCCTCGAAATCCTTATTTCTCACCCTTTCCCTAGTCAAAGGACCCTCGCCGTGTATCATCCACTGTCGATGAACCCCAAAGATTCCCCCTGGAGCCCCCACGAAGAAATACTTCTCCTTCCAATGCTCGCCGTAGGAGGTGGATGGGGAATCTATCATCTTAAAGCCCGACTTGGCCTGGGCGTAATAAAACCCGTCCGTAGGTGACGAGCGTGGCGAGCGGGCTACTTGTATCAAGCTGTCAAAATTGACGATCGAGGATGCATAGCTTAGGGCTCTCATCGTTATTATGAAGGTGTTGATTAAGGCTATGCTGTTGGGCAGAATTTGTGAAGGGCAAAGCCCTAAGTGATGGTAGATGATAGCAGCAACGTGAGCAATTGGAAACCTCAGGCCCCCGGCTAGAACAGCATCCCAGTAAACCGTTATCATCCCAGGTGGCGGTCGGTTGGCCCTCTCTCCCTCCTCTGGCAGTCGCATGGGAAATACTGCTTCATCCCAATAAGCTTTCGCCTTCAACTCCTCCAAGTCTTCGAGCGTCAAAATGCTTTCAATCTCATCCGGAGATCTATCGGTTTGGTGACGGTTGTCTTGCCTCACTCGAGTGGCAGGCTCCTTTCCTTTCCTCTGACACCTTCTGGAAGGTTCAGCCTCAAATTGACGCCCGGATGGCCCTGCTCCGCCCTCGGGAGCCATCACGGCCACGGTGATCCGGTGATCCTGGGGTCTCACGGCACTATTTAACACCGGGAATACTCTCTCCCCTTGCCTCTGCATTTCCATCACGTTGTGCATCTCTTCAAAGAGGTCATTCACCCCTCCAGGAGCACGCTCGTTCATCCCTTGAACGGCTGCGTCAACCTCTTCATCCCTGGCATCAGCCGGAGCTTGAGCCACTGGAATCGCCATGGGAATCCCCTCACCTGGGGACGCTCTAGCCATGGGAACCGCTGTAAGTACATCTTCGTGAGGGGAAGAGCTCCCCACTGACATCTCATCTATCTCCCTTACATAATCGTCAGCTTGGTGTTTGTCTTTCGACTTTCGAAGACGGAGTTCTCTCAGAAAACTCAATAAAGAAGAAAAATTCTGGAATGAATTCAACGGCAGAAGGGGTTCTTTGCTTAGAAGGATCACTCACGCACAACCTAAATCTAAAAGTTAGTATCGGAATATCAGGATTTGTGGAAGCCTTACCTAGAAATTGAAGAAGAAGCTCGCCGGAGTCTGTAAAAGTTGCAGAGATTTCTTGCTGCGTATGTGCTTGAAGGAGTCTGAATGCGTGAAAGAGGCTCCAAGACTCTGCAAATCCCTATTTATAAGGGAGAATTTACATTGATTAGGGCTTGGGATTTCAAATGGCAATCATTTCCCGCCTAGGAAATCCCCCCACTTTTGGTAACCGCCTCACGTCTCCCGGAGTGCACGCGCCCACGTTCCCACTCAGCATTAAATGCGGACATGACTTCAATTAATGCGGTGTCAGACTGTGTCCGTTACAGAAGTCAAGCGGTCACTTCTCTAGCAATGGCTTGACCCTCGGGTAATTCAAAATCCAAGGCTCCCTCCTTATTAAATTCTACAGTACGCTCGAGCGATACTACAGAATTTGGGGGGCAAAATGATGAGGCCCAAAAACACGCTGGTATCAAAGCCGTCCACGTGTCACCATCTGCTGACATGAAGACTATACCCTCGCATTGATGGGCTCGTGGGCCAATCCGGCCCACTCACTTGCCAACTAGTATAGGCCCTTGAGCCTCGGCCAACTATTCAAGAAAAGGGGCCGAACCGGCAGGCTCGGCGCTCCCATCCCGGCCGTCGGGGTCACCCTTCTAAGGGAAGCACCCACACGAGGGTCCCATTCTTGATGCTCGGGATTCCGGCGCTCAAAGGTCATCTGCCGCGGGGGGTCCGTCCGTGCACTCTTCGAGCGTCACCAGCGCTCGTGCATAATCCAACCCCCCTTGCGATGGATCCGAACCTCGGCAATGGGGACCTTGGGCTCTCTTCCCACGCGGCCCTCGCCAACAACCTCTGATACAAAGGTAGTGCGCACCTGGCACCTGACACACCGCCTCCTTTTCAGAAACGTCATTCTCACGCCCTCAAAGGCTGCCACGTGTTAGGGCAACACAGGTTTGGGACCACACGGTCAATTTACCTAATCTACCCTCACCCCTAACATATAAATAAGGGAGAACACTAGCATTCTTCCCCAAGTCATCTTCATGATACATACTGCACTCACTGTTCTGGGTCCTTTCCACCATTCTTCTGCATCTTCTCAAGCTTGACCTTACCCGCATCACAGTTGCATCATCATTGCATCTCGCATTCTTGGTGTTATCCTAGCTGGAAGAACCCACGCTCAAGAGGAAACCCAGATCCTGAGGCTCTCACGCCTGTGATGGTCTTTCCCTTTTCATACAAATACTAAAGTGTGGTTGCTTCTTGGAAATCTGATTTCCAGTACCATCACCATATTCGTTCCATTTATTTCGAATAATGAATATTTATAATTGGATATGATCCATCGAACTTTTGTATCGATTGAATATACAAATAATCGGATCGGATTCGGATTAAAATTCGACCCTTGACAGCCCTAAGCTAAACGTCATAAACGGCCCACAAACTTATTACCCAGAAAAGGCAGCCGTAGCCCAATTTGCCAAAACTTATGAAAACCAAACTTATGGATAACGTCGATCATTAATCACATTCATTTGTTCATGCATGCTTGCCATTTGTCATGGATTAAAATATTAAATACTTCTATAAATTCACGGAATTCGGCAAGAATAGCTTCTAGATCGGTATCGCATAGTAAATTCTCAAAATTTTCCTCGTTATTCCCGTGATGGCCACCAGGAAAGAGGCTGCTCCGCCGCAAGTTACGGCGGAGATAGAAGATCAGGAGCAAGCGGAGAAAGAGCTCAACAGGAATGCCGTTTCGCAGCTGATGTGCCGCCAGCACTGCGGCGGCGCATGGGATGGAGGATTGGAAACCCACCACCACCGACGAGGACTTTGATGACAGAGCGTCAGCCAGCAAGCTGATCATTTTAAGTGTCAATAATTGGATGGGACCAGATTTTCGTGTTTGTTATTAATATAGCTAGGTTGAGATAGCCCTAAGTTTATTATTAGCTTCATATATATATCTGCAAATTTTAAATCGAGCAATAGTTATTCTTCCACGAATTTTGCATTTTGAGGGGATTAAAACTAAGAGTTATAAGGAGAAACGAAGGGGTTAACTGAGAGTCCTAAAAAATTCAAATCATGTTAAATTAAGAATCATAGACTGCATGTGTAAGTATTTAGGGATGCAAAGGAGACGAGCCGGCTCACATACTCATAATCGCGAATGTGAAACCACCGGAGTTCGGACTAATATACAGAAACCGCCTCCAAAGTTTAACAGTTCATTTTCCGATGCCATGCTCCCACGGTCCCACCATTCCGATCCCATATATATATCTAGCTTATCGATATTTATTCCTTCATAATATTCGTTTAAATATGCATATATAAGTTCAAGTTATATGCATATTATTACATAACTATTACATAGAAATGCTCTACACAACTAAATGTTGGGCATGAAATGTATGTTGGTATCATGTCACATGTAAATAGAGCCTATAAGAACTGCATAAAATATAATATCAAATTCCGGATAAAGTTGCTTAATTTCATAATTAACTCATTCATTTATAATTATTTGAATGTTAATATATACCAACATTAGTGCTGATATGACTGCGGAACAAGGTCAAATATACCCATATGTACCGGACGATATCCCTTGTGGATGGAGTCTGAATATAATATTTTCTTTGATCCTATAACCTAAGTAAATACGACTAGTTAATTCGTTGGAACTTATATGAATTCTTACAATAGATTCTCTAACGCTCAATTCACTATTAATTCAATGAACACGACGCATATAGATTATTGTAAAGTCCAAAATAGTAGAAGTAAATATAGGTATATGTATTATAGTGAACGGTATTAAACCATTCCTTAATTGGACAGTGGCCGCACAATCTTGAAGAGGTAAGTGGATGGGATATTTTTGGTAGGGCTGTCAACTGTTCGGATTCGGACCGGATCAGGAGATTCTGGATACGAATCCGAATCCTATAGGATTTGGATTTATTGTTTTTGAATTCATACATAATTGGGTCGGACTAGATCCGATAAAAGATCCGACCCGGTTAGCAATAAAATTCATTTTTTAAATAACAAATTTAATATAAAAAATAAATATAATTGCATAATATTTAATAAATAATTGTTATTTAATGAATTATATATTTATTTAAAATAGGTTAATTTAAACTTATTAATAAAAGAAAATATATACTTTTAGAATAAAAAATTTAAATATTATTTTAAAGTGATAAATATGTGAAAATTTTAATTTTAATCATTTTATATAATATTATGTACTAGTAAATAATTTATTTAATTAAATATTATATATAATACTGGATTCGGATTCTTAATGGATCGGATTCTTTAAATCTATATTCGTTCCATTTATTTCGGATAACAAATATTTATAATCGAATATGATTCATCGGACATTTTTATCGAATGAATATATTAAAATTCAGATCGAATTCGAATTAAAATCCGACCCATTGACAATCCTAATTTTTGGACTTAGTTGAGCTTTGGGCCAAACATGTGGGGTTCTGGCATGTGCCTAAGCCCAACGACAATAATACAACAATTTTGACGATTAAGCCACCGTTAGGGCTCTCGGCGGTTGGATTTTAATCCGAATTTGTTCCGAATCAGATTGGAATTTTAATATGTTCGATTAATAAAAAGATTTAATTGATTATAAATATTTATTATTCAAAATAAATAAATCGAATATGAAATTAAAAAATTTGATCTGTTAAAAATTCGAATTGATTATTTATAATATTTTATCAAATTAATTATTTTATAAATAAAGAATACCAATAAAAAAAAAATTAGGATTTTATCATTGCATTTAATATTATATTTTTCAATATTCATCTATCTTAGAATAACATGTAATCTTTTACTAATAATTCTTAACTTTTTACTAATAATTTTTAATTAACGAACGTTAAATGAATAAAAGTAGGAATAATAAATAACTAATTCAATAATAACTATTTGGTATATATTTATTCTTTTATATATTTTTTCTGATTTCTTATTTATTACGGACAATTCACATTAGATCTTTTAGTAGATCGAATCTGATTAAACTTTTATGCAAACTCAACAGTGAATCAGTGATAAATCTGGATCCTATAGAATCCGAATTCGATTCTGATAATTACATATTCTTATCGGGTTTGAATTCGGATTTTTGATAGCCAACCCGAATCCGGCGCATTTACAGCCGTAAGCCCACTATGACCAAGTATATATAAGATTTCAAAATAGAAGTAAGCAATAAGCATGGCAGTTTTCCAGTTTTATAAAGTCAAGGTCGTCGTCATGAATCTCTATCAATTGACAATAATAGCAGTTGAATAATGGTCAATATTTGTGATCTAAAACTCGGAAATAATTTTATAGATAGAAAATAGAAATGAGTAAAATGAAGCATACGCAAGACCGTGACAAAAACGGCCAAGATTTTTCACATTGTTATTTTGTTAGTTTTTGACTAAAACATATTCCAATTTGGTCCAATACTATTCTTTAATAATTCTAGTTGTCACGTTCCGGTAGGGGGTATGCGGTTGGCCCGGTACGAACATTTTTGTAAATAAAATGTTACCCGATTCGAACTGTATGAATTTATACAAATATAAATCATAATTACATAATTATTTTTTTTTTAAATCGAACGATTTGAGTTAGATGAGTACAACTATATAGCGGACAAATCGATGGTTTAACGGATTTTATATATATTTTGTTAGTAAAAGTTTTTTAGACTCATAATTTTAAGGGGGAATTATTAAACAGGACCAATAATGTTAAAAAGTTATCCTAAACCCCCTAATTTGAAAATTCTTCCTTTGTGATCACCAATATAGCACATATTTTTTGTAAACCCCCCAAACACCTTAAAAGACTACTTTACCCTCAAGTTTTACTCTGATACACACACGATTGATTCATCACCTTGCAACTAAACTTCCTCTGATTCTTCCCGCGATTCTGAGTCCGCCGCTGCCCCCGTCCCCGCCGCCGCAGCCATAAGCCTATTATCATAGCACCCCCAATTGTTGCTATTGGTATTTTGATTTGATAACTGAAGCGGACACCACTTGTTTGATACGAAATCAAGAAAACCCAATCTGGGAAGATGGATTCCGGCAGCTTGGTGACTTGTTCGATTTGGTGTAGTGTATTTTTTGAAGGCGAAGATCATGTTTTTCAACTTCGGGAGAGTGATACGCTTGAAAGAGTGTTTTCGGAGATTGAGACCCATTGGCCTGCGTTCGATTGTGATACATATGTGGTGCAGTACAAGGCTGCCCATATGGAAGATGAATCATGGATTACTTTGAAGAAAGATCAAGATGTTGAGAGTATGGTGGCAGTGCATGGTCTAGCAAAACAACACATTGCAAAGTTGAGAGCAATTCAGCCCCCTTCAAGTTCATCTCAGAGAAGGTAGTCCCTGTATTTTAATTTGCTCTGTTATATGGCTGATTTGGGATTGCGATGCATATGTGATGCGTTATTCGTTTGGCTTGTGTCTTATTTGAAAAGGGATGACCAGGGAATGACCTCGACAAGTCAGGCCCTAGTCGTTCATAATTCCAACAACAATGAATCCTGGAGTCGTTGCATCCGTCGCGTTGGACAGGCCTTTAAGGATGCTAATGACTGTAGGGTTCATTTAAAAAATTATCACATTGCAGTGAATCGAAAGTTTAAATATATGAAGAATGATACTGATAAGATTATAGCTACTTGCCCGGATGAGAACTGCAACTGGAGGTTTTATGCCTCTTATTGTAGGAGAGACGGCGAGTTTGCTATAAGAAAGTTAAATGTTGACCATGTTTGTGGTTTGGAAACTGTTACGAATAAAAGGTCACACCCCAATGCCGATTCAAATTGGGTTGCGTGTGTGATGAAGGCCCATATCATGGCAAATCCTAAATACAAACCGAAAGATATAGTTTCTTATATCCGGAACGAGCACAATGTGGAAATTCCATACCATACTGCCTGGCTGGGCAAGAAGATAGCACTACATGAAATCCATGGTTCTGATGTTGGGTCTTATAACCGACTCCATTGGTATGTGGATGCTATGAGACGTTCGAATCCCGGCAGCATTTGTGATTTGGAGACAAAACAACCGGATAACAGGTTTAACAGCTTGTTTATGGCTTTGAATGCTTGTTTGGTAGGACTTCTTAGAGGTTGTAGGAAAATAGTTTTCCTTGACGGCACTCATATCAAGAGCAAATTCAAAGGTCATTTGCTTTGTGCGACAGCGAAGGATGGGAACAATCAGTTATTTACAATAGCATACGCTGTCGTTGACTCAGAGAATGATGAGAATTGGGAATGGTTTTGCCAAAAGTTGAGACATGCTCTTGAAAGTTAGCCTGTGCTTTGTGATTTTAGACAGTACACATTCTTCTCTGACAGGCACCTGGGGCTTGTTACGCATGTGCCAAGGGTATTTCCAGGCTGCCAACATGCATTCTGCCTCAGACATTTGATGAATAACTTCAGAACTCAGGTATTTGTTTACCGATTAGTGTGATGAGTTGATACGTATGCTCATTTTCTTGATAATAAAGTGGATGTTGGTTATTGCTCCTACCAGGGCTGAGTACTCCCTGCACATCAACAAAATCCTTAAAGCAATGCCATTGGCCGCAGATTTCTTAAATAACTCCGCTCCTGAAAACTGGGCTAATTCATTATTTACCGGTAATCGATTTGGTATCATCAACAACAATAATGCAGAGTGTTGGAACAGTTGGGTAAAGGATGCGAGATCCCTCCCAATTGTTGCTTTGATTGACCGGATTAGGCAGCAGATAATGACCATGGTGTGCAATAGAAGGGAGCAAAGTCATGAATGGCAAACACACCTTTGTATGGATATAGAAGTGATGGTCAAGGCTGAATTTGAAGTAGGGAGGAGCTTGGATGTTGTGAGAGCCAACTCAGTGACATTTGAGGTGAATGAAGGGGAATTCCGACACACAGTAGACCTTGGCAAGCGGGAATGTTCTTGTAATTACTGGCAGATCTTGAAGCTCCCCTGCAAACATGCTTGTGCATGCATTAACAAGAAAGGGTGGTCGGTATACGATTTTTGTGATGATGCTTATTCAGTTGAAACGTATAAAAAAGCATATGAGAACATTATTTTCCCTGTACCGAATGCTGATATGGTCTCAAATGTCGAGGTTCAGATCATGCCTCCCGATGTGAGGCCTCAGCCTGGTCGACCGAAGAGGAATAGGTTCCCATCGCAGGTCGTCAAAGCTGTTACTGTATGCTCATCATGTAAAAGGCCTGGGCATAACAAGAGAACATGCAGTGGCCCTGTGTCAAATTGACTGTTTGTATGTTGTTGGGTATGTTGTTTAATTCTCGATCCTAATCAGGTTTATATGATTTGTTTTCGCACAGAAACTGAAGATTGGCCGAGATTTCAGTGGAGGCTTGCCATTTTGGCTTGATGATGGACTTGGTGAATGACTTTTTTTTAACTTTTTTTCACTTGTCTTTGTATTTTTTGTTGTATGGTGAATGACGTTGTTGTAATAATGCGTAATTGCAAGGGTGATTTGTCCAGTGAAACTGTAGTAATGCGTCATTGCAAGGGAAACTGTAGTAATGCGTAATTGGAAGGTTGATTTGTCCAGTGAAACAGTAGTAATGCGTAATTGGAAGGGTGATTTATCCAGTGAAACTGTAGTAATGCGTTGCAACATTAACAAGATTGATTGAATGATGATCACATCATTACAACAATATAGGTATGAACAAGATTCTGAATAAAACATTGCAACATTAACAAGATTGATTGAATCATGGTCACATCATTACAATTCAGAATCTTGTTCATAAGTATATTATTGTAATGATGTGAGCATGATTCAATCAAACTTGTTAATGTTGTAATGTTTTATTCATTACAATTCAGAATCTTATTCATAAGTATATTATTGTAATGATGTGAGCATGATTCAATCAAACTTGTTAATGTTGCAATGTTTTATTCAGAATCTTGTTCATAAGTATATTGTTGTAATGATGTGATCATCATTCAATCAATCTTGTTAATGTTGCAATGTTTTATTCAGAATCTTGTTCATAACTATATTGTTGTAATGATGTGATCATCATTCAATCAATCATGTTAATGTTGCAACGCATTAGGACAAATCACCCTTGCAATTACGCATTACTACAGTTTCACTGGACAAATCACCCTTCCAATTACGCATTATTACAGTTTCACTGGACAAATCACCCTTCAAATTACGCATTACTACAGTTTCACTGGACAGGACAAATCACCCTTCCAATTACGCATTCCTACAGTTTCACTGGACAAATCACCCTTGCAATTACACATTACTTCCAATTACGCATTACTACAGTTTCACTGGACAAATAACAATCTAATTGAAATTTCAATTATATAGATGAACCAGATTGTTTTTTCTAGAAAGGCATTGGCTAACTTAAAGCGGTATTCGACGATGTTGCATGTCTCGGCATATGTCCTGAACTCGTCAGTCTCTCGAACAAGCATCTCACCATATAGGCACCTTAATACACCACAATCATTGCTCCCCCTATCCTGAATTCTCATTCGTCCCCGCCCCAATTCCCTCTCTTTGGAACTCTTGACAACATTGTTCTTAATCTACAACTTCCAGAGGAAATCTGAGTATACTTCGACATCGGTGGCAGCTTCTTCTGTATGCATTGAGTTGTAGTGACTGAAACGTTTGTGCTCGGTCTCATACACCAACATATGCCAGTGAGAAATTGTCAGTAAATGGAAAATAATATAACGACATGAGAACATAACTGTTGAAGATACCTCGTTCAGGGTCATGACGTAGTCACTTTTCATCTGGTGTATCATGAACTTGTTGATTGCAGATGGGACAATGTGAGGGACAGTCTTCTTCTTTGTCTTTCATGTGCCCTTGTTCTTCAATTTCCCCACAAATTCAACTGACACATGAGGGTTAACAAAGTGTACATCGTGGAATTTTGGCACAAGGTAACCAGGACTTGTTAGCAGGTCGTAATAGGACAGAATAACATTGTCATTGGTCTCCTTCCCCAAAATTAGATCTCGTAGATCGTACACGAAGACAAAACTCGTTTTACTTATATACATAACATCATGGCTGCAAAAGATTATAATGAAACAGTCAACAACATTCTGCCAACTAAACTCATTGAATTAAGTAAGAACACTTACTTTTGTGCCTCCGTGTAGCTCATAATCAAATTAAATGCCCTATTCCGTTGCTCCTCAGTGACGACCTCACATCCTGGGGCCTCATTAGGCCTACTGTTCACTTGAGCACCATCAAACACAATCACCTAATACATAATTATCCAATGACAAATCAAACACATGCGCATAGTTAAAAGACATTGTAATATTGAATCTTGTATGTAATATGTTCTCACATTTTCTTCCTCACGCTCCCTCACATCGTTCTTCCTCTTCGATCTAACCTCAGCTCGTCCGGAATCACAATCACCTTCCCCATCCTCAATCAAATCAACTTGAACTCCTACATCAATACATTCCGGTGCCTCTTCCACACAAACCGTTTTAACTTCTTCATCGACACATTCAGGTGCCTTTTCCACACAATCGATTTGAACTCCTTGATCGACACCTTGCCCTTTTTCTGCTGCGCAAACAACTTGATCCCCTTCATCAACAAAAACTTCTTCCTCCGCTCTGGGCAAACCTCTCTCCATTTTGTTAGCCGCTCGTAAGGGAACAATCTGCGTGTTTTTAAATCAACAGGCTTTCTTACAAAACATTTGAATAAAATATGCATATTGGTTTAAATTACCAAAGATTACGGACTTACATCTGAGAGGCAAATACTTTCCAGTTCCTTCTTCGCATTCTCTTTCGTACTAGGCAGTGCACTCCCTTTCCATTTAAACAAACGAGGGAATGCTGCCAACCTTCTTGAGATGCCAAACTTCTGGATTCGTTCATGAAACCATGCCTGACATAAACAATAACTTAAGTAGGTGTATATATAGGTATAAACGACACAATCTACAAAACCAAGCCGACGACTTACCAACAAACCTATAGTACATCCATCAAGGAAATCATGTTTATCCACAACATGCTTCCTAATACCTTGAATCAAAAACATATGAGCCGCCGTGCCCCATGCGTACTGTCCAATCCTGGACAAATCATCTACATACCAAATAAGCGCAGCAGGCACACGTACATTGCTACGTGGGAACAACAAACAATTAAAAACGTATAAAATGTACATCCGTACAAAATCATCAATGCCATCGTCATCAGTCCTCCCGACGAATTCGTGCAGTTTACTCTCGATGTTAGTTCGGGAGACATTGTTTCCCTTATTGCCAAAATGCTTGATCAAGGTATTGGATTTACTCTTGCCCACAACCACGACAGGATGACCGGAATGCCGCATACCAATAACAATGCTGAATTCCTCCTCACAAAATAAAACTTCTTGGCTACCAAATTTAAATGTATTTGTACTGCAGTTGTAGTAATCGAGCAACAACCCAACTCTGTTAATGCTCCCCTTCTGAACAGGCGCTCCCAAAAAACAACCAAACGACGATTTCTTAACTGCATCGAGTTGACCAGGAGACATTGGTCACGAATTTTATAGATAACCTCACTGAATCTCTCCAACACGCACTGATGTAAAATCGAATACACCCGCTTCTTCTAAAGCGTGCCCTCATCAGTCTCATGAATGTCTACCTCTTATCTTTTTCTCTTTCCCCTGCTTGTTTCGGCCGGGGACGGAACAATCATCAACGGCGTCGTCGACATTGAGCGAGCCATCTATCGAATAAAAATCGATTCAATGTTCCTTATTTAACAAACTCCTGAAACCCTTACTTGTTGAGTTAAAATCATCATTTACCAAATACAAACTGGAATATGGCGGAAAAAAATGGAATTTCTGACCATTTATGGAAGAAAACTAACCTCGACAGGTTGGGTGCGACGTACCTTCCTCTCAGACCTTACCATTTCAAGCAACGACCTCAAAAAGAGTGTTCGTCGTGGGGGCGTGGTTGGTAGCTCGTAGGGGTTTCGCCTCTAACGTGGGTGTGTGACCCGTTCAGTCTCCAATAACTTCTTCTACACTTGTCGGCGGTGGTGTGCGGCGGTCTGCAGCGGCGGGCGGTGGCGGGAGATGGTGAAGAATGACAAATTCCCGTCGATGGAGGAGGGATTTGGATGCTTGGTAAGGATTGTGATTATTCAATTTTAGCAGGGATACTTTGGTAATTTTAGGCGATTTAGGGGGTTTTGAAAAAATATGTTGTGTTTTGGGGATGTAAAATAGTATGATTTCAAATTGGGGGGGGGGGGGGGGGGGTTTAGGATAACATTGTTGCCTTATGAGGGATTGTTCAATAATTTACCGTTATTTTAACTCAATAGCAAAAAAGAAATATATAAAAAATATGATAATTTATTTTAGTTTATAACATATTACGACCCTAATACATAATGATTTCAAAGTAGTTGAAAATAAAATAATACATAAATTATTAAATAAATAGTATAATCTTATAAATATAAATCATGTAGTATAACTTTATAGTTTATTAAATAATTTGTATAATATTACACGAAAATATATATTATATATATGTATAATTCGTATAATATACATAACAACTATATTGTGTATCGTGTATTTATGTAACTACAATTATGAATAAAATATAAATATAAATATAGCGGTTAAGGTTGCAGTTAGATAGATTTGGATTATTAAACACATCACCCGACCTGGAAGTGAAACGTTATAATATTTTTCAACCACAATTACTTTTTAAAAAATTTCAACCGGGGATTTTCGGACAACTCAGTTCGATTCGGACAGATTTTGTAATTGTACGGGTTTATGTACACCTCTACATCCCGGGCTAGGAAGTCCGCCAGATGTGAGTGTATGTAAAATTTCAAATTCACGGAGTAAGACCTAAACTATTATCCATAAAAGATATCTATTAATTATATTTAAATTTCTTAACTTATATACATAACTTAGTGTTTATATGTTTCGGATATGAAATAGAGGCGTCACATTAATTCGAAAGAAATAAAAGTTTCATTGACCTTGTTTAAATTTGTGTCATATTATTTGGACAAGCTTTAACTATTTATAATTTCAACAAATATTTTCCTAATTTGAAGAAAATACTAAGATTTAAATTTGGGATTTAAGTACTTGACACCATAGTTATCTATTTCATATTTGGGAAAATTTCATTTTTAGTCCTCTAAAGAAGGCCTTGTTCGTTTTTTATCATAATCTATTGATTTTTCTCATTTTACGTCCTTTTAAATTCAAAATTTTTTAATTTTGGTCATTTTGCCAAACGGCATTAAAAACTTGACAGAAAAGACCACGTGCCACGCACGTGGCCTGATTAAAGCCCGAAATCAACATAATGCCAGTGAGATAAAAACCCTAATCACACCTCAATGCCTCCACAACAAACAATAATCCCCCAAACAACCCATTGCAGCAATTCAGAAGATAAATCACACACTACTTTTAAAGGCTCAATTTTTCCAACTCCATTCCAGGTTTCAGACAAACCCAAACTAATCACACCTCAATGCTTCCACAACAAACGATAATCCCAGAAATCCCAAACAACCCATTGCAGCAATTTAGAAGATAAAAACATCAAACACCACTAATTCAACAAAAACCCATTCTTTCACCATTTTCCCCCAAACCCCGCAAAAACCCACATCACATATTCATCAAATTCACCAACACCAACCTCCAACGGCGCTGCCCTGATGTGATTCGAGAACTTCTGAGACTTATTCGCTATGGGCTGAAGAGCAGAGCTATTAAGCCACGAATGGAGCCCTCCATGAGCATTAGGTCGCCGTGTATGCAGCAGAGTGAATGAGCCATCCAAAGTGCCGCCTTCTGCATCATCTCTCGACTCCAAGTAATCCAAAGCCTCACCTATTTCAGAATCTGACGAAAAAGACAAGTCTTCATCATGTGTACTTCAGAGAGATGAGAGCAATCGGAGAACCGAGAGAGGAAGGGAAATGAAGAGGCTTGGAGTGAATTTTTGAATTTTAACCTAGGTAAAGATTTAGGGCTTTTATCTCACTGGCATTATATTGATTTCGGGCTTTAATCAGGCCACGTGCGTGGCACATGGTCTTTTCCGTCAAGTTTTTAACGCCGTTTGGCAAAAGGACCAAAATTGAGAAATTTTGAATCTAAAAGACGTAAAATGAGAAAAGTCAATAGATTAGGACAAAAAACGGACAAGGCCTTGTTTAGAGGACTAAAAATGAAAATTTCCCTTCATATTTTTTTGGTATAGCTAATTAGGGGCGTGTAAAATTAATAGTTTACACAAATTAGTTTTTTTGGTATAGCTAATTAGGGCCGTGAAAATACTTTTATGTTTAGTGCGGGTAATAATCTTCCCAATAGGCGTTGCTTATTAATATAAAGTCTCGGATTTCTAATTAAATAAAAGAAAAACTCCTTAATTTAGGCATAGTTATAATTTAATGTAATTAATTGATATAACAGAAAATTAATTATGGAAAAAGCAATCAAATTATATATCTTTTTTGTTTTCCCGAAAAAAGAGATCAACCAGGCACAGGTTAACCCAAATCATGCCTAACCTATAATACATGGATACAAATACGACGACACAATTATAAGTATATCACATTATAATATTATATAGATACAATAATATAAATTTTTACTTTTTTAACTTCCAACAAAAAAAAGTATTAAATATGGTATTCGGCACAACACAATATAATAAAATAATAGTTTTAATAATATCGTGTATTAGAGCTCCTAATCCGAATTTTTATCCTTCTCAAGATATCCCATAATCCCACATTTTCATATTCGTATTTGTTTGAAAATTGCAACCATTTGGAAAGTCTAGATCTCTTAGCAGAAATAAACTCGCAAGTCCTCGAGTCTTTGGAATTTGGAATGCTTGATAAAATATATTATTACGTATAACGCCAAATGAAATCATCCGTGCCTATCCCATTGTTAGATTTGATTATTTTTTTGAAATCGTAATTAAAATATGATCTAATACTTAGTTTGATTTGATTCTAATTTTGAAATCGTAGTTAAATATGACCTAACTAGCGTATACCTCGTGCGATGCACGGTATTGATGACTATATAATTTATAATATTATGTATGAATCTTGTAAATTAAAATAATTTAAAATAAATAACTAAATCATATACAATGAAAAATAGTTTATATAATATATATTTTTTATAAATAATAAATAAATTACCACTAAGATATTTCTTTACTATAGTTTTATTTAAATATTAAGTAGAGACATTGTAAAAAATAATAATAATTTCAGAAAGAATATATAAACAAACACAACTATAGTTTTTGGAATTGTAACAAATTCTTTAAATCTAATAAGAAAACATAACAAAAACTATCAACCTTAAAAAATAAAATAAGGGTAAAAAAGAAAATATGATAAAAACTATCAACTATTCACAAATTTCAATTATGAAATTCCAAAATCTTTTCAAGAAACTCAATTCAAATAATAGAAGAATTAGATTAAAAAAAAAAAGATGAAAATACTAATATATTTGGTTGGCTACAAAATATTAAACCAATTATTATATAAAAATTAACTTTTGAGCAAAAATATTAGATTTATATGAAAATAAATTATAAATTCAATAATTACTCTAATTCTCTCTATTCAGCATAAAAATATGAAAAGATAATAAAAAACTTTAAAAATAAAATATAAAACATAAAAGAAATATTAGCATAAACATATAGTAAAAGACAAAAAAACCCACAACGATAATAATAATAAATCAAAAGAAATTATTGAAAAAATATTAATGTATATTCAACCCTAGATGACTATCGCGAAAAATTAGAAACAAAATTTAAATGAAAGTTTTTTTTTTTTTTTTAAATTGAAAGTTAACAAACGTATATATTATATAAAAATATTATTCGTGATGGAAAAAACCCTTCGAGACAAAAAGATAAATAGAGACTGATTTATGAAGGAACAAAGAAATATATAGATACATACTAATTTAAAAAATCACCAAAGTAAGATAAAAATTATGCTAAACAATCATTCAATTAATATTTTAAATCCAAAAAATAAAAAATTTAATCAATTTAGAAAGGAAAAAAAAAAAAAAGATACTTATCCACTAAAAGTTTTAATTTAAAATTAAAATCTTAAATAAAAAAATAATCAATAAAGTATATTTTAAGAACAAAATAAAATCAATGAAAAAATAAAAATTAAAAAAAATTGCTAAAAAATTAAATCCTATTTATTTAGTACAATACCATAAAAAAAAAGGTGTTTTGTAAGTATAAGTAATATACTAACTTAATTACGAAATATTGAAACATAAATGAAAAATAATAACCAAAGGGAGTGAAACATGACTAAAAAATTAATAAAATAATATATATAACTCAAATAAGATAATACAAATTTATTAAACATACATCTTGAAATTCAGTTAATCATATATATTATAGACCTATGAAAACACATAGTAGTTTGTGAAATATATAAGATATATAGTGAATTTACTTATTTAAATAAGAAAAAATATATATAATATTAACGAATACTTAATGTTTTACCATACGATTAACAAAAATTGAATAATAAATCAAAAATATAAAAATAAATATTTAAGAATATAAGAAATATAAAAAATTATTATTGACTTCAAAATAATTATTCTTAAAATTCTCAAAAAACATTATAATATCATATGTTGTCTAAACTATAAGTAATATTAAAAAGAAAAATATATATAGTTAAACGCACAATACAAAGATTTAAAAGAAATTGATAATCGAAAAATGCTACATGCATAGATACATTCAAAGAAACAAATATAAACTAAAAATAAAATAAGGTAAATTACTTTGGTTAATAAATCTCAAAATGCAAGGAAAGTGATAGGATGAAAAGGCCAGAAAAATAACTTAATAAATCTTAAAATACAATAATAAATATAAAAAAAAATTAATATATGTATTTAAGAATAACAATACCTATTGAGGTTGAAACTTAAACTGATAAAATAAAAATTGTAAAATAAATGTAGTACACATGAAGAAAATAATAATACTTTTCATAAAACTCATAAAATAATAAAATAGTACTTTACAAAAATTAAAGAAAGCCTTCAATATAAATGATAAAAATAATTAGAAGAGCAATTAAAAATGGTAAAGAAGAAGACAAATGCATAAGAATCAAAGAGTGAAATTCCATCAAAAAGATAATACCAATTTGTTGGTAGAATTTCATGACAAATGAATCATATTATACCCACCCTCTTAACTGAGTAAATTCTTCAATTTATCTTTTAAGACGAAAATGAAGTAGCAATTGAAAACTATAAATTACCTCTTAAATATTGGATTTTAACTATGGATTGTGTCAATATTTTGAACTACGAACAATGAAGGATAGATCTCAAATTTATGTTGTTACCATTTAATATTATTATGATTCTTGCATAAATTAGGGGATTCGGCCAATTTAAATGCGTATAAATTAATAAATTAAAAAGAATGCGTAGTTGGACAATTTAAAAGAAAATATATGTTAAGCTTTTTTTCTTTTTTTTTTTAAATATATGTTAAGCTTCTATATAGAAACAAAATTAATTTTAGCAATTAATTAGTAAGAATAAAAATATTTTATTGAATCAATTAAATTATATTTTTTTGTTTCGGTGGAAGAATCAATTAGTTTATATGCAAATGCATAGTTGGACAATTTAATACAAATAAATACTCAAACATATGAATAAATTATTTAAGAATAATTCGAGTATGTCAAATAAATAATCAATATAAATATTAATTTAAATATAATTTTCAAATACAATAAAATCTTTTAAATAAATAAAAACAATTAAAAAATATTAAAAAATACAACAACGGACAATTAAAAAAATTAAACAAATTCATAAAACGATAAAAAAGAAACGTCCAGATCCCATAAACAAATACCACAAAAAACATAAATAAAAAGATTTTAAAAATCGTTAAAATCAACAACTGTAAATAAAAATAATAATATACAAAACTAAAAGTAAAAGCCATTAAAATTGTATGTACCGAGAGAGGCGAACATGGATGAAGACGAATGGAATCGGCGATGTGTGACCGAAGAGAGAAAGGAAGAGATGAGAGAAAAAAAAAAATAAATGAAGGATAAAAACTATTATATTCAGACTCAATAGATAAGTGTTTAAAACTTTTATAATGAAAATAGGAAACCCTAAAAGATAAATAAGGATACATAATTAAGTTGTCAATTTTAAATGATTTCGTAAATTACGGAGATAATTGATATGGTTTTTGAATTTCTTAGACAAATTAGATATTGTAATCAATGTCAAATAACCTTCCGTTAAAATAATTTTAGTAATTAAAAAAATTCTAAATTCTAAAAAATTAGTATTCAGTCAGAATTAATACATTTTGGTCAAAATACACCCCTCCTGTATATTATAGTAATAGATAGATAAATATAGATTAAAAAATCTATACAATATAGTATAGATAGATATAGTTTAATAAAAATATGTATAATTTAAAAAAAATCATACATGAAAAATATATTATGAATATTGTCTAAAATAATTATTTTCGTTAGTAATATTTATTTTCATAATAAAATAGTACACAAAATAAAGATTTTGGTTTTAATTTTTCTTTATCAAATTTTTTAACCCTAATTAATAATAGTATTAAATATCACCCTAATTATGGGGTGGATGTCTTGATATATAAAATTATCAATTCAATCTTTCTTAACTTAAAAACTCATTAATTATGACATTTATTTATATTGATAAAAATATATATAATTTTAATAAGAAGTTCATAAATAGAAAGTATATAATAAATATTGCCAAAGATAATTATTTTCCTTAGTTACTTTTATTTTCATAATAAACTAATATATAAAATAAAAATTAGCCAATAACATTTTTTCTATTTAATTAAAAATCTCAAAAAATCCACAAAATGTCACATCATCAAAACACACAACAAAAAGCCAAACATGGTTTTCAAATATATAATAGTATAGATATAGATATAGATATAAATTTATTAAGTATTAATTTTAAATTTAAAAAAATTAATTAATTTGATAGAGTAATTTAATTAATTTGTGTCAATTATATATATATATATATATATATATATATATATATATGTATATATATATATATGTGTGTGTGTGTGTGTTAATTATTAATTTTAGATTTTAAAAAATTAATTAATTTGATGGAGTAATTTAATAAATTTAATTAGTCCTATTTATTTTGTAATGTTTGAATTTAAATTTGAAATTGTAGTGATTTTTTATGAAAATTGTATCCGTGATTTAGGCAATTAGCCATTAAAATTAATTTAATAAATATATTGAAATATCAAATACATGCATATAATATTAGCCTTACTTAATTAGTAGAAATATCAAAATTAATTCCATTCGGTCAAACTTGCCAAGATTAATTATTTTCCTTAGTTACTACTTCTTTTACTTATTTTCATAAAAAAAAATATATAAAATAAAGATAAGTCAATCACATTTTTTCTATCTAATTAAAAACTTCAAAAAAACCACAAAATTCCACGTCATCAAAATATACAATAAAAAGTCAAACATCGTTATCAAATATATAATAGTATAGATACTGTTGCTCTCTAAAAGGACAGGACCAAAGAACTAAATTATCCCTTTTGAACGAATTATGAAAGTAACAAGAGTTTAGAATAGGTTACTTGACGGATCGAATTATTTGATATGATTATTTGAGAAATTGAATAATCTGATCATATCGTCATATTTTGAAGTATTTATATATATAGACTGCGAGTTAGAGTTAATTGTAGTCTTTTACCTAAATTATGTTGTTTGATTTTCATCAGATTCGAAATCACTTCCTTCTTAGTCGGCTATTTGAGCAGTTCATATCTGAAGAGTCCCGATATTTTCTGGGTACTTCTTTGCTTCATCTGTTCTCATGATTCTACAAGCTCAATCGCCTAGCGAGCTCGCCTCTAAACTTCATAAGTTCGGTTGTTCTAGTTTGTTAGTGGATGTGAGCATCAATTCACTTCCAACAAACTCGTCTGTTCACCTTATATTGTCAATTTGATCATTTAGGCTTTTAGTCACATGTTTGACGGAACTTTCTACTAGATGGGGGTCACCATCAAATACATATGACATACAAGTCAATTTTTTTTTTTTTTTTTTTTTTTTTTTTTACCATTGTAAATGAAATTGATTAATTCTTATATTTTACCGTTTTCGTTCTTAACAAGTTTGCAAATTCAACCCCTCCTTATCTTCATGAGATGAGGTATAATATAAATCTTTTATAATTAAGCTTTCGCTGGACCTAAAACGTTCTTACCTTGAACCGGAGTGTGTTATCCCCATCAACCCAAAATTTTTGAAAAAATAAAATAAAAGTGACCCTTACATCTGACGTTCTCATGAGCAGAAATAATAAAATTGAAAAATTTTGAAGTCAAGAAAATTAAATAAAATATTATTTAGGGTACCAAAAATAAAATTATTACTCCCAATAATTTCTTACTAAATTTAATTGCTCACAAGTCACAACTATAGTCAATCAACTTAGAGTTTAGAAAAACTAATTAAATTTAATGATCAACATCACAAGCACAAAAAACATCAACAGTTCAATAGTTTATCAACACACTACAAAAAAACACTTTTTTGTGACAAAATAATTTGTCGCAATACGTGATAATTTTGTCACAATAGATCTATTGTGACGATTATTTTTGTCACAGTCGTCGTCGCAACAGGCCCATCGTATAAAGTTCCAGACGACAATTTCTACGTTCATCACAATAGATTTGTGACAAACGGTGCTTTTGTCACGAAAAACTTCATTCTCGTAACAAACTTATTGTCATAACAATATATATGTATTGTCACTGCAATTCGATTTTGTCACTAAAGGCTCGGTCAAATGATCACTTATTATGACAAATGTTTTTGTCACAATATCATGATCTCTTGTGACAAAATTTTTGTCACATATTTGACACTTATCGTCATGATAGTCATATATTTGTCACTACATTCATGTCAGCTGGGCACCTCGTGTGACAAACATATTTGTCACTACATCATATTTTGTCGCAAAATAATTAAATAAAAAAAATAAAAATTTTATTTGTGTGAGACCCGAACCACCCATAGCACGAACCACACCCACCCCTCAGACAAGCCAGCACCGAACCCATCGAGCCAAGCACGAGCTAACGCGAGAATTAATTCTTTTTATTAATTGCGCTAGTTGGGAATCGAACTCGGGTCTCCAACATAGAATATTGACTCCTAAACCAATTTGGGCTGCTTCATTCATGTTAATATTATGTCTTTTAATATATTTAATAACAATGAAAAAAATTCATACACTTATTTCAATTAATTATTTAAATATTTTTGTGTTATTATTTTAAAATATAAAATATATAATTATTTAAATTAAATATAATTATATTTATGGAGATATTGTATTAAAATTGTTAGCTTATATACTTTTAGGTTTTAATTAATAATTTATATACTTAAAGTTATATAAAATATCGTATTCACAATAAATATATTATCACATAACATATTTCTATTATGACAATATGCATATATCATAACAAAATAATTTTTAAAATAATAAATTTTTATATGACAATACTATATTTTGTCACGACAAAATTAATTATTGTGACGGTCAATTATTTATCATAACATTATATTTCTATGCTAACAATAAGAACTTGTCACAATTAAAATTTTATATAAAACAAAAATATTTCACACAACAATAATTAATTTTGTCACCACAAATCACCTATTGTGACAAAAAGAAATTTTTCATGATACCATAATTTTATAGTGACTATTATAAGTTGTCACATGCAAATAATTTATAAAATAACAATACTTCATATGATGATATTATTTTTTATCGCGATAAAATAATTTCTTGTGACAAACCTAAAATTTGTCATATATATGATACATAAGAGACAAAGTATTTCGTCACAAAAGGTTAAATAATTTATCACCGTACATTGTACCATTTAACGTGACATATGTCTGAATATTTTGTGACGAATATTAAAAATTGTCATATATATAATACATAAGTGGCAAAATATTTCGTCACAAAAGGTTAAATAACTTGTCACCGTACATTGTACCATTTAGTGTGACAAATTTCTGAATATTTTGTGACGAGTATTAAATTTTGTCATATAAAATAAAGTCTTTCGTGACATATAAGAATTTGTCTCTTAAATTTTATTTTGTGGTGACAAACTTATATATCATCGCTATAGTGTAATCTATTATGACGCTATTATTTTTCGTCACAACAAATTGTCACAAAAAATAGTTTTTTTTTTTTTTTGTAGTGACAATTTCACTAAAGACATGCGTAATTGCAGGATCGGAGCCAAGAATAATAAAATAAAAATTCTGAAAGAGCAACAGCACATATACATACAGTAAGAATAATAATATTGAGTGGCGGCGGCCGCCGTGGCAAGCCACCTTGCTCCGCCGCTAGTTGCTACAGATTTAGTTTTTTTTATCGACAAGTGTAATAGCCATCAGGATTGACCAGTATGGCGATGCTGCTGGTGCAGGAGTTATCTATTTTATAGTGAAACAATTTTGGCCAAGTCTTAACACGTTATGGTATTTTGGCAAAGAATTTCAATTATAATGCACTAAAAAATAAAACTATCTTTGACTAATTAATAATCACACAAGTCTCTGCCATTATTTTATTCTAATGGAAGCAGTTGGTCTACCACGGGGATTAAAGTTAAAATGAGTTCATACTTACATATTGCTCGTGACTTGTGAGTTGTAATCAGTCATTTACTATAGTATATAAATATCAAAATCGCGAAATAAACTCGACATAACACAAATATAATAATATAAGTTTTTTAAAAATTTTTTTATGTGAAAAGTGTTAAATATATACAATAACACAATATAATGAAATAATATTTTTAAAAATATCCATATATTAAGGGTCATTTAATCTACTTAATTTCTTGATTGAATTTAATATTAAAGGTGGCAAAACGACCAAAAAAGAAGTAATAATATAACGTTTTTTTAAAAAATAATCTAGCTTCGATCAATTTTATCTGATTGTGGCGAAAGTTCCATGATATTTAATTGACAGCGAAAGCACATTTTTTTAAAATAACACGCAAATGGAATTTTCTGAAGAAAAGTGTATATTAATACTTTTTTTTTCTTTGGTCGTTGGAAAGATGTATATACTAATACTTTTAGCTGACCTTACGTTCGTTTTAATTAGAGTATAAAGTCATTTTTATGTTTATTAACATGAATTTAATGCCGTCTCTTTAGAGTAATAGTATGGTATATTGTGCTGAACTTCTATTAATATTTTGTGTTCTTTATGTGTTTTCATGAGAAGCGTAATCGTAATATCGCTCTATGAAAATTTGTATTATGCCCTGCAGCCCTTGTAACCAAAAAAATATTTGTATTATGAGTTGTAGACTTCATAACATATATGGATATTCCACTAAAAACTTCATAATAATTGTTTTAGGATTGACATATATATGTCTATTTTGATCGGTTATAGAAATATTTCTAACTTTATATATATATGAAAATTAAACCAAAAAATTTTGATCGAGCATCTTTTTTAAATATGTCTAGAGTAAAATATTTATCGTCAACTATAATAATTAGTTTTCTCAATATATTATAAACATTTCAAATAGTGGGACATTCGGCCATTGTTAAAGTTACTTTATATTTAGATTCTGAATTTGAATCTACATCATTTAATTAAGGGATAGTTATAAACAACCTGAGTAATTATGAACCCGGTATCCCCATGAGGTTTATACTATCTCTCATAAATTGCCCCAACCGTCAATAACGGTGTTAAATTTTGATAATATCAACAAAATTATTTTTAAAAATTCTAATCCTACCCTTAGCCGGTGAATTGTAATAATACTACAATTTATATATTTGTAATACCCTACCGTTAGAGTATTTTTACATCTACAACCCTTGCGAGATTGGGTAATTACAATTCGTACTCCATTAAATGAAAATATTACACAACCCACCCTTCCAAGTTTGAAAAATTACAAATAACCTATTCCGGTAGGATTTTTCACGAATTCTTTTTTGAATCGATTATATTTCACCACTATTTAGTTCCTTATCGCTAATTGAGAGGAAAAAGGTCATTATGAATATCAATTTACAAACGAATCATGTGTTGATCCTCAAAAAAAAAAATCGTAAATTATGTGTCTGTCACTTGAGAATGATATGTGGGATGTTGTGAGAAACTAATTAGTGGTGAGATATAGTTTATTCAAGAATGATTTTGTTAAAAATCCAATCGGAATGGATTCATTTATAATTTTTCAAATTTGGAAGGGTAGGCTGTGTAATATTTCCATTTAAGAGGGTACGAGTTGTAATTATCCAATCTCGCAGGGGGTGCAGATGTAAACAACCCATATCAGTTAAATTTTTAATTTAAAAATTTATAAAATAAAATATTTTATATTTTATCTATAAGTATAAATCTAAATAGATATTCCATGCATATATACTTTATACCTTATGTTTATATTTTAGTTTTATGTACAGTTTGCATAAGTTTATTTAAACTTATTTGTTTGAAAATAACAAAATTTTTTTCTAAAATGAAAAAACTATAACAAACACACCAACATCAATCAATACATTAATAAATTAATTCACATAAATATCTATCAGAGTTATTTAAACAAATACTTCAAGTATTGGTGATCCTTAATACATGCATCTGTCTTACATACAAAGAATAACATCTCAATACAAATATGCATGCCCAATATAAAAAGAATAAAAATTAACATTTATAAATTTTAAATATCAAATTAGTTCATCATAAAAATATTAAAATATAATTAAATGATATTAATTAGAAAAAAAAAATTAGTTAGTTATAAAACTCAAGTATTTACATCAAACTCCCTAAAAATTTCAGAACTTGCATTAACTTCATTATTTTTAAATTTTTCTTACATATACCGTCTTGAGTTTCAACATTAAAAAAAATATGGAGAGTAAAATAGTAATATCGCACATTCTGTTAAATTTAACAGATAAAATAACAAGTTAGGAGAGAATTCATAATTTCTCAAACCTTAGAAGGAATCTATAATTTCTACATATAGTGTTCGTAATTATCTCTTTAATTAATTATGAATGAATTTTTTTGGGTCAAGCACGGCTAGAAACGGTCTTTTGCCTCTTTTAGTTCTAAATTATGTAAAATCTGAGTTCATTCTCTTAACATTAGTCAACATTTTTTCCACAACTTTGTTCTTTGAAGTGTAAGAATATTTCTTTTGGACTTCTATTAATTGATGGTTGTATTAAAATAAAACGGGCTAAATAAATACTGTTAATGGGACAAGACTTATCAGGCTTATTGGTTTGACCCACTATTGTTAAAGCCTTGATGTTAGCAAACGTGGTCTGACAGCTGGTGTAGGCCCACTCTAGAGAGCCCGTGATGGGAGGGCTTCTAGGGTTATATTTATTGATGGCTAGGTCCCCTCTCCACTCCACGTTCTTGATATTCTGCTTTCCCATTAAGCTGTCAACTGTCGGTGTGAGAAGGAGAGGAAGATCTAGCCAGAGAAGTCGACCATACCACGCGAAATTGCCCAACAAGATCGGTAAATATAAGGTTCAATTCAATAGGCGAAAATCAGGTACATCTACACTTTCAATTATATCGGTGTTCTAAATTCATGGTGTAGATCTTGGCTAAAATTTCTTACAGTTGGTATCAGAGCCATACACTTATGAATTTAGAGCCCTAATTATGAGTTAAAGAATTGATATGAGAATATCAAATACAGATTTAAAATTTTTATCACATCAAATCCGTAATTTGATATATATATGATGTCTGATTTATGAGATTTAAAATTTCGCAAGTTTACCTTAACTGCTATGATCACCGAGATTTATATTCTGCATATCTGCGCATGATTTGTAATTGCTTTAAATTTAAATCGGATGTAATTATGCATGCGTAAATCCTTCTGTATGATGTGTATGTATGCATATTATATTTCGGTTGATGCAAGCTTGAATTTTCTTGATTTTTAGTGCATTAATGTTGAACTCTCGTGATGATTTCGAATTATGGTGGGACCTATATATATTAAATTAGGCAATGAATTTTCTCTCTCTTTGTGCTTAGAAAAGGATGCACGAAAGGATGGGTACCATTTTATTGTTTCTGTAACTATCAATATTGTATGTGGGCCACGAACTTTTGCTTGGTAGATGTAAAATTAGTATTCTATTCGGTTTTTCTTTTTACATCTTGATCATATGCCTATGAATTGCTTTTGGTTTTAGAACATTAGTTTAGGAATGTAACTGATCCCAAGCGAATTACCTACAATCTGTGATACCCCTTTTTATCAACCGTGAACTGTGAAATCAGAGAATATTATAAAACCCCGTGTTTTCTAGAGTAATCCGAGGGTTAGTATTTCATGATGAATTATTCTGCGTAGTCACTAAAGTTGAGACTGAATAAATAATTGGATGCTAACAGATCAATATTTGTAACTTCCAAAATACATATCTTTGGTATTTTATTTCGTGGGAGTGTTGCATACATATTGTGCGTATGTAATTTAGGCAATTTTATTTATGCTCGGTCGTGTGCTTATTTTGCAAATTTCAGTATGTAGTTACACCAAAGTGTTCTATTTATTGAAACTTGTAAAGTCAGTAACACGCATATCTCGAGTAAATGGATTGTTGTGCATTCTCACCTGCCCAAAGGGGGTGAGATGTGTACAATGATTTCATTTGTTTGTGTAAAACATATTGATAGGGTACAACAGTTAAGGAAGTTTGTTTCCCAAAGGAATCAATTTTCAAAATTGGGGTATTCCTATACCGTTTTGCACAGAGAGAACTAATATGTGTGACATGCTCTGCCCAAAGGGGAGTCTGTCAAGACATCCTGGACTCTCGTATGAATAAAGCTATATTTGTTGAGCTTATTCCAATTATTGCCTGTAGATCTAATTTGTTGCATTCTTGTTATTTGTATCAGTTGCAATAAACTTGAACAGTGGTACTGCTATGGTTGATGTTTTGAATGGTACTTGAGAGATTACCCCATAATGAAATATTTAACACCTATGTCACTTCCCTTATCGTTATTGTCATTACTAATTAATTTGAAAGCTCACTTGTGGGTTGAGGTGTTTATTTCAGTGTTCGCATATTGGGAAGACACTGAGAAAGATGATTTTTCACCCGAGGCACTTTGCAGCCGAATGTGACTTCTGGCACCAAATCTTTTGAGTGAGAGCATGTTTTGGAAGGTTAGTTGTCCCTTTTGCTCTTGTTCGGTTCAATTTGAGATATGTGTGATCAAATATTTTATATTGAATGAACATTGTGTTGAGATTAAATTGTTCATTATTCACTAAGTTTTTATAAAAGGTGAATATGATATAAAATTAACATATTTGATCATATTGATTGGAATTGAACTATTTTTTATTGACTGCTTTACATCAGTATTCAAACAAATTGGATCTCGGGAATAATTTGCATGCAACATATTATATTATGGATAACTTCCGAAAGTACATAGTTTTCGTACTTTATTTTGTGGGAGTAATTGCATACATATCGTCCGTGTGCAAATTGGGCAATCTATTTGAACTCGGCTATGTTCTTAATTTACTGAGTTTAAATAGATAGTTACACCAAAGTGTTCTATTTATGAAGACTTGTAAAATTCAGAACATGCATATTTTGAGTGAATGAATTATTATGCATTCTTACCTGCCCAAAGGGGGTGAGATATGTATAATAATTTCTTTTATTTGTGCAAAACATATTGATAGGGTGCATCAATCAAGAAAATTTAGTTTCCCAAAGGAAGCGATTTTCGAACATTGAGGTATTTCTATGCCGTTTTGCACGGAGGGGCCTATTTCGTATGACATACTCTGCCCAAAGGGGAGTTTGTCATGACACCCTGGACTCTCTATAGAATAAAGCTATATTTTCTAGGCTTATTCTTATTGATTGTCTGCTGATCATAATATGTTGCAATCATGGTCTCCTATCTTATTACTATGAGTTTAAATAGTAATGTTTTTGTATACATAGTTTGAAGTATACGTAATAGTATGTTGAACTCCATCATCTGTATGTTATATGATCTCATGTGATCAAATGTCCTATATTGAAACGTGCATGACATATCCCATGAATATTGAGGAATTCTTATGATGACAAAATATATCCTCACTTGTTAAATGAAGTTTATATGCATAGATATTTTGAACTATTAATGCAGAGCATATTGACTGGAATTTACTAATTTAGAGGGTTTGTTCTCCCAAAGGAGTCAACTTTTCGAAAATTAGGATATTCTTGTACCGTTCTTGCATGGAGAAAAATATCATTTGTGTGATCAACTCTGCCCAAAGGGGAGTTTGTCATGACAAGTGTTGATTTTCTCATGAATAAGCTATGTTGGTTCCAGCTTATTTGAATAAGTGTTTTTGTGGCATAATTACTCTGCATTTTTATGAATTGTGCCCGTGACAAGATACTTTATTGTCTATTAGCAGAGATGATAAGTTAATGCTCTTTGGTTGAGCAGTTTTCTTGCCTTGGTATATGAAACAATACTGTTAATTGTTTGATTTTAGGCTATATGAGAATTTACTTGAGACAAGTAAAATTTTAAGTCTAAAATATAAGATTTGTCACAATGTATTGTTAATTGTAGGCTAATTATGGGCATGAAGTTGCTTTTAAAAAATCCCTAAAGTTGATATTTTTATGATTTATGGGGGATTTTCTTTTCTTATGCAAAATATTAGTTAATTGAGTTTTAGTGTTTGTGTCACATTAGCATGAATCTTGCAGTTGGTTTTAAGGTTGAAAGATTTCTTAAACTTTTAGATTCGTGAACCATATTCTCTGACTATGTGTAACTTAATTGTTCCACAATATTTGTTACATTATGAATTAGAGATTTTTCTATGTGTAACCATAATGGCGGCTTTACTCAATTTTTAGTCTTGTTTTCAAGATACTTTTCTTGAGATATAAAGAAAATTATTTTCCAAAGTGTTTTCAAAATAGTTGAGTAAGTCATTTTAAATATAATTTATGGAAGCTATAATGATATTGAGAAAAAAAAAAAAAAAAAAGTCAAATTCTAAAATTCCGCATTTATTGAAAGAATTTGACTGAGTTTCACCTTAAATTGTTACTATATCTGTCATGTCTAGTTCCAAATGAATTGACACGAGTAACATTCAACATATACTTTCAGTACTTGTATAAATTATGTTTTGACTCTTATGTATGGGAATAAAACGAAGTTCTTGTATTCAAACTTGAACATAAATCTTCACCAAATATGTGTAAAATTGACAGTTTTGGGTTAGTATGCAATATTTAAAATGATTTGATCTTGCACTTTATTTGACTATTGCTTGATTCAAATATTTGATTTTTGTCATATGCATACTGATATTGGTTAAACCTGAAATGACATGATGTTTTAGGTATGACTGGTAATTTTAAATTTTGATCTCCACTACTAGCTTGATTCCCAATATGTGATAGGAATGTGTGAAAGAAATAGTAAACTCTTTTAAGATAAATTTATTATTTATATATTGAGTTCTTTCACTTTGAGATCCTAGTTAGCAAGTATCTTAAAATTTATTTGAATAAAGATATCTTGCATTTATTGATTTTTTGGGAATGATTGTTATTCCGTTATCAAATTGATCTTGGTTCAATTTTAACTCATCTAGATATGTGGGAGTTCATACCATCATGAACTCATACTAGTGTTTAATTTATCTAGATATGTGGGAGCTCTTTCACAATTGTTTCTGTCAAAATTTGATTTCAAAGAAATTATTTAAAAAAGGGGATGAATGTGGATATATTAGTTTTTAATAATTTCTTGAAAATTGTGAAAGATAAAAGTTTTTGTTATGGAAAAATTGAAACAGCCCATGACTTTTATGAAACGTGATCTTTTCTCAGTCAGTGTTGGTCATTAGCTAACCGACCAAGTATTTGAGACACTCATATATCAATTATTGGAATGTTTTGCTATTTTAGTGAAATATCTTGAAAATAATAAACTTGATTATTATTATTATTATTTCACGAGAATCTGAGATAGATCGATACTTTATATAACCTACATGTGCATATTGGTTAGTAGGTTTGAGAAAGAAAATATTTTGAAAGTGAATTTTGAAACATTGATTAATTCACTGTGACTTTTTGTAAGTTTTATTTAGTAGAAAAACACACGTCACAAAATAGGAGACTTATGTTTGGTGATTAACTCTCTTAGTTTCCGTATTGATATGGTTTTGTCTAAATAAGTGGTTTCTTATAAAGAAACTTGATGAAGACAATTATTTTGATTGAAAAGACATATTTGATTGGCCTATTGAGGAGCATACTGTTTTCTAACTCTAGTTGCTAATTATCGATAGATATCCATAATTTTCACGTAGATATGTGATGATTATTGAATCAGTGGGAGTACATGTACATCTCTTATGTTTATGATGATGATATACTACTTGTCAGTAGTGATAATGTTACTCCATACATGAAACTGATGTGACCTTATTTTGAAATAGCATATTACCTCCGCTAGTATGTAAATCTCTTGATATTTTGACAAGAGAATATGTGAGTGCATCTTACAATGTGCGCATTAGTCTATGTGATTTGTTTATATTCATAATGCGAATAAAATATGCATTCTGAATATCTTATGTGCACTCAATGTGAGACTATTTTTGACTCATTAATGATTCTTTTATTTGCACATGATTGAGTTGTGTGTCTCGCATGTATATTTATCTTAAGATTGGGTGTTGTTCTTAAGAAATGTTGGATATGTCTCATAAACACACCATATTGTATATTGAGCATTGAATGAGACATATATAACTTCATGAGAAGTTGTTGAGTTTTCTTGGGATTTCATGTTGTTCTAGAAATCCATATCTTACAAGAGAACTATAATTTCCTTTGGGTTTCATATTGCTTCCGAAACCGTATATGATAAGGAAATTAGATTTTCTTGGGATTTCATATTGTGTAGAAATCCATATCTTACAAGAGAACTGTAATTTCCTTTGGGTTTTTATATTTCTTCCGAGACCATATATGATAAGGAAATTAGATTTTCTTGGAATTTCATATTGTGCAGAAATTCGTATCTTACAAGAAAATCGGAGGACTGACAATGAAATAGCAATATTTGGGGTCATATTTTGATGCTATTTCTTGCTACACGACCACGTCTGAATCAATGTCAGTGGAAGTTGCTGGTATTTGTGACCATGGAAGGTCTTGCATCAATAAGAGATGCAATTATCGCCATGATCCGATATTCGGTGACTTTCGCCGGACCTGATTGTTTAAAGTCTTGTCCATTACCGTATTGTTATTTAAAAACTGTGGCCACAGTCAAAACTGTTTTGTGTAATTTAGCCCGAGAGTTAATTTTTAAAATAGTGTCATTTTTCTTTTGTCTTTTGGAGTCGAAACTTCAATTAATATTGTCCAGTGGGAGATTGTAAGAATATTTCTTTTGGACTTCTATTAATTGATGGTTGTATTAAAATAAAACGGGCTAAATAAATACTGTTAATGGGACAAGACTTATCAGGCTTATTGGTTTGACCCACTATTGTTAAAGCCTTGATGTTAGCAAACGTGGTCTGACAGCTGGTGTAGGCCCACTCTAGAGAGCCCGTGATGGGAGGGCTTCTAGGGTTATATTTATTGATGGCTAGGTCCCCTCTCCACTCCACGTTCTTGATATTCTGCTTTCCCATTAAGCTGTCAACTGTCGGTGTGAGAAGGAGAGGAAGATCTAGCCAGAGAAGTCGACCATACCACGCGAAATTGCCCAACAAGATCGGTAAATATAAGGTTCAATTCAATAGGCGAAAATCAGGTACATCTACACTTTCAATTATATCGGTGTTCTAAATTCATGGTGTAGATCTTGGCTAAAATTTCTTACATGAAGTTGATTTTGATATATATAGAAAGACGAAAATACCCTCCTTCTTAGATCTATAAATAGGAGATGGCTCAAGCTCATTACCCCATCCCAAATCAAACCTCATCTCTGGAGTTTCTTGTTCTCTCCAACTCCCGCCTAAATACCATCGTGGTAACATTTATATTCCTTTTAATCTATACTAGAGTTAATTACTCTTTATTTTCCAGAATATTGTTTCAATTAATATTCCTGAATTAGTATTAAACTTTTTCCAATTTGCAGCAATCAAACAGATCGATCGAGTACGTATAGCAGAGTTCAAAGGGGTGAAAATGGTGACTTCGACCATGGTGAACCAAGAACCTGAGGTGAAATTCGATCGGCTAAGTCATCTGAAGGCCTTCGACGAAACCAAGGAAGGGGTCAAGGGTCTCGTCGATGCCGGAGTCCAGAAACTGCCGCCAATCTTCCTGTGTCCGCCTGAAATGATAAACGACAACACCACCAAACCCGACCCCGATCAGAAGTTCGAATTTCCACTGATTGACCTGGATGGATTCGGAACGGACCCCGTGAAGCACAAGGAAATTGTTCGCCAGGCCGAAGATGCCACTGAAAAATGGGGGTTTTTCCAGGTGATTAATCACGGTGTGCCCCTCACACTTTTGGAGGATATCATCAACGGAACTCGAGCTTTCCATGAGGAAGATACGGAGCTTAAGAAGAAGTATTACACCAGGGATTTCAGCAAGAAAGTGGTCTATATGAGCAACTTTGATCTCTATACTTCACCCGTTGCTAACTGGAGGGACACTTTGTTTGTTGATCTGGCTCCCGTTCCACCGAAGCCTGAGGATTTACCTGATGCACTCAGGTAATTCATATTAATCTGTTCTTAGCATGCATTCTTCCAATTGTTGTGTTGTGCATTCTGAAGGTGCATTTTTGTAATATCTCTAACAATGAGAGTTCTTTCTGTGATGTAGGGAAACTGTGCAAGAATACTCGAAGCATGTGTCGGAGTTGGGAAGACGTATGCTGCAACTGCTGTCACAGGCTCTGGGGTTGGGTCCAGAGCGTTTGATAGAAATGGAATGCGCGAATGGGCTGGGAATGCTGCTGCATTACTATCCAGCATGCCCCGAGCCTGAAAAGACTATCGGCGCAACAAAACATACCGACAACGATTTCACGACTATACTTCTACAGGACAGTCTAGGAGGTCTTCAAGTCCTGCGCAACAATATGTGGATTGATGTCCCTCCAAGGCCTGGAGCCCTCGTTGTCAACATTGGAGATCTTATGCAGGCAAGTCTTCATGCAATCATCATTATAGCTTTGTGCTGAATTCTAACATATGATCACGAGACTAACAAATTTAACATTAATGTTTGCAGCTAATCTCAAATGACAAGTTCAAAAGCGTGGAGCACAGAGTGGTGGCGAGCAAAGCCGGGCCGAGGATATCAGTGGCGAGCTTCTTCTCCAACAGCGCGAGCTCAAGGGTGTACGAGCCGCTCAAGGAGCTGTTATCAGAGGACAATCCCCCAAAGTATAGAGCAACCACATCAAAGTACTACTACGACTACTACCGCGCAAAGGGCCTAGGCCGCAAACCTTCTCTGCAGCATTTCGCACTCTGAATGCTGAAGAAAGAATTTTTCATATCTTTATCTTACATATATATGCATTTGCATAAATAAAATGTTTTGTATTTAGATACATGTTCTTGAGTACAATAATAAGTTGATGTATAACGTAGTTGCTACGAGAAGCAAGCATGTCAATTTGTCAGTTTTTGAATTAAGGTTGTTCTAATTCTTGAATTTGAATCTCGTTGATTTAATTTCCAGGAGTATACGTATAAATTTTTGACTTATATAGTATTGGAAATTGTCAATAGTTGGTGAAGGAGGACTTAGAAATAATTTTATTTAATAATTGCTTGAGAGATATGATTAAGAAGATGCAGAAGCATGAGAGTTGAGAAAGGTCAAGGTCTTTAAAATATTATTTGACATTATATTTAAATTATCGAAACAATATTTAAAAATCGGTGTCATTAATGACAGAGCTTGTCAAATATCATTCATGTTATGAAACTATTGATTAAAAGCAACAACAGGAACAAAATAAGGCTAAAAGAATAGAGGGAGAAGAGGAGGATTTTATTAATTCTTGAGTGTATGTACAATGATCAATAAACCTCAATTTATAGGTACTGTAATACAAGACAAAAGGAAAGGTTGACTAATCAATACCTTAATCATGGATATCAATCCCATAAATAAATTGATTACACAATCAATGGACATTCATAATATTCATTATTTATAACACTCCCCCTTGAATGTCCATTGCGGTTTGATGCACCTTGCTAAAAAATATATTCATGGAGTACGTATATTGGGCTGCCTCGTTAAAAACCTTCACTAGGAAAACCCAATGGGACAAAACCTCAGCAAAGGAAAAGAGTACAGCGCGTATCCACTCCCCCTTATGATGACATCACTTAATATCTTTATATCGACACATTCCAATCTTATATATCAACTCCTCAAATATACTGGTCTGATTTTCACTCGATCATATTTGTATGCATCTATGTCTGCATTCTTCAGAAGGTCATGCGCGAAAAAGAACTTTGTTGAAATATGTTGAGCTTTATGGCATCAAAATAGATATCCTGCATCTTGATAGTCAATAAATAGAGGACCAAAATTATATGAATAAAATAAGCTCATATCAGGTATTTTACGTAGATATCAAAATTTATTTAATTTAACTTTAATGTCTTCGAATTGGAAATGAGTAAAATCTAGATGGTAGTTCACTGAAAATACTATGTGTTGCCTTATATTATTAACAAAATGCACTAATGACACAATAGTGATAAGATATGGTACTTCAGGACCAAGAACTTCTTCATCATATTCCTTAGGCCGGAATAGATCTTTTGTTATATCTAGTGATCTCACAACCATCGGGGTACTCAATGGATGTGCCTTATCCATATAAAATTGTTTTATAATCATTTCGGTACATGCCGATTGATGAACAAATATTCCACTTTTGCAATGGACAATTTCTAATTCGATGCAAAATTTTGTCCTTCCAAGGTCTTTCATTTAAATAATTCATTGCCTTTGATAACACTTTAGGAGTCCCAATGATATTTAAGTCATCGGCATATACAACAACTAAAACAAATTTTGATCGAAACCTCTTTACTAAGACACAAGGATAAATAGAATCATTTCACTAAGGCGATTATACCATATCCGCCCAGATTGTTTAATCCGTTTAATGATCTTTGTAATTTTATTGAATATTTTTCCGGGGAACTTTTATATGCTTAAGGCATCTTGAAACCTTCAGGAATTTTCATATAAATTTTATTATCAAGTGATTTATATAAGTATGTTGCAACAACGTCCAATAGATGCATATCAAGTCTTTTATCTACTGCCAGACTAATGAGATATCTAAACAAGATTGCACCCACCACAGTAGAGTAAGTTTCTTCATAATCAATGCCAGGTTTTTGTGGAAATCCTTATGCCCGAAGTCGTGCTTCATATTCATATGACTTTATTTTATTTGTTGTATTTATGTACAAATATCCACTTATACCCCACTGGCTTTACAATATCAGGTGTTTGGACTACTGGTCCAAAACTTCACGTTTAGAAAGTGAATTAAGTTCTTCTTGAATTGCATCTTTCCATTTTGGCCAATCATTTCAATTTCTGAATTCTTCAACAGATTTTGATTCAAGATCCTCATTTTTCTTATAAAATATTTGTAGCTACATTATGTGCAAGGATATTGTCGACAATTGTATTCCTTCGGTTCCATTTCTATTTCTAACATAACTATTGAGATCTCTTTATTTTTCATATTTACAGGTACCTGTGCTTCTTCTAAAGCTTTATTCGTAGTTATGTCTTGTTGAGCATTAGCCTCCTCACTGTTGATCATTTTGATCATTTGCTCATTTCCTTTTTCAGGATTCTTATCCTTGGAACCGACTGGTCTTCCGCGCTTTAGGCGTGGTTTGGATTCATTTACTTGAATAGATTGTCCTTCTGGGATTAGTCCGATTCTAATTGGGGCATTTACAGCTGGGATATGAGAATTGGTGACTCTTTTTGGGTCAGTAAATGCATCTGGCAGTTGATTTGTAATATTTTGTAAATAAATTATCTTTTGAATCTCTTATTCACATTGTTTTGTTCGAGGATCTAAATAATTCAAAGATAATGTATTCCAAGTAATTTCTTTTCCCAATTTTTTATTTTCTCCCCCCTAATGTTGGAAAAATTGTTTCATCAAAATGACAATCAGCAAACCTTGCTGTCAATAAATCCCCAGTGATTGATTCAAGATATTGAATTATAGAAGGGAAATCATATCCAACATATTTTTCTAATCTCATTTGAGAACTCATCTTCGTGCGTTGTGGTGGTGCAATAGGATTATATACCGCACATCTAAAAATCTGAGATGGGAAATATTAGGCTCATGACCAAAATCCAATTGTAATTGGGAGAATTCATAGTAATTTGATGGTCTGATGCGTATAAGTGCTACTTCATATAATAAATCATATCCCCGTGTAGAGATAGGGAGATTTGTTCTCATAAGTAATGGTCTAGCTATTAATTGGAGGCATTTAATAATGATTTTGCTAAACCATTTTGTATGTGTACATGAGCAACAGACTTTTCTACTTTTATTCTCATAGATATACAATAATGAATAAAAGCCTGAGACATAAGCTCGCCTGCATAATCAAGAATGAATCGTTTAGGTTAATAATCTTGCAAAGGCTAGGTTGCAAGTTCATAATCAACACACATGTGACCATCTAGTAGATGCATCAATTAAAATCATAAATTACCTAAAATGGTCCACGTGGTAGATGAATAGACCCACATATGTTACTTAGAATACATTCCAAAAATGTAGGTGACTCAATTCCAACTTTAGTTAATGATGGTCTCGTGATCAGTTTACCTTGAGAACAAGCAGCATAAGAGAATTCTTTAACTTGAAGAATCTTCTGATTCTTTAATGGATGCCCATTTGAATTCTCAATAATTTTCCGCATCATAATTGATCCAGGATGACCCAATCGATCATGCCAAATAATAAATGTATTTGGATTAGTAAACTTCTGGTTTACTATCACATGTGTTTCAATCATGCTGATATTTGTGTAGTACAAGTAAGAGGAAAGCGCAGGTAATTTTTCCAGCACATACTTTTTACCTGTTAGGGTTGTGGTAATGTAAAGATATTCAATCTTACCATCATTTGTAGTTTCAATATGGTAACCATTTCGCCGAATATCTTTGAAACTCGATAAGTTTCTTTGAGACTTACTAGAAACCATTTCCCCGAATATCTTTGAAACTCAATAAGTTTCTTTGAGACTTACTAGAAAATAATGCATCTTTAATGATAAATTTCGTTCCTCCCGGGAACATTATATTTGCTTTCCCAAACCCTTCAATTATTTTTGTACTACCAGATATAGTGTTAACATTTGCTTCTTTCATAAGTAAGGAAGAAAAATATTTTTTTGTTTTTGAGTATAGTGTGCGTTGTAGCACTGTCTATGAGACATATATTTTTTTCATTTGTTTTGGATCCAGTTTAATGTTGGGGAAAATCCATACTCCTTTTATTATAAAAGAAAACAAATTAAGAGAATGAAGCTAGTAATTAAAAAACTTTGATACTTGAGTTGTAAACAACATGAGGAAGAATAACATAAACGAAATTCAAATATAAGTTTATTCCCCAATAAAAAAAATTATATCGATATATAAGTGTCATTGAAGTAAACTTGTCCATATGACAATTTTATTTATAGATATTTATATAATGGAAAACTCGATAATTTGATTAAGTACTCAATCTGACGTACTACGAGTACATGAGTCATTTTTCATATATATGGATAAAGTCGAATTTATAATCATTTTGATGGAGTATCTCCTATATATCCTTTTGTACGACTTCTGGTGGTTTGGATAATTATAATTATAATCATGTGGGCGATCATGATACTTCTACCCCAATTCGTGGATTCATTTTTCTTATTGATAATGGGATGCATTATCTCATTCTCTTCATGGACTCATTTTTTTCTTATTTATAATGCGATGCATTATCTCATCCACTTCAGGGAATGGTCAATCATTCATGATTTATCAACAACTTGTTAATATTTCAACCAACATGATACAAGAACAATATTGTTCACATCTTTCTCGTCAAAATTGCTACTTCTAGAGCATTATAAAATCAAAATTAAATTCCCCAATAAACTTTGATCGACATATATAAACCAAAAGCTTCCAAATTCATAGCGATACATAATAATATCGACATATTGATATTATCATTATATATTTGATATGATGAAACACTAATATACTAAGGAAGCAAATATCAAGAATTATGATATTGGTATCAAGTAGCCGATCGAACATGTTAAGCGTCGAAAACTAAAGTTTCATAAATTTCATACCAAGTATACTGACAATCATATGAAAAATCATCATGTAATTATTAATACTCTCAATAACTTTAGTGTATAATTTAGATTTGAAATCTAATCTATAAAAGAGAGTATGTTGTATACCGATTATTAGTATATGGGGGGAAAGAACTATTATATAATGAAATTTATGATATAAAATCCATTCTTATACAATCTACGAATTACGAATAAAATATTTGCCTTAATATTCTCATGCAAAAAGTTTATGCAAAAAAAACCTCACTGATTTAATTTACTACAAAAGATAGACTATAGGAAATAAGATTACATAATCAAATCATTTCTAATGAACAATTCCATAGAAATATTTACAACTAAAAGGATACACATAGTCATCCATATATTTATTTTGTAAAATTGAATGGAAAGTACATACGAGCACTTAATAACCCTTTTCACATATAAAATATAATAAATTATCAAACGGTAATCATATTCACATAATGGAAAAGAGTGTATATTCGTATGTGTTTATTCGTATGTGTTTATTTATATGTAATCATATCTAATCTTTTATTCCATAATGGAAAAAAAAATCCACATATTTATATAGAAATGACATGATGTACGAAAATATCAACATACCAAAAGTATATAATAAAAGACATGAATATATTACTTTATTCACAATTAAGGTGATGCATTCATATACTACCAAATCCTCAACCTATTATTATGTAATAGAACTTTTAAAGTGTTTATAATGAGGGTAAATTAATCTTCTGAATCATTGCAACAAACAAATATTCATTATTATCGTTTGATATCTCACAAATAGTGCAACATATATAGTAAACAATTAACAGAGCCCGTAAAATAACAAAACTACATAGTTAACAAATAATCATTGATTGATGTAATCTTCAACAGATGCATATTTCACATAATTTCATAATACGGCAAGAGCATGAGATAAATTACAAGGTTATACATATCTTATAAAGATTATTATATAATTCGAGTATAATCTCACAAAAGATTAGCATATAATCTGAGCATAATCGAAACAACGATTAACACATATTTATGATTAACACATAATTTTATTGAATTACAGTTTTGATAACAGAGGTTTAAAACGAAAAATTTAAACTCTGGTATCACTGTAGGGCCATATAATCAAACCAACCTTATAGATTGTTTTATCGAATCGAATCTACCTCCAACCTTCAAGCTAATCGTGCTGATAACGTGTTATGAAACTATTGATTAAAAGCAAGAACAGTAACAAAATAAGGCTAAAAAAATAGAGGGAGAAGAGGAGGATTTTATTAATTATTGAGTGTATGTACAATGATCAATAAACCTCAACTTATAGGTACCGTAATACAAGACAAAAGGAAAGGTTGACTAATCAATACCTTAATCATGGATATCAATCCCATAAATAAATCGATTACACAATCAATGACCATTCATAATATTCATTATTTATAACAATTCATCATTTCCTAATTTAATGTTGAAAAAGAAGATCTTAATCATTCAAAGATAGGGGTTGCGGTTCAAATTTTTGTGATGGTGAATTTTTTTTTTTGAGTGTGATGCATGAAACACGAAACCGGGCCTACAGTATACGAAAACATCCATACTTTAAAAAAAAAAAAATTATAAATGAGAGGATTATGAAATGAGTATCGAATACAATAAAATAATAATTTTGAAGAAAGAATTACATGTGATTATCTTGTATTTAGGCCTTATTATAATGTAGTTCATCTAAATTTAAAGATTACATTTTAATTTCTAATTTTGAGAACCGTTTGTGGTCCCTGAAGTCTATTTAGGGTTCCGTTATGTCATTCCAAAACTACACTTGATTTGTTGTTAAATTCATAATTTGTAGGGATAATTTTATTTATATTTGTAAATTGTAGGGATAATTTTGTAATTCTGGTCATATATTTAATGTAACATATTCATACAACCGAAAGTGACATAAATGTACTTTTATAAATTTCGTTAAAATCCTGAGACGAAACAAGATTTACAGGAACTAAAATATAATTTTTCAATTTAAATGAATTACGTTACAATTAGAATTAAAATGCAGGATAATCACATAAATTACCCTAAATAATAATCATTTCTGACTGAACCTGTTCTCAACAAAATAAATTAGATGGAATATTCCCTTAATTTCTAAAAAATATATTGTTGGGGACATGTAGGCATGCAGGCGAACAGAAGGCCGAGGAGGATTTTCATGAACGGGATTCTACAAGAGTGTCCCACGACTAATAACCAAAATTTAAATAAGAATAAGTTTAGGTTAAATCCAATAACCTAATAAACTGAATAATTAATCATAGTGATAAAAATTTTAAATATCTATAAATAAAGGCGAAAAAAAAAAGAAAGGAACCCCAACATTAGAAATGTTAAATAAATTAAGACTACTAAAAAGTACATTTTTATGAAAATAAAAATGAGATTTTCCTTTAACTAGTTCTAAATTTTACAGGTTGAATATGCACGTACACATTACGAAAGTTTGCAAAAATTTGAAGTCAATTAAAAAAAACTAGCAGAAATACTACTGTTCAATAGTCAAAGAAGACATCCTTTTTAGTCGTTGGAAATGGAATGCATGATAAATTATAATTTTGAGTCTTTGGAATGCATGATAAATTATAGTATCTAGCGCGACTCGAAACCACCGAAGGCATATATTAATAATTATATTCGATTTAATTTTACTTTGGTATCATAAAGTCAATATAATTGAAATAACATTTAAAAAATATTGATGAGTAATCGTTAAATTATTATTGTTATTATTTTTTCGGAAAAATTATATCTCATTATCCTGCATTTAAGCCTAATTACAACAAAATCCATCATTATCGAGAAATTATATTTTAGTCCCTATAAATCTTGTTTGGTCTGAGGTCCCTTAACGGAACTTGTAAAAGTACACTTATACCCCTGACGGTTTTATGAGTGTTACATTGAATATATGACCAAAATTACAAAATCATCCCTAAAGTTTATAAATATAAACAAAATGATCACTACAAATTATGAATTTAACAACAAATCAGAGATATTTTTGGAATGACATAACGGAACCCTAGGGACCACAAACGGTTCTCAAAATTAGGGACAAAAATGTAATTTCCCAATAATGATGGACTACGTTGTAATTAGACCTAAATGCAGGGTAATCAGATGTAATTCTCTCTATTTGTTTTTACTCAAGTGACTTTATATTTAACTTCACACCCTCTTATATAAAAAATGAGTTTTATTAGGATTTTACGGAATATTTTTTTTTTGATCTCTTTTTATTTCTAAATTATTTCATCTTGTTTATTACGTTAGTATATGTGTTTCTTGGACCCGAATTCTTCACTATTCGGGACTTCCACCTAACTCGCTTTTACGGTAATTCCCGAACTTATTGTTCCTATGTCCCGTCGCAGCTAGCTATCTAGTCACGTGTCTGTTAGAGTATAACACCTGATATTAATATACATATTCTGAAACCTTAAGAGTTAAGTTTGATCAGATGTTCAAATGTTAGGTGTAATATTTGTACGAGCAATACTATGGAAATTGATAAAATTTTTGGTATACAATATTAAAAGCTATAAATAATGATCGCTTCCCGAAAGGAAATCAAACCCAATATTAAGTACATATTATATTTTGTTGGTCATGAGACTCCGACTAATTGTTGATTAACTAGAGTTTAGAAAAACCAATTAAATATAATCATCAACATCGGAAACGAACAAGATATGGATAACTTGGTAGTAAATTAATTGAAGTATTTAATTCAGTAATGGCTGCTGCATCAGGATTGACATATTTATTGTACAAGTTCAGTAATGGCTGCTGTATTTAATTCAGTAATGGCTGATGTACAAGTGGGATGCCCATCAGGATTGACATATTTATTGTAAATTAAATCAGACTAAGACGGTGAATAATTGCTATATTAATATTTTTGTTTTGTTTAATGAAGAATAAAGAACGGGAAATTCCCGAAAAATCCCCAAATGAGAACTCAAATTTGCTTTAACTTCCCATTTTTAAAAAAGTTCCTCTTTGCTCCCTAGATGACAGGCCAAATTTGCTTTAACTCCCCATGGTTGTATTAAGACTCAAGAATCTCGTACCCGAACCCCGAAATCACGTACTTAAATGCCCAAATGATGTATTTGCCCCCAAATACATCATTTGGGCATTTAAGTACGTGATTTCGGGGTTCGGGTACGAGATTCTTGAGTTTTAATACAACCATGGGGAGTTAAAGCAAATTTGGCCTGTCATCTAGGGAGCAAAGAGGAATTTTTTTAAAAATGGGGAGTTAAAGCAAATTTTTTCTGTTAAAGTATAGAGAATAAGATAGGAATTGAATGAATTCATTGTAATTGATTTTTTCTTGTATGTTACACATTACAGGAGTGCCAATATTCAACCTACTAATCCCTACAAGTCAGGGATTCATAAATCAGTTATATAAGGTAACACAATTTCCTCCTGATTTCTCGTATTTCCTAACACTCCCCCTCAAGCTAAGTAATCGGATCCCCGATTCTCAGCTTGTCCAAAGTCTTCTTGAACACTTGTCCTGTAACAGCCTTCGTCAGCATATCTGCCAGCTGATCCTCAGACCTCACGAATGGGAGTTCAATGGTGCCATCTTCCAGTTTTTCTTTGATGAAGTGCCTATCTACTTCCATATGCTTCGTCCGATCGTGCTGCACGGGATTTTCAGAAATACTGATTGCAGCCTTATTATCACACCTCAACCGCCCAGGCTCACTTGGGGTCATCCCGATTTCTGTCATTAGTCTCCGTAACCAGATGACTTCTGTTACTGCCTTCGCAATCCCTCTAAATTCAGCTTCAGCACTTGAGAGGGCCACAACTCTCTGTTTTTTGCTCCTCCAAGTTACTACATTTCCTCCAACAAGGGTGAAGAACCCTGACGTGGACCTTCTGTCGTTCGGATTCCCTGCCCAATCAGCATCTGTGTATGCTTCAATGTTCAAGTGTCCATGATTCCCAAACATGATCCCACATCCGATAGAGCCTTTTAGGTACCGAATTATTCTTGTCACCGCCTCCATGTGACTTTTCTGAGGTTGGTGCATGAACTGACTTACTATCCCAACGGGATAAGCGATGTCGGGCCTAGTATGAGATAGGTATATCAGTTTTCCCACAAGCCGTTGATACCTGTCCTTATCGGTCAGCTCCTCATCTTCTTTTATCCTAAGCTTGTGGTTAACTTGGATTGGAGTGTCGACAGGCTTGCAATCTAACATCCCGGTTTCAGCCAGGAGATCAAGAACATACTTTCGCTGTGAGATGAAGATTCCCTGCTTAGATCTCATCACCTCGATCCCTAGAAAGTACTTCAAGCCTCCTAGGTCCTTCATCTCAAATTCGTTGAACAGGTTTCTCTTGAGTTGCTCCATCTCCTCTGTATCATTTCCTGTGATGATCATATCGTCAACATAGATAATTAGGCACGTGACCAGATTACCTCTATTCTTTAGAAACAGAGTATGGTCTGCATTGCTCTGCCTGTATCCATAGGTTCTCATAGCTACTGTGAACCTCCCAAACCATTCTCGAGGGGACTGCTTAAGTCCATATAGCGCCTTTCGGAGTCTGCAGACCTCATTCACTCCAAAGTAATCAGAAAAGCCGGGAGGGGCTTCCATATACACCTCTTCTGATAGCTCCCCATGAAGGAAGGCATTCTTCACGTCAAATTGATGCAATGGCCAATCTTGGTTGGCTGCGATGGAGAGGAGGACACGTACTGTGTCAATCTTTGCCACTGGGGAGAATGTTTCAGAGTAGTCGATCCCATATGTTTGAGTGTATCCCTTGGCTACTAGGCGAGCTTTATATCTCTCCACTGTTCCGTCTACCTTGTATTTGATGGTGAAAACCCATTTGCACCCTACTGGTCTGGTTCCTTGGGGCAATTCACATTTCTCCCAAGTATTGTTCTTTGCCAAAGCCTCCATCTCGATAAGCATGGCTTTTTTCCAATCGTCCATTTCCATGGCTTCTTGAGCTGTTCTTGGGATACGTTCTTTGTAGAGATTCCCCACAAAGGCTTTTGCCTTTTCAGACATACTGCCTTTCACCATATTTCCCACAGGGTATCTCGAAGCCCGTGAGTTCTGATCAGGTGAATACCGGTTTGGGGGAACTCCCCTGGTACTTCGTGGTGGCAATGTATACCTGCTGCTATTGGTGTCATCTGAAACAGGGTTAACTGCATCTGGAATATCCTCAAATTCAGAGATGGAATGAGAAGGGACAAGGGTAGTTACCTCGTTTTGGACATCATGCGGAGGAGTATGATTGGAGGTGGTACTGAGCTCGTTGTTGCTTTGATTGGGATTGGACTGAGGCGTGAGAATGGGATCAGTGGGATCAAGTATCGGTTCACTGAGCCAGCATAGAGAGTCACCCGAATGCTCCCCCTGAGTGCTATGCTGGTTCTGAAAGAAATATTCTGTCTCAAGGAACTGGCAATCCATAGTAACGTGTATACGGCGGGTCGCAGGGTTGTAGCATCGATATCCTTTCTGGTGAGGTGCATATCCAACAAAGACACACTTCACAGCACAAGGGTCTAGTTTAGTTCTCTCATGTTTTGGTACATGGACAAATACGGAGCAACCAAAGACCCGGGGAGGCAAAGTCAGGGCTTGAGGGACAGATACTTGGGTTTGGAACACCGAGAGGGGCGTGTGGTGGTCAAGAATCCTGGTAGGTAATCTGTTGGTGAGGTATGCTGCAGTGGCTACAGCTTCAGGCCAAAAATGATTCGGGACATGAGATTCAGTTAGGAGGGCTCGAGTCATTTCAAGGAGTGTTCTGTTTTTCCGTTCGGAAACCCCATTTTGCTGAGGTGTGTTTGGGCAGGAGGTTTGATGGATCAGGCCCTGTTGTTTGGCAAAGTTACTCATTTGTTGATTCACAAATTCACGCCCATTATCGGATCTCAGTACCTTGATTTTCTGATGGTATTGAGTCTGAACCATATTAAAGAAGGTAACAAAAGTATCAAAAACATCCGATTTGTGCCGAAGGAAATAAACCCAAGTCATACGAGAATGATCATCAATAAATAGCACGAAGTACCGAAACTGATTCTGAGTACTAACCGGGGCTGGTCCCCAAACGTCTGAATGAACAAGAGAAAAAACTGAGGAAACCCGAGTGTTTGTGGGTTTAAAAGAAGTTCTATGACTCTTTGCAACTGAACAAGTTTGACATGACAAATTTAAATACTGATTATTCTGAAACAGAGTAGGGAACAACATTCTAAGATACCCAATCGAGGGATGCCCAAGACGCCGATGCCAAAGCCATACTTGTGTCTCAGCCGTGCCCTTTGATAGAAATGCCCGAGAAGGTTGATCCAGCTCATCCACATAATAGAGTCCATCCCGCTCAGTACCACGCCCAATTATCTCCTTCGTATGAATGTCCTGTAACAAGCAGAAATGAGGGTAGATAAGAACCACACAGTTCAGTTCACTTGTCACATGACTCAAAGATAGCAGTTTGCAAGAGAGAGATGGGACATAAAGACAATTTCTCAGTTTTAAACGAGGTGATATGGTGACTGTTCCCTCCCCTTTAACCTCTACAAATTCCCCATTGGCTGTTTGTATATGAGAATTTTTCATTTTCATAGGTTCAAGTATATCAGAGGGGTCAAAGGTCATTGTATCTGTCGCCCCGCAATCAAATATCCACTGTGATAATTTTTGTGGGTGTTTTTCTGAATCTTGATAAATATGGGGGTCAGAGTGCATATTGGCAGAAGTGTGGGGCTGATTGGTAAAAAGGGACAAAGTGGGGGGTGGACTTTTAATAAAACTAGGGTTTGAGTCAAAAGACTCAAACCCTTTACCTCTTTCGCCGGTATATGGGCTGCTGCTACTTTGAGGGGCACCGTTGATTTGAAGATTGGCGGTGGCAACGGCGAGATTCGCCCGTCGCCCGCCGATCGTCTGCCCTGTCACCGGTGCACTCACACCGGAGTCCCTTAGCTGGGGGTTGGCTCCGCCCATCTCTGCTCCTCCCCCTGTTTCGGTTCTGCCACCGCGTCCCTCAGAGACGGCGGCGTTCGCGCGCCGCTGATTTCCGCCGCCGGTAGATCGCCCCTTCTCCTTCTTATTTCCGACCCACCACTCCGGATATCCTATGAGTTCAAAGCAACCCTCTTTCGTGTGCCCTTTCCTGTCACAGTAGGAGCACTCAAGCTCCGATTTATCCTCCGGTGGTGGAAACCGTTTGCCGGCGCCGTCGGTCCATCTGTAACTTTCTGATCTCCGGCCATTCTTGCCGCCTCTCACAACAAGTCCGACGCCCTGTGATGAGAACTCCCCTTCGCCATCGGTGGCCGTTTTCAGGATCTGAAGACGGGCTGCCTCCCTCCGGATAGTGGCGTAGGCGGATTCGACTGAGGGTTTGGTGTCAAGTTTCAGTAAATCCCGCCTAATCGAGTCATATTTGTCATCTATTCCCGTAAGAAGTTGATAGAGTCTCTGTTCTTGTTGGATTTTGTTAAAAGCAGCAATGTCTTCGGTGCACTTCATCGGATTCGGCTGTTTACGATCAATAGCCATCCAAATAGCTTGCAATTTTCCCCAGAATTCCTCTAGGCTGTCAGAGTTTTGTTTGAGTGTGTTTGCTCTCCGGTGTAGATCAAACAATTGAAGGGGATTAGCGCCGCTGCCGTAAGTGGTGGCAAGGCCGTCCCATAGATCTTTCGCCGTTTGGTATTGTAGAACGTTGTTTATCAGGCTTGTCTCCATGTTTTGGATTATCCATGTGAAAACCCGTTGATTGAGTTGCTCCCACTGATCATAGGAAGAGTCTGTAGTTTCTGGTGCGGGGGGATTACCGGTGATGTGTGAGCGGCCGCCTCTCCCTCCGATTGCCATCTTCATTATCCGGGCCCATACCGGATAGTTTTCATTATTTAGTTTGATGCCAATTGAGAGGTTCTCTGAATTGGTCATCGAGAAATTTGAGAATTGGGTGCTGAGTTCTTGGTTGGTTTCGGTTGACATGGTTTGATTGATGTCAACTTGGTTTGAGAAAGGTTTTAGGACGATGATGAGAAATCTGAGTCCCTAGGATTAACCTGGCTCTGATACCATGTTAAAGTATAGAGAATAAGATAGGAATTGAATGAATTCATTGTAATTGATTTTTTCTTGTATGTTACACATTACAGGAGTGCCAATATTTAACTTACTAATCCCTACAAGTCAGGGATTCATAAATCAGTTATATAAGGTAACACAATTTCCTCCTGATTTCTCGTATTTCCTAAGATTTTTAACTTTTAGATACTTTTAAAAAAAGACCCCAATAAAGAATTAGTAGACCAATAAGACATTATTTGGATGGAATATGGATGCTAGAGTCTTTACTTTCTTGATTATTAATTTATTTTTCTTCTGACATGTAAAATAATAATAAATTTATTGGATTAAAAACCCTCTAGTATATCTAATTAGCATTTGAAATTCTATAAATATATTAAATTAGCATTGAAAATCTTGCAGCAGTAGTTGCTATCACGATCGTAGGATTTTGAATGTTAATTTAGTGCTAATTTAATACAATTATATGGTTCATTTTAAGACATTTCAAATTATAGGGTTCAAAGTACTAATTAAATATGTAGCAAGGGCATCCAGAAAAAAGCTCATATAATAATTTCTAAGTTTTACCTTTTAAATTATGTATATAGTATGATAATGAAATGAATAGTATTTAGCTAAATATTTGATTTAGGTAGAAAACTTCTCCGATTTATTAGCTTTTAGACGATTTGAAATTTGTCGCAAATCTTTGTGATAGTTTTTACTTTCCTCTAATTTTAAATAGTGACTGATCGAGCCATATTTCCGCCGGCAGATCGATTGAGATATTTGGTCGAGCACTTCAATTTATAGGAAGGGAAACCTCCTCTATTAGCTCGAAATCTGTAATGGATGAAAGGAAACGTGAGCTCGAGGCCAACTCGGAAAAGATGGGGGTGATATCCGAGTTGACACTCCGACACTCAAGTCAGAATCGAGTGATGAGGGTCGAGTATATGTGCAGTAAATGCCGTAGGTGAAAGAACTTACTGTCGCAATAAATGAGGAGGCTTTCTATAGGGTGAGGAGAGAAAATTCTCCGCCTCGACGTGCCAATGCTACAAGCTGCTAGGTGCCCCATTATCCCCTGAGCATTAAATGCGTGGTCGGCCACTAACCATGGAGCATGGTGGCCGAGCGGAGGGTCGAGGGTCCCCTGGGTCGAGCTAATGGACGATCAGTAGAGTTGAGGCTTGGGGCGATAAAAATTAGGGACGGTTAATGAGAAACCGGCCTGACGGTCGAGATATCATTGCATCGACCGGACAGATGGCACACTATGATTGGTTTGCGGTGAAGGGTGGGCCCGAGCCACGTCATAAGCCCCCCGAAACGTCGTCTGCTAGGGCTGACGTGGCAACGGCGTTTCAGATCCCGAGGTGGGGCCCATCGCAATCATGGCGACGTTTCATCTTCTCAATTCCCGCCAATTTCACTCCTATAAATAGTGCCCTCTGTAAATTCATTTTACCATCTGCAAAAGAATTTGAAGAGGAGCTCCGAGCCATTTTCGACTGATTTCAGCGTTTTTGTGCTTTGATTTTGACAGCTCGTTCCAAGGGAAGAGATTTTCGATCACATTTTCACACATAAAGGTACTTTCTCGGCTCAGTCTTGATTTGATTTCACTTTTTATTTTTTGATTGCTTCGAGGGAGAGGTTCGCCACTTCCCTCTTCGAAAGCTCTCTCTCCCTCGATTTGCTCGAATCCTTTCAACAAAACACATGTCTTAAAGCTATCCCTTTGACAACTGTAGGATGTCGGCAAATCGAGGTGAAAGTGAGCCGGTGGAGATGGAAGTGGGAGCTATATCTGTGGGGTCGACTGGTAAGATCTCTGACCACTTCAAATGGCAATGGTTGGAAACAGAGGTTTATGTACATCCAGTGCGAGAAGGGTTGACCCGGATTGAAGTATCCGGGGTGGAGTTGGATCCCTCGAGCTAATCTTCCAAGAAGGCATCTGGGATGGCCCAACACTTTGATGGTTGTACTGAGGGATATGGGGAGTGTTGAATCGAAGGAGATGATCGACCCCCAAATATTGATCGAGCTGGGGATGGCTCCGGAGGTGCGCAAATATTTCGACCCTGGTATTTCGAGCGAATTCCTTCGAAGCAATCTTGATTTTGATTTTTTTATCGTGCGTTTCTTTTCTTTAAGTATTTGATCAATATTCTCCTTTTGCAGAATCATACATCATGTCGGCTTCATTGGCTGCTCGGAGGAAGGAGATGGAGGACCTTAGGAAGGCCACCGAGAATAAACAGTTGCCCCCGCCGACCGAGGCCGAGATCAATACCGCCACCAAGGCCACGGTCGAGGCGGTGCCCAAGGTCCTCGAGAAGAGGACACCCGATGCTCCAAATCAGCGGAGAATAGCTCCGAGCAGGGGCGACGAGCCGGAAAGCCCCCACTCCAAGAAGCAGAAGATCCAGTCTAGCCGCTATCCAACCAAGTCCCGGGTCGAAGAGGACAGATTGAAGAAGCAGAAGACCCCAGACTCGCCACTCCTACCATCTATGGGGGGCCAGTGGTCGAGGTGCAAGCCGGTCAGTAGTCGGCGCCTCTGACCCCTGTCCGAGGGGCCATTATCCCGAGAAACGTGGCCAGCATATTAGCGGGGGTTCAAAAGTGACCACAAGGGACTTGGTCGGCGTATGCGACCCCCGGAAGCCAAATGAGGAGGATTTGAAGGCCTTTTTCGACTACCCGACGGTCGAGGAGCCCCATTTTCTCGGTGAGATGAGAAACCTTAACGACCATGGGGAGCCTCGAAGAATTGGTACAGCCCCCCGGGACTACCCAGCAATCGGAGCATTGTATAGCTCGATCCAGACGAAAGTTGATCACTATGAGCGCTGGGTTTTTTCCGATGATGAGATCGTGGCTTCTTGGGTCCAGAAGTACATGGCGGTAAGTACATTCAGGTTATGAATTTCTTTGGCTTGTTTTTATCTTCATATTGAGTAATTCGAGATTTGACCTTCGATCCTGTCCTTTCAGGTGGGGCAAGATTTCTCCCATGTCGCTCGGCGGAGTTGGGTGCATCGCCAAATGAGGATGACGACTGAGCAGACGGTCGAAAGAATGAGGGTGGAGTTATCCGAGAAGGATAAAAAGTTGGCAGAGGCAAGCGGAGCTCGATAAGAACCTTCTCGATGCTATTGGGAAGCTATCTAAGGTGGAGAAGGACTTGAAAGTTGTCGAGGCTCGTGTCGCTAAGTCACACAAGGAGGAGCTCGATGCGAAACGCCGAGGACAGGTCGAGGGCGAAAGAAAATGGGCGGATCTGGCCATTAACAGGTGCAAGAAAGGCCTCGAGCTGGCTGTACCCGCACTTGAGAGGATTGGTGCCTATCGATTCATAAAGTCGAAGGCCTTCCAAAAATCCTGCTCGATCGCTAGCTTCAAAGATGTCAAGAAGGGTTTCAACTTGTGCCTCGCCCAAGTACAAGCTACTGGATACTTGCCCCAAGATTATGACAAGGAGAGAGTCGGCATCTTTCAGGACGATCCAAGGCCGCTTGACCCTGTCACTTGACCCTCTACCCCTGAGCCTGATTGGACAAAGGACGAATTCGGGTTCGCTAAATACCTGGCTCGGTCTACATATACTGGGGCCCCGGAGGAGACTGAGAAAATACCGTCCGACTTTGACCTGGAAGCCTCGTTCGACCGCAAAGAGATCTGCCCCGAGGTACGTGGAGATGATAGCTCGAAATTCGATCAACCCTGGTCGACCAAAAATAATGTTGTAAGCGGAAGGCATGCCGACCATAAGGTACTCGATCTCGCGAGTGGCCCGTCGAGGGAGTGTACCTATCGAGGTCACGAGCCGAATACTGCCTTGCGTGTAAACTTCCGCTGCACCAAAACCTGTAAGAAGAGTTCGAATATGATCAATCAATAATTTATCATGTAAATTCATTCGCCCAAGAGTCGAGTAAACGATAATATTGCTAGAGCTTCCATTATCGATCAATGTTCGAGATACAACAAAGTTAGCAACATCGAGCGTAACGACCATAGGATAGCTAGGTGTTTCGCTCGAATGTTGAGGTACATCGATTACATCATTCTCACTAAATACAACTTCTTCCTCACGCCAAGATTCCACGGGTCGGACATGCATCACTTCTTTAGGGCCGAAGAAACTCCGTGACGCTTCCCTTCGCGTCTTCTTCCGGGCAGTCTTCGAGTCACCACCTGAGGGCCCTCCTGTAATCATGTCGATGCGACCGAGGCAGGGTCGATTGTGTGGATCACGCTCGGTTGGGGGCTTGGCCTGTCTCTGTCTAGGGGGTGATATGCCATTATTGTCCCTATTTCGATCGTCAATCTTCTTGACGAACTCAAGCAGTTGTCTGCCCTTGATGAGTTGTTCGATCTCTTCACGTAAGGCGTTGCATTCGGAGGCGCTGTGTCCTTTCTGTTGATGGAAGTTGCAAAACTTATTGCTCTCTCGAGTTTTCGGAGTTTTACTCATCGGCTTGGGCTTCTTTAGGAGCTTGGGATCGATGACATTGTATATCTCGTCGATCGGTCGCGTCAGCTATGTGTAGTGTTTCCTTCGAGTTAGAGCGGGTGGAGCGTCGACCTTGGGACGGGAGTCCGGTTTAGTGAATCGATTTGGTTCGTTCCTCCTGTCCCGTATGGGACTGACTCGAGAGTTCTCTAGTTCCTTGAGCTGCATCCAGTTGCACACTACTACCTGTATGTCAGCCAAGTTTTTAGTTTTTTGCAAGAATATGTATCGAGTGCAGTCATTGTTGATTAGTGCCTGATGGATTATGGGTACCAAGAGGTCGATGTTTGGCTCATCGGTTTTGATTACAGCCTGAGAAAACCGAGTGAAGAAATCTCGAAGGGATTCATTCGGCCCCTGCTTGATGGTGTAAAGATAGGTCGAGGGGAGCTTGTCTCCTTTCATCGAGGAAAAATGAGCTACGAATCGTTCGACCAGAGCTTTGTAAGTGGGGATGGATCAAGGCGAAAGCCTCGAGAACTAATCTTGAGTAGGCTCATCTAGTGTAGTGACAAAGATCTTGACCCAGATGTTGGGGGAGTGTCCAAACATGTTGAGTTGCATCTCGAGCATGGACACATGCTTTTCAGGATCAGTTGACCCATTATATGTCGGTAATCCCGTAGGGATCTTTTCCTCGGTGGTTGTTTCAATGATTTCATCACAGAAGGGAGATTGAGCTTTCCTATCACTGCGATATCTCCATGGTCGATCGTGATGCTGCCCCAAGCGAGCATGTCGGGGTGATCGTGATCGACTTCGGGAGCGGCTATGGGATCCTTGGACTTTTTCATAACGTCTAGAGTTTTGCCTGCTGTCGCGAGGAGGGATTTGATTCCTAAGGTCGTCCGACCTTACGATGTGTCCCCGATTGGATCTCATGACCTGATTGGGTCAACCGTTGGGTCCAAGTCAATCAAAGACTCCGCTTGAACCACACCGCGATACATCACTGCGGTGACTATCTTGCTCTCTCCTTATCTCGGATTGCAGAGGACTATTGTTCCTCATTCGCAAATTAGTACGTCGGCTCCTTTGCTTAGATTCCTCTCAATGGTTAGGATTATCTTCTCTGCGCCTAGCGTTATTGGTGGGAGCCCGAGAATCAGCTTCGTCGTCAGTCCGGATGGAGAGTTGCTCTGGGACTGGTCGTTCTACATTTCCTTTAGCAGGAGGTGACTGGTATTGGGAGGGATGATATAAGGGGTGATCGACCCCAGCCCAATATCCGACCGGATGCTGGTAAGGCATCTGCGGTACGTAACCGGGGTAGTTGGCCACAGGTTGGATTATCTCTGTGGGCCGAGTTTGGGGACACTCGGGCATCCGAGGTTCTCTCCCTTCAGCGAATGCTGCTATAGCCTCATCTCTGCAAGCTTTCAGGTACTTGTCTAGCTCGAGAGTCGAGTATACAAGTTGAGGCGCAACAGCGGTAGGAGTGAATACACGTACGGGAATCTGAGGGAGAATTTCTCGACCATTTTCATCGAAGATTCGAGTGCTGGTCAGATTGCGAGCAGTCATGATTGATGCCTTTTTGTTGCGATTCCCATAGACTACGCCAAAATGATCGAGCCAAATTTTCCTCGACAGATCGATTGAGATATTCGGTCGAGCACTTCAATCTAAAGGAAGGGAAACCGCCTCTATTAGCTCGAAATCTATAATGGATGAAAGGAAACATGAGCTCGAGGCCAACTCTGAAAAGATGCGGGTGATACTCGGGTTGGCACTCCGACGCTCAAGTCAGAATCGAGTGATGAGGGTCGAGTATATGTGCAGTAAATGTTGTAGGTGAAAGAGCTTACTGTCGCAATAAAAGAGGATTGAGAAGGCTTTATATAGGGTGAGGAGAGAGAATTCACCACCTCGACGTGCCAATGCTACAAGCTGACAGGTGCCCTGTTATCCCCGGAGCATTAAATGCGTGGTCAGCCACTAACCATGGAGCATGGTGGCCGAGCGGAGGGTCGAGGGTCCCCTGGGTCGAGCTGAAGGAAGATCACTAGAGTCGAGGCTTGGGGCGGTAAAAATTGGGGGCGGTTAATGAGAAACCGGCCTGATGGTCGAGATATCACTGCATCGACCGGACAGATGGCGCACTGTGATCGGTTTGCGGTGAAGGGTGGGCCCGAGCCACGTCAGGGGTGAATTGTAATAATATTACATGTTGATACATTTGTTACCCGTTAGAATATTTTTACATCTACACCCCTTGCGAGATTGGGTAATTACTTTTCGTACCCCATTAGATGTAAATATTACACAACACACCCTTCCAAATTTAAAAAATTACAAATGAACCCATTCCGGTAGGATTTTTCATGAATTTTTTTTGAATCGATTATATTTCACCACTATTTAGTTCTTCATCGCTAATTGAGAGGAAAAAAGTCATTATGAATATCAATTTAATTACAAACAAATCATGCTTTGATCCTAAAAAAAAAAATCGTAAATTATGTGTCTGTCACTTGAGAATGATATGTGGGATGTTGTGAGAAACTAATTAGTGGTGAGATATAGTTTATTCAAGAATGATTTTGTAAAAAATATAATCGGATGGATTCATTTGTAATTTTTCAAACTTGGAAGGGTAGACTGTGTAATATTTCCATTTAAGAGGGTACAAATTCTAATTATCCAATCTCGTAGGGGTTGCAAATGTAAACAACCCATATTTAGTTAAAATTTTAATTTTTTAATTTAAACATTTATAAAATAAAATATTTAATATTTTATCTATAAGTATAAATCTAAATAGATATTCCATGCATATATACTTTATACCTTATGTTTATATTTTAGTTTTATGTACAGTTTGCATAAGTTTATTTAAACTTATTTGTTTGAAAAGAACAAAATTTTCTTCTAAAATAAAAAACTATAACAAACACACCAACATCAATCAATGCATTAATAAATTCACATAAATATCTATCAGAGTTACTTAAATAAATATTTGAAGTATTGGTGATCCTTAATACATCTATCTTATATACAAAAAATAACATCTCAATACAAATATGCATGCTGATGAGGCATAAAAACACGCTTGTATCAGAGCCGTCCACGTGTCACCATCAGTTGACTTGAAGACTATACGCTCGCATTGACGGGCTCGCGGGCCAACCCAGCCCACTCACTTTGCCAGCTAGTATAGGCCCTTGAGCCTCGGCCAACTATTCAGGTAAAGGGTCCGAACCGACAGGCTCGGCGCTCTCATCTTGGCCTTCAGGGTTACCCTTCCCAGGGAATCACCCACACGAAGGGCCACCTTCATGGCGCTCGAAATTTCGGCGCTCGAAGGCCATATGCCGTGGGGAACCGGTCCGAGCATCCTTCGAGCGTCAACAGCGCTCACGTGTGGCCCTCCGCCGCCATGGTGGATCCGAACCCTAGCAGAACGGATCTTGGGCCTTCATCTCGCGCGACCCTCGTCAACAACCTCTGACACAAAGTTGGTGCGCACCTTGCGTCTGGCACGCCGCCCCCTGTTTCAGAAATGTCATTCTCAGGCCCTCACGAGCTGCCACGTGTTAGAGCAACACAGGTTTGGGACCACGCGGTCAAGTTACCCAATTGCCCTCACCCCTAACATATAAATAAGGGGCAGCACATGCTTTCTCCTTTAAGGCATCTTCTTCACAAGACACCACTCCACTGAACTGGGCATCATTTTCCTCTGCATCTTCATCTTCTCCAAAGCTTCATATATTTCACCATTTCCTGCACCCTTGCTGTATGATTTCCTGGCGTTATCCTAGCTAGAAGAACCCACGCTCATTGGAAACCCAGTTCCTGAGGCTCAACGCCTGTGATGGCCTTCCCTTCTACAAACAAATTCTAAAGTGATTGGTGTTTAAATCCTTACAAGTTTCTGCACCATCATTTTTGGCGCCGTCTGTGGGAAACCATCACCACAGTCCTCATCATCATCAGTTTCTTCCCTAAAAGCTAGTTGAAAAGTGACGCTAGCGACTCTCAACATAGTGACTGCGACAAGGTCAGGAGCGGTAGCAACTAAGGGTGCTCATCCCCCTGTCAACGAAGAGAATATAGGGAACGACGCCGCCGCTGGCGGTACGCCCCCTCCACCCATCGGAAATGCTGAGGTCGCCGCTGCAACTCTCTCCCCCGAAGGAAACGAGGCAGGAGGATCCGGCTCCAACCCTCCTCCCCCAACCCTCACACAAAACGTACCAGCCTCCCATATCTGCATGTACTCCATGGCCTTGCCCCCACTGGGATACGCCTATATGCAGCCGGGGATGATGCCCGGAATGGTACCCGTGGTCCAGCCGTATCAAGTGGGGACCCTAAACCTCCCCACATCGCTGCCAAGGGAAATACAAGGGGTGGAAATGCCACAAATCACCCCTCAGCAGCTGCAGGCGCTCTACGCTCAGTGCGAGGAGCAAGCTGTTCAAAATGCCTGGGAACACTTCACTTTCGCGTATTTTCCTTCCAAGGTAGGCGGTCGTGTAGCTCCGACCCTCGGAGGACTCCCAGCTCATCCCCTAACAAGGACGTAGCCTGCATTGAGAGCTCAACAACCACCCCCGCCACCGATTCAGGAAAATGAGGCCCCGCCGAGGGTCCAGCAAAGGCAGCAACCAGTTGGAAATGAGAGGGCCCCTCAAAATAATGAGAGGGCTGGAAACAATGAAGAGGTCCAATTGAGGGCCACAGAGAGGGCAAACCGCAGAGACGTCGGTGACCCTCAGCTTGCAGCAGTGCAGGACCAACTCCAGGGGCTCCAGGATGTGGTAGCGCAGCTCTCTCGAGCACGGACTCAAGCCCCCCGTGGTGGGGGCGAGAGATCCAGAGCCAGAGACGCTCGCCGACCACGCAGCCCAGTTTCCCACCACCGGAGAGAGGCCGATCATGAGGAGTACGATCCCGAAGAGAGGGATTATAGGATCTTGACGGGCGATTCCCCCCCATCGAAGAGGTATTGATGACCCGTACGGGAAAAGGCAAAATCCCAACATCCGTCGACAGGTATGATGGGACCACTGATCCAGCTGAGCATCTGGATCACTTTGTACACCTGATGCATTTGTACGATCACCCGAACAATTATTGGGCCAAGGTGTTTGTCACTTCCCTCACCGGAATGGCTCAAGACTGGTACAAAAAACTTCCCCCACGCTCAATCCGAGGATAGTATGATCTGACGGACGCCTTCATAAGCCATTTCAACTCCCTGACGGCACCCGCACCGGCCGCGACAGCTCTCTACAGCTTGGTCCAGGGCCCGAATTAGACGCTCCGATTCTTCATGGGAAGGTTTAACAAGGAAATCTTGTTGGTGGAGAAGCCCTCGATGGATTTCTTGAGGCACGTTCTTTTTGGAGCCATCAATATGAAGCACTACGTTAGCAAAGAGTTCGTGGAGGAGGTGACCAAGAAAAAGCCACGCTCGTTGATGGAGATCAGGGACATAGTTGATTCGTTCTTTACCCTCGAGGATATGTACATAGCGAGGGATCAGAAGATGGCGAACGCCCCTCGCCCCAACAAAGTCCCCGAGGACAGAGGAGATTCTAACAGGGGTCGCCGCCGCAGCCCTATTCCCGTTCGTCGTAATTCTACGCCCCCGCGTAAGTACAAGCGGATCCCCCTCAACCGCCCTATCCCGAAGTATATTCCATGGCGGACAAAAAACTGTTCAAGCGACCACCCAAGCTGAGGGAGACTGAGGCTCAGAAGCGCTCAGGAAAGTACTGTGCTTTCCATAAGCAGAAGGGGCATGATACCAACGAGTGCCGCCAGCTTGAGAGTGAGATTCAAAGGCTTATCGCTGGGGGGCACCTCAAGGAGTTTGTAAGGGCACTAGAAAGATACGATGAACACTGCGCTGAGCGAGCGCGTGGTAGAGGAAGGAGCCGTTCACGCTCGCGCAGTCCTCGCCACCACCAAACCGAATCAAGCGACCGCGGTAAGGGAAAAGTAGCGGAGGTGGAGAATCAACCTTTTGCGGTCATTCATATGATGGCTGGGGCCCCTCGGGGGGCGATTCTAATGCTTCCTATCGCCGCCACATTCGGAGTTATGACCAACGTTCATCCCTGCCCAAACCCGTACTCTCTGTCGACAGCTCACCAAGCTCGAAAGAAAATGACGTTGTAGGGTTTACGGAGAAAGATCTGGAACACATTGTAACACCCCATGGGATCGGTGAAACCTCTGACTGTCCCATGGTGGTTAGCTTAGACGTTCATAACCATGTTGTAAAGAGGGTTTTGATTGATAGTGGAAGCTCTGTGAACGTTCTCCTGTACTCAACGTTTCAAAAAATGAACATGACGAATATTCCTCTCGAACCCCTCAGAACAGCCCTCGTTGGCTTTGGGGGTTCGGAGATTGTCCCTCGCGGACAGATTCGCTTGGCCACCTCTTTCGGTCGCTCCCCACAGAGAAAAACTTTGAGCGTACTCTACACCATCGTTGAGGTGGACCTCCCCTACAACATCATCATTGGGCGCCCAGCCCTCGTGGATTTCAAAGCTATAATCTCCACTTATCATCAGAAAGTCAAGTTCTCCACCCCCGAAGGCACGGGCGAGATCCTATGCAATGTTAAGGAAGCTTGGGAATGTTATGTCCTTTCCCTTTGAAGCCATAGACCCAAACAAGCCATTCAGGCAGGATCCACCAAAAAGTCGGTTGATTTCTCCAAATTGGACGAGGATGGTCCAGAGCGCAAAAGGGCCAAGTTGTACAGAAAGAGGAATAAAAAGAAGACCCCCAGTGGGCCCCAACGCCCGGAAGACGAGCCGCTCGGGGCCGTCGAAGGATCTTCCTCCGAAAACGAGGGTGCCGGGCCCTCGGGGGAGGAAGGAAGCAGGCTTACTGGAAAAAAGCGATCGCTCGAGGCTCCGAGGCCTGAGGTTCGTATCGAGCCCATCGAAAAGTTTTTGACCATCGAATTGGAGCCGGGGAATTCAGATAAGACCACCCAAATTGGCTCTAATCTCGACGGTCCCTCCCAGGTTATGATGATTGATTTTCTCTGGGAGAACCTCGATGTGTTTGCTTGGAAAGCTTCTGATCTCACTGGGATAGATCCGAGTGTCATCGTCCACAGGCTCAATGTAGACCCGGCCTTCAAGCCAGTTAAACAGAAGAAAAGGGACGTCCACGGTTTCAGAAGGCGAGTCATTGAAGAAGAAGTAGGTAAACTTCTTGACGCCCAGTACATTGAGGAAAATTTATATCCAGAATGGCTCTGCAACATGGTGCTCGTCCCCAAAAGCGCCAACAAATGGCGAATGTGCAATGACTTTACGGACCTCAATAAGGCGTGCCCCAAAGACGCTTATCCCCTACCGAGGATCGACCAATTGGTAGATTCGACCGCGGGATGCGAGCTCATGAGCATGATGGATGCTTTCCAGGGATACTATCAGATCTTCATGGTGCCCGAGGACCACCCCAAAACCTCGTTCGTGGTGCACATAGGAGTTTATTGTTTCAAAGTTATGCCCTTCGACGTCAAAAATGCGGGAGAGACTTATCAGCGCCTCGTAAACAGAACGTTCGAGCACGAGATAGGAAAGTCTATGGAGGTGTATGTGGACGATATGATAGTCAAGAACAAGTGCCGGCATTCCCATCTGGAGGATCTCAGACGAACTTTTAACATCCTGCGCCATTATGAGATGAAATTGAACCCCTCCAAATGTACATTTGGCGTTCAGGCCGGTAAATTTTTGGGGTACATGGTCAGTCAGCGTGGTATAGAGGCGAATCCAGAAAAGATTAAGGCAATCCTGGATATCCCCTCCCCTCGAAATGTGAGGGAAGTTGAAGTGTTGGTGGGAAAGATTATTTCATTGAACAGGTTCATCTCCCGCTCGGCGGACAGGAACCTGCCATTCTTCAGGATTTTGCGCAACGCTCGCAACTTCGCTTGGAGTAAGGAATGTGAAAAGGCTTTGCAGGATATGAAGCAATACCTCGCGAGCGCACCACTGTTGACCAAGCCTAGCCCTGGAGAAAATTTGATTATCTACCTTTCAGTCTCCGCAGAGGCTACGAGCGCTGTCTTGGTGGCTGTCCGTGAGCGTAAACACATGCCGGTCTACTATTTGAGCAAAACTTTGCAGGGGGCAGAGAAAAGATACATGGAAATAGAGAAATTTACTTTTGCGCTGGTCAATGCTTCTCGAAGGTTAAGGCCATATTTTCAGGCTCATTCTATCACAGTGCTCACAGACCAACCCCTCAAGCAGGTTTTAGCAAAGCCAGACGTATCAGGAAGGTTAATCAAATGGTCCATTGAACTAAGCCAATTCGACATCTCCTTCGAGCCTCGCACGGCGATACAGGCCCAGGCAATAGCGGACTTGCTAGTGGAGCGATTCAATCTGGATACCGAGCTCCCCGCGGAGGAAGGGTTGTGGCTCCTACACACAGACGGCTCCTCGACCTCACAAAGGGGGGGGGGGGGGGGAGCCGGGGTGACCCTCAGAGACCCTCATGGTACGGAAGCGGATTACGCTATTAAGTTGGCGTTCCAGGTCACTAACAACGAGGCTGAGTACGAGGCTCTAATCCAAGGGCTCTGGATAGCCTTCCAGAATGGTGCCGTTCGGGTAACCGCTTATGTTGACTCACAGCTGATCGCAAGTCAGATCGATGGCACTTATGAAGCTCGAGAAGCCACTATGATGCAGTATTTAATAAAGGCTAAGGAAGTGATCACCAAGTTCAGAGAGTTCCATTTGTTGCAGATCCCCCGAACAGAAAACGAACGTGCCGATGCTCTTTCCAAGTTTGCTTCAGCCCTCGATGACTCATGCGAGCGCTCTGTCACGTTCCTCAGAACACAGAGACCACTGATTAGGGAGACAGAACCTTCGAGCGAGGTAAGCATGATAGACCCCGCTGAACCTTGTTGGTTGGACGACATCGTTAAGTTTATCAGGGAGGGGACTTGTCCGAGCGATAAGATTGAAGCTCGGAAGATTAGGAGTAAAACCCCTCGCTTTTCTCTTGATAGCGACGGTCGGCTATTCAAACGATCTTTTCAAGGTCCACCATTGAGATGCCTGCGAGGGAAGTGTTGGAACATGTGCACAGCGGAAGTTGTGGAAATCATTCGGGCGGTCGAATATTGGCCAAGAAAGTCTTGAGGAGTGGGTTTTACTGGCCCTCGTTATTACAGGATGCCATTAGTTACTCAAAAAGGTGTCCTAAGTGCCAATTTCACTCTAACACTCCCCAGTTGCCGGCGGCTCAGATGATCCCTATCGATGTTTCTTGGCCCTTCGATCAGTGGGGTATCGACATTGTTGGACCCCTTCCAATAGCGGTAGGACAAAAGAAATTTGTGATCCTCGCTGTGGATTATTTCACTAAGTGGGCTGAAGCAGAAGCGGTCGCCAAGATAACGTTCAAAGTTGTGAGAGATTTCATTTGGAAAAATATCATCTGCAGATATGGCATCCCGAGGGTACTTATATCAGACAACGGCTCCCAGTTTATAGCTGCTGACACACGAGAGTGGTGCTATGAACTGGGAATTGAGCAACGATTCACTTCCGTGGGCCACGCTCAAGCCAACGGTCAAGCTGAAGTGACAAACCGAACCATACTCCAGCACTTGAGGACGATGCTCTAGAGTAAGAAAAGGGAATGGGCTGAAGAGCTTCAAGGTGCCCTATGGGCATATCGCACCACCCCCCGAGCGGCGACTGGGGAAACTCCTTACTCTCTGGTGTACGGCTCCGAGGCTATGATACCTGCGGAGATCGCTCAAGAATCCGCACGCGTTGCCTATTTCGAGCCTGCCGTTAACGAAGCCAACCGAACCTTCGAATTGGACTTATTAGATAAGAGGAGGAACTTAGCCTGGGCTCGCATCCACAAATACAAGGCGACCATAGCCCACCAGTATAACAAGCGTGTCAAAGAAAGAACTTTCCAACTAAGGGACTTGGTCCTTAAAAAAGTTGAAGTTTCTAAACACGTGGGTAAGTTGGATCCCAATTGGGAAGGCCCCTTCAAAGTCATCCAAGTACGAGCAAACAACACCTACTTGTTAGAGACTTTGCAAGGCGAGCGTCTCCCGAGACCATGGAATGCGTGCAACCTCAGAAGGTTCTACGTGTAAATGTTAACCTTTGTAATCACCCGTTCGCGGCATGGTGTACTTTCTTTTGACAGAAAGCTTATTGTAATCATTTCAAAAGTTGCAAGTATAACAGTAAGTATTTGATCCATTGTTATGTCATTTACTTGTTCTCCTTTTGATTAACGATTTGGGCAACAGAAAGCCTACTCCGTGTCGAGCATCCTCCACGTCGAACGGCCTAAATAATACCCAATCGTTTTAAAGCAATGCTATCTGTGTGTTGAGAACCCTCCACATTGAATAGTTTGACAATTCATAAGTGTATAAGTCCTAAGAACGAGCGTGTCAAGAAGTGGGGTGCTAGACGCTTAATCTATGCCAACTGGGTACTCACCCCGGCAGTTCGCGCTTGTAAGCCCCAATGACCCTCGCCTTCTTAATTAAGAATACACTCGTAAATAGCAGACGTTGGGCACTTGAGTGCGAAGGTAACATTACAGCAACGATTGTTTTTATTCTCATACTTAGCAAATCCTGCAGATGGTTTCTAAGTTCATTAGAATTATTGGAACGCTCAAGATGAAGGTGCACGACACATGTTTAAGGCCAATACTTAGCTAAATCCTTAGGGGGTTTTCTGAGTTCAAATTTGAGCCTCATTGTGAAGGTGGCCAGGGAACCCTCTTAAGGAACACCCTCGCACCCATACTTGCATCTTTCAAGTCACTAGGCGCTACCAAATTATAAACTTATGACGCATGGAGATAAGCGCCAGGGGACCTTCCAAGGAATCACCCTCGTGCGCATACACTCCCACGGCAGACATTCAAATAACAAGAAAGATAACCATTCAAACATCAAACGCCACAAAACCACCATGAACAACACTCAAAAACAGAAGAAAACACATGTAAACATTCGGATAGTAAAAGAAAAGTTCAGACATACGAGGGAAAAGCGTAGAGAAATTCAAGTACATTGAAGAAAGCCTAAGGATTAAATACAGATATCAAATGTTCATAGGCAGGAAGGGACATTCAGCAAACATGATCTGGGAACTGCAGTTGGAGGGGCATCACTGGGCTTGATTCCCAGGCTCTGGGAGAGCAGTAGAAATAGGAACGACGGCTAACGTTGGGGCATCGGAAGCTTGAACCTCTCCAGGCTCCTCATCGACAGGCTCTTCCACAAAGGTGCCCTCGTCGTCTATTTGGATGGGCTCGGGGCCTATGGGATGGGCTGCCATAAATTCCTGTTGGAGCATCGACACCAGCCCTTGGTACTCCGGCTCCGCCAGACTGTCCGAGGGATCCTCATCCTGGACCATGGGCTCGCAGTTGTCGTCCAGTTCCATGCGTAGGCGGTCGTCGGTTCGAGCGCTCTCTGGGGCCAGCCCCAACCTCACCATTTGCCCAATCGCCTTGTAAAAGAAACGGCGAGCGTTTTCAAAGCAGTGCATATTGGCGGCAAAGGCGAAGGCCTTCGAGCGCACGAACTTTAGCACGGCATCCCATGCCACTCTTTCCTCCAGACCCGCTACTTTCTCTTGCAGTTCAGCGAGGGTCTTCTTGGCCTCTTCGCTTTGGCGTGTGCTCTCGGCCAATTGACGCCCTAACTCCCCATTTTGCTCCCTCAACAGGTCGCACTCTTGTTTTAGCTTCTTGTGGCGATCGTCGAGGACCAAATATGCGTCGTCAGACCGCTTCAAGTCCTTCTTCAGCCTATCCTTCTCAAGGTTGGCGTCAGTCAGTTAAGCGCTGACATGGTTGTAATCCTCTTGCAACTGACCGGGGTCAGAGATGCGCAACAACTTCTTATATTTGGCCTTATGTTCAGAATAGGCCTGCGCTCGACCCTGCAAGTTTTTGAGCCTAGGGATTACCTCCTGGAAAGACAGATTCGAGGGTCAGTATCAGAATTAGAGAAGAAAAAAGTTAAAATCCCACGAAGGGCACTAAAGACTAACCGTCAGGAGAGCGTGGCAAGCGTCGTCGGAGACCCGAGCGACATCTTGCTCATTCAGCTTGTCATGATATCCAGAAAACTGAAGCTTTCCGACGATGTCTGAAAGAAGGTTCACGGAGGACGCGCTCTTCTTCAGCAATACAGGACCTTCGGTCCATTAACGTTTATAACGAGCGTCACCCTTGCAGCCTATTTTCCAGAAGTCCTCATCCTCTGATGAGGAAGTATCGCGGCCCTCGCCACGATGGCCCACTACCACCTCCTTACCTTTGCCAGAAATGGGGATGGAGTCCGGCAATCTCTTTCTCTTTCCCTGGCGGTCGGCCCGGGCTGCATCATGGAAACGGACCGCATCTCCCGAGCGGTTGCGGGAGCCACTAGAGCTCAATGCGATGGGACCTTCGGGGGCAGTCGGCGGAGGAGTAGCCTCACTATTGCGGTCAACTGTCAGATCCTCGACGGGCCCTGTGGGCTGATCAACCACGTTCCCGGCGCCGCCTCGAGCGCCATCATTGCCCCAGCGGGCCCCTCGCCGGATTCCTCTCCCCCTTGGGGCCTGGGGAGGGTGTGCATGTTGCTGCTGTTGTTGCTGGGGGTTGCCGTCAGCCCTTTGAGCGCCTAGCATGCGAGAAAGAGCCTCGGCATTCATCCCTAATGATAGTACCTGGACGCCTGCAAATGTGAGAACACGAACGTCAGAAGGTGAATATATGGGTAACAAGAACAGAAGTATAACAATCAAGCCAAGTCAGAAACTATTCTAAAAGTTAGAGCAGTTAGTTCCTAGATTCTAACCATCGAGGGCCATGATATCAACCAGTGGATTGGTTATCAAATCCGGGGGGTAAGATAGGCCATAACGGAATAGGACTCCCTCGTTCTTCATCAAGACCTCAGCCTTGATCCACTTCTTCTCACTCCTCATCTCGAGGGCTAACCCTTTTGCCCAGTCCTCAAAAACCTTATTCCTTATCCTTTCCCTAACCAATGGCCCCTCGCCATGTATCAACCACTCTCGGTGAACTCTAAAAATTCCCCCGGGAGCCCCCACGAAAAAGTACTTTTCTTTCCAGTGCTCGCCATAGGAGGTGGATGGAGAATCTATCATCTTAAAGCCCGATTTGGCCTGGGCGTAATAAAACCCATTTGTAGGGGACGAACGTGTTGAGTGGGCCACTTGTATTAAACTGTCAAAATTGGCGATCGAGGGTTCGTGGCCTAGGGCTCTCATCATAATTACAAAAGTGTTGATTAAGACTATGCCGTTCGGCAGAATTTGTGAAGGGCAAAGCACAAGGTGATGACAGATGGTGGCGACAGCGGACGGAATGGGAAACCTCAGGCCCCTGGCCAAGACGGCGTCCCAGTAGACCGTCAACATCCCGGGCGGCGGTCGGTTGGCCCTCTCTCCCTCCTCGGGAAGTCGCATAGGAAACACTGCTTCATCCCAATACACTTTTGCCCTCAACTCCTCCAAATCCTCGAGCGTCAGAATGCTCTCAATCTCATCCGGAGATCTGTCGGTTTGGTGAGGGTTATTTTGCCTCACTCGAGTTGCAGGCTCTTTCCCCCTTCTTTGACGCTTTCTGGGAGGTTCAGCCTCAACATGACGCCCGGACGACCCTGCACCACCCTCAAGGTCCTCTACTGCCACTGTGACCCTGTGATCCTGAGGCCGCACAGCACTGTTAAGCACAAGGAGCACCCTCTCTCCCTGTCTCTGCATCTCCATGACGTTACCCATTTCTTCAAATAAGTCGTCCATCCCTACAGGAGCCCGCTCGTTCATCCCGTGAACAGCAACATCCACTTCTTCATCCCTAGCCTCAACTAAAGCCCTTGCAACAGGAATGGCGACTGGAATCCCGTCGTTAGGAGGGGCTCCGGCTCGGGGGATTGCCATTGGCACATCACCGTGTGGGGAAGAACTCCCCATTGACATCTCCTCTATTTCCCTCACATAAGCATCTGCATTATCGTCTACCATATCTGGGCTTTGGCTATTGGAGATAGAGCTTTTCGCGAGAGATTCAAGGGAGAAGAAAATTTCTGGAGTAAATTCAACGGCAGAAAGGGTTCTTCACTTAGAAGGATCACTCACGCGCAACCTAAATCTAAAGTTAGTGAAGAAATTAAAGGTTTACGGGGCTTTACCTAAAAATTGGAAGGGGAAAGTTGCTGGAATCCGCAGAGAGTTGCAGAGAATTCTTGCTGCTTGATTTGCTTGAAAAGAGTTGAGTGCGTGAAAAGGGTAAAAGAGCCCTCCGGAACCCTATTTATAGGGGAGTGGTTTACATTAATTAGGGTTGGGGATTTGAAAATGCAATCATTTCCCGCCTTGGGAGACTCCCGCTTTTGGTAACCGCCTCACGCCTCCCAGGGTACACGCGCCCACGTCCCCACTCATCATTAAATGCGGACATGACACCATTTAATGCAGTGTCAGACTGTGCCCGTTACAGAAGTCAAGCGGTCACGTCCCTTGCGGAGCCTTGACCCTCAGATATTCAAAACTCAAGGCTCCCATCCCTTAAATTCTACAGTCGCTCGAGCGATACTACAGAATTTGGGGGGCAAAATGATGAGGCATAAAAACACGCTCGTATCAGAGCCGTCCACGTGTCACCATCAGTTGACTTGAAGACTATACGCTCGCATTGACGGGCTCGCGGGCCAACCCAGCCCACTCACTTTGCCAGCTAGTATAGGCCCTTGAGCCTCGGCCAACTATTCAGGTAAAGGGTCCGAACCGACAGGCTCGGCGCTCTCATCTTGGCCTTCAGGGTTACCCTTCCCAGGGAATCACCCGCACGAAGGGCCACCTTCATGGCGCTCGGAATTTCAGCGCTCGAAGGCCATAAGCCGTGGGGAACCGGTCCGAGCATCCTTCGAGCGTCAACAGCGCTCACGTGTGGCCCTCCGCCGCCATGGTGGATCTGAATCCTAGCAGAACGGATCTTGGGCCTTCCTTTCGCGCGACCCTCGTCAACAACCTTTGACACAAAGGTGGTGCGCACCTTGCGTCTGGCATGCCGCCCCCTTTTTCAGAAATGTCATTCTCAGGCCCTCACGAGCTGCCACGTGTTAGGGCAACACAGGTTTGGGACCACGCGGTCAAGTTACCCAATTGCCCTCACCCCTAACATATAAATAAGGGGGAGCACATGCTTTCTCCTTTAAGTCATCTTCTTCACAAGACACCACTCCACTGAACTGGGCATCATTTTCCTCTGCATCTTCATCTTCTCCAAAGCTTCATATATTTCACCATTTCTTGCACCCTTGCTGCATGATTTCCTGGCGTTATCCTAGCTGGAAGAACCCACGCTCATTGGAAACCAAGTTCCTGAGGCTCAACGCCTGTGATGGCCTTCCCTTCTACAAACAAATTCTAAAGTGATTGGTGTTTAAATCCTTACAAGTTTCTGCACCATCACATGCCCAATATAAAAAGAATAAAAATTAACATTTATAAATTCTAAATATCAAATTAGTTCATCATAAAAATATTAAAATATCATTAAGTGACATTAATTAGAAAAAAAAATTAGTTAGTTATAAAACTCAAGTATTTATATCAAACTCCCCAAAAATTTCAGTACTTGTATTAATCTCATTATCCTTAAATTTTTCTTACATATACCGCCTTGAGTTTCAATATTAAAAAAAATATGAAGAGTAAAATAGTGATATTCCACATTCTATTAAATTTAACAAATTTAGGAGGAAATTCATAATTTCTCAAACCTTAGAAAAGAATCTATAATTTCGATATAGTGTTCGTGATTATCCCTTTAATTAATTATGAATGAATTTTTTTGGGTCAACCTCGGCTATAGAAACGGTCTTTTCCCTCTTTTAGTTCTAAATTATGTAAAATCTGAGTTCATTCTCTTAACATTAGTCAACATTTTTTTCCACAACTTGTTCTTTGAAGTTGATTTTGATATATATAGAAAGACGAAAACACCCTCCTTAGACCTATAAATAGGAGATGGCTCAAGCTCATTAGCTCATCCCAAATCAAACCTCATCTCTTGAGTTTCTTGTTCTCTCCAACTCCCGCCTAAATACCATCGTGGTAACATTTATATTCCTTTTAATCTATACTAGAGTTAATTACTCTTTATTTTCCAGATTATTGTTTCAATTAATATTCCTGAATTAGTATTAAACTTTTTCCAATTTGCAGCAATCAAACAGATCGATCGAGTACGTATAGCAGAGTTCAAAGGGGTGAAAATGGTGACTTCGACCATGGTGAACCAAGAACCTGAGGTGAAATTCGATCGGCTAAGTCATCTGAAGGCCTTCGACGAAACCAAGGAAGGGGTCAAGGGTCTCGTCGATGCCGGAGTCCAGAAACTGCCGCCAATCTTCCTGTGTCCGCCTGAAATGATAAACGACAACACCACCAAACCCGACCCCGATCAGAAGTTCGAATTTCCACTGATTGACCTGGATGGATTCGGAACGGACCCCGTGAAGCACAAGGAAATTGTTCGCCAGGCCGAAGATGCCACTGAAAAATGGGGGTTTTTCCAGGTGATTAATCACGGTGTGCCCCTCACACTTTTGGAGGATATCATCAACGGAACTCGAGCTTTCCATGAGGAAGATACGGAGCTTAAGAAGAAGTATTACACCAGGGATTTCAGCAAGAAAGTGGTCTATATGAGCAACTTTGATCTCTATACTTCACCCGTTGCTAACTGGAGGGACACTTTGTTTGTTGATCTGGCTCCCGTTCCACCGAAGCCTGAGGATTTACCTGATGCACTCAGGTAATTCATATTAATCTGTTCTTAGCATGCATTCTTCCAATTGTTGTGTTGTGCATTCTGAAGGTGCATTTTTGTAATATCTCTAACAATGAGAGTTCTTTCTGTGATGTAGGGAAACTGTGCAAGAATACTCGAAGCATGTGTCGGAGTTGGGAAGACGTATGCTGCAACTGCTGTCACAGGCTCTGGGGTTGGGTCCAGAGCGTTTGATAGAAATGGAATGCGCGAATGGGCTGGGAATGCTGCTGCATTACTATCCAGCATGCCCCGAGCCTGAAAAGACTATCGGCGCAACAAAACATACCGACAACGATTTCACGACTATACTTCTACAGGACAGTCTAGGAGGTCTTCAAGTCCTGCGCAACAATATGTGGATTGATGTCCCTCCAAGGCCTGGAGCCCTCGTTGTCAACATTGGAGATCTTATGCAGGCAAGTCTTCATGCAATCATCATTATAGCTTTGTGCTGAATTCTAACATATGATCACGAGACTAACAAATTTAACATTAATGTTTGCAGCTAATCTCAAATGACAAGTTCAAAAGCGTGGAGCACAGAGTGGTGGCGAGCAAAGCCGGGCCGAGGATATCAGTGGCGAGCTTCTTCTCCAACAGCGCGAGCTCAAGGGTGTACGAGCCGCTCAAGGAGCTGTTATCAGAGGACAATCCCCCAAAGTATAGAGCAACCACATCAAAGTACTACTACGACTACTACCGCGCAAAGGGCCTAGGCCGCAAACCTTCTCTGCAGCATTTCGCACTCTGAATGCTGAAGAAAGAATTTTTCATATCTTTATCTTACATATATATGCATTTGCATAAATAAAATGTTTTGTATTTAGATACATGTTCTTGAGTACAATAATAAGTTGATGTATAACGTAGTTGCTACGAGAAGCAAGCATGTCAATTTGTCAGTTTTTGAATTAAGGTTGTTCTAATTCTTGAATTTGAATCTCGTTGATTTAATTTCCAGGAGTATACGTATAAATTTTTGACTTATATAGTATTGGAAATTGTCAATAGTTGGTGAAGGAGGACTTAAGAAATAATTTTATTTAATAATTGCCTGAGAGATATGATTAAGAAGATGCAGAAGCATGAGAGTTGAGAAAGGTCAAGGTCTTTAAAATTTATATTTAAATTATCGAAACAATATTTAAAAATCGGTGTCATTAATGACACAGCTTATCAAATATCATTCATCATTTCCTAATTTAATGTTAAAAAAGAAGATCTTAATCATTCAAAGATAGGGTTTGCAGTTCAAATTCTTGTGATGGTGAAATTTTTTTTTGATTGTGATGCATGAAACACGAAACTGGGCATACAGTATACGAAAACATCCGTACTTTAAAAAAAAAAATTATAAATGAGAGGATTATGAAATGAGTATCGAATACAACAAAATAATAATTTTGAAGAAAGAATTACACGTGATTATCTTGTATTTAGGTTTTATTACACGTAGTTCATCTAAATTTAAAGATTACATTTTAATTCCTAATTTTGAGAACCGTTTGTGGTCCCTGACGTCTATTTAGGGTTCCGTGATGTCATTCCAAAACTACACTTGATTTGTTGTTAAATTCATAATTTGTAGGGATCATTTCATTTATATTTGTAAATTGTAGGGATAATTTTGTAATTCTGGTCATATATTTAATGTAACATATTCATATAACCGTCAGTGGCATAAATATACTTTTATCAATTTCGTTAGAATCCTGAGACGAAACAAGATTTACCGGAACTAAAATATAATTTTTCGATTTAAATGGATTACGTTGCAATTAGATTTAAATAAAAGATAGTCACATAAATTACCCTAAATAATAATCATTTGTGACAAAACTTGCTCTCAACAAAATAAATTAGATGAAATATTCCCTTAATTTCCAGTAACCTAATAAACTGAATAATTATAGTGATAAGATTTTATATATCTATAAATAAAGGGGAAAAAGAAGGAAGCAACCCCAACATTAAAAATGTTAAATAAATTAAGACTACTAAAAAGTACATTTTTATGAAAATAAAAATGAGATTTTCCTTTAACTAGTTCTAAATTTTACATGTTGAATATGCACGTGCGCATTACGAAAGTTTGTAGAAATTTGAAGTCAATTAAAAAAAACTAGCAGAAATACTACTGTTCAATAGTCAAAGAAGACATCCTTTTTAGTCGTTGGAATTGGAATGCATGATAAATTATAATTTTGTGTCTTTGGAATGCATGATAAATCATAGTATCTACCGCGACTCGAAACCACCGAAGGCATATATTAATAATTATATTCGATTTAATTTTCCTTTGGTATCCTAAAGTCAATATAATTGAAATAACATTTAAAAAATATTGATGAGTAATCATTAAATTATTATTGTTATTATTATTTTTTGAAAAATTATATTACATCTGACTACCCTGCATTTAGACCTAATTATAATACAGTCCATTATTGTCGAGAAATTACATTTTAGTCCTTATAAATCTTGTTTGGTCTGAGATCCCTTAACGGAATTTGTATACGGTTTTATAAGTGTTACAATGAATATATGACCAAAATTACAAAATCATCCCTAAAGTTTACAAATATAAACAAAACGATCCCTACAAATTATGAATTTAACAACAAATCAGAGATATTTTTGGAATGACGTAACGGAACCCTAGAGACCACAAACGATTCTCAAAGTTAGGGACTAAAATGTAATTTCCCAATAATGTTGGACTACGTTGTAATTAGGCCTAAATACAAGGTAATCAGATCTAATTCTTCCTATTTGTTTTTACTCAAGTGACTTTATATTTAACTTCACACCCTTTTATATAAAAAAGGAGTTTTATTAGGATTTTACGTAATAAATTTTTTTTTTATCTCTCTTTATTTTTAAATTATTTCATCTTGTTTATTACGTTAGTATATGTGTTTCTTGGACCTGAGTTCCTCACTATTCGGGACTTCCACTTAACTCGCTTTTACACTAATTCCCGAACTTATTGTTCCTATGTCCCGTCCCAGCTAGCTAGCTAGCCACGTGTCTGTTAGAGTATAACACCTGATATTAATATACATATTTTGAAACCTTAAGAGTTAAAGTTTGATCAGATGTTCAAATGTTAGGTGTAATATTTGTACGACCAATACTATGGAAATTGATAAAATTTTTGGTATACAGTATTAAAAGCTTAAATAACGATCTATAAAGTATTAAAATTACACCCTTTTATATAAAAAATGAGATCTATATAGTATTAAAATTACACCCTCTTATATAAAAAAATGAGTTTTATTAGGATTTTACGTAATAATTTTTTTTTTTTATCTCTCTTTACTTTTAAATTATTTCATCTTGTTTATTACGTTAGTATATGTGTTTCTTGGACCCGAGTTCCTCACTATTCGGGACTTCCACCTAACTCGCTGTTACGCTAATTCCCGAACTTATTGTTCCTATGTCCCGTCGCAGCTAGCTAGCTAGCCCGTGTCTGTTAGAGTATAACACCTGATATTAATATACATATTTTGAAACCTTAAGAGTTAAGTATGATCAGATGTTCAAATGTTAGGTGTAATATTTGTACGAGCAATACTATGGAAATTGATAAAATTTTTGGTATACAATATTAAAAGCTATAAATAACGATTTATATAGTTTTAAAATTAAGGGGGAGTTATTAAACAGGATCAATAATGTTAAAAAGTTATCCTAAATACCCTAGTTTGAAAAATCTATGTTTGAGGTCAACAATACATAATATATTTTTCCTAAACCCCCTAATCACCTAAAAAGACTGGGTTGCCTTTACGTTTTTCCTGGCGCCAGTCCAAATTTGCTTCCTCCAAACCTCTGCTTTACTAAGTCTCACCAGCCCCCATCGAAGTCTTCTTTTGCAAGCTTGCTTTGCGCGATTGGTGCCAGAATTTTCATCTGGCAACGGAGACCAGGACAGTAAAGCATATCAAGGAAGTGTATGAGACCTTTTGCCATTTTAGATTTGAATCTTTGATGTTGTATTCTTCCCTGTTTTGTTTGCATTTCATTTACATTTTGGTTTATATCTGCAATGTTTAGCTGGAAATGGTATTGATGCCAACTAATGCGTCAATGGTTGTTAATGTGCAGATTATCTTGTTAAGATGTTTAATTCAACAACGTCGGCGCAGAATGAGTCGAGGCTGTGCTGTTATTGTGGTGTCCCGGCACGTGTTTTCATTTCTAAGACTTTCAAAAATCCTCATCGGAGGTTTACTAAATGTTGCAAGGGAAATTGTCGCTTGTGGGTGTGGATAGATCCAGAATCCACCCCTGAAATGAGAGCACTTTCCGCCAGCTACGAGGAGAAGATCGCTGTCCGGGATGCTGAAATCAGACTTCTGAAGTTGAAGTTAAAATTTATGGCAACTCTTCTTCTTGTCTCATGGATAGCCTTCCTAGTACGATGATTTATTTGATGATTCCTCTTGGTGTAAGATTATGGGTGATTCTTCATTTTTGGTAGCATGGTCACCCTCGGTTGTAATTCTACATTTAAACAAGCATGTAAATATTTTTCAGTGTATATTCAGTTGTCTATTATCTGCTTTGGCGAATGGGGAGAACCTGTGCTTGTCGAATTAAGAGATGAAAACTCGTAATTAAAAGTTGGGTTTGTCGAGTGAAAGGGTGTGAAAAAGTTTTAATTAAAAGCTGGGTTTGTAGAGTTAGTCCATGAATATTCGGAATTCAATTCTGGGTTTGTCTAGTTAGGCTCTGAGAATCATAATTAGAAGGTGAATTTGTAGAACAGGCCATGAATATTTGGGATTAAAGACTGGGTTTGTCGAGTTAGGCGACGAGAACTCGTAATTAAAAGGTGGGAAACAAAGAAAGTAGCAAATAATCAACCATTTTATGCAAACAATTTACATTATTAATTCAGTCCAGCTGACTACATCCTTGTGAGGCATTTAATCGAACAACTTGCGAGCAATTCTTAAATTGTATTCTTGTCCATCCCCTATTGGTTTAGCTATCACCGACCTGTGCAAAGATGCTCCCATTTTTTTCACATGGGTGGGAAAATAAAAATGGGAGCATCTTTGCACAAATCGGTGAGAGCTAAATCGTACATAGATGATCGACCATTACAGATCTGTAGAAGTGGGGATTTGATGTCTGGCAGCCCACTGTCACCTTTAAAAGCAGTAAGTTCACCCCCTTATTGGTTTAGCTGTCACCGATTGTGTATAGATGCTCCCATGTTTATTTTCTTACCCATCTGAATTTGTTGCAGATGGAAAAAAGGGAGCATCTATACACAGATCGGTGAGAGCTAAACCCATACACAGATGATTTAGGATAAGAGATCTGTAGAAGTGGGGAGTTGGTGGTGAATATAAAGGAGACCATCTGTAATCACATCGCCTTGGGTAATGGGGGAATTAAATGCCGGGAGTTGGAGAGTCACGACTTGGAAGACTAAAAGCAGGGTTAAAAATGCATAATTGAAGGTTGGGTTTGTCCAGTGAAACTGTAATAATGCGTAATTGGAAGGGTGAAGTGTCCAGTGAAACTGTACTAATGCGTAATTGAAAGGGTGAAGTATCCAGTGAAACTGCACTAATGTGTAATTGGAAGGGGACTTTGTCAAGTGAAATTGTACTAATGCGTAATTGGAAGGGTGAAGTGTCCAATGAAACTGTAATAATGCGTAATTGGAAGGGGATTTTGTCAAGTGAAACTGTACTAATGCGTAATTGGAAGGGGACTTTGTCAAGTGAAACTGTTGTTAATGTTGCAATGTTTTAATGACAATCTTGTTCATAACTATATTGTTGTACTGATGTGATCATCATTCAATCAATCTTGTTAATGTTGCAATGTTTTAATGACAATCTTGTTTATAACTGTATTGATGTGATCATCATTCAATCAATCTTGTTAATGTTGCAATGTTTTAATGACAATCTTGTTCATAACTATAATGTTGTACTGATGTGATCATGATTCAATCAATCTTGTAAATGTTGCAATGTTGTAATGATGTGATCATGATTCAATTAATTATCTTAACGTATAGTTATGATTCAATTAATCGTCATGATTGCATCATTTCCCTTTCACTGGACACTTCACACTTCCAATTACGCATTAGTACAGTTTCACTTGACAAAGTCCCCTTCCAATTACGCATTATTACAGTTTCACTGGAAACTTCACCCTTCCAATTACACATTATTACAGTTTCACTTGACACTTCACCCTTCCAATTACGTATTAGTACTGTTTCACTGGACACTTCACCCTTCCAATTACGTATTATTACAGTTTCACGGGACACTTCACTCTTCCAATTACGCATTATTACAGTTTCACTTGACAAAGTCCCCTTCCAATTACGCATTAGTACAGTTTCACTGGACACTTCACCCTTTCAATTACGCATTAGTACTGTTTCACTGGACAAAGTCCCCTTCCAATTACGCATTATTACAGTTTCACTGGACACTTCACCCTTCCAATTACGCATTAGTACAGTTTAACTGGATACACCCAACTTTCAATTACGCAATTTTTACCTTTTACTTGACAAACCCAACTTTCAATTACCAAATTACAAAGAAACTTTATACGTACAAAATTATAAAAAAAATAGTATTTCTTTCATAAAAGCTGTTGAAGACCAAATTTTAGAAGTAAGTGGGCGATGTGAACACGGTAATTAGCAATGGGGACCCCTTTCGCAAACTGGTTGTACTCCCCGATGTCCTTTGCAAGCGACTCCACGAAGAGGCAAATAAATGCCCCACAGTCCAAGCTTCCTGGTGCTTGAGTACGGCTGGATGTGGCTTCTGGGTGCCTTTCAACTGCAGTAACTTTGGCAATGCCCTTGTATTCCCAGTATGCTTTCATGAAACAACCCTATACCTTCTCCGCGTGGCGTGTTCTAGGCGAGCTCATGGAGTTGTACGCCAAGAACTTATTCTCCACTGTGTTGTACACTACTAAATCCCAATGATTGGTAGTGTTCAATGGGAATATAACGTACCGGCATTGGTCAATGACACCGTACCGCTGTTGAGCCCTTCCAGCTGCAGCACCGCATACTTCATCAATTTGGGCTCTTCAAGAAATTTACCCATCTTTTTCGCTGAGAGATAGTGGGTTTTCGTGTATCCCTTCACCAAATCTATGATATGTTTTGTGAGAAATGAAGAAACGCAATAGATTTTGTGGGATTTGTGGGAATGTACTCACTATCCATCAGTATATGAAAATATTTCTAGAAAACCCTTTGATTCATTGACTAACCTCATATCAGTCTCAGAATATCACTCACAAACACCCGCGTTTCATCGCCACACACATATACCACCTTATCACTGGCAATAAAACAAAAGAGAATTACACATTGATGCAGATTTGATTTAGAAATTACTAATTATGCATCAAAAACAACTTACTTGAACGTTCTACCATAGTCATCAATGATCCCATCGATCACCTCAAGGGCTTCATCGTTCAAAGATGCACGCCCGTCAAAATCCTTTCTACCTACAAAGGACTTCAAATCATCAGCAACAGAATAAACTGGGGCATCAAAATCATCATCATCAGCCTCCTCAACAACATGAACTGCTTCATGAGGAAACTCAGCGGCACCTCGCTCAACCTCATCAGCAGCGACCCCCTGAACTTCATCCTCATATTTTCCCCATTCACTCTTCAAATCACACGTGACATCACAAACAAGAAGATCTACGGAATCATGCCTCGAAAGCTCCTGCACATCTTCAACCTTCTCCTCTACATCATTCTCATCCTCTACAACATTCTCCTCACCCTCATCCTGCTCTTCAGCTTCATCCTTCCCCTCACCAACATCCCCTTCAACCCCTTGTACAATAGAGTTCTCAGCAGCTGCCTTCGTTCTTTTGTTAGATTTTGCACGCTTATTAGATTTTTTCCTCTTACCATCTTTCTTCTCCTCGTCGACATCATCCTCTAAACCACCACCACCACCACCATCATCATCATCATCATCATCATCATCATCATCATCAACCTCATTTTGAAAGGCAGACTCTGGTAGATCCTCTACACAATCAAGCAACTTAAGCTCCTTTTTATTAGCAGGTTTAATTTGATATAGCTGCAAGCAAACGATTAAATTGTATAAAATAAGCGTATAGTTCATCATAATTCATGTATACATAACGTTTTTAATCATAATGTTTACTTACGTTGGGGAAGGTCAGCTTGCTGAAACGCTTTTCAATTTTCTTCTTTTGTGCAGGCAAATTACTTTTCCCCCACTTCAAAAACCGTGGGAAGGCCTGCACCAACACGGCATGCCCACAGGAGGGAAAATGCTCATTGAACCAAGCCTGGATTTAAAACAGACTAGGGGGATCAAAAAGACAAACCCAACCGCGTAGATATAAAAACCAAGATAACAATGTATATATTCTTACCATCAGCCCCACGGTACAACCGTCAAGAAACTGCTTGGAATCAACTTTGAACTTCTCAATTGACAAAACCAAAAAATTATAAACAGTAGCACCCCAAGCGAATCGGTCGATATACGTTAAGTCATCTACATAGCATATCAGACCAATTGGCAACTTAAGGCTGCTGCGTGGAAAAAGCAATATAGAAAAAACAAACAATATGAACATTCTTACAAACTCATCGACGCCTTCGACATCACTCCTACGAGCCAAGCCCTGTAACCTGGCCACTATGTTAGCACGTCTCACCCTACCGTTTTTGTTGTCAAAATACAGTTACCGGAATTGTGATTTCACTCTAACATAAGGATCAACAGGGTTATCCTCACATTGTAGCCCCAACACAATTAAGAGCTCTATGTCAGTAAATAGTACACTAACTTGCCCAAAGTTGAATGTCCGTAGATCCACGTTATAACGTTCCAGCAGCGTCCCAACGCGTTTGTTTGTACCTTGACCTCCATGCATTTGAAGGAATGAGCTAAATGGAGTCGCCAATATCCTTTGCCTTTGGGCATCAGTTAGCGCACCAATTTCGGCCATTTTTTCAGTAAAATATGTTGGCGAGCAACGGCATTGTATTTCGTCGTGCCGCGTAGTTTTACTGCTGGACCTATTTGAGATTTGCTTCAATCTAGCCATCGGAACTAACTGAGAACGAAAACTGCCCAATTAATTGTAAGCCCTAAACGCCGAATTGGAATCCCAAAATGCCGAATTAATACCCTCAAATCCGGAATTAAAAACCTAAATTGCAGTATCAGGGTTGTTACAATTACCGGATGTGGGAGCGGAAGTATGGACGCCGGAGTGCTCGTCTGCGGCGGCAGGTTTCGGGTTCTCAAAGCTGAAGCTTCTCAAAGATGATTCAAAGGTTGGGTTTCACTGGTATTCAAGAAGGGCAAAACAGCCTTTTCACACGTTTTAGGGGATTTACAAAAAATATGTTGTGTATTGGAGATGTAAAATTGGTTATTTTCAAATTGGGGTGTTTGGAATAAGTCATTACCCTTATTAGGGATGAAACATTAATTATCCGTAAAATTAAATTATATCATATTTGCGCTTCCCGAAAGGAAATCAAACCCAATAATATTAAGTACATATTATATATTTTGTTGGTCATGAGGCTCCGACTAATTGTTGATTAGCTAAGAGTTTAGAAAAACCAATTAAATATAATCATCAACAGCAGAAACGAACAAGATATGGATAACTTGGTAGTAAATTAATTGAAGTATTTAATTCAGTAATGGCTGCTGCATTAATTGATGTACAAGTGGGATGCCCATCAGGATTGACATATTTTTTTTAAATTAAATCGAACTAAGACGGTGAATAATTGCTATATTAATATTTTTGTTTTGTTTAATGAAGAATAAAGAATTAGTAGACATTATTTGGATGGAGTATGGATGTTAGAGTCTTGACTTTCTTGATTATTAATTCATTTTTCTTCTGACATGTAAATAATAATAAATTTATTGGATTAAAAACCCTATAATATATCTAATTAGCATTTAAAACTCTATAATTATATTAAATTAGCATTGAAAATCTTGCAGCAGTAGTTGTTGTTACATTCGTAGGATTTTGAGTGTTAATTTAGTGTTAATTTAATACAACTATATGGTTCATTTTAAGACATTTCAAATTATAGGATTCGAAGTCTAATTAAATATATAGCATGGATATCGAGAAAAAAACTCATATAATAATTTCTAAGTTTTACCTTTTAAATTATGTATATAGTATGATAATGAAATGAATAGTATTTAGCTAAATGTTTGATTTAGGTAGAAAAACTTCTCCGATTTATTAGTGTTTAGACGATTTGATATTTGTCGCAAATCTTTGCGATAAATTTTACTTTCCTCTAATTTTAAATAGTGACAACTGACAACTTAAATAATTGAATTTTTTTAGTTACTTCTAAATTATCTATATTTTAATATCAACACTATTTATATTAAAACCAAAACCTTTATAGTAACTGTTTCCATTTTCTATTTTTAGACTTTCTTTCTTTTTGTTCCTTTCTTTTCATCACTTCAACAAGATATTAGTTTGTTATTTTTCTTTTAACTCTATTTTTCCTCACATCTCATTTCAATGTTTTTTTTATTCTATTCTTTTTGCCATTTCCCCCATATTTTTATCTTTATTCAATTATTATTTTGTACTAATATTATACTATGTTATTCTATTTGTTTATCACAAATTTACAACTATATTAAGGGACAGTTTGAAATAACTTCCCTTCACTTTGGAATATTTTTATTTTACTCCTTCATAAAATTATATAACATAATAGGATATAAATACTACATTACAATATGCAACATATTTTGAGAGATATTTTAAGCACGACATTTTGTGAAAATTATACGATATTTTTCCAAAATGGGGAGTTAAATAAAAATATGATGCACATTTGGAGATCTATCCCACATTACCCGCTATATTAAAGATAATTATAAAATAAATATTAACTTGAAAATTTTAATTCTGACCCAAACTTTTTTCTTTGCACATAAATTTTTTTATTATTCAAATTGCTATATTCCCCGTCATCGGCTGCTTCCTAAGATACCCAAAAGAAAAAAAGATAGCTATAGACCCCGTACCAAACAACTTCAAATATATTGTAGTTAAATATATTTGACCAATAATTATATAATTTAAATAGTTAACGGAAAAATTCTATCTCAAATTCGAAATGGGTCCCAACCAATTAAATGATAAGTGTATTACATTTATCATTTAATTAATTAATTTTTTTAAAATTTCCAGCAATCACAAGATAATATAAAATATACACCTACTAGTTATACCAATTTAACCGAGCCTATCTCAGATTAGAATTCTCACCATATTAAAATTTGGGAGTAGAATTTGAAAAGAGAACCAAACGCGGAGAAACAATATTCAAACTGAGGAAAAACTGGTCTTCCCGGCCCGGAGATATAATTTGATAATTTGTTAGCTGATGATTGGTCAGTTTGCATGTTCTTATATTTGTCATGCATTTCACGTATATTCTAAGTCATTCAGTTATTTCTTGGAAAGTCCATTTCATCTGAACATTTTTATATTTTAGTTTATGGAAAGACAAAAGTACCCTTCAATTTAGACCTATAAATACCAAAGTGTTTCGAGCCCATTAGCTCATCTCTTGAACTCCCCAAATTGCGAGAAGATCTTATACCATCGTGGTAACATTTAATATAGATCCTTCTAATATATAGTTTTTGCTATCAAGAATGTTTGTTTTAGTTTAAATTTTTTAATATACTATGCATGCACGTGTATATATGTATATGTATGAGATAAGGTTATGTTGAACTTAAATAATATTAACCTTTTTCCCAAAACAGATCGAGTAGCAGACTTCAAAGGGGTGAACATGGTAATTCCGAACACGGTGAACGAAGAACCTGAGGTGAAATTCGATCGCCTAAGTCACCTGAAGGCCTTCGACGAGACCCAGGAAGGCGTCAAGGGTCTCGTTGATGCCGGGGTTCAGAAACTGCCGCCGATCTTCCTCTGTCCGCCTGAAATGATACACGACAACACCACGAAACCCGACCCTGATCAGAAGTTCGAATTTCCTCTGATTGACCTGGATGGATTCGGAACGGACCCCGTGAAGCACAAGGAAATTGTTCGCCAGGCCGAGGATGCCACTGAAAAATGGGGGTTTTTCCAGGTGATTAATCACGGTGTGCCCCTCACACTTTTGGAGGATATCATCAACGGAACTCGAGCATTCCATGAGGAAGATACCGAGCTCAAGAAGAAGTATTATACCAGGGATTTCAGCAAGAAAGTGGTCTATATGAGCAACTTTGATCTCTATACTTCGCCAGTTGCTAATTGGAGGGACACTTTATTTGTTGATTTGGCTCCTGTTCCACCCAAGCCTGAGGATCTGCCTGATGCACTCAGGTAATTAACATTAATCTGTTCTTAGCATGCATTCTCCCGATTGTTGTGTTGTGTTGTGCATTCTGAAGGTGGTTTTTTGTAATATCTCTAATTACTATGAGAGTTCTTTCTATGATGTAGGGAGACTGTGCAAGAATACTCGAAACATGTGTCGGAATTGGGAAGGCGTATGCTGCAACTACTTTCAGAGGCTCTGGGGTTGGGTCCGGAGCGTCTGATCGAAATGGAATGCGCGAATGGGCTGGGAATGCTGTTGCATTACTATCCAGCATGCCCTGAGCCTGAAAAGACCATCGGTGCAACAAAACATACCGACAACGATTTCACGACAATACTTCTACAGGACAGTCTAGGAGGTCTTCAAGTCCTGCGCAACAATATGTGGATTGATGTCCCTCCGAGGCCTGGTGCCCTCGTTGTCAACATTGGAGATCTTATGCAGGCAAGTCCTCATGCAATCATCATAGCTGCAAAACTGACTAAATTAACAATTAGTGCTTATAACATATGCTGACAGCCTGACACTAACATGTTTGATCATCAATGTTCAGCTGATATCAAACGACAAGTTCAAAAGCGTAGAGCACAGAGTGGTGGCGAGCAAAGCCGGGCCGAGGATATCAGTGGCGAGTTTCTTCTCCAACAGCGCAAGCTCGAGGGTGTACGAGCCGCTCAAGGAGCTGTTATCAGAGGACAATCCCCCAAAGTATAGAGCTACCACATCAAAGTATTACTACGACTATTATCGTGCAAAGGGTCTTGGCCGCAAACCTTCTCTTCAGCATTTCGCACTCTGAATACTGAAGATCAGAGTAACGAACATGATTTCCAAGAATGATCTCTTCATATTTTGAAGCTTTCATCTTATGTATGAATTAGCATAAATAAAGTTATGTTTTGTATTTAGATATATACTGTCGAGTACAATAAGTTGCTGGGATATTAATTAAGTTGATATCAGAAGTAGCTGCCTGGAGAAGAAGCATGTCAGTTTTTTAAACTAAGGTTGTCCTAGTTATTTCTTGTCCATAAATTTGAATGATCTCAACACAATAAAAATAAAATAAAATACAGATTCTTTTACTATGATTATTTGATCATAGTAGAAGGCAGATATTTACTATGATATACTTCTTGAAATTCGTTCATCCCTAATGTATACATATTTCGACAAAACGATCTCTGCGTATTGTAAATTTAAAAATATTGTCCTTGAAAATATTTTGATAAAATTACAAATGAAAAAAGATTCAAGAGGACTTTGAGAATATTACAAAATCTAACTAAACTCCAAACGAAGTAAGGGATTATAAACAAAATATAAAGGTTAGAGACCAAATCTTTGTGATTGATGAGCAAGCCAAAAGATCAAGAACAATAATATTATTTTAAAAATAACAATAATTACATACACGGGGACCGGCATGAGATTCTCTCCTTCACTCTCTTGAGATAAACTCGAAAATCCGAAAAATTATATTTGAATCATTTAGAGTTTTTCTTAAAGAAGGAATTTAAGATGGGAAAATTATCAGTGCAAAGTATTACAGACAAAGATAAAAATTAGTAAAATTTGAAAAATAAATCCAACGGAATATTCTTTTAATTTTTTCATTTTTTTATTATATATTTCTTATTTTTTAATTTTTATTTTAACTATTATTTTATATTAATTTTATATTATCTTATTTTATTATTCATTTATTTTAGTTTTACACACATGACATGAAATGTGCAGATTACCTGCACAACTGAAAAATGAAATTGTATGGTGTTCTTTTTTTTAACGCTTGCAATACGTGATGTTTTCCATTAAATTAGAAATGGCGGTTTGACAGAGCACTGCGTTGAGAAATATTAAATGAAAATGGGTATAATGTTGAGAATAATTATAAAATAAAGATCAAAACTAAACGTTCTATTTTCTCCAGACTAAAAATTTTCCCTTTTCTTTTTTCTTTTTAATTTGCACATTGAATATTCACGCATTAGGAAAGTCTGCAAAACTTTAAAAAGTCAAATATAATAGAAAACTTCGTAGAAAAAGGATTATTTTTTCAACAGTCAAATATAATAGAAAAACGATTGTTCAATAGTCAGAAAAGAAAGTAGTCAAAAAAAAAAAAAAAAAAGTCAGAAAAGAAATACTACCAATGAATATCCTTTGAGTCAATGGAATGCATGATAATTGATGGGGTCAAAATACGATCGTCCCACATGAAGACACGTGGCATCACCGAGCTGATGACATCTGTCTCCACAAGGCTGCACCCATCAGCGCACGAGCGCTAAGCCATGCGCTAAGCCAGCCGCCATCAAGGGTGAATCCATCTGCGCACGAGCGCCAAGCCCAACAAGCGCAATCCTTCTTCAAGGAGTTAAGCCCAACGAGCGCTATCACTCCCACGAGCGTCCAACAAACTGAACGATTGGTACGCCCACGTGCCAAGGGAGCACTCTTCGAGCGTCACACTCCCTCAGAGTGGCTTCCCCTTTGGCTCGTCACTTGAACTGGAGCCTTCATCCCCCTCAGCGGATATCTTGGCCTCCAATACTCCAGGTTGTCACGAGCGCGCTCTTAAGCCCTCGTCACCAACCACCCAAATGGCTCTCTGACACAACGTACATGCCCGCGCACCTGCCACTGTTGCCAGCACTAACTTTCGGCCACTTTTGCAGAAGATTCCTCCTAGGTTTCTCTCTCATAGCGCCACGTGTTAGGGCAACATTCGGCCAGGACCACTTGAGGCAAATGACCAAAGGGCCCTTGACCCTCAACTATAAATAATCCAAGTCGTCTTCTACACAAGTAAGCTTTTTTCACTTCTGCAACTGTGATTGAACTTACATTTCTCCATACAAAAAACTGACTTGAGCGTCGGAGAGCCAAACTGGGTATCACCCCCAGTTCCCCCAGCTTGGCCTTCTGACTCTTCTTGTGCTTGTCCCAACAGGTTGAACCCCTTTCTCTTTTTCCGGCGAAGCTCCGGTGGTTTCCTCCACAAAATACAAATCGTAAAGTGATCGGATTCAGACCCATCCATTTCTGGACCCATCATTTTTGGCGCCGTCTGTGGGAAACCAGTCCTACATCTTCATCCTTTCTTTTTGTTGGTTGAAAAACAAGCACATCCTTACCTCCAACAGTCATGGTTGCAACGAGATCTGGAGCAGTGGGAGGGGGAGATAACACCTCCCCAGACGCGAATATCGTTCTTCCCTCCACCGCTACGGGTGGAGCCCCGCCACCTCCTTCCGTCGCTGGTGGTGGAGCACCTCCCGCCGCAGGAGTGACTCCACAGGCGGAATCCTCTGTACCACCACCTGCACCGCCGGCACCACAGGTTCCCACCACCGCGGGAGGAGTTTCTCTCTCAGTTCCACCGCCGCTTGCACAGAATTCCTGGGTCCATCCCCAGATGAACCTTGGAATGCAAGGTTACCTGATGCCTCCTCCTGGATACTCCCTTACTCCGGCGATGATGATGCCACCAGTCCAGCCATACCATGCCGGACAACTCCAGCTCCCAGTGGTGGTCCCCAGGGAGATTGAAGGAGTGGAGTTACCTCCACTGACCACCCAACAATTGAGGGCTTTATACGCCCAATGTGAGGTTCAGGCGGCTCAGGGGGCATGGGAAAGGTTCCATTCCATGTACTTTCCCTCTGGGCAGGCCACTCAGGTTGCGGCCCCTTTAGGCGGACAGCAAAACTTTCCCCTCAGAGAAGCCCAGGCTGTCCTGAGGGCACAACCACCACCACCACCAACAAGAGAAGTGCCCCAGCAGGAGGGCAACGAGCGCGTCTCCGTGGGCAGGAACAAAGAGCCCACGGAGCGAGTGAACGAAAATGAAGGAGACTCTCATGTCTCCAGGAGGGGCTCACGAGCCCACAAGGACAAGCAAGTGGAAGTAAATCCTGACGTCCTCGCGGCTGTGCAAGACCAGCTGCAGGGCCTCAAGGATATCGTGGGACAGCTCTCACGAGGGCGCTCAACTCAGATCTCCCATAGTCGGGATGAACGGGTTGACGCCAGGAGCACCCGCACCAAGGACCCTCCACCAAGGGTCCCCCGTCGCAAGGAGCCGGAGGAAAATTTCGGCACGTACGAATATCACCCATTGGCGAGAGGTTCACCCCTCGTCGAAGAAGTTCTGATGGCCCAAGCCGGCATGGCCAAAGTCCCCACATCCATCAACAGATACGACGGGACAACCGATCCAGCGGAGCACTTGGATCATTTTGTGCATCTCATGCACCTTTACGAGCATTCTAGCCATTACTGGGCGAAAGTGTTTGTCACTTCCTTGGTAGGGATGGCTCAAGAGTGGTATAAGCGCCTGCCACCGCGCTCGATACACTCGTATGAAGAACTGGCCGACGCCTTCCTCAACCACTTCAACTCTTTGAAGGCACCAGTCACCGCACCCACAGCCCTTTACAACGTGGTGCAGGGCAAGAGCGAATCACTGCGCTCGTTCTTCGCCCGCTTCAATAAGGAGATCTTGCAGGTGGAAAGGCCCTCGATGGATTTCTTGATCCCAGTGCTCTTCCAGGCTGTGGATCACAAACAATATGTGAGCAAAAAATTTGCTGATGCCATCGTGGAGAGAAGGCCTGGGACTCTCATGGGCCTAAGAGAAATAGCCGAGCCGTTCTTCGCGCTCGAAGATATGTATGGGACGAACGGTCCCCGACATCATAGCCCGGCCAGGAACGAGCGACCTCATCACTAGCGGGGGCGGGATGTGGCAGTCAAGAAAGAGCGCCCACAAGAGCGCAGAAGGTCGCCACCACCCCCTCGTAGATTCGAGCGCATTCCGCTCACCAGGCCAAATTCTGAAGTCTACAATCTCTCCGATAAGAAGCTCTTCAAAAGACCCATCAAAATGAGAGAAACAGACTCACTCAGGCGCTCGAACAAATACTGCGCCTTCCACAAGCAGAGAGGGCACGACACGGATGAGTGTCGCCAATTGGAGGCTGAAATCCAAAGGCTCGTCGCAGGGGGCCACTTGAAGGAATTTGTCCGAGTGCTCGAGCGCTACGATGAACAATGCAATGAGCGCTCTGGAAGAAGAAGGAGAAGCCCTTCCCGGTCAAAGAGCCCAAGGGGTAGGGGACCCCCTGAAAGCAGCAGCCGCCGAGGTAATAAAGGCAAAGCCCCTGAACAAGAAAACGAGCCCTTCGCAGTCATAAATATGATCGCAGGAGGCTCATCAGGAGGGGATTCAAACGCCTCCCGACGGAGGTTCGTCCGGAGCTACAACCAACGCCCATCAGTACCCAAGCCTATCTACGCCATCCAGAGATCAAGCGCTCAAAGGTCAAGAGAAAATGATGTAATAGGCTTCGATGATAGGGATCTAGAACATATTGTAACGCCCCATGGGGAGGGTGTAACCTCAGATTGCCCCATGGTGGTTAGTTTAGATGTTCATAACCATGTTGTAAAGAGGGTATTGGTAGATAGTGGAAGCTCCGTTAATGTTTTGCCTTACTCTACATTCTTAAAAATGAAGGTTGATCTCCCGCTCGAGCCTCTTAAAACAGCCCTCATTGGCTTTGGAGGCTCGGAAGTTGTCCCACGAGGGCAAATACGTCTGGCTACTTCGTTTGGCCGAGCCCCTCAACGCAAAACACTCCTGGTAACGTACGCGGTGGTGGAGATAGACATTCCATATAACATCATAATTGGGCGCCCTGCCCTCGTTGATTTCAAAGCCATCATCTCCACATACCACCAGAAGATTAAGTTTCCTACTTCCGAGGGCGTCGGAGAAGTGCTCTGCAATGTACGAGAGGCTTGGGAATGTTACATGTTATCCCTCAGAAAGCCAAAGGCGGAGAAAACCTTCCAAGACGGCTCCACCAAGAAGTCAGTGGATTTCCCCAATCTAGACGAGGACAGCCCGGCACGAAAGAGGGCAAAGTTGAATAAAAAGAAGAACAAGAAGAAGAGGGGAGACAACGGGGAGCATCCCCTCGAAAATGTCCCCCCAGGGGTCGTTGGTGGATCGTCCTCTGAAGGAGACGAGCCGGAAGAGAGTGAACCAGCATCTGGCGACCGTCTGACAGGAAAGAAGAGGGCGCTCGAACTTCCTCGCCCTGAGGTAAGGATCGAACCCTCGGAAAAGTTCCTTACCATTGAGCTGGAGCCCGGAAACAAGGATAAGACTACACAGATAGGATCAAACCTCTCAGGGCCTTCTCAGATCATGATGATTGATTTTCTAAGGGAAAACAAGGATGTATTTGCGTGGAAAGCCTCTGATCTCACAGGGATTGACCCGAGCGTCATTGTCCACAGGCTTAATGTGGATCCCTCTTTCAAACCCATCAAGCAGAAGAAGCGGGATGTACACGGCTTTCGGAAAAAGGTCATTGAAGAGGAAGTTAATAAACTCCTGGAGGCTCAACATATCGAGCCCATCTTGTATCCGGAGTGGCTGTGCAACGTCGTCTTGGTACCTAAGAGCGCGAATAAGTGGCGCATGTGCAACGATTTCACTGATCTCAACAAAGCCTGCCCTAAAGATCCTTACCCGCTGCCCCGGATTGATCAATTGGTGGATTCGACCGCTGGCTGCGAGCTTATGAGCATGATGGACGCTTTCCAGGGATATTATCAGATCTTTATGGCCCCGGAAGATCGCCCCAAAACCTCGTTCGTTGTCCATCTGGGGGTATATTGCTTCCTAGTCATGCCCTTTGGACTTAAGAACGCTGGAGCTACATATCAGCGGCTCGTTAACAAGATGTTTGAAAAGGAAATCGGTAGGTCCATGGAGGTTTACGTGGATGATATGATTGTCAAAAGCGAGCGCCAGGTTTCCCACTTGGAAGATCTCAAGCGCACCTTTTCAATCTTGCGCCAGTATGGGATGAAGTTGAACCCTTCAAAGTGCACCTTTGGAGTGCAAGGGGGAAAATTCCTAGGGTACATGGTCAGTCAGAGGGGAATTGAGGCCAATCCGGAAAAGATCAAGGCTATTTTGGAGATCCCTTCCCCTCGAAATTTGAGGGAAGTGCAGGTCCTGGTGGGAAAAATCATTTCGTTGAACAGGTTTATTTCGCGCTCGGCGGACAGGAACCTTCCCTTCTTCAAAATTTTGAGGAACGCTCGTAACTTTGCTTGGACAGAAGAATGCGAAAGGGCGTTGCAGGATATGAAGGCTTACTTGTCGAGCGCACCACTGCTGACTAAGCCCGTCGAAGGTGAGAGATTATTTATGTATCTTTCCGTTTCTCCCGAAGCCACAAGCGCTGTTCTGGTAGCCGTACGAGAGCGGAAGCATTTGCCTGTCTATTATCTGAGCAAAACGTTGCAAGGAGCTGAAAAGAAGTATTTGGAGATAGAAAAATTCGCGTTTGCACTTATCAACGCCTCAAGAAGGCTAAGGCCTTACTTTCAAGCGCACTCCATAACGGTCCTCACCGACCAACCCTTGAAGCAAGTGTTGTCCAAGCCGGACGTATCTGGTAGATTAATCAAATGGGCCATCGAATTGAGCCAGTTTGACCTATGCTTCGAGCCTAGGACGGCGATACAGGCTCAGGTTGTAGCAGATTTGTTGGTTGAACGCTTTGGTTTCGAGCCCACCGTTGCGGAAAATGAGGGGTTATGGGTACTGCACACAGATGGTTCCTCAACCTCACAAGGGGGAGGAGTAGGAGTGGCCCTCAGAAACCCCGATGGGGTTGAGCTGGACTTTGCAATTAAGCTGGATTTCCAAGTCACTAATAATGAAGCAGAGTATGAAGCCCTCGTGCAAGGATTGAATATTGCTTTTCAGAATGGGGCTTCCAGAATCACCGCTTATGTGGATTCACAGTTAATAGCAAGCCAGATTGAAGGAACTTATGAGGCTCGAGAAACCACCATGATACAGTACTTAACTAAAGCCAGAGAAATCATTGGGAAATTCAAGGAATTTCATCTACTTCAAGTGCCCAGAGGAGAAAACGAGCGTGCGGACGCTCTGTCAAAGTTTGCATCCGCTTTAGAGGGTACTTCTGAACGTTCTGTTACGTTCCTTAGAACTGAGGAACCTTTGATCAAGGAGAAGGCCGCCTCCAAGATAATTGCCATGATTGATCCAAACGAGCCCTGCTGGCTTGATGACGTCATTATTTTCCTTAAGGACGGAATTCTTCCCACTGACAAGGTGGAAGCAAGGAAAGTCCGAAATAAAGCCCCTCGTTTCGCTTTGGATACCGAGGGGAGGTTGTTCAAAAAATCATTTCAAGGGCCCCCAATGAGATGCCTGAGGCCCTCGCAAGCAAAGGAGACGCTCGAACACATACATAATGGAAGCTGTGGAAATCACTCTGGAGGGCGTATTTTGGCAAAGAAGGTTCTGAGAAGTGGGTTTTATTGGCCTACAGTTCTCCAGGATGCCATCGAATTTTCAAGGAGGTGCCCCAAATGCCAATTCCATTCAAATCTCCCTCAATTGCCAGCAGCACAGATGATCCCCATAGACGTCTCTTGGCCTTTTGACCAATGGGGAATAGACATTGTGGGCCCCTTGCCCATGGCTGCGGGACAAAGGAAGTTTGTCATTTTAGCCGTCGACTACTTCACCAAGTGGGCCGAGGCTGAAGCTGTTGCGAAAATCACTTTCAAGGTTGTGAGGGACTTCATTTGGAAGAACATCATTTGCAGGTACGGCATACCGAGGGTGCTTATTTCTGACAATGGATCCCAGTTCATAGCGGCAGACACACGAGAGTGGTGTTCTGAGTTGGGGATAGAACAGCGATTTACCTCTGTAGGACATCCGCAATCCAATGGGCAAGCAGAAGTTACCAATAGGATCATCTTGCAACATCTGAAAACCATGCTGGAAAGCAAGAAAGGTGAATGGGCTGAGGAGCTGCAAGGAGCACTTTGGGCTTATCGCACCACCCCACGAGCGGCCACTGGAGAAACACCTTACGCGCTCGTTTATGGATCAGAAGCAATGATACCAGCGGAGATTGTAAATGAATCCGCTCGTGTCGGCTATTTCGAGCCTCAGCTCAACGACGGCAACAGGAGCTTGGAGTTGGACCTGCTGGATGAAAGGAGAGACCGAGCGTGGGCTAAGATCCACCACTATAAAGCCTCTGTGGCCCAACAGTACAACAAGCGTGTGAAGGAAAGAACTTTCCAGCTGGGAGATTTGGTCTTGAAGAAAGTGGAAGTATCCAAGCACGTGGGGAAATTGGACCCCAATTGGGAAGGCCCATTCAAAGTCGTACGACTCAGAGCTAACAACACTTACACCCTGGAGACACTTCAAGGTGAGCGCTTGCCTCGCCCTTGGAACGCATGTAACCTCCGGCGGTTTTATGTTTAAAAGCTCTTTACAAACCCTGATGTAACAACCCTCTTTGACGGGTTCTATGTACTTCAAATCACAAGTAAAAGGTAACATAATCTTTTTAATTTTTTTAATATTCCTGTTTCTTTGGTTGCTTGAATGAATAAGTCCCACGTCCCTCGTCTACGCGAGCGTGGTTGGCAACTCATTCCATTGTGTATGCTGTTATCTTGTATGGGTTACGCTGGCCAGCACTCTACTCCGCATGGGGGGACGCCCTCATAAGGATAGACTGGTTACGCTCACAACCAAGCAGGTGAATTGGAAGAAGGTTATGGAGAAAATCCTAGTAGGCCTTGGCTGTTTCTTACAACGCCTTGTGCTCGAAAACGGGATCTCCTACAAGAACGGATCCTAGTAGGCCTTGGCTGTTTCTTAAAACGCCTTGCGCTCGAAAATGGGATCTCCTACAAGAACGCATCCTAGTAGGCCTTGGTTGTTTATTAAAACGCCTTGCGCTCGAAAATGGGATCTACCACAGAAAAAGTCCTAGTAGGCCTTGGCCGTTTCTTAAAACGCCTTGCGCTCGAAAATGGGATTTCCTGCAGAACCAAGAAAACGACAAGAGCCAGAGCGCTCGAACGATGGCCTCAGAATCAAAAAGGAATTGCACAAGTCTTGAACGAGGGTAACCACTCAGTAAGACCCTCGCAAATACTCAAGACCTAGCAAAATCCCACAAAGGCGGAAAGAATGTCACAAGCCTTGAACGAGGGCAACCACTCAGTAAGACCCTCGCACACACTCAAGGCTTAGCCAAATTCTCCCAAAGCAAAAGTTTATACAAGTCTTGAGCGTAGGGGCAATCTCACAGTAAGACCCTCACGATCGCTCAAGACTTAGACAAATTTTCAAGATAAATTTACAAAAGAAGAAATTCATACAAGTCTTGAGCAGGGGGGCAATCTCACAGTAAGACCCTCACGATCGCTCAAGACTTAGACAAATTTTCAAGATAAATTTACAAAAGAAGAAATTCATACAAGTCTTGAGCAGGGGGGCAATCCCACAGTAAGACCCTCACGATCGCTCAAGACTTAGACAAATTTACAAAAGAAGAAATTTATACAAGTCTTGAACAGGGGGGCAATCCCACAATAAGACCCCCCACGATCGCTCAAGACTTAGACAAATTTTCATTGCATCAAAGGAATAAAGCATTCACAGGGGTATACTACACAATCTTATTATATGATTCATAAAGGAGATGAAGAACAAGGGCATGGAAAACGGAATCTTTATTCATTGAAAAAGGGAATTATTACAAAGCAAAAGGGCTCAAAGGCCCATGAAATTCTATTACAAGAAATAGCAGAAAATCTGAAAAATACAGGAAATTGCTAAGGGGAAGGCTTCAAGCGGCGGGGGCAACGTCCTCATCAACAATCACCAGAATGGGGCCTTGAACTGGGCCCTCAGGCTCTTGTTGTTGAGCGTGGGGATCGTTGGGCTCATCGTTGGGCTCATCCGCAGCGTCTTCTGGGGGGTTGGCATTTTCAGCGGCTTGAACTGGGGCTTCTTCTATGATGGGCACTTGAGACTCGTCATCGGGATCATCAGATGGACCCACACCCCTTTCCCTGTGGGCATCGGTGTACTCATCCTGGATCAGTTTTACCAGGAAGTCATACTCCATTTCCGCTATGATGTCCGCGGGGTCGTTTGGATCCTCATCTGCCTCCTCACAGCGCTCATTGAACATGAGCCCCGTACCCTCAGCACCCTTCATCGCCGGATCTGTCAGACCTTTGTGGATGCCCTGATCCACTGCCAGGTTGAAGGCATTTTGAGCCTCGTCCAAGCAGTGTAACGAGGCCGCAAAGTTGAAAGCTTTGGAATGACAGAATTTGATCAACGCCTCCTTGGTCGCACGCTCTAAGCTCCGAGGCCACTCGCTAACAGTATCATTAAACTTGCGCTCGGCCTCCAGAGCCCTTGTTCTCCAGCTCTCCCTCTCTGCCTCAGCCTTCTTGCACCGCTCGTTGGCTTCGGCCAACTGGTTGCCCAAACGGATTCGAGCGCCGTCAACCGCCAAGAAATCCTCTTTCAGTTTCGACAGCTCCTCCTCCGACGTATTGTATAAACCCTTGAGGGTTTCATACTTGGCGATTTCAGCATCCAACTCCGCTTGGATGTGAGCCGGGTCATTCGAGCGGGCCATTTTCTTGTACTTGGCCTTGCGCTCGGCGTATGTGGAGGCTCGCATTTGCACATTCCGGAGCCGGGGAAGAACTTGCTGCGTAAACGAGGGGAAAAGTGTTAGAAAAAAAATGGTGATTTACAGAAAAGAAGAATGCAAAGAATGAAGACTTACAGAAATCAGAGCGTGGGCCGCATCGAGCGTCACTTTCTCTACAGACTCACTGTAGAGATGCCTGTGGTCTGCTGAGAATTGAGCCCGGCTGAACAGATCCTCGGCGATAGTTTGTGCGACCGAGCCGGGCCTCAGCAAAACTGGCCCACCGTCTGGGGCGCCTGTAAAGCCCCTGTCCCCTCGTCGGGGGAACTCCCATGCATGTTCCTCCTCTGAGGAGGAAGTATCTCCTTGGCCCCTGGGGCCCTCAACCACTTGCTTCCCCTTGCCCTGGATTGCCACGGAATCGGGCATCCTCTTCCTCTTGCGGGAAGGCCCACTTGCGCTCGGGGTCGGAGAAGCTTCTCTTATCGCCAGGGTAGTCACTGGCCGCCTCGTCTGTTCTGTAGGGATGGGGGGTTGAGCGTCGCCCGCTCTTTCTGAAGAAGACCGCCCTCTGGTCTCCCTGCTGACCACTCTGCGTTCCCCTCGGCCACGAGGGGGTTGTACCTCATTTTGGGCGCTCGAACTCGCGCCGTCACGAGCGTCCCCGCGGTTGTTACGGTTACGGGGTCGCTGTTGTTCTCGCTGCTGGTTCCCCTGAGGGGTTTGGTTCCTATTCGCATGGGCGAAACGAGCCGCTTGTCTGATTCCGCCAGCCATTTCTAAGATAGCGACTCCTGCAAGAGTGAAATTTACAAGGGTTAGAAATCTTCAAACCATCTACTCAAGTTACAAGTCACAAGTACAGAAAGGAGTTAGTATTTATCCCTATCTAAAGTTAGTGCCCTAAGGATCTAACCATCTCTCTCTATGTCACGAGCCGGAGGGTGGTCAAGGAAATGAGGGTCGTTGGTAAGACCACACAAGAACATGAGTTCCGCATCGTCTATCCAGTCCTTCGCTTGTATAAGGTGACCCTCGTCCCTCAGGGTTGTTGCTAGGCTTTTGGCCCAATCTTTGGGGAGTGCATGTGGCAAACGGCTCTTTGAATACGAGCCCCATTCCGTGATCACCCCAAAGCCCTCTTCTGCTGGAGCCCTGACAAAGATGAACTTCTCTTTCCAGTCAGTGCCATAAGTGGTCGAGGGCGAGTTGATCAGCTTCATATGGGCCTTCGCTTGGACATAGTAAAAACCGGCCTCGGGGGATGAACGGGATGAGCTGACCACTTGGAAAAGGGCGTTGAAATTCCGCAAATAGGGCTCGTAACCCATACTCCTCATCAAGATAATGAAGCACGTCAAGAGGGCCAAGCCATTGGGCACTATTTGGGATGGACACAGGCCCAAGTCATTCAGCAAATGGGCCATTGAGACCGCGATAGGGAACCTCAGGCCTCCCGAGCGCACGGTGTCCACGTACACTGCCATCTCCCCAGGGGGCGGATTATTTGCACGCTCGTGGCTTTCTGGGATTCTCCACGTGTACCGCTCATCCCAGTAAATGGGGGCCATCATCGTCTTTACATCTCCCACGGTGACAGTGCTGGGAGTTTCATCAGGCGTACGCTCGGTAGCCTGGTAGCCTGACCCTTCGCCCTCGTTGGGTCCCTTGGATTTTTGGGTTTTCTTACCTTTACCCTTATCACGGGCCCTTTCTGAAGGCCCAGTCACGGCTTCCGCCACTGGAAGCGGGTTTGCAATCGCCACAGTCACGGTATGGCGGTGGGGATGTGTGGCACTTTGAGTTATGGGGAGAACAGTCCCTTGCCGTTCTGCCTCCATCACCAGATCCATTTCCTCAAAAAGAGGATCCACTCCGCCTGGGTTTCTATCTTCCATAGCCATTACAGCCGCCCCCAATTCTTCATCTCTGGGGGAACCAGGGGAAGAAGAACTCTCGGTGGCCATCTCTTGGATTTCACGGGCAAATTCTTCGATATGTTGGTCGGCCATGGCAGAAATTGGGATTTCGGAAGTTTTTCTTGGAAAGAGGTTAAGGTTCAGAAAGGCGAAAATCTGAGGGATTACGAAATCCTAAAGTCCAAATCTATGGTTAGCAAAGTTAGAAAGTCACACTGGAAATTTACCTTGAAGGTGTTTGAGAAAACTGGAGAAGATATTGAAGGTGCTCTGAGAACTGGAATGCAAGGGAATTCTTCTTGCAGAGGATGCTTGGAAGTTTTGGATGCGTAAAGAGTGGCAAGATCTCAGAATCCCGTATTTGTAGGGATGTGAGTTGGTACCGTTTTCGGCAATAAATTCAAAATGGTAATCATTTCCCGCCTAGGAAACCGCCCACTTTATGGAACCGGCACATGCTTCCCAATGCTCACGCGCCCCACGCGCACCCGCATTTAATGCTCTGACGATTCAAGGGCTTCAGAATAGTACAAACATTTAATGCGGAACTGTTACGAGCGGTCGGTTGAAAAGACCGCATTAATGACACCATCAGAGGAAAAATTGCTCAACACGCCAAGCTTTGCACGAGCGCTATAAACAAGAGATAGAGCGAGATAAAATTCTACAGTCCTTATCACTAAGGACTACAGAATTGGGGGGCAAAATGATGGGGCCAAAATACGATCGTCCCACATGAAGACACGTGGCATCACCGAGCTGATGACATCTGTCTCCACAAGGCTGCACCCATCAGCGCACGAGCGCTAAGCCATGCGCTAAGCCAGCCGCCATCAAGGGTGAATCCATCTGCGCACGAGCGCCAAGCCCAACAAGCGCAATCCTTCTTCAAGGAGTTAAGCCCAACGAGCGCTATCACTCCCACGAGCGTCCAACAAACTGAACGATTGGTACGCCCACGTGCCAAGGGAGCACTCTTCGAGCGTCACACTCCCTCAGAGTGGCTTCCCCTTTGGCTCGTCACTTGAACTGGAGCCTTCATCCCCCTCAGCGGATATCTTGGCCTCCAATACTCCAGGTTGTCACGAGCGCGCTCTTAAGCCCTCGTCACCAACCACCCAAATGGCTCTCTGACACAACGTACATGCCCGCGCACCTGCCACTGTTGCCAGCACTAACTTTCGGCCACTTTTGCAGAAGATTCCTCCTAGGTTTCTCTCTCATAGCGCCACGTGTTAGGGCAACATTCGGCCAGGACCACTTGAGGCAAATGACCAAAGGGCCCTTGACCCTCAACTATAAATAATCCAAGTCGTCTTCTACACAAGTAAGCTTTTTTCACTTCTGCAACTGTGATTGAACTTACATTTCTCCATACAAAAAACTGACTTGAGCGTCGGAGAGCCAAACTGGGTATCACCCCCAGTTCCCCCAGCTTGGCCTTCTGACTCTTCTTGTGCTTGTCCCAACAGGTTGAACCCCTTTCTCTTTTTCCGGCGAAGCTCCGGTGGTTTCCTCCACAAAATACAAATCGTAAAGTGATCGGATTCAGACCCATCCATTTCTGGACCCATCAATAATTACTAGATTTCTTTTTTAAATTGATGAGTATGAGGGATTGTTTATATATTCATGGTCGACTGTTATTTTTAGATCGCGAGTTGACTCACTGTATTATTATTTGGATGTTAATTTATATGTGAAGGGATTTTCGTAAAAATCTTTAAATCATGGCAAGTGTTTTTTTTTTAAAAAATTGTATTATTTCAAACAAATAAATGAATAATACTGCTACACAAAATCGCCGAATACACTAATAATTAGATTTAATTTTATTTTGATATCATAAATACGAGCCCATCAGGATTGACATATATATTGCAAATTAAATTAGACACATAATAATATTATATTATTAATTTATTATTCTTCGGGGTCCAAACTAATTATTAATGACACCATTTCTGACATTCAACTATCTATTTGTAGTCAAGTCAATTGCTACAATTGGCTACTTAAGATGCCAAAGAATTTCAAATATATTGTAGTTAAATAAACTATTAAAGTTTCAACCAAAAAAATAAAAATAAAATTAAAGCAATTAATTAGGTATTGCGTTCGGCTCAAAATACACTGATAAAATAAAGGAATAAATTTTTTCTTTTTAAGATTTTACTAAAGTAAGCCTAATTTTTTTAGGGACTAATAAAGAGAGATCAGATCAATTATTTAATTTGACATATGTCAATGGCCATACTTATAAATAAAGTTTTAGAATTTAGGTTTTTTCTCCAGACGTGTTTCCCTTTGATTTACCCTAAACTTGTTGCCTCAATTATTAATTGCACGACACTAATTTTCTAGAATACCTAATTCGTATATATATATATATGTTCCCATTAATGTCAGTGTTCTGATTTGACTTCCTTCGAAGTGCCCTCGTGAGCACATTTAGCGAGAGTGACTGCCTTAACATTGTTAATAAGATTAAAACTACTTCGGAGGACTGCCCAGCGATTGGAAACTTGGTCCATGATATCAGGATGTTTGTTGCCTCTTTCTCGTGTTGTCATTTCCTTTTTGTCCGTCTTGAAGCCAATGTAGTGGCTCATACGTTAGCTCGAAATGCAGCTCCGGCTTGTGAGGGTGGCTCTATTGTTCCTCCCTTCCTTGTTGATTTTTTGTTGGCTGATTGTCATGCCTGACTGTTGCCCTCTCTATTGAGGGCTCCTGTTGTCAAAAAAATAAAAATAAAAATCCTCCCAATTGCCCTCGGAGCACTATCGAACCCCTTGCTACATTTAGATTGAAACTTGAATTTGGCATTATCTATGTTAAATAGATGGACAGAATCATATATATGTATATTTGTAACCAATAATTAAATAATTCTAACGAGTTTGTGTAATTAACAAAACATTAGATTCCTTAAATAATGAACAAGTTTTAAATCCTTTATGAATATAAAGGAAATATACAAAATCGGGACACCAAGTGACCCCTACTAGCATTTTCAGGACAAAAATAGCTCCAGCGACAAATGTGTCCAGTAAGTCTAAAAATGTGTCAATTTCAGGACAAAGCTCGCCGGAGTCCGCTGACGTCCCACTGTACTTTACACATGGCATATGACTCATTTAAAAGCTGATTAGTTTATTTTATGACTTGGCCAACTATTGACAACTCTTCCATTTTTCATTGAAACATGTTTTCAAATGGAGGGAAAGTTTCCCACCAAAAACTTTAATGGTCCAAGAGTTATTATGGTCAAACATTCATTCTCCATTTCATTAAAAAGCCATCTCCACCATTGTTGCCCCTCACTCTTCTTCCCCTGCAACAACAGTCCAGCACGCACCACACTTAAAAATGTCACACGCCATATTTCAACTGCTGCCTTCCGGTTTCCGACCCCTGATCACACACACTGTTTTTGTGGTAAGATTTCTGTTGTGAGCACCACGTGGAAGCCGAGTAACCCCGAAAGATAATTCTACTGCTGCCCCGATATGGCATGTCGATATTTTCGATGGTATGATCCACAGATGTGTGAGCGGAGTAAGGTCATAATACCCGGGCTCTTAAAGAAAATTAACAAGCTTGAGGAGGTGCACAAAAATTTTTGAAAACGGCACTCCGAGTATTCATATGTTTGTTTATTGTTGTTGTAACTGCTCTTGTTGCTAAGTTCATAGTGTAGTGTTTTTTTTCCTTTTCCATCTCCATTTTCTATGAAGTCATGCCATTGTGGTACCCTTGAATGTAAACATATTACTATGAAGATGAATGAGTATAAAATATCACAATAATCACATTGCTTAATAATTTGCTTAACAAGATTATCCATGTTTGAAGACAAAAAGATACCAAACAATTGTTTTCAAGGGACTGCCTTCTACACAGCCATGACCTTCATGCAAAAGATAGAGCCTAAAAGTTTCGAGCAAGAATAAATACAAAAAGAACTTAAGCACAACTCATTGTATCAAAACATTCACCAACAAACAACTAAACTAAGGGGCAGCAGACTTTGAAGGACTGCCCAAATAAAGAAATTTTTTTCCCGCTTCAACAATGATGTTCTTGTCTTAAATGGGTCCACAAACACTTGACTGAGACAAGTTGATATCAGCTTCAGTCAGCTTGGGGGGCACTCTCAGTTTGACTCCTGCTTGCTTTTTGCCTTTTTCCTTTGTCTTGGTGAGCTCAGTAACCAAGGTCTCCCTTAGTTCAGTAATCAGGTGCCTGACACAAAATCTCACCTCTGTAGCTGGAAATACCTCAGGAAGTGCATATATTAATCCCTTCTGCTTATCACTAATGAAAGTAAATCCACGACTATTGTCAATTTCTAGGTCAGACTTGCTAACATTGAAAAACCAAATCCAATTCTCTTTGTTCTCTGCTGAAACAAATGCATAAGCTAGTGGAAAAATACTGTTGTTTGGGTCAACCCCCACTGCAGTCAGTAGCACCCCACCATGAGGCCCCTTTAGAAAAGAACCATCTACACCTATCAGAGGCCTGTAGTGTTTAAACCCATTTTTCATTGCTTGGAAACGTACATAGAACTTAGAAAATCTGAGATCCCCACCACTGTCATCAGTCCCTAGGATAAAGGTTAACCCAGGATTTGTTTTCCTCAATTCTTTTGCATAGTCCCAAAGTTTGGTGTACTGATAATTAAGATCCCCCTCCAAGGTATCAATAGCCTTCCTCTTTGCCCAATAGGTCTGTACTACTGAAACATTAACACTAAGTTCATACTGGACATCTTCCCTCCACCCAAGTACTTTCCTTTTTGGATGTAAGTTAAACAAAGCAACATATTTTTCAGCAAGCCATTTAGTTTTGACATTCTTTACATGATATGACTCATCACGGGAATGTTCCAAATTCATCTCTCTCAGAACAAATAGCTTCTCCTCACCAGGATATAACATTGCATCCAATTTGAATGGACAACCCCTATTCTCACATCTTGCATAAACTCTCTTTACACAACTTTTGCTAAATGGCAATGATCTTCTTGTTTTTATAGCATATGATTGTACAGTTTTTAGAAAGTATCTTTGTCAACAAAGGTTTGTCCTATGTAAAAGGTGTTAGGAATAGTGCCCTGAAAGCCGATGTAATAGTCCGCTTAGTAATTTCCTTTTGTAAATCACAGACAATCTTTGAATGATATAACGAACTTTGGCAACACTTCTTTATATGCCCTTGTTTGATTGTTTGATTACTTTAACTGCGCATGTATAAGAACTCCCCTAATCAATATGACTTGTAGGACTCGACCATTTAGGTGAAGTGGTTCATGGAACGAGCCCTATATCACATAAGTCATGATTAGAAATCACTCCAAGCCAATGAGTCCTAAAGACAGTGGGAGTGTCGACTTGACTCGTTCGAGGCTTGCTCGTGTGACCATGCCCTTAAGAAGGACCACCTTGTTTCATGGGGTGCAAAGTGTATTGTTGATACGTGCGTGATACATGGGGGTGCTTACTTATTCTAAGTAGGTACACTGAGGTGTCCCGTGTGAGAAGATTCCTAAATGGGAAAGGAAATTTCTACTTCTGGAAATAGAAACTTCCAGATTAGGGAATATCATACGAGTCATTGATCTGATTAAGTGATCCTTAAACTTGAGGTTCCATTGGTGCTTTATGCGCTAACTCTGCAGTCTTAGGTATAAGCTTTAAAGGGTGTCTCCTTAGACAACTGATTCAAAGCTGGGGCTGAACAAGTGGCACATGAAAACATATGAGAATCAATAAAGAACCTACACTTGCATTAGCAAGTTGATCTCTCACTGTGTAAGTCATATGCCATAATGGAGTTCTTGTCCAAGGCAGTGGATCGAGATCAAGAAATGGGTTTCTTGGATCGAGATCAAATGGATATGAAATGCACTTAACTTTAAGATCAAGATTATTAGGGTTCTAATTATTCCCTAACCCTAGATATTGATTGAGAGATGGGATGTAGGAGGATTGTATCTCACATGAATTAATGACTTAAAGGTTCTTTCAAATTGAGACATTCTTATTCAGCTAGGAGTCATACACCCGTTGCTAGACTATGGTCGTATGATTTGTGGGCTGATTAATTAATTAGGAATTAATTAATTAGGGTCACTGCTAATTGAATTAAGAACATAGAGGGTCACACATAACAACCCGGTCACGTGAGTTAAGGCTTGAATCGATTAAACGAGTTGATCGAACAAATAGGAGATTGGTGGGGTCCACACGTGTGAAACGTATCCTAAGTGTCACGTGTCCTAAGTGACACGTGTCACGTGAATAGTGTGGTTAAATAATTAATATTGATTAATTATTTAACGAACTTTAATTTAATTATGAATTAATATTAAAGTTCTAATTTGGAGAAATAAAGTCTAATAAATTATTAATTATGAATTAATTAATTATTAGCTTCAAGTTATTTATTATAAAATAAATAAAGTAAAATAAAATATATCTAAAAGAGTTAGATATTATTTGTAACGCTCCGACGAGGGCATTCACGCCTATCCCGCGCTACGAACCTAACTTGTATATAGAATTGCTATCCATATAGCCTCCGGGACCGAAGCAAGCGGTGACAAACAGATATCCTAGCTAGGCGGTACTAGAGTCACAACGTGAGAAAATCAAACACAAGTATGCGGAAGCTTAAATAAAAACATAACACTTGCATAGGTTCATTCATTCAACAATTAAGTGACCATCACGGTCCAGTACAAAATGCCCAAAGTACGTAATGTAAAATCATCCTAATGACCAACACGGTCCAAACTAGCATAACAAAACATCATACATACTAAATCAATAAATCCCGAAACATAACATAAGTCATAAAGTATGCTACAAGCATAACGAGTACAAACTAGACGACTAAGACAAGAGTCTCAACAAGGACCCCGCCTAGCTCGACTCCAAAACGCAACCTGCGGACACGAAAAGTAAATGAGATCAGCTCAAAGGAATCGGTGAGGAGAAGTTTACATATATAAATAATATAAGGGGGTTCAATGCATGCTCAAAACAAAGACGTTCATCATCCAACTCCTTTATAAAGTAAATGCAAGTTTTATAAAACGAATCATGTACCAAAGCACCGGCTCGGCGAGTACGAGCACTCCATCCTTACTTCCCAAACCAAATGAAATCAGACCAATCCATCCTTACACCGTTGATGTCGAGGGTGTGTAGCCCCCGAATATCGCAAAAGAACCATGGAGAAGTGGGTCCATGAAACCGACCTTCTCCCAAGCTTACCTTAACCCCGAACTCTCCTCGGAGTCTTAGAAAACTTGTCCAAAAGTGGGTACTTCGTAAGGGTTTAACCGTCCGCCCTTGCGTTTCTGGTTTTACCACTTACTCCTCCTCCGAGCGCTATCAAAAGATCTAACCAAGCAAGCGTCCTTGCAAGGTATAACATAACCTCGCTACATAACTCACACGTGCATAATATTCAAATGAAACTTCCAGAAGCATTTTGGGTACTTATCCCATATACCAATTCGAGTTCTACTTGTAAATCGTTTTCCATAAACAAATACCCATAGTACGAGCAATGCTCACAAAACTTGGCTTATAAAACCTACATATACATTTTGAAAACGGAGGTTCAAATCATCAAACATGATAGGTCATATATGTCCACAGTTTTGAAAACATTTTATATTATATAACTCCTCACCTTTACCAAGAACTTTGAAGGCCAACCACGAACAACAAGCTACTCGTTCGAAGACTCCACCTAACAAGACAAACGTACTAACAAAGGTAAGACACGACTCGAAACCAATTAAGATGACGCACGGCTTCAAGATAATGCAAATATGCTCATGATGTGCAAATGATTGTCCCAAGATAACATAAGTGTAGCGATTACGATCAAACAATATCATATAAGCCATATAACAAGTTTTCAAGTCATAAGGCATGCAAATAAAACAAGTGAGCCATGCTCAGCACATCATTACACATAATTGAGGTATGTGCAATGATGTCATGTTGGGGGTTTAAGAAGTGCAAAGGATGTGAAAGCGAAGCAAAACGATCAAGATCACAAAAACTCAAAATTTGGACCCGAGGCCCTCCACATAGGCGTTTGGCCCCCAAGAACAAAAGTCACACGCCCGTTTGGGCCATGAAAATCGTGACAGTAGGTTTCACATGGGAGTTTGAGGTTTTAGTTCATTTTTCACACGGGCGTTTGGAATGCTACTGTTGCAAATCGGAATTACGAACATATGCTTGAAAATGTTGGATTTTAGGCTCTAAACACTCCTAAATCATGCTTCAAAGTTTAAACAACTTGAATAAACGAATTTAATCATCAAATAACATAACAAGAACATTAGGGAATGAATATGCATCAAGAAATCCAACAAATTGCACATATGAACTTCATCTTCTTTAAGTATTCAAAGCTTCAAATTCAACAATGTTGAAATCTTCAATCATGCAAGAAACTTAAAGGAAATTATCACATTCTTCATGAAATTGCTCAAGGAACAAGAATCTAACACGAAATCAAGCAAAAACATACAAGAACATGAACATACAAGAATTCTTCAAAAAGCTTCAAAGGTCATCAATGGTGGATTTCACATAAGCGCATAGAAGCAAGAAATTCTTATACTAAAATGTTCCCAAGATCAAAATAAACACATTTCCAACAAGAAATTCGAATTCAATCCAACACACAAGAACCCTAGTTCAAATTCAAGTCCAAAAGCTTCAAGAACACCAACTCAACTAAAGAGCACATATACCTTACCTTAGGAGCTGATAATCGAAGAGAAAGTCGAATTCTTCAACCTTGAATCTCTAGCTTCAATCCCCAATCTTGTCTCTTGAAAATGGCTTGAGATGTTCTTGGTGTTCTTGAGAGAATATGAATGGGTTGAGAGAAAGGTGAGTTTGAATCTTGTGAAATAACGTAATGTAAGCTTTGGAATGTTAAAATCTGATTTGGTTATTTGGGTCAGCTATTTGGGTCGCGAATCGGGTCAACTGGAGCGGGTTATAAGTGAAATTGGGTTAAATTTGAAATTGGGTCGTGGTCAACTGATTTGGGTTAAAATGGTTGACTTTCCCTAAAATGGCCATAACTTCTTCGTCCGAACTCCAATTCGAGTGATTCAAGAACCCACGAACTCGTAATCGAATTATCTACTCAATTTCATTAAATTCTAACCAGTTCCAGGCTCAAAAAATAAATTTACCATTTAGTCCCTAAATTTTGCTTTAATGTCCAAATAAGCATATAATTTCGATTAATCGCGAAACATTATCAAAGCTCAATAAGAACAATACGAACACATAATTAACACATCAAATAGTCACACATTTCATGCAAATCATATATTTCATATAAGTAGAAAACGGCTATCAGTTAAGGTATAATCTCACATAATTCATGCATAAAAGGTAAATCGTTCACTCTCGTAACAAGACTTACCTTGATCGAGAAACGGGGCGTCACATTATTCTTTTTTGACAAGTTGGTCCAAAGGAGGCTTTTAATCAAAGTAAGAGTTTTTCTCTCCAAGCAAAGAATATACTAGCTAGTGGGTCAAAATCCTATCTCTAATAGGAGATGAGGTTCGAACCCCATAGCTATAAATACAAGGGGTTCGAACCACTTGATGGATGATACACAAATTCTCCTTCTCCAAATATTATACAATAAACCACAGCGCCTAAACACCGAATATAGAACTAGCATCCTCCCTATTCGGATCGTGGTCGAGGTTGGTGGACTAATTCTCTAGAGGGCTACAATCGTGAAGTCTTGAAAGATTCGAAGGAGCTTTTAGGGACAAGCCGCTTGAAGAGCGTTCTTGGGCGGCTAGAACGTGTCAAGAAAGCTTCTATCTAAGTGAGTTTCTTGATCCCTACGAATTTAGGAATAGGAATTGCAAGATTAAATTCTATCTTATTGGGAAAATTTTTAAATTTCCGCTGCGTTTCTGTTCCGTTTTCCCAACAAAAGGTGGGGTCATAAATGTTTGCCATGTTAAATGGAGGAAACATTTCAGCCTGAGCCACATCATCAGACACATCATCAGACACCCTACGCATATCAAGATCATCTACATCATTTCCAACTACATCATCCATAAAAAAAACTCTCCTCTTCAGATTCATTGTTTTGCTCATCATCAATAGGTCCATTCTCAACACTAGAACTATTATTATCATCAAACTCAGAATTATCTCTAGAACTATCATGCTCAAAATTAGGAGCATAATCATAGTCAGTAGAAGAATCATACCCCACATCAAAATTCAGAAACAAAACACCAGCAGTTGAAGGATCATTCTCAACAACATATTCAGGCTCAACATTATTTACCACATTGTTCTCAAATAGCATAGACTCATCAGAATCACTTACCTCAGCAGTCTCAGAAAAATCAGTGCCAGAATCATCAGAATCTTCAGCAATAAATTCAGGAGTATCATCAATAACATCTGAACAAGCTGCTTCATTTAAAACAGATTGAAGGTTGGGTCCAGGGTATCTCCTAGTGTACTCTTCTAGCCACTCTTTAGTAGGTTCTGCCCTAGTCAGGAATTCCACACTTGACTCTCTTTGTCCTCTACCCACAGACTCATTACCCCCAACTACATCTTCCCTGGCTTGTAAATCAATTTCAGGTTCATCAACTGCATTATCCTCACTTGAATTTTTATCAGTTGCATTACCCTAAAATGCTTTATCAGTAGGTGCTTTATCTCCCTCCCCTCCACCCACATCCTCTGAATCATCAGGGACAATATGGTCAATGACAATTGGATACTCTCTCCATTTTTTGAGGTATTGTTTCCCATATTTCCTCAACTCATTATTAGACAATAGTAACTTAAACCCCCGCCGGTACTGCAGTATAATATCTGATCACAGAACCACATGGAAACAACTCATGAACATACTCTTCAATCTGATCAAATTTCAATTTATCTAAATCCAAATAGTCTACCTTCCTAACTTTCCCACCCTCATATGTGTCCAACACAATCTTTCCCGCATAGTAGATAGCCAATGTGATGCTAGTTGACTATGGATCTGAAAATAATTTTTAAAGAAACACCAAAAGATTAAAAATTATGGCATTTTTGTTGTTTAATGTTTACACCAACCAAAGTACCATTCTCAAATAAGGGGACAAAGACAGAAAGCAAGGGACCATTAGCTTATTAAAATACACAATATGTAGGGCACACAACAACTATACACACATAAACAAGCAAAACACATCTACTTTCGTCACATACTTCCACAAACATTTTGCAAAAACCCAAAATCTCAGACAAAAGCTAACACTTACAATACATTGGGGGAGGCAGGGTTAGACCCCCCTTGGACCGAACCCTCACCATCGTAAGCCGCCGGAAATTCTTCCTCACTCAATCCCACGCGTATTGTCACTCTCAACCTTCCAATCGTGCTTTCAGTATCTCAGACACTAGGTTTATTTTGTGAAGAGGTTGAAGAGCAAAAAATATTTCCCAAGTACAGTGAATCGATTTTTGCAGGTTTTGGCTTTGGGAAATGAAACGTTGGAAGCTTTCCTGGTACGCTTCATTTTAAATTTAATTACAAACGTATAGTGGGGTCCATCTGACTCATTACCCACGTGTATTTAACATATATGTAATTTCTGATGTGGTAATATGGGATTTTCCACGTCACCAAAACAATCACACATTTAAGGATTCCGGCGATCTTTCGATGGGCTCCGGCGAGCTTTGTCCTGAAATTGACACATTTTTGGACTTACTGGACACATTAGTCGCCAAAGCTATTTGTGTCCTGAAAATGCTAGTGGGGGTAACTTGGTGTCCCGATTTTGCATTTTTCCTTGAATATGATAATATTTTTTAGGGTACAAAAAAAAAAAAACCAAGGTCTCAGTAGGGCGGTTGATCTTTTACAGGAAGTTTCTTCATATCGTCATCCGATTTATTCCAAACGGTTAGTCCACAATTTGTGTGACCAATCTTAGCAAAGTAGTCTGCACATATATTTTTTTCACGCCACGTATGTGTAATCTTCGTTTTTTAATGGCGAGCCAAAAATGTTCTACAATCTTCAATCAGATCGCCCAAGGGTGCTGATGAAGGTTGATGTTAAGATCTTGGATGAGAGAAACGCCATAAGGGAGTCACACTCCACCCAAAAATTTCAAATCTTTTTAGTCCCATGCAAGCCTAAACCCATCTTTAACCCTAACAACTCTGTCATATTAATAGAAATGTTGTCCAAATTATAAGAGAAACCAAAAATCCATTAGCCTTTGATATCTCTCACTAATCCACCCGCGCCGCTGTAAAAGAATTTTGAAACACACTTTTATCTTTGTTCAATTTAATCATTGGCCCGAAGACGAACAAATATAAATGAATTAGAGGTAGTTGGGGAACAATATAGATCCTCTTTAATTTTTATTTATTTTTTTAATTTCTTAGTCAAGAGAGATTGACCCAAGTATTAATGAGTTCATTCTTCAGGGTGGTCCAAGTAGTTAATGAGTTAATTTTTCAGGGTAATGTTCTAGGTGTGAAGGGTATGTGTTGGGAAAAAAAAATTAATTATTGACCCATCGAAAGTGGCGGTCTTTTTGTGAATACAATAATTGACTTGTAAGAATGTTACAACCATACTAATTCTTTATGGCATCTGATTTGGAGAAAGAAAATCAAACGAGAAATTCAAAAAAAATCAAATCGAATAAAAACTGGTCTTCCACGGAGGTATAATTTATTAGCTGATTTGGTCAGCTGCAATGTTCATATTCTTGGTCATCCAGTTATTTGTAGGAAAGTCAAATTTATGCAAACATTTTATATTTTGGTTTAAAGAAAGACCAAAGTACCCTTCATTTTAGACCTATAAATACGATGTGTTTTTGAGCCCATCGGCATAGCCAGTTAACCCAAATCAAACCCAGCTCATCTCTTGAACTCCAAATGGCGAGAAGATCTTATCCTATCCTGGTAAGTGGTAACAATTAATATGCTCTATTTATAATATGGTCTTTCTTAGTATAAAATTTTATATAGATTCTTAAAGTATTTTTTGCTATCAAGAATGTTTGTTTTCATTTAAAATTTGAAATATTATGCATGCACGTACAAGTATATGAGAAAATGTCATGTTGATATTTCCTTGCATCTCCCGAAATCAATTAATATTGACCCTTTCGAATTTGCAGCAATCAAACAGATCGAGTAGCAGAGTTCAAAGGGGCGAAAATGGGGACTCCTAACATGGTGCAGAATGAAGAACCTGAGGTGAAATTCGATCGACTAAGTCATCTGAAAGCCTTCGACGAAACCAAGGAAGACGTCAAGCAGGGGCACAGCTAGGATTTTTCGGCAGCATGGACTGAAAATTCTTGGACCTCAACATATTAAAAAGTGGATTTTTTGGCTCTTATAAAATTCCTGGATTCTATTATTATCTTTTTCCATTCTAGTTCAGAAAACGGGTTATCTTTCAAGAACAACTTACCAAATAGAGAGAACTAAAATACAATTACCCTTTAATTTTATGAGACCCAAAATTTTCAGTTTATGAGAGCCAAAATTTTTAGCAGAAGAACTTAAAGAGATTTAGGAGTTTTTTTATCAATTATACCAAACTAATCAACTATCTGTAGTTCCAACATTCTATTAAGTTCCTACATATTGGACTACATATTGACCGGCATCATGATATAATAAGTGCATCCCACACATCTTTTAATAATTAATTATTTGCAATTCTTTTCACCTATAATTAAAAACATTCACCACCTTTTGGGATGGGGGTGGGACTTTGGTGGGGAATATGATTTTTTTTTTATAGGGGGGGCTTGTGTCCGCTTGAAATGATGCACGACACCACCACGAAACCCGACCCCGATCAGAAGTTCGAATTTCCAGTGATCGACCTGGATGGATTTGGAATGGACCTCGTGAAGCACAAGAAAATTGTTCGCCAGGCCGAAGATGCCACTGAAAAATGGGGGTTTTTCAAGGTGATTAATCACGGTGTGCCCCTCACACTTTTGGAGGATATCATCAACGGAACTCGAGCTTTTCATGAGGAAGATACGGAGCTTAAGAAGAAGTATTACACCAGGGATTTCAGCAAGAAAGTGGTCTATATGAGTAACTTTGATCTCTATACTTCACCCGTTGCTAACTGGAGGGACACTTTGTTTGTTGATTTTGCTCCCTTTCCACCCAAGCCTGAGGATCTGCCTAATGCACTCAGGTAATTCATATTCATTTGTTTTTCGTATTCTGTTATGTTGTGCTTCACAAGGTGTTTTTCGTAATATCTCTAACTGTGGGAGCTTTTGTTCATAATGTAGGGAAACTGTGCAAGAATACTCGAAGCATGTGTCGGAATTGGGAAGACGTATGTTGTAACTACTATCAGAGGCTCTGGGGTTAGGTCTGTAAGAATATTTTGTTGGATTTATATTAGTGGATGATTGTAGTAAATAAAACGGGCTAAATAATACGGTTAATTAGAACAAGACTAATAAGGCCTATTTAATTGACCCACTTCGTTAAGGCCTTGATTTGATAGACGTGGTCTGACAGCTGGTGTAGGTCCATTCTAGAAAGTCCGTAATGGGAGGATTTCTAGAAAATTTATCGTGGCTGGGTTCCCTCTCCACTCCACGTTCTGATATTGCTTTCCCTGTCGGTGTGAGAAAGAGAGAAAGATCTAGCCTGAGGTGTTGATTCGGAGATTACGAGAGATCTTCAGAGATGGCGGAATCAGGTAATTCTAATTCATCGACTTGTTAGGTGCTCTATATTTATGGTGTGATTCTGGCTCCTTAAATTAATTTCTTACAGTTGGTATCAGAACCATACATCTGTGAATGTAGAATCCTAATTCTGATTAATTGATTGATATGTATCAAAGTATGGATTAAAAAAAAAAAATTCATTATATGAAATCCGTAATTTGATACGATGACTCGCGTGTTATTTATAATTACTTTTGTTATCAATCTGTGAATTGTGATGTGTATGCGTAAACGTCTTCTTATGCATATAATCTGGCGATTTATTGCAATCCATAATTTCTTAAGCTTTACTGAATTAGTCTTGAATTCTTGTGGTAATTATGAGTTGTGGTGGGACCCATGTATTAATTCATCATGTTGGGTTTCTTTCTTGTTTGTTAGATGACGTAACAAATTAGAGTACAAAATCTTATCTTCTGACTAATTAATGACTAACAACTTTTGATATTGTATTTGAAGTAAATTTGAATGTTGTGTTGTGTTATGGATATACATAGATTTGTGTAGATTTACTTATGTATATCAATGTATATCTATGATTTTTGACTGCTACTGGAACTCTGGAATTCATATAGATTTGTGAAACTGCCAGACTAAGACTCTAATCACCATTGACTAGATTCGTTTTTTTTTTTTTTCTTATTATCAATTGTTCGTAAGATTATATATAATTATTAAATATAGATATGACCCACACTTCAGTGATTTGTTGGAACACACATAGTGATCTCCACATATATGTTGTTTTGTGAGATTAGACGTATATGTTGTATATAAATATCATATATATTGTCCTGGTTAAGACTGAATAGATAATTTGGTGCAAGACATTATATTTATAACTCCCAAAAATACATGTTTTTCGTATTTTATTTTGTGGGAGTGTTTGCATACATATTGCGCATATACAATTTAGGCAATTTTATTTATGCTCGGTCGTGTACTTATTTTATAAATTTTAGTATATAGCTACACTAAAGTGTTCTATTTCTTGGAACTTGTAAAGGCAGTAACACGCATATCTCGAGTCAATGGATTGTTGTGCATTCTCACCTGCCCAAAGGGGGTGAGCTGTGTACAATAATTTCATTTGTTTGTGTAAAACATATTGATAGGGTACAACAGTTAAGGAAGTTCATTTCCTAAAGGAATCAGCTTTCGAAAATTGGGGTATTCCTATACTGTTTTTACACAGAGAGAACTAATATGTGTGACATGCTCTGCCCAAAGGGGAGTTTGTCAAGACATCTTGAACTCTCAAATGAATAAAGCTATTTTTTTTTTAGCTTATTCTAATTATTGCCTATTGATCTAATTTGTTGCATTCTTGTTATTTGAATCAGTCGCGATAAACTTGAACAGTGGTACTGCTATGGTTGATGTTTTGAATGGTGAAAACTATAAGAAGTGGAAACGGGATATCGATTTTGCTTTGGGATTAGCTGACATAGATATGGCACTGCGTGAGGATAAGTCTGCTCAACCTGCTGATGATGCCACTGATGCTGCGAAAAGGGCTTTTGCCCAATGGGAGAGATCAAATCGCCTTTGTCTCCTAGCTTTGAAGAAATCTATTGGAGAGCATCTAGCTAGTTCGCTTCCTGAGACTGAAAATGCTAAAGAGCTCTATGATGTGATAGGAGAAAGATATCATGTGTCTGACAAGTTTGAGGCTGGAAACCTGATGAGTGACTTAGCGAGTATGAGATACGATAATTCCAGGGGAATTAGGGAGTACATCCTGAAAATGGTTCGCCTTCAAACCAAACTCAAAGATCTTAATATTTCCCTTCCTGATAGCTTCATAATTCACACTGCCCTCAATTCCTTACCTATTGAGTTTAGCCAAATCAAAACAACCTATAATACTCAAGATAAATCCTGGGGTGTCCTTGACCTTATTTCAAAGTGTGTTTCTGAGGAAGAGAAAATTAAGAGAGAGAGTGGTCAAACAGCTTTCTTGTCAATCACCGTGGCCCTCAGCCTCAAAAGGGTTTAGGTAACTTTAACTCTAAAAATCCTTATCATAAGAACAAAGGGAATGCTCAGAAAACTAATAGGCATGGTGCTGGTCAGAACCAAAACTTAGGGGTGAAGAAAGATAGTTTTAAAAAGGGAATGAAGTGTTACTTTTGTAAGAAACCAAACCATAAAAGACGTGACTGCCCTAATTTCAAAGCTTGGTTAGAGAAGAAGAGACAAGAAGGTAATCCTTTAGCCCTAGTTTGTTTTGAGTCAAATTTAGTAAATGTTCCCATTAATTCCTGGTGGTTTGACAGCGGGGCAAATGTCCATGTTGCCATTTCATTGCAGGGGTTTATAAGCCAAAAGAAGCCAAATGAAGAAGAGTCTAAGATTGGAGTAGCTATTGAAGCCTTAGCAGTAGTAGAATGTGTAGCAACTGTTATTTTAAATTTAGACATAAATTTCAGACTAGTTCTTGAGAATGTTTTCTATGTTCCAAGTTTTACTCGAAATTTGATTTCTATTTCTACTTTATACAGGTTGGGTTATCACATTTCTTTTGGTAAAAGAAAAGTTGATTTGATTTTAGATTCTAAAATTATTGGTTGTGGTATTTTGTCTAATGGCTTGTATAGATTAAATCTAGCTTCCAATCAAATTTATTCCTCTTTCAATGTTGAAAATATTGTGTGTAAGAGATCATTAGTGGCTGATAATTCTTCAGTGTTATGTCATAGACGTCTTGGACACATTTCTAGAGAAAGGATAGAAAGACTAGTGAAACTAGATATTCTTCCTTCTCTTGATTTTGGCGGTATGGAAACTTGTGTTGACTATATTAGGGGAAAATTAACCAAGTCTAAGAAAAAAGGAGCCACTCGTAGTTCTGAACTCTTAGAGATTATCCATATGGATATCTTAGGTCCTTACATCCCTACCTTATGTGGTAATAGGTATTTTATCACATTTATTGATGACTTTTCTCGATATGGATATATCTACTTGATTAAAGGCAAAATCTGATTCTGTTGAAAAATTTAAGATTTTTAAAACTGAAGTAGAAAAACAATTAGGGAAAGTCATCATGATTGTGAGGTCCGACCGTGGTGGTAAGTATTATGGCAAACATAGTGAAACAAGGCAACAAATGGGACCGTTTGCCAAATACTTACAAGAATCCGAAATAGTTGCCCAATATACCATGCTTGGTAGTCCTGAGCAAAATGGTGTGGCTGAAAGGCGCAATCGCACCTTAGCTGAGATGATGAGGAGTATGATGAGTTGCTGTGAGTTACCTACTTTTCTTTGGGGTGAGGCAATTAGAACTGCTATGTATATCCTAAATTATGTTCCCACTAAATCTATTCCTAAAACACCTTTTGAGTTGTGGGTTAGTCAAAAGCCTTGTTTGAACCATTTTCGTGTGTGGGGGGTGTTCTGCCGAAGTTAGAATCTATAACCCTTTTGAGAAAAAGACAGATCCTAAATCTACTCGCGGTTATTTCATTGGGTATCCAGATCACTCTAAAGGATACAGATTCTTTTGTCCTTCTCGCGGAACTAGAGTAGTAGAATCTCAGACGGCAAAATTTTTGGAGAATGTTGTTCCTCAAAGAAGTGAAAATTCTCGTTCTATCACCTTGAAAGATCAAACCGAGTCTGTTCTACTTTCTTTGCCTATTTTTGATCAGGGTACTAGTGAACCAAATGACTCACATGGAACTGATGTTGAGGGGGAAGTTGATATTAATCCGATTCAACATCAAGTCCCAAGTGAACCTTCGAGGCGTTCTACTAGAGAAAGACGTCCATCCATTCCTAATGATTATTATGTTTATCTTGCCGAGAATGATTATGACATTGGGAATATAGTTGATCCAGTAACATACTCGGGTGTAATGTCTAGTCCTCAATCTCACTTGTATTTCGAGGCAATGAGAGATAAAATTAACACAATGAAAAATAATGAAGTATGGGAGTTAGTTGATTTACCTCAGGGATGTAAGGCCATCGGTTGTAAATGGGTATTTAAGACAAAGAAAGACTCTAAAGGTAATATTGAGAGATTTAAGGCAAGGCTCGTAGCTAAGGGTTTTACACAGAGGATTGGAATTGATTACAGTGATACCTTTTCTCCTGTCTCTTCTAAGGATTCATTTAGGATTATTATGAGTCTTGTAGCTCATTTCGACTTGGAGCTTCACCAAATGGATGTACGAACAGCTTTCCTAAATGGTGACTTAGAAGAAGAGGTTTACATGGCTCAACCCGAAGGATTTACTCAAGATTGGAAGGAGTATGTAACGCCCCAACTTTCGGCAATTCAGGTATGATCGACACATGTGCGTTTGAGAGTTAGTTTTTAATTATTAATTGTTCGTTTATTTAATTTTCCATAGCATGACATAATTTTATAAAAATTATATTCTTGACATTTTATTGAAAATTCATATCATATCATATTTATTGGATATATTGAACGTGATTGCTATGTGAATTATTTTCCCGAATGTGATTTATTTCTTTTATGGCCTTAATTGCTCATTTTCATGAATATGGGATCTAATTGCATTGGCCCACATTGATCATTTAATATGGGATTTGGACTTGATTGCATGACTTAATAAATGGAAGGATATATTTGTGAACTTTAAGCTTGAGTTTGATGCAATTATCTTGAGTTTTGTGGACTTGAAGCATGATTGAGTATATGGGTTTCAAATGATTGATTATTGATGATCTAACATGGAATCATGTGTTTTTATGACTTGTTGTTGATCAATATGCATGTTAGCATATTTATTGTATCATATGTATGCATTTGAACTTGGCTTGAATTCATTTTGGTGGTTGATTGTTGTGTTGCCATTGCTGCTCTGTTCTGCTCTGCATACAGCTGCTCTCGTATTCTGGGAACGGCCCTTCCCAACCCCAGTTCAAAACTGGAACAACCGTTCCCATGATGCTGAGATAGAAGGCCAGCGAGACTGGGAACGGCCGTTCCCATTTTGGCCTTTGAGCCGGAAGGGCCGTTCCCAGCTAAAACGTTTTTCCCTTTTTGAAAACGCTGGCGCGTTTTCTGTAGGCCATGGGAACGGCCCTTCCCATTTTCAAAGGGAAGCCGGAACGGCCGTTCCCATAGTCCAGAAAGTGCCTAAAATTCACTGCATAAAATTGCATTTTTAGCACCCCGTTCCGACGGCTTCTTTGACCCCTAATTGCTATTATTTGACTGATTACATGTTGAAACGCAATATTTTTATGGTACATTGTATTTTTCCCGTCGTCTCGTTGCATTTCTGCCGTTCGTCATATTTGGTACATTTTGAGTCGTGTTTCACGGACAATTGTCTTTCTTGCACAGACCAGCTTCCTGGTGACAAGGAGCAGGCCCCGTGAGCTGTTTCCTTGGATATTTTTGGGTCGTTCAGGTGAGGTTTAATTTTAGATACATAGGACCCGTACAACCCTATGTGAATTTTAAGCCAAAACCTATCTATATAACTTATAGTTTTTAAAAGAGATTGGTTTTCAAATGTTTTACCGAACTATTGAAGAAATTGATTGATTGATTGATTGATTTGGCGAGTATTGTATTGCACTGTGGGCCCGAGGGTAGTGACTCGAGCCAACCGGGAAAGCACGGGCTGACGGGTAACTCGAGAGCTATCCTCACCAAACTGGGATGAACCCTGAACCCTCTAGGAGATTAGGGGAGGAAGGAGTTCCGGGCTTAGGGATTCATGTACCCTCTGCCCAGATTGATTGGATGGTGGGGCCTTGCAATCCCACCATCACCCGGAGGAAGAAGGCGTTATTGAAACTGCTAATTGTGTACATTAATGAATTGCTTGGTCACCTAATCACCTAATAATTGATTGATTGATTGATTGTACACAGTCGGTGTAAGGTTGGAGAATTGCCCCACTCGCCGGGCCACGAATTGATTGTATTGAATTGATTAAATTGAAATTGAATTAGTTGTAATCTCGGGCGATAGTATCTCTTTTAACCTATTAGATTGTATTGTTTTTCCAAAATTATTACCCGAGATTATGACTTGCATGTTGGTGCGCTTATATTTATTTATACCCCTCGCTCAGTCTGTGTTGGACTGACACCTCAACTTTTCAGTGTTTTGCAGGGCGTGCTAGGCGGGAATTTAGAGTCTAGTGGTCTTTAAATTTGGGTCTAGCACACTTCATTCCCACATTTTGTTATGTATAGCTATTTGGGATATTTTGTATAACGCCTTGTTATCTATATTGTTGAGAGATGATAATGTATTGATAGTGTGAATGTTGGTACCTATAAGTAAATAAATAAATATGGTACCTATACATATCGAATGAATGTTATTGCTTCCGCTTTTTAATACTCTGACTTGATTGTTGGTTGGTTTTAAATTGAGGGTACCCGCCTAGCCTTGAGTCATTTTATTGTCTCCCGTTCGCTATAGCTTTGATTCATATATGGATTGACCATTCCATATGTGGATTGGGGCTATAGTGCGGGGGATGTGCTGCCTGGCGTTTCGGGTGCTACAGAGCAATTGGTATGTAAATTTAAGAAGTCAATATACGGTCTGAAACAAGCTTCTCGTCAGTGGTACTTGAAGTTTGATTATGTTGTGACTGCGTTGGGTTTTGAGGAGAATAAAGTGGATCATTGCATATATCTTAAGATTTGTGGGAGTAAATTCATATATCTCGTGTTATATGTTGATGACATACTACTTGCTAGTAGTGATTTAGGTTTACTCCAGGAAACCAACCAAATATTGTGTCGTAATTTTGATATGAAAGATCTTGGTGAGGCATCTTTCATACTTGGTATCGAAATTCGGCGTGATAGATCTCGTAGGTTATTGGGACTCTCTCAAGTGAGTTACATTGATCGTGTTTTGGCTAGATTTAACATGGAAAATTGTAGGCCGGGTGATGTGCCTATCGTGAAAGGTGATAAACTTAGTCTTGCGCAATGTCCGAAAAATGAGCTTGAGTGAGAATCAATGAAGAATATCCCATATTCAAGTGTTGTTGGAAGTTTGATGTATGTGCAAGTTTGTACGAGACCGGATATAGCGTTTGTTGTTGAAGTTCTTGGGCGTTACCTTTCTAATCCTGGGCATGAGCATTGGGTTGCTGTTAAAAAGGTTTTGAGATATTTGAAGAAAACCAGAGATTTTATGCTCGTATTTAGAAAGGTTGATCACTTGAGGTCGTTGGATATTCAGATTCGGATCTTGCTGGGTATTCGGATGATCTAAAGTCAACTTCGGGCTACGTTTTTACGATGGCAGGTGGGGCGGTCTCATGGAAGAGTGTTAAGCAAACACTTACGGCCTCATCAACTATGCAAGCGGAGTTTCTTGCATTCTATGGAGCTGCCACACATGCTGTTTGGCTTAAGAACTTCATTTCTGGACTTTCTATAGTTAACATGATTTCTAGACCTTTGAGGATTTATTGTGATAATGCCGTTGCCGTGTTCTTTTCTAAGAATAACAAATCCTCTAGTGCATTGAAGCATATGGAGCTGAAATATCTCACTGTAAGGGACTTAGTCAAGAATGGTACCATTTTGATAGATCATATTGACACAAATTCTATGTTGGTAGATCCATTGACCAAGGGGTTAAGACCTATTGCTTTTAAAAGACATGTTGAGCACATGGGTGTAATTGAGCCTTTTAATGTTTTAGGTTAAGTGAGTTATTCATTTTATACATATGCTGAACTCTTTGACAATGTATTTTGTTTGACATTGATGTTTAATGTGAGACTATCTTTTACTCATTAATGATTCTCTTATGTGCACTTGATTGAATTTTGTATCTCGCATGTATGTTTATCTTAAGATTGGGTGTTGTTCTTGAGAATGTTGGTATGTCTCATAAACACACCATATTGAATATTGAACGTTAAAATGAGACATGCATAACTTCTTGAGAAGTTGTTGAGTTTTCTTGAAATTTCATATTGTTTTGGAAATCTATATTTTACAACAAAATTGTAATTTCCTTTGGGTTTCCTATTGTTTCTGAGGCCCGTATATGATAAGGAAATTGGATTTTCTTGGAATTTCATATTGTGTAGAAATTCGTATCTTACAAGAAAATCGGAAGACTGACAATGAAATAGCAATATTTGGGGTTATATTTGGATGCAATTGTTGGGATTAGCGCCCTGAAAAATCCAATTTCTTTGTTAATACTTCGTATTTTTTTGGATTAATAAAATTGAAATTATCGCAAGTTATGAGTATATTAACATGATTAATAACGTGTGATGATATTCTTATATGGAATGTGTTTCATAGGAAAGGACTTTGGATATCTGAAATCACGTGTTATTAAAGTTCTAGTCGGTAAGATAAGAATAAGTTCTTATCGAGACTATAATGTGTTATATAAGATGATTAATCTTTCATCATAGGCAAATGGAGTTTCCAGTTATAACACATTGATGATTTTCAATAGATTTGGAAACATCGAAGTGGACCACTAAGATAGTTCATTTTAAACTACTATCTAAAATGAACCAATCTTAAGGAGCATTGAACTCTTAATCCTAGTAGTATTTCGACTTTAGGCATGTAGTGTTAATCATTGTAATGTGCTCATAAGTGAGGTCTCGATATCGAATGATCGAAACCTTTGTACGTTCAGTGATTACATGAAATATGCTGAAGAGAAATATTGATCGAGGAATCTGTGGCTTTGCTGGAAAGTTAAAAGATATTCCTGAAATAGATTTGCAAAGTTCGAATTAAAACTTTGGCCAAAGTACTTCGTGTGATGCATCACTGAAGTTGTATGTTGAATGTGGTTCACGTACAAGAAATTTGAACTTAAGGCGAATCAAGGGTTTTTAGATTAGAAGTGAAAAATAAATGATAGTAGTATTAATTTATTTTTCATGGATATCTACACGGATGAGTAAAATGCAAAATTATTCTAGATCGAGAAATTCGTTAATAATTTAATTAATTTTAGAGTGCAACAATATTTATTTAGTGGAGTTAAATATTGTTAAACAGTAATTAATTATTATCATGAGATGATAATATATTAATCCGTTTGGAGTTAAAATTAATTAGTCCTGCAGGTCCCCCTGCAAGCCCCAATCGAAAACCCGAAGATAAAACATTAAAAGGAAAGAAAGAAATAAATTTTCAAAGTGTTTGAAAATAGACAAGGGATTTATTTTAAGAAGATAAATCAAGTTCCAAAGAGTTGCAAATGTCCGGAACTTTATTTTGGAGAAAATAAAATTTTCATCGAAAAAAAAAAAAGATAACATGGCATGCTGACGTGGCTGCTGATATGTCAGGCCACGTCAGCGAATGGGGGTGAGGTGGCACTGACTCAGCGCCAGCGCAGCCACCAGCACAGCACAGAAACCCTAGGGTCGAAGGTGTAACACACGCGCCACCTCCAGGTGGCGTGTGAGGGTGCGTGCGGCATCAGATCGCCGCGTTCTCGGCGCCGTTGGACTCGTGGTGAAGAGAGCTACGACGTGGTCACCTCGAAATTCGCATCCAAGTTGTGCAGGCAAGTGGGATGTGAAATTACCATTTTACCCTCGATTTTTCCCCTATAAATAAGGGGCTTGGCTCCTCATTTTTTCTCACAATTTTTGGGAGAGGTTTTGGCTGAGTTCTTGGCTTTGAAACCATATCCCTTTTCTCCTAGTTAATTTCGAATTATTTTGAAATTAATTTTAATTAGGTGTTTATATATAAAACGCGTAATTTCGGGAGATTAAACCCTGAAAAGGGTTTTCTAGTTTAAAGTTTTATTTTCTCTAGTATTTAGAGAAATACTTTCGGAGTCCACACTCCGATGGTTTCTCTAGGGTTATTACAGGGAAGCTCTGCCGGTTTCACGAGGAGATCAGGTATCGGGTTCTAGGGAGGTGAATTCCGGGCGCAGTAGCCATCTTCGGTGAAAGGTATTTTATATTATATTTTGTTTAAGCATGATAAATTAGGTGCTCTTAAGTGTTAATTGCATGCTTTATTTATCTGCTTTGTGATTTAAAATTTATTATCAATTGCATGTATATACATGAGTAGTTCCGGCTAGTCTTCCGCTGTTTGTATTTAAATATTTTAGAAATATTTTGATACCTGTTTATTAGTAAATTTTTTTAAAGTACGGTCCCGAAATAGTACTATTTCGGGTCCCTTTACCAGCAGCTATTTCTTGCTACACCACCATGTCTGAATCCATGTCAGTGGAAGTTGTTGGTATTTGTGACCATAGAAGGTCTTGCATCAATAAAGGATGCAATTATCGCCATGATCTGATGTTTAGTCACTTTCGCTGGACCGGATTGTTTAAAGTCTTGTCTGTTACCGTATTGTTTTTCAAAATCTGTGGCCACAGTCAAAACTGTTTGTGTAATTTAGTCCGAGGGTCATTTTTAAATAGTGTCATTTTTCTTTTGTCTTTTGAAGTTAAAACTTCAATAAATATTGTTCAAGTGGGAGACTGTAAGAATATTTTGTTAGACTTATATTAATTGATGATTGTAGTAAATAAAACGGGCTAAATAATAAGGTTAATTAGAACAAGACTAATAAGGCCTATTTAATTGACCCACTTCGTTAAGGCCTTGATTGGATAGATGCGGTCCGACAGCTGGTGTAGGCCCACTGTAGAAAGCTCGTGATGGGAGGACTTCTAGGGATTTATTTATCGTGGCTAGGTCCCCTCTTCACTCCATGTTCTGATATTACTTTCCCATTAAGCTGTCAACTGCCGGTGTGAAAAGGAGAGGAAGACTTAGCTGAGGTGTTGATTTGGAGATTACGAGAGATCATCAGAGATGGCGGAATCAGGTAATTCTAATTCATCGACTTATTAGGTGTTCCATATTCATGGTGTGATTCTGCCTCCTTTTAAATTAATTTCTTACAAGGTCCAGAGTGTCTGATAGAAATGGAATGCGCGAATGGGTTGGGAATGCTGCTGCATTATTACCCAGCATGTCCCGAGCCCGAAAAGACTATCGGCGCAACAAAACACACAGACAATGATTTCACGACAATACTTCTACAGGACAGTTTAGGAGGTCTTCAAGTCCTGCGCAACAATATGTGGATTGATGTCCCTTCAAGGCCTGGAGCCCTCGTTGTCAACATTGGAGATCTTATGCAGGCAAGTCTTCATGCAATCATCATAGCTGCTAAACTGACTAAATTAACAATTAGTGCTTATAACATATGCTGACACTAACATGTTTGATCATCAATGTTTGCAGCTGATATCAAACGACAAGTTCAAAAGCATAGAGCACAGGGAAGTGGCGAGCAAAGCCGGGCCAAGGATATCAGTAGCGAGCTTCTTCTCCAACAGCGCGAGCTCGAGGGTGTACGAGCCACTCAAGGAGCTGTTATCATAGGACAATCCCCCAAAGTATAGAGCAACCACATCTAAGTATTACTACGACTACTACCGCGCAAAGGGTCTTGGCCGCAAACCTTCAATGCAGCATTTCGCACTCTGACTACTGAAGAATCAGTAATAAACATGATTTCCAAGAATCTCTCTTCATATTTGGAATCTTTGATCTTGTGTATGCATTTACATAAATAAAGTCATCTCTTGTATTTAGATATATTTTGTTGAGTAAAATAAGTTGTTGGGATATATTAATTAAGTTGATTTCAAAAGTAGCTGCTTGGTGAAGTAAGCATGCCAATTTCTAATCCATGAATTTGAACGATCTCAACGCAATATGAAAAATAACTTAGTTATTACAAAATACAAATTCTTTTATCGGGGAATTCCCGAAAACTCCCCAAATGATAAGCCCAATTCCTTTTAGCTCCCCATTTTCAAAAATGATGTATTAAAACTCAAGAATCGCGTATCTAAAACCTCAAATGATGTATTTGAAATACAAGGAAAAAATCATGTATCTAAATCCCAGAATCATGTATCCAAATCCCAGAATTGCGTATCTAAATCCTAGAATCGCGTATCTAAAACCCCAAATGATATATTTGAAAATGGGGAGCTAAAAGGAAGTTTTCAAACCCATGGGGAGTTTTAAAAAATTGCCCCCTTCTTTTATTAGGATTATTTGATCATAGTAAAAGACAATTATTTACTATGATTTACTTGCTGGAATTCGTTCATCGCTAAAGTATACATATTTCAATAAAACGATCCCCACATATTATAAATTCAACAATGCAGTCCTTGAGGGCATTTTGGAATGTTAGATACCAAACCTAATTAAACCCTAACGAAAGTGAGCGATCACAAACAAAACATAAAGATTACGAACTATTTTGTAGTTTCTCGATAATCACGAACTGCGATCACAAACAAAACATAAAGATTAGGAACTATTTTGTAGTTTCTCGATAATCACGAACTGCATTGTAACTAGATTTGAATGTAGAATAGTACACAATTTTCTCTAATATTTAACCTATACGGAGTTTTTATTTATTACTTCCTACCGTACAGTATGATTTTGTAAATGTTTTGACAATGATGATCATTTGTTATAGAACTTGTTCTCGACAAAAGTGTTAATGTAATTAATTCATGTAAGATTTGTCCCCGTTGGCCCCTCCCTATTTCTTAAATAAGTGCAATTTGACGTTGCCCTTCTAAATTATTATTTGGCAGAGTAGAAAATATTATTTCTGTTCAATTTTTTTCATCAACTTAGTTATTCGTATGAGTAACCTCACCATACTTTATGAAATTCTAAATATATTTTAAATATTTTGAATCTCTCTACAAAAATTCTGAATTGTTTTTTGGGGCACTTCCCAAAAACTCCCCATGAGTTTGGGAAGTTCATTTTTACTCCTTATTTTCAAATACATCATTTGGGGTTTTAGGTACGTGATTCTGGAATTTAGATACGCGATTCTGGGATTTAGATACTCCCCATTTTCAAATACATCATTTGGGGATTTAAATACGCGATTCTTGAGTTTTTATACATCATTTTTTAAAATGGGGAGGTAAGAGGAATTAGACTTATCATTTGAGGAGTTTTCGGGAATTCCCCGATTTTTTGTTGTATGCTTGCACGTTCATCTTTGTGATTAAGCAAAAGATTAAGAAGAACATTCTTTTAAAAGTAACAATAATTACATACGGGACTGGCATGAGATTCTCCCATTCACTCTATTGAGATCAAATCAAAAATTGCAAAAATCATATTAGAATCATTTAGAGTTTTTCTGTTGTTTTTTAAGAGCGAATATAAGATGGAAAAATATCAGTACAAAGTATTACAAACAAAGGTAAAAATTAAAATCGAAAAATAAATCCAACGGAATATTGTTTTAATGAGAGATGTGTCTGGTATCTTCGATTATTTTTTATTTATTTATTAATTTTAATACAAATTCCACCCACGTATTTAATAGATTTCTGCTTACCCTCCGCGTTCACGGTTAAATGAACTATTAAATCCTTTTTTTTTTAATTTATTTTTTCCATCATTTTCACAATGTTTTATTTATCTGTCGACTCTTTTTCTATTCTTCTCACCTCACACCAATTTTTTTCATTAATTATTCCTTATTTTTTTAATATTTTAATTTCTTTTTTTTTTTTTTTTGGCTTGGTATTATTTATATTTTTAATTTCTATTTTAATTTTATTATATACTAATTCGATATTATCTCATTTTATTTATTTATCATTGATGGGACCCAAAATCACACTCGGATCAACACCGTCGACGTGTCGCCATCTATAGACCTAGAGCTTGGACGCTCGCATTACGGGGCTCACGGAACAACCCAGCCCATTCACTTGTTGACTAATCCAGGCCCATGCGCCTCGGTCCACTATTCGAGCGGGGGGTTCAGGCTGTCAAACCCGACGCTCGTGCTACGGTCCCTCAAATCCACCCTTCCTAGGGAAACACTCCACGAGGGCTCCTCCCTCTCTTACGCTCGAGTATTTGATGCTCGTGGGTCATTTGCCAGAGGAAACCCTCTCGTGCATCCCTTCGAGCGTCACCCTCGCTCGGATAAGATCTGCCCCAAGAGAGGCATCCGTACGCCTGCACGATAGATCTTGAGCCTACAGCGCACGACTCTCACCAACAACCTCTGACACAGTGGCAGTGCGCACCTCGTACCTGATGCGCCGCCCACTTTCAAAACCATCGCTTTCATACCATCACGGTTCTCCACGTGTTAGGGCAATACAGGTTTGGGACCACTTGGTCAAATTACCCAAAGCACTCTCACCCCTAACATATAAATAGGGGAAGACACATGCTTGCTTCCCCAAGTCATCTTCTTCACAATACACGACACTCTAAAACTGGGCACAGTTTTCTCCATTTTCTTCTTCCCAAGCTCTGCGTTACGCTCACCTTGCACTCTTGGTGTTATCCTAGTTGGAAGAACCCACGCTCAAAAGGAAACCCAGTTCCTGAGGCTCAAACGCCTGTGATGGTCTTCCATTTCCTAAACAAATCTTAAAGTGTTTAGTGTTAAAGCAACCTTCTAAGTTTCTGCACCATCATTTTTGGCGCCGTCTGTGGGAAACCATCATCTGCATTTTCATCTTCTCTAGATTCTTCCTTTTTGAGCTAGTAAACAGTAACATCAGCAGCTCCCATCATGGTGACAGCTACCAGATCTGGGATTTTGGACAACAGGGGTACTCTGCCGCCTGTTATTGAAGAAAACATGGAGAACAACTCCCCTGCCGGGGTACAATCCCACCAGTCGTTGGGAGTGGAGAGGGAGACAAAGAAACTGCCGTTGGAACTCTCCCCGCCGGAGGAAATGCTGATGGAGGGACTAGCTCCGTTCTTCCACCAGCAACGCTCCTTCCCACCGCCACTGTTGCCAATCCCGTTGTCTATCCCATGGCTATGCCACCGCCGGGGTATGGTTACATGCAGCCTGGGATGATGCCCAGCATGGTGCCCATGATTCAACCGTAACCATTGGGCTCTGTACAGCTTCCGATTTCCATTCCTGTTGAAATCCAAGGAGTGTAAATGCCTCAAATGACCCGACAATAACTTCAGGCGCTCTATGCTCAGTGCGAGATGCAGGCTGCTCAGAACGCCTGGAAACACTTCCATTCTACCTACTTCCCCACGAGCGTAGGAGTTCAGATGGCTCCCCCAGTGGGGGGCTCTAGATTCATTCGCTGAATGCGGCCTAAAATGTGTTAAGGGCCCAACCACCTCCGCCACCGCCAGCTCAGGATAATGAGGCCCCGCCGAGGGTCTCACAGGCGCAGCAGCCTGTCGAAAAGGGAAAAGCCCCTCAGAATGAGGGAGCTGAGAATGAAGAGGTCCAGTCTAGGGCCACTGGAAGAGTGAATAGGAAGGAAGGAGATGACCCTCGGATAGCAGCAGTCCAAGACCAACTAGAGGACCTACAGCATATCGTGGAACAGCTCTCTCGAGCTCGGTCTCAAATCCCCTATGCTGGGAATAAGAGGTCCAAGGTTAGAGACGCTCGCAATCCAAGCAACCAGCTCCGCTCCCTCGCCGATGGAGAGAAGAGGACTACTAGGAACACGATTTCGATGGCGGGAACTACAGGCCTTTGACAGGCGGTTCGCCCCTCACTGACGAGGTACTAATGGCGTGCTCGGGAAAAGGAAAAATCCCAATGTCCGTCAACCGGTATGATGGAACAACTGATCTGGCCGAGCATCTGGACCATTTCGTGCACCTGATGCACTTATACAAGCATTCCAGCCATTACTGGACCAAGGTCTTTGTGACCTCACTCATTGGAATAGCGCAAGAGTGGTACAAGAAGCTCTCTCCGCGCTCAATTTAAGGGTACAACGATTTGACCGATGCTTTCCTGAGTCATTTTAACTATCTGAAGGCGCCCACACTTGCTGCCACGACCCTCTACAACCTAGTGCAAGGGCCCAACGAAACTCTCAGGTCCTTCATAAGCAGGTTCAACAAAGAGGTCTTATTGGTGGAAAGACCCTCGATGGACTTCGTGAGTCACATTCTGTTTGGAGCCATCAACACGAAGAACTAGGTAAGCGAGGAATTCGCTGAGGAGGTGGACAAAAAGAAACCCCGCTCCCTTACAGAATTGAGGGACATTGCCGACTCCTACTTCACCCTCGAGGATATGTACATCGCGAGGGCTCAGAAGCTCGCCAGCGCCCCTCGCACTGATAAGGGTCAACAAGACAGAGAGGCCCACAAGAGCCGTCGCCGCAGTCCAGTTGCCACTCGGAAAAAATCTCCACCCCCTCACAGATTCGAGCGCATCCTTCTCAACAGGCCCATCGCAGAGGTCTACTCCATGGCGGATAAGAAGCTGTTCAGGAGACCACCAAAGATGAGAGAAACCGAGGCTCAAAAGCGCTCGGGGAAATACTGTGCCTTCCACAAGCAGCAAGGGCACGACACAAATGAGTGCCGCCAACTTGAGAGTGAGATACAGAGACTCATCGCCGGGGGGCATCTCAAGGAGTTTGTGAAAATATTGGAAAGATATGATGAGCACTGTGCTGAGCGAGTGAGGGCCAGGGGAAGAAGTCGTTCACGCTCGAGAAGCCCCCGTCATCATCACATAGGGACGAGTGACCGCGGCAAAGAGAAGGCCACCGATGTGGAGAACCAGCCCTTTGCGGTTATCCACATGATTGCTGGAAGACCCTCGAAAGGGGATTCCAATGCATCCCGGTGCCGCCATGTCCGAAGCTATGATCAGAGACCTTTCCAGCCCAAACCTGTACTTCCCGTCAGCAGCACTTTGCGCTCGGAGGAGAATGACAATGTAGGGTTTACGAAAAAAGACCTAGAGCACATTGTAACACCCCATGGGGTGGGTGATGTTGGAAAACTAGAGCAGAAACGCAACAGAAATTTAAAATTTTTCCAAAAGATTGATCATGGACTTGCAATTCTCGTATTGTATCTTAGGGTGTTTAGAAACTTACGTAGATTGAAGCTTTCTAGTGATGTCAGTACCGTCTACAGAACACCCTTCAAGCGGAATGTCCCTCGAACGGTTATCGATAGATCCCAAAGCAGCGATCCTCTAAAGCGTATCCACACCAGTCCTAGAACACGATCAAGCAAGTGAGAATGCTAGTTCTATAACTTGTGTTAATGGCTAGGGTTTTGCTTTTGAACACTTCGTGAGTGTTGGTCTAAAGAATAAGAGAAACACCACCACTAGTATTTATACTAGTGTGGATCGAGCCCCTTAGGGTTTCCTAAACCTAATGGGCTTTGTTTTCTTGCTCACTAATTAACTAATTAATTATTTAATTCAATTGGAGAAAATAAGTTCCCAACTTGTTCTCCAAGTCTTGCAAGAATAACTTTCTCCCTCCTACAATAGGAAGTTAGACTTTTCGACTTTCCTAAAGCTAAAAGTCGTGATTCCATAAATTAATTAATTCTCAATTAATTATTTATTGGGTTAAGCTTGAGAAATAAAATCTTAATAATTAATTCAAAATTAATTAAAAGACTTAAATTAATTAATTACAATTTAATTAATTAATTCTAGAAAAGAATTCGCGTGTAACAAAATTACACGCCGGGGATTCGTACGTGCCACGTGTGCGTGACACGTGGTAGCCACGTGGACTGCGTGACACATGGCAGCCACGTGTGCTGGATACGTGGCAGCTACTCACGCGGTCATTGCTCCGTTTCGATCCACAATTTGATCCTACATTAATCATATTAACATCCTACCATAACCCTCGTGTCCTGGCATTTGTGTGTGACCCTATAGGTTCATTATTCGATTAGTAGTGACAGTAATCAATTAATTCACTAATTAATTAATCACTTCACAGATCATACTATCGTAATCTAGCAATGGATGTGTGACCCCTAGCCGAATAACGAATTGAATCGAAGAACCTTTCAGTCAATAACATACAGTGATATACGATCCTCCTACAACTCCATCTCTCAATCAAGAACTAAGGCATGGGAATATTCTCAGAGCCTAAATATTCTTGATCTTTAAAGTTAAGTTCGTTTCATATCCATTTAGACCTCAATCCAAGAAAACCTCATTTTCTTGATGTCTTGATCTTTTTATCCACCTTGGCCAAGGGTTTAAGTTTAATAGACTACGAACAACTAAATCAGTAAGAGATCATTCTTGTTCTTTCAACAAGTGTAGGTCCTTTGTTGATTCTACTAATTCTACATATGCCACTTGTGTAATCTCAACATAAGCCGTGGTTCAGGTGACCTGTGAGATATTTCCTAACCTGGCAGTTTTAGGAAACTTCCTTTCCCATTTAGGAATGTTCTCACACGGGACATCTCAGTGATGAAGTTCTTGTAACAATCACCCTTATGTATTATGAATGCATCAACGTATGCACTTATCACTCCATGAAACTGAGTGATCCTTCAAAAGGATATAATCACATAAGCAAGTCTCAACAGAGTCAAGGTCGACACTCCCACTGTCTGTCGGACTCTCGACTTGGAGAAGTTTCTAATCCTCGCCTATGTAGTTAAGAACTTGTTTCATGTATCGTTCCCATAACAACAAAGTTCTTAACGGCCTCATCGGATTAGAGGAGTTCAATACATGCAAAAACACAGTCAACCCAAACAGACATAAATAAGCACATAAAGAAGTGAATGCTTATGAACAAAATCATTTCGTTTATTATTCAAAGGCTGTTTGTGATATTACAAGAAAATAGTAAAGCCAAAAGCTGCTTTAAGGGCACTATTCCTAACAGGTGAAACCTCTGACTGCCCCATGGTGGTTAGTCTAGACGTTCACAACCACGTTATAAAGAGGGTCTTAATTGATATTGGAAGCTCTGTGAATGTTCTCCCGTACTCAACATTTCAAAAAATGAATATAACAAACATTCCCCTCGAACCCCTCAGAACAGCCCTCGTTGGCTTTGGGGGTTCCGGGATCGTCCCTCGCGGACAAATTCGCTTGGTCACCTCTTTTGGTCGTGCCCCACAGCGGAAGACTTTGAGCATCCTTTATGCAGTGGTTGAAGTGGACCTCCCCTACAACATCATCATAGGACGTCCAGCGCTCGTTGACTTCAAAGCAGTAATTTCAACATATCACCAAAAGGTCAAGTTCCCCACCCCTGAGGGAACGGGCGAAGTACTGTACAATGTTAAAGAGGCTTGGGAATGCTACATCCTTTCCCTTCGGAGCCACAAGCCCAAACAAACCATCCAAGCAGGTTCCACCAAAAAGTCAGTCGATTTCCCAACATTAGATGAGGATGGCCCCGAGCGTAAGAGGGCCAAACTTTACAAAAAGAAAAACAAAAAGAAGGCTGAGGGCGTACTCAAGAATGCCGCGAGTGCACCCCTCGGAGCTGTTGAAGAATCATCCTCAGAGGACGAGGGTCATACGTCCTAGGGGAATCCCAATGAAAAACTCATAGGCAAGAAACGAGTGCTCGAACTTCCGAGGCCTGAGGTACGTATTAAGCCTACAGAAAACTTTTTAACCATTTAATTAGAACTAGGGAACCCCGACAAGACCACCCAGATAGGCTCCAATCTCGACGGTCCATCACAGATCATGATGATTGACTTTCTTCTAGAGAACGTTGATGTGTTTGCATGGAAGGCTTCTGACCTCACTGGAATAGATCCGAGCGTCATTGTCCATAGGCTCAACATGGACCCGGCCTTCAAACCTATCAAGCAAAAGAAAATGGATGTTCATGGATTCAGGAGGCAGGTCATTGAAGAGGAGGTCAACAAACTTCTCGAGGCTCAATACATAGAGGAGATCCTATATCCTGAGTGGTTCTGCAACGTGGTGCTCGTGCCCAAGAGTGCCAACAAGTGACGCATGTGCAACGACTTCATAGATCTCAACAAAGCATGCCCTAAAGATCCGTACCCCTTGCTGAGGATCGACCAGTTAGTGGATTCGACCGCTGGTTGCGAACTCATGAGTATGATGGATGCCTTCCAAGGGTATTATCAGATCTTCATGGCATCCGAGGATCGCCCAAAAACCTCATTCGTGGTCCATGTGGGCGTCTATTGTTTCAAGGTTATGCTGTTTGGACTCAAGAACGCAGGGGCAACCTATCAACGCCTCGTCAACAGAATGTTCGAGAGCGAAATTGGAAAGTCCATGGAGGTATATGTGGATGACATGATTGTCAAAAGCGACCGCCAGCATTCCCATCTGGTGGATCTCAGGCGGGCATCCGACATCCTTCGTCATTATGGTATGAAATTGAACCCTTCCAAGTGCACATTTGGCGTTCTGGGGGGGGGGGGGGGGGGGAAGGCAAGTTCTTGGGGTACATGCTCAGCCAGCGAGGTATAGAGGCCAATCCGAAGAAGATTAAATCGATCCTAGATATTCCCTCCCCTCGAAATGTGAGAGAGGTCCAGGTGCTAGCGGGAAAGATCATTTCGTTAAACAGATTCATTTCCCGCTCGGTAGACAGGAACTTGCCTTTCTTCAAAATCTTGCATAACGCTCGTAACTTCACTTGGAGTGAGGAATGTGAGAAAGCCTTGCATGACATGAAGGCTTATCTCTCTAGCGCCCCACTGCTGACCAAGCCTAACTCAGGGGAAAACCTGTTCATTTACCTTTCCATCTCCTCAGAAGCCACAAGCACAGTCCTCATAGCTGTTCGCGAACGAAAGCATCTTCCGATGTATTACTTAAGCAAGACCTTGCAGGGGGCGGAGAAAAGATATATGGAGATAGAGAAATTTGTTTTTGCGCTCGTTAATGCCTCCCGGAGGTTAAGACCATATTATCAAGCTCACTCCATCACGGTGCTCACAGACCAACCCCTCAAACAGGTGTTTGCGAAACCGGACGTCTCAGGGAGGTTAATCAAATGGTCAATTGAACTCAGCCAATTCGACATCACTTTCGAGCCTCGCACAGCGATACAGGCTCAGGCAGTGGCAGACCAATTAGTGGAGCGCTTCAACCTGGATACTGTGCCCTCGGTGGAAGAGAGGCTATGGCTTCTGTACATAGATGGCTCATCGACCTCATAAGGAGGGGGGGAGCCGGGGTGACCCTCAGAGATCCTCATGGAACTGAAGTAGACTACGCTATCAAACTAGCGTTCCAGGTTACCAACAACGAGGCAGAATATGAGGCTCTAATACAAGGGCTCAGGATAGCCCTTCAGAATAGTGCCGCTCGGGTCACTGCATATGTTGACTCCCAACTGATTGCAAGTCAAATTGATGGCACTTATGAGGCTCGAAAAGCCACTATGGTGCAGTACCTAGTGAGTGCTAAGGAAGTGATCTCCAAATTCAAAGAGTTTCATCTGTTGCAGATCCCAAGAGCGGAAAACGAGCGTGCGGATGCTCTTTCCAAGTTTGCATCTGCTCTGGAAGATTCCTGCGAGCGTTCAGTTACATTCCTCAGAATGGAGAAGCCATTGATTCGCGAGACGGGACCTTCGGGTGAGGTGAGCATGGTCGATCCCTCCGAGCCTTGTTGGCCCGATGACATCATTAGGTTTCTAAGGGATGGAACCTGCCCGAGCGATAAAGTGGAAGCACGGAAGGTTAGGAGTAAGGCCCCTCCCTTCTCTCTTGACGGCGATGGTCAATTGTTCAAATGGTCTTTTGAGGGTCCGCCATTAAGGTGCCTGAGACCCTCACAAGCCAAGGAAGTGTTAGAGCATGTGCACAGCGGAAGTTGTGGGAATCACTCTGACGGTCGAATTCTGGCTAAGAAAGTATTGAGGAGTGGGTTTTACTGGCCCTCGCTACTGCATGATGCCATCAGCTACTCTAAGAAATGTCCTAAGTGCCAGTTTCATTCCAACACCCCTCAACTGTCGGCAGCCCAAATGATCCCTATTGACGTTTCATGGCCCTTTGACCAGTGGGGCATCGATATAGTTGGACCCCTTCCAACGGCGGTCGGACAGAAGAAATTTATAATCCTCATTGTGGACTATTTCATAAAGTGGGTCAAAGCCGTAGCGGTCGCAAAGATAACGTTCAAAGTTGTGAGGGACTTCATCTGGAAGAACATCATCTGCAGGTATGGCATCCCGAGGTGTTAGGAATAGTGCCCTAGAAAGCCGATTGTATATCCGCTTTGTGTTTTTCCTTATTGTAATCACAGACAATCTTTGAATGAAATAACGAATTGAGGCAACACTTCTTTATATGCTCTTGTTTGGTATGCGTTTACTTTAGCTGTGCATGTATGAGAACTCCCCTAATCCTGATGACTTTAGGACTCTACCATTTAGGTGAAATGGTTCATGAAACGAGCCCTATATCACATAAGTCACGATTAGTAAAATACTCCAAGCCGATGAGTCCTACAGACAGTGGGAGTGTCAACTTGACTCCTCTAAGGCTTGCTTGTGGGATCACGCCCTTAAGAAGGACCACCTTGTTTCATGGAGGTGCAAAGTGTATAGTTGATACGTGCGTGATACATGAGGGTGCTTACTTTAATACGTAAGTTCACTGAGGTGCCCCGTGTGAGAACATTCCTAAATGGGAAAGGAAGTTTCTATTTCAGGAAATGGAAACTTCCAGATTAGGAAATATCTCACGAGTCATTGATGTGATTAATTGATCCTTACACTTGAGGTTCCTTGTCACTTTATGAGTTAACTCTGTAGTCTTAGGTATAAGTTTTAAAGGGTGTCACCTTAGACAACTGATTCAAGGCTTATGCTGGGGCTGCACAAGTGATTCATGAAAGTGAATGAGAATCAAGAAAGGACCTACACTTGCATTTGCAAGGTGATCTCTTATTGTGTAAGTCATTCATATGCCATATGGAGTCCTTGGCCAAGGCAGTAGATCAAGACATCAAGAAAAGGGTTTCTTGGATTGAGATCAAATGGATATGAAATGCACTTAGCTTTAAGACCAGATTATTAGGGTTCTAATTATTCCCTTACCCTAGATCTTGGTTGAGAGATAGTAAGTAGGAGGATTGTATCTCACATGAATCAATGACTTAAAGGTTCTGTCGAATCCGAACATTCCAATTCAGGTAGGGGTTAAACACCTGTTGCTAGACTATGGTCGTTTAATCTGTGGACTGATTAATTAATTAGTGAATTAATTAATTAGGGTCACTGCTAATTGAATTGAGAACCTAGAGGGTCACACACAACAACTTGGTTACATGAGTTGAGGCTTAAAAATGATTAAACGAGTTAATCGGACCAAGAGGGTTCCACACGTGTGGCTCACGTGAGTGACACGTGTCACTGTGACACGTGTCACACACGTGTGAATATATATATATATTGTATATATATGTATTAAATAATTAAATGTGTTAATTATTTAATAGACTTTGGTTTAATTTTGAATTAAAAAGAAAGTCTTATTTTGGAGAAAATAATCTAGTTAATTAATTACGAATTAATTAATTAGATAAAATAAGTTATTTATTTAAAATAAATAAAGTATAAAATTATCCAAAAATAGTTTGGATATTTTTAGCTCTCTTGAAAGTTGATTTGAATTAGAATTCAAAGTCAAAGTCAAAATTACTTGATGATCAAGTAATAGGAGAGAGAGAGACCAAAATCCTAGCCTATTAAGGACTAGGATTTTCGGCACTCCCTTGCTTATAAATAGGGGAGCTCGAGCTCCCCTTAGAGCTAATTGGCAATTCTTTTGGTTCATGTGTTGAACACCTTCCTTTCTCCAAGATCAAATAAACCCTAGGTTAAGCCTAAACACTAACTAGAGAACTAGCATCCTTACTAGTTAGATTGTGATCAAGTTGGTGGACTTTCTCTAGAGACTTCAAGTTACAAGTTTGAAGATTCGAGCTTTACCAAGGAGAGGGGATCAAGCCGCGAGAAGAGCGTTCTTGGGTGGCTTGAAACGCTTCAAGAAAGAATAAAAGAAAAGTAAGTTTTCTTTCTCTACGAATTTGGTTACACGATTGCGAGTCCAAGGTCCTTTTGTTGGGAAAAATTTTAAATTCCGCTGCTTTCTGATTCGTGTTTTCCAACAAGTGGTATCAGAGCCACCTCGTTAATCGTGTTTCTGATTCGTCTCGATTAATCTGAATTTGGTAGAAATTCTTAGGCTTAGATACGAATTAGGTATTCATGAGTTCTTTTAGAAAGCCTGAAATACGAAACTTTAATTTTTCTTGAATTTCTGAAACTGTTTTCTTAAATTGTGTTTTTGGAAAAACCGTTGTGATAGAAAATAATTTAAATCGTGTTTTTTTGAATTTGGATTGTTTTGGGTTTTGAACTAAAAGTACGAAACACGAAATCGCGAGCCTGGACGTGCTAAGGCGTAGCACGCCAGGCCCGCACGCCCAGCAGTCCCACAATCGCGCCGGACTGCCCGCCGCTGCCACCCGCCAGCGCCTAGGCGCGCACGCCTGAACCTCCCGCAACGTTTAAATTGGGGTTGGAACCCTATAGTTGCGTTTTTCAATTGAGGTTGGAGTCTCATTTATGTGCGTACTGTTATGTGATTTATTATGTGGCTTTCCATATTACTGTTTTTTAGGTCGGGGTATGCCCCGTGTAATTGTCTAAGGCCAATATGAAGATTGAGCCTTATTACTCTATGTCTTTTTCTTTTTATTGTAATTTGAGAGTAGAGATAGGTGGTGAGGTTTTATTTTCATTTTGGAGACAATGCACCCATGGAGTAAGATGGACCACATTCAAGTAACAAGGAGACCATAAGTGAAGACCCCTCAAAATGTTAGGGAGGGGAATCTCAATTGTTAAATGTAATGGAGATAAGTATTTTGTTACCGCTTTCCCTTATGTGATTTAAACTGTTTATGTGGCATGTATGTTAGAACTTGTGATTGTGGAGTGGCTCCCACATATCACGTATAAGATAGGTAGAACCCATGATCATTACATGTTAGTATCATGCTAGGACATGTTATCTGTTTATGTGCTTGTTTGAAATGCATTTAAGTTGTACTTGCATTAATCAAGACTAATAAAATCGGATAACATATATGTTGGTGAGGTCGAACCGAACAACTCTTCGGTTGATTCGAAAATTCCCATTAAATATTAAGCTCATTTCGAATAATAGGTATTTAATTCGAGATGCAAATTTTGAATTAAATTCCTAGCATTCCATCAATAGGTTTTAAGTTTAGTAAGTAAAGCTAGTTATTGTCCGCGAGTCGTGGGATAGCTAGTGGAGCTTATTAGTTCTTAGTTACCTAATTGATCATTTTCAATGATCAATATTTCGTGATCAATTTTGGCAAGGACGATGTCCGCGAGTCGTGGGTCGTTCGAACTAAGTTTTGTTCATGATCTTATGATTGATGGGTCTAGCTTAACGCCTAAGTAAATATGGATGTCGCACGAGTCGTGGGTCCATATTGAAAGATAGGTGATGCAAAAACAATTACTAAGAGTTCTAAAGGTGTTAGAATTGGTAAGTTGTACCTACCTAGGGTTTTACTTAGAATGTCCGCGAGTCGTGGGTTCGAGGTAAAATGCTTGGGATCTTAGTACCTACTGGGAAACGTGTTCCTCTTAGATCTTTGGGAATTATAGATCTTTGAAAAACAGTGGGAGCTACATTAGATTAAAGACCTTATCTTTTGTATATCGTTATAATTCAGCATGCTTACCTAGTTCTCTGCTTAGCATTTAGGTTGTAGTTCTGTAATTCTCTACAATATGAAATGCAAACCCATTCGTATCCATCCTTAAGTCAAAAGAGTTGACTAAGTCCTAACTAACTCTAAATTGGCTTTGGATCCTAAAATTCGTTTTAGATTCCGAATAGAGAAAGGTGTTCTCTAAAGGGCGAAGTTTTCAATTATGAAAATTCGACCCGGGCCAAAAGAGAAGCAATCTGAGGTGAATGGATTTCTCCAAACCACTTAAGAGCAATTGAACCACCTCATAAAAATGTTACAAGGTATAACATTGTGGAATTATTCAATATTCCAAATGAGGAAACAAGTGCACATGAACAAGGTCTAAAGATCTTATTTGAAGATCTTGTGGTCTCGATCATTAACTGAGAAAAGAGTTCTCAATGCACTGATTGCTTACATTGCTTCCACCATCATTCAAACCCTTTATGCTCAACTAGAATGATGCTAATGTAGCATAGTTAATCATTTAGTTGATAATGGTTGAGAGCATCCTTAAGAAGGAATAAAAGGTTGAGATGGTTAATTCTTCTTCTAAACTCCCGAAGTTAAAGGCTTGAACGCCTAAAGAAGAAGAACCCTTAAGAGCCCAATGGAGGGGCATGTAAGGGGTGCACCCAAAAGACACTAGAGATCAAATAGGACGTTTGCTTCTATGGTATCAAATAAGGACTTTGAAAGGGAACTGCATAGAGTATGAGTACTCTGAAATGTTACCTCGTTTAGTAATTCTACTAGGAATAGAATTCACTAGTCTTTAGTCAATTCTGCATAATCCGTTGTGCAAAGACTCAAGGCACTAATGTTCTGAACATACAATGAGATAACAAAAGTAAGTGAGATGACAAAGCTTCGAATTACTTTGGAACGTTGAGATATAAAAGGATTAGCAAGTTAGACATCTTAGGATCATTTTTCGAAAATGAACCTATAGAGTTGACTTCCTGTGAATCCTATCTCAAAGGGAAAACGTTCCCGGAACATTGTTTAGGTGAAACATGGAACGTTCCAAAATTATAGTGGATTTCGATCCATGCTGATGAGTGTAAGATGCTTAATGTAAGCACTAGATACAATCGTCAGTTTAATCATTATGGATGAATGTACTTGTTAAAGTACAAATTCGAAACTTATATGAAATTCTTGGAATTTCAAAAGGAGGTTAGGAACCGAAGTAGTCATAAGTTATAGGTAAATCGATATGATCGAGATAGCCAATATCTTAGTAACTAATTCCTTAGTCATCTTAGAGATAATAGGATTATCTCTCAATAAACTAATTCGAGAACACCTTAGTGTTTCCGAATGAGGGAATGAAACCTAATGCAACATGGTCCATTCCATAGCAAGCTTTACTGACTTATAATCATTCTAGGAATAAACTCCCAGAATATGCAGTTAGAGATTTTGAATTTAGTACCTTCCAAAATCAGTCCTTTAGTTGCACTATGCAATGTGGCATATTAAATTCCCTAATTATTCTTATCCAAGAATTTAGTAGAATCCTATTAAGTGAAGCGGATAGTGGGAGATAAGTTTGAAATGAGTTCAAGTTTATACAACGATATTGAATATAGTTTCTGCAATTCCCTTAGACAAAGGTTGTTTGTCTCAAGGAATGTATCTTTCTTAAGGAATCGTTCCTATAGAAGAAGAAAGACAAGCAAGCAGACCTCAAAGAAATTTGAGGATAAATATCCACGCCACATATAGAAGAAACGAGCCCATCTGATAAAATTTAGCCAAATTTTAGAGTATGTACACGTGTGAAACCCTTCTCTTAAGACGTGTTTAGAACACGTTCCTAGATAGCCAAGGAATTACTTGAAAAGGAGACGCTGTCAGATTTGGAATCTGAGTAGTATAAGCAAGCCTTGAAATCCAATATGGATTCCATATACTCAAACCAAGTTTTGACCTTGGTTGATCCACCTGATAGGATCAAGCTCGTGGAGCTTCGAGTAAATCATTACAACCTTCTTGACGATTGAAATGCAAAAGTCCATTTGGATTATGTTTACCACATCCTCATATTCTGACTATGAGATATGATAAATGAATATGAGAACTATCTTGTTCAATATGAGATTGAAAGAGACTGAAATAAGGTATTTCTATAAATCTCATACTCAGTGGGAGTATACATAAGGTATGCAAATCCCTAAAGTCAATCTGTGGATTGATAAAGGCTTCTAGGAGTTAGACAATTCGATTCCATAGGATAGTCAAATCGTTTGACACAGATGGAAGTCGAATAAGTCTCAAAAGTGTACATAGGAAAGTTAGTGATGTAAGAGTCAATTTTGGTTCTTTAGAAAAACGACATCCTTCTCATTAGGAATGTCAAGGATGACGTGAAAGTTACCAATTCTTGTTTAAGAAACAATTTGACATGAAAGATCTTAGTGATTATCCTATATTCTCGACATTCAGATCTATAGAAGATAGATCTAAGAGAATAAAAGGATTATCACAAAACGAGTACATAACCATAATACTAAAAGGAGTTTAGTATGGACAATGGAACATCTCTTTTGAAGAGTATGTGTCCTAAAATAACTTTAAGAAAGTTAGAATGTCCAAAATCCCTTTAAGTGAAAGGGTGCATAATTTATGAAAAGTTATGTACTAAATTAGATATGGCGCAACACTAAGCGTAGTAGGCCGAATCTAATATGACCTCAGAGAAGGTCATTAGATTTCTGTAAAGGATGTCCTCAGAGTACTTGAGAAGAAATGAGGATATGTATTAATTTACAGAGCCCAAAAGATCTTGTTGTTAGAAGGATATTTGATGTAACTGTTCATCAAACATAGATGATTATGAAATCATTGAAAGGATACGACTTCTACCAGAATGGTAATGCAATGTGTTGGAAAGGGGTTCCAAGGATGGACATTGCAAAACTCGACTATCGTAGTTGAGAACTTAGTCGTATTATATAACGCTAAGTTAAGTGTTTGGGTAAGAAACTTCATCTAACTGGTTAGATGAAGTTCCTAGCATGAAACAACTCCTTTATCATATTGTATGATAAAATGGATGGTTGCTCAAGTAAGAGAACCAAGACCTCACCAAGAGACTGAACAAGTGATTACGAATCACTTTATAAGGAAAAGGTGTTTCCTAAGAGATGTGTAAACAAGAGGGTCACATCAGCAGAGAATATAGCGGATCCACTTTGGAAACGCCCAAAGTCAATAGGCTCTCAAAGTGCATCTTGAGAAGATGGGACTTAGAGTACCTAAATGGCTTTTACGGGCAAGTGGGAGATTGTTAGGAATAGTGCCCTAGAAAGCCGATTGTATATCCGCTTTGTGCTTTTCCTTATTGTAATCACAGACAATCTTTGAATGAAATAACGAATTGAGACAACACTTCTTTATATGCTCTTGTTTGGTATGCGTTTACTTTAGCTGTGCATGTATGAGAACTCCCCTAATCCTGATGACTTTAGGACTCTACCATTTAGGTGAAATGGTTCATGAAACGAGCCCTATATCACATAAGTCATGATTAGTAAAATACTCCAAGCCGATGAGACCTACAGATAGTGGGAGTGTCAACTTGACTCCTCTAAGGCTTGCTTGTGGGATCACGCCCTTAAGAAGGACCACCTTGTTTCATGGAGGTGCAAAGTGTATAGTTGATACGTGCGTGATACATGAGGGTGCTTACTTTAATAAGTAAGTTCACTGAGGTGCCCCGTGTGAGAACATTCCTAAATGGGAAAGGAAGTTTCTATTTCAGGAAATGGAAACTTCCAGATTAGGAAATATCTCACGAGTCATTGATGTGATTAATTGATCCTTACACTTGAGGTTCCTTGTCACTTTATGAGTTAACTCTGTAGTCTTAGGTATAAGCTTTAAAGGGTGTCGCCTTAGACAACTGATTCCAGGCTTATGCTGGGGTTGCACAAGTGATTCATGAAAGTGAATGAGAATCAAGAAAGGACCTACACTTGCATTTGCAAGGTGATCTCTTATTGTGTAAGTCATTCATATGCCATATGGAGTCCTTGGCCAAGGCAGTAGATCAAGATATCAAGAAAAGGGTTTCTTGGATTGAGATCAAATGGATATGAAATGCACTTAGCTTTAAGACCAGATTATTAGGGTTCTAATTATTCCCTTACCCTAGATCTTGGTTGAGAGATAGTAAGTAGGAGGATTGTATCTCACATGAATCAATGACTTAAAGGTTCTGTCGAATTCGAACATTCCAATTCAGCTAGGGGTTAAACACCTGTTGCTAGACTATGGTCGTTTAATCTGTGGACTGATTAATTAATTAGTGAATTATTTAATTAGGGTCACTGCTAATTGAATTGAGAACCTAGAGGGTCACACACAACAACTTGGTTACATGAGTTGAGGCTTAAAAATGATTAAACGAGTTAATCGGACCAAGAGGGTTCCACACGTGTGGCTCACGTGAGTGACACGTGTGAATATATAAATATATTGTATATATATGTATTAAATAATTAAATGTGTTAATTATTTAATAGACTTTGGTTTAATTTTGAATTAAAAAGAAAGTCTTATTTTGGAGAAAATAATCTAGTTAATTAATTACGAATTAATTAATTAGATAAAATAAGTTATTTATTTAAATAAATAAAGTATAAAATTATCCAAAAATAGTTTGGATATTTTTAGCTCTCTTGAAAGTTGATTTGAATTAGAATTCAAAGTCAAAGTCAAAATTACTTGATGATCAAGTAATAGGAGAGAGAGAGACCAAAATCCTAGCCCATTAAGGACTAGGATTTTCGGCACTCCCTTGCTTATAAATAGGGGAGCTCGAGCTCCACTTAGAGCTAATTGACAATTCTTTTGGTTCATATGTTGAACACCTTCCTTTCTCCAAGATCAAATAAACCCTAGGTTAAGCCTAAACACTAACTAGAGAACTAGCATCCTTACTAGTTAGATTGTGATCAAGTTGGTGGACTTTCTCTAGAGACTTCAAGTTAGAAGTTTGAAGATTCGAGCTTTACCAAGGAGAGGGGATCAAGCCGCGAGAAGAGCGTTCTTGGGTGGCTTGAAACGCTTCAAGAAAGAATAAAAGAAAAGTAAGTTTTCTTTCTCTACGAATTTGGTTACACGATTGCGAGTCCAAGGTCCTTTTATTGGGAAAATTTTTAAATTCCGCTGCTTTCTGATTCGTGTTTTCCAACACGAGGGTGCTCATCTCAGATAACGGTTCCTAATTCATCACCGCTGACACACGAGACTGGTGCTATGAGCTAGGGATCGAGCAACACTTCATTTCCGTAGGTTATCCCCAAGCCAACGGTCAAGCTGAGGTAACCAACCGAACTATACTCCAGCATCTGAAAACAATGCTCGAGAGTAAAAAGGGTGAATGGGCAGAAGAACTTCAAGGAGCCCTTTGGGCATAACGTACTACCCCACGAGCGACAACGGGAGAAACCCCCTATTCCCTCGTATATGGTTCGGAGGCCATGATACCTGCGGAAATTGCTTAAGAGTCCGCACACCTTGCCTATTTCGAGCCTGCAACCAACGAGGCTAATCGGACGCTCGAATTGGATTTGCTAGATGAGAGAAGAAACGCTGCTTTGGCTCGTATCCACAAGTACAAGGTGACCGTAGCCCACCAGTATAACAAACGCGTCAAAGAAAGGACCTTCCAGCTAGGGGACTTGGTCCTCAAGAAAATTGAAGTCTCCAAACATGTGGGTAAGTTGGACCCCAATTGGGAGGGCCTCTTTAAAGTCATTCAGGTACGCGCGAACAATACCTACCTGCTAGAGACTTTGCAAGGCGAGCGTCTCCCTAGACCGTGGAATGCATGTAACCTTAGACGATTCTACGTGTAAACGTCAACCTTTGTAATTGCCCGCTCGTGGCACTTTGTACTTTCTTTTGACAGAAAGCATGGCAGTCGTTATTATTAATTGTAAGCATAACAATAAGCATTTTTCCAAGTATTATTTGACATTTACTTGTTTTTTCCTTAATTTATGACTTGAGTATTCAATTCAACTGCGTCGAACGGCTTGATGACCACCCAATATGTCTCCATATCAACCTATCTGTGTGTCGAGAACCCTCTGCCCCGAATAGTTTGACATTCGAAAGCACGTAAACCCTAAAAATGAGCGTGTCGAAAAGGTGGGTTGCTAGATGCTTAATTTACACCAACTGGGTGCCGATTGTTGGAAAACACGAATCAGAAAGCAGCGGAATTTAAAAATTTTCCCAACAAAAGGACCTTGGAGTCGCAATCGTGTAACCAAATTCGTAGAGATAGAAAACTTACTTTTCTTTTATTCTTTCTTGAAGCGTTTCAAGCCACCCAAGAACGCTCTTCTCGCGGCTTGATCCCCTCTCCTTGGTAAAGCTCGAATCTTCAAACTTCTAACTTGAAGTCTCTAGAGAAAGTCCACCAACTTGATCACAATCTAACTAGTAAGGATGTTAGTTCTCTAGTTAGTGTTTAGGCTTAACCTAGGGTTTATTTGATCTTGGAGAAAGGAAGGTGTTCAACACATGAACCAAAAGAATTGCCAATTAGCTCTAAAGGGGAGCATGAGCTCCCCTATATATAGGAAAGGGAGAGGGACGGCCGAACCTATTCCTTGTTGGACAAGGATTTGGTTTCTCTCTCTCCTATTACTTGATCATCAAGTATTTTCCAACTTTGACTTTGAATTCTAATTCAAGTCAACTTTTAAGAGAGCTAAAATTATCCAAACTATTTTTGGATAATTTTATACTTTATTTATTATAAAATAAATAACTTATTTTTATCTAATTAATTAATTCGTAATTAATTAACTAGATTATTTTCTCCAAAATAAGACTTTCTTTTTAATTCAAAATTAAACCAAAGTCTATTAAATAATTAACACATTTAATTATTTAATACATATATATATAATATATATATATATTCACACGTGTGTGACACGTGTCACTCACTTGAGCCACACGTGTGATTTCACACGTGTGGAACCCTCTTGGCCCGATTAACTCGTTTAATCATTTTAAAGCCTCAACTCATGTAACCAAGTTGTTGTGTGTGACCCTCTAGGTTCTCAATTCAATTAGCAGTGACCCTAATTAATTAATTCACTAATTAATTAATCAGTCCACAGATTAAACGACCATAGTCTAGCAACAGGTGTTTAACCCCTAGCTGAATTGGAATGTTCAGATTCGACAGAACCTTTAAGTCTTTGATTCATGTGAGATACAATCCTCCTACTTACTATCTCTCAACCAAGATCTAGGGCAAGGGAATAATCAGAACCCTAATAATCCGGTCTTAAAGCTAAGTGCATTTCATATCCATTTGATCTCAATCCAAGAAACCCTTTTCTTGATGTCTTGATCTACTGCCTTGGCCAAGGACTCCATATGGCATATGAATGACTTACACAATAAGAGATCACCTTGCAAATGCAAGTGTAGGTCCTTTCTTGATTCTCATTCACTTTCAAGAATCACTTGTGCAGCCCCAGCATAAGCCTTGAATCAGTTGTCTAAGGTGATACCCTTTAAAGCTTATACCTAAGACTACAGAGTTAACTCATAAAGTGACAAGGAACCTCAAGTCTAAGGATCAATTAATCACATCAATGACTCGTGAGATATTTCCTAATCTGGAAGTTTCCATTTCCTGAAATAGAAACTTCCTTTCCCATTTAGGAATGTTCTCACATGGGGCACCTCAGTGAACTTACTTATTAAAGTAAGCACCCTCATGTATCACGCACGTATCAACTATACACTTTGCACCTCCATGAAACAAGGTGGTCCTTCTTAAGGGCGTGATCCCACAAGCAAGCCTTAGAGGAGTCAGGTTGACACTCCCACTATCTGTAGGACTCATCGGCTTGGAGTATTTTACTAATCATGACTTATGTGATATAGGGCTCGTTTCATGAACCATTTCACCTAAATGGTAGAGTCCTAAAGTCATCAGGATTAGGGTAGTTCTCATACATGCACAGCTAAAGTAAACGCATACCAAACAAGAGCATATAAAGAAGTGTTGCCTTAATTCGTTATTTCATTCAAAGATTGTCTGTGATTACAATAAGGAAAAGCACAAAGCAGATATACAATCGGCTTTTAGGGCACTATTCCTAACAATCTCCCACTTGCCCGTCAAAGCCATTCTAAAGCTACTCTAAGTCCCATCTTCTGAAGATGACCTTGGAAAGCTTCTCGACTAAGGGGTTTAGTAAGTGGATCTACCACGTTCTCTGCTGATGTGACCCTCTCAATTTGCACATCTCCTCTTTTGATAATATCACGGATTAGGTGATACTTCCTCATAATGTGCTTGGTCCGTTGGTGAGATCTTGGTTCTCTTGCTTGAGCAACCGCCCCAGTGTTGTCACAAAACACAGTAATGGGGTCTTTCATGCTAGGAACAACATTCAACTCTTGAATGAAGTTTCTAATCCAAACACCTTCCTTAGCTGCATCATTTGCAGCTAAGTATTCGGCCTCATTGGTCGAATCTGCAGTGGTAGTTTGCTTGGAACTCTTCCAACTCACTGCTCCGCCGTTTAGGCAGAAAATGTATCCTGGCATTGACTTAAAATCATCTAAGTCAGATGCAAAGCTTACATCGCAGTATCCTTCGACAGTAAGGTCTTTCTGACCTCTGTAAACTAAGAATAAATCTTTAGTACTTTTCAAGTACTTAAGAATATTCTTCACGGCAGCCCAGTGACCATCTCCAGGGTCAGATTGGAAACGACTTGTTACACTAAGTGCATAAGCCACATCCGGTCGAGTACATAACATTGCATACATTATGTTACCTATTGCTGATGCATAAGGTGTATGAGTCATTCTTTCCTTCTCAAGGTTAGTCTTAGGACACATCTTCTTTGAAAGACATGTTTCTACACTCATAGGAAGGTTTTTAACCTTTGCTGACTCCATATTGAATCTCTTCAATACTTTGTCAATGTACATCGACTGCGATAGTCCTATTAACCTTCTAGATCTATCTCTATAGATTTTAATTCCAAGGATATAGGACGCATCACCAAGATCTTTCATCTCGAATTGGTTCGATAACCATAACTTAGTCACCTTCATGTCATCCTTCGAATTCCCAATAAGAAGGATGTCATCAACATAAAGTACTAAGAATTGCACTGAGGTCTCCAATTCCTTTCTATACACATATGACTCATTCGAAATTTGAATGAAGCCAAATGCTTTGACTGATTCATCAAATCGAATGTTCCAATTCCTAGAAGCCTGTTTCAATCCATAGATTGATCTTTGGAGTTTGCAAACCTTTTGCTCAGTCCCACTGAATGTGAAACCTATGGGTTGCTCCATATAAATGTCTTTGTCAATGTCACCATTGAGAAAGGCAGTTTTCACATCCATTTGCCATATCTCATAGTCATAATATGCAGCAATGGCAAGCATGATCCGAATAGACTTTTGCATTGCAACTGGCGAAAAAGTTTCATCAAAGTCCACACCGGGTCTTTGAGTGAATCCTTTTGCAACCAGTCTTGCTTTGTAGGCTGCAATGCTTCCATCAACTCCAAGCTTTCTCTTAAAGATCCATTTGCAACCTATGGGTTTGACCCCATCAGGCAAATCTACCAAGGTCCAAACTTGGTTGGAGTTCATGGAGTCCATTTCGGATTTCATGGCTTCTATCCACTGTTCAGAGTCAGAATCTGAAAGTGCCTCCTCATATATTAAAGGATCATTATCCTTTTGAGAGATTTCATGGAAGAATCCATACCATCTCTCCGGCTGTCTAGGAGTGCGTTCAGAACGCCTTAGAGGAGGATTTACATGTGTATCGAAATTCGTGATTGGTTGTGGTTGATCAGAGTGGGACGTTTCTTCAGTGGGTGGTGTGGGGTCACTTTGTACTTCTTCTAATTCTATGATCTTGCCTTTCTTTTCTTTAAGGAACGGTTCCTCCAGAAAAGTAGCATTTCTGGAAACAAACACCTTTTGCTCAGATTGATCATAGAAATAGTATCCTATGGATTCCTTAGGATAACCTACAAAGTAGCGTAAGTTAGAACGAGATTCTAACTTATCTCCCACTGTCCTCTTCACGTAAGCAGGACAACCCCAAATTCTTAAGTAAGAATAACTAGGGATTTTACCATGCCACATTTCATAGGGCGTTTTAGGGACTGACTTAGAGGGAACTAGATTCAAAATCTTTGCTGCACTTTCTAGGGCATAACCCCAAAAAGAAGGTGGTAAGTCAGTGAAACTCATCATGGAACGAACCATATCAAGTAGGGTTCGATTCCTTCTCTCAGAAACTCCATTAAGCTGAGGAGTTCCCGGAGGAGTCCACTGAGAGATAATCCTATTATCTTTTAGATGATTAAGGAATTCTTCACTAAGATATTCGCCTCCTCAATCAGATCGAAGTGCTTTGATCTTGTGACTAGTTTGGTTCTCAACCTCCTTTTGAAATTCTAAGAATTTCTCAAAAGCTTCAGATTTATACTTCATTAAGTATACATTACCATACCGACTAAAGTCATCAGTAAAGGTTATGAAATACTGATGATTGCTTCTAGTGCTTACACTAAGCGGTCCACAAACATCAGTATGGATCAAATCCAAAACCTTAGTGGCACGTTCCACAGTTCCTTTAAAAGGGACTTTGGACATTTTTCCTTTGAGACAGGATTTGCAAGAAGTTAACTCCTTAAGATCATTTTCAGAGAATGATCCTAAAGTGTTTATCTTGCTAATTCTGTTCTTGGAAATGTGTCCTAATCTAGCGTGCCATAAGGGAGCTGAAACTTTGTCATCTCTCTTACGCTTTGTTTCTCGTTGTATATTCATAATAATGATATTTTGAGTTAGGTAAAGTCCATTACTTAGAGTACCGATGTGAACGGAAGAGTTGTTCCGTTTGATAAAATATTTACCATTCTTAATATAAGTTTCATAACCTTCACAATCTAATATTGGAACTGAAATTATATTACGAATAATGCTCGGTACATAAAGGACTTTATTTAAGACTAACTCAAAACTACCCAAATCTAATCTAATTGTGCCTAAAGCTCGAGCTTCAACATTTGAGCCATCGCCGATCTTCAAGGCACATTCTCCTTCTTTGAGTTGTTGGACTTCACTTAGCATCTGTACATCATTACAGATATGAGTTCCACAACCGGTATCAAGTACCCAAGAACTAGAATTAATAGAAAGATTTACTTCAACGAGAAAGATACCTTTCTTTAAAGTAGCCTTGTACTCTGGGCAGTTTCTCCTCCAATGTCCCGCTTTACTACAGTGGAAGCAAACATCCTCTTTCTGATCACGCTTCTTCTTTTGGGCCTTTCCCTTCGAAATGCCACCAGTGGGCCTAAGGGGTTTCTTCTTCTTCTTTTGGGCTTTCTTGCCCTTACCTTTAGAAGGCCCAGAAGAGGAAGATGGAGCATTCACCATCAAAACCTTATTGTCCTTCTTGATCGTGCTTTCAGCAGTCACAAGCTGACTAATCAGCTCAGCTACAGTAGCACCAGCATGATTCATGTTGAAGTTAAGGACAAATGGGTTGAATGATGGTGGGAGCGAAGCTAGCAACAAATCCACTGAAAGCTCATCTTTCAGTGGCATGTCCATGGAAGCAAGTTTCTCAGTAAGGGCAAGAAACTTGAGTCCATATTCATGGACACTTGAACCTTCCCTCATTCTCAAGTGGAACAATTCCTTTGAAGTGTTATACCTTGTAACACGTTCATGAGGGCGGTAAAGTTGCTCTAAGTGGTCGTAAATCTCCCAAGTGAATTCCATGGCCTCATGTTGTCTTTGCAAGTCCGGAGACATGTTAGCCAACATAAGGCAACGGGCTTGGAGATTATCATCCTTCCACTTCTGAATCGCATCCCGCTCGGCCCGAGTGGGAGCCTCCCCTTCGGGACTGGGCTCCCCTTCGAAGAGAACATAAGTTCTCTTCTCAGAATCTAAAATGATTTTTAGATTCCTCAGCCAATCAGAATAGTTGGGACCAATCAACTTGTTTGACTCGAGGATCGATACAAGAGGGTTTTTGGTTGCCATTTCAAAACACGTAGAGAATCACAGAATCTACGACCTAAAAGGTAAAACAGAGAACTAGTGAGCATGCTGAATCATAACGATATACAAAAGATAAGGTCTTTAATCTATTGTAGCTCCCACTGTTTTTCAAAGATCTATAATTCCCAAAGATCTAAGAGGAACACGTTTCCCAGTGGGTACTAAGATCCTAGGCATTTTACCTCGAACCCACGACTCGCGGACATTCTCAGTAAGAACCCTAGGTAGGTACAACTTACCAATTCTAACACCTTTAGAACTCTTAGTAATTGTTTTTGCATCACCTATCTTTCAATATGGACCCACGACTCGTGCGACATCCATATTTACTTAGGCGTTAAGCTAGACCCATCAATCATAAGATCATGACCAAAACTTAGTTCGAACGACCCACGACTCGCGGACATCGCCCTTGCTAAAATCGATCATGAAATATTGATCATTTAAAATGATCAATTAGGTAACTAAGAACTAATAAGCTCCACTAGCTATCCCACGACTCGGGGACAATAACTAGCTTTACTTACTAAACTTAAAACCTATTGATGGAATGCTAGGAATTTAATTCAAAATTTGCATCTCGAATTAAATACCTATTTGTTCGAAATTAGCTTAATATTTAATGGGAATTTTCGAATCAACCGGAGAGTTGTCCGGTTCGACCTCACCAACATATATGTTATCCAATTTTATTAGTCTTGATTAATGCAAGTACACTTAAATGCATTTCAAACAAGCACATAAACAGATAACATGTCCTAGCATGATACTAACATGTAATGATCATGGGTTCTACCTATCTTATGCGTGATATGTGGGAGCCACTCCACAATCACAAGTTCTAACATACATGCCACATAAACAGTTCAAATCACATAAGGGAAAGCGGTAACAAAATACAAGCCCTATCTCTATTACATTTAACTATTGAGATTTCCCTCCCTAAGATTTTGAGGGGTCTTCACTTATGGCCTCCTTGTTACTTGAATGTGGTCCATCTTACTCCATGGGTGCATTGTCTCCAAAATGAAAATAAAACCTCACCACCTATCTCTACTCTCAAATTACAATAAAAAGAAAAAGACATAAAGTAATAAGGCTCAATCTTCATATTGGCCTTAGACAATTACACGGGGCATACCCCGGCCTCAAAAACAGTAATATGGAAAGCCACATAATAAATCACATAACAGTACGCACATAAGTGAGGCTCCAACCTCAATTGAAAAACGCAACTATAGGGCTCCAACCCCAATTTAAACCATCCATGTGCATAAATTAAAACCATACATAGATCTAAACCCATGATCTCCTAACATGCTTTTGCGAGAATTTAAATTTAGCCAATAAATTAAAATTCCCGTTTCAAGTCCTAATGACTTGAAACACGACTTAGATGCAATTCTTGTTCACGACCCTTTTCAATAAAACCCGAAAAACAATAAACCAATAAAATTCCAATTAATTTCCAAAATTAATAATTTTATTCTTTCATTATTTTCAGAAAATAAAAATTGTAATTTTTCCAAAGTTCAAATCGCTTAAATTTCTAAAATCTCAATTTAATCAATTATTTCAAAAATAATTCAAATTTAATAAATAAAATTTTCAGAAAAATTAAATCGGGATTGGATTGGACTAAACACGAAAATCAAGATCGCGAAACGAGGTGCCCGGAACGGACTGCACGTCCGCCCGAGACCAAGCCCGGCTGACGCACAGCATCGCGCGCACGGACGCGCTCGCCAGCGCTGCGCACAGCCGGCAGTTTAAGCTGCTAGCGTGCGCGCACATCAGCTGGGCGAGGCGGGCGGCCGCGGCCGGGAGGCTCCCGCGCGGTTGCGGGAGGTGCAGGCGCTGGCGGACGACAGTGGCGGGCAGTCCCGCACGGTTGCGGGACTGCTAGGAGCGCGGGCGTGCGGGCCTGGCGTGCTACGCCTTAGGACGTCCAGGCTCGCGTTTTCGTAACGCGATTTCGTGTTTCGTATTTTTTTAGTTCAAAAACCAAAATAATCCAAAATTCAAAAACACGAATTAAATTAATTTCTATCAAAACGGGTTTCCGAAAACACAATTTAGGAAAACAGTTTCAGAAATTCAAGAAAAATTACAGTTTCGTATTTCAGGCTTTCTAAAAGAACTCAAGAATACTCAATTCGCATCTAAGCCTAAGAATTTCTATCAAATTCAGAATAATGGAGACGAATCAGAAACACGATTAACGAGGTAGCTCTGATGCCACTTGTTGGAAAACACGAATCAGAAAGCAGCGGAATTTAAAAATTTTCCTAACAAAAGGACCTTGGACTCGCAATCGTGTAACCAAAATCGTAGAGATAGAAAACTTACTTTTCTTTTATTCTTTCTTGAAGCGTTTCAAGCCACCCAAGAACGCTCTTCTCGCGGCTTGATCCCCTCTCCTTGGTAAAGCTCGAATCTTCAAACTTCTAACTTGAAGTCTCTAGAGAAAGTCCACCAACTTGATCACAATCTAACTAGTAAGGATGCTAGTTCTCTAGTTAGTGTTTAGGCTTAACCTAGGGTTTATTTGATCTTGGAGAAAGGAAGGTGTTCAACACATTAACCAAAAGAATTGCCAATTAGCTCTAAAGGGGAGCATGAGCTCCCCTATATATAGGAAAGGGAGAGGGACGGCCGAACCTATTCCTTGTTGGACAAGGATTTGGTTCCTTTCTCTCCTATTACTTGATCATCAAGTATTTTCCAACTTTGACTTTGAATTCTAATTCAAGTCAACTTTTAAGAGAGCTAAAATTATCCAAACTATTTTTGGATAATTTTATACTTTATTTATTATAAAATAAATAACTTATTTTTATCTAATTAATTAATTCGTAATTAATTAACTAGATTATTTTCTCCAAAATAAGACTTTCTTTTTAATTCAAAATTAAACCAAAGTCTATTAAATAATTGACACATTTAATTATTTAATACATATATATATATATATAATATATAAATATATATATTCACACGTGTGTGACACGTGTCACTCACGTGAGCCACACGTGTGATTTCACACGTGTGGAACCCTCTTGGCCCGATTAACTCGTTTAATCATTTTAAAGCCTCAACTCATGTAACCAAGTTGTTGTGTGTGACCCTCTAGGTTCTCAATTCAATTAGCAGTGACCCTAATTAATTAATTCACTAATTAATTAATCAGTCCACAGATTAAACAACCATAGTCTAGCAACAGGTGTTTAACCCCTAGCTGAATTGGAATGTTCAGATTCGACAGAACCTTTAAGTCATTGATTCATGTGAGATACAATCCTCCTACTTACTATCTCTCAACCAAGATCTAGGGCAAGGGAATAATCAGAACCCTAATAATCCGGTCTTAAAGCTAAGTGCATTTCATATCCATTTGATCTCAATCCAAGAAACCCTTTTCTTGATGTCTTGATCTACTGCCTTGACCAAGGACTCCATATAGCATATGAATGACTTACACAATAAGAGATCACCTTGCAAATGCAAGTGTAGGTCCTTTCTTGATTCTCATTCACTTTCATGAATCACTTGTGCAGCCCCAGCATAAGCCTTGAATCAGTTGTCTAAGGCGACACCCTTTAAAGCTTATACCTAAGACTACAGAGTTAACTCATAAAGTGACAAGGAACCTCAAGTCTAAGGATCAATTAATCACATCAATGACTCGTGAGATATTTCCTAATCTGGAAGTTTCCATTTCCTGAAAAGAAACTTCCTTTCCCATTTAGGAATGTTCTCACACGGGGCACCTCAGTGAACTTACTTATTAAAGTAAGCACCCTCATGTATCACGCACGTATCAACTATACACTTTGCACCTCCATGAAACAAGGTGGTCCTTCTTAAGGGCGTGATCCCACAAGCAAGCCTTAGAGGAGTCAGGTTGACACTCCCACTGTCTGTAGGACTCATCGGCTTGGAGTATTTTACTAATCATGACTTATGTGATATAGGGCTCGTTTCATGAACCATTTCACCTAAATGGTAGAGTCCTAAAGTCATCAGGATTAGGGGAGTTCTCATACATGCACAGCTAAAGTAAACGCATACCAAACAAGAGCATATAAAGAAGTGTTGCCTCAATTCGTTATTTCATTCAAAGATTGTCTGTGATTACAATAAGGAAAAGCACAAAGCGGATATACAATCGGCTTTTAGGGTACTATTCCTAACACCGATCACCCCAGTTCGCGCTCATAAACCCCCAATGACCCTCATCCTCTTAGGTATGAGTACGATCGTAAATAGCTAATGTCGGGCTAATCCTCTTATGGATACCTAAGTACAAAGCTAACATTACAGCCACGCTCGTGTTAATCCCATACTTAGCAAATCCTACAGTTGATTTCTAAGTTCACTCAAGCTACTGGAACGCTCAAATTCGAAGTGTGCATCACACGTTTAAGGCCATTACTTAGCTAAATCCTTAGTGGATTTCTAAGTTCAAGTTCGAGCCTCATTATGAACATGGCCAGGGTACCCTCAAATGAACGCCCTCGCGCCCCTCTTCTCACAAGAATTCGTACACTCCTCAGTCCAAGTTTTGAGTCTAGATGCGGAGTACAGCCAGGGTACCCTCATCAGAAATACCCACGCGCCCATATATTCCCATCACAAGCATGCAAGCATCAAACAAAAAGAGAAAACGGAGCCCAACATTCAATATTGAAAGAAACCAATCTTCATTGATGGAAACATCATCACAAGTAAAATATATGGCAAGTTCGAACACACTACCAAAAGTTTGGTGATCAAATACAGAAATTAAATGTTCTTAACAAGAAAGGAAGTAAACAAGCAGAATTTGGAAGCAGCAGATAGAGGGGCTTCACTGAGGTTGACTCTCGGGTTCTGGAGGGGCAGTTGAGAGGGGAACTGGGGCCAGCACACTGGCGATAGAAGTTTGAGCATCGCCGGGATCCTCGCCACCTTGAGCATCAACGGTGATACCGTCGTCTTCTACGTGAATAGGCTCGGAGTCTACAGGGTTGGCGGCCATGAAGTCCCTCTGGAGCATCATCACCAGTTCATCGTACTCCGGCTCTGTCAGGCTGTCGGTTGGATCCCCGGTACGGACGATTGGCTCTAGATTTTCATCCAAGTCCATACGCAGACGCTCGTCCGCACGGGCGCTCGCTGGAGCCTAGGGATGTAATCAAGCCGAGCCTAGGTTTTTTTTGCCAGTTCGGGCTCGGGCTCGGGCTCGGGCTTAATGGAGGTGGCTCGGGCTTGGCTTGCGAGCCGGCGAGCCCCCCAAAACCTGGCTCGGGCTTAGCTCGAGCAGCTCGCAAGCCAGGATATTTTTTTCCTTTTTTTTTTTTTTAAGAATCTGAATTTGTATTTGTAGAATTCTAAGTTTCTAACAGCCCAATTGCCCAAAATAAAAATATAAATGTTCATAGGATTTCTCAATTTTAGTACAAATTCCAACCATAAAACGAATATAAAAATGTCAAACAACAATATTACACTATTACAGTGGCCATAATCATAGAACATTAAAGTTTAAAAACAACTCCCATAACATTAATCAACTTCAAAGGCTACATATTCCATATAACTTGAAGGATATGTTGAATTTGGAAAGGCTCCGTAGTCCATACAACTTGAAAAACTTTCATCAAACAACCTGTGTAGCCAATAACCATGCTAAAGTTTAAAAATTAGATAAAACAACAACTTTCAATTTCTAAAGTCTCAATGTGTAAAAATACCTCATGAGAATCACTTGTCATTTATCAAACTTCAAATGTCCGGTAACTTGATTATTAATGGGCCTCGCTCCTCCTAAAAATTCATAGAGATCATTAGTATCATAACTAACATTGAATTACAAATAAGAAATTTTAATAAGAAACTACTTACTTCAATTTTAGCCTTGACACCGTAACGTTTTCTCAACCAATCTCCACCATATAGCAACATCTCCACAGTCTCTGGCTTTAATCGGGCACGATATTTATCAATCACTCGACTACAGGCGCTGAATGTAGCCTCGGATGCCACGGTTGTAACCGGAATGGATAGAATATCCTTAGCCATTATGGATAATATAGGGAATTTGTATGTGTTTTGGTGCCACCATGCCAATGCATCAAATGCACTTGGAGCCAAACTTGGATCGTACTCATGGCATCTCTCTTCAAGATAAACCTCCAACTTACTCTTCATTGGGGTAATCGTCTCGTTAGTCCAAACCACGGTATTGAATAGACTCCATCCACGAAACGAATTAGAAGATGTTCCACTACTCCCTCCACTTACTTCAATTGAGTCGTGCTTTCTTTTAGATCCCGAAAGTTCCGACTTCTTAGCATTTTCCACCTCACAATAATCCGAGAAGAGTTTGGTTAAGTTTCTTTTGATTTCTGCACACCTTTCTCGAGCCTCCTCCTCGGGATAAAATTGTGGGAAAAAAACTTCTAAGTTTTTTAGTTTGCACCTAGGGTCCATAATAGCACCAATAACCATCAAAACATTTGTTTCACCCCAACACTTGTCAAACTTTGTCTTCATTTTACCAACCATTGTAACGCACCGCTCATCCGATAAATAAGGTACGTCACCTTCCAACCTTTTTATGTGTTTAATTATGTGATTGGTGCGTTGTGTGGCCCTCTTTTGGACTCTTTTAGAGTTAGGGCCCTTTTTGTAATTTTCTTCTGTTAGGGGGTTTTTCCGGTCACTTCTCGTTCGGTAGAGATTTTGACTTCTTTGACCCCTCCTTTGCTTTCGGGGCATCGAGACAAGTCCGTAGACTCTAAGTTTGCCCAATTCTGACTTCGTTAGCCCGTTCTCCCGACCGTTTTTGCGTACGAGGACCCGAGATATATACTCGGATTTTCTCGTTTTGCGTGCCAAATCAGATCAGCCTTCCTGCATCGTCTTCCTCCAGCGACTGACACTGTTCACATACAGTGGAGGTGTAATTACACACACTTGCCCGTTCTCCCTCGTTTCTCGACGGAATTCGACGAATCAATAGTGGAAATTTATCAGCTCGACGAGCCCGTCACAACCGTACCAAGATCGTGGCCAACCGAAGACCGACGGCGGCGCATCGGCGGCCTGAAAGTGGCGGGTGGCGCCACTACTTCGCCGCCGGCGATCCGGCGACTTTCGCCAGCAAATCTCTACCCTACCCTACGTTTTCAACCCTTCCCGTTCCATTTCCGACCTCAAATCAAGCAACCGGTGACCGGAGGTGGCTGAATCGGCGGTGGCGCAGCGGCGGCACTTCGACGGCGATGTGGGCCCTTTTTCCGGCCGGTTTCGGTGGTGCTCCCTTCACAAAAGTTATTCCTGACGATGAGTTTGAGCTGTTCGTGGTGGTGGCGGCCAGAGAACCGGCCGGCGGAGGCGGACCGGTGGCGGACCGGGCCTGGACCGGCGTTCCGATTTTTCGGTGACTTTTTTTGGGTTTTGGCTAGGGGCTTTCGTAGGGCTCGTTACAAGCTTTCCAACGGTATGCTCGGATTTCATTTTCGTTTTACGGTTTACATTTAATTTCAGTTTTCGTCCTTGGAATTTGGTTCGGTTTTTCGTCAACGAAGTCCGGTGTGTTTGGTATTTTCTGAAATTGATCGAGGGCTTTTGTTGAGCGGGCCGAGACGCACGTTTCTGTCCTTCCGGGGATTTTTTCGACCACCGGAGACGGTGTTCCGGTGGCTGTTCGGCCGGCTACGGTAGCGGCATTCCGGTGACTTTCGGACAGAAGGTCCCTTTCGTTGTGGTGAGTCCAACGCCACTTTCCGTTCGTCAATCGGATGCCCGGTTGATTTGTTGTGATTTATTTTGTGTATTTCTATTTATTTGAAATTAATTGTTTTAATTGCAATGAATTGTCAATTGCTTGATTTGTCGATCAATATGAATTCCAATGTGTATGAAAGCATGTATTAAATGAACTATGATATATGTTGATGCTTTGATTTGCAATTTGAATTCCGATATGCCGTATTTGAGCTATTTGTCTAACTTGAAGGGGTGTATGTGTAATTTCGTAAACAATATGAATATTGTTTGATTTAATTAGGTAACCTTGTTAATTGAATCCGTTAGTGATATATGAATTGAGTATGCCATGTGTGAATTATATAAAATTGATATAGTTGGAATTGATATGTGACTTTGTGAGATTTAAGTGATTTGAATGTCTCTATTTTGTCTATTTTATAATTGTAAACTTGATATACTTGAGTTATAAATGTTATATGAAGTTCATGACTTGATTTGCTATGAATTATAAAAGATATGAAATGATTAGGCTTGAAACCCTCATGTGTGGAATGTACTTGAACGAATTACTTGATTATGTAACTCCATAACATCATTTTACTTCTTATACCTCTCATATCATGTGTTTAGCATTGTCGTGCGTCTATGTGGTTTCATATTGAGTCAATTCTCACAAGTACACATTGTACCTTCTCTTGTACAGTTTGTTTCCAGGGCGGAGACTTCCAAATTGAATAGGCACCCGTATTGCTCTTGTTTCTTGTCTCGTGGTATTCCAGGTGAGGGTGTTTTCGTTCTAGTTACATATCAATCCCTACAACCCTTATGTGATAAGTTTTGAGCCAAAAACCTTATATATATATATATATATATATATAGATACATATACCATTTTCAAAGTGGAGTCATCGAGTAAATTATTATCGAGTAACCCTTTTCTAATAAATGATGGATATGTTATGTTTCTCCTGAATCAAATGTTTTGGCGAGAAAAGAAAGAATGAATGTTATGCACTGAATGGGGCCCAGGGGCTTGGTGTGAGTGGGGACCCGAGGAGGCAAGGGCTGACGGTAAACCCTCACACTAGTCCCACCAATGAACGGCGTAACCGGACCTCGTTAGGAGTTAGCGAGGAATGGACGCTGAGTGCCATCTAGGGAGTCATGTTCCCCTTTTGGTCAATGAATGGGTGGTCGGGCCTTGCAAACCCACCACCAACCCGGAGGAAGAAGGTTGGAACTTGTTTTATGAATATGATTGTATTATGATTGTTATGCACCGTGCGGGAAGACCGGGAAACGGATTGCCCAAACGAATATGTTTTATGATATGATATATGATCTGCGTGTATTATGATATATTGCATGATCACCTGTTTAATGTATTAATGATATTGGTCGTACACGGTCGGAGTTTGGTTGGAGATAATGCACGCTCACTCGCTGAGCCTTAATGTTTAAGTATGATTTATGAACTTAATGAATTTAATATGAGTAGTCGTAAAGTCCGAGCATCGCTTCGTTATTTTCTTGTCCTCTTGAGAACTAACTTTAAATAAAACTTTGCTCGGGAATTATGGCTTGCATGTGTATGTTTCTATATTATATGTATCGCTCCAGCTCACTCAGTCTTCTAGAGACTGACCCCTCCTTCCCCCTTTCCAGTTTCTTTTACAGGTGTTGGTTACTAGGCGGAGTTAGAATTATCGAGTCATTGTTCTAGTCTCACTCATTTACACTCACTGCATACTATATTGTCTCTAAGTACTGTATTGATTTATTATTGTTGGCCGGTGTGCCCTTATTGAATTGATATTATTTCGGGACAGGTTCTGGAGCCAGTTGAACCCGTTGTTATGTTGTTTTCTTGTATTTATTCGGGACAGGTTAGGACAGGTGTACTGATTAGTGGAACCCGTATTTATATTCGTATTGGATTTCATTAACTTCATGGATATTACATAAATGATTTCCTTGCTTCCGCATTTTGGTTATTGTTGATTGTCCCGGGGTTAGCTTCCGCCTAGTCAGGGTTGTTCTTTTGATTGTCACCCGTTCGCTGTGAGTCCGATTCATGTGTGGACTGCCTATTTCATATGTGGATTAGACTCATAGTGCGGGGGATGTGGTGCCTATCGTCCCGGGTGCTACAACCATAGCCCTTACAAATTCATCTTCATCGTACGCCCCTTTATCCAACACACTTTTCACCACCAACACTTCATTCAAGAACAAGTTCGAAGTCGGATAATCACTCCCAGAGATAATGTGTGTGGCATTGTAAAAGGTTTTCAAAATCCTGATTACCTTTTCCGTATTCTTCCAATCCTCATCAGTTGGGCAGCTGAAGTAATTTGACTGTCGAACTTGAAATCGTGGAAACACTTCTTTGAAAGCATATGCACATTCAAGCATCTCATATGTAGAATTCCATCTCGTCTTGCAATCATAAATAAGTTGTTTATTTGACAATTTCAGCTGTTTAGCCACCTCAGCAAATATCATCACTCTCGATTCAGATTTTTTAACGAAATCGATACTTTCGCGAATGATTGAAATTACATCACTAATCTCGCTAAGACCATCTTGCGCTATGAGATTCAAGATGTGGGTTGTACACCTGGTGGACAAATAAAACTGATTATATAAAACAGATTTTATAAAATAGAATTTATAAAGCAGATTTTAGAAAACTGAATATATAAAATAGTTTTATAAAACCAAATATGGAAAATAGCTTTTTATGTATTAGCTTCTATAAAACTAAATATATGAAATAGCTTTTATACAGATTACTAAGACATTTACAAGCTTTTATAAAACTGAATTCTATTACCATTATGGATCATTACTGTAATTTTATGTTTTTTTATTACAATTATACATACTATGATCGAACATATTCATTATTTTCTGTTTTTTTTTATTACAATTGTACATACTATGGAGAGTTCTGTTCTTGTGTTTGACTAGTTAATTTGACTAGTTTTTATAAAACTAAACATGTATTAGCATTTATATAAAACTAAACATGTATTAGCATTTATAAAACAGATTATAAAAATAAACAACTGTCCGGTTATATAAAACTGAACAGATTATAAAACAGATTATAAAACTGAATATATGAAATAGCTTTTATACAGATTACAGACATTTATACACATATTATATAAATCGAGAGGTGTAAAACAGATCTATAAATACTTATAAAACACACCTGTTTCACCCTTTTTTGTTCCATTTCAAACACCATGAAACAATTCTTTTTCAATGTAGCTCGAGACATAGTCTTCCACTCTGGCATCCCACGCTTACAGAACAAATTAAATCCCTCTTCCTCAACAATCGTAAATGGATGATTATGCATCATCGTCCAAATTGCAGCAGCTTCTTTCATTTTCTCCATATCGAACTTCCCATCATGTAACAGGGGTAGCGAACAGCAACTTGCAGGCCCGAAACCCAACTTCATTTGTTTAGCATGTTCAGCACTCTTCCTTCGTTCTGCCTCCAAGTAACTTTTGATATGCCGGATCATATGAGATGTAGCACCCGATTTAGTCTTTGCAAAGCTTTTATGACAAAACTTGCACTCATATCTCACCACTTGCCCCTTACTATCCAAAATTTTGTCCATCACGACCCACACTGGTGACGTTAGCTGTCTCTTTGCAGCCTTTTCGAAATCCACCACAATTGTTGGATCCTCTTTCATCCCCATTTGAGTGTTTGTGAAACGTACCTCATCTTCATCATTCAAATTAATTTCTTCTCCAGAGAATGTTATAGGAGTTACAGGAGTTGTCGGAGTCAGAGGAGTTACAGGGGTCGACTCTGTTTGTGACTCATTTCTTGATGCAGAAATTGACATTTCTTGTAAGCCTTAAAAATAATAAAGAAAAAATGTGTCAAACTCCATTCTCAGGCTAACAACAGAGACTACAGATGCAGAATTGAAAAAAAAAAATATTCAAGAAACAAAGTTTCATTTCCAATTTCAACATACAGATTACAGATGCAGAACCACAAGAATCTAAGAATTCAAGAAAGAATACTTCAATTCCTCAATTGAATCTTTATTACACTCAATGTTAAGATAAAATTAAAATGTAGCTAAGGAAATGAAGAATGTTGGAAATACCTGCGCTGGAATTTGGAGCTGCTGGAGGTTCCATGGTGGGCGGCGTCGATGGAGCAACGGAGTCGCTGGAGCTTACTTGAGCAGCGCTGTCAGAGAAATGGCGGTGGTGGCGTGGTCGCTGCCCGCTGGAGCTGCGAAAGAGGTGGTGGCATCGTCGCCGGAGCTACGGAGGAGGTGGTGTCGTAGTCGCCGGAGCTACGGAGGAGGTGAGATCTAGGGTAGTGGCTTCAAGGTTGAGAGTTGGCGGCTAAAAGAAATGGGGAAAAATGAAATGTTAGGGTTGAAGTTGGAGTCAGACGTTATATTTTACCCTTGTGTTTGTATTAATGTATATTAGTATATGATTTTAGGCTGATAAAGTGATATAATATATTTATATATATATATATATATATATATATATATATATACATATACATATATATATATATATATATATTTTTTTTTTAATTTATAGCTCGCGAGCCACGAGCTGAGAAATAGCAGGCTCGGGCTTGGATTCGACTCTCCACGAGCCGAGCCGAGGCTCGATATTCCCGAACCCAAGCGCGAGCAAAACAGGAGCCAGCTCGTCAGGCTCGCGAGCTGTCTCGTCTCGTTTACATCCCTACTGGAGCCATTCCCAGCTTTACCATTTGGCCCACGGCTTTCCATAATAATCGACGGGCATTGTCAAAGCAATGAAATTAGCCGCGAAGGCGAACGCCTTTGAACGCACGAACTTAACCACCGCCTCAAAGGCAACCCTCGACTCCAGGCTGGTTACTTTCTCCTGTAAATCAGCAAGATTCTTCTTAACTACCTCGTTTTGTCGCGTACTCTCGGCCAATTGCTCGCCAAGCTCCCCATTAGCAACCCTCAATTGGTCACGCTCCTCCTTGAGCTTTTTGTGACGCTCGTCCAAGGCCAAATAAGCATCGTTGGAATTCTTCAGGGACTCCCTCAACCTCCCCTGCTCAAGCTCAGACGCGGTTAGCTGAGCACAGACATTATTATAGCCCGCTTGCAGTTGGCCCTGGTCAGAAATCCGCAGTAGCCTCTTATACTTGGCCTTGTGTTCAGAGTAGGCCTGCGCTCGTCCCTGTAAGTTTTTCAGCCTCGGGATCACTTCCTGAAAGGCCAAGGGTAAAAGTTACTACCAGAAGTAAAAACGAAAAGGATTGGAACTTCGCAAAGGAATTTGAAGTCTCACCATCAAAAGAGCGTGGCAGTCATCATCTGCAACTCGAGCGGCATCATACTCGTTCAACTTATCATGATCGCCGAAATTGGAGTTTGCCGGCGATCTCCGCAAACAAATTAGTGGTAGTAGCGCTCTTCCTTAAAAGGACCGGGCCGTCCGTCCTTTGGCGCTTATACCGAGCGTCCCCCCTGCAACCAATCTTCCAGAAATCCTCATCTTCGGAAGATGAGGTATCACCACCCTCGCCACGAGGGCCCACAGCCACTTCTTTCCCCTTCCCGATGATGGGGACGGAGTCAGGCAATCTCCTCCTCTTCCTTGAGCGCTCCACACGTAGTTCATCGTGTATCTAGACCGCCGCACCCGAGCGGTTACGGGAGCTGCCGGAACTCGGTGCTATGGGTCCCTCGGGAGCAGCCTGGGAAGTAACTTCATGAGCGCCAGGAAGTGTCAGGTCTTCAATATGACCCTCGCCGAGGCCATCACTTCCGCCACCCCGGCGAGTGCCTCAGTCTCCATCACCCCTCCCCGCTCCTCGACGAGCACCCCTTCCCCTCGGAGCATTCGAGAGTTGGGGATGCTGTTGTTGTTGTTGTTGTTGTTGATTAGCGCCCGCCTGCTGAGGGCGCATCATTTGTGCAATACTCTCGGCGTCAATTCTGGCCATGAGTACTTGTACGTTTGCAAAATAAGAGATTTGAGCGTCAGAAGGATACTATCTGAATAACGGCTACAAAGGCATTACAATCTAAACACGTTAGCGGTGCTATCCTAAGTGTTAGGGGAAGTCAGTTCCTAGAATCTAACCGTCGAGGGCCATGATTTGAGCAGGAGGGTTGGTTATCATGCCGGGAGGATTTGAAAGCCCATAACGGAGTAATATCCCTTCATTCTTCATCAATTCCTCGGCCTTTATCCATTTCCTCTCATTTCTCATCACGGGGGCCAAGCTTTTCGCCCAATGCTAGAAGAGCTTATTCTGGGATCTGTTTCTAACCAACGGTCCCTCTCCATGAATTTTCCACCCTCGATCCACTCTAAAAATCCCCCCAGGCGCTCCCACAAAGAAATACTTTTCCTTCCAGTGCTCGCCATATGAAGAGGAGGGTGAATCGATCATTTTAAGACCAGACTTGGCTTGGGCATAGTAAAACCCATCTGTAGGGGACGAACGGGGCGAGCGGGCCACTTGAATCAGGCTGTTGAAATTATCTATGGAGGGCTCGTGGCCTGTAGCCTTCATCAGCATCACAAAGGTATTTATCAAGGCTATGCCGTTTGGAAGGATTTGAGAGGGGCTGGGTGTGAGATAATTACAGATATTGGCAACGACGGTCGGAATGGGCAACCTTAGGCCCCCAGCCAAGACCGAATCTAGGTAAACAGTCATCATTCCCGGAGACGGACGGTTGGCTCTCTCTCCCTCCACAGGAAGGCGAATGGGGAACACCGCCTCATCCCAGTAAACCTTGGCCTTCATATCCGTCAGGTCTTTGAGCGTCAAGATGCTCACAATTTCGTCTGGGGATCTATCTATTTAGTGGGGGGTTGTTTTGCCTCACCCGGGTCATTGGCTCCTTCCCCTTCCTTTGTCGTTTACGGGGAGGCTCGCCATCAGCCCGATGCTCGGAGGGCCCGGCATCGCCTTCTGGGGCCGCGATCGCCACAGTCACCCTGTGATCCTGGGGCCTCACTGCGCTGTTCAATACTGGGAGTGCTCTCTCCCCCTGCCTCTGCATCTCCATCACAAAACCCATCTCTTCGAAGAGATGATCTACCCCTTCCGGACGACGCTCGTTCATCTCTTGAACGGTTGCATCAAGCTCCTCATCCCCAACATCTTCTGGGTTTCTCGCTATTGGAACCGCCATGGGCACAGTATCATGAGGGGAAGAACTCCCAACAGACATCTCGTCTATCTCCCTCACATAACCTTCTTCAACGTTGTCCACCATTGATGTTCTTCTGTTCTTGAAGATGAGACTTTCAAACAAAGGATCAGTGGGGAAAAGGAATTCTGGTGTGGATTCAACAACGGAAAAGGTTCCCCACTCAAAAGTATCACTCAAACACAACCTAAATCTAAGGTTAGTACAGGTAAAATCAGAAATTATGGGGATTTACCTAAGGATTGAAGAAGAAACTTGCTGGAAGTCACAAGAAATTGCAGAGAGTTGCTGGGGTTTTGCTGCTATCTTGCTTGAGAAGTTTGAATGCGCAAAGAAGATATACAGTCTTCTAAACCTCTATTTATAGGGGAAGGATTTACATTGATTAGGGTTTGGGGATTTGAAAAGTAATCATTTCCCGCCTTGGAAGACTCCACTGTTGGTAACCGCCCCACGCTTCCCGGAGTACACGCGCCCACGTTGCCCCACCGCATTAAATGCGGATGGGACTTCATTTATGGTCATGTTAGAAAGTGTCCGTTACTGAAGACGGACAGTCACTCCATTTTAGAAATTTGACCTTCGGGTACTCCAAAATTCAAGGCTCGCTTCTATGAAATTCTACAGTACGCTCAAGCGCTACTACAGAATTTGGGGGGCAAAATGATGGGACCCAAAATCACACTCGGATCAAGGCCGTCCACGTATTTAATAGATTTCTGCTTACCCTCCACGTTCACGGTTAAATGAACTATTAAATCCTTTTTTTTTTTTTCATCATTTTCACAATGTTTTATTTATCTATCGACTCTTTTTCTATTCTTCTCACCTCACACCAATTTTTTTCATTAATTATTCCTTATTTTTTTAATATTTTAATTTCTTGTTTTTTTTTTTTTTTGGGCTTGGTATTATTTATATTTTTAATTTCTTTTTTAATTTTATTATATACTAATTCGATATTATCTCATTTTATTTATTTGTCATTGATGGGATCCAAAATCACACTCAGATCAACGCCGTCGACGTGTCGCCATCTATAGACCTAGAGCTTGGACGCTCTCATTACGGGGCTCGCGGAACAACCCAGCCCATTCACTTGTTGACTAATCCAGGCCCATGCGCCTCGGTCCACTATTTGAGCGGGGGGTTCAGGCTGTCAAACCCCAACGCTCGTGCTACGGTCCCTCAAAGCCACCCTTCCTAGGGAAACACTCCACGAGGGCTCCTCCCTCTCTTACGCTCGAGTATTTGACGCTCGTGGGTCATTTGCCAGAGGAAACCCTCTCGTGTATCCCTTCGAGCGTCACCCTCGCTCGGATAAGATCTGCCCCAAGAGAGGCATCCGTACGCCTGCACGATAGATCTTGAGCCTACCAGCGCACGACTCTCGCCAACAACATCTGACACAGTAGCAGTGCGCACCTCGTACCTGACACGCCGCCCACTTTCAAAGCCATCACTTTCATACTATCACGGTTCGCCACGTGTTAGGGCAACACAGGTTTGGGACCACTTGGTCAAATTACCCAAAGCACCCTCACCCCTAACATATAAATAGGGGAAGACACATGCTTTCTTTCCCAAGTCATCTTCTTCACAATACACGGCACTCTAAAACTAGGCATAATTTCCTCCATTTTCTTCTTCCCAAGCTTTGCGTTACGCTCACCTCAGCTGCATCTTTATCACCCTTGCACTCTTGGTGTTTTCCTAGCTGGAAGAACTCACGCTCAAAAGGAAACCCAGTTCCTGAGGCTCAAATGCCTGTGATGGTCTTCCCTTTCCTAAACAAATCTTAAAGTGTTTGGTGTTAAAGTAACCTTCTAAGTTTCTGCACCATTAATCATAAAATTATAATTATATTAAAAATAATTATAAATTAATAATATAAAAAAAATAATTTATTATATATTTAAGTAATAATAACTTTTTTCCTTGACAAAAAATAATAATAATAACTTTTTTTTTTAATTTCTTCACGCATCAAAGTGTGCATATTACTAATATCTATCAATTTAAAATTTTGGGGAGTTATGATGATTTTTTCTTTTCCCAACGCGCGATGTTCTCCATTAAATTAGAAATGGCGGTTTGACAGAACACCGTCGTTGAAAAATATTAATTGAAAATGGGTATAATGTCGAGAAAAATTATAAAATAAAGATCAAAATTAAAAGGTTACTTTTCCCGGACTAAAAATGAGATTTTTTCCGTCTTTTTCTGTCTGCATATTGAATATAAACGCATTAGGAAAGTCGGCAAAACTTTAAAAAGTCAAGTATAACAGAAAACTTCGTAGAAAAAGGCCAAAAAAAAAAACGTAATAGTCAAATATAATAGAAAAAGATTATTCAATAGTCAAAGTAACCAATAAATTCAGTAGAGTCAAGTGACCCCACGCCTTTACTTAAGTCGCTTTTGCAAGTATGCGAGGTTGATGTGAAAATTCCATGGGAAATTTTTGAAAGATACTAAGTTGTACGGCGTGTTCACGGTTCGGTTTTTCGATCGATTCGGTTAATCGAACTTTCGGTTTTCAAAAAACCTAAACTGAAATCAAACCGAATCGTGTTCGGTTCGGTTCGATTTTAACCGAATATTTTCGGATCGAAAAACCGAAACTCAGATATTATTTAAAAAAAAAAAACTGAATATAATTTAAAAAAAAAATGGAGTTGAGATTTTGTGAAAAATGTAAAAATTGCAAGCAACCTAAATGATAAATAATTAAAATATATGGTATATATATATACATATATATATATAATTATAATTATTATATATACAATTATTTATATATATATAAATAATTATATATAAATATATGTATATATATAATAATTATAATTATATATATATAATAAATACAATAATTATATATAAATATATGTATATATATATATAATTATAATTATTATATATATAATTATTTATATATATATAAATAATTATATATATATATATGTGTGTGTATTTCTGTCAAATAATCAAAATATGTGATATATATATTAAAAAAAAATGGCAATCGGTTTTCGGTTCGGTTCGGTTTAACCGGTCAACCGAACCGAAAAAACAGAAAAACCAAAAATCAAAAAATGGGCAACCGAACCGAAACAAGGTCGGTTCGGTTCGGTTTTCGGTTATTTTGAGACTCAATCAACCACTTATAAGAAAAAATTCCATGATCCTTCACAATGACGCTTGGGTTCCTGTACTCAAAAAATATGTGAGATCTGAAGAAAATAGTGGTTAAGTAGTTGAGAATATCTGCAAACCAGAGTGTAACATTAAGGTTTGACCGAACCTTAAGGTCGCACACCTCGAAAAACTGCTCATTCCAGAAATCATCGTGTATCAGCTTTGAATCTGCATATTTTACTCCTCCTTTGAAGGCGTACTCCAGATTATTCAAAAAGTTCTTGAATTTCAAAATAGGTGCCTGAAACACGAAAGAATTTAGTTCAGTTATAGCGTTAGGCACATCAAGCATCAGAGCATCCCTATTCATAGATTTAGAAGCATCTAATGGTAAAACCATCCCACAAGGATCAATAGACAACCCAATATGGTTCGCCTTACTCTCTAAGTTTTCAACAAGACTTAGTTCCTCTACATTGTTCAGCTCATTAGGCAGGTTTTCTATCACATCAATGCTAAAAACACTAGAAAATTTATTAGGACCTTTAATTGACTCATAAACACTAAACTTCTCAACATCACCATCAAATTCTAGAGTCAACAAGCCTTTTTTAACATCTATTTTAGCATTGGCAGTACTCAAAAATGGACGACCCAAAAGGATATCAGAGGATTTCTCAGAATAATTATCCTACATGTCCAACACGAAGAAGTCAGCTGGAAAAGCTAACTCGTTGACTTGAACAAGGACATCTTCTAGAACACCTTCTGGATAAATAATAGAGCGATTCGCCAACTGAATGATGACACCTGTACCTTTCAAAGGGCCAAGATTAAGTGCATTATATACAGAAAGTGGCATAACATTAATACTTGCACCTAAATCACACATCGCCTTTTTAATGCCTAAATTCTCAATCTTGCACGGAATGGAAAACATACCTTGATCATGGCATTTGGGGGGAAGTTTCTTTTGTAAAATGGCGGACACGTTTTCCCCCACACTTACCTTTTCATTACTTAACAGTTTTCTCTTATTCGTGCAGAGCTCCTTGAGGACTTTTGCATACCTGGGAATTTGTTGGATTGCATCCAACAAGGGAATATTTACCTCAACTTTGCAAAACGTGTCGAGAATACTCTTCTCTTCTTTCTGTTTCTTCGTTTCTGCGAAACGTTGAGGGAACGGAGGCGGGACCACCAGGGGCTTAGGTTTCACGACAAGTTCCGTCTCTTTGTCGCGGTTTGAGTTTTGAGTATGGTCATATTCATAAGTCGCACCACCTGTCCGATCGTCTTTGGAACCAGATTTCCGTCCCTGATCTTTTTCCACTGGTGGAGGCAGTTTCTTGCCTCTACGAAGCGTGATGGCGCTGACATTCTTCCTGGGGTCTTCCGTTTGTGAGGGTAGTTTACCTTGGTTCTCAATCCTGCTCAAAACCGTTGCAATCTGTCCCAATTGAGTTTCCAAATTCTTGACTTGATTTTCCAAGTTATTGAATCGGATGTCTTGGGGGTTGAGGGTTTGATTGGGTTGTTGGTTTTGTTGGGATTGTGGAGGTCTAGGTACGAAATTTTGAAAATTGGGTGGCTTCGATTTCTGGGCATAGCTAAGGCTAGGGTGGTTTTTCCATCCGGGGTTATACGTGTTAGAGTAAGGGTTGTTATTCTGTGGATGGAAACCTGCAGCATTCGCGTCTTCGAATGTGCCCTCTTGTAGGGACGGGCATGCATCGGTCGGGTGAGAAGGGCTAGCACATAATTGGCAAACTGTTGCCGCTTGTGGTGTTCCTGCATTCATGTTAGATACCAAAACAGATAACATATTCTTGATTTCATCAAACTGGTAAGAGCTTACCTCCTTTACCTGTCTCGTCATGTCGGACTTAGTGTAGTATTTTTGGGAGGCCCTAGAAATTCTGTTAATTAGTTCCGTTAGTTCTGCAGGTGTTTTGATCATAATGGAACCACCACTCGAAGCATCCAACTGTATTTTATCGGCAGGCATCAAGCCTCTGTAAAAGTTATGAACAATTGAATTTTTCGGCAGGTTGTGATGCGGGCACATTGCAAGCAAATTTTGGTATCTTTCCCAATACTCATGCAAGGCTTCATGTTCCTTTTGCTTAATGGTAATTATCTCCTGAAGGAGATCCAGGTATCGCTCAGCTGGGAAAAATCTATCCAAGAATTTATCGTGCATCTGCTGCCAAGTAGTAATGGTTGCTGAAGGTAGAGAGTACAACCATTTTTCTGCTGCATCTTGTAGGGAGAACGGGAAGGCACGGAGCTTGATTTGGTCCTCGGTAACTCCATGAGGCTTTGTTGAGCAGCAGATCGTGTGAAACTTGCTCAGATGTTGGTTAGGGTTTTCGTTTTCTAGACCGCGAAAGATGGGGAGTAGGTGAATTGTTCCCGTCTTTAGCTCAAAGCCAGCACCTACCTCTGGAAAAGTGATACAGAGGGGCTGCTGTGCGTTATCGGGGCGTACCAGATCCTCCATGGTACGACGTTCTGCTACTGACATCGTTAAGGTACGGTCAAACTCTACGGTCAAACCCTTCTGTTCGTCTTCTGGATGTTCCGACTCAATGCTGGACTCTTCAGATTGGTTCATATTGGATTTTTCCGCTAGCTTCGTGCGTGTTTTTGTCTGTTTTCTTAACGATTTTGTGGTTTTTTCGATCTCGGGATCGAAAATCGGCTCGTCAACTCCACGAATGCTCCTGCTCATAAAAAGAATTAAATTCGATTAGCACCAATCCCCGGCAACGGCGCCAAAATTTGACAGGTGTCGAATCCGTCAAAGATAATTATAAATCCGGTTTACGACTAAAATAGAGTATAGTGCAAACGGGTCGAATCCACAGAGATTGGTTGAAAATAATTCTAATTATTCACAGGAAAATTCACTAGAGTTAACAAGTAAAATCAGGGGGGTTTTGGATTTAAGTAAACTAATTAAATTAAACTAATAAAGCAATCAAAATTAATAAACTAGAAGAAAACAATAAATCACGTTGGAAGTTGGTTTTGATAAATCAATGGGAAATCAATACCTAACTAGGAATCTCAATTTAGTTTAAAACATCAATCATAGACGCAAAAATAAATTCAAATATTCAAGTAGATTAGCTATAGCAGATAGAGACACTCGACTCCGCCTCGTTTTCTCTTAAATTGTAGAATAATCTAGAGACACTCGACAATTATTCCCTAATCAATTCACAACCCTTAGAGACACTCGATAGGATTTAATGAATCGACAGCATTAAGAATCAAGAAAACACTAATTCGAATTAACCAAGTCACGACACGTGCAAGATTTAAATCCGATTATTAACTCCCTTAACAAGTTGAGAACTGCAACCAATCCTTCTCGTTAATGTACCACTAATTATCTATCAAGCACTACATAAACTTCATGCAATCAAGATTGGCGATATGCAATAAACCTACTTAGATTTGGTCTCCAAATTCAATCACACGTATGGGCCAATCTTCATGCAATTAATTCCCAAGCTTGGCCTCCCATGCATGCACATGTTCAGCCCATATCTTCATCTTGTATCTTCAATTTGTGAAATAAAATGGGCCCCTCTTCAATTAATTCAAGGACCATTCATGCAAGCCCACTAACCAATGAAGATTAAATTCCCACATTCTCAGGCTACGTGCATGCTTGCCCAGGTCCAAAGATTTCACATGCTTTCAAATTCTTCACGCATGCATGCATAGTCCATGAAATTCCCATGCTACAAATTGAATAATTTTCACCAATCTTATGCCGCATCGTCGCCATAATAATTCAAAGTTTTTCCAAATTAATCTCCTTAATTCGGCCCAAACACTCCAATAATTCTTAAAATAGCCTTGCTGAATTAAAAACACGAAAATACATCATGACACCAGTTTATATCAAGTAAAAGCACTTAAAACGTGGCCATAAAAACACAAATATTAGAGAATGATGCATGCTAACAAAACAGAAAAACCAAAAATCAAAAAATGGGCAACCAAACCGAAACAAGGTCGGTTCGGTTCGGTTCGGTTTTCGATTATTTTGAATAGCCCTACTAAACTGAGTACAAAGGCAAAAAGTGAATTTTAAAAAGGGATTATAATTAATAACTCTCCCCAATCAAAAATAATTTAGTTTACTTTTTTATGTAAATTTTTTTTTTATTAACTCGTCAATTCAATTTATAATTTGATTTCACTTCCAACTCACCTAAATTGACTGCAATACCCTTATTTATTTATTTTTTTTTTCATACTTTAATTTTAAACCAGACTACTTTAACTATTACGAATAATACTCTATTTTTTAATTTAAATACTTTAATCTTTATAACTACTACAATTATAAATTTAGTTACTTTAACTTTTATGAACTATACTCTAATTTAAACCGTAAGTACTTTAACTTTTATGAATAATACTCTTTTTTTTTCCCTTCTCGTACTTCAATTTTAAATCTAAGTACTTTAACTTTTACAAATAGTACTCAATAATACTCTACTTTTAAATCAGGATATTCTATTTTATAATTTGGATACTTTATAGTTTCTAATTAATATTTCAAAATATAAATCAACAATTAATTTTTGCCCCACCATCCACCTACAAATATATATATATATATATTAATTTTTACATATAAAGTATGAAAATTATATTTTGAAGTATTAACATACAAAATAAAAGTATAATATCGTGTATATGAGGTATTATGTTAACAAAATTGTTTGTGGGAGGGTTATATCATTTCATGTTTCTTCAAGGGTATTTTAGTAATTTTGTTAAAAATAGGGAGTGAAATCGAATTATAAATTTGAATTGGAGAGTTAATATTTGTAACGCCCCAATCTTTCAATTATGCATTATGTGATTTAATGTGAAAGAATTGCCAATTTTGACTTAATTGTTTAATTACTTAATTGTCCTTAATTGATCATTTTTTCCATGAGATTTAGGACTTAATTGCATGGCTTATGAATTGGAGGGATTAAATTGCAAATTGTGCTTAGACTTATAATATCTAGCATATATCATTTTATTGCATCCAAACACACCCACACTTGATCACTTCTCCCTCTCCCTCATCCCGATTCAAAACCCTACCAAGAAGAAGGGATTTCAACCATTCAAGCTAATTTGTAAAGGAATTGTGGATTAGAAGCATCATCATCATCATATCTCCATCTCTTTTCTTCTATTTCTTTCATGTAAGGTAACCTTGTAGATTTATATGAATTCTTGAATTGAATGTGATAGCTAGGGCTTTGGTATGAATTGGTTGAATTGAGTAATTGTTGTTGGAAGCATGTTTGTGAACTTTGAGCTTAAGTTTGATGCATATATTGTGAAGTTTAGGAGCTTAGATCATAGGTTGGCATATGGGTTTGTAATGAATAATTCTTGATGATCTAGCTTGGAAATATGTGTCTTTATGAATTGTTATTGATTTATTTGCATGCTAGTAGGTGTATATCATGGTATTTGAGCATGTTGATGTGAGTTTGATCCATTTTTTGGAGTGTTTGAGGTTGGTACGTTGTATGCTCTGTTTTTTTCTCTTCTGCGTACGTGACACGGGCGTGTCACCTTTTCCTCCTTCAGCATGACACGGGGGTGCACGTTTGTCTGGTTTTTCTGTACCGTGAGTGTCACGGTTTACTTTGTATTGGTGACACGGGCGTGTCACCTTCTGTTTTCATGCATTTTGTCCGCTGTACCCAGACACGGGGGTGTCACGGCTCAGTGTATATTTGTGACACGGGCGTGTCACACTCTGTTCTCATGCATATTTTGGTTGCATGCTACTGTACGTGCTATGCTCCTATGTGAATCTTTGAATTAATTTGATTGAAAATGTGGAATTGTGAGTTCGAATGACTTGATTATATGATTGCACGTCATGTTACGCCGTTCGTCCTAATTGGTTCATTGAGTCGTGTCTTATGTACACTTGTCTTTGTTGCACAGACCAGCACACCAGTGACGTGGAGTGGGCTTCCTAGGCCATGTCTTTCTCTTTATTTTGTCGGTACAGGTGAGGTTTAATTTCTAGATATATAGGACCATTACAACCCTATGTGATGTTTTAAGCCAAAAGGTATCTATATATCTATAGTTTTCCAAACTCTATTGATTTGCAACTGATTTACTGAATTGTATTGTATTGATTGATCGTGTTTTGGGCGAGTATATTGTATCGTGCACTGTGGGCCCGAGAGTTAGTGTTTGAGCCAACCGGGAAAGCATGGGCTGACGGCTAACTCTTACACTCCTCTCAACCGTGGGGATGAACCCTGAATCCACTAGGAGGTTTGGTGGAGGAAGGAGTCCCGTGCGTGGGAGTCATGTTCCCGACGTACACCGTGTTAACCGTGGATGGATCGGGCCTTGCAAACCCACCATCATTGGAGGAAGAAGGAGTCATTGAAACTGCTACGTGTGCACTGTAATTGATTGTGTGATCACTTAATTAATTAATTAAAAGTATCGTGATTGTACACTGTCGGAGTAAGGTTGGAGAATTGCCCTCACTCGCCGGGCCACTGATTGATTGATTGAAATTGTTTAAATTGTTAAATCTGATAGTTGTAATCTCGGGCGAGCTCTATGTTGTTATTGAACTTAGATTGATTTCGGTTATAAAACCTTACCTGAGGTTATGATTTGCATGTTATCTGCGCTTATATCTATTATGGCCCTCGCTCAGTCTGTGGTAGACTGACACCTCACCTTTCAGTTTTGCAGGTTGTGTGCTAGGCGGGATTGGCATCGAGTCAAGTCTTTCTTTTCGGGTCTAGCACGTGTCCAGCCTAAGTTGTTGCATATGTATTGTTAATTTTGGATTATATGAAATGTTATTTATTTGAGAGATGATAATGTATTGATATGTAATGTTAGGTTTTAGATTACTTGGTAAATGCTCGTGAATGGCAGGCTTATGTTTATTCCTTTTTGCATTGTGGTAATTGGTTTGGGGTTAGTCCCGCCTAGCTAGTCAAGTCTTTATTTTTCTTGTCACCCGTTCGCTATGGCTCAGTTCATGTATGGATTGTCCGTTTCATATGTGGACTGAGCTATAGTGCGGGGGATGTGGCACCTTTGCGTTTCGGGTGTTACAATTAGGGATGCAAACGAGCTGAGCCGAGCCTTTTTTTTTTCTGGCTCGAGCCAAATGGATTTTATATTATTTTTAATTAAAAATTAGTTTTTTTAAATAATTTAATATATTTTTATATATAATAATATATATTTATCTATGATGCACGGACACTTCTAAAAATATCATTTTGTCGTGTCGTGTCATGCCGTGTCGTGTCGGACACTCGTGTCCGACACCGTGTCCGACACTCCTTACGTGAGAAATTCAAGAAAAAAATCCGTGTCGCCGTATCCGTGTCGTGTCGTGTCGTGTCCGTGTCGCCGTGTCCGTGTCCGTGCATCATAGATATTTATTAAATATATATACATATATATTATAAAAATATTACTTTTTTATTAATTTTATATAAAAATAAATAAATATATATATAATATTATATAATAATAAAATATTTATATATATAAAAATTAAAATATTATTTTTTTAATTAAATATATTGGCTCACGAGCCTAACTGAAAGGGGCTTGGGTTCGGGCTTGGCTCGAGCTTGCTCGCCAGGCTCGCGAGCCAACTCGGCTCGTTTGCATCCCTAGTTACAATATTGCTATTTTTTTCATGGGAAAGTAATGTTAAATTTGTCTTGTGCCTTTGGGAGTTCTACCACATTCCTCCTCCTAAAAATTGAATAATAAAGTAGAATCTATAAAGTATTCATTTATTTGGAAAGATCGCAAAACAATGGGGTAAATTTTGAAAAATTAGAAAAATGGTTGTAGACCATTTTTGCCAAAATTGTTTACTCCAGATGGCTGGTTAATGATTATTGCACATTTTATTTGGAAAAGATTTCAATACCTAGTTTTGTCGAAAATAAGTATTCCCACAATCTTTCTCTTTTTTTTTTTTTAAAACAAAAAAATCCCTATTACATATTTTCAAAACTTATAAATTATAATTGATGTGCAAGTGAACACAATTATAGTTGTAGCACAAAGGAGGCGTATTCCACAAGAAGAATAAATTAATCAATCAAGTTGTACTTTTATTAATCTATAGATCGAAACAAACGAGAAGAAATTTAACTAACGAATAGAATAAAATAAGTAAAACCAAACTTACATAACAATTAGGCAATTAGGAACAACTAAGCAAGAAAGCAATAAAACTAGAAGGGGAACAACAAGACAAAGAGGACAAGGGGTAGTGATGTTCATATGAGTTCATGTTCGAGTCGTGCTTCAATGCATAGACGGAGCCAAGGGGGGCATGTGAGGGCTTTAAAAAATTTTAACTTTTATATCTATATTTTTGATATATTTATATTTTTTTCTTTAATTTTTTTATATTTTAACTTTTCGCCCCTTAATTAAATATTTTGCCTTTTCATTTTTTATATTTTAGATTTTCACGCCCCTCCAACCCCAACATTAAATCCTGGCCCCGTCCCAGCTTCAATGAGATTAATGGTCTTATAATATAATCACAAATGTATATGCTAGTTCCTTTCGCAAAGGTTGAAAGGAACGAAAGCTATTCTACAAAATAATCTCCAAAAGCAGCTCTTAGTTCCAATTAGTTATAGTACTTTATATGTAAAATTGAGACTTCACTTAGTAAAATGATGTTTTTCCACTCTTCCAACTACCGATGGGAACTAAGGCTTAAATGGCCCAATAGCCGTTGGGCTTAAATCGACATTGCGCTTTTGCACACCCATCAACGATCGTGATGAATTTCTTCACCAGAATCAACGGCCGTTGAGCTATTTCCCGAAAGGCACCAAACAACCTCAACTATCATTGGTGAAATCCTTCACCAAATCCAACGGCCGTTGAGTGATTACCGAAAGACCACTGCTGCTTGCAAAGGTCGTTGGTGAAAATGAACTGTAAAACCAACGATCGTTGAGCTTTCTATTATGCTCAAACTTAGACGGTTTCGTGCCGTTTCAACTTTCATCCCATTTCCAACTCCTGAGGTATTAGTACCTGAAATGGAACAAAAAGAAGCAATTAAGTACTCAAAATGGACAAAAAGCTAAACGGAAGCGAAACTAATTAAAACCTAACAATTTTCAGTTTTAGCGTCATAAAGGTAATAAGAATTAACTTTTGTACAAAGATGTAAATTAGACCAACCTAATTGGAGATGGGCTATTTTAAAACACCCAAAAGGAGTGCATGTTCTTAAATAATCCAACAAGATAGGCGGGCCTTGTCCTTACCACTCCCCTCCCAATAAGAAGTAAACAATTTTATACGAGCGAACATGGCCAGCACAGCGTATTAGATTGGAGTAAACGAGTACAAAATGTTTAGCTCATCGAATAATTCAAACCATAAGAGATGAGTTGGTCCCATTAAGGGAGTGAGACACGAAGATAAATATGTGGGATTTAAATCCTCATCTCGTAAATGTAGTAACTGAGTTGGGGGAGTAGTCGTCAAGTTTGACATTTACAGTACCCAAACTCGGAAAAAAGAATCAAATCAAAGAAAAACTGGTCTTCCAAGGCTATATAATTTGCTAGCTGATTGGTCAGCTGAATGTGTATGTCATGCCTTTCGTAGTCATAGTCATTCAACCATTATATATTCTTGGTTATTCAATTATTTCTAGGAACGTTAAAATTTTCCAATCATTTTTATATTTTCAGTTTCATTTTAGAACGATAAATTAAAAAAAGGTTTAAGCTCTCATCTCTTGAAATCTCCAAATTGCGAGATCTTATCCCATCCTGGTAACATTTAATATGATTTCATTTTTTGTGCTTTGTTTATAATATGGTCGTTCTCAGTATAAATTTTAAATAGATTCTTAATATATTATTTTGCAATAAAAGTGTTCGTTTTAATTTAAATTTGTCTAATATATTATGCATGCACGTGTATATGTATACGTTATACATATATGAGCAAAGGTTATGTTGAATTTTATGTTTCCGGGGCGATAAATATTTTTGCGAATTTCAATCTCCAGAAATCAATGAATATTAACCTTTTCCTATTGGCAACAACCGAACAGATCGAGTAGCAGAGTTCAAAGGGGTGAAAATGGTGACTCCAAACGTGGTGAAAGAAGAACCTGAGGCGAAATTCGATCGGGAAAGTCAACTGAAGGCCTTCGACGAAACCAAGGAAGGCGTCAAAGGTCTCGTCGACGCCAGCGTTCAAAAACTGCCGCCAATCTTCCATTGTCCGTCTGAAATGATACACGACAATACCACGAAACCCGACCCCGATCAGAAGTTCAAATTTCCACTAATCGACCTCGATGGATTTGGAACGGACCCTGTCAAGCAGAAGGAAATTGTTCGTCAGGCCGAAGATGCAACTGAGAAATGGGGGTTTTTCCAGGTGGTTAACCACGGTGTGCCCCTGACACTATTGGAGGAAATCTTGAAGGGAGCTCGAGATTTCCATGAGGAAGATAAGGAGATTAAGAAGAAGTATTACACGAGGGATTTCAGCAAGAAAGTGGTTTATATGAGCAACTTTGATCTCTATACATCGCCGGTTGCTAATTGGAGGGACACTTTGTTTGTTAATTTCGCTCCCAATCCACCAAAGCCTGAGGATTTGCCTGATGCACTCAGGTAACTAATAAATCCTCAAGGTGTTTTTTTGTAATTTCTCTATCTATGATTGATGGGGCCCCACCCAAATAATACGTGACTAGCACCGATCATGATCATGCGTAGCTCGTGAGTTTGCTGAGGACCCGAATTCATACATCAGTCCCAGGAAGTACAAACTGTAGGGGAGAGAGAGTTAGGACTTGCACTACACAGTAAAAGTAACTTGAGAGATCTTCTAAGGATAAAAGATAAAGATCAAACTAAGTTACGTATAAGCAAAACTAACAAACAAACGAAATTAAACCCCTACGAGGACTCTGTACTATATAGACGAAGCTCAGGTTAAACAAAAGGCTACAGGAAAAAGAGAGATGATAGCTTCGGAGAATAAGCATCAATGATATTTTTATATATATTTTTCTTAATTTTGTAATTGTATTAACACCTCAGGTTATTCATAACTAGCCCTGATGACCTTAGATGATATATATTCTACTATCATAATCACACTGTGCCTAATGTTTCTAAAATCTGTAATCAATTGGCTAAATATGAGCAATGCAGGGAAACTTTGCTAGAATATTGGAAGCATGTGTCGGAGTTGGGAAGACGTATACTGCAACTGCTGTCCGAGGCTCTGGGGCTGGCTTCAGAGCGTCTGATAGAAATGGACTGCGCGGATGGGTTGGTAATGCTATTGCATTATTATCCGGCATGTCCCGAGCCGGAAAAGACCATCGGTGTAACTAAACATACCGACAATGATTTCATGACAATACTTGTACAGGACAGTTTAGGAGGTCTTCAAGTGCTGCACAACAACATGTGGATTGATGTTCCTCCGAGGCCCGGCGCCCTTGTTATCAATATTGGAGATCTTATGCAGGCAGTTCTTCAATCTTCATGCATTCATTATAACTTCAAACCTAACGAATTTAACAAGTAGTGCTGACACTGACATGTTTGTTCCTGAAATTTGATCAATTTTTTCCAGCTTGTATCAAATGATAAGTTCAAAAGCGTGGAACACAGAGTGGTGGCGAGCAAAGCCGGGCCAAGGATATCAGCGGCGAGCTTCTTCTCCAACAGCGCGAGCTCGAGGGTGTACGAGCCACTCAAGGAACTGTTATCAGAAGACAATCCTCCAAAGTATAGAGCGACAACATCGAAGTACTATTTCGACTTTTTTCGTTCAAAGGGCTTTGGCCGCAAACCTTCTCTGCAGCATTTCGCACTCTGAATATATAATGAAGAATCAGAGGAATGGACATTTTCCAAGAATCTTCCCATCTTTGGAACTTATTTTGCATTTGCATGAATAAAATGTTTTGTATTTATATATTAAAATTTTTTTTTTCTATTTAGACATTTTTATTTAGATATATACAATTGAGTACAATAAGTTGTTGGGATCGATATTACTTAATTAAGGTTGTCCTAAACTCCTAATTCATGAGTTTGAATCCTAGATCATTTGCCGGGAGTATGCATATAAATTTTTTATTTTTCTTTTTAAACTTATATGGTGGTTGAAATTATCAATATTTGGCGAAGACGATATAGAAATAATTTTATTTTGTTAGATCAAAAGTGGGGTGGTGAATTGATCTTTATGTACTTTTTCCCACAATGTATGTATAGATCAAAGACCAAAGAGCAGAGATAGGAAGCTCTATCAAATGTATCAGAGTTGCAATGTATTGGTTTAGTTTGGTATCAATGATTCCGATTGAATCAATGCTTTTCAGCTTCAAGACAATAGTCTCGAGAAACAATTTGAGCACAAGTTGTGAATAGATTGGATTCTTAACTCTTGTTTTGCAGTGATCCAACTTTGGACCAATCAGTATAATACCTCAATAATCACAACCCAAGTTCAAGAGTAGGTACAGCAATCAAGCACAAGGTTTGTAAAGTTCAATGATGTAGCAACAACATCGACAGGCGCCACATCCCCCCGCACCATGAGTCCAATCCACGCATGAAATGAAAATCTATACATGAACGAAACACGTGGCGAACGGGTGACAAGTAAAAGAACTCAACCTAGCTAAGCGGGGCTAACCCTTAAGCCAAATTATAATAATGCAATAAATAAAGCGGAAGCATAGATACTTTACATAGCATGATAATCGAGGGATACAATCAAAGACCAACACGACCACCAAATATTTACAAGTAATCTCCAAAATAGATTAATACATATTCCAAGTATCCAAGTATGAGATGCTAGGAAAAGAAAGGCATGCTAGGACCAAAATAAAGACTCCACGTAGACCTTATTCCCCGCCTAGCACAACCTGCAAAAGACTAAGAAAACAATGTGGGGTGTCAATCCAAGGACTAAGTGAGGGGCATAATAAATATATCACATGCACATGCAATCCATAACTCCAAGTAAGGTTTTGGAATAACCCAAAGGGGGAAGTTTAAACGAAGCATTGCTCGGAATTACGGATATCAGATTATTACTTGACAAATCATAACATTTCGTGGCCCGGCGAGTGGACAATTCTCCATCCTTACTCCCATAGTGTGTGCATAAAACTAATTAAGCGTTCATGCAAACATAATCATAACAAATATATCACAATCATAATCATAATAATATTCATGAGAAATAATCATAGTTTTCCATCCTTCCTCCTCCGGGGTGGTGGAAGGGTTTGCAAGGCCCAAGCCACCTCATGATACAATATCGAGACGGGGGATCATAACTCCTACCCGCTCCTTCGATAGGTTAACCACCGACTCAAGAATATCTCACTTTCCACACTACACGGTCGCGTGAGAAATTCTCAAAGGGTACTATATGCAATGACTTGTCCTATAGCCCAATGTCGTACCGGTCACCATTCACACAATTCCCCAGGGCCCAATAACATGTGCATGATTCTCGCCAAAACAATTTTCATGAAAACATTTGAAAATATTTCATATTTAAATCATTTCCAAAGTATACTTATACTTATTACATTTTGGCTTAAATAGTCACACAAGATATTAGGGTTCTAATTAACTAAGAATAAAACCTCGCCTTAACAAGAGAACGGGAAAGAGAAGCCTAAGGACCTTGCTTCTCCACAACTGGATCGAGCTCTGTGCAAGAAACACGAGTGTACAAAAGACTCCATACCAATGAACCAATTGACGGACGAACGACATATGAATGCATGTCATGAGATGTTAAAATCAATGCAACAATTATGGACAATTCATAATTAATTCACAAGAATACATGGATCGAGAATAAACGAATGAAAGACTTGAATTGAATAAAATATACAAAATGAACTCCCAGGGCTCCATCCCGGCCGGGATGAAATTTAGTTAAAAAGGGGTCCCGGCCGGGATATCCTGTCCCGTAACCTTCCTGCCACACCCTCCCGCCCGAGACTGAATTTGAACGGAAAAGTGTCTCGGCCTGGACGATTTTAACGAGAGCAAAAATCATAAAATTTTAATACAATCCCGGCCTGGACAAAAATCACCAGGCCGGGATCCTAGGTTGAATTTCAAATCTACAGGGGATCCCGGCCGGGATAAAAAATGAACTGAAATGGTTCCCGGCCGAGAACCAAAGTTCAAAAAATAGGGTATGGCAGGGAACTTTCGGATCATGGAATAAAACCAACTAAAACAAGTTCCAACATGTAAATGTAAGCCAATCCAAGTCTATCACACATATACAGACCTTATATATCAATTAAGCATCAAAATTCACATATATAGGCACTTAAATCAATCAAAATTCAACATATAAAATCCCATTCATACCATATCATTTATTAATCCAACAACCAAAGTATTCATACATTAACTTCAAGGATACACACATATATATTCACATATTCATGCTTAAGAACATAAACACACACTCAATTCTCTAAACCCTTACTATTCAACACATCCACACACACACACACACACATATATATATATACCAACCTTGGAATGAAAAGGGAAGAAATGGAGATGATGAGATGGTAGAGATGATGAAGTTGATGAAGTCTTGAAAATGGGATAATGATGCTTTCCTTCTTGCTCTTGAATCAAAGGGGTGTGTGTGAAGAGTTGAAAGGAAATGTGTTAGAGATTTTGTGTGTGTTTGTGTGTGAGTTCTTGTGTATATGAGATGTATGTATGTAATATATGTGTAGATATATAATTTATATGTATAAAGTAAAAGTCAAGATTTTATGTATATAATATGTATATAATTTCACATGCTATTTATATATATACATATATTGTGTTTGTGTAAGTATGCTAGTGTATGATATATGAATATGTATATTTTATGGATTCACGCATGAAATATATATATATGCATATATATATATATATGAATATGCATATTCATATATATATATATATATATATATATATATACATATATATATATAAATTCATATGCTTTTATTTTATGAGTGCGTACATATATATAGAAATATGATATATTTATGAAATGTATGAATTATGAAGTATGTATATGCTATGATATGAAATGAAAGAATTTAAATTAAAATTCTCACATAGAAAATAATCAAATAATTCACTTATTCTGTAGCACCCACACGTAGGGCCACATCCCCCGCACCATAATCCGAACCCGAATACGAAATGGAATGTCCGCACCCGAATCCGAATCATAGCGAACGGGAGACCAAACACACACTCTAGGCTAGGCGGAGCTAAACAACACGGAAATCAGAGTGCGCGGAAGCGAATAAATAAAAGCAACCAGCTAAAGATCACAGATATATATATAGGTACCAACACACACCTATCCATACAGTATTTACATATAAGTACCAACCCTTCCTGTACAAAAGCCATCCCGGCTCGAACAAAAATAGTAAGTAGGTATATACAAATCATAACTATACAACTACAAAATAATAAAGTGCAGATATGTAAATGCACCTAACGAGACCTAGACTGACAAGTGCAACAGACGATACACTTCTCCGCCTAGCTCACGCTCCCAAAACCTGCAACTAAAAGAGTAAACGAGGAGTCAGTCAACTGACTGAGTGAGGGGGCTAACGCACACCCACACCCTACATATATATAGAGCAGAGCACAAAGCAAAGGGCGAAATTATGAACCGGAATAGGTTTTACAAACTAAAACTTTCCAAAACAAATACATATACTTTGAAACATTTCATAAACACTATCCCGATTCATACTTCTCAAGCATACATAACAAAACATAATGCTCGGCGAGAACGAGCTTCCAACCTTTACTCCTCAGAACAAACAAAACAGAAATCATACACTCTCCTCTACACCAATGATGGAAGAGCCACCGGCGGCCCTAACCATCCAAACATATACAGACTCACGAGGGGTAGCGAGCCCACATCGTGCCCTCCCCGGTTTTTACGCCGAAGGCATCGAGATATCACACCTTCCCAAACTCCCAGGGGTCGCGTGTGATATATCGGATGGAGACTACGCACAGGCCGAACCTCGACGGCCCGAACCGTCCCGAGGGTTCCTTACCCGTAGCTCCTTGGATCCACACATACAAATCATATCATAACAAATGCCAAATCTTTCATGGCGATCTCGCTAACAGAATTGTAAAGCCTTTTCCAAAACATAGCTTACATAGGCTTAGTTAATATCTTTTCCCAAAACAAAGGTGCTCACAAGTTCATAAACATATTCTAATCAACACATACATATCTATACATATAATATATAGTCACATGCACGGCTTGAAAACATCACATAAGGCTTTAGGTCGCTTAGCTAATAAAATTCCTAAACCTCACCTTGTGCGTGACCAAAACGAGCAGACGTGAACAACCTACGCCTCGGGCTCGTCAACTGGAACCTCCTCTGAAAAGAAAACACGAAAGCCCAAGACTTAGACTCTATATGAACCAAACAGGACGCTCGGCAAAATGCATGATTCATGTTCATAGATAAAATGTCACCATTAAGTCATATAAATGCATAATTGGCACAACATCTATATATACAATTTATTATGCAATAACAATCAAGTTATAACAATTAACATGCAAAAGAAAAGCATTTAAAATCATACAAATGCATAATTAAGGCAAAGAGAAAAAGTGGCAAAATCCACCCCCATGGATTTTTCCAAAGGGGAAAATCCACCCCCATGGGTTTTTCCAAAGCTACTGCCTCAAATCCACCCTCGCGGATTTGATGCAGTAGCTAAAAAAACGTTTCTGGCCATGGGAACGGCCGTTCCCGTTCCCAGTACAAACTGGGAACGGTCGTTCCCACTCTCGGCACGAACAGTAATGGCCTGGGAACGGTCGTTCCCAGTTTGAAACTGGGCGGGAACGGCCGTTCCGGCCTGGTTCGAAGTCTGGAACAGAGAATTTATTACAGAAACAGGGGAAGCTCGTTTGGTGCCCAAAAATGGCCAAAATTCAACCTTTAAAATTGCCACAACTTCTCAAAATGCACAAACAATTCAAATAAATCATGCTTGACATATAAACACTCAAATAACTCAAGAAAACGGAATTAAAAGGCATGATCAAGGGAATGCAAAATTCAAGCAAAAATCATGATCATTCATAAATGCTCAACCAACCAAAGATTAAATGCAATAAATACAACATATATAGCATATATAACTCATATATGTAGCTAGGAATCAAGTACATCAAGCAAAGAGCAAGAAATCACATTATTAGCTAAACCCTTACTATTCACGTAGAGAAGCAAAGGCATATAAAACTCACTCCAAACTCAGAAATTAAACCGTGGAAACGACAAGCATGACGAGGGGATTCCGAAACATACCTAAGTTCGAGAAAAGGCGAAGAAACGGGGAAGATCTTGGCTTGGGAAGTTGGATGATCAACTTGGGGTTTCTCTTCTAGCTTGGCTCAAGAGCTGCTGATTTTGAACGTAAAAGAAGGAGAAAGGAAATGGTTCAGCCTTTAAGGCTGGACCGTTCGGTTCACGGGTTCGGTTCAAGGTTCCCGGTTCAAGTTGGTTCGGTTCAACAAATACAGGTTCAAATAAGGCCAACTCAATTAAAACGAATAAATCTCATGCAACATTCATTCACATAATTCATATAAATTCAAATATTTCAAAATTAGTCCTATACAAATAATCTAAAACGCAAATAATATTAAATCACATAATTTACCTGTACCGACTGTGAGTCGGGGTGTTACAACCTCCCCCCCTTCGGAGAACCTGGTCCCCAGGTTAACTGTCTGACCTGAGAACAACTCTGGGTACAACTGTCTCATCTTCTCCTCAGTCTCCCAAGTAGACTCTTCAGATTTCTGATCTCTCCAAAGAACTCGGACCAAGGGGATCTGTTTATTCCTCAACACTTGCAACTTCCGGTCTTGAATCTCAACCGGGTGCCTTACTATCGTTAAATCCGACTCAAGTTGTACCTCTTCAACAGGGAGAATAGTTGATTCTTCGGGATAAAATTTCCTGAGCTGCGAAACATGAAACACATTATGTATCCCGGTCAGTCTCGGCGGTAGGTCCAACCTATACGCCACTTCTCCAACTCTCTCAAGGATTTCAAAAGGTCCAAGGTATCTCGGGTTAAGCTTCCCACCTCGACCTATTCGAGAAAATCCCTTCCTCGGAGATGCTTTCAAGAACACCTTATCTCCGACTTCAAACTCAAGGGGCCTTCTCCTCTTATCCGCATAGCTCTTCTGACGGTCCTGAGCCGCCTTCATTCTCTGCTGGATTAACTTAACCTTCGCAGTGGTCTTATCCAATCTCTCTCTCGAGGTGTTGCTCTTTCAAGCTTATTCTCCTCGGTCCACCGCCAATCTTCCATATCCCAGAATAGAGGCGATCTACACTTCCTTCCATATAGTGCCTCATAGGGAGCCATACCAATAGAAGTCTGAAAACTGTTGTTATAGGCAAACTCAACTAGAGCTAAGTGCTTATCCCACTTTTCCTGGAAATCCAAAGCACACTCCCTTAACAAATCCTCTAAATACTTAATCAGTCTCTCTGATTGTCCATCTGTCTGAGGATGAAAAGCGGTGCTGAAATTAAGCCTCGTACCCAACCTACTCTGAAGATCCTGCCAAAACTTAGCTGTGAACCTCGGATCACGATCTGAGACAATGCTAGCAGGCGCCCCATGAAGTCTCACAATCTCATTACAATACAATTCGGCCAACTTCGGAGTCTTGTAAGACATCTTCACCTTGAGAAAATGAGCAGACTTGGTCAATCGGTCGACTATCACCCAAATTCCATCATAACCTCCTCTCGATCTCGGCAAGCCGGACACGAAGTCCATCGTCACTTGCTCCCACTTCCACTCAGGAATTGGAAGTGGTTGGAGGGTTCCTCCCGGTTTCTGGTGTTCTGCCTTCACCACTTGGCACGTGAGACACCGCTTCACAAAGTTCGCGACATCTCTCTTCATGCCATTCCACCAGAAGTATTCCTTCAAATCTCGGTACATCTTCGTACCACCGGGGTGAATGGAATAACCAGAACGGTGTCCTTCCTCAAGTATTAGCCTCTTGAGGTCTTCTGGGACACAAACCCTGGTCTTGAACCTGAACAAACCGGAATCATCAAACCCAAACTTCGTCTCGGGGTCTATCCTAGACCGAACCACTAATCTCTGAATCTCTGCATCCGAAGCCTGAGAATCCAACAACCTTTGTTTCAAATCCGGCTGAACTGAGATGTTAGCTAACCGAGCCACTGAAATCAAAACTGTCGAATCCTGTCCTGAAGACCCTGCACTCAAACCTGAAACACTTGCTTTTCTGCTCAAAGCATCTGCCACGACATTAGCCTTGCCCGGATGATACTGAATCGTGCAGTCATAATCCTCTAAGAATTCCATCCAACGCCTCTGTCTATTGTTAAGCTCCTTCTGAGTGAAAAGATACTTGAGGCTCTTGTGATCCGTGAATATCTCGAAAGTCGTCCCATAGAGGTAATGACGCCACTTCCTCAAAGTAAACACAACCGCTGCAAGCTCAAGATCATGAGTGGGGTAGTTCTTCTCGTGTTCCTTCAACTTCCTAGAAGCATAGGCCACCACTCGGCCATTTTGCATCAATACACATCCGAGTCCTTCCTTAGAAGCATCTGCAAAAACTGAATAGCCCTCGGATCCCTCGGGTAGGGTAAGAACTGGTGCTGAAGTTAATCTTTCCTTCAAAGCTTGGAAACTTCTCTCGCACCCATCATCCCACTCATACTTCACCTCCTTTTTGGTTAATCGAGTCAACGGGCAAGCAATCTTGGAGAAATCCTTTACAAATCTCCTATAGTAACCCGCTAACCCGAGAAAACTTCTTATCTCGGAGGCATTCTTCGGTCTTTCCCACTGAACCACAGTCTCAATCTTAGAGGGATCAACTTCAACCCCCTCACCTGAAATTATGTGACCCAGAAAAGACACTCTGTCGAGCCAGAACTCGCACTTGCTAAACTTGGCATAAAGCTTGTGCTCTCTAAGGATCTCCAACACAATCCTGAGATGCGTTGCGTGCTCTTCTGCAGACTTAGAATACACCAAAATGTCGTCTACGAAAATGACCACAAACTTGTCAAGATACTGTCTAAACACTCGGTGCATCATATCCATGAACACGGCTGGAGCATTAGTTAACCCAAACGGCATCACTACAAACTCGAAGTGTCCATAACAGGTATTGAACGCAGTCTTAGAGATATCCTCTTCCCGAATACGAAGTTGGTAATACCCTTGCCTCAAATCTAACTTAGAGTACACCTGCGATCCTTGCAAGATGTCAAACAACTCTTCGATATGAGGTAAAGGATACTTATTCTTCACTGTCATCCGGTTCAACTCGCGGTAGTCTATACACATCCTCAAAGTCCCATCCTTCTTCTTCACAAATAACACGGGAGCACCCCACGGGGATGTACTCGGACGGATGTAACCGCAAGTCAAGAGCTCATCTAGCTGAGTTTTCAACTCCTTCAACTCAGCAGGAGCCATCCGATACGGTGTCTTAGAGAAAGGCTCAGCTCTAGGATAAAGGTCGACTACAAACTCGATGTCCCTATCAGGTGGCAAAGAACCCAAATTCTCAGGGAAAACATCGGGAAACTCACTCACGACCTCTGTCTCCTCAAGTTTGGCCTGGTCCTTCAGTTTATTCAAAAGATAGGCCACAAAACCTGTCGCACCGTCCCGGAGGAGCTTACTTGCTTCCATAAAAGACACAAACGGGCTGGACTTCAACCTCTCACCCGTAAAGACCACTGACCCCAACAAAACCTTCTTCTCATGCAATCCAACTGAGCTCGGTATCTGAAGAGAAAATCCATACCAAGAATAACCTCAAACTTCTTCAACGGTAGAACTATCAAGTCTGCAGGAAAAACTCGGCCCTCAAACACCACCGGACACTCCCTAAACACCCTGTCAGCTTCCAAAGATCCTCCCAAAGGAGTATTCACCACATACACATGCGCAGATAATTCATCAAGTAAAAGCAAAGAAGCAACAATATCCCGGGAAATAAATGAATGCGTAGCCCCGGGATCAAACAATGCATGAAGTGATATGCCATGAATGTTTATTGTACCTTCTATCACGGCGTTTGGGTCAACATCAGCAGCTTCCTCCTCTCCGTCCAAAGCAAACACGCGAGCCTGCACAACCGGCCTCCTATTCGGGCAAGCATCAATCAAATGATCAGAAGACCCACACGCATAACATTTGCCCAGAAGCTTCCAACACCTCTCCACTGGATGTCTCCCCTGACAATGAGAACAAACGGGTGGTCCCTGAGCTGGAGCCGGTCGAACTGGAGCAACAGGAGGTGCTACGGGACCGGTAATACGGGGCTTTTTGTTCCCTAAACCCTGGGGACGAAAAGCCGGTGGGACAGGAGCTCGTGGAGCATAAGAAACGGGCCTCTTACCCGATCCAGAACCTGATCCCGATCCTCGAGTCGAAGAGAAAGGTGGAGGCTTCAACCGAGCCATTTGGGCCTCAACTTGAATTGCCCTTTTTGTAACTTTGGCCCAAGTACTCACATTGGCAGCTTGTAAAGCTTCTTGAATATCCCGACGAAGTCCATGAAGAAACGCTCGGGCCTTATGATCATCATGGTCGGTAATGTGAGTGGCATACGGAGCTAACCTCTCCACCTCCAAAATATAACCCTCCACCGTCCGATTTCCTTGCCTCAAATTGGAGAACTCTTGGAGGCGACGTTCTTGTGCACTATGAGGGATATATTTCTCATGGAATTCCTGCACAAACGTCTCCCAATTGAATTCCATACCCGTTCTCTCAAGCCTGGACCTCACACTCCTTAGCTAAATAGCCGCTGGCCCTTGAATAATACGACCCGTGCAAATAGCCTTGTCTTGAGAATTCCCCGGACAGATCTCCCATATACCTCGAATCTCCGACAACGACTCTTCTGCCTTAATATCATCACCTCCATACCACTTTGGAGGGTTGTTGTTCCGGAAGTCCCTATATACGGCGGAAATCTCTTGTCCTTCACCCGGATTTGCATTACCCCTTTGATTGTTTTGGAGTTGATTGAGTAGGGCTTGAACAATATTCTCCGCATTCATAGGTGGTGGCGGAGGTGCGTTCTGTGGAGCCGGTTCATTCAAATCAGGGGTTTGTTCACGATTGTTATGTCTTCTTGGAGGCATCCTGAAACTCACAAATTCAAGCAATATGGATGCATGTGAATTAGTGTATGTATATGTATACAATTAAGAAAGTAATCAAGTAATCAATTAGTCAAGTAATCACATACTCAAATCATACATGCACATTTACACCCGATCACACAATCACAGTGTCCTAAGCCGTACGACCTAGACAGACCCACACGACACTAGAGCCCGGTTTTGCAACCGCGCTCTGATACCACTTCAGGATGTAGCACCCACACGTAGGGCCACATCCCCCACACCATAATCCGAACCCGAATACGAAATGGAATGTCCGCACCCGAATCCGAATCATAGCGAACGGGAGACCAAACACACACTCTAGGCTAGGCGGAGCTAAACAACACGGAAATCAGAGTGCGCGGAAGCGAATAAATAAAAGCAACCAGCTAAAGATCACAGATATATATATAGGTACCAACACACACCTATCCATACAGTATTTACATATAAGTACCAACCCTTCCTGTACAAAAGCCATCCCGGCTCGAACAAAAATAGTAAGTAGGTATATACAAATCATAACTATACAACTACAAAATAATAAAGTGCAGGTATGTAAATGCACCTAACGAGACCTAGACTGACAAGTGCAACAGACGATACACTTCTCCGCCTAGCTCACGCTCCCAAAACCTGCAACTAAAAGAGTAAACGAGGAGTCAGTCAACTGATTGAGTGAGGGGGCTAACGCACACCCACACCCTACATATATATAGAGCAGAGCACAAAGCAAAGGGCGAAATTATGAACCGGAATAGGTTTTACAAACTAAAACTTTCCAAAACAAATACATATACTTTGAAACATTTCATAAACACTATCCCGATTCATACTTCTCAAGCATACATAACAAAACATAATGCTCGGCGAGAACGAGCTTCCAACCTTTACTCCTCAGAACAAACAAAACAGAAATCATACACTCTCCTCTACACCAATGATGGAAGAGCCACCGGCGGCCCTAACCATCCAAACATATACAGACTCACGAGGGGTAGCGAGCCCACATCGTGCCCTCCCCGGTTTTTACGCCGAAGGCATCGAGATATCACACCTTCCCAAACTCCCAGGGGTCGCGTGTGATATATCGGATGGAGACTACGCACAGGCCGAACCTCGACGGCCCGAACCGTTCCGAGGGTTCCTTACCCGTAGCTCCTTGGATCCACACATACAAATCATATCATAACAAATGCCAAATCTTTCATGGCGATCTCGCTAACAGAATTGTAAAGCCTTTTCCAAAACATAGCTTACATAGGCTTAGTTAATATCTTTTCCCAAAACAAAGGTGCTCACAAGATCATAAACATATTCTAATCAACACATACATATCTATACATATAATATATAGTCACATGCACGGCTTGAAAACATCACATAAGGCTTTAGGTCGCTTAGCTAATAAAATTCCTAAACCTCACCTTGTGCGTGACCAAAACGAGCAGATGTGAACAACCTACGCCTCGGGCTCGTCAACTGGAACCTCCTCTGAAAAGAAAACACGAAAGCCCAAGACTTAGACTCTATATGAACCAAAGAGGACGCTCGGCAAAATGCATGATTCATGTTCATAGATAAAATGTCACCATTAAGTCATATAAATGCATAATTAGCACAACATCTATATATACAATTTATTATGCAATAACAATCAAGTTATAACAATTAACATGCAAAAGAAAAGCATTTAAAATCATACAAATGCATAATTAAGGCAAAGAGAAAAAGTGGCAAAATCCACCCCCATGGATTTTTCCAAAGGGGAAAATCCACCCCCATGGGTTTTTCCAAAGCTACTGCCTCAAATCCACCCTCGCGGATTTGATGCAGTAGCTAAAAAAACGTTTCTGGCCATGGGAACGGCCGTTCCCGTTCCCAGTACAAACTGGGAACGGTCGTTCCCACTCTCGGCACGAACAGTAATGGCCTGGGAACGGTCGTTCCCAGTTTGAAACTGGGCGGGAACGGCCGTTCCGGCCTGGTTCGAAGTCTGGAACAGAGAATTTATTACAGAAACAGGGGAAGCTCGTTTGGTGCCCAAAAATGGCCAAAATTCAACCTTTAAAATTGCCACAACTTCTCAAAATGCACAAACAATTCAAATAAATCATGCTTGACATATAAACACTCAAATAACTCAAGAAAACGGAATTAAAAGGCATGATCAAGGGAATGCAAAATTCAAGCAAAAATCATGATCATTCATAAATGCTCAACCAACCAAAGATTAAATGCAATAAATACAACATATATAGCATATATAACTCATATATGTAGCTAGGAATCAAGTACATCAAGCAAAGAGCAAGAAATCACATTATTAGCTAAACCCTTACTATTCACGTAGAGAAGCAAAGGCATATAAAACTCACTCCAAACTCAGAAATTAAACCGTGGAAACGACAAGCATGACGAGGGGATTCCGAAACATACCTAAGTTCGAGAAAAGGCGAAGAAACGGGGAAGATCTTGGCTTGGGAAGTTGGATGATCAACTTGGGGTTTCTCTTCTAGCTTGGCTCAAGAGCTGCTGATTTTGAACGTAAAAGAAGGAGAAAGGAAATGGTTCAGCCTTTAAGGCTGGACCGTTCGGTTCACGGGTTCGGTTCAAGGTTCCCGGTTCAAGTTGGTTCGGTTCAACAAATACAGGTTCAAATAAGGCCAACTCAATTAAAACGAATAAATCTCATGCAACATTCATTCACATAATTCATATAAATTCAAATATTTCAAAATTAGTCCTATACAAATAATCTAAAACGCAAATAATATTAAATCACATAATTTACCTGTACCGACTGTGAGTCGGGGTGTTACATATTCACATAGGTAAATTGATCAAATAAGCATGCAAAACAAATTCTAACTCTCAAACTCACACGTATGGCGCGCGTACCAGAACGACGAAAACTCGAGGCATCACAAATGACTTAGTCAAAGAACTAGTGAACTCACTTAGATATATCAGAGTGACAGCTTGAAGTTGATCACTTTCTGTGACATAACTTTGAATCAACAATATTAAGCTTTAATCAATCACAACTTCAAGTCTTGATAAGGGATTAATCAATCGGCACAACGATTTAATCAAGATATATCAATCTCACAATTTTCACTTAAATCAGTAGCCCAAGCATGAGCTAGCCAACTTAATCAAGATCCACCAGATAACGTTCAGTGAGAGTCCACACAATAGCTCAATCAAGAGCTTATAAAGTCTCGATCAAAGATATCAAATGTAAAGAACAAGAGACAAGAGATTTATAGTGGTTTGGTCCCAGAGGTTGTGAAAACACAAACCAAAAGGATTAATCCTCTACCTAAGTTGTTAGACTTAGGATTTTCAACGGGTCACTTTGATAAATGAGAAAATACAACATACAACACAAATGGAGCCCGTCTGGTACAATCAGTAACCACGACTGGTACAAAGCAGACTAAACTCCAGGATTCCCAATCTTCTTGTAACACTACCCACCTAAGACCCAACTCTATACGGTGTTAACAGAAGAAAGCAGCAGCAAACAAAGCTTGGAAGAATCAGTCTTTGTGTTGGAAATGAATCTTCTTAAATAGCTTGCAAAGAGATGACCGTTGTTTCCATTTTGAAACTCAAATTGGTTGTCCTCCCAAGGCACCAACGACTCTTATTTCTTTTCTTCAGCAGTGCCACCAAGTGGGAGAGAGAGAGTATCAGACTTTATCAAGTTTTGAGTTCATCTAAAAAGATTTTCAAAGTAAGTATTATTTTAAGAATAAAATCATTTGACTTCCTCGAAACCTGTGCAGCACTTGTAGACTTTGATTGTTCTTTGAGGAACAATTTGTTCCAATCTCATGCAACACTTTTTGTTGATCAATTTTAAAACCTTGGATGTTTAATATATTTAATAATAGCTAGATAGATACGATTAAGAAGATATAGAAGCAAGATAGTTTGAGAAATATCGAGGTCTTTAAGTTATTATTTGACTATATAATTAAAGTATTGAAACAATATTTTAAATCGGTGTTATTAAAATGTTACGAGTTTATCATCTATAATTTCCTAATTTAATGGTGAAAACTACTTGTGTTTGAGTTTTTGTGTATGACGCATGAAACATGAACACGAAGATATTGATAAGATCTAATATTAACTGAAAAATTGGCTAACACCAAAATAATTTATTTGTTTGGGGAAATGAGATTTTATCAAGCTGCACCAAGTAATTAATTAGGAAATTGATACTGAAATAAATACTAATGAAAAAATATAAGAAATGATGGTAATGGTAAAATAATAATGAAATATACGGTGATGGTAGTCTTCTGTTCTTCTGAAATCTATCTTCTACGTACAATGAAGACTCTGAAAAGTAATCTAAACAACTGTGAAATCTATGGAAATTATACTGGAAATAATAAAAAGAAAGGTGGGAATTATGGCTACTTGGAACTCTTTCAAAGGTAATTCTCAGAACTTGGACTGCTAGGTATTCTGTAGATGTAGATTCTGAATAATAACATGACTTCTTTCTCTCTTTCCTGCGCTTTTATCCTCTTCAGAAATCAGTTATCAGTTCCCCCAAAATTCTAGGCACGTTCAAATTTTGAAATCTCCACACACGTTCTCTTGACTTCTTCTTCCCCCACTTTCTCAACCACTTCTTTTATTCAATCGATGAAATATCCTCCTTATTTTCTATTTAATTAATTCACAAAATATGGCCCATATCAAGATCTTATATAGAGCCTGCTTTATTTTTGTTTATTGCCTCCCACCATACGATATGATTTTGTAAATGTTTCAACAATGATGATCATTTATGAAAGAACATGTTCCGGACAAAAATGTTAAATATAATTAATTCTTGTAAGGTTTGTGCACGATTTGGGTATAATCCAGGGCATTTCCACCCTGCTTTTGGGTCCTTTTGCTACTTTTCTTGGAAATCTGTATCATGTCCCCAGCCAATGTTTCCCAAGGTAGTTTCCTTTGTTTCCTTAGCTCATTGGTTTCGGTAATGCCATTTGTTCCGTGCTTTTCAAATATTCCACAACATTGAAAGAAATATTCTGCACAATGGGCAGTCAAGTAGCTGTGCATTTCGAGTGTCACTAAATAAAGATGTATGAATCCAATCTTCTCCGATCCCGGTCTTGGCAGGGAAAATATGTCCTTATGTTTCATTTAACACCTGATCCCAAATCCGATATGAGTACCACAACTGTCGTAAAAATCGGCTATCTCTGTATTTTTTTATCTTACTTCTTTTTTTCCTCAAAAAAATGGATCGAGTCGGTCCCTGGAATTTTTACTGATGACCCCACCTCATTGATTTAAGAAACCGAACCAAAATGTACAAAGGTGGCCCAAAAGGGCCACATGCATACAAGCATAACCACACCCATTAAGAAGCTTGTTGGACCAAGTAAATTGAAGCCCAAAAGCAACTATTTTAAACCTAAACCATGAAGCAAAATATCAGATGAGCTTAAAAAATAAGTCCAAGAAACGAAGGCCGGCTACACCAAAGCTAAACTAGAGTTTGTACAATAACAACAAAATTGGCCCAAAGATAAACTATCTCCACTAACAAGCTGCTATGCTCCACGTAGTAGATCAGCAACAATCTAAACAAATCCATGGACAAACCATCAGCACAACCACCATTCCTTCACACAGTCTTATGGGCCATATGTATCTGCTGCCTAAAAAAGGATTAATGATGCAAGCGCTTAGCTTTGCTCCGCGTGACAATACATAGAGCAACGCTCACATCACCCATAAACTTTAACCGATTAGATAACTCTACGTCTGAGACCAAACCACGCCTTTTATCTTGAAATGATGCGTGATATGAAGAATCAGAGCTATTATTCCCAAATTCATCATCAGCATCCTCCATGAGATGCTTCTCGGCATCCACAACAAAGAAATCCTAATCCGAGCTACCCTCCAGTTCGCGACAAAGAAACTCGCTTTCGTTGAGGCGTAGACACCTTACTCACATCGTTCCCAGCACCTTCCACATTCCCAACGCCATGATCATGCCTCTTTGGCTTCACTCTAGGGGCAATATTCATGATATTCAGCCTCAGAACTAGCACTTCAAAGTCGTTACGATCCGTCCCATAATCAAACAAATCCTTGAGCCCTTCAACCCCTCATTTAACCCTTCTAGCACAACAAAAGGAGTAACTAGTTGCTTCATGGTTTAGGTTTAGCCCAAAAGTGAACTAAAACTATAATTAGTAGAGTAACTATTGTATGATCTGTCCAGTTTGAATGTTTGATATTCAAACCTGAAAATGGTTCACGTAGAACTAAATCTGGAGTTAGTAGAGTAAAGAAGATAGTAATTGTGTAACTATTTATAGATCTATCTAGTATAAAATTCAAAATTAAAAAATGTACATGTAAAATTAAAACTAGAGTTAGAAGAGTAAATAAGATACTAATGTATAACTATTTGTATTATCTCTTTAGTGTGAAATTCAAAACTGAAGACGGTCTATTAGACTAAGTTGGAGTTAATAGAGTAAAGAAAATATTAACTAACAAGTATGGTGGAGATTAACTGCCAAAAAAATAATATTACATAACTAACGCTTTCTTAACACTAATATGTAATTATTTGTATGATTTGTCTAGTCAATTTAACAATGACTAATATTTTTCCTATAATAATAGTTCAATAAATTTTTATTTTCACATTAATTATTATCACAAAATTATATGGCAAAATAATTTCTTTTTAATGTGAGAAAAATGGGATACTGACTAGCAGAAAAGAGAAAAAATAGTCTAATTAAATATAGACCAATATCTTTTTATTCATGGATATAAAATAGTTTTCGCTATCAAATAATTAAGAGGTTAGTTTTTTCTCCTATAATGTATGGGATAAGGAGATATATATATACAATATAAACACAATAATATAATTTTTTTAAAATAATTATCACGTAAAAAAATATTTGACACTGTATCACATACATATAATAAAATTGTACCAAAAAAATATATAATAAAATAATATTTTTAAAAAATATTCAAGCATTATAATTTTGTTCCGATTTTGACTGATCCCTTGAATATTGTTTGCATGCGATCTTTTCATATGGTTAGACATTAAAATTACCATTTGTATTTGACTAAATTTATTTAATTATATTAAACCTAGGATCTTTTTGTATGTATCAAATAATAATTGTATTTGGTTGGTGTTCTCGCTGCAGTAAGGAAATTTGATACTAACCATATTTTATAATTTAATTAAATAAGAGAAGAAGATAAGATATTATGGCGGTTAGAAGGAGAGAAGGGGTGGAGAAGAAAGTGGAGAGAAGAAGTCAGCAATTTGGGAAGTGGAAAGAGAAAAGTTGAAATTAAAATATGCACGTGCCTGAGAAAAATGAGGTTTGACAACTGACAACTAGTTAGAGAGTATATAAAGGAGATAAGGGAGAGGAAGAGGGAATCGTCAATCATACTCTACAAAAAACCCTAGCAGTCCTAATTCTGAGAACTACCTTGTGATGAGTTTTGAGCAGTCATTTTTTATTACTTTCCCTTTTATTATTTTCCAAGACAATTTCCATAGATTTGCAGTATTCAGATTATATTTCAGAGTTCTATTGTACACAGAAGACAGAAGATCTGAAGATTATCAGCACCATATATTTTATCTTTATTTCATCGTTATTTTTATTTCTTGCTCCTTTCTCTCATTATTTTTTTTAGCATCTATTTTCTGATTAATTTCATTTTACAGCTTGATTCAATCCCAATTCCCTAAATATAAATTAATTGGTGATTGTCAAATTTTTGACAAGCATCATTTGGCGCCGTCTGTGGGAAAGGCGATTAAATCCAGCGAAGGTGTGAGTTTTCAAGAGCTTTCATGGCATCCAATGCTGAGTCCAACGTTGCCACAACCTCGGTTAACTCGTCGGCTCCGGCCGTGACGGATACTGAAAAGGTGATCGGTAGTGCATCAAACCCGCTCTTTATCGGAAGTATCCCAGTGTTAACCGATTCAACACTTACTACGGTAACGGGAATCACATCGTCAACTGGGGATAGTGAAGGCCTTCCGGAATTCAACGTGATGGGAAGGCTAAAGAACCTACAACGCTAGAATCCCGGAATTGGAGGTGGAGGCCTGCTGACCCCTCCAAATGCATGAGATATCCCACCTGGAAGGATTCCCTTGCTTGAAAGACTGAACCTGCCCGCTGTAACAGGCAGACAGGAAGACTACCAGCCATCTGCTGAAGAGATGGAAGCACTGATGAGCCATACCTTCAAACCCCAGCAGACTACCAAGGTGACTGACATACCTGGAGGGGCGTTGTTAGGAGGCAGTCCTGCTGCCATACAGTTCCATGCTAAGAGAGCAGCTGACGGATCTGGCGGATTGGGGAGTGGCTTTTTACGACTAGATGTTTCCAATAGCCTTACAGCAGGAGGATTCCCACAATGGATTAATGGGACGAACCGCCAGCTCAGGGACGTAGAACAGTCCTACCACCACACGTTGCAGAACCGACGATTAGAAGAATAATGCCACTTCAGCTAGGGAAAACCTACCTCCAGTTAGGGATCCCCTGGTGTTTCAGGGAGCTGGGGGAACCGGAGCCTGGGCCGCGGGTAGAGCTGCGTGGCAGCCGGTGGTGCCACAGCCACCTATGGATTACCAGACAGGAAGAAGGGAACCAGGCTTTCCTGAGTAGCCTGACTGGGCTGCCGGGTTACAACAGAGGCTGGAAGATATGGAGAGACAAATGAGAGCAGGACCTACCAGAGCGACCAGGAGGGGCGAACCTTTCAGCCAAAGGATCCTAGCTGATGAACTCTTGCCAGGTTGCAATACATCCGGGCTACCAGAGTACAATAGCGCAACGGACCCCCAAAAGCACTTGGATTGGTTCAATAATTTACTGTACCAGTACACTGAAGGCGTGAAATGTAGAGTGTTCCTGACTACGTTCACAGACACTGCCCAAGAGTGGGCCTGGCAGCTTGAGCCTGGATCCATATACTCCTTTGAACAGTTTTCTTCACTGTTCTTACACCAGTTCATTAGTAGCAGAGGCTATCAGAAAGCTTCGAATGCATTTTTCGCAGTATGGCAGAGTCTTTGAGGAATTACATCAACAGATTCACTAAAGCGGTGCTAGAAGTTCCTTCTGCTACTGTGGAAGTGCGTGCTAGTGCCTTCCAGGAAGGCCTGAGGAAGGGAGCATTCTTTACTTCGTTGGCTAAGAAGCGGCCTACCAGCTTGGATGACCTCCTGACCAGAGCGGAAAAGTATATTAATTCCGAGGAAGCAGAAGCCAGAAAGGATGAGTCAACAACTGACAAGCGAAGGGAGAGGAAGGAGGATAGACACCTACCATCTCCAGCTAAAATGATCAGAATGCCTGAAGGGCGAGAGCATTCTGATTTGGACCCCCGATACGATCAATACACCAAGCTGCACACAACGCCATCACAAACTTTGATGCAGATTCAAGGAACGGGACTCTTAAATTAGCCTAGAAGCTCGAAGGATGGGCCCCATAATCCTCCTTCGGAGAGATTTTGCCAATTTCACAATGACTACGGCCACGACACCGATGAATGCCGACACCTGCGAAATGAAATTGAAAGGCTAATTCAGGAAGGCTACTTGCAAGAGCTGATCTGCCAAGATCGAGCGAAAGGCTGGGAGATGTTCCCAAGGCGAAATGCACCAGAAAGGAATTTACCTGGAAGATACAAACCTGGAAGAGGGATCAGCTACCAAGAGTGGAGGAGCACAGAAGACGTCTCTCAACAAAAAAAACCCTTGATTCAAGCGCCCTCTGCAGAACCAGAAAGAGCAGCAAAATGTGAGCTGGGAGGAAGAGCTACCAGTATGCTTTAGGAGAGCAGAAGCGCTGAAACCTATGGAAAAGCTAGGCCACAGATGGAAAGAGCCTTTCAAAGTTGTGAAAATTATAGGTTGCAGAGCCTATGAGCTGGCGGATACCGACGAAATGAGGATACCTCAACCGTGGAAAGTCAAAACATGAAGGTTTTTCTGTCGAGCAGCCAGGCAACCTGCACACCTGGAAGGCGCGCGAAAAGCGAAATATATCAGAAAAACTTCTAGGTTACACCTCTTTCATTTTTCATACTTGAGAACTATTTATGCAGATATTTCTGCTCAAACATGATTTGTGTGATTATGATTACAAAAGTGTTTTGACGATATGAGTATTCATGAGATATGCTAAATGGCATTACAAAGAGAAAGAGCATGCAATGCGAGTGTTGTATGCATTTTGTTGTTCAATTTGCTGGGAGGTGGGCCCAGAACAGTAGCGGTCCGGTACCACATTTTAAAATTTTTATTATAATACAAGTATTAAAATATTTCTGAAACATTTTAATACAATAGCGGAAGACTTAGCCGGATCTACTCAAGTATATACATGCAATCGATAGTAAATTTTAAATCACTTAAGCAGATAAATATCTAACATGCAATTAACACTTAAGAGCATATAATTTATCATGCTTAAAATAATATAACTGAAAAATATTACCGTACTGCAAACATGGCTATCTAATGGCATTTTTCCAACTCCTTTCCCTTTTGTGAGACCGACATAGCTTCCCCGCAATATCCCCGATTCGACCCTCGGAGTGTGGGCTCTGCGAGCATTTCCCTAAATACTCGAGAAAATATTTTTCTAGAAAAATTTATTTTCTAGACTAGAAAATTCCCTAATTTTCTAATAATTAAGTGGATTATATATTAATTATATAGCCACCTAATTATTTATTAATTAATCCTTTAATTAAGGATTAATTAAACTAAAAAGGGAGAGAGCACTTCTTCAACCATACAAGGTCGAAAATTTGCTGCCAAAAATGTGAATGAGAAATGAGGTGAGGGATCAACTATTTATAGCTAAAATTACAGGGGTATTTTGGTCATTTTGGACATAAAATGAAGGGCATTTATGTCATTTTGCATAACCGCGTACCGGCCGGCCAATCCGATTGCACCATGTGGAAGATCTCATCGCCGTGAATCCGATGCCACCAACCACGCGCCGCCACGTGTTGCCACGCGCTGCCGGAAGGCTGCCAGGTGGTTGGCGCGTGTGCAAACACGCATAGCACACCAAATTAACCCTGACCCGGCTTGACCCTACCGGTAGTCCAACCCGTTAACCCTGTTGACCAGCCCGTTGACCGGCCCAATACCATATCTCATCTGGGCGATCTGTGCTGACGCAACGCGATCCACACCGTCCACTTGGCGCGCCACGCGGCACTGCATCAGCACCAACTGGGACCCAACCCGCTGACGTGGCGTGCCATGTCAGCTCTGCCACATCAGCAAAAACGCCACGTCATATTTTTTTATTTTTTATTTTTTAAATCTAAATTTATTTTCTCCAAAATAAAATTTCGGGCATTTCCAACTCTTTGGAACTTTGATTTATTTTCTTAAAATAAATCCCTTGGCTATTTTCAAACACTTTGAAAATTCATTTCTCTTTTTCCTTTTAATATTTTCTTTTCGAGTTTTCAATTTGGGGCTTGCAGGGGGACCTGCAGGACTAATTAATTTTAGCTCCAAACGGGTTAATATATTATCATCTCATGACAATAATTAATTACCGTTTAACAATATTTAATTCCACTAAATAAATATTGTTGCACTCTAAAATTAATTAAATTATTCACGAATTTCTCGATCTAGAATAATTTCGAATTTCACTCTTCCGTTTAGATATCCATGAAAAATAAATTGTCACTACTATCATTTATTTTTCATCTCTAATCTGAAATTTATTGATTCGCCTTAAGTTCAAATTCTCTGTATGTGAAACACATTCATCATACAACTTCGGTGACGTATCACGAGAGGTGCTTTGGCCAAAGTCTTAATTCGAACTTTTACAAATCTATTTCAAGGATATCTCTTACTTTCCAGCAAGGCCACAGATTCCTCGATCAATATAACTCTTTAGCGCATTTCATGTAATCACCGAATGCAAAGTATTTTGGCCACCCGTTACCGATACCTCACTTCGAGTATGTTACGGTGACTAACACTACATGCCTAAAGCCAAAATATTATCAGGATTAAGAGTACAATGCTTCCTAAGATTTTATTCATTTTTAGATAGCAGTATAAAATGAATAATCTCAGTGGTCCAATTCGATGTTTCCAATCCTATTGAAAATCATCAACGTGTTATAATTGGAATCACCATTCCCTATGACGAAAGACTAATCTTCTTATATAACCACGTTAAGTCTTGATAAGAACATATTCTTATCTTACCGACTAGAACTTTAATGACACGTGATTTCGGTATTCAAAGTCTTTTTCTATGAAACACATTTCATATACAAATACCACCACACGCCATTAATTATCAATGTGTGAAATACTCACAACTTGTTGTAAATTCAGTTTAATAAATTCAACAAATTGAATTTTCAGGGCACTATTCCCAACACAATTGACACTTGAGAACAGGCACATGCAAAGCACCTGCGGCTACATCATCAAGAAATCGAAATATGATGATGCTTGATTACCCGGGTTAAAGGGAGCACACAAATAAGTCCCTCTTGGGAAGGCGCGTTGATTACGCAAATGCCCTAGGAAGAGCTAGAAGAATTCCTCTTGGGAGTGAATCTCCATCTGCTCCTACCAGATGGTTGGCCACCTATCTGGAAGGAAGCAGTTGATGCTAGGACCAGAGAGAACGCCCTCAGCAGAGCGGGATCTGGAAGCCTTTTACTATGAAAACAACGTCCTCATGAGCTGAAGGATGCTGCAAGGGACCAGAGAGAACGTCCCCAAAGCTTCTAGCAGGAAGGGTTGACCTTCAGCTAAACAGGAGAGAGTAGGCAGCCCAAAGAGACTGCTCTTACAGCTATTGCACTAGAACCGCCTCCTTAAGCTGCCCACCTCCTGATAGCCGGAGAAACAGAAATCGAAAAGAATAAACAAAGACTGCATCGAACCAGATACCCTTACAATATGAAAAACATGTGCTGAAAAATCAAGTGTCCAAGACATTTATTTCATTCAAAAGCCCTAAATTTTACTTGGGCAATTCAAAAAGAGATATCTAAATGAGCGCTCAATGGAAAGGAGCGAAGATATAGTCATCAAAACAAAAATCCAAAGAGCAGCTCAAAGGAACCGAGCTCAGCCTAGCAAATTAAATTCAAATTCCAAATGCTAGAGAAAATTTTCAAAGTCCATGCAGGTTCAGGAAATTCAAAGGAGTTTAAACCTGTCCTCTGTTGCTGACTTTGTTGGAAGACTAGCTACTCCAGCAGACGGAACACTAGCAGAAAGAAAGGCACCATCAAATGGGATGTTGGATCTCCTCCTGGCAGTTGTCCAGCTTTGTCCCTACAGCTGCCCAACCTTGCCCACTACTTGTTGTTGAACGTGGAAGCCCCCACCTGGAGGGTACACTCAAACATCAGCTGGAGATTCGGGCAGATATTAACTAGAGGATATGCTCAAGCATATGTTGGGCGATTTGCTAAAATCACGGTAGGAAGAATAGTTGAAGGATCAACAGAAGCCTTAGCTGGAAGTCTCACAATAAGCTCAGCAAGAGGAAGTTCTAGCTGCTGATCCCAACCTCCTGCTGCTAATTCTAAGCACATATGCTCGTTGAAGAATGTTGGAAGGAAAAACAACAATCACTTTTCAACATGAAGCTAAGGTTCAACCCAAATCATCATAAGGGTGCAAGACAACAAGCTAGAAAGGAGAAATTGAAGCTAATTTCAATTGAAGTGACAGAAAGAAGCAAACAAGTATCATTTCCAACACAAACCCGAAGAGACAACCCAATAAAGTTCGTGTTATCAAAGCCAATTCCACCATATATTTATTACAAGTAGGAAACAACAATTCAGTATGATACTCTAAGAGTAAATACAAGAAAGGGAGAGCCAAATGCAGGAGGAAACAACAAGGTTCGCCTTCACGAAGCTGAAAGAACACTCGCATACAAGTAGATCCATCAATTTGGCCACAAATCACGACATCAACAGATCACTAAGCGATTAAGAAGACCAAAAATCAATTACTTCTACAACAAAAGCAGACGAAGGACCACGACCAACATCAAGCGCCGGCGAACAGGCTTCCGAGCCAAATCTGTAACAAAATTCAATTTTTAGTACTCAAACATGGAGAATGATATGCAAAAGGAAACAACAAAATAAAAAATATAAAAAAACGAAAGGGGCTGAAGAAGAATTAAAGGAAGAAGATGCAGTGGTCGAAAACCGCAACCCTCGCAGCAACGTCACTGGCCGGACGCGGCCGCAATGGGCAGCTAGAATGCTTGACGAAGGTGGTCAGCTTTGGGCAGATCCATCGCGAAGAGCTTCTACTCTCCAGATTCGAGGGTGCAAAGATGAGAAAGGGAAGAAGAAAAGCGAAGGGGAAAACTTTTGTGTAAGGGCATTACCTGCTAAATGAAGCCGCGACGGCGAGTGGTAGCGGCACGGTGGCGCTGCAACGGAAAGGCGGCGGTGCTACAAGGAATCAAGAGAAACACTTAGGTCTGCTAGATCTAAGCCCCGATTTCTTGCGAAAGCTAAAGCAAGAAGAGGAAAAAAGTCAAAAATAGGAGCCTTACTTGCTGGATGATGATCGGCGGCGGAACGGTGGCGAGAAGCCCCGGCTAGATGCTTTCAGCGGCCGCACGGACCCTGATCTGCAAAAGAAGGAGAGGATATCAGCTCTCCCCTGTCCAACAAAAAAGAAAAGAGAGAAAATAGAGTGGAAGAGAAGCAACACAGTGGCGGTGTAACGGTGGCTCACCACCGGTGGGGGGCGACGAGCGCCGTGTAGCACCCGAGCGCAAGGTACCACATCCCCCGCACCGAGACCCGACCCGAATATGAAATGGACAATCCATACCCGAGCTAAATCACGGCGAACGGGGACATACACACTCGCTAAGCTAGGCGGGAGCTAACTTTCGCAACCAAAGAGATAATAAAACTGAAATATTACCAACGCGGAAATAGAGTACATACATAATTAACAAGATAAGCAAAGAGCAACGGGTTCAACTAGCATAGATACCTAATCCCGAAATTCAACAAAATCATAAAACATCAATTCTAGATTCTCTCTATTCCTGTAAGCTTATCTTGAATTCATGATAATATTAATAATTAATACAACTCATACATTCTCTGTAACTCAAACAAAACATGATTCAATATGCACATGGACCGACTCTGACTTAACCGAAAAACTTAATAGACTTGACTTCCCGCCTAGTACTCCAAACCTACAAGAACACTGAAAACAATCCGTGTTCAGTCTATACGAGACTGGTGGGTATAAAATGAGGTATAAATAGCATATACAACAATATTTAACATTCACATGCAAGTTATAATCCCAAATGAGGTTTTTAGAGCATTTCCCAAGTGGGTAAAATGAAGAAGTCATCAAAAGGGATTATAACGTTCATTTTTCATTAGGTCATTTGTGGCCCGGCGAGTGGGCGTGTATTATCTCCAACCAACACCTCGTGTAGTTCATTAAACATTCATTCATTCTTTCTTTCTTTCATGCATTACATTCTTTTGTGCACATTCATGAACATTTACACCTTCTTCCTCCGGGTGATGGCCGAGTGATCGGCCCGAACCATCCATTCATTGACCAAAAGGGTTTCATGACTCCCCAGATGGCACTCAGCGTCCATTCCTCACTAACTCCTAATGAGTTTCGGTTACGCCGTTCATTGGTGGAACTAGTGTGAGGGATCACCGTCAGCCCATGCCTCCTCGGGTCACCACTCACACCAAGTCCCTGGGCCCTATTCTGTGCATTCATTCATTCTTTCTCGCCAAAACATTTGGTAGGTTCATAAAAGAAGGGCTTTACTTTTAAAATCATTGACCCTTGAAAACGACTCTATATATATATACTAGATTTTGGCCGAAAACTTTACACATTAAAGGTATATGGGGTCATTTATCTAAATAGTAGAGAAACCCACCTGTACGCCTCTTACCAACAATACCAAGAAGAAAGGAGACTCGAAAGTGTCCTATGAACCCAGCATCTCCGCCCTGGAGAAAACTGTACAAAAGACAACGAACGTGTTCGTGAGACTCAAGACTCCAAATGAACCATATAAGACGCACGGCATGCAATGAACATGATACGAGTGCATAAGAGATGATGCTATGTCATGACCATGTTCTTGTGCACGATTAATGCATCTAGAGCATATAAACAAGCCATTCATTCAAGGACATTCAATACATGGAAGTTTCAAGTCCAATCGTTTCATATCTTTCGTAATTCATAGCGATATCGAGCCAAAATCCTTGAACTATAATCACATTATACCTTTCAACATGTTTACATTGAATATAATAAGTATAAAGGCAAAATGCATCACTTGAGACATCAAAAGAATGGAAGAAGGTACTTAACGTTTCATATAGGAGCACTCAAGCCACGTCATAGCAATTCAAGTCATAATTTTCACATTTCATACCAAATCAATTCATGAATTTAATATAACGACCATAACACGTACTATATCACGTTTACAATTAAAGAATAGACAAATAAATACATTCAAATCAAGATCGGAAATTAGATAAGGACATGAAATAGGTAACACTTTAATTCCCATATTTTAATAAATCCATCAATACTTAATTTTAAATTAACCATGCAATTAATTAATATATATGAAATCATTCTTAAAGTATATAGATATATACGTGCATGGCATGCATGGAATTACAAAACACATGCATGCAATTACATTTAGATATTTACTTAGTATATGCATGCAAACATAATATATAGAATTACATACATGCATTAACATGTAAATCCATACATATTATAATTAAATGCATGCAAACACTAACAATTACAAATCATGCATGCACAATTACAATTTATACATTTATATATATGTACACATTCATGCATCTCTCACGTTATGTATATATTTTCATGTAAACACTAACAATTACATGCAAGGAAAGAAAAAGAAAGCAGCAGCAACCCTCAACAGATTCTGCACCAGAGCTCCCCGGCCGGGCCTTTTCACGCATAAAATCTCCCCGGCCGGGGAGTTGCAGTACAGACGCAAGACAGTAGCAGCTCAAAGCTTAATTCTCTGTTTTACCTCCATGAATACTCAGCAGAAGATAGCAGCAATTTAAGGAATAAAATACAGTAGCAAACTAGGCCAAAACTCCCTCAAAACTGATTGAAATGGACGGCCATGAAACAAGGAAAAATGCAGCAGCAGACAGCAACAGTTCACGTCCCAAAAACAGGGTAAAACGGAAGCAAAACAGAGCAAAAGCTCTTGCACAACAAGACTAATCAACCAAGCAACCAACAAAGTGGAAAGGAGCAGTAATTTACAGCAATTTCAGTTATAAAACGCAGCAGCAGCAGTTCAAGTCGTGAGGGAGGAAAAGAAAATCATTTCATGCTATTGTCTTAATAAATTTATTAATGGTAACTCATAAATGCTTCATCTACCATGTAATACATCACCATAAATGCAAAGAAGGAGTCAAGACAACTATTTTCATGCTTTAAATCATCCAAAAGCACCAAGGAATGCATGAAATCCAAGTATGACTTCAAAACCTAACTATTCATTTATATCCCCATATCTCCAAGTATACCAGCTCAAATTCAGGGAAATATGGCTTAAAATGACACATAATAAGTGTATATTACAACCCTTAACTCACCTTGTGAATTGGATGGAAGATGGAAGAGATTTGAGCTTGAATCTCCAAGGTTTGGCAAGGGTTACGGGAAAACTGGAGAGCAGAGAGTTTTTGGCTGATTTTCTCTAAGTGTGAGGGTTATCTCGGTTTGGGGTGATCAATTACAGTTAAAGGGCTGAGTTAGGGTTCCAAGGAATCAAACCATGGTTAATTTGGTCAAGGTTTGAGAAAGTTATGGCTCTTTTAGTAAAAGGTAGCAGTTTTGGCGAATGTAACACGTTTCGGTTGAATTTCGGAGATACAAATAACTTTGGAAAAATATAAGGCTAAGTTCATTAAACTCGAATTTTCGTTGCGAGTTTAGCGAAGTTGACGAAACTCGAATCCGAGTTTCCTAGCTCAAGATATCACATACGGAACCAAGGGTGCGCTAATTGCTCATTAGCCCCCGATTTGGATTCCGAGAACAAAATAAATTCGAAACTAATGCAATTAAATCCGAAAACATGAAACGAGCATATATTCATATTCATGACACGTATATCTCCAACATATTAGAATTTCACGAAATTTCGATATCAATTCGTATAAGAAAGAAACATGTTTATAACACTCATGAGCAATGCATAACTACTTCATTATATTCATAAAATAAAACAAAATTTAAAGTCATTTATAAATAATAATCCAAAGCTCGAATGTAATATATAAATATATATATATATATATTTAATATTACTAACATTAAATTTAAAAATCAACTAATTCATGTATAATTAATATTAATTAATTTAAAGTATGAATAATTAACATTTAAAATATAAAATTAAATATATAAATTACTTATAAACAATTAGTTCGCGCAAATTAATAAAAACATACGTCGTTTAAAATATGGAAAAGTTGGGGCGTTACACGCCGCGATAGATGAAGAAGAGGTAAAAACTCTCGGACTTACCAACGAGAGAGAAGCAGTAGTCCTGGTCCAAGAAGGAGAGAAATCTCATTGAAATAAACCTAAGACAAGCAAGCCCTATGTGTCAAGACACCCTCCAACAACTCCCGCTGACATCTCTTCTGCTTCTTTAATTTCTCTCTTTTCAAGAAGTTATGTCATAATGGCAATTTTGAATTAAACGATAAGTGGGAGAAGCTTAGGAGTTATCTCGATAATTTCTTTAGATAATTATCATGCCCATCCCAATAGAATTATTTTGATAATTTTAAATAATTATCTTAGCAACTTTGATTTTTGATTTTCAAGGAATTATCCCGTTTGTGTTAGGGGTCGATCTATTCTCGTTGATAATTTATCTAAAACATATGGAGTGGTTATCTGCATGATTTAAGAGATGATCGTCTATTGAAATATATTACATCTTGAGAATATGTATTATAGGACTACATTCCTGTCAAATTCTAGAGAAAGAGAAATACTTACAGCTGAGCAGGTGGGAAAGAAAAGCAGAAGGAATAACAATGAGCAGAAAGGAACATGTGAAGGAAAAATTACGGTAAAAGGAGCAGTTAGCTGGCAAAGCCAGGATGCTAAGCAGAATGTCAATTGAGTCTCGAGAAGTAGAATGTCAAGCAAGTTTTAAGAAGAAGAACGTCATGCAAGCCTTGGGTACGGGTCCCAACGGTTGTACTCTTTTTACTCATGAGGGTTTTTCCTAGTGAGGTTTTTAATGAGGCAACCACCGTACCCGAGTGAGGAGATCGATCATTTCAAAATGTCCAAGAGCTGAAGCCGAGTTTTCAAGATTCTTCTACTCTCACAGCCGTCTACACTATCCGACTGTAAGAGTAGGGGGGAGTGATGATACTGACCCTATTTTACAATTTAATTAAATAAGAGAAGAAGATAAGATATTATGGCGATTAGAAGGAGAGACGAGGTAGAGAAGAAAGTAGGGAGAAGAAGTCAACAGTTCACTACTTGTGGAAAGTGGAAAGAGAAAAGTTGAAATTAAAATATGCACGTGCCTGAGAAAAATGAGGTTTGACAACTGACAACTAGTTAGAGAGTATATAAAGGAGATAAGGGAGAGGAAGAAGGAATAGTCATTCATACTCTACAGAAAACCCTAGCAGTCCCAATTCTGATAACTACCTTGTGAAGAGTTTTGAGCCGTCATTTTTTATTACTTTCCCTTTTATTAATTTCCAAGACCATTTCCATAGATTTGCAGTATTCAGATTATATTTCAAAGTTTTATTGTACACAGAAGACAGAAGATCTGCAGAAGATCTGAAGATTATCAGCACCATATATTTTATCTTTATTTCATCCTTATTTTTATTTCTTGCTCCTTTCTCTCATTATTTATTTTAGCATCTATTTTTTGATTAATTTCATTTTACAGCTTGATTCAATCCCAATTCCCTAAATATAAATTAATCGGACAATCATCAGAATTGTTTTTCTAGTAGAAGAGGAGGTCTTTGCCGTATTGGAGGCAACTAAATTGGCAGTTCGAAAAAGGTTGGGATTTCATTATTTTTAAAGTTGGATGCTCAAAATATAGTGAAAAAGAATGACCGGATTTATACACCATTGATCATATTATTTGTGATATTAAAGAGATTTTATCTCTCGTTTTCAATCTCGTTTTCTGTAATAATAGTCGTTCGTGGATTCAAAAAATAATAATAATAAATTATTAATCCTGCATTTTCGAACTATGAAAATATCCACAAACTAGATCTGTTATGACTTATGAGATTTAACCACATCAAAGAGAGTGGATTGCATACAGGTTTAGTTTAGAATTTGAATATGAAATTTAATAAACACATACTATACGAAATTAATCTCCTTTAATTAATCTATCATGTCCTAAACTTTACACAAAATACAGGATATATACCAAAAAAATCTGCTTTAGTTACGCAATTTTAGCCGAATCCATCTTGAGGTAAAATTATCTCATATCCATTGTATTATAATATATGAACACTTTTAAAAATATAATTTTATCGTGAACTCGTATCTAACACTGTGTTCGATACTCTTTATATAAAAAATTTAAAAAAAAAAAATATACGTAGCTATTGCATGGCTTCTTCCCCCAGATGAGCCTTAACTCCTTCATGATTTATTAATTAATGGAGTTGATATGTGTATATTTCTTTTCAAAGAGAGTTTCTTAACTAGAAATACTTATAAAATATATGAGTCTAATATTGGATTAATAAAATATAAAAGAATTGGATTTTGATGACTTTCCAGTAAAGAAAATGACAAAACACTATTGGGGCGGCTATAAGGATTGACCAACTAATTAAAGACAAGAGAAATATGTTTAATCAATTGCTTCTTTTGTCTAATTTATTTATTATTTGTCTTATATATATGTAATACAATGCTTGGGAACTGGGGCCACTTCCTCCCCAAATGAGGCGAGGGATAATTCTAATCTCAATTTTATTCGGTTAAATTGATATAATAAGAGAAAAATATTTTATATTCTTTTTTGTAATTTCAAATAATAAATATAACACATTTATAATTATAATTAATTAAATTCAATAGAATCAAATTTAAACTAAAATTTTTTACGAGGCATACATTTCCAATTAGATTCGATTAGATAATTATAAGATTTCAAACAATAATATTTTCTAATCCGGGCTTATAATATTTGTATCTCAATGTTATATATAATAAATATGATAATTGTTTTGCTTTTTTTCCTCCTTAGAACAAATCATTCATGATCGAATATTGCAATTAAACTTCTAACAGGGTTGGTCAAGTGGTTTGAGGGTTCTTTCTCGAAAACAAAGACCCAGTTCAAATCCCTCTAGTCACTTGGGGGGTGTGTTAAAAAAAAAAAAAAAGGTTATAAGTACTTTAAAAAAAAGTTATAAGTAATTAAAACGATGAAACAATTAATAAATTTTTATTTATTTATTTTAGTCTGGGGCAAGATATCCATTATATTTGTTAATAACAACTAATAATCCGTTGGATAATAAATAACTCAAAAAATGGGACAATTTAATAAAAAATTAAAATTATTAGGTAAACACATGAAATAACTCAAACAAAGACAGAATTTTCTTTAGATTGGTAAACATATTAATTTTTTTTGATCTCTCAGAGTTTTCCAATTGAGTAAAGGACTAATATCCGAAGTAGCTGTGCTTATTACGGAGACCTCTCCCAACGTAGTTTTTCATATCCACAAAGTTCGAACTCGAGATCTTACTTAAGTGAAATCAAGCACCATCTTATTCAATTATCAGTCAAACAATTAAACCTTATGGTCTTAACTCTTAATATGTCATTCACCACAAAAAAATGAAGCGGTTGAGTTTATCTGCGACCAATGTTAACACTATTCATTTGTACCTATATCTATTCTATTATATTACAGGCAAGACCTCATTGCTGACTTGAATTTTTGATTTATTTATTTTTTTCTCACAATGTATTTTTTTTTCTTTTCATTTATTTTTATTATTCGGGCTACGTATAAATTTCTTATATGTTATTCAAACTTTCTTTTCCCTCAACTCACATCGATTCTTTTCTTTTTCTTCCTATATAATTTCTATTTTTTTTTCTTCATATTTTTTATTTTTTTATTCGACTATTATTTTTATTGATATAATATTATCTTATATTATTTATTATAATTTAATAATTATATTAAAAATAATAATAGAATATATATCAATAAAAAATAATTTTAACATATTTAAATAATAACATTTTTAAATCTGTCCACACATTGAATATATGGAATTATTAGTTCAAATTGAATAATGACAAGCCTTCCACAATGATGGGGTTTAATCAGATGTGGCAAACTCCAACACTTTAGAATTTGTAATAGGGGAAATTAGATATCAGAACTCAGGCAAGGGCCATCGGAATTGAGTGGATTCAACCTGCTAGGAATAAACACCAAAGAGATCAAAAAGCCAAGGTGGGGGAATGGGGGGGGGTGATACCCAGTTTGGCTCTCGGACACTCAACCTTGTTTACCCGCTCGGGGTGGCCAAGATCCCTAACAGAGGTGGAACTAAGATTCCTTCGAGAGGAATGTACAATCGCGAGGGGAAGTTGAGATGCTCTTGAGGCGCCACATTGCAACGCTGAGTTTGGGCCACGTGTCACATACGTTTCCCGAGCGCATTTTAGCCTTATCACACAAAACATACACGTTCAAAATTCACACTGTTAAATTAAAAATATAATAATATTTTATTATATAAATATATACACTGATTAAAATTTAGGGGCGATCTTTGAATAGTATCAAAAAAATTCTCAAATTCCCTTTCACTCCCCAATTGAAAAACACAATCTTTTTTTACTCCCCATTTTTTCAGAATGTTGTATCTGATGGGGTCAAAACACGCTTGTCCTCATCTTGGCACGTGGCACCTTAGGATGATGGCACTTGCTTCTCTAAGATTGCATCAGACATATACGAGCGCTCAAACCTTCGAGCGCTGGCATCCCGCAAGGACACGCGTCAACTCTGCTATGGATACACGTGCATCAACACTATTGCTCTTACCGCTCTTCCACAAGCGTCGTTGGTACTGCTTGACTAGTACCTCAATCAATCTAAGCGAGCCTTCTTCGAGCGCTACATTCCCTCGGAGAGGCTTCCGTTTCAACTTCTTACAACAAGCTCTAGCCCTCATCCCCTAGCGGATATCTTGGCCTCCAAGGCTTCTGGTTGTCACGAGCGTGCTCTTAAGCCCTCGTTACCAACCTCCCAAATGGCTCTCTGACACACCGTACATGGCCGCGCACCTGCCCCTGTTGCCAACACTAACTCTCAGCAGCTTTTGCAGAAGATTCCTCTTAGGTTTCTCTCTCACAGCGCCACGTGTTAGGGCAACATTCGGCCAGGACCACATGAGGCAAATGACCAAAGGGTCCTTGACCAACCCTCAACTATAAATAAACAGAGTCATCTCCTTCACTGTAAGCGACCTTCATTACTGCAATTCCTACTTAGCTTACATTTCCTCTTTCAGATCATCATCTGACTTGAGCGTCGGAGAGCCAAACTGGGTATCACCCCCGGTCCCCCCAGCTTGGCCTTCTGACTTTTCAGTGTGTTTGTCCTGACAGGTAGAACCTCATCCTCTCCGGCGAAATTCCGGTGGTTTCCCCACTCAAACAAATTCTAAAGTGATCGGATTCTAATCCCCCCATTCGGAACCCATCATTTTTGGCGCCGTCTGTGGGAAACCAGCTCTCAACCTCTTTCTTCTCTTCTGCTAGTTGAAAAGCAAACACCCAAAATCATTGCAGCTATGGTCACTAAGAGATCCGGCGCCGCGGGAGGAGGAGATAACACCTCCCATGACGTCAATACCATTATTCCCTCCATCCCTGTGGGCGGAGGCCCACCTCCTACCGTCGTTGAGGGTGGGGTACCCCCCACAGGAGTGACACCACAGGCAGAATCTTCAGTTCCCCCACCAGCACCGCTGGTACCACCAGCTTCCGGCTCCGCCGGAGGAATTCCTCTCTCTGCTCTTCCACAGCCTCCCCAAACTCAATGGGTACATGCCCATGCAAACCCAGGAGGTCAGAGTTACATGATGCCGCCGCCGGGATACACGCTTACTCCCACTGTTATGGTGCCGCCGGTTCAACCGTACCTCGCCGGCCAAATCCAGCTCCCGGTGGTGATCCCCAGGGAGGTTGAAGGAGTAGAGTTACCTCCACTAACTACTCAGCAATTGAGGGCTCTTTATGCCCAGTGTACGGTTCAAGTGGCTCAGAGGGCATGGGAAAGATTCCATTCCATGTACTTTCCCTCTGAGCAGGTCACTCAAATCGCCGCCCCTGTGGGCGGATTGCAAACTTTCCCTATTAGGGAAACTCAGGCCGTCCTGAGGGTGCCGCCACCACCACCACCAGTTAATGAGATGCCCCGCCAGGGCGAAAACGAGCGTCCCCCTGTAGACAAAAACAGGGAACCCACTGAGAGGGTCAACGAGAATGAAGGGGACTCCCACGTTGCCAGGAGGGCTTCCCGTGCCGCCAAACAAGGAGATAGGGAAGGGGATGCGAATCCTAACATCCTCGGGGCTGTGCAAGACCAGCTGCAGGGTTTGAAGGACATGGTCGGACAGCTCTCTCGAGCACGGTCTCAGATCTCCCACAGTAGGGATGAACGAGCCGATGATAGAGACGCTCGTCACAAGGACCGACAGGCGCAGGTCCCTCGCCGAAAGGAACAGGAGAAGAACTTCTGCACCTACGATTACCATCCATTAGCGAGGGGCTCCCCCCTCGTGGAAGAAGTTTTGATGGCCCAAGCAGGAATGGCTAAAATCCCCACTTCCATCAACCGCTACGACGGTACAACCGATCCGGCTAAACATTTGGATCATTTTTTACAGCTGATGCACCTCTACGAGCATTCCAGCAACTATTGGGCCAAGGTTTTTGTCACTTCCTTGGTAGGAATGGCACAGGAGTGGTACAAGAGACTGCCCCCACGATCGATACACTCCTACAAAGAGTTGGCCGACGCTTTCCTCAACCACTTCAATTCTCTTAAGGCCCCAGTCACTGCGCCCATTGCCCTTTACAACGTGGTGCAGGGCAAGAATGAGTCTCTTCGCTCGTTCTTCGCCCTCTTCAACAAAGAGATTCTGGAAGTTGAGAGGCCGTCCATGGATTTCTTGATCCCGGTGCTCTTTCAGGCTATGGATCACAAGCAATATGTGAGCAAAAAATTTGCTGATGCTATCGTGGAGAGAAGGCCAGGGACACTCATGGTCTTAAGACAGGTTGCCGAGCCGTTTTTCGTGCTCGAAGACATGTACGGGACGAATGGGCCCAGACATCACAGCCCAGCAAGAAACGAGCGCCACCCGGAACGAGGACGCGAAATCACTGTTAAGAAGGAGCATCATCAGGAACGCAAAAGGTCGCCACTACCCCCTCGACGTTTCGACCGTATCCCACTCACCCGACCGAACTCAGAGGTTTACAACCTCTCTGACAAGAAACTCTTTAAGAGACCCATCAAGATGAGAGCGACTGAGTCGCTGAAACGTTCGAACAAGTACTGTGTCTTCCATAAGCAGAAGGGGCACGACACAGATGAATGTCGCCAGCTGGAAGCTGAGATTCAAAGGCTCGTTGCAGGGGGTCATTTGAAGGAATTTGTGAAAATTCTGGAGCGCTTTGATGAGCGCTGTCGGAATCGTTCCAGGGAAAGAAGAAGGAGCCCGTCCCTGTCAAGAAGTCCACGAGAAAGAGGCCCCCCTGAGACCAGCAGCCATCGAGGCAACAAAGGAAAGGCCCCTGAGCAGGAAAATACGCCTTTTGCGGTCATCAACATGATAGCGGGAGGCTTTTCAGGGGGAGATTCCAATGCCGCTCGGCGGAGGTATGTCCGGAGTTACGACCAGCGCCCATCCGTGCCCAAGTCCGTTTATGCTATACAGAAGGCCAAGGATCAGCGCTCTCAAGAAAATGATGTAATAGGCTTTGATGATAGGGATTTAGGGCACATTGTAACACCCCATGGGGAAGGTGAAACTTCTGACTGCCCCATGGTGGTTAGTGTTGATGTCCACAATCACGTTGTAAAAAGGGTGTTGGTGGATAGTGGAAGCTCTGTTAATGTTTTGCCTTACTCCACATTTTTTAAGATGAATGCTGACCTCCCACTAGAGCCTCTCAAAACGGCTCTCATTAGTTTTGGGGGATCAGAATTTGTCCCACGAGGGCAAATACGCTTGGCCACCTCATTTGGCCGAGCCCCCCAGCATAAGACGCTCACAGTCACATATGTTGTGGTAGAGATTGATATTCCCTATAACATCATAATTGGGCGCCCAGCCCTCGTTGATTTCAAAGCCATCATCTCCACCTATCACCAGAAGATTAAGTTCCCCACCCCCGAGGGCGTTGGAGAAGTACTGTGCAATATGCAAGAGGCTTGGGAATGTTACATGTTGTCCCTCAAAAAGCCTAAGGCGGAGAAAACCTTCCAAATCGGATCTACCAAAAATTCTATTGACTTTCCCAACCTGGACGAGGATGGCCCAATACGCAAGAGGGTCAAGTTATACAAGAAGAAGAATAAGAAAAGGAAGGATGCTAGCACCAAGAATCCCCTCGAAAGTACCCCGCCAGGGACAGTCGAAGAATCATCCTCAGAAGGAAACGAGCGGGAGGAAGATGAGCCCGCTCCTGGTGAGCGCTTGATCGGAAAGAAGAGGGCGCTCGAACTTCCTCGCCCTGAAATAAGGATTGAGCCCTCGGAGAAGTTCCTTACTATTGAGTTGGAACCTGGAAACAAGGATAAAACTACTCAGATAGGGTCCAACCTCTCGGGGCCTTCTCAGATTATGATGATTGATTTCCTCAGAGAGAACATTGATGTATTTACGTGGAAAGCCTCTGACCTCACAGGGATTGACCCGAGCGTCATTGTCCACAGGCTTAATGTGGACCCTTCGTTCAAGCCCATCAAACAGAGGAAACGAGACGTACACGGCTTTCGAAAGAAGGTCATCGAAGAAGAAGTTAATAACTCCTGGAGGATCAATATATCAAGCCCATCTTATACCCAGAATGGTTGTGTAATGTGGTTTTGGTGCCCAAGAGTGCGAACAAGTGGCGAATGTGCAATGATTTTACTGATCTTAACAAGGCTTGCCCTAAGGATCCTTACCCACTGCCCCGGATAGACCAACTGGTGGATTCGACCGCTGGATGTGAACTTATGAGCATGATGGACGTCTTTCAAGGATACTATCAGATCTTTATGGCTCCGGAAGACCGCCCCAAAACTTCATTTGTTGTCCATTTGGGGGTGTATTGCTTCCTAGTCATGCCTTTTGGGCTGAAGAACGCTAGAGCCACGTATCAGCGGCTCGTCAACAAGATGTTTGAAAGTGAAATTGGAGGGTCCATGGAAGTTTACGTAGACGATATGATTGTTAAAAGCGAGCGTCAGGACTCATATCTGGAAGATCTCAAGCGTACTTTTTCAATTCTGCGTCAATATGGGATGAAATTGAACCCTTCAAAATGCACCTTTGGAGTACAAGGGGGAAAGTTCTTAGGATACATGGTCAGTCAGAGGGGAATTGAAGCCAATCCTGAGAAGATCAAAGCTATCTTGGAGATCCCCTCCCCTCGAAATCTCCGAGAAGTGCAAGTATTGGTAGGAAAGATCATCTCCTTGAACAGATTCATTTCGCGCTCGGCGGACAGGAATCTTCCTTTCTTCAAGATTTTGAGGAATGCCCGGAACTTCGCTTGGGCGGAGGAATGTGAAAAGGCTCTACAGGATATGAACGCTTATCTAACGAGCGCTCCGCTACTGACTAAACCCATCGAAGGCGAAAGGCTATTTATATACCTTTCTGTTTCGGCCGAGGCTACGAGCGCTGTGTTGATAGCTATACGAGAGCGGAAACACTTGCCCGTTTATTACTTAAGCAAGTCGTTGCAAGGAGCTGAGAAAAAATATTTGGAAATCGAGAAATTTGCATTTGTCCACATCAATGCATCAAGACGTTTGAGGTCTTACTTTCAGGCGCACTCAATAACGGTACTCACTGATCAACCCTTGAAACAAGTTTTGCCCAAATCGGACGTGTCAGGGAGACTGATAAAATGGGCCATTGAATTGAGCTAGTTTGATTTGTGCTTCGAGCCCAGGACTGCCATGCAAGCTCAGGTTGTAGCTGATTTATTGGTTGAGCGCTTTGGTTTAGAGCCCGCTATTCTTGAGAACAAAGGATTATGGGTCCTGCACACGGATGGTTCCTCAACCTCTCAAGGGGGAAGAGCAGGGGTAGCCCTCAGAGACCCCAATGGGATTGAGTTGGACTTTGCAATCAGGTTGGATTTTCAAGTCACAAATAATGAGGCAGAATATGAAGCCCTTGTACAAGGATTAGAAATTGCTTCTCATAATGGAGCTTCTAGAATTACTGCGTATGTGGATTCACAGTTAATTGCGAGCCAAATTGAAGAAACTTATGAGGCTAGAGAAACCACCATGGTGCAGTACTTGAGCAAGGCCCGGGAAATCATTGGGAATTTCAAAGAATTTCATCTGCGTCAAGTCCCGCGAGCCGAGAACGAGCGCGCTGATGCTCTTTCAAAATTCGCTTTGGCGTTGGAAGGTACTTCTGAGCGCTCGGTGACGTTCCTTAGAACGGAAGAGCCTCTGATTAAGGAGAAAATTGCCAAAGAGGCGGTCGCTATGATTGATCCGCTTGAACCATGTTGGCTGGATGACATCATCAGGTTCCCTAGAGATGGTATTTGTCCCACTGATAAGGTAGAGGCTCGGAAAATAAGGAGCAAGGCCCCTCGATTCTCTTTAGACTCTGGGGGAAGACTATTCAAAAAGTCATTTCAAGGGCCTCCATTGAGGTGTTTAAGGCCCTCGCAGGCGAGAGAAACGCTTGAACTCATTCACAGTGGGAGCTACGGGAATCACTCAGGAGGGCGTATTCTGGCTAAGAAGATTCTAAGGAGTGGGTTTTATTGGCCCACGGTTCTGCATGACGCCCTCGAATTTTCCAGAAAGTGCCCAAAGTGTCAATTCCATTCCAATCTCCCTCAACTGTCGGCCGCTCAAATGATCCCAATAGATGTTTCCTGGCCCTTTGACCAGTGGGGAATAGACATTGTGGGCCCCTTGCCCATCGCTGTTGGACAAAAGAAGTTTGTCATTTTGGCTGTCGATTATTTCACCAAGTGGGCCGAGGCCGAGGCCGTGGCAAAGATCACCTTCCGGGTTGTGAGGGACTTCATTTGGAAAAACATCATATGTAGATACGACATTCCGAGGGTGCTTATTTCTGATAATGGATCCCAGTTCATAGCCGCTGACACACGAGAGTGGTGTTCAGAATTGGGGATTGAACAACGCTTTACCTCCGTAGGCCATCCCCAAGCCAATGGACAAGCAGAAGCTACCAACAGAGTCATTTTTCAGCACTTGAAAACGATGCTGGAGAGTAAGAAGAGTGAATGGGCAAAAGAGTTGCAAGGGGCACTTTGGGCTTATCGCACTACTCCACGAGCGGCCACTGGCGAGACACCTTTCGCACTCGTGTATGGGTCAGAAGCAATGATACCAGCCGAGATTGCAAATGAATCCGCTCGTGTAGCTTATTTCGAGCCTCAACTTAACGAGAATAACAGAAGCCTGGAATTGGACTTATTGGAAGAAAAAATAAACCAAGCTTGGGCCAAGATACACAAATATAAAGCAACTGTGGCTCAACAGTACAACAAGCGTGTGAGGGAAAGAACCTTCCAATTGGGAGATTTGGTCCTAAAGAAAGTCGAAGTATCCAAACATGTGGGGAAGTTGGACCCCAACTGGGAAGGTCCGTTCAAGGTAATACAGATCAGAGCAAACAACACCTACACCATGGAGACACTTCAAGGCGAGCGCTTGCCTCGCCCTTGGAACGCATGTAATCTCCGGCGGTTTTATATTTAAAAACTACTTACCAGGTGATGATGTAACCACCTCGTTAATGAGCTCTATGTGCTCCAAATTACAACTAAAATATGATACCTTCCTCTCAGTATCTTTGGATTTACACTTCTTTATTTTGTTTGATCGTATAAAACCCACACCCCTCGTCTTCACGAGCGTAATGGGTCACTTATATTGTACATGGGTTACGCTTGCCAGCTCTCTACTCCACATGAGGGGACGCCCTCATAAGGATAGACTGGTAACGCTCACAACCAACTTAATAAAATGGAAGAGAAATACAATGAAAATCCCAGTAGACCTTGGCCGTCTGCACGACGCCTTGCGCTTGAAAACGGGATCGTTCGCTAGTCCAAAAATGGGACCAGTGCAAGCATGTTCATCCGACAGCAACGTCATCAGAAAGAAATTCCACAAAGTCTTGAACGGGGGCAATCACTCAGTAAGACCCTCGCAAATACTCAAGACTTAGCAAAATTTCCAGGATTAAGAAGAAATTTCACAAGTTTTGAACGAGGGCAGCCACTCAATAAGACCCGCGTATGTACCTAAGACTTAGCCAAATTTCTAAGAACAAAAGCAAAAATTTACACAAGTTTTGAATGGGGGCATTCTCATCATAAGACCCCCGTAATTACTCAAGACTTAGTTAGATTTTTCATAATATTTAATGGAATCTTTCAAGTTCCAAAGACTTTATCTGAGTAATGCGATTTTCACTAAGCATGTTACACACAATCTTACCACTACAAGATTTGTTCACAACAATCGCAAGATGAAAATTCGCAATCAAGAAAAAGGTAAAAAAAAACAGTATTCTGAAGGAAAGAAGGAATTTCATTCATTAAAGGTATTCACCTAAATTACAAAATGAAGGCTCAAAGGCCCATAAGTTTCTTGACAAGAGTTGAAAGCACTAAAATAGGGAAAGGCTTCAGGCGGCAGGAGCAACGTCTTCATCAATAACCACCAAGATGTTCCGGGCCACTGGACCATAAACTGGGCCTTTTGGTTCTTGAGGTTGGGCAGCTGGTGGCTTGGGCGCTTGTGGATCGTTGGGCTCGTTGGTATCAGGAGCAAGTGCGTTGGCACCCTCAGCAGCTGGGACATGGGCATCCTCCCCGACAGGCACTTGAGGCTCATTTTCAGAAGGATCATTTTGTGCGGCTTGTGGAGCATTACTCACCGGATGGGCATCCATGTATTCATCTTGGAGAACCTTAACCAAGAAGTCATACTCCAATTCAGCAATGGTGTCTGCGGGGTCATCCCGATATTCGTCATCTTCCTCGCAGCGCTCATTGAACATGAGCCCTGTGCCCTCCGCCTCTCTCATAGCCGGGTTGGTTAGCCCCTTGTGGATGCCCTGTTCGATGGCTAGGTTGAAGGCCTTTTGAGCCTCGTCCAAGCAGTGCAAGGAAGCTACAAAGTTGAAGGCCTTTGAGTGACAGAACTTGATGAGGGCCTCCTTGTTCGCTCGGTCAAGACTTTGAGGCCATTCATTCATCGTATCATTGAACTTCCTCTCAGCCTCCACAGCCCTCGTTTTCCAGCTCTCACGCTCGGCCTCTGCCTTCTTGAAGCCCTCATCTATTTGGGCCAACTTGCCGCTCAAGCTGCTTCGAGCGCTCTCCACCGCCACAAAGTCCTCCTTCAGCTTCTTCAGCTCCTCCTCCGTCTTTTTGTGCAAGTCCTTGAGGGACTTGTACTTGGCTATTTCAGTATCCAGCTCCACTTGAATTTGAGCCGGATCGTTAGCACGTGCCATCTTCTTGTACTTGGCCTTACGATCGGCATAGACGGATGCCCGCATTTGAATGTTCTTAAGCCTGGGGAGTACTTGCTGCGCGGGTTCGAATGAAGGGAAGTATTAGCAAGAAAGTGTTAGAGAGATACTTACCAGAGATAGCAATGTGACAATAGAGTAAAGACTTACGGAGATCAAGGCGTGAGCCGCGTCGCAGGCCACTGTCCCCACAGACTCGCTGAACAAATGGTTGTGGTCCGCCGTGAATTGGGCCTTGTCGTAAAGGCCCTCGCTGATGGTTTGAGCGAGCGTGCCGGACCTTAGCAGAACTGGCCCACCGTCGGAGGCGCCTGAGAAGTTCCTGTCCCCTCGTCGGGAGAACTCCCATAAGCGCTCTTCCTCTGAAGAGGAAGTTTCCCCACCACCATTGGGGCCCTCAACCACTTGTTTCCCTTTGCCCTTTATTGCTACAGTGTCGGGCATCCTCTTCCTCTTACGGGAAGGTCTACTGGCGCTTGGCAGAGTCTCATTTATTGCCAAGGGAGGCCTCACTTGGTTAACGTTGTGAGGGTCGGACACCCTCGAGTCCGACGGAGGAGGAGGTGGTCGCACCATTATTATGTTTTTGGGGTTGGCCACACGGTTTTCTTCTCGGCCACGAGGGGGTTGCACGTTCGAAGATGAGCCCGGACCAGGAGCGTCACCCCTGCTACCACGGCTTCGAGGGCGTTGTTGCTCCCCCTGTTGGGTCTGGTTCCTGTTGGCATGAGTGAAACGAGCGGCGTGCCTAATTCCTCCTGCCATCTCTAAGATATTTGCTCCTACAAGAAAGACAAGTACCAGAGTTAAAAATCCATAAATAAATTATTCGTTGTGCAAGATTGTAAAGAGAAGAATACAGTTAGTATCCCTATCTAAAAGTTAGTGCCCTAAGAATCTAACCATCTCTTTCCATGTCACGAGCCGGGGGATTGTCAAGATAGTAAGGGTCGTTAGAGAGACCACACAAGAACATAAGCTCTGCGTCGTCTATCCAGTCTTTCGCTTCAATAAGGTGACCCTCGTCCCTTAGAGCCTCGGCCAAACTCTTGGCCCAATCCTTGGGAAGGGCAGGTTCCAGGCGGCTCTTTGAAACCGAACCCCAATTTGAGGGCACCCCAAAGCCTTCTTCCGTGGGAGCCTTGACAAAGATAAATTTTTCCTTCCAGTTGGGACCGTAAGTACTGGAGGGAAAATTGATTAGCTTCGTGTGAGCTTTCGCTTGGACGTAATAGAAGCCCACCTCAGGGGATGAGCGTGAGGAGGTGACTACTTGGAAGAGTGCATTAAAGTTCCGCACGAAGGGCTCGTAACCAACGCTTTTCATCAGAATCACGAAGCTTGTTAGTAGAGCCAGGCCGTTGGGCACGATTTGGGAAGGACAGAGGTTCAGGTCGTTTAGTAAATGGGTCATTGAGATCAAAATTGGGAACCTCAAGCCCCCAGAGCTGACAGCATCCACGTAAACTGCCATCTCACCAGAAGGCGGATGATTGGCACGCTCGTGTTTAGCAGGGATTCTCCATGTGAAGCGCTCATCCCAGAAGATGGGTGCCAGCATTGTTTTCACCTCCCCTAGAGTAACCGTGCTGGGAGTTTCGTTTGGGGTGCGCTCTGTAGCCTGGTAGCCTGAGTCTTCACCCTCCTTGGATCCTTTGGACTTTTTGGTTTTTCTGGGCTTTTGAGGTTTTTTGCCCTTTCCTTTGTCACGGGCCCTTTTGGAGGGCCCCGCTGACTCTTCTGTCATCGGCGCTGTAGCGGTCCTTGCCACCGTCACAGCATAGCGGTGGGGATGGGTAGCACTCTCAGTTAATGGAAGAGTCCCCCCCTGTCTCTCTACCTCCTTTACCAGGTTCATCTCTTCAAAAAGAGGTTCAACCCCTTCTGGGTCCCTTACATCTATGACTGTCATGGCCTCTTCCAACCTTTCATCCTCAGAAGAATCCGGAGGAGATGAATTTTGGGTGGTCATCTCCCTGATTCCACGAGCAAATTCCTCTACATGTCGATTGGCCATGGCGGTGTTGGAATTTGAAAGAGATTTGGGGATTTTTTTTGGGAAAGGTTGTACACCTAAAGAGATTTGAGATTTCCGGGGAGGAGAAGCCTAAGGAATTGCTGAATCCTAAATTTGATCCTAAAATTAGTGAAGTTAGAAAGTTTCACCGAATATTACCTTAAGATTTCTGGGAAGAACTTGAAGGAAGGATGGAATGCTCTGTGACTGGTATGCGGAGAAGTTTTTTGCAGAAGGGTGCTTAAAAGATATGTTCGCGTAAAAAGGTGGAATGGATACGGGATCCCTTATTTATAGGGATGGGAGTTGGTACGTTTCTGGCAAGAAATTCAAAATAAGTAATCATTTCCCGCCTAGGAAACCGTTCACTTTATGGAAACGTCGCGCATTTCCCAAGCCTCACGCGCCCCACGCGCATCAGCATTTAATGCTTGGACATAACAAGCGGTCAGACGAAAGGACCACCTTAATGGCGCAATCAGAAGGAAAATTGCCCAACACGCCAAAAACCCTCCCAAGCATCATGCTCGGAGGATCGTACATGATGAATTCTACAGCCCTTATTACAAAGGACTACAGAATTGGGGGGCAAAATGATGGGGTCAAAACACGCTTGTCCTCATCTTGGCACGTGGCACCTTAGGATGATGGCACTTGCTTCTCTAAGATTGCATCAGACATATACGAGCGCTCAAACCTTCGAGCATTGGCATCCCGCAAGGACACGCGTCAACTCTGCTATGGATACACGTGCATCAACACTATTGCTCTTATCGCTCTTCCACAAGCGCCGTTGGTACTGCTTGACTAGTACCTCAATCAATCTAAGCGAGCCTTCTTCGAGCGCTACATTCCCTCGGAGAGGCTTCCGCTTCAACTTCTTACAACAAGCTCTAACCCTCATCCCCTAGCGGATATCTTGGCCTCCAAGGCTTCTGGTTGTCACGAGCGTGCTCTTAAGCCCTCGTTACCAACCTCCCAAACGGCTCTCTGACACACCGTACATGGCCACGCACCTGCCCTGTTGCCAACACTAACTCTCAGCAGCTTTTGAAGATTCCTCTTAGGTTTCTCTCTCACAGCGCCACGTGTTAGGGCAACATTCGGCCAGGACCACATGAGGCAAATGACCAAAGGGTCCTTGACCAACCCTCAACTATAAATAAACAGAGTCATCTCCTTCACTGTAAGCGACCTTCATTACTGCAATTCCTACTTAGCTTACATTTCCTCTTTCAGATCATCATCTGACTTGAGCGTCGAAGAGCCAAACTGGGTATCACCCCCGGTCCCCCCAGCTTGGCCTTCTGACTTTTCAGTGTGTTTGTCCTGACAGGTAGAACCTCATCCTCTCCGGCGAAATTCCGACGGTTTCCCCACTCAAACAAATTCTAAAGTGATCGGATTCTAATCCCCCCATTCGGAACCCATCAGTATCCGAATTCAGGAATCGCGTACCTAAATCCCCAAATGATGTATTTTTTTTCACCAAATGATTGTGTTTTTCAATTGGGAAGTGAAAGGGAACTTTTGCGTGGGAAGTGAAAAGGAATTTCACTTATCACTTGGGGAGTTTTGAGGAATTATCCGTAAAATTTATAACCGTTTAAGTAAAAATATTATAAAGTGAATTTCAAAATTTACAAGTTGCCCAATTTCAGTAGGATTTAAGTGAATTTCCAAAGTGAATTGATACTTTACTCGAAATTTAGTAATTAAGAAAACATTAAATATGAAATTTTAATTTTTCTTGAAACAGGCAAAGTAAATATATAATTAATTTATCCTTGAATTTTTGAATACCTTTAATTGACTATGTTTTAATTTTAAATGGAGGTGAAATGATCACTCCACTTTTTTCTTTTTTTTGTGAAAAAATGATCATTTCACTTATAAGGTGACCTAAACCCTAATTTATTAATTGCTTTTTAATCTTTAAAATTTACAGAAATAGTTTATAATATTCTCATACCTAGCCACCAGAGCACGGTTTCTATGTGCGGAAAAAAAAATTATACTATAATTAATGGTTTCTAATAAATCAACGATCAAAATTAAGAAAAAAAATACAAACTTATTTCTCTAATATCAAATTTAATTCGACCAAGTAATATCTAAAACATGAGCAACGGGGTGTTTTCTGAAATTCCAAGCCTATAGTCAATTATCTTCGAAAGAAAAGAGAAAAACATACTAAAACTTTTGCCTTTAATAATAAAGATTCTCTCTTTTGATCTGATATTATGGTTTCCTTGTAAATTTCCTAATAAAATTAAACAAATCAAATTTAATTAATTATTACTAATCGTTGGTCACAAAATGAGGTGCTAAGAATTTCTTCCCAAACAGGTCGGAAGGTAAAGTCATCTGTAGTACTATCCAATTTTCATATGATATTGTCTTTGTCTTCCCTTGGTTCTATGGGTGTAATATAACAACAATCTAATCCAACAAAAAAACAACTTCAATTAATAGCCACAAATATTTTAAAAGAAATTTAAGAGTCTGGAATCGGGATTAATGTGTTTGTTTGTGTGTGTAAACAATTATTTACGGATTAAATTGAAAGAAAAAAATACTGACCGGACCATTCAACGACGGTAAATTCCTCCTTTGTTGAATACAACTTTCACCAAACATGAGTTGAGAAAAAATGTTGTTTAATTGATCAATTCGTATGTATTATGATGCATTTTTCGAACTAATAAAATATTTAAAGAACTAGATCCGTTATGAATATAAATTCCAACCATATAAATAATAACAACAGAATATGTATTCTGTGGTGATTCTTTATCCCTAGAAAGAACCCTTATAATACGGCATCTGTACACTACTGAGTACTGCCTACAGACAGATAATATTTCACATAATTGATCTTAAATTCAAGATTTGTTTTTCGGATCGCATTTCCACACATGTTGACGGAATTTCATATGCAGTCTGGAGACCAAGTCAGATAGCCATACCTAAGCTCAGAAAAGAGAGAGAGAGAGAGAATGAGTTCACACACTGGAGAAGAAGAGACCATTACTTTGTTCGAGACAAAAGCAGCTAAAGGCAGAGCTGCATACAGACTATTTAGTTTCACAATATTTGTTGCCATAGTGCTGATATGGGTGTACAGACTGGTGCACTTCCCTGGTGCAGGAGAACCAGGAAGAATGGCCTGGATTGGGATGTTGCTCTCAGAGGTTTTGTTTGGTTTGTATTGGATTATCACCCAGTCGGTTCGATGGAACGTCGTCCGTCGCTATCCCTTCAAGGACAGGCTTGCTTCCAGGTACTGTTTCATCATTTTTTTCTTACTCAAAATCAGTAAGTTTGAGCTCATAATGATCTATTTAGTGTTCTTGATATGTGGTTTTTATGGAAACGATAAGGGCTTCGATGTTCAGAAGATACTTGCTCGTCGCGATTCATTTGATCTGTAATTTGAATTGTTTGGTGATGCAGATACAAGGACAGCTTGCCGGGAGTTGACATATTTGTCTGCACCGCGGATCCAATGATGGAGCCGCCTTCGTTAGTGATCAATACTGTTTTATCGGTCATGTCGTATAACTATCCACCGGAAAAACTTAGTGTTTACCTATCGGATGATGGATGTTCTGAACTAACCTTTTATGCTCTCGTCGAGGCATCCAAGTTCTCCAAATATTGGATACCTTTCTGCAAGAAATACGACGTGGAGCCGAGGGCCCCTGAAATTTACTTTGCTCAGGGAAGACGTGAGTCGAATTTCGCTGAGGAATGGACTAATATCAAGGTAAAGTTGAGATGATCGAGTATTAATGTTTTGGGATGCATGTTTCGGTGTAATTACACCGACTTACCCTGAAGTTTGGTGTAATTACACAAGCTTCCCTTGGGGGTTTGCGAAATTACAAAAACTCCCCTTGCCATACCAGAATTTTCGACCTCACCCATGTTGTTATAGTTATATATTTTAAATCGGGTATTGAACGGTAAGTGGAAAATGAAAAATGGGTATTGGCAGAAAGTTTGAGATGATGTATCAAAATTCATCGATCCAGATGTAGTGTAAATTTCTCTAACAGGGGAGGTATTTGTAATTTTTCAGACATCAGGGTGTATAAGTGTAAATTTAATTCTTGGTAAATAATCACTTAACATTAATGGATGTTGTAGTAGCTGAAGATTTTTTCTTGATGGTTTTTCTTTTTTTTTTTGGTGAAATCTTGATGTTTTTTCTGATCTAGAATTTGTACGAAGATATGAAAAGCCGTATAAATTCAGTTGTAAGAGAGGGACACGTTCCTCAAGAAGTTAAGGATGAACACAAAGGGTTCTCAGAATGGAATTCTAGGATCACAAAGCCAGATCATCAATCTATTGTTCAGGTAATCTCTATATTACAACTAAAATTAATTTTCGTTCTTTCGCTTACCATAGTTTTGAGGAAGACGAATTAAAATTCCTAGCTATTTGTTTTCAAGATTTTGATTGATGGATGGAACCAACAAACAACTGATATGGAGGGGAACAGATTGCCAACACTCGTGTACTTGTCCCGAGAAAAGAGACCAGGATTGCCACATAACTTCAAGGCTGGATCAATGAATTCGTTGGTACATAGTTGAATAATTCGTTAAGGTTTATATGCAAATAGAAAGTACTTAAGCTCTTGTTCTTTAAATAAGATTTCCGTATTTGCAGATAAGAGTATCATCCGAAATCAGCAACGCACCAATCATTTTGAATCTTGATTGTGATATGTACTCAAACGATCCGAATGCAATACAAGATGCATTGTGCTTCTTTTTGGATAAAAAGAAAGGGAAACAAATTTCGTATGTGCAGCATCCACAGTGTTATAATAATATCACCAAGAATGATATTTATGGAAATGTACCATGTGCAACTTACGAAGTATGTTTTTTTCTAATTCTTTCTTCTTTTTTCATAATCTCCCTCTGAACTTGTGGTTTGAAATGTTTCTTCTTTGTCTATGAAGGTTGAGCTTCCTGGATTAGACGGTTATGGTGGAGCTCTTTATATTGGAACAGGATGTTTCCATAGGAGGGAAAGCCTGTCAGGAAAGAAGTACCATGATGATAATAGACTTGGATGGGGCAATGTCAAAGACAACATCAAAGGCAGAACAGTTCAAGAATTGGAGGAGGCCTCAAAGCCTTTGGCCAATTGTAGCTATGAAGAGGGCACTCCATGGGGAAAAGAGGTTTGTCATTATCACTAACAAGAAATATATCGGGGGCGTTTGCAGTAACTTATACTTCTCGAGAAGCTAAAGTTGTAAGTAGATATAGTTTTAGAACAAGAGCTGTAACGGTTGTGTGATGTTATTATGCAGATGGGGTTGGTGTACGGATGCCCGGTTGAGGACATTGTAACGGGCTTATCAATCCAGTGCAGAGGATGGAAACCCGTTTTTTACAATCCAAGCAAGAACGCATTTGTGGGCGTTGCTCCCACAACTTTAGATATAGCTCTCATTCAGTTCACAAGGTGGTCTCAGGGCTTATTCCAGATTTTCGTTTCCCAATACTGTCCATTCATCTATGGCCATGGAAAGATAGCATTGGGGGCTCAAATGGGATATTGTGTGTACCTTCTTTGGGCTCCAATTTCAATACCTATACTTTATTATGTCGTCGTTCCTGCTCTTTATTCGCTCCATGATGTTGCCCTGTTCCCCAAGGTATGTAAAAAGAATCAACCATAATGCATGTAAAGTCCAATTTTCTTGATAATTATACATACTGCATACAGACAACATACTCACACTTATATTCCAGGTGTTTAGCTGGTGGTTCGTACCTTTTGCCTATGCTTTTGGTGCAAGAACTGCTTACAGCTTTCTCGAAGAGGTTATGTGTGGCGATACAGTTCAAGGATGGTTTAACTTGCAGAGAATGTGGTTGATCAGGCGCGTCACAGCTTACTTTTTTGGGTTCAAAGACACGATATCAAAGCTGTTAGGCCTCTCAGAGACATCGTTTGCTCTTACAGCCAAGGTGGTGGACGAGGAGCTGCAGAAGAGGTACGAGAAAGAAATCATAGAGTTTGGAAGCTCATCAATCATGTACATCATCATTGCCTCGCTTGCACTGATCAACCTTTTCAGCTTCACATATGTTAGTGTGAAAGTCACCATTTCCGGCACAGAGCCATTGAATCGGCTGACGGCCCAGATGGTCATCTCGGGGCTCATAGTCATGCTGAACTTGCCAGTTTATGAAGCACTCTTCTTTAGAAGTGACAAGGGAAGCTTACCTTCCTCGGTTCTGCTCAAGTCTGTCGTTGTAGCGTCTGTAGCATGCCTTATTCCTGTTTAATAGTCTAAACCGACCATCGTCGTTAGCTTTGATCTCTGTGTTGCATTTCTCGTTCCAAGTTGTAGAAATCGGGCTCGTTTCTTGATCAAACATTAGAAAAACACATACGCCTCGTGTATTGATAAGTGTAATAAAAGATGTAACTCACCTGTACTATATTATCCGCAGGAGTTTTGTGAAATAGCATCATGATTCATGAGGTTGAATACAGTCTCTGAAAGTAGGATGTAGCAATCAATCAATCTTCATTGGATTCTGGATATAAAAAAATTATTTTTTTATCTATCAATTACCAGAAAAGTGGTGGCTGTCATTGTCATATGGATCACATTTCCAAATCCAAGAATCGATTGAAATACTTAATAATTGCATCCCCATTTTCACACTTTCAGTGCTCTGAGAAATGGCGACTCCAAGCTGCATCAATGGAGAAACAGAGGCAACTACATACGACCGGAAAAGTGAATTGAAGCCCTTCGACGACACCATGGCCGGCGTTAAAGGTCTCGTCGACGGAGGCGTCACGAAATTGCCTCGAATATTCATTTATCCGCCTGAATTATTAGAAAACATCACCAAATCAAGAACTGAACAGAAGTTTAAATTTCCCGTAATCGACCTTGATGGCTTCGACAGGGATCCTGCAAAACGTAAAGAAATTGTTGGCAAGATTGAAGAAGCATCATCGACATGGGGATTTTTCCAAGTGGTTAATCATGGTATACCAGCAAAAGTTTTGGGGAAAATGTTGGAAGGAACCCGATTATTCCACGAGCAAGAAACAGAGATCAAGAAGCAGTATTACTCGCGAGATTTCAGGAAGAAGGCTGTGTCTATGAGCAACTTCGATCTGTATTCTTCGCCGGCAGCTAATTGGAGGGACACCTTCTACTGTGTCATGGCCCCGATTCCGCCGCAGCCGGAGGAATTGCCTGAAGCTTGCAGGTATTTCTTCTGACCAAAATGATGTTTTCCCTGGAAAGATTCCCCTGGAAAAATCACGATTTTATGCACAGGAGTTAATCAGGGCTATTGCAGGGAAATCATGACGGAGTATTCAGAGTATGTAATGGAATTGGGAAGAAGTTTGCTTGAACTACTGTCGGAGGGTCTGGGGTTGAGTCCGAAGCACCTGATTGAAATGAAATGTGCAGAAGGGGTCACTGTTCTCTGCCATTATTATCCGGCATGTCCCGAGCCTGAAAGAACGATGGGCAACACGAAGCATTCCGACAGCGATTTCGTGACAGTTCTTCTACAGGATGATTTGGGAGGGCTCCAGGTCTTGCATCAGAATCAGTGGGTTGATGTCCCTCCAACGCCTGGAGCCCTGGTTGTTAACATTGGAGATCTTATGCAGGTAAGTCTGATCATACATTCAGGCTTAATTACATTTACATCTCTTCTGAAGTATTTTGTATGTATGCTGTTATAGCCATAAATTTAAATTCAACTATTGATCAACAAGTCTCGAGGGAAAAAGAGAAATAAGCATACAAAAATTAGACTTGATATCTCCAAATTTTCAAACCTCGGGGGAAGTTTGTGTAATTAGTTCAAATCTCAGGGGATGTCGGTGCAATTATCTCAATAAAAAACTATGGCGGGCATGAACGCCTGGAGGTGATTTAGAAACATTTCCAGGTTCAATATTTGTCTTTAAAAACATAAATAAATCTGAAACGACGTCCTCTACAAAACTTTCAGCTGATATCAAATGATAAATACAAAAGTTTGGAACACCGAGTGTTGGCAAGCAATGCAGGCCAAGAATATCTGTCGCCAGTTTATTTTCAAATAATTCGAGCGCAAAGGAGTATGCACCGGTGAAAGAGCTGTTATCGGACGACAATCCTCCGAAATATCGAGCAACCACTCCCAAGGAGTACGTGCAGTATTTCCGTGCCAAAGGACTTGATGGATCTTCTGCTTTGCAGCATTTCGTTCTCTGATTGATGGCAAAATATCCATTCGAAACTTTCATTTCTACCCAAATAAACCTGTATTTTAGTAGGTAGTGATGTAAAGTTTGAAAAGTACTTCCGTACATTTTAAGTATTTGTAAGTGTTTGCATTACCAATTTCTATTTATGCTTAGTAGAAACAAGCTCGAAGCTTAAACACTCGATGATCAAACTTTTAGCTTCAACTTCTACCTTTTTCACTACTTTCGTAAATGAGTGAAAGTTTGATCCCAAACACCCTTCTTACGCTGATGTCTGACCTGATCAGTACTTAGTCGGGCCGTATACCTTTACCTAATTTCGATATCTAGTGATCAAAGATTCAAAGTCACTCATTGTGAATACATAAAGGACTGAAATTGCAAAAAGAGAAAAAATCCGGAAGGAGTGTATTTGTCTGTTAGTGCCCTTCAAGATAAGATTAGCTCCTCTACAAAACTACGTAATAATTTTGGGACCATCAATGCCCAAAAGTAAAATTAATATCTCTCATATTTGCATCCCCATCCACATTTTTTCAGTAAACCAGAAAGATCCAACACACTTCTAGCGCTATGGAGACTCCTGGCAGTATCAATGGAGCAACAGAGGCAATCTCAGCTGACTCTAAATACGATCGGAGAAGTGAACTGAAGGCCTTCGATGACACCATGGCCGGTGTTAAAGGGCTCGTTGATGCCGGTGTCACAAAGTTGCCCCGAATATTCATTTCTCCTCCAGAGTTATTAGACAGTGTCTCCAACCCCAAAAAGGGCCAAAAGTTCCAGTTTCCCGTAATAGACCTCGACGGCCTCAACATAGATCCTGCAAAACATAGAGAAATTGTTGGCAAGATTGAAGAAGCATCATCTACATGGGGCTTTTTCCAAGTAGTTAATCATGGCATACCCGTCCATGTTTTGGAGGAAATGTTGAATGGAGGCCGATTATTCCACGAGCAAGATACAGAGACCAAGAAGCAGTATTACACGAGGGATTTCACGACGAAAAAAGTGGTGTATATGAGCAACTTTGATCTGTATTCTTCACCAGCTGCTAATTGGAGGGACACATTTTACTGTGTTATGGCTCCTAATCCTCCGCAGACAGAGGAATTGCCTGTAGCATGCAGGTTTTTCTTCTTAGTATTGTTCATAAACATAAATTAAAAATGCTTGATCGAGATATATAGTGAATTTTTTTGAATTTTCTAAAGCTTATGGGAAGTTTCTGTAATTAGGACAAACCTTAAGACATGCTTCTGTAATTAACATAATTAGATCAAAACTTAGCGGTGTGATTAACTCTATTATTTATACCTGTGATCGTACTTAAATGTTGCCATACAGACTAATATTATCGTTTAAGTGTAAATTCCTTGTACCACAAATTATTAATAAGTAAAAACAGGAAAGAAAAGACTAGCTGATAATAAATCATGAAAATGGCTATATTTGACAGGCAAAACATTATCTTCCCCGAAAAGAACATATTTCTTCACAGTTTTCACCAGATACTATGAACATTGTAGGGAAATATTGATAGAATATTCAAAGCATGTAATGGAATTGGGAAGAAGTTTGCTGAAACTACTGTCTGAGGGTCTTGGCCTGGGTTCAGACCACCTGATAGACATGGAATGTGCACAAGGGCTTGCTAACCTCTGCCATTACTATCCGGCTTGTCCCGAGCCCGAAAGGACAATGGGCACTTCAAAGCATTCCGACAGTGATTTCGTGACAGTTCTTCTACAAGATAATTCTGGAGGCCTTCAGGTCCTGCACCAGAATCAGTGGGTTGATGTCCCTCCAACGCCTGGAGGCCTCATTGTTAACATCGGAGATCTAATGCAGGCAAGTCTTATTTTGCTATATATAGCTAGTACAAGAGTACTGAATATGGTGGCTTGTTTATTTTGCTAAAAAGCTGTAAAAGTATCTGGAAATTCTGGCTCGAACCTTATTTGATTGTATCGCGCTTGATATCTGATCATTGGTAAAAATGAATAGTGCAAAGATAGTGAAAACTTGCATATTTGCAGCTGATATCAAATGACAAGTACAAAAGCGTGGAGCACAGAGTGTTGGCAAGCAATGCAGGGCCAAGAATATCTGTGGCATGTTTCTTTATCAATAATTCGAGCTCGAAGGTGTATGCACCTGTGAAGGAGTTGTTATCAGAGGATAATCCTCCTAAATACAGAGCCACAACAGCTAAGGAGTTCGCTGAATATTATCGTGCAAAGGGACTTGATGGAGCTTCTGCCTTGCTGCATTTCGCACTCTGATAGTCATAGAGATCGATCGAGATAATGTGCATGAATGATGAGTACTGCTTTGTTTGAATTTAGAATTTGGTGAATATAATTTAGGGACATTTACTGTTTTTTGGGTTATGTTCCAATCCAAAATTGCGGGACTATATCCTAACATTTGCATTTTTTTCACGAGTAGGGTCAGAGCAGACTACTTAGTTGTAAAATTCTCCCTATCAATAAGAGTTACGCTCCCAGATAATGGAACATGAGACCTTTAATTAAGTTACTGTCGGATAGCAAATTTATCTCACACCAAAAAATTTGAAGAAATTTATCTAATATATAAGTGTTCACTCAAGTCAATTAATATGAGGCCTTTCGAGAGATGAGGCCTTTCGAGAGGTAAACAATATCATACTAATGTAGAGGTCGGATAAAAGTGCGTAGCTAAGATTAATTCATAATTTTTCGAATAAGAGAGATTAGTTTGTAATCATTTCATTTAGAGTAGTAAATGAAATTTGGCATATAATTTATTAAAATTATTGGCAATTTCTAACTTACTAAAATGTTTATGGAACTGAAATCAAATAGACTCTTTCAAATGAATGCGAGCTCTTGATGCTTGAATTTATACCATAAACTCAAAAAAATATTCAAATTAACAAAGACGGCCCAGCTAGAGGGGCTCATAATTTTATTTTGCAATTTAAATTAAAAAATGTCTAAGGTTACTCATGCGTCACTCTCTAAATGATTCTGTAACGGTCTGCCCATTCGGCCATATAGTTATGACGTTATGAGTGTGCTACTTGCGCAATTAAACTATTAATTTATGCAATTATGTGATTTATATGATGTTTAAGTGTTGATCATATGCTTTATGTTTATACTTTGAAATTTTGATCCTTTTGATTCCGTTCGATTCCGAATTTGATTCCGATTTTTGTGATAACTTGATGTGCACGGAATATGTGAGTTATGAACTTGTACACATGCTTATTATATGATTTAGAACTTGTTTGTTGAGGTCTTGGACCGTTTTGGTGAAACGGGACTTAAAGGGGGCTAAAGAGCATTTAGTGCACCTTGGGTTCCGGGCGGCATAACTTGAGTTCGGGAATTCGGATTCGAATTCCAACACCACCGTTGGACTCGTTTCAACGATTTGGATCAAACGGAACAAGTCTCATAACTCTTTAAGCCCGTTTGAACCTCCGAAACTTCACCGAACCGAACAGCTTGAACCGGTATGCACTATCCTATTCGTTTTGGCCATATCCGACCCGTTTTAACCCCGAATGACCCGGTTCTTGAACCCATTTCACCAAAACTTGACCCTTTACCTGATTTTTTTCCCCCATTTCAGACCATAACACAAGAAAGCAAGGAAAAGCAACTCCAAAGAAAGAAAGAAGAGAGAACCCATCACTATTCATACCTTGGATATTTTGAGCTCATATCTTCTTCAATCTTCATCCATCCTTCAAGGTAAGAGTACTTTTGTGTTATTCATTTAATTGTGCTTCTTTTCATCCATGAAACTTAGATTTTGAGCTTGATTTGCTAGAGTTATGGGTTAGAACATGAATAGTGGTGAATAGTGAGGGTTTGTGTTCTTATGTGAAATTATATGATCTTCCTTGTGATTTATTTTGGTTTGATACATGATATATGATCTCAAGAACTCCATTAATGTTTCTATATTCATGTATTAAGTGGTAGTTGGATTTTTATGAAGTTACCATTAATGCACCATGCTTGAATGTAAGAATATGTATGTGTTTGAACGTAACCTCCTTCCTTTGCTCTCGTTTGTGCTGTCGTGGACAAGTTTTAGGCTTTATTTTTGTGGATTCTTGCTACTTAAACATGCCTCTATGTTTTAACTTGAAGTTTTTATGGTTTGAGTTTGGTTACAGGAGGAAAACAGGGGCTGAACTTCGAGTTTTCAGCCCCTGTGCACGCTAACGCCGGTTAAGGGTGTAAGGTTTGGCCAAACCTAACGGCCGTTACCTTACCCTGGGGCTCCTGTACCCACTAACGGCCGTTAGTGGCATTATGTAGGGAGGGGACTAACGATCGTTAGTCCCCCCAGGCCCTATGTTTACGCGCTTTATCTTAAGAAGAATAAGACTTCCATTCTGCTTGGTATATTATCTAATGGACTTTACACAACTAAAGACACTAATATTTTGAATATACAACAAATAAACAAACGCAAGAGAGATGACAAGATCTCATCTTCTTTATGGCACGCACGTTTAGGACATATTTCTAAATATAGGATTGCTAAGTTAACTAATTTAGGATCATTCTATGAAAATGAACTTAAAGAGTTAACTCATTGTGAATCATGTCTTAAAGGAAAAATGGTCAAAACTCCCTTTAATGGTAAAGTGGAACGTGCCACTAAAGTATTGGATTTAATTCATACTGATGTTTGTGGACCACTTAGTGTAAGTACAAGAAACAATCCTCAGTATTTCATAACCTTCATAGACGATTTTAGTCGTTTTGGTTATTTGTACTTAATGAAGTATAAATCCGAAGCCTTTGACAAATTCTTGAAATTTCAAAAGGAGGTTGAGAACCAAACAGGTTATAAGATAAAGGCACTTTGATCTGATCGAGGTGGCGAGTATCTAAGTGACAAATTCCTTAGTCTTCTCAAAGATAATGGAATTATCTCTCAGTGGACTCCTCCGGGAACTCCTCAATTAAATGGATTTTTGGAGAGAAGGAAAAGAACCCTACTTGATATGGTTCATTCCATGATGAGCTTCACTGAATTGCCACCTTCATTCTGGGGTTATCCTTAGAATCAGCAGTTAAGATTCTGAATCTTGTCTCCTCCAAATTTGTACCCAAAACCACAGTCGAAATGTGGTTTGGCAAACTCCCTAATAATTCTTACTTAAGAATTTGGGGTTGTCCTGCTTAAGTAAAGAGGAAAGTGGGAGATAAGCTTGAAGCTAGATCCATCTTATGCAACTTCATAAGGTATCCTAAAGAGTCAATAGGATATTATTTCTATGATCCTCTTGAACAAAAGACCTTTGTGTCAAGAAACGCTACTTTTCTTGAGGACTCGTTCCTTAGAGAAAAGAAAAGCAAGATCACAGAACTCAAAGAAGTTCGAGACCAAGGTCCCACACCTAGTTTGGGGACTAACGTCCCTCAACCAATCGAAGAGAGTGATACACGCGAATATCCTCCTCAAATAAGACGTTCTGAACGCATTCCTAGACAACCAGAGAGATGGTATGGTTTTCTCCACCAAACATCTCATATAATTAATGATCCATTAACTTATGAGGAGGCACTGTTAGATTCAAACTATGAATAGTGGAAAGAAGTAATGAAATCCGAAATGGATTCCATGTACTCTAATCAAGTTTGGACCTTGGTTGATCCACCTGATGGGATCAGGCCTATAGGGTGCAAATGGATATATAAGTGCAAGCTTGGAGTAGATGGAAGCGTGGCAGACTTTAAAGTAAGATTAGTTGCTAAGGGTTTCACTCAAAGACCAGGTTTAGACTTTGATGAAACCTTCTCTCCGGTTACAATGCAAAAATCCATTCGGATTATACTTGTCATTGTTGCATATTATGACTATGAGATATGGCAAATGGATGTGAAAACTGTCTTTCTCAATGGAGACATTAACAAAGACATTTACATAGAACAACCCATGGGTTTCACATTCAGTGGGAGCGAACAAAAGGTTTGTAAGCTCCAAAGATCAATCTATGGATTGAAACAAGCTTCAAGGAATTGGAATATTCGGTTTGATGAAGCGGTCAAATCGTTTGGCTTTATTCAAAATCTGAATGAATCCTGGGTGTACAAGAAAGAATTGGAAACCTCGGTTCAATTTCTAATACTTTATGTAGATGACATCCTGCTCATTGGGAATGTGAAGGATGACAAGAAAGTAATAAAGTCTTGGTTGTCGAACAAATTTGAGATGAAGGATCTTGGTGATTCAACCTACATTCTCGGTATAAAGATATATCGGGATAGATCTAAGAGATTTATAGGATTATCACAGTCGATTTACATAGACCAAATACTAAAGAGGTTTAGTATGGAAGATTCCAAACGTGGGAAACTTCCAATGGGCCCGGGAACAGTTCTTTCAAAGAAGCTGTGTCCCAAGACTGAACTTGAAAAGTCCAGGATGTCCAAAATTCCTTATGCATTAGCAATAGGAAGCTTAATTGTTGGGTCAAACGCACGTGCACGTATTGCGAACAAGTAATATAGAGAAGTAGAGTGTCGATCCCACGAGGGACTAAATAAATTCACAATTGAGTACTAAACTAATGCAACTTGATTTTATTCAGACAACCGAATTAAACGAATTAAGGGACTAATCTAATTTAACTAACTAGATAAAATGAAATAAACTAATCTAAGAACACAAATTACAAAATCAAGTAACTCTTACGAAAACTAACTCTAGAATTATAGAATCCCCACTTTGCTAATTTGACTGGTCGCTCTATCCTAATCATGAAATCATATGAATCAATTGCTAGGTTTTAATCACATATCATTACAAGCTTCTCCCGAAGTCATGTCCCTCTATTCTTGCTATTACAACTTCATATCCCTATGCAAGTTATCAATAAATAAGAACGAATCAAGCTCTAGTTCGGATCAACCTACCTAAGGTGATTAAGTATATCCCTATCCTAATCACAATCAAATTATTCGACTCTTGCAAATAATTGAACAAAGGCTCTTATATGTCTAACATATCCTAACTTATCTCTCCCGAGCTTCGCTAAGAGTTAAAAACACGACTCAATTGGAAGACAAGCAACTAAATCGAATAAGCACATAATATAAGAAATAACTGAATTTCATACTACTCAAAAGTCAAGAAACAACGAGGTTCAAACTAAACAAAGGGTTCATCCATAATCCTAGAAAACTAAATTAGTTCATAACGAATTGAATTGAAAACATAAATAAACTAGAGTTCGCCATCAAAAAAGATTAAAGAAAGAAAAACTCCATAGACAAAGTCTTCAATCTTCAACTTCTTGGCTTAGATCTCCAATCTTGGTAGCTCTGGTGAATTCTATGTGAAAACCTAGTAATGGCATGTTCTCTCTATCTCAAAATCTCTCCAAAAGACGTCTTATATACTTCCCTATACGTCCCCAAACACTGGACAAGCTGCAAAAGGAAAGGAATTCGAATTCTAGTCAAAGTAGGGCTCTCTCACGAGTCAGCCTCCATGTTCGAACATACAGACGTCATGTTCGAACATAAAATCTCGCCTACATTCTGTATCACCCTATGTTGCAACACAGAAGTTCATGTTCGAACATGCATTCTGTTTTCCTGAAATTTTCACAAAAGTCCTTATTTTTCCATGCTTTTGCTATTTCTACCCCTAACTCCTGCAAAACGACAAAATGCCCCAATCATGCACCAATAATACACTAAACCACCCTAAAAGTACTTAAAACTCATTCATCGCATGCAAAACTAAGTACTTAAAGCGACTCATCAAATCCCCTCAAACTTGAACATAGCTCGTCCTGAGCTAGACCATGCAAACAACAACCAATGAAAAACAAACAAAGATGAGCTGCTAAAGCACATAACTACAAGGTTAATTCCGTATCATTTCTCAGGGGTCAATCCACTACCTCATCAACAAGCTCAATGATTCCTCAATCACAAATCATGCATCTCAAAAATAAACATTATCATCAAAAGCACTTCCCGTGTATGTGTGTGTTAGGTTGAGAAAAACATCTACTGGCTATCCGGTTTGATTTATGTGCAAGTACAATGAAGTGGGGATTAGAGCCACATAGATTGATTTTCCTTCCCTTCTCAACTAGTGCAAATTTCACTTAGTCAAAAATCAATAGGACTTTTACTTTGCTTGTAATGTTAGGCTAGGGTAGGGTAGGAAATATTTTAGTTATAAGTGGCTTAAACACTGAATACTTGCATTGACGAATCACTAAGCCCTTCGACTTTTTTCATACTTCGACTTCGACCCCCTTTTTAACTTTCTTTACACCCATGCTTTCATTCTAACTCAAAATTCTTTTCTTTTTCTTTTTCATTTTTCCTTTTGTTCCTCTTCTGCTTCTTTTGAATTTTATTTTTTTTCACAATTTTTTTATTTTTTTTAACTTCTTTTTTCCCATATTCTCTTTTCTCTTCTTTTTGAAAGTATCCACCGTAACACTTTTATTTGGCCTTACTAAAATATACATCACCATCTCTATTCTCCATATTGGTGTTTATCCCATCAAAGCAAGCATTCAGTGTACAAAGTAGGTGGGATATTTATTGTTTTGTTCTGTTATAATTGACTGCTAATTGAAAATTTTTGCAACACAATGCATCAGGCTCAAAGGGACCAATGGGTAATGTAATAGAAAAAATTGGCTAATAGGCTCAAAATTATTTCGTTTCAACATTTCGTTTCAAAGGAAATTTAATCAAATCTAAGGGCTCATGGGGGGTGGGGGCACAAGCATATAAATCTCATCTAACCCACGTAGCAAACATTAGAATCAACCAAGTGCGCAAGATATAAGAAGTACTTTCAACAATAATTATACTTTATCCACACATAAAATGATCATGAGGTCACATTTTACTCATCGATTTAGCAATTTCATCACTAGTGTCATCATAGAATAACATGAAATCTTCCTATAAGCATATGTTTTCCAGCAACCTCATCAGACAACATACGAAAACAACGAAACTGCACTAAGAAGATGAAATGACCCCCTCAAACTTGAAGGGTACTTTATCCTCAAAGTACAGAACACAAACGAAAACAAGAAAGACGACCCCCTCAAACTTGAGGGGCAACAAAGACCTTAAAAAAACAAGACAAAACCACAAGACACTAACGGTCACAAAGCACAAACAACGAAAACAAAGTGACCCCCTCAAACTTGAGGGGCACTTTGTTCTCAAGACAACTAACTAACATAACACACACAAAAAACACGCAAAGAGAGGGGGTTAGAATGATGTCAACTGGGCATCGATGATCGAAGATATTGATTTGAGCGAACAGGGGTCGCCAACTGTAGTGGTTAGTGGTGGTAGATGGTCAGCAATGGTGATGGGAGATGTAAATTTATTTATTTTTTTTCGCCTTCATGTTCGAACATAGATTCGCATGTTCGAACATGGATCATCAAAGAACCTATTGGATGAAAACTAGTCCTTGCATGTTCGAACATAAACCCCTGTGTTTGAACACGTATCTCAACAGAAGCAGCTAGCCTAAATTTTCTCTCCCCATGTTCCAACGTAAACTCCTGTGTTCGAACATGGACCTCAATAGAAGCTACTGGGCCATAATCAATACTCCTTTGCCGCAACATGAAATTCTACATTGGAACATGCCCCAAACCTAACTCGATTTCTTCGTTGCTAAAATTATGAACTCGTGGCCATCTCCTCACATCCTTTGCACTCACACCTGTAGTTCCAAAAAGACACAACCATTAAACAAAGACTAACACAATAAATGCACACTAAACCAACAAAACAAAAAGAAAACACATAAACTCTAAATTTTGGGTTGCCTCTCAAACAGTGCCTAGTTAATAGCCCTTGGCTCGACTTTATGCGAAATTATGTTGCCTTACCCTTGAGTTTTCCTAGAAATAGATTCAAACGGGTATTGTTGAGTTTTACTTTCTCCCTTAAATCAGCTGGTGGCTCCAAATTCTTGCTCTTCCATCGCTCCTTTGATTTTGTCACTTCAAGCGTATGCCCACCAACTGATTTTCTTTTTGACTTGGTGGTGGTAATCTCCTTTAACACCTTTCCTAGATCACCTTCCTTTGAACCTGTTGTTAGGAATAGTGCCCTTAAAGCAGCTTTTATGCTTTACTATTTTCTTGTAAAATCACAAACAGTCTTTGAATAATAAACGAGATGATTTTGTTCATAGGCGATCACTTATTTATGTGCTTATTTATGTCTATTTGGGTTTGACTGTGTTTTGCATGTTTTGAACTCTCCTAATCCGATGAGGCCGTTAAGAACTTTACCCTTATAAAAACGGCACATGAAATAAGTTCTTAACTCCATAGGCAAGGATTAGAAACTTCTCCAAGTCGATGAGTCCGATAGACAGTGAGAGCGTCGGTCTTGACTCTGTTGAGACTTGCTTATGTGATTATGTCCTTTTGAAGGATCATTTAGTTTCATGGAATAATAAGTGCATGCGATGATGCGTTCATAATACATAAGGGAGATTGTTACAAGAACTTCATCACTGAGATGTCCAGCGTGAGAACATTTCTAAATGGGAAAGGAAGACTCCTAGAAACTTCCAGATTAGAAAATATCTCATTGGATAATGACATGATTAATAATCCTTTGACTTGAGATTCTGTGATGTCTCATATGAGCTAACTCTATAATCTTTGATATAGGCTCAAAAGGGTGTCACCATATAGACACCTGAACCACGGCCTATGTTAGGATTACACAAGTGGCATATGTAGAATTAGTAGAATCGATAAAGGACCTACACTTGTTAAGAACAAGAATGATCTCTTACGATTAAGTTATTCGTAGTCTATTAAATATTAAACCCTTGGCCAAGGTGGATAAAAGATCAAGACATCAAGAAAATGGGGTTTTCTTGAATTGAGATCTAAATGGATATGGAACGAACTTAACTATAAAGATCAAGAATAACAAGGATCTAAGAATATTCTCATGGCTTAGTTCTTGATTGAGAGATTGAGTTATAGGAGGATCGTATTTCACAGATTGTCATTGACTGAAAGGTTCTTCGATTCATTTCATTATTCGGCTAGGGGTCACACACCCATTGCTAGATTACGGTAGTATGTTCTGGAAAGTGATTAATTAATTATAGGAATTAATTAATTACTGTCACTACTAATCGAATAATGAACCTAAAGGGTCACAATCAAATGTCAGAATACGAGGGTTATGGTAGGATGTTAATATGATTAACAAAGGATCAAATTGTTGATCGAAATGGGAGCATTTACATGTGGGCATTGCCATGTGTCAAGTACACGTGACTGGCACGTGTCACGTACAAGTGGCTTCATGCGTAGCTCCAACGTGTGATTATTTCACACGTGAATTCATTTCTATAATTAATTAATTAAATTATAATTAATTAATTTTGGTTTTTTAATTAATTATGAATTAATTGTTAAGACTTTTCTCAATAGATTTAACCCACTAAATAATTAATTATGAATTAAGTTATTTATTGAATAAATTGATTTTTAACGTTATTGGATAAAGGTTGAAAAGTCAAACTTCCTATTGTAGGAGAGAGAAATCATCTCTTGCTAGAATTGGAGAATAAGTTAGGAATTTATTTTCTAATTAAAAGTTAATAATTAATTAGTTAATTAGTGAGCAAGAAAACAAAGTCCCACTAGGCTTTGGAAGCCTCTAGGGTTCGAACCCCACTAGTATAAATATTACTGGGGATGCTTATCTTATTCTTTAGACCAACGTTCTTAAAGTGTTAGATTTTTTAGAAAAATAAAAGAAAAGTTTTCAAAGTAAAATATCCTAGCCAAACACAAGCCATAGAACTAGTATTCTCACTAGCTTGATCGTGTTCTAGAACTGGTATGGATACGCTTTGGACGATTGCCTACTTTGGGATCTAATTGAAGGACGTTCGAGGGACATTCCGCTTGAAGGGTGTTTGATAGGCTGTATCAACATCACAAAAAAGTTTCAATCAAAGTGAGTTTCTTGAAACACCCTATGTACGATACGAACATTGCAAGTTTTTAGATCTGCTTTTGGAAAAAAATTTAAACTTCCGCTGTGCAAACTCTGTTGTTTTCCAACACCTGTTGGGTGTTTTATTCTCCCACAAAAATAAGGTGAATTCAACGAAACCTACATAAAATGGTTTTCTACACAAAAATCAACTGCACTAATAGCAAAACAATCATTAGTATCAACATGGAATTTCATGGCTTTAAAAACATTAAAAGTAACAGATTCATCATAAACTCTCATCGTTAGTTCGCCCTTTTGAACATCGATGAGAATTCTACCTGTTGCCAAGAATGGTCTTTCCAAAATGATGGGCACATCGGAGTCCTCTCCCATGTCAAGTACGATGAAGTCCGCCGAAAAAATAAATTTGTCCACCTTGACTAACACGTCTTCGATCACTCCTTGAGGAAATGTAAGTGACCTATCCGCCAATTGCAAGGTTACGCTTGTCATTTTTGCCTCACCTAAATTTAGGCGCCTGTAGATTGAATTGGGTATCAAGTTGATGCTTGCTCCCAAGTCACATAATGCCCGACCTGAGAATTGTGTACCGATGTCGCAAGGAATTGTGAAGCTCCCCGGATCCTTTGGTGGTAATTTATTTTGGATTATCGCACTACTCTCTTCAATCAATGCCACTGTTTTATAATCTCCCAAACGCCTTCTTTTTGATAAGATATCTTTAATGAACTTCGCATAATTTGGCATTTGTTCCAACGCTTCTTCAAAAGGTATATTGATGTGCAATCTCTTGAAGATATCCAAGAACCGTTGGAACTACTTGTCAAGTTTTGCCTTCTCAAATTTTTGGGGGAATGGGGCTACCAAGGGAACGGGGATTTTCCACTCTTTTATCCAGGACATTCTTCTTCTCTTCTTTATCGATAGCCTGCTCTGTATCTTTTTTCTCGAAGGGAACTGTATTCCTTCTAATCTCCTTAAGTTCTCTTCCATTCCGTAGGGTGACTGCTTGGCATGCTTCCTTACCCATACGATTCGAATTTGGCTTAGTGTCACTCGGTAAAGTCCCTTGGGGTCGATGATGTAGCGCAGTCGCCATCTGTCCTATTTGTGTAGCTAATTGTCCCACTTGAACCTCTATGGCCTTCATTTAAATATCAATCCCTCTCTATAAACTTATGAAACATGTCGACCAATGAGATCTCGTTACCACTATGCATCGCCTGTAGTGGAGGTTGTGTAGATGGTTGACCTTAATTGCCTCCCTAGGAGAAGCTAGGGTGTTTCCTCCATCGCAGGTTATAGGTGTTGGAGTACGGATCATTGTGACTAATATAATTCACGGACTCGATTCTCTTCGGGCATCGATCCATATGATGTCCATCACCACATATGTCACAAATAATGAACGGTGCCTCTACGGGTGGTTTCTGCAACAATATTGATAATTGCGTTGCCATTGTTGCCATTTGAGCTTCGAGTGCTGCGATTTTGTCAACCTCATATATACAAGCAGCCTTCTTTGGTGTTATAGAATTAGGCCATTGGTAGCTATTTGTAGCCATCTTCTCGATCAAATCATAACCATTATCAACTGACTTACTCATTAATGCACCACCTGCCGCAGCATCTACCAGTGTCTTAGTTTGCTCTGATAGTCCATTGTAAAATGTCTGCAATTCAAACCACTTGGGCAGACCATGATGAGGAAATCTTCTAAGCAATCCCTTGAATCGATCCCAAGTCTCATAGAGTGACTCGAAATTGTGTTGGGAAAAGGTGCAAATTTCATTCCTTAGTTGAGCGGTCTTTCGAGGTTGAAAAATTTTTGTCAAAAACTTCTGAGCCAATTCATCCCACGTTGTGATGGACCCGCTAGGCAAGGAATTTAGCCAATCCTTCACTCGATCTCGCAATGAGAATGGAAATAGCCGTAGGCGAATTGCATCATCCGATACTCCGTTATATTTGAATGTTTCACATATCTCAAGAAAATTCCTTATGTGATCATTTGGGTTCTCAGTCTGCAATCCTCCGAATTGTACTGTGCTACTTATCATCTGAATTACTGATGGCTTGATCTCGAAATTATTGGCTTGTATTGGAGGTCTTGCGACACTGGATTGTAATCCTCCAATTACAGGGACTGCGTAGTCCCGTAGTGCTCTCAGTTCCTCAGTCATTGTAATCACAACTTTGTTCAACTCTTCACTCGTACAATGCTAAAATACCTGAAAACACCACAAAAAAAAAAACAAAAACAAAAATTAAACGTCTGAATTAAGTTCTTATTACTTTGTATTAATATCAATTAGAATTTAAAATAGTTCCCCGGCAATGGTGCCAAAAACTTGTTGGGTCAAACTCAAGTGCACGTATCGCGAACAAGTAATATAGAGAAGTAGAGTGTCGATCCCACGAGGGACTAAATAAATTCACAATTGAGTACTAAACTAATGCAACTTGATTTTATTCAGACAATCGAATTAAACGAATTAAGGGACTAATCTAATTTAACTAACTAAATAAAATGAGATTAACTAATCTAAGAACACAAATTACGAAATCAAGTAACTCTTATCAAAACTAACTCTAGAATTATAGAATCCCCACTTTGCTAATTTGACTCGTCGCTCTATCCTAATGAAATCATTGAATCAGTTGCTAAGTTTTAATCACATATCGTTACAAGCTTCTCCCATAGTCATGTCCCGCTATTCTTGCTATTACAACTCCATATCCCTACGCAAGTTATCAATAAACAAGAAAAAATCAAGCTCTAGTTCGGATCAACCTACCTAAGGTGATTAAGTATATCTCTATCCTAATCACAATCAAATTATTCGATTCTTGCAAATAATTGAACAAAGGCTCTTATATATTAACCTCTCCTAACTTATCTCTCCCGAGCTTCGCTAAGAGTTAAAAACACTACTCAATTGGTGTCCAAGCAACTAATCGAATAAGCACACAATATAAGAAACAACTGAATTTCATACTACTCAAAAGTCAAGAAACAACGAGATTCAAACTAAACAAAGGGTTCATCCATAATCCTAGAAAACTAAATTAGTTCATAACGAATTGAATTAAAAACATAAATAAACTAGAGTTCGCCATCAAGAAAGATTAAAGAAAGAAAAACTCCATAGACAAAGTCTTCATTCTTCAACTTCTTTGCGTAGATCTCCAATCTTGGTAGCTCCGGTGAATTCTATGTGAAAACCTAGTAACAGCTTGTTCTCTCTATCTCAAAATCTCCCCAAAAGACGTCTTATATACTTCCCTATACGTCCCAAAACGCTGGACAAGCTGAAAAAGAAAAGGAATTCGAATTCTAGTCAAAGTAGGACTCTCTCACGCGCCAACCTCCATGTTCGAGCATATACACGTCATGTTCGAACATAAAATCTTGCCTAGATTCTGTATCAGCCTATGTTGCAACATAGTAGATCGAACATGCACTCTGCTTTCCTGAAATTTTCACAAAAGTCCTTCCTTTTCCATGCTTTTGCTATTTCTACCCCTAAGTCCTGTAAAACGACAAAATACCCAGATCATGCACCAATAATACATTAAACCACCCTAAAAGTACTTAAAACTCATTCATAACGCATGCAAAACTAAGAACTTAAAGTGACTCATCAATAATGTATGCAATGCTATATACTCGACCAAATGTGGCTTATGCACTCAGCGTGACTAGCCGATTCCAATCTAACCCTAGTGAAGGTCGTTGGACTGCTATAAAGAACATCATTAAGTACTTAAGAAGAACTAAAGATTTGTTCTTGATTTACGGAGGCCAGCAAGATCTTTTCAATAAAGGATACTGTGATGCAAGTTTTGCATCGGATATGGATAACTTTAAATCTATGTCAGGATATATATTCTGCCGGAATGGCGGAGTTGGAAAAGTTTCAAGTAAGCGACCACTGCAGATTAGACCATTGAGGCCGAGTACTTAGCTGCAAACGATGTTGCTAAGGAAGCTGTTTGGGTAAAAAACTTCATCCACGAGCTGGGTGTAGTTCCTAGCATTAAAGACCCCGTTACAGTGTTTTGTGATAACACAGGGGCGGTTGCTCAAGCGAGAGAACCAAAATCTTACCAAAGGACCAAGCACATTTTGAGGAAGTATCACTTAGTTCATGATATAATCAAGAGAGGAGATGTGCAAATTGAAAGGGTCACATCGACAGAGAACATGGTACATCTACTAACTAAAGCTCTTAGCCAACAGGCTTTCAAAGAACATTTTCAGAAGATGGGACTTAGGATAGCACTTGAATGGCTTTGACGGGCAAATGGGAGATTGCTAGGAATAGTGCCCTTAAAGCAGCATTTATGTCTTACTATTTCCTTGTAAATCACAAACAGTATTTGAATAATAAAAGAAATGATTTGGTTCATAGGTTATCACTTCTTTATGTGCTTATTTACGTCTGTTTAGGGTTGACTGTGTTTTGCATGTTTTGAACTCCCTTAATCCGATGAGGTAGTTAAGAACTTTGCCCTTATAAGAACAGTACATGAAACAAGTTCTTAACTCCATAGGCGAGGATTAGAAACTTCTCCAAGTCAATGAGTCTGATAGACAGTGGGAGTGTTGACCTTGACTCCGTTGAGACTTGCTTATGTGATTATGTTCTTTTGAAGGATCACTCAGTTTCATGGAGTGATAAGTGCATATGATGATGCGTTCATAATACATAAGGGTGATTGTTACTAGAACTTCATCACTGAGCTATCCCGTGTGCGAACATTCCTAAATGGGAAAGGAAGTCTCCTAAAAACTTCCAGATTAGAAAATATCTCACAGGTCAATGACATGATTAATAATCTTTTGACTTGAGATTCTGTAATGTCTCATATGAGCTAACTCTGTAATCTTTGATATGGGCTCAAAAGGGTGTCACCATTTAGACACATGAACTACGGTCTATGTTGGGATTACACAAGTGGCATAAGTAGAATTAGTAGAATCGACAAAGGACCTACACTTGTGAAGAAAAAGAATGGTCTCTTACTGATTAAGTTGTTCGTAGTCCATTAAATATTAATCCCTTGGCCAAGGTGGATAAAAGATCAAGACATCAAGAAAATGGGGTTTTCTTGGATTGAGATCTAAATGGATATGAAACGAACTTAACTTTAAAGATCAAGAATAACAAGGCTTTGAGTTTATTCTGATGCCTTAGTTCTTGATTGAGAGATGGAGTTGTAGGAGGATCGCATTTCACTGATTATCGTTGATTGAAAGGTTTTTCGATTTATTCAGTTATTCGGCTAGGGGTTACACACCCATTGGTAGATTACGGTAGTGTGATCTGTGAACTGATTAATTAATTATGAGAATTAATTAATTGGTGTCACTGCTAATCGGATAATGAACCTAAAGGGTCACACACAAATGCCAGATCACAAGGGTTATGGTAGGATGTTAATTGGATAAACGAAGAATCAAATTGTTGATTGAAATGGAGCAATTAACACGTGGACTACCTCTACGTGTCAAGCACACGTGACTACCACGTGTCATGAGGACTGCGTGGCTGCCATGTGTCACGTACACGTGGCTGCCATGTGTTCCCCCAAACGTGTGATTTATTTCACACGTGAATTCTTTTCTAGAATTAATTGATTTTGGTCTTTTAATTAATTATGAATTAATTGTTAAGTCCATTCTCAAAATAATTAACCCAATAAATAATTAATTATGAATTAAGTTATTTATTGAATAAATTGATTTTTAACTTTATATTAGATAAAGGTTGAAAAGTCAAATTTTCTATTGTAAGAGAGAGAAAAAGATCTCTTGCTAAGTCTTGGAGGATAAGTTAAGAACTTATTTTCAATTAAAAGATAATAATTAATTAGTTAATTAGTGAGCAAGAAATCAAAGCCCACTAGGTTTGTGGAAACCCCAGGGATATCGAACCCCCTTATTATAAATACAAGGGTGGGGCTTCTCTTACACTTTAGACCAACGTTCTTGAAGCGTTAATTGTTTTTGAGAAAAATTAAAAGAAAAATTTTCAAAGTAAATCCTAGCCAAACACAAGCCACTGAACTAGCATTCTCAATAGCTTGATCGTGATCTAGGACTGGTGTGGATACGCTTTGGAGGATTACCTAATTTGGGATCTAATCAAAGGCCGTTCGAGGGACATTCCGCATGAAGGGTGTTTGATAGGCTGTATCAACATTACAAGAAAGCTTCTATCTTCGTACGTTTGTTGATATCCTTATTAGATTCGAAACGAACATTGCAAGTTTTTAGATCTACTTTTGGAAAAAAAATTTAAACTTCCACTATGTAAACTCTATGTTTTCCAACAAGTTGTTCAGAGGAGTATCCCGTTGGTGACGAGGACGCTCCGTAGACGTTGATTTTGATCCCTTTTGCCCGGTTTCGTTGGTGTAAAGTGAGGTTAGGATATAGTTAATGTAGCACCCGGAACGCTAGGTAGCGACATCCCCCGTACTATAGTTCAATCCACATATGGAATGGACGATCCATACATGAATCAAGCCTACAGCGAACGGGAGACAATAAAAAAGATGACACTCTAGCTAGGCGGGACTAACCCTCAATTCAATTACAACATGCATAAGCCATAAACGGAAGCATAAAATACATACATTTATTTCATTATCATCATTCCAATTCATTTACTTCAACTCCAAATATACCATTTCAAGATTCCATAACAATCTCATAAGTTCCAAGATCAAGTCAACAAAATATATATCTATATAAGTACCATAATAACTACAAGCATAATGCAATGATGTGTACATATGCAATAATAATTACATGAACTGTGCTAGACCCGAAAAGGAAAGACCGACTCAATCCCGCCTAGCATGCACCCTTCAAACCTGAAAATGTGAGGTGTCAGTCTATGAAAGACTGAGTGAGGGGTTTATAAATAATTATTAGCGCAATTACCATGGAAGACATAATCTCGGGTAAGATTTTATAAAAGAAACAATATAAGTTCAAGAATAGAATACTTTCTCGCCCGAGATTGCAACTAATCCAATTTAACAATATAGTCATTAGCAATTCTATTCAATCTGTGGCTCGGCGAGTGAGGGCAGTCTCCAACCTTTCTCCCAATAGTGAACAATACATGCTTTAGTTTACATTCAAGGGTGATCATGCAATTCATTACAGTGCACAAGTAGCAGTTTCATGAACCCTTTTTCCTCCGGGTGATGGTGGGCTTGCAAGACCTAACCATCCAATCATGGTGTACGTCGAGAACATGACTCCCACGCACGGTATTTCTTCCTCCACCAAACCTCCTGGGGGATTCAGAGGTGATCCCAACATGGTAAGGATAGTGCAAGAGTTACCCGTCAGCCCTTGCTTTCCCGGTTGGCTCAATACACTACCCTCGGGACCATAGTGAACAATATACTCGCCCAATCATGGTTGATTCAATACAATAACATGGCTTGCTTGCAATCGTTTTAGATTTGGAAAACTATAGATATAAATATACATTTTGGCCAAAAACATCACATAGGGTTGTATGGTTCTACATATCTAGAAATTAAACCTCACCTGATGAGCGATGGAACAAGACAAGGATACAAGAAATGTCCATACGATCGATAATCTCCGCCCTAGAGAAGAACTGGACAAGAAAGGAAATAACTGGAACTCATGAGACGAGACTTAATATGAGACCAAGTATGACGCACGACCATGCTCATGTAAATAAATAAACTAGCAATCAAGTGACACTCAACATGTATGAAAACCAAATAACACCTAAGAGGTGAAATTCATATTAAGGAATCATGTATTCATATTATTCAATTATTTCAAGTTCAATTCATATAGGGCATGGAGTCACACAATCATGTTTGAGCAATTAAGTACCAAGAAGTGTCACATAGGGTATAATTATCAATTAACCAAGCATATATATCATATAATTCATATATGGGAGCCAAGAGAGTGAAAGGAAAGCAAGAAGAGAGGTTTTGGTGAAGTTGGGCAAAACCCGACAATATTCGGAAACGTACATGCTGTAGGAAAACTGGAATATCTTGAGTTCTAGAATTTGGAAATGAGTTTTGTTTGTTGGGAATGAAACTAGACAAGTATACCTTTAAAATGATATATGGCTCGTTTTCTAGTTCAAAGCGAGGTGAAAATGGCGTATGCCCGAATTTGGATGAATGCAGATTGTCGGTGAAGTGGCGACACCAAAAAGAATGTATTATTTCTCACAAATGACAAAATATAATGAGGTGATTCCAATTGGAGGTTGTTCTAGACTTCAAGATCTTTCCAACGGTTCAAAAATCAGGTCAATAAAAGTTCTCTTGAGGGGTAAACGGAACAAAACAAACTCAGGCTGAAAACAGAGAAAGATCCACGGCCGTGGATTTTCCATGTACAAAAACCCATGCCCGTGGATTCCTATGCCGAAAAACCAAGTTTTCTGGACTCAAATCCACGGCTATGGACAAAAATCCACCCTCGTGGATCATGCTACAGCAGCAATACGAAGGGAAAATAGGGTAGGCTCGAAATTGGCTCCCAAACCCACCCAAAACCAACCACAACAATTAAATACACTCCAAACCAACATATATCATGTATATAACTCATATACTCCATGAAAACATGCTTTGATTCATAAAAATTCATCAATCAAAACCCAAATAATTTCATGTATCCAACTCTCATATAATTCAAGAGTTCTTGCAAGTTCCAAGTCTAAAGACTCTAGGCATGCTTCTAATCCACAAATAATCAAGGAATCACAACATACTCATCAAACCCTACATCACACACCTTAAGAGATCAAGCAAATTCTCCATTTATACCTTGAAGTGAAAGAAAGAATGGATGAAATGATGGTATGATGTTGATGAAGCTTCAAAGCATGCAATCCCTCCAAACTAGCTTGATATGAGATGAAATCTTCCCTTCACTTCTTAGGTGTTTCAACCGTGATTTAGTAGGTGTGTGTGTGTGTAAAATCTTGAAAGAATATAAGAAATGAAATGAGAGATAAGAAGCAAGAGATGAAATATGCAAAAGTCTTCCACTAACTAAGGTGAATCATCACATTTTGCAACTAAGTCCTTGAAATAATTGAATTCATGCAAGCAAGTTTCATTCCATGGCAATTAATCATCTAACTCCAAATCATGTTATGCAATTAAGTCCACATATTTATGAAATGATCAAGTAAGGCCACATAATAGCAATTAGACATGTTAGCAATTAATTCACGTAAATTTCACGTTAATGAAAATTCATATAAATACATGAAGATATAATACATATAATGTTATGAAAATTATAAGTGAAAACTGGGGCATTACAGTTAAACCCTAATGAAACGTGCCCACTTTGTATGCATGTGATTATAAGCCTTAAGTGTACGTAATACGTGTGAGATATGTACATGTATGATTTGGATATATGTTATGGAACATGATACGCTATGTAAGTCTGTTCTGATATGATATGTTAGGCAACGCCAAGCTATGCTCCACACTGTGTGCCTTTCCCGAGCCATGCATCAAGTTAAGTGGACAAGCTATGAAGTGACATAATCTTGAATATAGATATGATCTTGAATATCAATATGAATACGAATATGAATATGGACACGAATCTGAATATGCCCTTGAATCTGAATATGACTTGACTCTGAATCTGTCTGGCGCTCGATGATTATGGGTAAGGGAGACTCGGGACGCCGGGAATTACTTCCGTGCATAATCATCGGGATGTGGGTAAGGGGATTATGGGACGGACATTATCCCTGTGCATATTTCCCTTTGTCTGAAGGTTTGATTTGTGTTTGTTTCTACTAAGTTAGTTTGTTATGAAATTGTTTGTGAAACGGGAGTGGACTCTTAATTACTAAAATTGGTTATTTTGGCCTTCGGCCCTAAACTCTTTCTTATATGTAGTATCACGGGAGAAAATTCTTTAGATTGCAAAAATCACGCCTCGGTTCATGGACCTTTAACTCTGTTATGTGTTGTGCTCCGTGTATATATGTATAGTGTGCGTGTGTCAGCCACTCACTCAGTCAGTGTGACTAACCCCGCCCTCTCTATGTTTTTAGATGCAGCTACCAGTCCTTAGTTCGAGCTAGGTGGCTTGTGGTCTTTTGAGTCTTCTTAGTATAGCTCGAGTCTGCATTCCATTCTTAGTATAGCTCGAGTCTGCATTCCATTCTTAGTATGTTTTGCATTTGTACTTTTGAAGCGCTTGTAATTTGATATTTGGGAGTTGTATTTGTTTCCTTTTGGCCCGTGGCGGGCAAGTTTGTATATGATTCATTCTAAGTGATGTATGGTGTTGATATTATGTCCATGTTTAATTTGTAGTTAAGTTTTTAGGGTTTGTCTCCCTTGATTTACCCTATATCTTCTCTTATCTTTTAGTATTCCTCAAGAGGTCTAACTCTTTCGTCCACCTTACTCTTCTCCTTCTGATAAACACGGATCTTATCATCCGTTATCTTTCTAGATTCCTTCTTCCTGTAGAACTCTTATAACCCCGTAATTCTTGTTCGCGCCTCCTTGGCGAACAGGACTCCTGTTCTTATCCGAACAGATGGGGTACCATAAGGGACCCCAACAGTTACAATCTCAACTTTTATTTTTTAATAAAATATAACTTAATTCTATACGTACACAAAAAATTTTCCATGTGTCATAAAATGAATGGAATCAGGTTACATTTTATTAAAAAATAATAGCTGAGATTACAACCTTAGACTTTTTTTAATGTACGTTGCAAAGTAAAAGTAAAAATAAGGACGGTAAAATTTTAAATTAATCCTTCTATATATATATATATTTGTAGTATTTGCAAATTGTATCTGTTAGCCCCATGGAACCCATTACAATTGATTTTGATGATTGACCATTATGTACTTATTTACAAATATTATTTGTTCTATTTTCTTACCTCAAATTTGTACATTAACCATGTTTTTTTAAGCCTTTTTGAATCAAAAAATATTTTCTTTTTTATTAACTCATATGAACTAATTAACGTTACAATCTAAATGATAGCTACACTTATATAGTTATATGTCTATATTTATATTGAGCACCGTGATCTACAATGTTCTCTGTGAGGGAACTAACGCTTGAAATAGCATTTGCTCAAAACCAACTTGCTATGCACTATTATCTGCCTTAGAATCCGTAAGGATTCAAAATTCAAAGTTCAAACAGCTAGCTGAAGAAGCTTACTAATTAAAGAGATCAAAGTCCTTCATTGAAGATGATTCAAGTAATTTACATTTTGTCAGGCATACATAAAAATATTCTCATAGTGTTTTAAGTTATTGATATCATAATCTTTGTTAGTACATATATCTTAATGATTCCAACTCGTTGTATTCTGTACCGTCTTTGTACAATATATATCTTATCATAAACCATAAGTTTAACCACTTTCACATTGGATTACTTCGCTTAACTAATGTTTTTCTAACGGAAGAACCGCTATAAATCTTTTATACTTATTATTTATCATTTAATTTTTATTATTGATGAGTATCATTCGAAGAAAAACGTTTAAAATACTCAATTTAAGTCCCCCTCTAATAAGTACTCAAAATGTCTCATTGAGTATGTCACTTGCACCAACTTTCATGTCATCTGATCTCCCAACTAATTATTGATAAAATAATCATCACTGACGTTGTTAGCAATTATGAGTTACATACATGAATTCTACCCATCGAGACCAACTTCAGTTTTGCTGCTTCATTTGACTATTCCGGATAGAAAATTTCTACCATAATCCGAATTTGTTGAAACCAATAAATTATAAATATATATATATATATATATATATATATATATATTATTGTTTAATTAATTATTTTTTCTTAATTTTTCAAAAGAAATACAAACACTCACTTCTTATTAAGATACATAATAGGCTTTTTAGAATTAAAATCTGATTGGACGATCGTAACAATACAAATAAGTTCTTGAAAATATTTTTCTTATAAAAATAATTTCTCTGGTTATTTTCAATATTTGCTATTTTGCTTCAATTAAAAATACAATGGGCATCTAATCAAAACCAATTATATTAATAAATTTCCTTTAGGAACACTGAGGAGTGAGGACCCTTTACACCCTGGAATGACGTGGGGTTTCCTCCAGGAACGTTTCAACTTTCAATTATGGAAAGAAAAAGTTTGGCCTTTTACACTCGATCTTTTGCAACTACGTTTGGTTAAATACTTAAATATAGTTCCCACTTGCATGTCTTATTTGGCTCTTTGTTTAAAATTGCAATGCTTTTACCTTACGACATCTCCAACTATTAATATTTTTTGATTTTGTAATCTAAAATGTTTATATTTATAATCTCAATTATAATTTTTTAATAAAATACAACCTGATTTCACTTATCGTGTGATACATAGAAGAAATTTCGTGTACGTATCACATGATGAGTGGAATCAGATTGTACTTTGTTAAAAATAATAGTTGAAATTGTAAACGTAAACATTTTATAGTTTTGATTATAAAGTCAAAGAATATTGATAGTTAAAGATGTTACAAATATTTATGCCATGAACTATAATGGGCTCCATTGTAATTGATTAATTCATAATAATACTTAGTGAGGATAGTACGTAACTTATTATATATATCTCATAATGATGGTTGAGTACAAGACAAATTGATCACGCCAAGGGTAATTCTCAAGGAACGGGTCTATCTATCTGAGTTTTCAATTATATAATAGTATATATCATTGTTTTTTGTTTTATTATTAATTTATACTATTATATTAAAGAAGGAATTCAAATAAAAATCACTTTTGATTTCTTGAACTCTCTTGTTTTTCATTCTCTTACCATATATAATTTTCTTAATTTCCTTTTTCTTTCACGTGAGTTCAATTCCTTTTTATATATATAATTTTTATTTTTTTCTTGTATTTTCAAATTTTTTTAATTAATATAATATTATTTTATGCTATTTATTTATTTATTATAATTTAATAATTATTTTTAAAAAAATTATAGAATATGTATTAATATGAAAATTAATTTTAATATATTTAAATAATAATAATTTTTTATTTGCATACTCAAAGAGTATATCGAAATTACCACTACATATGACGCGTATCAAAACAAATGGCTCGAAAGAAAAGGATAAATTATTTGATTAGAAAATCAAGATTGCTCTTTTTTATTTTTTTCGGATGCCCACACAAATATGACTTGGAAAGAATTCAAAGAAATGTTTGAAAATTTCAGCAACCGGTACTATTCCTTTTTCAGAATAAACGTCCTAATTTTTCCATGATTTCCAGTTACAATCGCATCACATAACTATTTATATAAAGTGAAGCCTAATTCAACTTTCCAGGCATAATGACAGAAGTTCATAACTAATATTATCCACATGTCAAACGATATGTGAAATTAGGCTGCATTTTGTAAGATTATAAATAAATGCACTCGAAATTAAGACTGGTGTAAAATTTGACCCTTATATTGAAATAATTATAAACAGAGTCAGAATCTTTAGGGATACATTAAAATTGAAAAATAATTATAGTTGGTTTTGATGAAATTATAAATATTTAAATTTTAAGAGAAAGGTTTAAAATTAGAAAAATGACTAATTCTATATACCCTTAGTGCATTTTGCCACATAATCTTTGAATAGATGGAATTGTTCCCTCAATCTTTGAATCTGTGCGATTGTCCCCCTAATCTTTGTAAAATATAACATTTAGTCCATTTTAGACGGAATTCTAGAAAATATTTCATTCAATCTTTTTGGACGTGATTTATAAGGTCAAATTTGTATAAATTAATTTCAAACATGTAGATATTGTACATCAAATCGATATTCTCACGCAAGAAACACAACGGTTGTTTCAAAATCAAAATCTTATAACCAACGAAGGAGGAATCGCCGGTCAAAGATGGTGCATGACCAGCGAAGCTTTGCAGTTGAATTTCAGCTTTCGACAACCAATAGAATCGAATGAGGTATGAGTTTTATCTATCTTGAAGATAGGAATGGTAGTGGTCCTAATGACTTAGGAGAAATTAACAATCAAAATTTAACTCGAATAAGATATTTTCAAAATATTCCGCCGGAATAGTCTAGAAGGAAGGTAAGTATTCTGTTTTACAAAGATTAAAAAAATAATCGCACTGATCCGAAACATCCAAAAATTAAAGTGTAAAACACACTAACCCAAGAATAGGGGTATTTGGAATTACCTCTTAGAAAAATAATTCAAAACATTGGCCCCCACCCTAAATTGCTATGTTTTAAACCCATCCTACCTCTCTAAAGTCTTATCTAATAAAAGATTCAATCATACTACGCTGACCAGTTCTGGTAAAATACGTCCAACTTTTGGCTTCTTCTATTTACCAATATTCATATCTTAATTCGTTCAAAAAAAAAAAAAAATCATATCTTACTGTTGTAATGATATCTTCTGGTAAGAAATTATATATATATATATATATATAACAAGTTGTTGTATATAAGGAAGGTTTCACAAGAACTGGGAACAATCCTTGTTGGTCGCTGATAAATGATAATGGCAGATAATTCATATCCTACATTATTTGAAACCAAGAAAGCAAAGGGCAGCTTAGTTTACAAGCTCTTTGCAACTTCTGTATTTGTGGGGATTGTCTTCATTTGGATTTACAGAGCAATTCATGTTACTGAAAATGGAGGAAGGCTCGGGTGGATCGGAATGTTTGGAGCTGAAATATGGTTCGGTTTTTACTGGATACTCACTCAGGCTCATCGCTGGAACCGGATTTATCGCCACACCTTCAAGGATAGACTCTCGAAAAGGTTTTGTTTCGTTGTTATTGCTTTAAATTCATACCAGAGCTAGTTTAAAAGAATGGCGTTGTCTGATTGGCTATTTGAAATGATTAGCATTGTTTGAATGGCTGATATGTATGCTCATTTAGATGTGTTTTATCTGATGAACAGGTACGGGAATGATTTGCCTGGTGTGGACGTTTTCGTCTGCACGGCAGATCCTACGATAGAGCCACCGATCATGGTGATCAACACTGTTTTATCTGTGATGGCGTACGATTACCCGTCTGATAAACTCTCGGTTTATCTATCCGATGATGGGGGCTCGAACCTCACATTCTATGCCCTTTTGGAGGCTTCTGAGTTTGCCAAGCATTGGATTCCGTATTGCAAAAGATTCAAAGTCGAGCCGCGGTCACCGGAGGCACATTTGAGGTTGGAGTCTGAGAACTTGGAAGCAAATCAGGCTCAACATTTGGCTTCAATCAAGGTATTGATCAATAGTCCTCTGTTAGCAGTGCTAATGATGTATAAATTTATGGAAATATATTACTTTAGCCTCTCTAAAATGACAAATTTTACTTTTTTGATACATTAAAAATTTTCTCTTCTTGGCCCCTAGATTTGAATTCCTGGTTATGTTTGTGCAGAAACTGTACCAAGCCATGGAAAACAGGATTGAAGTTGCAATGAAACTTGGGAGGATTCCGGAAAATGAACTCTTGAAAAACAGAGGATTTTCTAAGTGGGATTCATTTTCATCCCGAAGAGATCATGACACCATATTGAATGTACGTGAACACGATTACAAGAAAACACGCCTTTCTTTCCGTATATGAATCAACTAAAAGATTCTTTAAAGAATGTAATATGTAAACATTCTAATGTTTTCCCTTCATATTTTATCAGATAGTGATTGATGGAAGAGATGCAGAAGCTAAGGACATGGAAGGTTGTAGACTTCCAACATTAGTATATTTGGCACGGGAGAAACGACCCCAACATTTTCACAACTTCAAAGCTGGAGCTATGAATGCATTGGTGAGGACTGAAAGACACAATCTTTCTTTCAAGCAAGAAACTAATAATAAGTGTTTAACTAATTTGCTGTCGAATTATTACTATCGTTTATGCAGATAAGGGTGTCTGAAGCGATCAGCAATGCACCAATAATTCTAAACGTAGACTGCGACATGTATTCCAATAATTCAGCAGCAATTAGAGATGCCCTTTGCTTTTTCTTGGATGAAGAGAAGGGCCATGAGATTGCTTTCGTGCAGTTTCCACAAAATTTTCACAACATTACTAAGAATGACCTTTACGGAAGCTCCCTTCTTGTGATCTGTCAGGTAAGTACGTATATCATTCTACACAGCGACTGAGCCAGATTTTACACATAAGAGGGAAAGATTAATGTTTATAACCAAACGGGGGCGATTTAATCAGTTGAGGGAAAGATTAAAGTTCATAACCTCGTCAGTATTTGATTTCAAATTTATGACTATAGGTTGAATTTCATGGTGTGGATGGTTATGGAGGGCCCCTGTATATTGGAACTGGATGCTTTCATAGAAGGGAAACACTTTCTGGAAGAAAGCTGACAAAGAGATCCATGCTGGATTGGAAGGAAAACGAAATCCCAAAAACCGGGGATAGTGTTGCCGTATTGGAAGAAAGAACTAAACATGTCGCAAGCTGCACATTCGAGGAAAACACTCAATGGGGCAATGAGGTTCTTTCTTTTCCTTCTTTCCTCAACATATCTTAACTTATATATCCCGCATACTTAGATGTTTGAACGTGTTGTTTATATGCAGATGGGCTTGAAGTATGGGTGTGCAGTTGAAGACGTGATAACCGGCTTATCAATCCACTGTCGGGGGTTGAAATCCGTTTATTTCAATCCTGAACGAAAGGGTTTCCTAGGTTTAGGCGGGACGACGCTTGATCAAGTACTAGTGCAAAACAAGAGATGGTCCGAAGGACAATTGCAGATTCTGCTGTCAAAATACAGTCCAGTAAGTTATGCACTTGGGAAGATAAATGTTGGCCATCTGATGGGATATTGTGTATATTGCTTCTGGGCTCTCAATAGCGTTCCGACATTGTACTACTCTATAGTACCTTCTCTTTATCTACTCAAAGGCATCTCGTTGTTCCCCGAGGTATGCGCACGTCTATCTGTGTGCGTGTCTATCTTTTATGATGTTAACCACTTTGATTATCAAAATGAATTCTGGTCGATTACACCAGCCTCCCCTCTTAGTTTCAATATTACAATGACACCCTTTTAATATTTAATTTTGCTCAAAACTGGGAACTTTACTGAGTTTGGATAACATTGTCCAATGTGCACGAAAATTTCGAAAAGTATGAAACTCTTTCACCCCCAACTATAAGTAATAATCAACAAAGGGGGTTGTTTTAAGTTGAAAACAAGTTATAAGGAAGGTATGTGTAATTTTTTCAAACCAAGAGGGGGTACATGTGTAAATAAAAGATTTAACCAAACTTTACATGCAAAATTTCAGGTGTCAAGTCTGTGGTTTCTTCCATTTGCCTATGTGATCGTGGCCCAGCACGTGTATAGCTTATTCGAATTTCTATGGTCCGGTGGAACAGTTTTAGGTTGGTGGAACGAACAAAGAATGTGGCTCTACAAGAGAACGAGCTCATATCTCTTAGGATTGGTCGACACTTTCTTGAACTTCGTAGGCTATTCTGCCTCAGGTTTCGTGATCTCTGCCAAAGTGTCTGATCAGAACGTGATGCAGCGATACGAGCAGGAAAAAATGGAGTTTGGAGCCGATTCCCCTATCTTCACCATGCTATCGACATTGGCAATGCTCAATCTGTTTGTTTTAGTCAGGATGGTCGGGAAAGCGATGTGGGAAGGGGGAGTCAGATCCATTGGCCGATTACTAATGGATTTGCAGATTGTTCTGTGTGGGGTTTTGGTGATGGTTAACTTGCCACTTTATGAGGCTGCCTTCCTTAGGAAGGATCAAGGCAGAATGCCAAGCTCTGTCACACTGAAATCTGTCTTGGTTGCTCTTTCTTTTTGTATTTGTATTGCTTTTTTGTTGTAGGAAAAATTATATTTTAGGTCTGAACGGTGGAATTCTTGGATTAGCTTTGTATGTTGTGAGAGTGATTTAGTTAAATAAAACGATAATTACACTGGCATTACCAAGAGATTCGATCGACTTAATTATTTAAATTTTTCCCCGAGATTTGAAAATTTGCAAAATCTTCCTCCGGTGTAAAATTTAGATCCAATCCGACTTCATGTATGATATTATAGTCATGAATTTAATATCGATAGCTATGTGTTGAATGACCAAATGGGGAATTCAAAAAAAATAGAGATGATACTATCAAAATTTACTACACATGTTTAATGTAAAGGGTTGTCTTTCCGTCTACACTCTTGTTAGATTGAGTAATTATAACTCGTACCTTTTTAGAATATAAAATATTATACAACTTAGTCTACCCTTCCAAATTTGGAAAATTACAAATAAATCCATTTCGGTAGGGTTTCAGTGAAGTATTTCTTTTTTTTTTCCTTTAAACATAAATCTCCAAGTGACCAAAGGGAGTCGAACCCGGGTCATTGACCTATAGAAAAAAACTTTTAATCACTTGGACCAATCCTTGATGGCTCCCGTGAAGTCATTCTTGAATTGATTGTATTCCATCACCAATTAGTTTCTTACTACTAATTGGAGGAAAAAAAATAATCATAAATGTTAACGTACAAACATATCATGTGTTGATTTGTCACTTTAGAAGGATGTGTGGATTATTATGAGAAACTAATTATTGATAAGATATAATTATTTTAAAAATAATTTCACTAAAACTCTACCAGAATGTATTTATTTGTAATTTTGTACACTTGAAAAAGTAGACTAACATTTTCATCCAAGGAATATACAAGTTACAACAATTACCCAATCTCACTTGGATGAAAATGTAAATTAGTGTTAATGTAATTTTTAATAATCTTTGATAGGATAATTTGTTAAGCTCTTCTTTTTTTAGCGCATATATTGATAATTATATTAAGTAAAAGGGGATTTAGGGGTACTTAACCTAGGAAGTACGAAAATCCTCATTCTCCCATGGTAAGCTTCGTGTTATGGTTCATATATATGATTTAATTTTCGTTCTCTTTCTCCCTGGTTTAAATGCATGTATTTGTTTATCTTCACCAAGTTTGTCCTAATTTGTTTGCCGATCTGGAAATTGGAAATTTATATTTTGTATTTCATCCTAGAAATCGAGCCTCTTCGACATATATTCGTCAACCCTAATTACAGTTTTGATTGGATGGGTTAAGAATCAACACACACTCTTGGAGATGTGTAAAATGCCCTTTTCAAGATTGTTCTTTAGTTTTTTTTTGTCAAAATCAGGGCATCCACCGTCAACTATAGTGACTAATTCCCTCGTTGAATTGTAGGCACCTCATAGGATGGGATAACTGAAAGATTGTTCTTTAGTTGATTACATTAATTCCTTGTTTATGGCTTCAAAAGTAGTGTGATGCCAATCTATATGAATTGCATACAGTAAAGAATCCATGTTTCCTTGATATGCATTTTATGTGGAATGATTGATAAGTTTCTTGAACTGGGATGCAGATGAGAATTGCAGTGGTGGCAGTGGTATTAGCAGTAGTTTTGGGGAACTTTGAAAGGTCTTTCGGGATCAGATTCAAGATAGATAAAGAAGAATGCTTCGCTCAGAGGGTTGAGTATGGAAACACTGTCCATTTCTCCTTTGTCGTCATCAACTCCGAAGGCTGGCATTTCTCCAAAGATGGCCTCGACCTCGTCGTAAATTCACCCTTTTCAAAAAAAACTCTCCTTCTAACATGCTCTGATATTCGGCTTAATTACACAAACTTTTCTTGAGGATCACGTTGATATATTTTGATGAACACGTTACTGATCAGTATTTTGATTTCAAAATTAAAACGGTAATAGCATGCGGTAGACCAAAAACTCATGGTAAAGTAAAGCTTTTGTAGTTTCTTGAATCTCTGGGAGCAGTTTGTGTAATTAGATCAAACAACATCATATGATAGTGCAATCATCCAGTAATAGTGTATTTATTGATCATATATTTATGCGTCGAAATTTCAGGTGACCGGACCGAATGGTGAACATTTATACGATGTCCGGAATAAGATAAGTGACAAGCATGAGTTTGTTGCATATAATCAAGGAGTTCACAAGTTCTGTTTCACCAACAAATCTCCATATCATGAAACCATAGACTTCGACATGCATGCTGGATTTTTCTTGTACAACGACGAGCATGCTAAAGATGGTCGTTTTCTGTCTTTCCGCTTCTTCCCTTTTTCTTAAATTCTTGTTCGGGACTTAAGAATGTTAATCTTGGAGTCGGTTTTGTTATTTACAGAGCATTTGAAACCCCTTTTCGATCATATCGGCAAGTTAGAGGAAGCTTTGTATGATATTCAGTTCGAGCAGCATTGGCTGGAGGCTCAAACCCAACGCCAGGAAATAGGTAAAATTGATCAACTTGTTATAGTTTCAGATGATGATACTGTTCGAAACTTAAGTGGTTTCTTGCTTATTTATTTGTTGATTGTATTTCAGTGAATGATAAGATGAGCAATGCAGCAATTAAGAAAGCTCTATTTGAATCTGCTGCTATGATAGGGGCCAGCGTTTTGCAAGTTTACTTTTTGCGACGTTTATTTGAGAGAAAGCTTAGGACATCTAGAGTTTAATGTCGTGCTTCTTGGACACGAACCAGCCACAGAGTCGAAGGCTATAGAAGGTGTCGAGTTAGTTAGCTGAGTTTAGAAATGTACACATCTAATATAAATATTCAACACTAATTCTGTTAGTTTATTCTAGGGATGCTTATACTGGCATACCTGAGGTTTGAGGTAGTCATACAATTTTTTTGCCAAGTTTGAGAAATTACAAAAGCTTACGAATACACAGAGGTTTGGTGTAACGCAGGCTGTTATAGTTATGGAGTTAAGAGTATCATACATTGATAAGTGACACCGGTGCATGCAACGGTTATAAAAATTCATATATTGGAGTGAAGGAAGACAATCTGTTCAACTGAAGAAAATAATAAATCTGGAAAATGGCGACGAATAATTTACAGGTTACACAAAACACGAGTCGTAAGCATGACTTTAGTATTAAACCACAAAACAACATATATAAAAAGATATTCAAGTTTCGATATCCCTTGCCCAGCAATCAAATTCTACAGCACGCAAAATGGTCAATGTGGTACCTGATGCCACCTGCAGCTCCAGTTTAGGTACATATCCTCCACTCTTTAATAAATACGCCGTATATATTGATCTTTTACGCATAAAACCTTCTTAAGATTGTGCCTCAGCTCTTACATGCAGCAAAACCATTTTTTCTGCAAATTAAATTCGATCATTTTAGACAGTCAAAACCAGATAAAATCACAACAAAAGGGAGGAGATTCATCAAAGAAGGTGCAGATAATCCACACATGAGCTGTGAAATTTACAGGAAATAACAGAGATGGCATAGACATGTGAAGCATATTGTAAGCATGGTGATTTCTTGAAAATAAATCAATAAAAGCAAAACTTACACTCTGAGCTTTTTGAGGTTCGACTCTGTGATTTGTATCTGTAGCCACATTTTTAGGAGAATCTGGTTTCCCACCTGTCTTCTTCTCATTTCTGGCCTTGTTAAATATTACAGTAAAACCCTCAGCAGAAGCTGGATCATTAACATCCCATTCACCAAATTTTGGCAATGGACGGCCTTTCTCCTCCTGCATTAGGCATAGATAAAAGTCAATAGAACTCTAATTAGATTAGGCTAGAAGCCATATTAACTTAATTTTCCAAACTAATTCTGAAGCTAAGATTCAGAAATTGAAATCAAGAAGTTCTTGTACAGCAGGAGCTTGGGCTTGTGCAACATTATTCAGGTATTTGTTAACATTCCACAAATCCAGTATGTTCTCGACATACTTCAATTTATGGATATCACCAATGACCACTCCAAGTCCAATCAAATCTAAGATGAATGTTAAACCATACGGATATCATAATCTTTATGAGGAATAGAATTAGCTATCGAAGTGGATGCAACCAGTCAAGATTGGAATTTTAAAAACCAAATAATCTACAATTTCATTCCGCACACCAAATACATTTCCAAACAAAGAATGAATAATTGTCCACTTGGGTGTGCCTAGGAGTTGAACAAGTTGTATGAATTTTCAAAACCCCATTCACACACAGCAATAAAAGAATAACAAAATCAAACAGAAAACATCTTCCACATCAACAAGTGAAAACCAAATTCACAACACAGATTTGTACAGCTAATTCATCTGCTTCCACCAATTTCATAATAAGAGTAGAGACGTGCTGATGCATAAGAAAGTCAAACCAGAATCTTGTTACCACACACCAAATAAAATTTCCCCGTAAATATCACAAATTCAAAATAAATAAGTCAAGATGGCTAAAAATAGAAAATTTTATCAGAATTGTAATGAAATCTAAAAAATATAAAATCTGAATCCAATTGAAAGAGGGAATGACCACAGAGCAACATCTCAGCAAAAATATACATATAAAAAGCAAAAGAAGATGACGATCGTCTTTGACCTTCTAATAACAATGCTTTCTTAATTAAATTCCTATCTGGATAGGCCATGACAACAAACTCTTGTCTGAAAGCGTTCCTTCAAACTCAGCCTAAACATCGCCATATTCAAAACAATAAAATTGAAAATGAGAAACTACAGAAGAAATAGCAAAATTCACACAACCAACAAAGCCAAGTTCAGCCAGCATCAAAAGTCATCGAGCCAACACAACAATCGATCGATCAAACCATCAAATCACACGAAATTCAAAACCAATATACACATTCCAAATAAGGGGAAAGAGCAGGATCAAGTGATTCAAGTCAATCGATTCGAATCCATTCAATTGCAGAAAATAGGGAAAACCCCAAAGGTGAGAACTGGATTACATACCGACATGAATAGGCAGGAAGAGATTTCTCAGGACTCAGGAGAGAACTGATTCGCGCAGTCGGATATAGAGAGAGAAAGAGAGAAATGGAAAGACAAAGAGAGAGAAAGAAGTGGGTTTAGTCTTCAGCGTAGACGGTATAAATATATATATATATATAGTGTTTGTAATTTGTATGTATAAGTAGCTGTATTCAACATACTTACGCCGTAGTTGTTCGCCTAAGGTGTATAATAGTATGTTATGTAGCAATAAAACATAATAATAATTAAAATAGGATTAGTCAAATAATTCTAAAAAATTAGATATTAAAATGTAATTTCTAATTTAAATGAATTACATTATAATTAGATATAAATATAGGGTAATTGAATGTAATTATTTATACATAATAATGGAAATAACGTTAAAGGGCTCCCACCGAATTTCGTAATATTTATCTCTAAATTTGAAATTTAGTGTAATAAAATTAATGTGTATATAAAATAGAGTGTAACATTATGCTACGTACTTACCCAAAAAGAAGTAACATTATGTCACGTACAGCCATAAAGAAAATCGATTAATTAGATTGTTTAATTAATTAAATAGCTGGTTACAACTAATAACAAGCGTGTTTGGTTGAGGGTAAAATTATTTTTTATTATTATTGGTTTATTTTTTTGTTCTTTTCTCTTTTTATCGGGGGACAATTCAAATTGAAATTGATCACGTCAGAATCAGGGTAGCAAAACAGAGGTATAGGAAAAATTAATTATAATTTTTTAATAATAATCATATAAAATTAACAATTTTGAGCCCATTGTGGCACAAAATCGCACCCCCTTTTGGTAAAAAAATTAATAAATCAATTAAAAAAAATTATTTCGGCCTCCACATAATAATTCTTGACTATCTATAATGAACAAATATGAATACGGTGATGCGAATACGATATGATATAAATATTTTTTTTAAATTTTTTTTATGTAAACAGTGTTGAACATAAACGTCAATCGAATCAAAGGCAAATGTCTTCAACGACTCTTCATTATTAGTATTAATCTAATACTTGAGTAAACAATTTAATTTATATGTTGAAGGTAGTCCAGTGGCTCGTATTAAATGCATTTATCAATCGTTTTAAATGCAAAGAGTATTTTTAGTAGGATCATAAATATGTAAAACTATATATTGTGAAAATTTATTCGATATTTGGTGAATGATAGAAGTATGGTATGATCGTTTGATATTTTATCCATTTAAGTCAAATTTATATCAGTCACATTAAATATCTGTTTTTATACTTATCGTAATGTTCGATTGACGTGATTATCGTGAAAACTTTCATTTAGCACGCCAAAAATGAAAATGTATTGCTTGATTGAGAGGTAGTTTACTTGACTTTTACATTCTTTAGATATTAGTCCTCTTAGCATTAGGTTGAGTGATTTTGACCTCTGGCCTAAGCCTTCCGATAGGTTGCTATTGGCGAACAATTCGAAATTTTGAATCATGTCACTGATCAATGATTAAGATTATAACATGTTATTTATATATATACACGCTAAAAAATGAAATGTATTATTTGATTGAGAGGTTGTTTACTCGAACTCTATATTCATGGGAGATTAAGTTCTCCCAGTGTTAATTCAGGTGATTTTCACTGTCGATCTGGTACAATTCAAAATTAATAAACATTAAATTTTAAGGGTACAAAAATAACATGTTAGAACGCCATTTTTCATTTAAGTCGGGCGGGATGAGAATAAAAAAATTTCTCCTACTTAAAATTATGACAAGATTTGTAGTTGTTAGTTGTTACACACCGTCCAACATGCAAAAATGCGACAAAAAAAATATCAGTTACTCCATATTTAACTAGACAATATTAATTCCAAAATACATTTCTTACTTCATTCGATGAATATTATGTTTTATATTTAAATATTGTTTTTCTGTAAATAAAATTTTCAATTAAATCAAAATTAGTTAAAAACAAGTCAACAAGGGTTGGGCAAGTGGTTTGAGAGTTCTTTCTCAAAGACAATAATCCGAGTTCGAATCCCTCTAGCATTTAGGGTGTGTGTTAAAAAAAAAAATTTAAAAACTAATCCCCGTTAAGTTTATTTCATTTAATAATTGAAAAAATCGAAGTACAATTCAAACTCAATAAAAAGTTAAACATCAAGTTACTTTGTGTAAAAATTCCTGCAGCCATAAGAAGTCGATCAGGGAGAAAATCTTGGAAATTACTTGATGTTTAGGAGAAATAATTTGGATAATACAAATCCTACCCGGTCAAACTCCACCCAATTAAATGATACATATGTTATACTTGTTATTTAATGAGTAATTCCATCTACCATATGATAAGTGTAAAACAATCGTCCCCTTATTATACTAATTTAACCGAATCAGACTCAAATTAAAATTACCTAAGTAATTTGATGTTTGAGGCCCAATTCTAACAAAAAAAAAAAAAAACTAATTTCCTTGAGGGAGAGAGAGATGCACTGAATATTAAAGAATGCCCGATGATGATATCTCATTTGTATGGGTCGAGTTGGTTAGACCATTGAGGTGTAAAGCTCTCCCTATCAATGGTAGCTACGATCCCAAATATTCAAACTCGAAATTTCTGGTTAAGTTAGAATAACACCGAACCACTAAAGTACACCTCGTAAATTTGATGATAGTTTGTAAAAAAAGGGAAAAATAAAATGACAATGTGTAATAAAAATAAGTCCGGGATATAAGCTACAAAAAATATTATATTGACAGAAAACGTTATTATTGATGGGGTCAAAATACGATCGTCCCACGTTAAGACACGTGGCATCACCGAGATGATGACATCTGTCTCCCCAAGGCTGCACCCATCAGCGCACGAGCGCTAAGCCAACGAGCGCAATCCTTCTTCAGAAGTTAAGCCCAACGAGCGCTGTCACTCCCACGAGCGTCCTACAAACTAAACGATTGGTACGCCCACGTGCCAAGGGAGCCCTCTTCGAGCGTCACACTCCCTCAGAGTGGCCTCTCCTTTGGCTCGTCACTGGAACTGAAGCCTTCATTCCCCTCAGCGGATATCTTGGCTTCCAGTACTCCAGGTTGTCACGAGCGCGCTCTCAAGCCCTCGTTACCAACCGCCCAAATGGCTCTCTGACACAACGTACATGCCCGCGCACCTGCCACTGTTGCCAGCACTAACTTTTGGCCGCTTTTGCAGAAGATTCCTCCTAGGTTTCTCTCTCACAGCGACACGTGTTAGGGCAACATTCGGCCAGGACCACTTGAGGCAAATGACCAAAGGGCCCTTGACCCTCAACTATAAATAGCCAAAGTCATCCTCTACATTGGTAAGCATTCTTCATCACTGAAACTGTGACTGAACTCATATTTCCTCATACCTTGAACTGACTTGAGCGTCGGAGAGCCAAACTGGGTATCACCCCCAGTTCCCCCAGCTTGGCCTTCTGACTTTTCTTGTGCTTGTCCCAACAGGTAGAACCCCCTTTTCATTTCCGGCGAAGCTCTGGTGGTTTCCTCCACAAAATACAAATCGTAAAGTGATCGGATTCGGACCTTGACCTTTCTGAACCCATCATTTTTGGCGCCGTCTGTGGGAAACCAGTCCTCCATCTTCTTCCTTTCTTTTTGTTGGTAGAAAAGCAAGCACACCCTTACCTTCAACAGTCATGGTTGCTACGAGATCTGGAGCTGTGGGAGGAGGAGATAACGCCTCCCAGGATGCAAATATCATTATTCCCTCCACCGCTACTGGTGGAGCCCCGCCTCCATCCGCCGCCGCTGGTGGAGCACCTCCCGCAGCAGGAGTGACTCCGCAAGCAGAGTCTTCCGTAACTCCACCTGCACCGCCGGCACTGCCGACTCCTGCTGCCGCCGGAGGAGTCTCTCTCTCTGCTCCTCCGCAACATGCTCAGAACCCCTGGGTCCATCCCCAGGTGATTCCCGGAATACAGGGCTACATGATGCCCCCACCTGGATACACCTTCTCTCCGTCTGTTATGATGCCGCCGGTCCAGCCGTACCATGCAGGCCAGATCCAGCTCCCGGTGGTGGTCCCCAGGGAGATCGAAGGAGTGGAGTTACCTCCACTGACCACCCAACAGTTGAGGGCTCTCTATGCCCAATGTGAGGTTCAGGCGGTTCAGGCGGCTCAGGGGGCATGGGAAAGGTTCCATTCCATGTACTTTCCCTCTGGGCAGGCCACTCAAATTGCAGCCCCTTTGGGCGGACAACAAAACTTTCCCCTCAGAGAAGCCCAGGCTGTTCTGAGGGCACAACCACCACCACCACCAGCCAGAGAAGTGCCCCAGCAGGAGGGCAACGAGCGTCCCTCCGTAGGCAGGAACAAAGAGCCCACAGAACGGGTAAATGATAATGAAGGGGACTCTCATGTCTCCAGGAGGGGCTCACGAGCCCCCAAGCACGGAGACAAGCAAGTAGACGTAAATCCTGACATCCTCGCGGCTGTGCAAGACCAGCTGCAGGGTCTCAAGGACATTGTGGGACAGCTCTCACGGGGGCGTTCAACTCAGATCTCCCCTAGTCGGGATGAACGGGTTGGCGCCAGAAGCACCCGCACCAAGGACCCTCCACCAAGGGTCCCCCGCCGCAAGGAGCCGGAGGAAAACTTCGGCACGTATGAATACCACCCATTGGCGAGGGGTTCACCCCTCGTAGAAGAAGTTCTGATGGCTCAAGCAGGCATGGCCAAAGTCCCCACTTCCATCAACCGTTACGACGGGACAACTGATCCAGCTGAACACTTGGATCACTTTGTGCATCTTATGCACCTCTACGAGCATTCCAGCAATTACTGGGCAAAAGTGTTTGTCACTTCCTTGGTAGGAATGGCTCAAGAGTGGTACAAGCGACTGCCGCCGCGCTCGATCCACTCATATGAAGAACTGGCTAATGCTTTCCTCAACCACTTCAATTCCTTGAAAGCGCCAGTCACCGCACCTACTGCCTTGTACAACGTGGTGCAGGGCAAGAGCGAATCTCTGCGCTCGTTCTTTGCCCGCTTCAACAAGGAGATCCTACAGGTGGAGAGGCCTTCAATGGATTTCTTGATCCCAGTGCTCTTTCAGGCTGTGGATCACAAGCAATATGTGAGCAAAAAATTTGCTGATGCCATTGTGGAAAGGAGGCCTGGGACCCTCATGGCCTTAAGAGAAGTAGCCGAGCCGTTCTTCGCGCTCGAAGACATGTATGGGACGAATGGTCCCCGGAATCACAACCCGGCCAGGAACGAGCGACCTCATCACGAGCGGGGACGGGACGTGGCCATCAAGAAGGAGCGCCCTCAAGAGCGCAGGAGGTCGCCACCACCCCCTCGTCGATTCGAGCGAATTCCGCTCACCAGGCCAAATTCAGAAGTTTACAACCTCTCAGATAAAAAGCTCTTTAAGAGACCCATCAAAATGAGAGAAACAGAATCGCTCCGGCGCTCGAGCAAATACTGCGCATTCCACAAGCAGAGGGGGCACGACACGGATGAGTGCCGCCAGTTGGAAGCTGAGATTCAGAGGCTCGTCACGGGGGGCCACTTGAAGGAATTTGTCCGGGTGCTCGAGCGGTATGATGAGCAATGCAACGAGCGTGCCGGAAGAAGAAGGAGGAGCCCGTCCCGATCGAGGAGCCCAAGGGGTAGGGGACCCCCTGAAAGCAGCAGCCGCCGGGGCAATAAAGGAAAAACCCCTGAGCAAGAAAACGAGCCCTTCGCAGTTATAAATATGATTGCAGGAGGCTCATCAGGGGGGGATTCAAACGCCTCCCGACGGAGGTACGTACGGAGTTACAACCAACGCCCAGCAGTGCCTAAACCTATCTACGCCATCCAGAGTCCAAGCGCTCAACGATCAAGAGAAAATGATGTAATAGGCTTTGATGATAGAGATTTAGAGCATATTATAACGCCACATGGGGAGGGTATAACCTCAGATTGCCCCATGGTGGTTAGTTTAGATGTTCATAATCATGTTGTAAAAAGGGTATTGGTGGATAGTGGAAGCTCCGTTAATGTTTTGCCTTATTCTACATTCTTAAAGATGAAGGCTGATCTTCCGCTCGAGCCTCTCAAAACAGCCCTCATTGGCTTTGGAGGCTCGGAAGTTGTCCCACGAGGGCAAATACGCCTAGCTACTTCGTTCGGCCGAGCCCCTCAGCGTAAGACACTTTTGGTAACGTACGCGGTGGTGGAGATTGATATTCCATATAACATCATAATTGGACGCCCTGCCCTCGTGGATTTCAAAGCCATCATCTCCACCTACCACCAGAAGATTAAATTCCCCACTCCCGAGGGCGTGGGAGAAGTACTGTGCAATGTGCGAGAGGCTTGAGAATGTTACATGCTGTCTCTCAGAAAGCCTAAAGCGGAGAAAACCCTCCAAATTGGTTCCACCAAAAAGTCAGTGGACTTCCCCAATTTAGATGAGGACAGCCCAGCACGGAAAAGGGCGAAATTGAACAAAAAGAAGAACAAAAAGAAGAGGGGAAACAACGAGGAGAATTCCCTCGAGAGTGCACCACCCGGGACCGTTGGTGGATCGTCCTCAGAGGGAGACGAGCCGCAAGAGGGTGGACCAGCACCCGGCGACCGTATGACAGGAAAGAAGAGGGCGCTCGAACTTCCTCGCCCTGAGGTAAGGATCGAACCCTCGGAGAAGTTCCTTACCATTGAGCTGGAGCCCGGAAACAAGGATAAGACTACACAGATAGGATCAAACCTCTCGGGGCCTTCTCAGATTATGATGATTGACTTCCTCAGGGAAAACAGTGATGTATTTGCATGGAAAGCCTCCGACCTCACAGGGATTGACCCGAGCGTCATTGTCCACAGGCTTAATGTGGATCCCTCTTTCAAACCCATCAAGCAGAAAAAGCGGGATGTACATGGCTTTCGGAAAAAAGTCATTGAAGAGGAGGTTAATAAACTCCTGGAGGCTCAATATATCGAGCCCATCTTGTACCCGGAGTGGTTGTGTAATGTCGTTTTGGTACCCAAGAGCGCGAATAAATGGCGCATGTGCAACGATTTCACTGATCTCAACAAAGCCTGCCCTAAAGATCCATACCCGCTGCCCCGGATTGATCAATTGGTGGATTCGACCGCTGGCTGCCAGCTCATGAGCATGATGGACGCTTTCCAGGGATATTATCAGATCTTTATGGTCCCGGAAGATCGCCCCAAAACCTCGTTCGTTGTCCATCTGGGGGTATATTGCTTCTTGGTCATGCCTTTCGGACTGAAGAACGCCGGAGCTACGTATCAACGGCTCGTCAACAAGATGTTTGAAAAAGAAATTGGAAGATCCATGGAGGTTTACGTAGATGATATGATTGTCAAAAGCGAGCGCCAGGATTCCCACTTGGAAGACCTCAAACGCACTTTTTCAATCTTGCGTCAGTATGGGATGAAGTTGAACCCTTCAAAGTGCACCTTTGGAGTACAAGGGGGAAAGTTCCTAGGGTACATGGTCAGTCAGAGGGGAATTGAGGCCAATCCGGAGAAGATCAAGGCCATTTTGGAAATTCCCTCCCCTCGAAATTTGCGGGAAGTGCAGGTCCTAGTGGGAAAAATTATTTCGTTGAACAGGTTTATCTCGCGCTCGGCGGACAGGAACCTTCCCTTCTTCAAAATTTTGAGGAACGCTCGTAACTTTGCTTGGACGGAAGAATGCGAAAGGGCGTTGCAGGATATGAAGGCTTACTTTTCGAGCGCACCACTGCTGACTAAGCCCGTCGAAGGTGAGAGATTATTTATGTATCTTTCCGTTTCTCCCGAGGCCACAAGTGCGGTTTTGATTGCTGTGCGGGAGCGGAAACACTTGCCCGTCTATTATCTGAGCAAAACATTGCAAGGAGCTGAAAAGAAGTATTTGGAGATTCAGAAATTCGCGTTCGCTCTTATTAACGCCTCGAGAAGGCTAAGGCCTTACTTTCAAGCGCACTCCATAACGGTTCTCACCGACCAACCCTTGAAGCAAGTGTTGTCCAAGCCAGACGTATCTGGTAGATTAATCAAATGGGCCATCGAATTGAGCCAGTTTGACCTATGCTTCGAGCCCAGGACGGCGATACAGGCTCAGGTTGTAGCAGATTTGTTGGTTGAACGCTTTGGTTTCGAGCCCACCGTTGCGGAGAATGAGGGGTTATGGGTACTGCACACAGATGGTTCCTCAACCTCTCAAGGGGGAGGAGTAGGAGTGGCCCTCAGAAACCCCGATGGGATTGAGCTGGACTTTGCAATCAAGCTTGATTTCCAAGTCACTAATAACGAAGCAGAATATGAAGCCCTCGTGCAAGGGTTGAATATTGCTTTTCAGAATGGAGCCTCTAGAATCACCGCTTATGTGGATTCACAATTAATAGCGAGCCAGATTGAAGGAACTTATGAGGCTCGAGAAACCACCATGGTACAGTACTTAAAGAAAGCTAGAGAAATCATTGGGAAGTTCAAGGAATTTCATCTGCTTCAAGTGCCGCGAGGAGAAAACGAGCGTGCGGACGCTCTGTCAAAGTTTGCATCAGCTTTAGAGGGCACTTCCGAACGTTCTGTTACGTTCCTTAGAACTGAGGAACCTTTGATCAAGGAAAGGGTCGCCACCCAGATAATTGCCATGATTGATCCAAACGAGCCTTGTTGGCTTGACGACATTGTCATTTTCCTTAAGGATGGAGTCACTCCCGCTGACAAGGTGGAAGCCAGGAAAGTCAGAAGTAAGGCCCCTCGTTTCGCTTTGGATCCCGAGGGGAGGTTGTTCAAGAAATCATTTCTAGGACCCCCAATGAGATGCCTGAGGCCCTCACAAGCGAAGGAGACGCTCGAACTCATCCACAATGGAAGCTGTGGGAATCATTCCGGAGGGCGTATCCTGGCAAAGAAGGTTCTGAGAAGTGGGTTTTATTGGCCTACAGTTCTCCAAGATGCCATTGAATTTTCGAGGAAGTGCCCCAAATGCCAATTTCATTCAAATCTCCCTCAATTGCCAGCCGCACAGATGATCCCAATAGACGTCTCTTGGCCTTTTGACCAGTGGGGAATAGACATCGTGGGCCCCTTGCCCATGGCTGCGGGACAAAAGAAGTTTGTTATTTTAGCCGTCGACTACTTCACCAAGTGGGCCGAGGCCGAGGCCGTTGCAAAAATCACCTTCAAGGTTGTGAGGGACTTCATTTGGAAGAACATCATTTGCAGGTATGGCATACCGAGGGTGCTCATTTCTGACAACGGGTCCCAGTTCATAGCGGCTGACACACGAGAATGGTGTTCTGAGTTGGGAATAGAACAGCGGTTTACCTCTGTAGGACATCCACAATCCAATGGGCAAGCAGAAGTTACCAATAGAATCATCTTGCAGCATCTAAAAACCATGCTTGAGAGCAAGAAAAGTGAATGGGCTGAAGAGCTACAAGGAGCGCTTTGGCTTATCGCACCACCCCACGAGCGGCCACTGGAGAAACTCCTTACGCGCTCGTTTATGGATCAGAAGCAATGATACCAGCGGAGATAGTAAATGAATCCGCTCGTGTAGGCTATTTCGAGCCTCAGCTCAACGATGGCAACAGGAGCTTGGAGTTGGATTTGCTGGATGAAAGGAGAGACAAGGCCTGGGCTAAGATTCACCATTATAAAGCCTCTGTGGCTCAACAGTACAACAAGCGTGTGAGGGAAAGAACTTTCCAGTTGGGAGACTTGGTTTTGAAGAAAGTGGAGGTGTCCAGACACGTGGGGAAATTGGATCCCAATTGGGAAGGCCCATTCAAAGTCATACAACTTAGAGCTAACAACACTTACACCCTGGAGACACTTCAAGGTGAGCGTTTGCCTCGCCCTTGGAACGCATGTAACCTCCGGCGGTTTTATGTTTAAAAGCTCTTTGCAAATCCTGATGTAACAACCCTCTTTGACGGGTTCTATGTACTTCCAATCACAAGTAAACGGTAACATAATCTTTTTAATTTCTTTAATATTCCTGTTTCTTTGGTTGCTTGAATGAATAAGTCCCACGTCCCTCGTCTTTGCGAGCGTGGTTGGCAACTCATTCCAATATGTATGTTGTTATCTCGCATGGGTTACGCTTGCCAACACTCTACTCCGGATGGGGGGACGCCCTCATAAGGATAGACTGGTTACGCTCACAACCAATTAGGCAAGTTGGAAGAAGATTAAGAAGAAAATCCTAGTAGGCTTTGGCTGTTTCTTAAAACGCCTTGCGCTCGAAAATGGGATCTCCTACAAGAGCGAATCCTAGTAGGCCTTGGCTGTTTCTTAAAACGCCTCGCGCTCGAACACGGGATCTCCTACAAGAGCGAATCCTAGTAGGCCTTGGCTGTTTCTTAAAACGCCTTGCGCTCGAAAACGGGATCTCCTACAGAGAAAGTCCTAGTAGGCCTTGGCCGTTTCTTAAAACGCCTTGCGCTCGAAAATGGGATTTCTTGCAGAGCCAGAAATACGACAAGAGCCAGAGCGCTCGAACGATGGCTTCAGAATCAAGAAGGAATTGCACAAGTCTTGAACGAGGGCCACCACTCAGTAAGACCCTCGCACACACTCAAGACTTAGCAAAATCCCCCAAGGGCGGAAGGAATGTCACAAGTCTTGAACGAGGGCAATCTCACAATAAGACCCTCACGATCGCTCAAGACTTAGACAAATTCACAAAAGGAAAATTTTATACAAGTCTTGAGTGGGGGGGCTATCTCACCATAAGACCCTCACGATCGCTCAAGACTTAGACAAATTCACAAAGGCAGAAATTTATACAAGTCTTGAGTGGGGGGGCAATCTCACCATAAGACCCTCACGATCGCTCAAGACTTAGACAAATTCACAAAGGCAGAAATTTATACAAGTCTTGAGTAGGGGGGCAATCTCACAATAAGACCCTCACGATCGCTCAAGACTTAGACAAATTTTCATTGCATCACAGAAATAAAACATTCACGGAGTATGCTACGCAGTCTTATTATATGATTTATAAATGAACAGAAGAACAAAGTCATGAAATGGAATATGTATTCATTGCAACCGGAAATATTACAAAGATAAGGGCTCAAAGGCCACTGAATATTGTTCCAAAAGAAGAAAATGACAGAAAGACAGAAAAACAGGAAAATACAGGAGGAAATTATAAGGAAGAATCTTAGGCTGCTGGAGCGATATCCTCATCAACGATCACCAAGATGTTTTGGGCCACGGGGCCGTGAACTGGGCCCTCAGGCTCTTGCGGATGGGCTTGCGGATCGTTGGGCTCATTGGCACCTGGAGCAGGGGCGTTGGCACCTTCATCAACCGGGATCAGGGCATCTTCCGCGACAGGCGCTTGTGGCTCATCCTCGGGATCGTCATTTTGGGCGGTTTGAGCCACATCCCCTCCCCGATGAGCGTCCGTGTACTCATCTTGGATCAGCTTGACCAAGAAGTCGTACTCCATTTCAGCGATGGCGTCCGCGGGGTTGTTGGGATCCTCATCCACTTCTTCACAGCGCTCGTTGAACATGAGCCCTGTGCCCTCAGCTCCCTTCATCGCCGGGTCAGTCAGCCCCTTATGGATGCCCTGATCAACCGCTAAGTTGAAGGCATTCTGGGCCTCCTCCAGACAATGCAATGAGGCTGCGAAGTTGAAGGCCTTTGAATGGCAAAACTTTATAAGGGCCTCCTTGTTCGCACGCTCTAGACTCCGAGGCCACTCGTTCATGGCGTCGTTGAATTTCCGCTCGGCCTCCAGAGCCCTCGCCTTCCAGCTTTCCCTCTCCGCCTCTGCCTTCTGGCACCGCTCGTTAGCCTGGGCCAGCTGGTTGCCCAAACCAATTCAAGCGCCGTCCACCGCCACAAAATCCTCCTTCAGCTTTCCCAGCTCCTCCTCAGTTTTGTTGTACAAATCCTTGAGGGATTCGTACTTGGCAATTTCTGCATCTAGCTCCGATTGGATTTGAGCCGGGTCATTCGAGCGGGCCATCTTCTTGTACTTGGCCTTGCGCTCGGTGTAAGTGGAGGCTCGCATTTGTACGTTCCGGAGCCGGGGAAGAACTTGCTGCATAAGGGGGAGGGAAAGGAAGTGTTAGCCAAAAAAGAGAAAAAATGATAATAAACAGAAATAAACAAAGGAAGCCAGGAGTGAAGACTTACGGAAATCAGAGCGTGGGCCGCATCGAGGGTCACCTTCTCCACAGACTCACTGTAGAGATGCCGGTGGTCCGCCGAGAACTGAGCTTTGTTGTAAAGATTCTCGGTGATAGCCTGAGCTACCGTGCCAGGCCTCAGCAAAACTGGCCCACCATCAGGGGCGCCTGAAAAGTCTCTGTCCCCTCGTCGGGGGAACTCCCACGCGTGTTCTTCCTTTGAAGAGGAAGTTTCCCCCTCGCCCCTGGGGCCCTCAACTACTTGCTTCCCTTTGCCCTTGATTGCCACTGAATCGGGCATCCTCTTCCTTTTGCGGGAAGGCCTACTTGCGCTCGGGGGAACCTCAGTTATCGCCAGGGTGGTTTCTGGCCTCGTTTGTTCTGCAGGAGTGGGGGTTTGAACATCTCCCGCTCTCTCTGACCGCCCCCTGGTCTCTCTCGGGACCAATCTACGCTCCCCTCGGCCACGAGGGGGCTGGACCTCAGGATTGGCGCTCGAACTGGCGCCACTACGAGCGTCCCCTCGATTGTTACGGTTACGAGGGCGCTGTTGCTCACGCTGTTGGTCCCCCTGTGGGGCTTGGTTCCTGTTGGCGTGGGCAAAACGAGCTGCTTGTCCAATTCCTCCAGCCATTTCTAGTATAGCGGCTCCTGCAAAAAGGGAAATACAAGGGTTATAAATCCTTGGACAAGAATTGTTAAGTGCAAGTTACAAGTACAGAGAAGCAGTTAGTATTCATTCCTATCTAAAGTTAGTGCCCTAAGAATCTAACCATCTCTCTCTACGTCACGAGCCGGAGGGTTGTCAAGGTAGTAAGGGTCGTTGGAAAGACCACACAAGAACATGAGTTCCGCATTGTCTATCCATTCTTTCGCTTGTATGAGGTGGCCCTCGTCCCTCAGGGTTGCTGCCAGGGTTTTGGCCCAATCTTTGGGGAGTGCGGGCTGCAAGCGGCTCTTTGCAAACGAGCCCCATTGTGTGGGCACCCCAAAGCCCTCTTCTGTTGGAGCCTTGACGAAGATGAACTTCTCCTTCCAATCAGGGCCATAAGTGCTCGAGGGCGAGTTGATCAGCTTCATATGTGCCTTCGCCTGGACATAATAAAAACCGGCCTCGGGGGATGAGCGGGATGAACTGACCACTTGAAAAAGGGCGTTGAAGTTCCGCAAATAGGGCTCGTAACCCATGCTCCTCATCAGAATTATGAAGCAGGTTAAGAGGGCCAAGCCGTTGGGCACAATTTGGGACGGACACAGGCCCAGGTCATTCAACAAATGAGCCATTGAGACCGAGATGGGGAACCTCAAGCCTCCTGAACTCACTGTGTCCACATATACCGCCATTTCCCCGGGAGGTGGATTATTCGCACGCTCGTGGCTTTGTGGGATTCTCCATGTATACCGCTCGTCCCAGTAAATGGGTGCCATCATCGTTTTCACATCTCCCACGGTGACTGTGCTGGGAGTCTCATCAGGCGTGCGCTCGGTAGCCTGGTAGCCTGACCCTTCACCCTCGTTGGGACCTTTGGATTTTTGGGATCTCTTGCTTTTTCCCTTATCACGGGCTCTTTCTGAAGGCCCGGTTATGGCTTCCGCCACTGGAAGTGGGTTCGCAACGGCCACGGTCACGGTATGGCGGTGGGGATGTGTGGCACTCTGAGTTATGGGAAGGGTGACCCCTTGCCTTTCTGCCTCCATCACCAAATCCATCTCCTCAAAGATAGGATCCATTCCGCCTGGGTTTCTATCCTCCATAGCCATTACCGCCGCCCCCAACTCTTCATCTCTGGGGGAATCGGGGGAAGAAGAACTATCAGTGGCCATTTCGTTAATTTCACGGGCAAATTCCTCAACTTGTTGGTCGGCCATGGCAGAAACTGGGATTTGGGGTTTTCTTGTGAAAAGATTAGGGGTTCTTCAAGGAGAAAAATCTAAGGGGTTACGAAATCCTAAAGTCCGAATCTACGGTTAGCAAAGTTAGAAAGTTACACTGGAGGTTTACCTTGAAGGTTTCTGAGAAAGTCTGGAAGAAAGGTTGAAGATGCTCTAAGAACTGGAATGCGAGAGAATTCTTTTTGCAAAGGATGCTTGAAAGTTCTGAATGCGTAAAGAGTGTGGAGATTTCAGAATCCCGTATTTATAGGGATGGTAGTTGGTACCCTTTCCGGCAATGAATTCAAAATGGTAATCATTTCCCGCCTAGGAAACCGCCCCCTTTATGGAACCGTCACATGCTTCCCCATGCTCACGCGCCCCACGCGCACCCGCATTTAATACTCTGACGTTTCGAGTGCTTCAGAATAGTACAACATTTAATGCGGAAGTATTACGAGCGGTCAATTGAAAAGACCGCATTTATAGCGCAATCAGAAGAAAAATTCCTCAACACGCCAAGCCTTATACGAGCGCTATGTGCAAGAGATTGAACGTGTCAAAATTCTACAGTCCTTATCACTAAGGACTACAGAATTGGGGGGCAAAATGATGGGGTCAAAATACGATCGTCCCACGTTAAGACACGTGGCATCACCGAGATGATGACATCTGTCTCCCCAAGGCTGCACCCATCAGCGCACGAGCGCTAAGCCAACGAGCGCAATCCTTCTTCAGAAGTTAAGCCCAACGAGCGCTGTCACTCCCATGAGCGTCCTACAAACTAAACGATTGGTACGCCCACGTGCCAAGGGAGCCCTCTTCGAGCGTCACACTCCCTCAGAGTGGCCTCTCCTTTGGCTCGTCACTGGAACTGAAGCCTTCATTCCCCTCAGCGGATATCTTGGCTTCCAGTACTCCAGGTTGTCACGAGCGCGCTCTCAAGCCCTCGTTACCAACCGCCCAAATGGCTCTCTGACACAACGTACATGCCCGCGCACCTGCCACTGTTGCCAGCACTAACTTTTGGCCGCTTTTGCAGAAGATTCCTCCTAGGTTTCTCTCTCACAGCGACACGTGTTAGGGCAACATTCGGCCAGGACCACTTGAGGCAAATGACCAAAGGGCCCTTGACCCTCAACTATAAATAGCCAAAGTCATCCTCTACATTGGTAAGCATTCTTCATCACTGAAACTGTGACTGAACTCATATTTCCTCATACCTTGAACTGACTTGAGCGTCGGAGAGCCAAACTGGGTATCACCCCCAGTTCCCCCAGCTTGGCCTTCTGACTTTTCTTGTGCTTGTCCCAACAGGTAGAACCCCCTTTTCATTTCCGGCGAAGCTCTGGTGGTTTCCTCCACAAAATACAAATCGTAAAGTGATCGGATTCGGACCTTGACCTTTCTGAACCCATCAATTATCTCTTAAAAAAAATAAATATATATGTGATCCAACTATAACTGCCTATCAGATTTCCGTTTAGAAAAATATTCCGAATTTACCTCTATTTTTTTTTTAATACACGCATACCCAAGTAAGTTCCGAATTTACCTCTATCCCGAGCCTGGTTGAGTTAAACTGATGTAACGAGGGGATGAGTGTTTTACATTTGACGTGTGATTGGTGGAAAATTTAGAACGAGTGTTTTATACTTGCACTTTTAATTGATTGGATTCGATCAAATCAGATGATCAGATATAGAATTTTGCACGATAATCGTAGGTGATAGTTCCAAAACGTTGTTGAAAAACGTTGATGAAGAACATTTATGCCAAGTGAAGGACTAATCTGAAATCAACCCTATAACAATGAAGAACATGAAATGATCATATACAGCACTTACAGCAAAGTGGAGGAGGGCAGGCATACAGGCAGTATGATATTGCTGGATTGTGTCTGAGGCAGGGTAAGAATAAGATCTCAGACGTTTGAACTATTAATTTAGAGACAGAATCCAGATTATAATCATGTATATCCACGACAACATCACCGTCCTGCCTCCTTTACCAGCTGCACAATCATCAAACTTACTCAGACACCACCATTTTCCCAAAACAACATTTCTTAAACTATTTTTGGAGATTGTTGCTGCTTCAGTTTTAAGATACAGAGATGTTTTGTCGCATTTCAATATGTCCGGGTGTATTAATTTGTAATGTTTTTAAAATTAGTGTTGCTAATTCGTGATTAGAATCTCCCGTTCCAAGTTTGTATTTTATCTTGTATTTCACTCATATACACGCGCCAAGTGTATTAATAGACGATCAAGATTAGGAGTGAAAAATAAATGAAAAAGATTTAAAAGATATATGTTTTGATCTCCCAATCATCTATTAATACATTTGATGCTGTATGTGAGTAAAATACAAATCCCAAACCTTGGGTTTTGTGTGCCTTTTAATTTAGAATTTATAAATATTTTCTTTAATTTTGAAGATTTGATTCTTTTTCACTTGTAGGAAATAGGAATGAAGCCAAAATTTTAAATGTTATGGGTGATCGAAGCCTCTAACCAAACAAGATAATGTTCTATGTTATATTTTTCACGAAAGTCTCTAAAATAACGGCACAAATAGAACAAAATATATAGAGTTTTCTGTGAGTGCAGGAAAAGATATTGTCCACACGAGATGGAATTTGCCTAATCATGTCGTAAACTCGTATATTCAACACAAAATTGACTGTGAGTCTCGATATATTCCATTTTTACACTTCATTAACTTCAGGCCTTTTACGACGACAGTACGAAGCACAAAGATTTCCAATGTGTTAGGTATTCGAGCATGAACTTTTTGTTTTGTTTGGACGCACAAGCCCCGTACTCCTTCGAAGGGGAAACTCATTCATTGCAAATATGCAATTAAGATCAGACATATATTACACATCAAATGAGGAGACCACATCAGAATCTTTAGTAAAGGTGTGAGCTACTCTATTAATGTTGCTATCGATGAAAGAAAAATGGACACAAGTGAAAAAAAAAACCCAAATAAAAGAGCCACTCTGGGTGGCACAATCTTATGATTTAAGGAGACTGAGTTCCAATTTAGTTTTATTAAATTAGTATATCGATGAGAGAAAACGGTTTATATTTGATTAATTAATGCACTTGCTATATAATTAATTAGAGTTTATAACGTAACTAGAGGTTTTGAATTCGAATTTCTAGAAACGCAACTATCATTGGTAGGGAAAAATTTACATTCTAAGTGGTTCGTCTCGGACTCTCGGCTCAACCTATGGAAATTGACTATAGAATCTAATAATAACGAGTTGAGTCTATCAAATCAAGCCCGAACTAGAACTTTCATTTCCGACCAAGGTTTCCCAATTAGACATTCTCTCAAGTTAGAAATTCATGTGATTCAAATACTAAAAATGAATTATGGAAGTAAAGTTCAAAATATTTAACTTTCTCAAAACAATTAAATTAATATTTAATGTTAAATTTATAATCATTTACACAACTCATATCAATAAATTGTTATTATTATCTTGTCAATTAAAAGAACAAAAAATGCTGAAATTCATAACTTACTCAAAAAACCAACCCAATTAGAGACACCTACATTATATAGATTATGAATTAAAATAATTTTTAATAAATATATATTCTTTTATCCTATAATAATTTGATTTACTATGCTATATATATATTTTTTAGTGTCAAAATTTAATATGTTAATATTAGATAATTGGATTAAACAATTCGCTTATTGCTTTATTGGGCTAGCCCACCATATTAATGAAGACTGAAGCCAAACATTATGGGCCAAGTATTTATCCGGCCCACAACAAGAATATGCTTCCGTTTCAAAACGGGCGCCGTAAATTTACCTTCTTACCCTCCATCACCGTCGTCATCATCTTCTTCACTAACAGTAAAAAACAGAGTTGCCCTAAAACATGCGCAGAAGCAGAGAATGAAGGTAAATCACGTGGTTCGGGCCCTAATCGGAGCCCGATTCCGAACCCGAACCCGAACCTCACCAATCTCGCGCTCTCTCTGCTCAACATCTTCTCCAGCATCGGGTGCTGACGTCGCGCTAAAGAATGTGACGAAGTCGAACTTCGAGGCGGCGCTAGCCGAGCTGCGCCGACACGTCAGAGATTCTGATTTCGTTTCAATCGACTTGGAGATGACCGGCGTCACCAGCGCGCCGTGGCGGGAGTCGTTCGAGTTTGACCGAGCCGATGTGCAGTATCTGAAGGTCAAGGATTCCGCCGAGAAATTCGCCGTTGTTCAGTTCGGCGTATGTCCCTTCCGATGGGAGTCAAGCAGCCAATGTTTTGTGGCGCATCCGTAAGTAGTGTCTGTGTGTGTGTGTGTGTGTGTGATTGTGTTTGGGAACAATCAGGGATGAAAACTTATTTTTTTTTTTCAATTCATGCTGAGCTATATTGGTTTCTTCATGAAATGTGAAAAATGCTGATTTTGGATATTTGTCTATGGATTGATCCAAGTGCGAGTGTGCGACAGATGAAATTTCGATGGAATTGCCGAGAGAATAGTGAACCAGCATTGTTGATCCGTTTTGCTGATTTTGCAGGCACAATTTTTACGTTTTTCCACGGCAAGAAATTCCAGGTGGTGGATTATCGTATGAATTTCTGTGTCAGACAAGCTCACTGGAATTTTTGGCGAAATACCAATTCGATTTCAATGAATGCATTTATGAAGGTGAGCTGTTAGCTGGGCAATATTTTCTCTTAGCTTTGATAAGTTGCAGTGATCAAATTATCTGAATGAAAGTATTGGTTGGTTCTGTGGTCACCAATTTGTAGTTTGAGAATTTGGAATCAAGTGTACTGTTACTCTGATAATTATTCCAGAAAATGCAGACACCTCTTCTTTTGCATTTCCTCTTCTCATCTTAATTGCAGGATTCGTTTGTTCAAATTTGTGTCCTTACAAGGAGAGTCAATGTCACCTACAGTTTATCTGGTTATAAACTGTTAATATGGTATGTGTAAAGATGAGGGAGAAGATAAATATTAAGTTGTAGTCCTTTGAACTGCTATGCTTGATATATGCTGTTGCGCTAATGTTAGATATTTTGTTGTTGTATATCTAAATTTCAAATCTTCTTGATTCACATCTCAGTATGATAATAGGATTGGTTGATCAATTAACCCTCCCGCTTATTTTTTTTGAATTCGGTGGCATTGCTGTATTTCATACGTATTGTCCTAAACATGGAGTGTTTCTTCCCGAGTGACTTCGGTTACCTGTATTTGGAGATTTTACACTCTTAAATAATCTCAGGAATATCTTATTTATCCAGAAGCCAAGAGGAGGAAGCATTAAGACGGTTAGACTCAGTATACAAGAAAGATTCCCCTGATCCATCATCTCACTTGAGAAACAGTGAGGATACACAGTTGGTTAGGATGTCAGATATTCTGTTTTCTGAGAGAATGAAGTATATAGTGAGTGAATGGCATGCTGGATTACTGAGGGAAGGAAATTCAGAATATGAATTTCAGGGGAGTTTAAATATCACAAATCAGAAACTTCAGACTACTTTCTTCCACATGCGTCCTGCCCTTGTGCTGCATGGATTGACTTCTCGTCAGCTAAGGTTGATCAAGATGGTAATACATTTTTATACCGAAATTAAGAATGCTCGTCATTTTTATGCTGCTATTAATGCAACCAATATCTCCATTCCTTATAGATTATTACAGGATCGTATTACATGCTGGTAATTTTTTGATTTTTTTCTAATCCTTAGCCCAGAATTTTTCTTGAAGTTTGCAAATAAGGCCTTACATATTATATTAATGATTTGTCTCATAATACAGGTAACTGAAAAGCATTTCAAAGATCTTGCTTATGTCCATGTGCCTGGTGAAACTTCTGGTCCATTACCATATATAGTTTATGTTGATTCTACAACAGACAGGGATTTGCTCATGGTGAGACTATGCATACACTAGATAAAGGCTTCTATTATGTCATTTCATATTTATTTGACATTTTCAATCTAATTTAAGGGTAGTAGATCAAAAGTGAACTCTAATTTAAGGGTTAGTTTGGTCAATCCACTGAAAACGACCGAAAGTAGTTCTTAAAAGCTCTACTAGTGCTGTATAAATAGTATAGATGAATTCGAGATATGCAATAGCAACAGAATATGAAACAGAACCTTCTATGAAGCCACAAAACTTATGGAGCTCATCAGGCATTAATTTTCATGCATTATCTTGATCATACATTGTGAGGATATAGTCTCATTTGGCCTTTGTATCATGTAGAAGGAGGTTAAAGCCTGTCAAAGGAAAGAAGCAGAAACGAAGATAAAAGCTGCTGTTGGGTTTCGACACATCATAGATCTGCTCTCATCTGAGAGAAAGTTAATCGTTGGTCATAACTGTTTTCTTGGTACTAAAACTTTCCTGACTACCTGTGTTTCATTCTTGACATTATTCAAATTATAACTTTTAAAATTCTAGCCTCTTTTCTGATGCTCTGTTTGGTGGCAGATCTTGCACATGTTTACAGCAAATTTGTTGGTCCTCTCCCTTTAACTGCTGAAGAATTTGCCTCAGCACTTCAGATGTATTTTCCTCATATAATTGATACTAAATTGCTGCTAAATTTAGATGACACATTGTCAAGTTTCGTGAGGAAAGGCAGCACGTCACTTTCCAAAGCGTTTGCCTTGCTCTGTCCATCTATAGCTCCCAGCACCACAAGCACTGGTTTGGAAGCTCGACGTGTTAAAGTGGAAGTTGAAGTAGATAATCAGAGGTTTGTTTATCCCTTGTTCTTCTTCAGTAGAAATCTAGAGCTGGCATTGAGGGTATTTGCAAAAAGTCATGCTTTTGAAGATGTTAAAGTAGAAGCTAAAGTTGTAAGAAGTTGAAGCAGTAAAAGTTAGGAGTGCTTAGAGGAAAACTCACTAGTAATACAGAAAAGAACCTAGAAACTTAAAAGCACCCCAACCAAAATTATGTAGCAAACGTTATCTTATTTTAACGGAAGCAGTAAAACAAAGGGATAATTACACTCGCATACCCTGGGATTTGTGAAATTACAAAAAAATTCCCTTGGTGGCAAACCTTTGAGGTTAATGCAGGCTATTGTAGTCATAAATTAAAAATCAATCGTTGAACAATAAGTGGCAAGAGCAAAATAGGGTATTTGTAAATTAATAAGGATGATTCTCATCAAAATTTATCAATCCATCAATAATGTAAATTCTTTGCTACAGAAGCTTTTGTAATTTCTAAACTTCAGGGGAGTTCGTGTAGTTAGGCAACCTCAGGGTATGTAGTGTAATTATCCCTAAAACAAAATACTCAATATCTAATTCTTCTTAGCCAAAAGCAGAACGATTGCTTTGAGTTAACTGTTAAAATTATTTACACAGGTTTTCAAATTGGAACTCTGGAGCCAAGCATGAAGCAGGATATGATGCTTTTATGACAGGATGCGTCTTTTCTCAGGCATGCTCGTATTTGGGAATCGATTTGAACTCTTTAGATCTGTCACACAACGAGAAGCTCCAAAAGTACATAAACCATTTATATCTCAGCTGGGTGAATGGAGACATCATTGATCTGAAAACAGGAAACAGTGCTGCTGCAGATTCTTTAGGTGTCAAGCGCCGCAACACAAAGGTTGATTTCGCGAATATGGTTTTGTTGTGGGGTTCACCGTCGAAGCTTAGAGAAAAAAATATTAGAAGTTGTTTTCATAAGGTTTTCGGTATGGACTCAATTACTGCAATCTATCATTTGGATGAAACTGCAGCATTTGTTCAGTTTAGAAAAGCAGAAGGCTTGTCTGACTGTCTGGAATTGAAACGTACGTTAGAAAGAGAAAACGGTCCAATCTCGGTTTTGCATCCCTTGTCACAAATATTTGAAGCTGGATGTGTTCGTGCCGAGAGATATGAAACTTATAAGGAGATTTGCTGTTCATCTGTATCGGAAGTGGTGTTTGCAGATCAGGCCGAGGCAACGAATGCTAGAACTGGTGTGCTTGAGAGTCGGTTCAGGTGCAATACTGATGAAGATTCTTTGTATCCTTCTGAAGTTCAGATGAGCAAATAAGTGTAGAAACCGTGCTTTTGGTCTTTACTTATTTTTTCTGATTATTATCTCAGATTTTGAAGGTTCTTATGTATATAATCATAACCCTCCATGGGTTTAGGGGATTCTCTTTTAGGGGGTGTGAAAAAATTTGTTTTCTGAGAAGTTGTAATTGAAATTAAAAGTTGTAAAGATTGGCCTTCCGTTGCAATTCTTGGTTGATTTATTTATTCATATTTTTGTTTTCTAGATATGAATAAAACGGCTTTGGATCTTCAGTTCTTTTATATACATGTTACTAGTATTAATAGACTGTTCGGATTAGCTTATAATTTGGACCGTTTATTAAAACACTTGGTATGTATCAATAAGTGAAATAGAAGATGAAAAACGAACTTAAAACAGGAAATCCAAGCCAGATAAACAAGGTCTAGAAACTGAAAGTCCCAATAAGTAAAGAAAACAATGTTCTGTTACATGCAACATAAAACAAAAACAACCAGACATATGCAGCATGAATTCAACTAAAACCAAAACCAAAGCAATGATAAACAACAATGTCAAGAATCAAATAGCAAATCATCCTACGAGAATAATCAAATGTATCTAAAAACAATAATCCTAATTCCTAACCGCTAACTTCTCTACATGAACACGTAGAGCAAGAAAAACACCCCACAAAGAGCAGTCATCAAGTGAGAAACAGCAGAAAGCTTCGTGGAGGAATTAACCCCCGGTGGACCCCAGTTACCCGAATCCTCGCCACCATCTCCGTCTCCGGAGGCCGGAGAAGGTGATGGCGACAGTGACGGTGCAGTTTCCGGCGCCTCCCCTTCCGAAGGATGCATGACTCGAACGATGAGCCTCTGTCCCTCTTTGCAGTGACCATCTTCCCCACTGATGAAATAGAAGAACCCCGAACGATCAAACTTGAAAACTGTGCTTCCTCCATCAAATTTCGAGATGGGATTCGACGCGTTGCATTTCAGGTAATCCGCAGAGCTAACCTCCAGCACAGAGTCGTCTTTTAGATAGGTAAAATCTGATAAGATAGAGAACAAAAAACAAGTCTCAACACCCAAAATAACGTTATTTGATCAGTAGTAGTGATTTTTCCTGAACTTACGAAGGGAATCCCCGATGCGGAATCGGTTCTTGGCAGCCCACTCGTTGTACGTTTCCGGTTCTTCTCCGGTGGGTTTTTTCCAGCCCATTTTTTCTCCCACTTCAAACTGGAAACCCGACACCAAAACCACCGCCATGACGGTGGCAACAAGGGTGGAGAGAAGCATTTTCTTGAAGGGCTTTGAGATGGTTGATATTGCAGAAGCCATTGGGAAGATGAAGTGGAGATGAGGGTTTATGAAGCAAGTATGCAATGCTTCTCTTCGACTGCAGAGTGTTTGTATGTGTGCATGTAATGTTTATATATATATATATATATATAGGAGAAAGTGTTACGTTAGAAGTGAAGAGAAGTGGGAGAGGGAAATGTGGGAAATGGGCATCATCGGTTATGGTAACGTGAGCTCCTCCATTTCTCTCATGCTTGAATCGGTCAAACTTAATTCCATTTTGGCGCTAAAGTTTTGGTAAAACCCTAATCAATTCATTATTTGTTATTGCAAATAATATAGTTTATTATGTACATAAATATAGCTTTTACAAATAGGGTAAACAATTGAACAGTCCTTCCTCGAAGTCTATGATAAACGGACACTACACAACACAAATACGACGACTTAATTTTTTTTAAATTTACCATATAAACAATGTCTGACAAGAGACGTTAATATAGTATTTGATTGATTCGAGTATCGATTATCCCTTGGCTTTATCTTCTATTTTTCTTACATACATCGACTTTGACTATGTTATAATTCCTTTGCCACATTTTAGTGCTAACTAGTCTGTGTTAAAAGAAGAAATCTCAGTTATCATCGTTGTGCTCCAAAACACTTTTCTTGATTATAACCTCAGAAAAGCATCAGTCCCTTCAAAAATGTCCCTTTTTATTAGTGTAAAATGACAATAAGGTAAAAAAACTCATCAAGTTATAGCCATTAAACCAATCCATCAGCTGGCCAATATATGGTTCAATAGAATGTCATTGAACTCAAAAACAATTTCATATAATCTCACAAAGCACAACACCTAAAATTGCTCAAACATCAAGAACAATGGAACAAAAACACAACCCTTTCTGTCTATAGAACAAATAAAAGAATATCCTCAAACTACTACTGATCCACCCCCCCAACTCCCTAAAATCGATTAACCCTAATCTCCACCTTCGGCGATCCACAATCTTCAGAATCCGAAACGATCTCATTTATACTCAACGGGAGACTGTTCGAAAAGGTCAAACTCGGTTTCACCTTCGGGACCACCAAAGCTTCAGCTTCTCCATTAAGAATCTGCAAAACCCTCCTCATAGTCGGCCTCTCTGCACTATCCGGATTCGCGCAGCTTAATCCCACGAGCAGCAGCTTTCTCAATCCCATCACTTCAAAATCCCCTCCCATCCTCTCATCAGCAGCTTCCACAATCTTCCCTTCAGAGTACAGCTTCCAAACCCAATCAACCAAATTCACCATTTTCTGACTCTCCCCTTCCCTCTCAATCGGCCTCCTCCCACAGCACAGTTCAAGAATCACGACACCATAGCTAAAAACGTCGGTTTTTTCAGTTGCCATCCCATATTGAAGGTATTCGGGAGCAAGATACCCCATCGTGCCGGCTGTCAGAGTCGAGACAGGGCTCTTATCATGATCCATCAAACGGGCCAATCCAAAATCACCCAATCTAGCATTATAACAGGCGTCGAGCATTATGTTGCTTGTCTTTATGTCCCTATGAATCACTTGCTGCTCACATTCCTGATGCAAGTATGTCAAAGCAGAAGCAAGACCAACAGCAATGTTGTACCTATAGCACCACTTAAGAGGCTCAAAATTCTCTTTCTCCTGATACAAGATCGTATCTAGACTCCCGTTAGGCATGAATTCATAAACGAGCAATAATTCGCCTTTCTCGGCGCACCAACCTTGGAGCTGGACTAAATTCTTGTGCCTCAGACAAGCTATGATGGATAATTCAGAGAGAAACTCAGTTTTACCTTCATGGGAATGTTTCGATCTCTTGACAGCCGATATCGATCCGGTCTCCATGAAAAAAGCCTTGTAAACAGTCCCAAATGCCCCATGCCCCAAAATTCTGCTCTGATGAAACCCTCTTGTTGCTAATTTCAGCTCTTTGTAATTAAACTGTCTCGGCCCCGTTACAAGCTCTGCTTTCAGATTTTTCTCTGTTTTGATACCCTTCCACTTTTTGACCGAAACGTAGCCGAAAATGACAAGAACTGCACAAAAGAAAGCAGGGCAGCCAATCCCGAGAGCCAATCCAATCTTTTTGTGGTTTCTGTTACCCGAATCGGAAACGGGGATCGGAGGCCTCAACGGGGGGACGGAGCTATCCGAAGTGTTATGAGGATGATTTCTGGGCTTAAGGGGATGAAACCCTAGAGTCTGAAAGCTCCAATTCTGAACATAATGCAGCTCCGTGCTTCCTTCAGTGGAAGCCGAAAACCCCACGAACATAAAATCTTTCAAATAATCCGACAAATCGATATCCACATTCAGGATAGCCTCATTCGGCTTCATACTCGAATAGCTCAAGAACACCTGAATCTTCTTCTTATCGCTCGAATAGTCAATCCAAGCAGTAATCACGTTCCCACTCTTCAAATCAATCGACCTCAGCATAGGATTAACAGTCTTGATCGAAATCAGGCTGTCAATATCCAAACCCACATGGTTCTCATCAGGATCATCAAAGTGCAAATCAAGCTTCGTATCAAATTCGATCGCGATGAACCTGTTCTTGGTCAATTGGGACGAATTCACGAGTCCCAAATACCCACCAACGCTTCCCAACGTCTCATTGTTGGGAGAGAGGAAGAACGTCAACCCATCCCCAAACGAAGTCGGATTTAAATTCTCGATCGAAAAAGAGAATCTTGTGGAGAAAGAAGCCGTGACATTCGTCTCCGGATCGGAGAACGCAATTGGGTGATTGTAGATAACCGAACCTGAGCTCGAGGTCGGGACTTCAAGGTCCCTTGTGAGCCCGACGACGCCGTTTCGGAGGTAGGAATCCCCTAACAGAGTGAGGTTTCGCAGATAGAAGAAGGGGAAATCAAGATTGACGTCCGCATTGGAGGTCACCGGCGATGGGCGGCAGAAAAGGCTGCAGATGATCGGGAAAACGAAGAAAACAAGAAGCTTTCTTGGAATGACATTCATGGCGTGATTGTAGGGAGAGAAGGAGAGTATTTACGTGGGAAATTGTCAGGAAGTAATGGGGATTGAAGGTTTAGTTGAAGTTGTTGAGTTCATGAGGGAGAAGAAGCAGAGTATAGCAGTTGAATTGAACTGTATGAATGGGAATCTTTTGGGTGGGAAATGGATTTAAACAGTTAAGAGAGAAATGGGTTATGGGCGCGTGGTCGGTATTAAAAAAAAAATATATATATATATTTTATTTTATTTTATTTATTTAATTGTTTTTGGATTTTAGAATATGAAAATAAAGAAGAGATTATAATGGAGTTATAACGGTAATATAGGGGGCAGGCTAAATCTGGATGGAGGTGAGGGGTGGGCCCCCCTTAAACGACGGCGTATTGACACTGCATTATGCTAATAAGTAATTGAATTTTGCAACAAAAAAGGGTGGGCATTCTGCATAAATAGGGATGATATAAATTATGTCAATAAATATGAATTAAAGTTGCAGACAAATTTTGGACCTACTTAATCATTATTATTGTTGCTTCTATTTATATATTTCTAATACTCAATATTGATTAATGATTTTGTTTAGGCTTATCTCTTGGGTTTCCATTTTATCTCTCTTTTCTCTGGTGTATTTGTATGTTTTTTTTTTTCCATCTAACTTCTTTATTCCCAATTGTTCATCGTCTGATTTTATCTCTAAGACTCATTTGCTCTTGTGCAACGCTATCATAAGTGTTTTCCATCAACTAGACTTCCTTTGTCACCAAATTTTAGGGAGTTGGCCTTACCGTAAGCTCCTGAATTGTCATACCTTTTCTGCGAGCTATTATCTTATCATTACCTTAGAGTTGGTCCACGTGTTTAACTTATCTCTTACCGAACTGATCATGTGTCCTAGTTGGGTAGGGCTCCATCCATCCTCTCAAATATATATATCTGATTATTTCTTATACTTCTAAACTATTATATTTTTGCAAAAGTAAAAGTGTTTTTATTTTTAAAGGATTAGTACCCGTTGCCTTCAAATGTTACTCAAATTGGTGATCGATCTGTTTACGAGTATACATAGATGCCGCTAAATTATTTATTTTTTCCCTGCACTGTTTGTTAGTCGGTTAGTTCAATAAACTCACCTATTATTTCTTGACATATCATGGTATTGGATACTTTCTACCTTTGAGAAAGTGCTAAATTTTGGAAAATGAAGAGATTGAATTGGTCAAAAGTTGAGTAATTTACTCCTGTGGCTGTGATGATATATAGCAGATATTAGCTGTAGCCTGTAAATATGATATCGACAAATAGTGAACATTATCTGGGTCAGTCGTCGTCTTTGTAAGATAAAGAGTTATTTAGGAAAAGCATAAAATTCAAAAGAAGCCGTTGATAATAGAGACAATATATACAAGGCAGAGAGAAATATCATATGAATAGAAATTATTTGGTTGGCGGCTGCATTCACACACAACATTGTATTTCCCAATTATTGAACCCTAGCTACTTAGCCTGTGTAGGGACAGAATTAAAAGGGATTTATTTATTTATTTATTTTTTTGAAAAATTTATTTATTTATTTATTTTTTTGAAAAGAATTAAAAGGGATTTATTAAAGTAAAAATCTTAATTATTACTTGTGGGCGGTTAAGATGAGCTCCAACATGGAACTTTGGTGAGATTAATGTGGGAGCCTTGCTTTGGAGATTGGTAAAATATGGTCCAAACTCCAAAGATATGAGTCAAACACACTGAATTCCATGTGAAAAGGGAATATTATTTATTATTAATAAGCCCCTGTCATTATTTATTGTTTTTATTGAAAAGAATCACGATAATAATAATGAGAAATCACATGTCATGGAGCCGTTGCAAAATAATAATGTACTAGCAATTCTGGCACACTCGATGCGTGTACAAATAATAAAATTATAATTATTTAAATATATATTAAATTAAAATTCTTATGTTCATATTTATTTTATCATTGTTTTTAATATGACTAAAGTTTAAAAACTAATACAAAACAGAATTAGAAAATATGGGGAAGAAAATAAAAATACATAATAGACCAAAGCGGTTAGTCTCTCACATAGAAAATAGTTAAAATACAAATTAAAAAATATTTGAAAAAAAAAAAAGAGAGTATAAAAGAAGAGAATAAAAGTAAATTGAGAGAAAAGTGGAGTTGAAACACGTTTCGTTTGGAATGAAAAGAAAATAATTAATTAAATAAAAAAGAAATTAGAGATCAATCCAAGAGAAAACACTCGCTTAATAATAGAGTAAGATAAATTGCAACATCACAATCATGCATGTTTCAGTCAACCAAAGACTCAAGAAGTTAGGCCCATATCCAACCAAGTTATACATAACTAATGGGAAATACATGGGTTGGGAGTTTGGGGCTTGGGGTTATTACGAAGCCCAACTTTTATCTCTAGTTTTAATAAATTATGTATGTTTTATATTTTTATTTTATGGTAAATTACATCAGCCCCAATTTAGAGGCAATAATTACAAGTAGTGCATTATGTTTAGATATAATTATAGTTATACCCTATTCAAAAATTTTGATTACACATAATCCTCACGAATAATGCATTAATTACAATATTACATATAATTTCCATAAAAAATATATTAATTACTTAAAAAATGAGACTTATTTACAAGATAGTGTAATTAAAAATTTCTAGGAGGGATACAAGTGTGATTATATTTAAAAGTTGAGTACTACTTGTAATTACACTATTTAATTTGGACCGAAGAAGTTTTGCACTATTATTATTGGAAAAAGTAATATTGTAGATATTATATATTTTTTTATCAAAAAATAAAGGGAAATTTATAGGGATCCCACCTCGTGAAATAATTAGGAAAGTACAGAGATAGAGCCTTAACCAGAATAAGGTAGAAAATATAAGGAGTACTACTTGATTACATTACATATAATCTCCAACGTCATGATATTTATAAATAATATTTCTTTCTAGGTCATCCATTTCACTATTGCCGAATTTTCTAAAAAAACCATCTAAAATATTATTTATTTTCCGATGGCGCGTACTGAATCTCCGTTTTGTTTTCCATATGCCGGCGGAGTTCCCATGGCGCCTTATGGTACTGTATCTCCGTTTGGTTTTCCGGTTGGCGAATTTTCAGAGTTTTTCGATGGCACCATAATTTGTATAAATATTACAGTTTGTTGGATCAGACTTCGGTTTTCCTGATTACTCGAACAACATTTCTGCTTCTCGGGGGTTGTTACTGGAGGTGCGAGACGCATCAACGACAAATAATTCTCCAAATCCATACCCCAATCAAAAAGACACAAATAGTATCCTGGACTTGCTTCGGAGAACATCAATGTGTAACCAGCTCATTATTGGCGAAAGACAAGGTTTGGGGTTATTAATTCTTTTTCCTAATTAAAAATTCTTATGACATGTTAAAATTTACTAAGTATTTTAAGATAAGTTATAAAAATTGGATACAATAAATTAATTATTTATACATTCCACCCTTATAAATTCATATTGTACATTGAAAATATCTAATGGTGAAAAATAACTTATAAAGATATTATAAAATATATTTCAAATTTTCTCGTATATTTCACAAATAATGAATATTCTAGATTTTGATAATTTCTATATTATTTTAAATGTTTGTAAAAATATTTTATAATTATTTCTCAATATGAAAAATATTTTTTTATATAATTATTTCAAATAATTAAAATGATTTAGAAAATTAAGAACATTAAATGATAATTAATGTGAATTTATGAAATAATAGAAAATAAAAAATTACAATAAATAATGTCAATTAACCATAAAAAATATTTATCAATTAAAAATAATTTAAAATTCTAAAAAGTTAGAATTTAGTCAAAATTAATTTAAATGGGTAAAAAGACACCCTTCCGATATATATTACTAGCATGTATCCTGTACTATGCACGAAAAAAGTTTAAAACAAAAAAGACTTCTTAAATTATTTTTTTAGTGATTAAAAAGTTCAGTTTACATCTTTTAAAAAGAAAAATATAAATGAGGGCTTTATTTTGAAAAGAATAGAAAAAAAAATAGTGAAGCATGAAATAGATTGTGATTGGACTGAACAGATATATAAAATCAAAAGATCCATTACAATTAAAACTGAAATGATAAGCTAAAAGAAATGATAAATATCTAAAAGTAATTAACTTGTGAAATTAAAACCAATTAAATTATGTGATATATTATAAAAATATTTAAATCAAGCGCGAGAGGAATGTCCTTGCGGACCGTTTGGCCAAGCTGGGACAATGGATGCATGAAGAACGAAGGTCTTGGGACTAGGGATGCAAACGAGCCGAGTCGGTTCGCGAGTCTGGCGAGCAAGCTCGAGCCAAGCCCGAACTAGAGCCTCTTTTAGTTAGCCCGCCGGCTCGCGAGCCAAGATATTTAATTAAAAAATAATATTTTTATTTATATATATATAAATATTTTTATTTTTATATAATATTATATATATTTTTATTGATTTTTATATAAAATTAATAAAAAATTAATATATTTATAATATATATGTATATATATTTAATAAATATATATTATTATATATAAAAATATATTAAATTATTTTAAAAAACTAATTTTTAATTAAAAATAATATAATTTTATTTGGCTTGAGCCGAGCCGAGCCTCGAGCCAGAAAAAAAAGGCCAAGGCTCGACTCGGCTCGTTTGCATCCCTCAGTACCCCAGGGAATTAGATGAATGAGGTCGTTTTAGAGGCATTGTTAGCCCTTTCTGTTGCACAAAAAAAAAAGAACTAACAAGCCCAAAAACCCTGTTTTATTCGAAATCATCATAAAAAACCTTGTGAAAAAAACAATGATACAGAAAACCCAATTTTTTTAAAAATAAACTCACCGTCCCCTCATCCCAAATGGTCAACTAAAAAAGGTAAAATCTCTATTATACCCTCACCTACTATTTCAGACATATTCAATGTATTTTAATTATAATAACATTAAATTCTCTTCCTTTACATACTAAAGTAATATTAAATATATATGTTTATATATTTGATAAGTTTTAAATATACATATTAATAATTAAAAAATATATACACTATATATATATTATACCTTACAAAAAAAATGAAAAATAAAAAATAAAAAGAAGAAGAAGAAGGGGAGAAGACTTCGTCTTCTTTCCCCTATACACCCATATACACAGAAGCCGTCGGAAATCAGAAACCGTCCAATAAAGTGAACCAAGCAGAAGTCGATGTCTTCTCCGATGAAGATGAAAATGTCGTCGTCTTCGATAAAGGCGGTAATGCCACTCTCACGCAACCATCATCGCCATCGCAGCTGCCCACCGGCGCCTTGAAGACCCACAACCACCGCACTCCAGATCTGCTGCCACCCCCACCACCTCAATCACGGTACCTTTTCTTTTCCATGTCAGAGTCAAATCCGAATCTAAATCCAAGTGTTTATGTGTGTATATGTTGTGTCTGCGTGTGTGGAGAAGGAGAATGGAGGTGGTGGTGTGTTGGTGGTAGCAGTGAACCTGACATGCCGGCGGGGGTCAATTGTGGAGGCGCAAGGGGCGGTGGTCGATTGTGGAGGCACAAGCAGCGGTGATGGAGGCCGCCGGCGATGCGGCTGCTTGTACTGCGTAAAGATGTGTATGTATATATATATATATATATATATATATATATATATATATATATATATATATATATGATGAGGCCAAATTACGCTCGGAGCAACACCGTACACGTGTCGCGATTTGAAGGATCCATTGGTCTAACGCTCGCGGTAATGGGCTCGTGGGTTCAACACCCTAATACCTCTTCTCCAAACAACACTTGCGTGCCTTAGCCCAAGTCACGAGCGTGGGATCCATCCAACGGTCACCTTGAACGCTCGCATTACTGACCCTAGGGATGCTCCACGCCTGGGTTCCCTTCCTTCCATACCAGGGACACCCTCAGTAATCGCGCTCATGTGTCGCCGGCTCTGACGCTCGGACCCTCATCGCTTGCGGCCTCCTGCCAGGGCCCTCCTCGAGCGTAACCAACGCTCGGGTTGGTACTCAAAGGTGTTCCTCTCTTCGAGGATCGGTTCGTGTAACGTGGACCGTCCTTTCCAAGAGCACTTCAAGAGTACGGGAGGCATGGTTAGATACGTGCACGCTCGCCGCACACCAACCACCTCTGACACAGTGGTAGCGTGCATCTCGTACCTAACATGCTGCAGGCTTTTCAGAGGCATCACTCTCACACCATCTCAGGTCGCCACGTGCCTAGGGTAACACTGATTTTGGGACCACTTGGTCACTTTTACCCAAATACCCCGGCCTCAACGTATAAATAAGGGATTCACATGCACAGGGAGATTGTTGGGAATAGTGCCCTGAAAATTCAATTTGTTGAATTAATAAAACTGAATTTACAGCAAGTTATGAGTATTTCACATATTAATGATTAATGACGTATGATGGTATTCTTATATGAAATGTGTTTCATAGGAAAAGACTTTGAATACCGAAATCACGTGTCATTAAAGTTCTAGTCGGTAAGATAAGAATATGTTCTTATCGTGACTATAACGTGGTTATATAAGATGATTAGTCTTTCGTCATAGGGAATGGTGATTCCAATTATAACACGTTGATGATTTTCAATAGGATTGGAAACATCGAACTGGACCACTGAGATTATTTATTTTATACTGCTATCTAAAATGAATAAAATCTCAGGAAGCATTGTACTCTTAATCCTGATAATATTTCGGCTTTAGGCATGTAGTGTTAGTCACTGTAACATACTCGAAGTGAGGTCTCGGTAACGGGTGGCCAAAATACTTTGTATGATTCGGTGATAGCATGAAATGTGCTAAAGAGTTATATTGATCGAGGAATCTGTGGCCTTGCTGGAAGGTAAGAGGTATCCTTGAAATAGATTTGCAAAAGTTCGAATTAAGACTTTGGCCAAAGCACTTCGAGTGATACGTCACTGAAGTTGTATGATGAATGTGTTTCACATACAGAGAATTTGAACTTAAGGCGAATCAATAAATTTCAAATTGGAAATGAAAAATAAATGATAGTAGTTACAATTTATTTTTCATGGATATCAACACGGAGGAGTAAAATGCAAAATTATTCTAGATCGAGAAATTCGTGAATAATTTAATTAATTTTAGAGTGCAATAATATTTATTTAGTGGAATTAAATATTGTTAAATGGTAATTAATTATTATCATGAGATGATAATATATTAATCCGTTTGGAGCTAAAATTAATTAGTCCTGCAGGTCCCCCTGCAAGCCCCAATTGAAAACCCAAAGAGAAAATATTAAAAGGAGAAAGAGAAATGAATTTTCAAAGTGTTTGAAAATAGCCAAGGAATTTATTTTAAGAAAATAAATTAAAGTTCCAAAGAGTTGGAAATGCCCAGAATTTTATTTTGGAGAAAATAAAATTTTCATCGAAAAAAAAAATAAAAATAAATAAAAAAATAAAAATTTGGTGATGACGTGGCAGTCCACGTGGCATGCCACGTCAGCAGGTGGGGCCAGAAGGCGCTGACAGAGCGCCGCGTGGCGTGCCATGTGGATGGCCGAGATTTCGCCACGTCTCAGACCACGGACGGCCAAGATGCGACCGGGTCGGGTCACAAACCGGGTCGGTCAACGGGGTCGGGGTACGGGTCAACAGACCGGACCAAGGCCAAGAAACCCTAGGCCGCGAGTGCATGACACGCACCGCCTTTAGGCGGCGCGTGAGGGCGCGTGAGGGGTCGGATTGCCGCGTTCTCGGCGGCGTTGGACTCGTGGTGGAGAGACCTTCGACGTGGTCACCTCGGTTTGCGTGTCCAAGTTGCCTACGCAAGTGGGTTGTGAAATGACTATTTTGCCCTTGCTTTTGTATCCAAAATGACCGTTTTGCCCTCGGTTTTTCCCCTATAAATAGGGGCCTTGGGTCCTCATTTCTTATTCAACATTTTGGGATGATTTTGGCTAATTTTTGGCTTTGAAATCGTCCCATCTTCTCCTAGTTAATTCCGATTTATTTTGGAATTAATTTTAATTAGGTGTTTGTATAAAACGCCTAATTTCGGGAGAATAAACCCTGAAAAGGGTTTTCTAGTTTAAAGTTTATTTTCTCTAAGTATTTAGAGAAATACTTTCGGAGCCCACACTCCGAGGGTGTCCCTGGGGATATCGCAGGGAAGCTCTGCCGGTCTCACGAAAGGGCAAGGAGCTGGAAAAATGCCGTTAGATAGCCATGTTTGCAGTACGGTAATATTTTACAGTTGTTTTATTTTAAGCATGATAAATTATGTGCTCTTAAGTGTTAATTGCATGTTAGATATTTATCTGCTTAAGTGATTTAAAAATTTATTATCAATTGCATGTATATACTTGAGTAGATCCGGCTAAGTCTTCCGCTTTGTATTATAATAAAAATTTTAAAATGTGGTCCCGGACCGCTACTGTTATGGGCCCGCATCCCATCAAGTGGTATCAGAGCCGTGCTCTAGATATATACATGCATTGATATGATGCATGTGATGCATAATTTTAAATCTGATACTGTGCACGTAAATTCTGTCAAAGGAGGCTGGTTTTTAAGTGGGACCGTTGTGACCCCTCCAGTGTTTCCTGGGAATTTACGTGGAATGGTAATTTTTTGGGAATCGATTTCAATAATCTTCCTGGTTAATTACCGAATCAGTAAACATGATTTAAATTATGAGATAATTTATTTATAACATGTTTACTTTATGCCATTTATTTTAAGCATAATTAGCTCAGATGTGCTGCCCACTTCCGCCTTGATGACCCAAACCACCGCACTCCAGATTTGCTGCCGCCCTCGCCACCTCAATCACGGTACCTTTTCTTTTCCATGTCAGATTCAAATCCGAATCTAAATCTAAGTGTTTATGTGTGTATATGTTGTGCCTGCGTGTGTGGAGAAGGAGAATGGAGGTGGTGGTGTGTTGGTGGTGGCGGTGAACCTGAGGTGGCGGCGGTGGTCGATTGTGGAGGCTCAAGCGGCGGTGATGGAGGCCGCTGGCGATGCGGCTGCTTGTACTGCGTAAAGATGTGTATGTATATATATATATATATATATATATATATGAAGACATAACTTATACATATTTCAAAATTAGCAAAATGCATAAAGAAAACAAAATACAATGCATGTGACTCGAGCTATCCACAACCACGACACAAGACAACTGCCTAGCTCCAACTCACGCACGAAAAAATATAGAAATAACGAGGGTCAGTCCTAGAGACTGGTGAGGGGGCTAACACACGCACCCATACATATACATAAGAGCAAAGCATAATCAAAGCTGAAAGGGGTCATGAACTGGGCGCGGTTATTGCATTCTAAAACATTTTAACCCGTGGTAATATATATAAAGAAAGAAGTTTGAGGCCGAAGGCCAAAATCAATCAAGTTTTAGAGTTTAGAAATTCGCCCCAGTTTCACAACCATAAACAAAACATAACATACCGAAAGCTTGAATTCCAACCCACTTACTCCATAAGCAAAGGCGAAACGAAAACAAAACGAATCATAAATCAATCCCACCCCTACAACGTTTGGGGGAGAGAGGTGTCCCTCTTACCCCGCATGCGACTATATACTTATTATATAGTAAATATGAGTGCTTAAGCTATGTTTATGATCTTATGAATCCCTTTGGAATTATGAAAACGGTATAAGTATGAGCATATGTAAGCTTAGGTTTTGACTCTCTTTTTGTACGTTATGATTGGTATGAACGAGGTATGCCCTGAAAGATGGAAAGTTTGGTATGATTGGTAAGATGGGCCCCGAGAATTGTGGGTAAGGAATGCTCGGGACGGCAAGGGCCGTCGGGTTTGACCTGTGTACGATTCCCAGTTGAAGTATTCATGCGCGACCCGTGGGGTTAGGGAAGGCGTGGTGTTTGTGCCCTCGGTGGATAATCGGGGAAGGGATAGTATGGGTTAGCTACCCCGTATGTATTGGTATTGCAGGTGGAAAGAGTTTGATTCCCGATCACCGTTGATGTTGGGGTTGGATTGATATTTATGATTTATGCATTTTATGTTATGTTTTGATATGAGGAGATGTTGGAGGTCCGTACTCGCCAGATATGTGATTATTATTTGTATTGGTGGATTGTGAATCGGGGTAGGCTTTCTTTATGTGTAATATGTTAAGTTTTGAAATGCTTTGGAATGCAAAACCCTAGCCCGATTCATGGTTGCCCCCTTTTTATACATGCTCTGTTTTATACGTATTTATGTGTGTGGGTGTGTGTTAGCCCCCTCACTCAGTCAAGCTATAGACTGACCCTCTCCTTTACCCTTTCAGGTTGACCGAGCTAGGCAGGGAAGTGCGTTGTCTAGAGTCATACTTGTTGGAATTAGATTGTGATTAGAATTTTTCTATAATTTCAATTATGAGAAAATTACAAAATCGGGACATGAAGTGACCCCCACTAGCAATTTTAGGACACAAAATTACTCCGGTGACAAAAGTGTCCAATAACTCCCGAAATGTGACAATTTCGGGACAAAAGTCGCCAGAGATAGATGACGTGACACCTGAGTGCTGACGTGGCATATGACTCATTTAAAAGCTGATGTGTCATATGCCACGTGTACCGTGTATATGTCCACATCAGCACTTCGACGCCACGTCAGCTATCTCCGGCGACCTTTGTCCTGAAATTGACACATTTTGGGAGTTATTGGACACTTTTGTCGCCGGAGAAATTGGTGTCCTGAAATTGCTAGTAGGGGTCAGTTATTGTCCCAATTTTGCATTTTTCCGTATTATATATATAATATATGGGTAAAATAGTCATTTTATGTCAAAAAGTGAAAAAAAATTCAATCGTACTTGCAGTCAACGCGAGTGTAGCGCACGTCCTGGTCGTAGAGTTTTTTGTACACATTTTTGAAGACATAGGGTTTTTTTTATCATTTTCTTTTTTTTATAAGGTTTTTGGTGATAATTTCGAATAACACAGGTCCCGCGTACAAATTTCCCCCAAAAAAAAATAAGCAAGTGGAAGTGTTGGCTGGAATAGGGAATAGTAATGAAAAAGTGAAGATGTTGGAAGGAACAAAGCTATAACTATGGGTGATAATAATTAATAAGGATGAGAATAACAACGCTTAGTTACTGGAGCTAGATATGAGTATATGACTAATAAGTAATAAGGATGAGAATAACAACGCTTAGTTTTTTACTAGTTTCAATTGTTAAAAAAAAAAATAATAAAATAAAATAAAATTTGTAAGACATACATCATCATTTGAAACTATAACTATGGTTGTCATAATTAATTAGACAAATTAAGTTCCAAGGATTAATGTTATGATCATATGAATAATGTATTCGAAACTTCTTACGTGTAAAATTTAACAAAAAAATCTATATCGATTTATTCGTATTGTATTTATGTTATCGTGTTCATATCCGTGTATTACAAAGTGACTCGTGAACGGTCATCTTAGTGAATATATGATGCACCTACATTAATATATTTTACCTGTCAGTCATTTAATTAATAGAATACAAAAATGAAATGAAAATTTTGATGCGATTTCACCATATATATACAATGTTTGGTGCAAATATTAAATATTACTACTTATAACTAACTAATAAGGTCATGTGCATGGCTGGTAGACCACGTGAGATGGGCATGGAAAATCCCTCCCAATAAAAGTCCATGTGTCGATATTCAAAGGTATAGCAACATAATATAATTAATAATAATTTTTGTTATTAATCTTGTGCCTTGAACTAAAAGCCAAATCGAGGCTTTATGGACGAAGCTTCTTCGATTTTACTGTAATTTTAACTCTTTGAGGTGCGAAAGGCTGCATTTTTTCATGTGCTTATCAATTCTTGAAGTGTTGTGAAAGTCGCAATATTTAAGGGCTTTTAACTTTTAAGTTATTGTCGTGAATTTATTGATCATGGAAACTCCAAAGTTTTTTAATTCAAATTTTGTAAAACTAAGTACATATACATCTAGAATATGTATCGTGTTCCGTTTTGATTCATTAATGCAATGTTTTAATTCACTAGGTAGGGAAAAACAATAAAAGGTAACGGTATAGATATAATTTATTGGGTCCTAATAAAATGATAACAAAACAACTTCAGTTTTCAAGTATGGAAAAATGGAGGTCATAACAGTCTTGCAGACGGTAATGGTAGCTAGGAAAAGCACCATTCCTTGATTAGTTTTGGACTATTGCAATGTCAAATTATCTGATTGAGTTATTCAATTTATAATTCGAGAGGTCATAAAAAATTAGATGAAAACATGAATTGCATTAGGTGAACATGAATGAACAATCTTTGGCCTTCGGAAAGCAAAATCTAAAACAGAAAATTTCCTACAAACCTAACGAAGCTACAATCAAGTTAAATAACGACCATTTCTAGATTAATTAAATTATTTCACACCAAGAAAACAAAAAGAAAAAAATTAAAAATGAGTTTTGGGGGTGAAAAAAGGAAAATCACTCACAACTGTAGTAATACAATCAAGATACTCAAAAGCACACAACTGAATCTTCCACCATTGACTGTAATGGCGATGTTACCATCCGAACTCTGATCCGCCACGTCGCCGTCAGGACCATCCGCCGGGGAGTCTGCCGGTGCCGGTGGAGACTTGTGTTTATTCGACGACTTTGGTGCCTTTGCATGATCGGCTTCAGGAGCGTCAGCCGGCGCCGGAGCAGGAGCAGGTGATGGAGACAGGGTTGATTTGAACAACTCCGGCGGCAACAGAACCTTATCCAATTCGAAAATCGCCAACGGCTGGTCATCGATCAAGGTGGTGACAATCTTCGCCGTCACGATCTTCGTCTTGATAGTTACGGCATTGCCGTCGTTCTGCACCGTGAAATCGAACTTCTTCGCGCCATCGGTGGCCAGCGTGTTCGTCAAACCATTGCTGGATCTCAAGCCTGGAAGCGACTGGTAAATCGGAATTCCGTGATATTCGAGGAGAGACTGTTTCCCATCCGCCGTTAGATTTTTGTATTTCGGCATGAATTTCTTCATCGCATCGTCACCAGGGCAAAAAATTGTTAATCCGCTCTGAGTATTGCTCTGAAACGTCTCTTGGGCGTCGGGATTCGCCAACAAAACCTCGGCGAAGGCCTTGCAGCCGTGAGCCGACATGAGCGCCGTGAGATTCATCTGGCTCGGCTCCGGCGCCGGCGCCTCGGCTTCAGGGGAGGGCAAAATGGAGGAGATCTGAATGACGGAGATGTTGTACGGTATAGCTTCGATTGTTTTCACGAACGTGGCCGAAACGTCGCCGTCTTGCGGAGCGAAACCGACCTTTCCTCCTTTGAGATCCGTGATATTAACGAAGCCGGAGGATCCGGGGGCGGAGCCGGTGGCCTGGAACATGGTGGCGGCGAGGGCGGTGCCGTCGGTGATCTGGTGGAGCTTTTTGGCGTCGAAGTAATCGAGGAGGACGTGGAGTGACAGCACGTTCTTAATCGCGCCGAGGGTGAGGTGTTTCGCGAGCAGATCTGACATTCCGGCGTTGTTCACGGCGCAGACGGTGATCGTCTCGCGGCGGTTGATCTCCGGGGCGAGCTGCGTCTCCGTTAAGTAGTGGTTGAAGGTGGAGAACTCCGGGTGCTTGGCGAGAATGCGGGTGATGTTGTGGGCGTTGGCGGCGGTGGGGAGGAGGAAGAGGGAAAGGCACACGGCCGCCACCGCGGCGGCGGTCCGGTGGAGCTGCTGCATTGTGGTTTTGCAGAGAGAGGATTTTAGAGAAAGTTGACAGGGTTTGGGGTTTTGGACTAGGTGAAGAGTGAAGAAGAGAAACAGTGGGAGTTTATAGAAATTGGGATTGGGAATTGTGATTAAGTAAAGTTAATTAATTAATTAACGTAATGATGGGGTGTGTTTTGCATGATGCCGTGAGTCACGTTCGTAATTAGACCTAATCAAGCTCGTAATTAGGGAATATTGATGGTGACATTTGAGATTCAGTTATGAGTTGTAATAATTTATGGTTGGAATTGATATGCGATTATTACTAGACAGTTGGGTTTTGGGTTGTCGGATTATTGCTTGTTTTATTACGTTATAAACAAAATGATGGCCTTTTTTCCGGCCATGCATAAAATGGAAATGTAAATGCACTCGCAATTTATATTAATGGCACCTTTAATATTCAATTCCTTTTTATATTTCTATTTGTTTAGATTTAAAAGTTCTGGCCACCTTGAGCATGAGAACCTCCGACTAAGGTCCCGTATAATTGAATCAATAAATAAGATCAGATCCAACGGAACTTAATCAATTATAGTATTAAGTGTATTACACTTACATTCAATTTATCACTCGATTAAAATCTCTCACCAACCACATGACAAATGTAAAATACTTGTCTATTTGTTACATTAATTTAGTCAAGTTATACTCAGATTAGAATATAGTCTGATAAAATTATGATAGTAAAAGAAATTTTTTTAGCTCAAACTCAATTCTACCTAATTATACCTGATAAATATTTTCACAATTTTGAAACCTAATATATTAATTTATTCCAACCAAGTTGAGACACGTCTCACAAATATTGAGGGGTACACAACTAATACAAATTTTATATTTAATTGTGACAATGTCCAAATTCCAATAGTTGAAAAAAAGGGTTTAACTTTAAGCAGGTTAGACGCATTAATTATTTTAAGGGAAGACGCAAAGTTAGAAGAAAAAGAAAGCAGCTGAAACATATCACGTGGTGGAAGCATCATCCCGCCGTAAAATCGTGGCCAAGAATTAACAAGAATGATGCTTCTCTATAAATGAATGCTTTTCAAATTTATACATTGAGTTCTTTCTATTCCAAAGTATATCCTCAAAAACAAAGTCATTTTACAACTAGAGAGAGATGGAAATTTTTAGCCTAGAACTTGGATACGATCCATCTCAAATTCTCAATTAAGTAAAATGGTAAGTGTATTAAATTTATTAATTGATTCATCACTTTTTTTTAAATTTTCACTAACCACAACATAAATGTAAAACACTCGTTTAGTCATTATAACGGTTTGATTGAGTTAGGTTCGCATTAGAATTACCTCTAAATTACGGGATAAAGAAAGAGAGAAAAAGTTGGGATTGACTTATAATATCCCACATTTCATAATATTCGTCTTATGTAGTAGAAATATTTAGATAATTATGTCACCAACTTTGAATTTCGCGCACATACACATGCAAATCGCGCCGTGACTATATACATGAATCATGAATGGAAGACAATGGAAAAGGACGAAAAATGACAACTAGTATACAGTATACTCTAACAACTGTTGATTAGAGGAACTTTCTATCGCAAAGAAAAGGAGGAAAGAGCAAAAACAAGGAAAGAAAGAGAGAAAGAAAGGAACAACTTACACGATCTTAATTAGTATCCCTAATTAGAGGAATTAGGAAGGACTCATTCGTGTGTCGTCGTTAATACCGCAACATGTAAATTGCATCACATATATATATTTTAATGAAACACGATTTATATAAGTTATGAATAAAAATCACTCAACTTTTCCTATGGGGCATAGGGTGTCTAATAAAGGAAATGAATCGAATTGGATTTATTTCATTGTTTCATTTTGTAACATTACAAATCTTCTTGTATAATTAAATTATGCAAATAAATCGATTCAAAACAAGCATTAATTTATTCTTTTGAGTTTGAACTCAAATTTCAAACTCCTAATCGTTGCACCATTAACAAAATTAAGTTCGACAATCGAATCAAACTTAATCCTGAAAATGTATGTATCAAAGCAATTTCAAAATAGGGTTAATTTATTTGTACCCCTAATCCAACATATAACTTATCATAACCAAAAGAAAATGGCATTATCTTCATGATGAAGTTTTTTTTTTTTAGAACTTCAAGTATTGAAACACATAAGTTGTTTTGGTTAAAACGGCATCATATGTATATTTTTTTCTATAACTTATTAATATTGTCGAGTGAGTCGAGTCAAACCGTTAAAATATAAAATTTTCTCTATCAATAATAATTGGTTTCTCAAATATTCAAATACCAAAGTTTTAATTAAACTAGCTTAATACCGAAATTCTAAATTACGCCATCCACATTCAAACACTAAATTGCGACAAGGAAAACTCAGAACTAGAATCTTTACCCCACAACCACAACCACAACCCTTCTCCATTGTTTTTTTATCAAAAAAACAAAAATGAAATAAACTTGGACCTCACGTGGGGCCCAGTGGTGGGTTTTAACTTTTTAACATTAATAATTAGTGTAGCATCTGAGAAATGTGGGGACATAATACCCTGAAATGTGGAAAAGATACGGCCGTCGAGAAAAATATTAAGTTAAAAGAGGCATGGTGTGGACCCCATCCCCGCCAATAATCGACACGTGGCGAGCAGGGGGAGCGTCTGCATTGTAGCTCACGTGGAATCACCGACGCTGGATTCCACCTTCCACGAGGCTAATTTCCTCTGCCCAGTGTTGACTGTTGACCCTCGCCAGTTGCGACGCCATTCGCTCAGGCGATTCACCATTCACCAAACTTCACTCTGTTTTGTTTTTAGTTTCTTTCATTGTTTATTCACATCTTGTATTATAAATTCCCTAAGTTATTGTTACATGCATGCATGGGATGCGATGTTAATGGTAAGATTGATTTTACCAATATACTTTAAATCATCAACACATGTGTTGTGGCAGATTTCAAAATATAATTCTTGAATGCTCCTCGTTTTAAATGAAAATGATGAGATCGGAATAGCCCACGAGTTTCCTAACCAGACGGATCAGCGTGTCCGACCATCTAGGTCAAAATGTTAATATTTAATGTAAAAGGTCACCTAAAAGAATGCATTCAATTGCTAAATAGTTTATTTTTTAGTGTTCAACCCTCTAAGTACATTTACCGAGTGCATTTATTTTAAACACACACTAGAACACCAATATAAATACCTTTGCGTTTATTATATTTGGTAAGGACATTTAATCCTCTTGAACTTTTTAATTATTTTCAATCGGTCAGAGGGTTTATGCAGGGACATCTGATTAACTTTATTATTTCTCTTTCTTGTCCACTTTCAGATCGAAAACCTTTTTCAATATGAATGATTAAGCCGACTAGTTCACAACCATTTCAGCTATTAGAGTCCAACATGATCATATAATAATACATGTATATCTTCTTTTTGGATTGTTTTGCAGTTTGTGGCTATGGAGAAATAATAAGGAAATCCACATTTAATTTTTTGAGCTATACTTTCAATATTGAAAGTTATTTTTTTGAAATTTATTATGTTTCTTTCATATGTTTATGAAGTGTCACAAGATAGATGTTGGGTCTTTGATCTTACAACTAAAAAGTGGTGTAATATTCAGTCAAGATTCAGAATTGTAGGTTCTTTTATCAACTATGTTGCATGGACACAGCGACACCGATAAAACACGATACGGATACGACGACATGGATTTTTTAAAAATTTTAGGACACGACACGACTCCGACACGGCTATATTCTATATTGATAAATATATTTTATATATAAATAAAAATATTTTTAGGATAATCTATGTAAAATAAAATATTTAAAAAACCATGTATAATTAAAAAACGCCTAAAAAACTTTATATAATTATAAAATTTGCCCCCCCATGTCGGACACGGCGCATCGGACACTTCACCTCACCGTGTCCGACACCATGTCTGTAACACCCCTATTCGTAGAGATGTCACACCTCCGCACTATAGCCAGATCCACATACGAAATGGACAATCCGAACATGAACCGAACCCATAGTGAACGGGTGACAATCAAAAGAAACAAGCTAGCTACCCCAAAGTATTACAACCAAGACATAAAAGTTAAAAGCGGAAGCATTACTATCGGTACGTATAGGTACCGTATTACGCCCAAGTCATATTTAGTAATAAGTACCACATTAACTATCAATACATTATCATCTTCTCTATAATATACATGTCTAGGGATGGCAACGAGCCGAGCCGAGCCTGAACCCAAACCCTTTGAGTCTTGGCTCGTGGCTCGCGAACCTATATATATAATTAAAAAAATAATATTTTAATTTATATATATATAAATATTTTATTAATATATAATATTATATATATATTTATTAAATTTTATACAAAATGAATAAAAAAATAATATATTTATTATATATATTCATTTAATATATATTATTATATATAAAAATATATTAAATTATTTAAAAAACTAATTTTTAAATCAAAAATAATACTATTGGACGAGCCTCGAGCCGAGCCGAGCCTTGGACGAGCCGAGCCCGAGCCCGGAAAAAAGGCCAAGGCTCGGCTCGGCTCGGCTCGGCTCGTTGCCATAACATGTCCCAAAAGTAATCAAAATGTAATAACAATATAATGACAATAACATGATATTCCAAAAGTGCTATACATGAAAGATAGGATGCTAGACTCGGCAGAATGAAAACCTAACTCGACTCCCACCTAGCACGACCGAGTACCTGAAAGGTGGAGGCGTCAGTCTGTGAAGACCGAGTGAGGGGCATAAATATATATAAACACAAGTAACAAACATGCTATAATCTCGGGTAATGCTTATATGTTATAAGTAATACAAGTTCAAGAATAAATCACACATCGCCCGAGATTACAACTATCAAGTTTAATCAGTTTATTTAATAAATTTCATGCTATCAATCAGTGGCCCTGGCGAGTAAGGGCAATTCTCTAACCTTGCACCAATAGTGAATCATTACATGCTAATTTAATTATCATGTGATCATGCAATTCATTTACAGAGCACACATATCCATTTCATGAACTCCTTCACTCCGGTTGATGGTGGGTTTGCAAAGCCCTAACCATCCATGCTACGTACGTCGGGAACATGACTCCCACGTACGGGATTCCTTCCTCCACCAACCCTCCTGGTGGATTCAGGGGTAATCCCAATGATGAGGGGTGTGCAGAGTTACCCGTCAGCCCTATGCTTTCCCGGTTGGCTAGTACACATACCCTCAGGCCCAAAGTGCTATCATGCTACTCGCCAATGAACAATCACGATCTAATTACAATACATTCATTGCTTTGCATGATCATGCTATTAATCAAACTACATGCATTGCTTTGCATGAGCTTGATTTGCTTGAAATTACTTTAAAAGTTTGGAAACGATTATAAGAAAATATATGAATACCTTTTTGGATTGAAAGTTCACACAAAGGTTATAGGGTTCTATATAACTAGTAATTAAACCTCACCTTTACCGACAAAATGTAAGTAGGACACGGCCTACGGGGCTTGCTCCTCGTCCTGTGGAAGCTGGTCTGTGCAAGAAATACGTGTACACGTGAGACAAGACTCTAAATGGGGCAAATATGACGAACGGCGAAAATGCAACTAGATGACGAGCAATACGCAATGTGGCATGAAAATATCTTGTTTTAGTAGGTAATTAATCATATAATAGCAATTTGGAATCAAAGAAGTGATTGGCTCAAACTCTCAAAATTACATTTTTATGCAGTAGCTTTTCTTCTGTCAGACGGATGGGAACGGCCGTTCCGGCTTCCCTTTGAAAATGGGAAGGGTCGTTCCCTTGTCCCTTTTAAAACGTGCCAGCACTTTACAATTAAAAAACGCGCCTTCTACTGGGAACGGTCCTTCCGGCGCTCAGGCCAAAATGGGAACGACCTTTCCCAGGTTCGGTCGCCTATTTTAAAATTGAAGCGTGGGAACGACCTTTCCCAGGTTCGGTCGCCTATTTTAAAATTGAAGCGTGGGAACGCCCGTTCCCATAAAGCCTTAAGGCGGGAAGGGTCGTTCCCGCTTCTGCAACTGAAACAAAACAGAGTAGAACAAAGCATAGCTACGACAACCACAACCAAAGCAACAAATTCATGTTTTAATCTTCCAAAACACATGATTTCTGGAAAAATAAGATGCATATATATTCATAGTATCATAAAACACAAAAGAACTCATCAAACCGTGCTTGATCATTCAAGTTTGTCACTTTCAAGCTCATATGTGAAAACACCACATAACCTCAAATTTTGCAAGAATTCATGCATCAAATTAGGCTATAATCACCTATTCATGTTTCAATCAATAATTAATCCATTTAGGCTATAAATCACAAACCCTAGCTATCTTATATATGATCAAAATCACCAATCCATGCAACCACCCACCTTTGAAGTACAAGAAATGGAGAAGAAGAAGAAGATGATGATCAAGCTCCCAAAACTTGCAATATTTCTTGAGATTCTTGGATGAAAATGATGAAATCTCTTCTCTCTTTCTTGGCTTACGGTTCGGTTATGAAAGGGAGCAAGATATCGATAAATTTTTGATGAAAAATGATCAAGGAAGCTCATGGAATGTTTATACCGTGATTCACCAATTTTGAAAAATGTGAGATGCTTAAATTGCGATTTAGTCCCTCAAGAGTTGAAGTCATGCAATCAAGTATGTAGAATTTTGAAATATAATCAATTAAGTCCTTGAAAAGTTATATAATTAAGTCCCCAAAGTTAGAAAAATAATCAAGTAGGGACAATTTGGTAATTAAAGCATTCCCGGTAATTGTTTCATATAATAAATATTTTTCCATGACTTGAAATAATTTTCCAATGATATGATTCTATATATTTCCAGGAAAGTGTACTAAAATTTTAATTTATGAAATTATAATGAAACGTAAGAAATTAATTAATAAAAATCGGGGCGTTACAGTGTCCTTTTTTTTTTTTAATTTTTTTTTTTTTTTTTTATTTTGGATACGTTTTAGCCGTGTACGACAAGTGTCGAAGCCGTGTCCAAGATGTGTCCGTATCCGGCACAGCACGAACACATTTTTAGCCATGTCCGTGCTTTCCAGTTTATCTACTAAGAGCCTGTGCTTGGACTATCAAGTCATCGTAATAGATTAGAAGATACGAGTAATGTGCCCGTAGGACATAACTCAGTTGATTCTGGAGAGATAGATTTGTTATAAGGTGTACGATTTAAATCCCATAGGATGCAGTGTGGGAGTTTTATTTTTGAATCAAATATGGGTTTTGAGTTGATCTCCTTGTAAATTTGTGGGAGACACACCTCCCCCTTAACGGGCCATTGAGTACCTAATTTACTTCTTCTCATTTGTTTTGTTGGGCCGGGTGTCAAAAATCCTTTAAGGTTAGAGTTTTAACCTTTTGTTGCAAGATATGAATAATGTGGTTGGAAATGTTCTCGGCGTTTGTACTCCTACGCCCAAATCAATATATTAAATTAGAGATGAATAACATGTAATATTGCCAAGCTCTAATTTTTTGAGAAGTTTGGGATTTAAGAATTGATTTTAGATCAATGAACACATTCTTTGACTTGATTTAAATAATCTGTGTTCTCTACATATAAATCCAACCATTACTTTATAATAAAAAACGTTTCTAATAATTATTAGTAATAATAATTTGTGAAAACAGTGAACAAATAAAAGTATTTTAATAAACATGTCGGTCTAGAAAATTCCCATTGAAACGTATTATTACTTAGGCTACGTTTACTATGCCTTTAAAGGCTGGTTGGGATATATAAACCATCATTTACCAGTATTTACTTTGCAAGTTGGAATTCCAACCCTTTACTAGGAGGCCCGGTTTAAATGCTAGGAAAGGGTTGATTACATATCTCATTCTGAGTGAGGTTTTAATTTATCCATTGATTTGAGACTAGTTGAAAGTACCATTTTGTCCCTAAATTCACACTTGAAATTACATTCATGTCCTTTTGTATTTTCCCACCCAAATTTTAATCAAATTTGGCTTCCCGGCATACTTCTCCCGCCCACAACATTTTCGTTGTTGTGAATGGTATAAATGCAGCGACCTTCTGGCTATTGCTCTATTGTCGGCGCAGCTGGTTGCTTCTCATACTCCTGTTTCTCTTGTTGTAGGTTGGGGACATATTGTTAGTTTGAATCGATTAGTTCCGAAATTATGTTCCTTGCAGATCGATTTTCCGGGGGAGATATGCGAGCTACTCGGTGTATCATCCAGCAACATTTTACAACACCGAGGACAATGGTGGAAGTCAGATAAACAATTGACCAAAAAATACAAAGCAATAGAGTAATTAAAGTGTGTTCAAAATGAAGGAAATGCGAGTTAAAATACAAAGTACCTTGGAGCGTGTCTACGGCAACAGAAATGGGATCAGAGAGGTTCTCTTCTTTTTCCTCCCAAAGAGATGGAGAATGGGAGCGAGGGAGGGTTTTTAGCTGTGAGCCTGCAAATTTTCTTAAAAAAAGGGGTGGGTATATTGGTAAAATGACCTGTTAACCAATGGACACCAACCCAGGAAAATAAATAGTGGTCCAATTTGTGATAACTCAAAAACTTCAAAGTAAAAGGTCTGGTAGATAAATAGTCCAACTTCTTTTCCATTGCTAACCCATTCCCACCATTTTCCCACCAAAGCATAGTAAACGTATTCACAAATTTGGTTTATTACATAAAAAATTGAAAATTTGGTTTTCGATCCGATTAATCGAATTTTCGGATTTTGATTTTAGGTAACCGTTTACCGAACCGAACATGATCGGTTTTGGTTCGGTAAAAACCGAAAATTTTCGGTTCGGTTATAGGGAAAAAACCGAGAAACCGATTCAATTTCAAAAAAAAAAAATAATAATAATAAAAAAAAATAAAAACGTTGAAAATCTAACAATACAAGTATACAAATAATATGATTATATGCATTTCAATGTAAAGTTTAACCATAAAAGTAAAGAAATTATAAAGTTTTGCAGTTTGAGAGAAACTGGAATACAATTATACAAAGGAAAGAAGACTTATTGGAGAAATTGTTGTTCGCAACAGATGGGTGGCTGGGTGGTGCGCAATGATGCGCCGCAGTGGAGGTGGTGGCGGCAGTCTTGCGCTGTAGTGGAGGACGGCAGTGGTGGTGTCGATTGGTGGTGGACTCGTCGCGGCGGCTTGGTGGTCTTGCACCGCAGTGGAGGCGGCAGAATTGAGAATTGAGAAAACCCTAAAGAGGCGTGGTTGATTTTTGTGAATCTGTGAATGATTTGATCCCTAATTTCGTGAAAAAAATAATGATTTTCTGCCATCCAAACTATGACTTATTTTGTAATTCACCATCTAAACTATTTCGACCGAATACCACCATACAAACTATTATTTCTTGACAAACCACCATCTCAATTTATTTTTCAGCGGTTTTGACTTAAAAATACCATACATATGATATGGTGTGAGAACACCAAGGGTAAATCCATGAAAAAATAACAAAGAGAGACATATTTACATGTGTTAAAACATTCAAGACCGCTGAAAAAACAGTCAAAACCGCTGAAAAATAAGTTGGGATGGTGGTTTGTCAAGAAATAATAGTTTATATGGTGGTATTGGAATCGAAATAGTGTAGATGGTGAATTGCAAAACGAGTACTAAGGGTTAATAAAAGTGTAGATTGTATTGGGGTCGAAATAGAGTAGATGGTTAATAACTAGTACTAAGGGTTCGGGTTCGGTAAAAAACCGAAGCCCGATTGGTTTTTACCGAAACCGAACCAAAATCAATTTTTTGAAAAACCACTAACCGAAACTGAAACCGAAACCCTTCGGTTCGGTTTCTATTCAGTTCGGTTCGGTTCAGTTTTTTTGTTCACCCCTATTATTACTAGGTCAATGGGCTTTGTTTCAGTGGATGGAGCCTGCCCATTTAGAAATTTCGCTTTAGTCCAACCCGAATAAAAATTGATGATTAAAAAAAAAAACCAACATATGAATACATGATGCACTATATTGAGGACCAAAAAATATGATGCACTATATTACTTAATTGAAGATATGGTATTTGAATTTAAAAACTATTATTATTATATGCAAACAAGTTAAAAATTACTAAAGTAATTACATACCAGAAAACAAAAATTTCTGACCAGAAAGGGGAAAAAAAAAAAAAACCCTCTAATAGCTGAAATGGTTGTGAACTAGTCGGCTTAATCATTCATATTGAAAAAGGTTTTCGATCTGAAAGTGGACAAGAAAGAGAAATAATAAAGTTAATCAGATGTCCCTGCATAAACCCTCTGACCGATTGAAAATAATTAAAAAGTTCAAGAGGATTAAATGTCCTTACCAAATATAATAAACGCAAAGGTATTTATATTGGTGTTCTAGTGTGTGTTTAAAATAAATGCACTCGGTAAATGTACTTAGAGGGTTGAACACTAAAAAATAAACTATTTAGCAATTGAATGCATTCTTTTAGGTGACCTTTTACATTAAATATTAACATTTTGACCTAGATGGTCGGACACGCTGATCCGTCTGGTTAGGAAACTCGTGGGCTATTCCGATCTCATCATTTTCATTTAAAACGAGGAGCATTCAAGAATTATATTTTGAAATCTGCCACAACACATGTGTTGATGATTTAAAGTATATTGGTAAAATCAATCTTACCATTAACATCGCATCCCATGCATGCATGTAACAATAACTTAGGGAATTTATAATACAAGATGTGAATAAACAATGAAAGAAACTAAAAACAAAACAGAGTGAAGTTTGGTGAATGGTGAATCGCCTGAGCGAATGGCGTCGCAACTGGCGAGGGTCAACAGTCAACACTGGGCAGAGGAAATTAGCCTCGTGGAAGGTGGAATCCAGCGTCGGTGATTCCACGTGAGCTACAATGCAGACGCTCCCCCTGCTCGCCACGTGTCGATTATTGGCGGGGATGGGGTCCACACCATGCCTCTTTTAACTTAATATTTTTCTCGACGGCCGTATCTTTTCCACATTTCAGGGTATTATGTCCCCACATTTCTCAGATGCTACACTAATTAGTCTTAACGATCGATCTTAATGGAGGATTGAATGGCCGAATGCCTATTACAAGCGGCGTGCATAAGTTGGGACGGAGAAGATGCAACAGTTCTCTAGTAAACAATAACATAAGATATATATGAAGTATTAAATAGATGTTAGATCTTATATTACGGTGACAGTAAAAATAATTTGAACAATTTGAAAGTAAATAACTTGATATCTTATCCCTTCTTCTAAAATAAAGTTAGAAATAGTTCTCTTAAGTTACAAGCTCCCAAAGGGTTTCATACTTCATAGTCTTTCCTCTTAAGACTTTATCAAATAATTTTAAAACATCACAAATGTGTTAAAAAGAGTTAATCATGCACAAGATAAGAGAAGATTCTCGGAAAGTCTTCAACTTACTACATAAAATCACTAAGATTTCCAATTCCCTTTCGAAAAATTCTAGACCATACCCAAATAGCAAGTCTGGCTATTTGATTTACCACTCTTCCCAAATTTCCAACAACTATACCACAGGTATAAAATACTCGTCCCACGTTACACCTTACACCAATTTGGCCGAGCTTGGGTGGGGTCAAAATTACCCATTTCTTTCACCTCATCTAACGAAGTATGAGCTCTGAAATAAGCATATACTAACTTTGGATCACAATACCATAATATCAACATTTTACCTCATCATATTACCATGGAGATAGTGTGCATTACATATACGATCTGAACTCAAGAATCTGCTACAGAGCAACAAACAAACAATTACATTTCGCACCAAAAACAGAGCTTCACAAAACCTGCCTATCAGCAGCATCAGCCACAATTGGCAACCTCGGAATTTGCCCCAACAAACACGAAGACGTCCCATAAATCAAACAAACCAACAGAAACAAAAACACAGTACTATCCAAGCTCATCATCAAATCCAACCCCACCCCATCCGTCGGATTAAAGCTCCTCTCCAACAAATCAGGAAATATCAACAGAACATCAAGAACTATAGCCTGCATCGTATTGAACCTCACGTACCTACTGAAATTGGGATTCCTCACAACCGCGAAGTAAAGCGTGAAGAACACCAGAAGCCCATTGAACGGAAAGCTCTTAAACACCTTAATCGCCGGAATCAACGGCTGCAGAAAAGCCTGCAGAGGGGAAAACTGGGTGACAACGTATTTACCGTACTGGACGCCGTCGAAGAACGGGTAGAAGTAAGTGATGGCGGAGATTAACCGGTCAGGGCCGTCGGCGGAGTCGCCGCCCTTGGATTTAACGGCGGTGATGGACCTCGATGGAATCCTGGGGTTTGTCGAGGGCAATGGTGGGAAGTGACGAAACGGCGTCGTAGAGGGTCGTAGAAGAGGGAATTTGGTGAGGAAGTGTTTGTGTGGGAGTGTTGAAGTGGAAGAGAGAAGATTGTTCATCGACATCACGAAGAGATTGAGGATGACGATGAAGAAGAAGAAGAAGAAGAGAAGGGGTGTCGATTGCAGATTCACAGGAATTTTGAGCTTTTGCAGGAAGAGGATAATATATTATTAATATTTGTGTTGATATTTTTTCAATGTTTTTGTTTGGGCTGTGGGTAAAATAGGCCCAATTTATTCTGGGCTTGATATGAGCCCATATTTTGTGTGGGAATATTTTAATAAGTATTTATTAAATTTAGGGAAAAAGATTTTTTGGCATCCGAACTATGCTCGTTTTTGCAATTTACCATCCAAACAATTTTTCATTGCAAACCGCCATCCAAGCTTTGCATTTGTGACAAAACGCCATCTGAAGGTGGTTTGGTCCGACGTGTATGTTTTAGGAAAATGCCATGTGTCAATTTTTTTCCCCAAAACCACCAAAAAAAATGGTTTAGATGGCGGTTTGTCACAAATGCAAAGGTTGGATGGCGGTTTGCAATGAACAATTTTTTGGATGGTAAATTGCAAAAACGGGCATAGTTCGGATGCCAAAAAATATTTATCCCTTAAATTTATATCCTCGTTTATTAATACTAGTGACCCTGCACATCCGATGCGTTTACAAAATAAAAAATATTAAATTAAAAAATTTATATTATTACTTAATTTATAATTATTTTTAATATAGTTATAGTTTTATAATAAATATATGAATAAATAAAATAAAATAATATCGAATTAGTATTAAGTAACGCATAATGTGGGATAAATCCCCAATTGGGCATCATATATTTACTAACTCTCCATTTTGGCAAAATATCATATAATTTTCACATAATGTAGTACTTAAAATACCTCTCAAAATATATTGTATAATTTTCACAAAATATAGTACTAAAATGTTCTAATGCAATATTTATATCCTATTATGTTATATAATTTTATGGGGAGTAAAGTACAAATATTCCAAACTGATGGGGAGTTATTTCAAACTGCCCCATAAAATAACAGTTTAAGTAGAAATTAAAAAATATTAAAAAGAATATATAATAAAAAAAACTGAAATGAGATGAGGAAAAAATAATAAAAAGAAAAGAATTAGAGAGCCCAGTGGAAGAGGTTAAATAGAAAACTGCTAAACAGCTAAAGTAGGCTGTTAGAATTTATGTTCAAACAAAAAAAGGAAAAAAAAAAAGAACAGAGTTTATGACACCAATGAGTCTCTTGCTTAATATAACAGTATAAACGATGTATAATTTATAATCTCCATGAAGCATATTGGAGTTTGTTTTTCATTGCTCTTTCGATTTTAAACTTTTAATTATTGATATTTTTTGTTTGGGTTGGGCGGATAATTTTGATATGAATTGTTCGGTCAAATCAGTATAATAAAAAGAAGAATATATTACATATGTTGTGTGATTGATGTAAAAATGATAATTAAATAAAAAGTGAAATAAAAATGGATAATTTTGACCTGAACCTGTGTAGGTCAAATCAGTGTAACAAAGAGAAGAGTGTATTATATGTCGTGTCATTGATGTAAAGTTTAAAAGAAATGAACAAGTCAATAAAAAATGTAATAGTATATTATTATTTTTGCCTATATAATTATTTAGATTTGATTGAGTTAGGTCAAAAATTGCCAAAACTTGCTCTTTTTTGATTGACAATTTGAGAGGTCTTTGGAAGAAGAGGACTGAATCTTCAATGGCTTTACGAAAAGAAGACTGAAGGCTGAATTTACAATTATTTTTCCTATGATTTGTTTCTTTTTCTTCCCTTATTTATGTGTTAGTAAAATCTATGGGTTTTTGTAAAAAATCCAAAACATTAATCAAATTTAGAAATATAATATTTTTATTAAGTAAACTCCAGCTGATCAACGGAGCTATTGATAATATATTAGGGATAATAATTGTCTAGATTAAGAATTAAATTAGGTACAGTACCATTTTAAGAAAAGATTCATGTGGCTAAACAAGGATTTTTTGAGATATATAGGTATTTGAATGTTCATTATTTTAGTTTAGGTCCGTTTATGATCTTAACTTCATTGTGTATTTATTATCAAGATTAGTAATTATGGCAAAACGTGTATTCATGTTAAACACAATATATATTGGGATGCTTATATCACCCCGTGAGATTGGGTAATCTGTAATTACAATTTACAACTCATACATGAAAATATTACACGTACAATTTATCTTTTTAAGTTTGAAAATTACAAATAAATCCATTTCGATTGAAGTTTTTATAAAATTATTTTTGAATTAACAGTATCTCACCACTAATTAGTTCGTCAACGGTAATTTGGGAACAAAAGTTATCATGAATATTAATTTACAAACGGATTAAGGTTCATTTTCATGTTTAAATGTCTTAATTCCTTTTAATCTTTTTTTTAAGGGTTGTTAGGGCGGTCCTACTCACTAATTTGACAATATTCCCTTTTTTTTTTTTAAGGTTGCTATGATGAAGCAGTTGAAAAAAAATAATAATAAGAAAAGAAAAGTTTACCTATGAGAAATGAATAATTGACTATGGAACTTGTGAGATGCCTTGTGGATGTCCTGAGCTAGAAAAAAAAATGATGAAACTTGTGAGATGTTTATAATTTTGATGTGGATGTCCTGGTTTAGAAAAAAAAAAAAAAAAATCGAAACTTGTGAATTAATTATTCAACAATATCTGTGGCCAATGAGATTTGAACTCGGATTATTACATGGAGAAAAAACTCTTTAACCATTTGAACGAACCATTGTTGGCCTATGCAACAATATCTAAACTATGCTAATTATCTCAAAACTAAATTATGCTAAATTGAGAAAGTTACAAAATGTTAATGGATTAATTTGCTCCGTTTTTGTGGGCGTACGTGCTCAGTATCAATTCTCTTGATAGGAGATCAGAGTTGTGGACCATTTTACACAGCTAACACATTAAGCTTCTTCAATGTGGTATACAGTGCAAGTTGCTACTAGTTTGTGCAAGCAAATCAGGGATCCATTAATCAGCTACTATTTTTTGTTATTTCAAAGAAATTTAATTAGCATTCAAACCTTTATGATTGCCTAAAATATATAACAAAAATCCTATATGAATGTCTATATCATCTCTGATTGAGAACATTATGAACCCCAAACCCTCACGATATGACAGAAAGATACCATCAAGCGCGAAAGAGTATCGACCTCAGTCTGTCTAAGGAAGTGGAATCGCCAAAAGCCTTTCTTATACGAATTCGCCCCATTTTCTAACTTAATTTCTTATCCCTATATAATTCACTAACACGACTAACTAGCTTCTATTATCGACAGTGGATGTTCTGCTAGGACGCTAAAATAAGAAAATAAAAAGAAGAAAAGACTTAACAAAGAAAGAAGCTAAGTCAATAAGTGTCACATGTTGGTGACGTTGGAAATGTTCCCTCACCAGCTTTGGCGACTGTGGTTTTAGTGTCTTGAATGCCTAACAACTTTTGATCACTTCAATTGCATTACCAAATTTCTATCACCATATTTGTATCCCACATTTCCCTTCTCCCCCTAAAGGGCAGGTAGTTGGGAGAGCAGCAATGTCAAGAATCATTCTCATGTGCTTTGCTCTCTTCGCACATGCTTCTACACTCATCGCTCGTCCCATCATAACACATTTATCGGATCCAATTCAATGGTAAGCAAACACCCTTCTTTTTACTTTCTTCGAAAAATGTATGCAAGACTAGAGGTTCGTTGGATAGTGCGACGAGCCCTTATTGAGTTTCTGCAGTACCCGAATTTGGAGAAAAATCGGATGGGAAAACCCGAAAATGTAGGTGTCTTAGTTGTCGAAGTTACTCTAACCATTTGTTGGAATGTGTGCAGGAGATCGATCAAGAACTCGACCGACCCGTCCGGCCTTATAGGATCCTGCAGGACCGGTAATCCCATAGACGACTGCTGGAGGTGCGACCCCGATTGGGAAACCAACCGGAAGGTTTTGGCCGATTGTGGAATAGGGTTCGGCCGGAGCGCGATTGGTGGGAGGGACGGGGAATTCTATGCGGTCACCACGGAGGATGACGACCCCAAGAACCCGACGCCGGGGATGCTGAGGCACGCGGTTATCCAGGAGGCACCGTTGTGGATCATATTCGCACGCGACATGAACATTAGGTTGAAGGAAGAGCTGATGATGAACTCTTATAAGACTATAGATGGGAGAGGGTTCAATATCGAGATATCGAACGGGCCGTGTATAACGATACAGAACATTACTAATGTTATTGTGCATGGAGTCTATGTGCACGACTGTGTCCCGGCGGGGAATGCGGTTGTCACCGACGCACCGCAGCATTATCAGCTGAGGGGCATCTCGGATGGGGATGGAATCTCAATTTTCGGGTCCCGGGACATCTGGATCGATCATTGCACGATGTCGAGGTGTCGTGATGGGCTCATTGATATAGTTTCGGGATCGACGGCTATAACGGTGTCGAATAATTACATGTTCCAGCATAATGAGGTCATGCTCATGGGTCACAGCGATGATTACGTTGCAGACAAGATTATGCAAGTTACCATCGCGTTTAATTACTTTGGAGAAGGTTTAGTTCAAAGAATTCCAAGGTAACAACATAAACTATACTCATTCTATCTCATAAATCCCTGGAATCTGAGTCTGAAAGTGCTAATCTCTTAGCTATTTGAAACTCTTGAAGGTGTAGGCATGGGTACTTCCACATTGTGAACAATGTATACACTGGATGGGAGATGTATGCAATCGGAGGAAGTGCCAATCCTACCATCAATAGTCAGGGCAATGTCTTCATTGCATCAGATGATGATTCCATAAAGGAGGTTTGATTTATTATGATCTTTTGCTAGCTAAATGAATTTCAACTGCAAAATCTTGATGATAATATATATATATAGTTTATCTTTTGTATTTATCACAATTCAGGTCACGAAACGTGAAACTGCATCGGAGGACGAGTGGAAAACGTGGAACTGGAGATCCGACGGGGATATGCTGCTGAATGGAGCCCATTTCAAAACTTCTGGAAATGGCACTTCAGCTAGCTACACAAAAGCATCAAGCATGGTTGCAAGACCGGCTTCATTGTTGGATACTATTATACCTGCTGCAGGAGTTATCAATTGCAAAATTGGCCAACTCTGCTAGTATTTATTAATTATATTTCCTCGCATTTAATATTCAAGAATCGATTTTGTGAATTGAAAGATTTGAAAATTTTCAGCCAAAGTGGCTCTTCTCTATTCGTCAGCATTGATTAATTCTGTAATATTTCTGATTCAGGTATATAATTTGATCATAATTCCCCCATTCTCTCTTGTCACACAGTCATATTTGCAGATCACAGAAATAAACTGGACTTAATTGTATGGAAATTAACTGTGAAAACGAAGAACAATTCGGCAAGAATCGATCATCACATTAAACAAGAAACAATACAGTCCAGTGTAATAAAGCAAACTTCAATACAATGAAGTACCCTACAACAAAACTTGCAAAAAATTTCCATCTTGGACAAGAATATGCAATATAAGTATATAACTCCATGAACAACGCCTACTGGCGAAAGAATAAATCGAATTCGCGACGTACAACAACTGTTTTAAACCGCCATTGCTGCCAAAACAACAAGTCCGGTGAGAACCATTGAACCCTTCATCAGAGCAGAGTTCGCACTCGAGGTATCATCAGCCGCTGGCCCTTGTGCTCCTCCTACCGGCCCCGAACTAACAGGCGGAGTACTGCTGGATGGAAAAATGTCCGGCGACGGCATTGCGGAACTTGAAGGAATGCCAGCAGATGGCGTTTCAGCAGTGGCCGGCACACCCGCCTCGGGTGAAGTCGCCGGAGTTGAGGCCAATGGTGAAGAAACCGGTGTGGGGGTGCTCACCTGCGTAGGAGGACTCGCCTGAGAAGGGCTCGGAGCAGACACATTGGTCGACCGAGACTGCGTCGGAGGAACTTCACTCTGCGACGGAGGAGTCGCTGGGGACTGTGCCGGCGAAGCAGATGGGCTGGTTTTAGGAGGACTAATCGGCACCGCCGGAGAAACTTTTGAAGGCGGCGAAGACTCCGGAGACTTCGCTGGGGATGAGTGAGGGCTCGCCGGAGAAGATGCCGGAGGAGTAGCTTTGGCCGTGGTTGGCGCGGGAGCAGGGGAGCCAGTGATCTGTGCATTGCCTGAATATTCCACGCACAAAAGGAGAAAAACAACGGCGAATAATCTACTCATCTTTTCAGAAGGGAATATTCCGGTGACTGAGAATTTGGGAATGTTTGTTATTATGGTAATAGATTAGTGAAAGAGAAGATGTCGGCTGGAAATGGGAAAGGGTAAAGTGAGGGATATTATATATAGGCGAAATTGTAAGCGAAATGCTGCGTTGAAGGAGTATGACCGTTGGACCATTATGGGGTGTGTGTATTATGTACCGGCTATAGATGGTAATATGACCGTTGAATCAAGTATCTGACCGGCTGGTTCGGTTACTTTCTCTTGTCGTATTTAAATTAATTCATATTTTTACCGCTTGATCAATGATCGCAATTTTACAATTATACGAGTGATTAAGGCTTATCTTAAGAAATCATGATTGTATTAAATTATTTGTTAGGGTTACAATTAACAAACCAACACTCTCTTTGGATCACATTGATCCGGATTGGCTGCAAATATTTTATTAACACATTTAAGATTTAGGGTTCTTGCGTCTATTCCGATGGATTATATTATTATGCCAAAATTGCAAAAATCATCCTATAACTTATACCTTTTTGAAATTCAGTCCTTTTTGATATCGCGTTTCTAATTTTATTCTGTAATTTAATTTTTTTTTGCAATTTTCTTTCGATTTCAATCCAAAATAAAAAAATTTTCAAATTCTGCTGGTGTGGCGTGATTTCGGACCCAAATCGAAATTTTTTTTGCTGATTGGACAATACTTGGCACATGACTTTCCACTTATGGCGGAGGAGCTCGTGGAGGGGGAGGATTTTGGGAGAGATTTCCTTCAAATTGTCGACGAAGGTGCGCGTGGCTGTCTTGGGGAGGGTTTTGCCGAGGTGGAATCCAATGAGGCCTTTGTTGTCCTCTTTCTGGATGCAACAATCGAAAGCCTCATCACAAGCTCCGTGGTGAGTCCGCACTAGATACTTAAGGTTGAGCATGGCTTTCTCCTTGAGCAAAGGTTTGTTCGTCAAAATGGTTGCAAAGCCTCCAGATTTGAAGAGGCAACTCGCCATATCTGGCGATTCTGGTGGCTTTAGTGGAGGAACGGTGGAGGTGGTTATATTGAGACAACACTGAGGTGGAGGCGGATCCGGAAGTGGCGGGGAGGAGGAAGAGTGCGGCAGAGGGAGAGGGTAGCCGATTTGGTGGTGGCAGTTGCGATTTTGGTGGTGAGTAGTTTGTTAGCGGCGGCACAGAAACATGTCCTCGCTAAAGCCTTCAAGTTGACGGCGGCAGCACGACGGTGGTAGGTGCGGGAAGAAAATGGAGTTGACTGGGGATGCATATCAGCATATATATATTATGGGTTAATTATACCTAGCCCCCCAAGTTAGACGGACAAATTACAATTCAGCACCATTTTTAGATTAAATTACAGATACCATCCTTCAAAAAAATAAGCAATTACACTTACTCCCCATTTTCATTTGAAAATTACTGACACTAGCAAAATTTTAATTGAAAATTAAAAAATACCCTCCATTGACTTTCGTTAAATTTTGTATTCCATTGTTATCCTCGGGGGTTAATTGTATAAAGTGGCATTTTTCTTAAGTTTGGTCCCATAGTGGCAGTTAAAAGTAACTTTTTTAAAGGTCAAACGTTAATCTTGAACGGAAAGTGATCAATGGGACCAAAATTAAGAAAAATGCCACTCTATGGGACTAAAAGTAAGACACTGGCAACTGTTGGGACCAAACCTGTAAGTGGCTCGCTTTACGGGACGATTTTAATAATTTACTCAATATTTTTAAAAAAGTTTTCCAACTATCATTTTTTTTAACAAAATATAGCCATTATAACAAATATATTCCTCTAACAACTCCGTTGTAAGTATCTCGGTATGTCCTAATTGTTGTGGAAGCGATCGAACAATGTTTAGGATTATAATGCTTAAAATTACACAAAAGGAAAAATTAGGCAAAAATAAACTAAATATAACCCAAAAAGGCTATTAAAAGGCGTAATGAAAAGAACACCAAATTTAACGAGGTTCGGCTAATTTAGCCTACGTCCTCGGGCACTACTCAAAATATATGTCACTTAAGAAATATTACAAAGTAGAGAGAGACTTTGTTTGATGCCCTAAGCTAGAAAGGAGAGGAACCTATTTATAGTGTTAGCTCCTCCCTAAACTATTACAAAACTTCTATGTGGGACAAATAACAATTGCCCTATTCTAGGATTCCAATGTGGGATACAAATTAAGTTACAAACCAACAAATCTCCACCTTGGCACAATTTGTGGTCCCACCAAACACAAACGACTCAATCTCTCCAAACAGATTGTAGTGCCTCCAAATGCACCCGCAAGCGCCAACTCAAAAGTGCAGGATATTAACCAACTCTAAACAATGTTTAAACTTGGCCTTTGTCACCACCTTGGTCATCATATCTGCAAGATTCTCCATAGTTGGGATCTTCTGAAGAACAATATGCTCTTCTTCGAGAATTTTCCGCACAAAATGATAGCGAACATCAATATGCTCCGTCCTTACATGGAAAGTTTGGTTCTTCACTAAATGAATAGCACTCTGACTATCACAATACACCGCGAGGTGTTTTTGACCAACTCCCAAATCTTCAAGCAGTCCCTGAAGCTAAATTGCTTCCTTTACAGCTTCTGTAACGATCATATACTCTGCCTCTGTCGTAGACAATACCACCGTTGACTGTAAGGTCGACTTCTAACTAACTGACACCTTCGCTAAAGTGAACAAGTAGCCAGTTATAGATCTTCACTTATCTAAATCTCCAGCATAGTCAGAATCACAATATCCAACTATGTCTGGACCAAGTGCTTCATCCTGCTCAAACAATAAACCAGCGTCTGCGGTATCTTGAATATACTGCAGAATCCATTTCATAGCTTGCCAGTGAGCTTTTCCCGGATCATGCATATATCTACTCACTACACCAACGGCTTGTGAAATATCCGGTCTTATACACAACATTGCATATATCAAGCTACCAACTACATTGACATGTGGGACTTTTGCCATGTATTCTCGTTCTTCTTCCGTCTTCGGAGATAATTGTGTTAGGAATAGTGCCCTAGAAAGCCGATTGTATATCCGCTTTGTACTTTTCCTTATTGTAATCACAGATAATCTTTGAATAAAATAACGAATTCAGGCAACACTTCTTTACATGCTCTTGTTTGGTATGAGTTTACTTTAGCAGTGCATGTATGAGAACTCCCCTAATCCTGATGACTTTAGAACTCTACCATTTAGGTGAAATGGTTCATGAAACGAGCCCTATATCACATAAGTCATGATTAGTAAAATACTCCAAGCCGATGAGTCCTACAGACAGTGGGAGTGTCAACTTGACTCCTCTAAGGCTTGCTTGTGGGATCACGCCCTTAAGAAGGACCACCTTGTTTCATGTAGGTGCAAAGTGTATAGTTGATACATGCGTGATACATGAGGGTGCTTACTTCTATAAGTAAGTTCACTGAGGTGCCCCGTGTGAGAAGATTCCTAAATGGGAAAGGAAGTTTCTATTTCAGGAAATGGAAACTTCCAAATTAGGAAATATCTCACGAGTCATTGATGTGATTAATTGATCCTTAGACTTGAGGTTCCATGTCACTTCATGAGTTAACTCTGTAGTCTTAGGTATAAGCTTTAAAGGGTTTCGCCTTAGACAACTGATTCAAGGCTTATGCTGGGGCTACACAAGTGACTCATGAAAGTGAATGAGAATCAAGAAAGGACTTGCACTTGCATTTGCAAGGTGATCTCTTATTGTGTAAGTCATTCATATGCCATATGGAGTCCTTGGCCAAGGCAGTAGATCAAGACATCAAGAAAAGGGTTTCTTAGATTGAGATCAAATGGATATGAAATGCACTTAGCTTTAAGACCAGATTACTAGGGTTCTGATTATTCCCTTACCCTAGATCTTGGTTGAGAGATAGTAAGTAGGAGGATTGTATCTCACATGAATCAATGACTTAAAGGTTTTGTCTAATCGAGACATTCCAATCCAGCTAGGGGTTAAACACCTGTTGCTAGACTATAGTCATTTAATCTGTGGACTGATTAATTAATTAGTGAATTAATTAATTAGGATCACTGCTAATTTAATTGAGAACCTAGAGGGTCACACACAACAGCTTGGTTACATGAGTTAAGACTTTAAAATAATTAAACGAGTTGATCATGCCGAGAGGTTTCCACACGTGTGAATCACACGTGTGGGTCACGTGTCCTTGGAGACACGTGTATCACACGTGCATATATATATGTATATGTGATTAAATAATTAATGTGTTAATTATTTAATAGACTTTGGTTTAATTTTGAATTAAGAAGAAAGCCTTATTTTGGAGAAAAATAATCTATTTAATTAATTACGAATTAATTAATTAGATAAAATAAGTTATTTATTTATTATTAAATAAAGTATAAAAATTATTCAAAAGAGTTTGGATAATTTTAGCTCTCTTAAAGGTTGATTTGAATTAGAATTCAAAGTCAAAATTTGGAATTACTTGATGATCAAGTAATAAGAGAGAGGGACCAAATCCTTAGTCCAATAGGACTAAGTTTCGGCCGACCCTCCCTTAGCTATATATAGGGGAGCTCGGATTGATTGAATTCTTTTGGTTCATGTGTTGAACACCATCCTTTCTCCAAGATAAAACAAACCCTAGGTTAAGCCTAAACACTAACTAGAGAACTAGCATCCTTACTAGTTAAATTGTAGTCAAGTTGGTGGACTATCTCTAGAGAGCTTCAAGTTAGAAGTTTTGAAGATTCGAGCTTTACCAAGGAGAGGGGATCAAGCCGCGAGAAGAGCGTTCTTGGGTGGCTTGAAACGCTTCAAGAAAGATTATTGAAAAGTAAGTTTCTAATCTCTACGAATTCGGATCCACGATTGCGAGTTTCGATCCTTTTGTTGGAAATTTTTTTAAATTTCCGCTGCTTTTGATTCTTGTTTTCCAACAAATTGTCTACTAAGCTTCAAATGAGGGACAAGCGGAGTACCTACAAGTTTTGTATCTTGACATATACCAAACCGCTGTAGTACATTGTTCAAATACTACTTCTGAGTCAGCCAAAGCTTGCCTTTCTGCCGATCCCTGCTTATCTCCATTTCGAGAATCTTCTTGGCTTCTCCCAAATCCTTCATCTCAAACTCTTTACTCAATTGAGCCTTCAACTTGTCAGGTAGCGGATCCCGTTGGGTTATAATGGCGGTACAAGATGTTTGGCAGGTCAGGTGATGTGACCTAACAATTGGAGATCTGCGGTTGATGCCTTGTGTCGAAAGTCCTCTTGACATTAAAAAAGTCAGGCCGCGTGTCCCGTAAAGGAGTAGCAGCGGTGCAAGATGGTTGGCAGATCAAATGGATTAGCCCTGAAGGGGAGGTCACTAGTGGTGTGGTCTTGGTTTGAGGGGAGGATTGTTGGGAAGCAAGCCCATCCCACATCGAAAGATTGGAGGAAGTTCGTCCAATATATAAATGTTCACCTAACTCCATTAGTGTGAGGCCTTTTGGGAGATGCCCAAAAATAATCCATGCGGGCTTGGCCCAAAGTAGACAATATCATACTAATGTGGAGTTAGGGTGAAGGCGTGCGCGGTCCTAACACTAATTTCATAACAAAATCCACCAGCCACGTTCCATGCTTATCCCTCGCAACACTTCCAGCAGCCATAGAAGGACGATGCCCATACCAAATGCCATCTATATTTAATTTGATCCATCCCGGAGAGGGGCTTTGCCATTTCACCACCTCACTATCACTACAAAAAAACAGCTGATTTCAGACGAAATTCTCAGACGAAAATTTTCGTCTGTAAATTTCAGACGAAATTCAGACGAAACTTGTAATATTCCTTTTTTTTATAATAAGATGCAAATGTTCCGGCGAAATTGCGAGGAAATTCCGACGAACTAAAATTTTAATTTAAAAAAATAATTATATTTTATAATTCAGACGAACTTTTGCGACGAAAGTTCGTCTGAAAATTTTAAATTAATTTCATAAGTTATTAGTCAGACGAAGTGGTCTGAAATTCGTCTGAGATTTCAGACGAAACACCGACGAAAAAGTTGGTCTTAAATTGTTCTAAAACTGCGGCGAAACTTAGACGAAAAATTTCGTCTGAAATCATCATTATAAAAAAAAGGCATTTTTTCAAACGAACTTTTCCGACGAAAAAATTTGGTCTGAAAATTTCCGACGAAAGTCCGACGAAATTCCGACGAAACTAAATAAATTTTACTTTTGTCGTATGATGCAAAATTTCCGACGAAATTTCGACGAAATTCCATCCAACTAAAATTTTAATTTAAAAAATAATTATATTTTATAATTCAGACGAACTTTTGCGACGAAAGTTCGTCTAAAAATTTTAAATTAATTTTATAAGTTATTAGTCAGATGAAGTGGTCTGAAATTCGTCTGAGATTTCCGACGAAAAAGTGTGTCTGAAATTGTTCTAAAATTGTGACGAAACTTAGACAAAAAATTTCGTCTGAAATCATCACTACAAAAAAAAAAGGCATTTTCAGATGAACTTTTCCGACGAACTTATTTCGTCTGAATAATTTTAAAAATTATTTTTGTGAAACTCATACGAAATTTCGTCTGAGGTTCGTCTGAAGAGAAAAAAGATTTCTTAGCTGAAAATTCGTCTCAAAAATATAATAGATATATATATCGTATGCTATAATAATATTATACTATTATTGATAATGTAATACTGTTAAGTATTAAATCATAATATATATACTATTTAATAGTTTTATATTTATATAGATATTACATCATGTAACATAATTTAATTATATAAAGTAGTATTTAATAGAAATATACTTTGTATATATATATATATATATATATATATATATATATATAAAAGTCTATTAATTAGCATAATGATGACTATATATTTATTAAATAATATAATATAGAGTTATTTACATATATAATAGATATATATATCATATGCTATAATAATATTACACTATTCTTGATAATGTAATACTGATAAGTATTAAATCATCTAGATATTACTATATAAAGTAGTATTTAATTGAAATACACTTTATATATATATATATATATATATATATATATATATATATATATATATATATATATATATTATATATGTAAATAACTCTATATTATAATATTTAATAAATATATAGTCATCATTATGCTAATTAATATATATATATCTATTATATATGTAAATAACTCTATATTATAATATTTAATAAATATATAGTCATCATTATGCTAATTAATAGACTTATATATATATATATATATATATATATATATATATATATATCATATGCTATAACAATAATATACTATTATTGATAATGTAATTTCGATAAGTATTACATCATAATATATTATACTATTTAATAGTTTTAAATTTATCTAGATATTACATCATTTAACATAATTTAATTATATAAAGTAGTATTTAATAGAAAAATACTTTATATATATATATATAAATTTATTAATTAGCATAATGATGGCTATATATTTATTAAATATTATAATATAGAGTTATTTACATATATAATAGATATATATATCATATGCTATAATAATATTACACTATTATTGATAATGTAATACTGATAAGTATTATATATATATATATATATATATATATATATATATATATATATATATATATATATATATATATATGTATATATAAGTCTATTAATTAGCATAATAATGACTATATATTTATTAAATATTATAATATAGAGTTATTTACATATATAATAGATATATATATCATATGCTATAATAATATTTCACTATTATTGATAATGTAATACTGATAAGTATTAAATTTATATATATATATATATATATATATATATATATATATATATATATAAGTCTATTAATTAGCATAATAATGACTATATATTTATTAAATATTATAATATAGAGTTATTTACATATATAATAGATATATATATATCATATGCTATAATAATATTATACTATTATTGATAATGTAATACTGATAAGTATTAAATCATAATATATATATATATATATAAAATATATTATACTATTTAATAGTTTTAAATTTATCTAGATATTACATCATTTAACATAATTTAATTATATAAAGTAGTATTTAATAGAAATATACTTTATATATATATATATATATAAGTCTATTAATTAGCATAATGATGGTTATATATTTATTAAATATTATAATATAGAGTTATTTACATATATAATAGATATATATATCATATGCTATAATAATTTTATACTATTATTGATAATGTAATACCGATAAGTATTAAATCATCTAGATATTACTATATAAAGTAGTATTTAATAGAAATATACTTTATATATATATATATATATTTTTTTTTATTAAATAAAATAATAATATTTATCACTTTATTAAATAATATAATACATACATATAAATTATATCAAAATGTATAATATACAATTATAAATATATTAAATAATATAATTTATAAATGAATTAAATAATATATAACATATAAATTATAATATATTGAAAATTTTCAATTATCCCCTAAAATTAACTTCATTCCCACCCAATCTATTGAAATATTTCATTCTCCCTCCAAATTAAACATCATTCTAATATTAGTATCTTTTCCTCCCAAAATTAAACATCCTTCTTCATTCTTCTCCCAATTTCCTACCCTAAGCGCCACTCCCTTCTTGCAGAACAGAGACGACCGCAACAATGGCTCGGATCAAGGTGCACGAGCTCAGGCAGAAGAACAAGGCGGAGATTTTGGTGGTTCTCAAGTGAGATTGCATGGTTCTGGGAGATTTTTCTTGTTTTTTGTGATCTGGGTTGTTGGGATTTGTGATAAATTTGTGCTTAATTGAGTAGTTGAGGTTTGTTGTGATAAAGAGGAGTAATGTCTTGGAAGAGCAGGGTGGAATCGACCTCGAAGAAGGTTGTTTCGCGAAAACTCACCATTTTTCTGTGTATTGGGTTCTTCTGCGCTGGGATGCTCTTCACCGACAGGTTTCCTCTTTTGATTTCAGTTTTTTTTTTTGTTCCATTTGGTGTGATTTGATTAATTATGGTTTCTTGGTTCCTAAAAGATTTCTGAATTGTGTGATTATGAGTGTGTGTGTGTGTTCTTGATTGATTTTTGTTTGCTGTTGACAGAATGTGGGAGGTGCCAGAATCAAGAGATGAAAAGCTTAATCTAGTTGCCGATGGTTGTGATTCAAAAACTATCTAAATCAAGAAAATGGAACAATTTTCAGTTTTAGCAAAATATTAACTAAAAATGTTATTCAAAATTTAAAATAAATATAAGCTCACTTGAATCTCCCTTTAGTATCTGCTCTACCGTCATTGTGGTGTCGCCGTCGCTCTCTACCGAGTTGGAATTGATGTGAGTTAGTTGCATCGCCGCGTCCACCTCAGTCTCTCCGTCGAGTTGGAATCCATCTGCATTTTGCTGCTTCCCTTAGCTTCCAGAGATTTCTTCAGTCGATTTGGGTAATAATTTATATATTTTTTTGTTCCATAAGCGCTCTTGCTTTTCTCAAACTTTGGAGTTCTTCTGTTTGTAGAGTTCTTCCGAAGTGAGAAACGTTGCGAAACTCGCCTCAATTTTGCTATGTTGAGACATTGGAGTTGCTGCGAAACCCTTTCTCTGACGGAGCGAAGGGAACGCAAACATCACCTTGAATACGCTCAAGAAAAGCAGGTGATTCATTCTGTATCTTAGTTGGTGATGGTCTCAGGATTAACTTTCCAAGAGAACAAGCTGTACACGGATCCTTTTTCATTTGAGGAAGCTTCTGGTTCCTCAATGGATGCCCACGTGTACCTTCAATGATCTTTCGCATCATTGTTGAACCAGGATGACCGGTTTGCTGCTCAACAAAACCTCATGGAGTTACCCAGGACCAAATCAAGCTTCGTGCCTTCTCGTTCTCACTGCAAGATGCAACAGAAAAATGGTTGTACTCTCTATCAACTATTTTGATCCTTCGTCAATCATATTAACATCCTACCATAACTCTCGTGTCCTGGCATTTGTGTGTCATACTTTAAGTTCATTATTCGATTAGCAGTGACAACAATTAATTAATTCCCTAATAATTAATCACTTCACAGATCACACTACCGTAATCTAGCAATGGGCGTGTGACCCCTAGCCGAATAGCGAAATGAATCGAAGAACTTTTCAGTCAATGACAATCAGTGAAATACGATCCTCCTACAACTCCATCTCTCAATCAAGAACTAAGGCATGAGAATATTCTCAGAGCCCAAATATTCTTGATCTTTAAAGTTAAGTTCGTTTCATATCCATTTCGATCTCAATCCTAGAAAACCCCATTTTCTAGATGTCTTGATCTTTATCCACCTTGGCCAAGGTTTTAATGTCTAATGGACTACGAACAACTCAATCAGTAAGACCTACCCCCAACCTAGGCTAGCTAGATGGGGAAGTAAAATTATTCCTTGTTCATACATAGGCTGTTACGTTTTATGCTCAATAAGTACTATTTATTGAGGCTTCGAGGCGCCAATATTCGCAGCCAATCATGTAGAAAACTTAAATTATTTTCTTTTTTATTTATATACTTATTTATCTTTAGTTCTTTTTTCCTCGATATGTTTTTATCTTATTTAATTTATTCATCATAAAGAATTTTGATGATATCTTTTGGTTTATTAGTACTATGTCTTACCCTTGATACTTACTTGTTAACATTTGACACTAAATTCATAAATCTAGCATGTGTTAGGCCAAACATTCGGGGCATATTTCTCTACATGATTGGCTGCGAATATTGGCGCCTCGAAGCCTCAATAAATAGTACTTATTGAGCATAAAACGTAACAGCCTATGTATGAACAAGGAATAATTTTACTTCCCCATCTAGCTAGCCTAGGTTGGGGGGGGTAGGTCTTACTGATTGAGTTGTTCGTAGTCCATTAGACATTAAAACCTTGGCCAAGGTGGATAAAGATCAAGACATCTAGAAAATGGGGTTTTCTAGGATTGAGATCGAAATGGATATGAAACGAACTTAACTTTAAAGATCAAGAATATTTGGGCTCTGAGAATATTCCCATGCCTTAGTTCTTGATTGAGAGATGGAGTTGTAGGAGGATCGTATTTCACTGATTGTCATTGACTGAAAGGTTCTTCGATTCATTTCGCTATTCGGCTAGGGGTCACACACCCATTGCTAGATTACGGTAGTGTGAACTGTGAAGTGATTAATTATTAGAGAATTAATTAATTGTTGTCACTGCTAATCGAATAATGAACTTAAAGTATGACACACAAATGCCAGGACACGAGGGTTATGGTAGGATGTTAATATGATTGACGAAGGATCAAAATGGGCGGCCACAACATATGTACACGAAGCTCTTTTCGAAACCCACACTGCACATAATGGCCTTTGCCGGCAGATAAGCGAAGAAAAGATCTTAAGTTCGAAGTTGGGGATAGAGTGTTCTTGAAAGCCTCACCTTGAAAAGGATTCACCAGAATTGGAAAGGGAGGAAAACTGAATCCAGGTTATTTGGGACCACCCGATCCGTCTCAAGACTTCCACCCAAAGGCGAACTCACCACATAACAAGCATTTAAACACATAACAGGCAAACATAAAGTATTAATTAATTCGCAAGAAATAAAAGAATGAGTTGAAGATTTTGGCTAAAATATTGAAGTCATGAGGATGGTATAATGTGGGGTATCTTTTCACTGTAAGTGCATTGATGAAATCATTGTTTCATAATGTTTTACAGGATGATGTAAAAGGAAAGCCCAAGATTGTAATAGTGGATGTTTCAAAGACACATAATGCCATACAGTAAGCCCTTCACCTCCCTGTAACTATTTATATTAGACTAAATTCCCCTCTTAGTTTTAAAATTACAAATACCCCCTTTTCGTCTTCAAAATATGATATGAAGTGGAAACACCTTGGATAACATCATCGAAAGTGAAGTAGAAACCATACTCTGTGGATAAGAATCTAGGTTAGTTGGTTTACTGAATAATGCCACATGAGATCATAAATGAACTTGCTTTCGAATTGCTATTGAACTTTCAAACTTAGAATTTAGAAAAGACATACTCTGTGGTTGGTTTATTTTTATCATTTATCAAGTGGTCGATCCGCATCTGGAGTGGGCATTGGTAAAACTGGATTCCAGAATTATGCCAGCACGAGTAGTTTAGAGCTTGAACTGCAGAAATCCGAGGGAAGGACAAAAAATGCCATCCCAAATAAACGCACTCGAACTTCTGTGGTTGATACTCGGGTTTGTGTCTTTTCTTCTTCTATCTCATGTTAGAAGAATATTCTATATGTTTTTATTTTGTGCTAAACTGAGAATTATTTTCTGCCATCGTTTTTTCTTCGGACTATCTTTTTCTTCTTTCCATTGTCCACTCATGTTGAAATTTTTGCAATCTTACAATCATGAAATCCTCCATGAAGTGCTATATCCCATTTAAATTGGGGATTTTGTTAACTATATGGTAGCAACTACTTTTTCTATTTCCCTAGTTTTAGTTTGTGTGTATTGTACCACATAGGACTGTTCTCATTACTTTGTTTAAAATTGAGTATCTAAAACATTTTCTCTGGAGGACAGACTTTATGCATCTTAATTACTTAGATGGATTTACGAGCAAATACCCCTGCTGACCATCTGGAAGTATGGATAGAGGCACTGATATTGTAAGAAATTTTAACAGCAGTGCAGCTCAGGGTGAGGATCGGACTTCTCATATTGCTGGTAATGGGTGGAAAAATTCAAAAATGAAGAAAAAGCGTACAACTGTAAAGCCAAATGCTACTGCTTGTTCAGTGACAACAAAGCCACTTAATGGTTCCAGGAATCCTAAGCAAGGAATGCAATCACGTCTTTCTGCGGAAGCCGGAAGCCAGTTCAAGGTTGATTGATGACCATGGATTCAGGTATTACTTTTATGCAGATGTTATTTCTTACTTCACATATGATATTTTATGTGTCTTGGAGATAGGCATGTATTGTTTCTTTCACATTTGACTATGTGTTGGATGGATAATTATGTATGGTGTCAAGTCTCTTCAAATTAACAATATTTGGATGGGGAATCTACTTTTGTGGAGTTAAGCAGTGTTTCCATAATTTCTCTATTGGTAGAACAAAATTCAGTGAAGTGAGTACTGTTTGGTTGAATTCTTCTTAAAAGGTAAATCTATGTTCTTGTTCCTTCAGCTTGTCTTTTGATTGTTATTTTCTTGTCTTTCCGAAGCAATGTATCCTTGGATATGTAAACTCAAATGTCCAAAAAACATTTTTGAAAATTTCTCAACTACTGCTCCTCGTTTCAGCAAAAGAAGTTATTAGTTGTTTGAATTAATGAAATAGCATGTGTATGCAGAAGAAGTATCCAAAGTGAGCACGCTGTTGCAATCCGGTGTTTATCAATAAATTGGGGAACATGATTTGAATTTCATTCGTGGAATGTTAATTTGGATGAATTCTGCTAACCAATCTAGTTTGATTGAATTAATAATATTGACTATGAGGCTTAAAGGGAGCTATTTCTGGAAAATTTTTAACATGACTGAAATTCTTCCTTTAGTTGCTACCGCAAATGATAGAATTTATAGCAATTCTCTATTTGTATATGCATATGTAGTTCAATAAGATACTTGAAATAAGTGACCAAATAACCTTTGTATGTTTAATGTTTTTGTTGACAGATCAGGCAATTCAAATGGCTTAAGTGGCAATACAGCAACACTAGGTAAATTTTCAAATGGTGGAGAGAAGTTTTCGCTTCTTATCTAGTGTTGGGGTATTTTACGTAGTGTTTGCATGATATGGGTTTATGTAATATGAAGAATTTGTAATTCAGTAGATTTTATCGAATATCGTTTAGTTGGATTTGTTATTACAATATTGTTGGATTTATGGACATGATTGTATTTCTAAATTATTGTTGGCATATTATACATTATTGTTGAATTTTATGTTTTTTTTTTTTATTTTATTCTGGGTATATAATTGTTGAAATACAGGTTCAAAATTCAAAAAATAAAAAATTGGAAAATTAATAATAATATCAATCTTGCGACGAATATTGCGACGAAATTCGTCTTCTGAAATTTCTATGTTTTTTTTAATTTTTGTCTGAAATTGGTCTGAAAGATATTGAGGTTCGTCTGAAAATGGTCTGAAATTTCGTCTGAAAGAAATTGAAGTTCGTTTGAAAATTGGTCGGAAATTTCGTCTGAAAGAAATTGAAGTTCGTCTGAAATTTCGTCTGAATTGTATCCCGAAACGACAAAATATATTTTTTCGTCTGAAATTTGGTCGGAATTTTTCCTCGCAAAAGAAATTCAGATGACACTTTTTGGTCGCAAAATCGCCGGAAAAAGATACGAGGAAAATTGAGCCAATATATTTTCGTCGGAAATTTCGTCGCAATATCGTCTGAAAATGAAATTTTGGTCCAAATATTATCGTCCGAAATTTCGTCCCAATTTCGTCGGAAAATGAGTTCGCCGGAAAATTGTCGATTTCGGGCGTGATAATGTTTCGTCTGAGATTCGTCAGACTTTCGTCGGAAAAATAGTTCGTCGGAATTTTCATCGGAAATTTCGTTTGAATTTTACTCCGACGAGGGTTATTCCGACCACATTAATTTCGTCTGAAATTCGTCTGAATTTCGTCTGAAATCGGCTGTTTTTTTGTAGTGATATTGCCCTTCTTGGTGAGCTTCAGACAATGCATCTACAGAATGTCTAAGATGAGCGTCTTGGTGTTACTCACCGTGATGTTTAGAGGATCCCGACAACCTTGATATTCACACTTATTCCTTAGTTTCCATGGACCCCAAAGGCAAGCAACAAAAACAAATTTCCAGTCACACCCTGGCACCACCTCAACGTGGAAATTCACTTTCCAAGTATTACCAAACCAACCCTCATTACTAAGGTTCCGAAATCTGTTCCAGTCCAGGCTATCAATCATCTTTTTCCAGAAAATTACAGCTGTCGGACACTCCTTCAATATGTGAATAAGGTCTTCTATCGCCGCCTTGCATCGCCAACAAGTAGCGTCGGTTCCCATGTGACGCTCAACTCGCAAGGCATTACACTTGGAGGTTTATGGTGCATCGAGGCTTATTTTGCATCTTGAATGTATTTGGAGGTTCGGAGGTGTTTAAATTCGTTCTAAACTTGATATTATTAACTGGATTTATTGAATGTTCCTAGAAGTATTGTAGAGAAGTCTTAGACTTGTATATAATATTCTAGTTTAATAAAATAGTGTAGGAGTTCAATCGCAGTCGCTAGATCAAATCGATCCTAGTCGTCCATTTCTAAATTAAATTGGGCTTCACACCATGCTTTTTCTTCATATGAGACGCTTCCCAAGCTTTTTCTTCAGTTCCTGGGGAGACTCTGAAAAGAAAATCCATGTTCATAAAAAATCTACATGTAAAATAGCATGTAAAATCTCAAACGCTACATGTAAAATAACTGCATGTAAATCTTAGACGCATTACATGTGGGTTACCTTCTCATCAGCTTCCATGGAAAGCCTTATAAATAGAGGGGGCCTCATTCATTTGCAACCATCGAACAAAGTGTGAGCATTTTAACATTGTAAGGTTTGAGTTTGAGTGAATAAATTAAGTTATCTTCTTATACATTTTCTTCCTTGCGTTGTTCTTTCATTTCTTCACACTCTGGTGGAAGTTAGAAGGAGACCAACTGGGTTTTCCTGGGTAATTGGTAGAGGGTTTCCTGGGGGAGCAACTGAGACAACAATTGTCTTTTAGGTTAATTTGATAATGGAGGGGGTTAAGAAAAAGGATGGGTTTTGTTTGGGCAAAGTAGTTCTTGTTTGAGAACCAAATATAATTATCCAAAATACCATATATTTTTTTTCTTTATGATTTGAACATTAATTGTTGTGCATTTTAGGTTAATTTGAGGATTAAATGTCTTAAATTTTCAGAGTGTTGATGGTTTTGAATTAATGATATTCGGGACCCAAATCTTAGATTTTTGTACCGGTTTTTTGAGGAATATCAAAGAGTACAACACTTGAAAGAGTTGGATCATTTACAAATGAAAATGAGGCATGATCTAATGAAATACCCGCTGGCCGATGCCCAATTAATTGTTGCAATCTTGGAGCTTGTTAAATTTTAAGATGTTTAAAACAAATAAATAAAAAAAGAAAAGGACCGAAATGTAATTTTGTTTTTATTTCTTTTTTTAGAAAACTTCCTTGCAATATATATTGTGGCTAATGGTTATAAATGGATTTAATAATACATGTTTAAAGGGTTGGTCCAAGTAATTTTCTCTTGGGTAATAATTCGGCTTTGAATTCCATTTCGAGTGTGAGTTAGACGAGTCGAGCCGAGCATTGACCTTTTTCCTGACTCGAGTTCAACTCAACCAAGGCTCATGAGCGGCTCGACTCGATTCGAACTAAATAGGGTGATGGTGCTAGGAAATGGAATCCGATTAAACAACCACCAATTTAGAACTTGTTTGAGGGGAAGACCATCACAGGCGTAAGAGCCTCAGGAACTGGGTTTTTAGAAATGCGTGGGTTCTTCCAGCTAGGATAACACCAGGTAAAAGCAGTAAGGATGCAAGAAAGATGATGTGTTTAAACCTGGAAAGAAAACTAGAGAATATGCCCAGTCATGTATGCAATGTCTTTATAGGTGATGACTCAGGGAATGTGTGTAGGAATTCCCATATTTATAGGTTGAGAACGAGGGTAGTTTGGTAATTGTGGCCAAGTGGTCCCAAAACCCTACGTTGCCCTAGACACGTGGCGTCATGTGATGGCTTGAAAGTGATGTTTCTGAAAGATACCTACGGGTAGGTGGCAATGGTGTGTCAGAGGAATGTGTGCATACTACCACTGCGTGTCAGAGGTGGTTACAGAGCTGTCCACGAGCGTTAGGGCACTCAGTTTAGTTTGCTCCTCACGCAATTGGGTGTGCCCTCGATGAGAACCCTTTGTTGAGGAGGGGATTGGCCTCTGGAAATCGTGGATACCTTGTTGTAATGACGGCATGGGCGTCAAAGGTGGTCCGAGCGCAAATATACCCTGGAAGGATTATCCGAGCGTTAGAGCGCTCAGGGGGAGGATTCCCCTGGTGCTTTTATTCGAGCGCTGGGACGCTCGAGGCGTGTAGGGCACCCTACCGGGGGAGGTCCTCGAGGGAGGACTCTACTATGCGAAGAGGAGGGTCCTTATGAGAGTAATGATCATCTCTGTAAGGCCTCAATGCGAGCGCTGAGAGGGATTAGTGGGGAATCCCACGCTCGATGTACGGGCCCTGGCGGGCAGGCCTCAGGGCGCATGGCTGTGAGTTGTCTGGGCTGTACTTATTTCACGAGCCCACATTCACGAGCGTCTAAGCTCAAGTGATCTCGGGTCATTTGAATAAGCCGCTTGGATTGTGACACGTGTACGGATCTGATTCGAGCGTGATTTGGGCCCATCATAGTGATGGGGTCAAAATACGCTCGACCCGTGTTTGGACACGTGGCGACACGAGAAGGTAACACGTGGCCCTTCATGACCGGGGCAGTTATCAGCAAGCGTACAAGGCCCCCGAGCGTCAAAGTCCCTAAAGAACATGTGTCGTCTTTGTTGTGCGCACGCGTGGTCATCCTTGCCGCTCTCTAACGAGCGCACTTCACAAAACAGAACAAAGTCCCAGCTTATCTTGGAAGTCCTCTTCGAGCGTTATCATCCCTCAAAGAAGCTTCCATCCCCCTCGTTACGCAGCCTCCATCCCCTAGCGGATTCTTTGGCCTCCAAGGCCCTTGGTTGACACGAGCGTGCTCTAGCCTTTGTTACCAACCCCCTAAAACGGCTCTCTGACACCCTGTACATGCCCGCGCACCTGCCACTGTTGCCAGCACTAACTTTCACCTGCTTTTTCAGAAGATTCCTCCTAGGTTTCTCTCATAACGCCACGTGTTAGGGCAACATTTGGTCAGGACCACACGGTGCAAATGACCAAAGGGTCCCTGACCCTCAACTATAAATAGATGAGTTCATCCCCTTCACTGTAAGCAAGCTTCCATACTTGAGCTCTATAATTACTTTTCTTCTCTTTTAGTTCCTTAACTGACTTGAACGTCGGAGAGCCAAATTGGGCATCCCCCTAGTCTCCCAGCTTGGCCTTCTGACTGTTTGTTCTTGGTGTTTGTCCTAGCAGGTAGAACCCCTCTTCCATCCAGCGATCATTTTTCGGTTTTCCCCACATATATCAAATAGAAAGTGATCGGAGTTTACCACTTCACGTTCCTAACCCATCATTTTTGGTGCCGTCTATAGGAAACCCGTTCTCAGCTTGTCTCTTTCATTTTTGCTAGTTAAAAAACAAACACCCAACGCCCATCAAACCATGGTTGCTACTAGGTCTGGGACAGTGCTTCCCCACGAATCCAATATCCCTACTATCCCGTCGACGGCGGTTGACGGAGCACGGCCTGTCGAAGGCACACTTCCACCAAATGAACCAATAGTACCACCACCGGTGCTCCCTGGGCCACCCAATCCCGCCACCAGTAGAAGCGCTCAGATCCCCACAACAAAGATACCCACGAGGCTGCCCCGCCCAGGACAGTTGGAAAATCTTCCTCTGAGGAAAACGAGCGTGGTCAAGGGGAGCCTATGGATGATGGCCATCTGACAGGAAAAAAGAAGGCGCTCGAGCTTCCTCGCCCAGAGATACGGATCGAGCCCACGGAGAAGTTTCTCACTATTGAGCTAGAACCAGGAAACAAAGATAAAACCACTCAGAATGGATCCAACCTTTTAGGACCCCCGCAGATCATGATGGTCGACTTCCTCCGGGAAAACATCGATATTTTTACATGAAAAGCGTCCGACCTTACTAGGATTGATCCGAACGTCATGGTCCATAGGCTCAACGTGGATCCCTCATTCAAGCCAGTTAAGCAGAAGAAACGGGATGTACACGGTTTTTGGAAGAAAGTTATCGAGGAGGAAGTCAACAAGCTTCTTGAAGCCCAGTACATCGAGCCAATACTGTATCCCGAATGGTTATGTAACGTGGTATTGGTACCCAAGAGCGCCAATAAGTGGCGTATGTGCAATGACTTCACTGATCTTAACAAGGCTTGCCCTAAGGATCCTTACCCATTACCCCGAATAGACCAGCTGGTAGATTCGACCGCCGGCTGCGAACTCATGAGTATGATGGATGCCTTTCAAGGGTACTATCAAATGTTTATGGCCCCGGAAGACCGTCCCAAAACTTCATTTGTTGTCCACTTGGGTATATATTGCTTCTTGGTCATGCTTTTTAGACTCAAGAACGCGGGGCCCACTTACCAGCGCCTCGTGAACAAAATGTTTGAGAGAGAAATTGGAGGATCCATGGAAGTGTACGTCGATGATATGATTGTTAAGAGCGAGCGTCAAGGCTCACACCAGGAGGATCTCAAGCACACTTTTGCCATTCTGCGCCAGTATGGGATGAAATTAAATCCTTCAAAATTTATTTTTGGAGTGCGAGGAGGAAAATTCTTGGGTTACATGGCCAGCCAGAGGGGGATTGAGGCTAATCCGAAAAAAATCAAGGCTATTTTGGATATCCCATCCCATCGTAATCTCCTGGAAGTGCAGGTGTTGGTAGGGAAAATCATTTCTTTAGGTTTATCTCGCGCTCGGTAGACAAGAACCTTCCTTTCTTCAAAATTCTGCGCAATGCTCGAAATTTTGCTTGGACTGAGGAGTGTGAGAAAGCATTACAAGACATGAAGGCTTCTTTCGAGCGCCCAGCTCTTGACAAAACCCCTTGAGGGCGAAAGGTTGTTTATGTACCTCTCCGTTTCCACAGAAGCAACGAGCGCAGTTCTAACAACCGTACGAGAGCGTAAGCATTTGCCTGTTTATTATTTAAGCAAGACATTGCTAGGGGCCGAGAGAAAATATTTAGAAATTGAAAAATTCGCATTCGCCCTCATTAGTACATCACGACGGTTGAGGCCCTATTTCCAGGCGCACTCAATAACCATCCTCACGGACCGGACATTAAAGCAGGTGTTGTCCAAGCCGGATGTATCTGGAAGACTGATAAAGTGGGCCATTGAGTTGAGCCAATTCGACTTAAGTTTCGAGCCCAGAACTGCCATACAAGCGCAGGTTGTAGCGGATTTGCTGGTTGAACGCTTTTGTTTAGAACCTGTTGTTCCAGAAAACGACGGTCTATGGGTTCTGTACATGGATGGTTCCTCAACCTCTCAGGGGGGAGGAGCAGGGGTAACCCTTAGAGACCCCAATGGAATTGAGATAGACTTTGAGATCAGGTTGGATTTCCAGGTTACCAATAACGAGGTAGAATATGAAGCCCTCGTGCAAGGGTTAAAAATTGCTTTTCAAAACGGAGCCTCCAGAATTACCGCCTATTTCGATTGACAATTGATTGCGAGCCAGATTGAAGGAACTTATGAGGCTCGAGAAACCACCATGGTGCAGTACTTGAGCAAGGCTAGGGAAATCATTGGAAAGTTCAAAGAATTCAACTTATTGCAGATCCCACGTGCCGAAAACGAGCGCGCTGACGCTTTATCGAAATTTGCATCAGCACTGGAAGGTACCGGTGAGCGCTCTGTCACGTTCCTCAGAGCGGAGGAGCCATTGATAAAGGAGAGGATCACCAAGCAAGTGATAGCCATGATCGATCCACATGAGCCATGTTGGCTTGATGACATAGTGAGATTTATCAAGGATGGCGTTTGTCCCACTGACAAGGTGGAGGCACGGAAAGTCCGAAACAAGGCCCCTCGTTTCTCTTTAGATAACGAAGGCAGGCTTTTCAAAAAGTCATTCCAGGGCCCACCAATGAGGTGTTTGAGGCCCTCGTAAGCCAAAGAGACCCTTGAGCATGTGCATGGAGGGAGTTGTAGGAATCACTCAGGAGGGGGCGTCCTTGCCAAGAAAATACTAAGGAGTGGATCCTATTGGCCTACTATTCTACAGGATGCCCTCGAATTCTCCAAAAGATGTCCCAAATGTCAATTCCATTCAAACATCCCTCAGTTGCCAGCAGCCCAGATGGTCCCCATAGACATCTCATGGCCCTTTGACCAGTGGGGTATAGACATTGTGGGTCCTTTGCCAATGGCGGTTGGGCAAAAGAAATTTATCATATTGGTCGTAGATTACTTTACGAAGTGGGCGGAGGCTGAAGCCGGCGTAAAAATCACTTTCAGGGTTGTAAGGGATTTCATCTGGAAAAATATCATTTGCAGGTACGGAATCCCGAGGGTGCTCATCTCAGACAACGGGTCGCAGTTTATTACAGCGGATACCAGAGAATGGTGTTCAGAATTGGGAATTGAGCAGCGCTTCACTTCTGTAGACCACCCTCAGGCCAACGGTCAAGCTGAAGTCACCAACAGGACTATTCTCCAACATATGAAAACCATGCTGGAAAGTAAGAAAAGTGAATGGATTGAAGAGTTACAAGGGGCTATATGGGCTTATCGCATAAACCCCCCGAGCGGCAACAGGCGAAACACCGTTTGCCCTCGTTTACGGGTCTGAAGCTATGATTCCCGCGGAAATCGCACACGAATCCGCTCGTGTAGCCTACTTCGAGCTTAAGGACAACGAAGCCATCAAAAGCTTAGAGTTGGACCTATTGGAGGAAAGAAGAGACAATGCTTGGGCAAAAATGCACAGATATAAAGCAGCTGTGGCACGACAGTACAACAAGCGTGTCAAAGAAAGAACTTTTCGGCTGGAAGACTTGGTCTTAAAGAAGGTGAAAGTCTCCAAACATGTGGGAAAATTAGACCCCAACTAGGAAGGTCCATTCAAAATTATACAGGTCAGGGCCAACAACACGTACACCCTAGAGACGCTCCAAGGCGAGCGCTTTGCCTCGTCCTTGGAACATGTGTAACCTCCGACAGTTCTATGTTTAAGCTCTCTAAAAAGAATGATGTAACAACCCCACTAGTGGGCCCTATGTACCACTCCAAATCTCAAGTAAGTCATGATACATTCTCCTAAATACTTCTATATGTTCGTTTTTTAGTTATGCAAATGGGTGAGGTCCACGACCCTCGATATTACAACACAAAAACAAATACAATATATATATATATATGAGAATGATAATGATAAAGAAATTTCCAAGAACGAATTCACTTGAAGGAAATCCTAGTAGGTCCGGGTCGCTCACATCAGCACCCAGCGCTCGAAAAAAGGATCCTTCGCAAATCAAGACTTCCAGAACAAATCTGCTCGAGGGAAATTCTAGTAGGCCGTGGTTGTTCGTTACGAACACCTTGCGCTCGAAAACAGAATCCCTGACGCCGGAAAGACCAACATACGGAAGAAGGAGGAAAGGAAAACTTTTTGACAAGTTTTCAGGAAATCACGAGCGATACCCTTGAAGTGGGACCCTCGTATGCGTCCGCGGAATGGCACAAGTGCATTACATGCATGAATTTTCACAAGTCCTATTTATAAGGGTGATCTTGAGGGGGAAAACTCACGCTCAACTTTTAGGACTTAGCCAATCTTCGCAGGTTTTCATCAAACCTAAGCTGGGGCTTAACTGATTAAAGGAGATCTCACGCCTACTCAAAACTTGAATTGAATCCATGCTTTGGTAAAATTTTCACAAATCTTGAACGAGGGCAGCCTCCAAATAAGACCCTCGTAATTACTCAAGACTTAGAAAATTTTCCAAGTGCTTTAATAAAATTTGCACAAGTCTTGAACGAGGGCAGTCTTCAAATAAGACCCTCGTAATTACTCTAGACTTAGCAATATTTTCCAAGTTTTAGTCAAAATTATACGGGTTTTTGAACAAGGACATTCTTCAAGCAAGACCCTCGTGAATACTCAAGACTTAATAGAATTGTCTAAGCCTTTCAAGCGAATGTTCACAAGTCTTGAACGAGGGCAACCTCCCAATAAGACCCTCGTAATTACTCAAGACTTAGTAGAATTGTCCAAGCGTTTCAAGCAAATGTTCACAAGTCTTGAACGAGGGCTATCTCACAGTAAGACCCTCATGATTACTCAAGACTTAGCGGAATTTTCCAAAGCGTTTAAGTAAATTTACACAAGTCATGAACGAGAGCAGTCTCCAAATAAGACCCTCGTAATTACTCAAGACTTAGCTAAACTTTACATATTTTACCTAGCATGTTACTCAGAATCTTAGCATTATAAGATTTTGTTACAACAAGCGCAGAGTAAAATGTCGTAATCAAATACTGCAAGGAATAAAAGGAGACACAATTGTGAAAGGAAAGATCTTCATTAATTAAGCTTCCATTAAGCTACAAAGTGAGGGCACATGGGCCCTTAGAACTCCTATAAAATTAAAAATACTAAACGAAAAAGAAAGGAAAATTTCAACATGAGCGTATGGAAGGAATCATCAAGTGGCAGGAGCAATGTCTTCGTCCAAAACCACCAGAACATTTTGAGCCACAGGACCTTGCATTGGGGCCGCCGGCTCTTGCGCTTGTAGGGCTTGTTCATCTTGATTCTGGACAGCTGGTGGTGGACCAGGCTCGTTGTTTTCTGGCGCTGGAGGAATTATAGGCTCATTGCCCTCAACCGGTGGAACCAAAGCATTTTGGTTTGCTGGGACGGGAGCGTTGTCAATGGGCGCAACAGACTCGTTTGATGGGAGATTTTTGAGAGCGACACTGGCATTATTATCCCCCTCGTTTTGTTCCACCTGAGAGGCTCCCTCCGGAGGATGAGCAGCCATGTATTCGTCTTGGATGAGCGTGACCAAAAAGTTGTACTCCGGCTCGGAAAGATCAGGATCTTCACGATCCTCATCCTCCTCGACGCAATGATCGTTAAACATGAGCCCCATATCTGGCATCCCACGAGCGGACGGGTCTGTCACACCCTTGAAAATACCCTGCTCAATCGCCAAGTTAAAAGCTTTTTGAGCTTCATCAAGGTAGTGCAGGGAGATCGTAAAATTGAACGCCTTCGAGTAGCAAAACTTGATGAGCGCTTCTTTGGTGGCCTGTTCTATGTGATGAGGGAGCTGGCTCATCATGTCTGAATACTTCTTCTCTGAGGCGTTGAATTTGGCGACCCATCAGTCGCGGTCCTTTTTCAGCTTTTGGGTGCTCTTGCTGAGGTTATTGTACTGCGTGCGCCAGCTTCTTCGAGCGGTCTCGGCGTTCGTAAAGTCCTCCTGTAGCTTTTTCATCTCTACCTCCAGCATCTTATGCTCCGTTTCGAGGGAGATGAACTTGACCTTCTCCACCTGTAGTTCATCCTGGATTTGGACGGGGTCGTTCGAGCGCGCCATCTTCTTATACTTGGCTTTTCGGTCAGCATAAACCGAGGCGCGCATTTGGATATTCTTCGCCCTCGGAAGAACTTGCTGCATAGGTTCAAAAGGGCAGAAATAAGTGAAAATCTTGAAGAATAACATCTTCAAAAGACAAAGATTACAAGTATAAAAGTGACTTACAGAAATTATGGCGTGGATCATATCGCCAGTCACCTTTTCCACGGGCTCGGAGTATAAAGCCTGGTGGTCCCCTGTGAATTGGATCCTCTCAAAAAGGCCGTCGTCGATGGCACGCGAGGGCGATCCGTGATTCAAAAGAACGGGGCCTCCTTCCGTAGAGCGCTTGTAGCTCCTATCCCCTTTGCGCTCGAATCCCCACAAATGTTCTTCCTCGGAGGAGGAAGTATCTCCGTCACCCTTAGGGCCCTTGGCAACCTGCTTGCCCTTACCGGTTATGGCAAAAGTGTCGGACATTCTTTTCCTTTTTCGGGAAGCTTAGTCATCGCTCCCCTGAGCCCCTCTGATCACCATGCTCGTGGTGGGCCTTGTTTAATTGGCAGTAGTGGGGTTGGCTACCCTTGTGTCTGCTGCAACTGGCGGCCGGGCCACTATCCTATTTTCTGTGTTGGACGCTCGAATATCTCCCCGGCCTTGAGAGACCTCGTCCATCACCCCTTCCGGCCCCTCGGCCTCGGACATTTCACTGGTTATCTTGGGCGTTTTGATGCTGCTGGAGCTTGCGAGCGTTGACGAATTGGGCAGCATTGCGGATTCCTCCTCCAGCCATGATAATGTTTGCTCCTGGACAGAAAGAAAAAAACAAACAAACAACAAAACAACAAAGGTCAGAAATATTTATGCAAACTCTTTTGGACTACAAGTTACAAATACAAGTAAACAGTTAGCATCCCTATCTAAAAGTTAGTGCCCTAAATTCTAATCGTCTATCTCCAAATCTCGAGCGGGAGGGTTGTTGAGATAATGAGGGTCATTGGTAAGCCCACAGAGGAACATGAGTTCCGCGTCATCTATCAACTCCTTGGCTTGAATCAACCAGCCCTCGTCCCTCAATGCTCCAGCCAAATCTTTAGCCCAGTTCTTAGGGAAAGTAGGCTCTAAGTGATTCTTCACAAGTGAGCCCTTCCCGTGTGAAATCCACTCTCGTGCCACCCTGAAATCATCATCCGCTGGGGCTTTGACAAAGATAAACTTCTCCTTCCAATCTGGGCCGTAGGTGGATGAAGGGGAATTGATCAATTTCAGATGGGCCTTTGCTTAGATATAGTAGAAGAAACCCGCCTTGGGGGACGAGCGCGGTGAACTAACGACTTGGAGTAGAGCATTGAAATTCTGCATTGAGGGCTCGTATCCAGTACACTTCATGAGGATCACGAAGCAGGTTATAAGGGCGAGTCCGTTAGACACAATCTGCGAGGGACACAGGTTCAAGTTGTTCAAAATATTGGCCATCGGGACCGGGATCCGAAACCTCAATCCCCCAGAACTGACGGCATCTTTATAGACAGCCATCTCACCAGGGGGTGGACTGTTGGCACGCTCGTGCTTTGCAGGGATCCGCCAGGAGAAGCGCTCGTCCCAATATATTGGCGCTAGCATGGTCTTTATCTCTCCCAGAATGATTGTACTGGGAGTCTCCTCAGGAGTGCGCTCGGTCGCTTGCATACCTGAGCCCTCACCCTCGTTTGACCCTTTGGCCTTCTTAGCTTTTTTGGGCCTCTAAGATTTCTTTCTTTTGCCCTTAACATGGGCTCTTTCTGAGGGTCCTGCATTTTCCTCGAATTTGGGGGCCGGGGCCACAACGGTCACGGTCACGGTATGGCGGTGAGGATGGGTGGCACTCTCCGTCAACGGCAATACGCTCCCTTGTCTCTCCGCCTGAAGCACCATGCTCATTTCATAAAAAAGGTGTTCAACACCGTCTGGGTTTCTTTCATCCATGGCCATGACGGTAGCGTCTAATTCCTCGTCCCTAGGGGAACCCGGTGGAGATGAACTCTGGGTAGCCATCTCCTCAACCTCGCGGGTAAATTCTTCCACATGATCTCTGGCCATGGGTATTATGGAATCTGGAAAGGATATAGGGATTTTGGAGACGGAGGATGTTCAGAGAAATCTGGGATTTCTGGAGAAGGTGGAGCTTGAGGAATTACTCAATCCTAGGTGATTACTAGAGTTTAGAAGGCAAAAGTTAGTGATAATACATGAATGTTACCTTAAGAAATTTCTGGAAAAGCTTGAGATTGTTTGGGAGATTGCTGGGTTTGCTTTGAAGAATTTGTGCACAGGAGGGTTCTGAGTTCTGATTGCGTAAAGAGTAAAAGGGATATGGAATCCCTTATTTATAGGCATGGAAGTTGGTACGTTTTTGGCAGAAAATTCAAAATTGCAATCATTTCCCGCCTAGGAAACCGTTCACTTTAGTGAACCGTCACACATATCCCAAGAGCCATGCGCCCCACGCGCATCAGCATTTATGCATAAGCGTTTCAAGCGGTCAGATGAAAGGACCGCATTTATGGCACGGTTAGAAGGATAATTGCCCAACACGCTACGCCTTCCCCAAGCGCAACGCTCGAAGATTCACATGGACAGAATTCTACAGCCCTTATCACTAAGGACTACAGAATTGGGGGGCAAAATGATGGGGTCAAAATACGTTCGACCCGCATTTGGACACTTGGCGACACGAGAAAGTAACACGTGGCCCTTCATGACCGGGGCAGTTATCAACAAGCGTACAAGGGCCCCGAAAGAACACGTGTCGTCTCTGCTGTGCGCACGTGTGGTCATCCTTGCCGCTCTCTAACGAGCGCACCTCACAAAACATAACAAAGTCCCAGCTTATCTTGGAAGTCCTCTTCGAGCGTTATCATCCCTCGAAGAAGCTTCCACTCCCCCTCGTTATGCAGCCTTGGCCTCCATCCCCTAGCGGATTCTTTAGCCTCCAAGGCCCTTGGTTGACACGAGCGTGCTCTAGCCCTCGTTACCAACCCCCTAAAACGGCTCTCTGACACCCCGTACATGCCCGCGCACCTGCCACTGTTGCCAGCACTAACTTTCACCGTCTTTTTCAGAAGATTCCTCCTAGGTTTCTCTTATAACGCCACGTGTTAGGGCAACATTTGGCCAGGACCACACGGTGCAAATGACCAAAGGGTCCCTGACCCTCAACTATAAATAGATGAGTTCATCCCCTTCACTGTAAGCAAGCTTCCATACTTGAGCTCTGCAATTACTTTTCTTCTCTTTCAGTTCCTTAACTGACTTGAGCGTCGGAGAGCCAAACTGGGCACCCCCCCCCCCCCCCCCCCAGTCTCCCAGCTTGTCCTTCTGACTGTTTGTTCTTGGTGTTTGTCCTAGCAGGTAGAACCCCTCTTCCATCCGACGATCATTTTCCGGTTTCCCCCACATATATCAAATAGAAAGTGACCGGAGTTTGACACTTCACGTTCCTAACCCATCACATAGGGAGTATATTTTTTAATTAAAAAATAATTATATTTAATAATTAAATATATTACATACATAAATTAAATTAAAGCTTAATGTATATGCTTAAATTAAATAAAGCTTGTGTAATCAAATAAAATAATTGGATTATTGTTTTTTTGGCTAAAGAAATTATTATAGTGAAGTTGGTATTAACACAAATTATATACTTAAATTAAATTAAATTAAACTTTATTGTATATTAAATAAGAATATGAAGAGTGAGGGGATTACAAAAGTTTGAAGTTGAATTTATTCAATAAAATCATATGTAACAATTAATTTGAATTTTACTGTTTTTTTTTTTTTTTTGATAAATAAATATAATAGGTGAGTTGGATAATGGGCAATGGTGTCAATCCACGATAGAATGAAACACTATCCCCATTTTATAATAGTATAGATATAGAAATAGATTATCGGCCGTTTACTTTTACAGGGCTAGAGCCTATAAAATGGGTACAAGCGTGTATGATACCCATATTGTGGAGGTTGCCACTTCACGCGGCAATTTGCCATGTCAAGTTAGACATGTGTTCTAACATGGGAGGAGAAATTACCTATTACCCCAAAAGTTGACTTCATTTACAGCAAAATGCCATTGAAATTTGTTTGTCCCGCCAAATTTGATCCGTCTCCCTCATTGTTAAAACCTGCTTCTTCCGCCGCTTTACTCGAGACACTTCTGATCAGTGACCACTGCTGAAACAGGCTTTTCCCTGGAAGAGTCTTCCGCACCGCCGGCGTTTCCACCTGGCCTTGCTTTCCTCCGGCTCCAACGTCAGCACGGTGAGGAAAGGTTGAGGTGAATCTTTCACCTTCCTTACTCTCGATTAAGTATTTTGAGAAGATGCGACAGTCCAATGTGTAACAAAAAATTTCTATAGAAGCTATTTCATGAACTTTAACATTCAAAAGGGATTGCTCACCCGAAGCTTTGAATGTATAAGTTTGTCACTGGCCAAGCTAACGATAGCATGATTCTTAACTTTATAAAGATGTCCATTATAGATTTTTCATCCAATACTTGAGGTGGGTCACCAACCCAATTGACAGTATGAAAGCCCTCGGAGGAGGAAGATCTTCCTTGTTTCATCAATTCAGAATTGCAAGCTATTTCTAGAGTACTATCTTGTACTACTCTCTCCTTTAGTATATTGGAATCATGGCTTGATTTCTCACTTAAAGCTGAAATTGAAATGTGGGTTACATAGTTTGCTTTGATACAATTTTTAATAGTGTGTGTTTGATCTAATTAAAATCATATAAAAAACTAATTAATAAGGTAAAAATTGTTCAAGTTTACTTATATAGTAGTAGATGGTTCGATACGCCTTGATATCTAAGCTGATCTTACTGCTTTGATACTTTCAAGTTTGAAGTTGTTTTTAAGCAATGTCAGAGCTGCAAGTCTCCCGACTGTTTAATATAAATCTTCTTCAAAATCCCAAGTTTAACAACTTAGATAGTGGAATACTTTGTTCAACTAGTATTTTTCACGGTTCTAGTACTTGTATTTATCATTCATCATCTTGTTATCTGTGTTGGTATCATGAAAAAGAAAAGGTTTAAATACTCAATTCAACCCCCTTGTTGAGTAACAAAGATAAAATAAAGAGAATAATGCTTGCAAATTCAAAGAACAAATTAAGTATAAATGTACTTTTGCTTCTCTTTCAGTATTTGGTTTGCAGAAAACCAACAAAATGATCAGAATAATTTCACATCCTCAATTGCAAAACTTTTAAGTGATAGAAAGCTAGGGCTGTGAAGCATCCCTATATACTCTGGCACACGCCTGTGCGGCTCTGATAAATACATTACTCTACAAGTTTCAGTCGTCTTGCAGTAATAATAAAGACGCCATCCAAACAATTTAATTAAGAAGTCACCATTGCTGAAAATATTGACGACATGGAAACCTGTATAAGATTGACCATCCAAATGAAAGATTTTGCCAATGTTATATTGTCTTGTCCACAATTGGACCCCATATTCCATCATGGACCAGACAACCATCTCGTGATGATATTTATAGTCAATTAAATGTAAGCACTCCCCTGAAGCAATCAACTCCAAGTTGTGGATCTTGACAGGCGTACCAAATGTGGTAAATAGTTCTGTTTCAAGATCAAAACAAGAAATCCAACAACGGTCCTCAAAATCTTTCGCCAACCAATGAAGATTTCCATTCAAGAATTCCCCTTTGGAATAACCACCACGATGTTCTGACCGAAAAAAATAACCACTATGATATCTCAATGGAGGCACATCAGGTGAAAATGGAATGGCCCTAATAGTCGTCCATGATCTTGTTCAAGAGTGTAAACCTCACACTTTAAGTGGTCATGTTCAGCATCAAAAGAAATCTTAACCACCTTATACTGGCCATTCGTTTTGCTAACCCCGAACCCGCAACATTCGTGGTATGGGAAGACCCTCTCTTGTTGACGAGGAAGCTCAATATACTCTCGAGTGATCGGATTGCAAATGTAATAAGAATAAGAAAGACACGTAATCTTGCGACACAACATCAAACCGTTAATGGAGCCCCATATTACCATATTCTTACGGTAACCACTGAATTCCATGAGGCCTGATAGGGTGAATGTAGAGAAGCTTTCCAATTCAGTTACATGGTATTGGTGTAAGGATGGATTGTTGTGATCGAACTCATATGACGATAAAACTAGGTTAGGTCCTGATTTATTAGATCGATGACTCTTGAAAAACTCAGAAGAGGTGAGTAAGTCGAGCCATGGCTTGCAAACAAATTTGCAACTTAGGATAGTATTAATAGGGAGCCTAGAAAAAATATCTATCATGATATCCGATGGTACGTCTGCCAAAGATGCTTCTTGCCTCATCTTTGTATATTCCTGAAATTCAAAGTGAATGAAATAATAATAATTGAATTTTTTGGTGCAATTTTACTATATATATTACAAAAATTGGGTAAAATCAGATGCAAATTCAACCGATGAAATACTATAGAAAAGTAAACAGATTCAATATGATATTAGGATGGAGAAAATTGAGAGTACGTACGGGAGATTTATTATAAACACACGGATTTAGTTGTGACAAAATAACTTCTGACATGATATGAGAAAATTCTAGCACATACCTCACTGTTAAGTCCAACGCTTTTCATGAGAAAATTAGAAAATCCTATTCTTGCCTGTTTATCAAACCCCATCAATAATATTTCAATTATTTCCGAGAAAACAGAATCTGGAGAGGACACGTTCTATTCTTAAAACATGGTTTAAGACGCTAAACTTGTCCAACACGATTAACAATACTAGGCTTCACGAGGACAATCAAGATTACTAGTATTCACAAGGATATATAGTCATAATGTCCGAGCAAATTTTCATAAATCTCATATGTATCCTTATTGTTTATGAGTTAATTCAAATTTCAAATATAGACATAGTTAGTTTGACGATATAATTCGAATTGATTAGTTTTTTGGTGTAATTTCACCTATAGTTAGTTTTACTATATAATTACAAAGATTTAGCAATATAACACATGTACAGAGATTTAGTTGCACGAAAAAAATTCTATGACGTACCTGACTATCAACTCGAACACTTTCCTTGAGGTAGGATACCGTTTTAGCGCTCGAACGCACGCTTTTCTCGGGGTAGGATTTTATCGCAGGTTTAGAAGGATGCAAAAAATAATGCAGATTTAGAGATTGATGGGAGTTCAATGTTGACGAGAAATATTAGAAACTTTCACAATTAAATTGATAGAAGCCTTATAGGACTTGAATTCTGGGCTTGGTCACAATGGTATCCGCTTTTAATAACCGTAATCGTGCACACTCCGTGCGCACAAAAAAGAATTATTATTTAAATATATATTAAAATAAATTAATTTAATATTTAAAATAATAAAAACAGTAAAAAAAATATAATAGAAAAGAGAATTGGAGCATAATACCCTGCATTTTTTTTATATATTCTATTTATGGATTTCTAGCACATTATTATTATTATTATTATTATTATTATTATTATTATTATTATTATTTCTTTTGATCAGGATAATCTTAATATATAATATCTCTAGTAACAGTTGGTAGAATCTCTGGGGATTGAGAGTCCCACTACGCAGAAATCTCTCTAACCATTTTGTAGAAAACTGACCACTACGTACGCAGGGAATAACCCTAAAAGCAATAAAGATATGTTAGACTCAAATAGGAACGACTTAGAAGAAACAGTATATGGCAGAGCGAGAAGAGAGTCAGGAGACTTAGAGAAGTACTTGTAAACTACCAGCTTTTACAACCTTTTTGTCGATTGAATATGATTTATGTAGCCTTTTCGTCGATTCTCTTTTCAGTTGCAATGGAAATAATACGATTTGTTGTAGTATTATTTTATGAATCTGGCAAATTTCGGTCGAGTTGATAAATTTAGATTTCTTGAACAAAATTTAATTATTTGTCATATATTAAGTTGCTAAGCTATTTGAACTTTGATATCTAACTACATCACTGTACATATAGAACCTGCGGCACGAACGAGTTATAAGAATACATACTTATGTTGGTAGGAAGGCATGAGAATAGACCTTATAGTCTGCTAACGGTAATTTGTCGAGAATCAAGAAGTCTTTCTAGAGCAAGAAAGTAGGTAGTCCCGTGCCGCTTTCATTGGGAATTATTAGTGAGATCGCAAGGCATGTCCTTAATTTCAGGTGTGTTGCCGTGAAAGGAATTTGAAAGTTGTTTCTAAGGCATCATTAATTTCTGTTTACTAAAGCCTTTAATTTAACTCATTGTTAGTAAAGTTATATACTCGCATAGGGGTTTATATTTCTAGTTAACCCAACCCTACATTATCTAACAATATAGATACTTCATTTCGACAAGCAAGACTTTGTGATTCTCAGCTGAGTGTATTCGAATTGTTGTCGGCCTATGTTGAATGGAAGATTAAACAATTAAGGAGAAGATGTAGTAGTGATGAGTGTGATCTCCGAAATCATTATCGTTAATCCAATGAATACTATTGATAAGAATTAGATTAATCAAGTTTAGAACGGTAGAGATCGGCTAATGGAATTTATCCTCCTCCTGTATATTTTAAGGGTGAGTGACTTAATATGTTTTTATCATATTTTAGATATTATTGGTCGGGATTTGAAAGGTGGCACCCCAAACCATTTAAGATCGAAAGTGTTCAAGTATTTTATGGTAAGTAATTTTCAACTTTTTTCTATTATTTCGGTAAATTTAATATTAAATATGTAATTAGGGTTAATTACATCTGGACCCCTTTCAAGTTTAGTATATTACAACTGGACTCCTATTAGTCATTTTATTACAGTTTGACACCTTCTAAAATTTTGAAATTACTAAACAATGAAGAAAAGGTAGGGTTCTGTTAAATATTTCATGGAATATTCCAAATAATTGTGAAATGACCATTCTGTTCGACCTATGATGCACGAATATGGATACGGCCTTACGGACACGACACAGATACGACGAAACAAATTTTTTCTTAAATTTTTCACGTGAGGAGTATCGGACACCGACACGGCAAAATAATATTTTTAGAAGTGTCCGTACATCATGGTGTTTGGCTCTAAGATCCTGTTTTAATTTTTATAAAAGTAGAAAAAGCATGTCTTTCTAGAATAAATAAACTGTTAAACATACAATTATTTGGAATATAATGGTCATTTCAAAATTATTTGGAATATTTCATGAAATATTTAACGGAACTCTACCTTTTCTTTACTGTTTAGTAATTTCAGAATTTTAAAAGGGATCAAACTGTAATAAAATGACTAACAGGGGTCTACTTGTAATATACTAAACTCGCAAGGGGTCTAGATGTAATTAGCCCTATGTAATTATATTATTATGATTATTAAATTATTGTTTTTATGTGAATACAAATTCTTGTGATGAATATTTAAAGATTAAATTATGAAAACTCTCATAAAGTTTTAACTGCAGTATGATATGTTGTTGAACATCCAAGGTTTCGATGTGTTCAAAAATTGTTACATTCTTCACTGGAACAAACTATTCCCACAGAACACTCTCACCTTTGGAAAACTCCAATGGAACAAATTGTTCCCGCAAAACACTTGAGGACATTCAGATGAAATAAGATGCACAGGTTTCAAGGAATTAAACTTTATTTCTCTTGAATTATGAAATAAACTTGAGAAATATTTTTGTTTGCGTACTACCACTGCGTGTCAGAGGTGGTTACAGAGCTGTCCACGAGCGTCAGGGCACTCAGTTTAGTTTGCTGCTCGCGCAATTGGGTGTGCCCTCGATGGGAACCCTTTGTTGAGGAGGGGATTGGCCCTGGTGACTTTATTCGAGCGCTGGAACGCTCGAGACGTGTAGGGCACCCTACCGGGGGAGGTCCTCGAGGGAGGACTCTACTGTGCGAAGAGGAGGGTCCTTATGAGAGTAAAGATTTTGCTAATGTTATATTGTCTTGTCCACAATTCGACCCTATATTCCATCATGGACCAGACAACCATCTCATGATGATATTTATAGTCAATTAAATGTAAGCACTCCCCTGAAGCAATCAACTCCAATTTGTGGATCTTGACAGGCGTACCAACTGTGGTAAATAGTTCTGTTTCAAGATCAAAACAAGAAATCCAACAACGGTCCTCAAAATCTTTCGCCAACCAATGAAGATTTCCATTCAAGAATTCCCCTTTGGAATAACCACCACGACGTTCTGACTGAAAAAAATAACCACTATGATATTTCAATGGAGGCACATCAGGTGAAAATGGAATGGCCCTAATAGTCGTCCATGATCTTGTTCCAAGAGTGTAAACCTCACACTTTAAGTGGTCATGTTCAGCATCAAAAGAAATCTTAACCACCTTATACTGGCCATTCGTTTTGCTAACTCCGAACCCGCAACATTCGTGGTATGGGAAGACCCTCTCTTGTGGACGAGGAAGCTCAATATACTCTCGAGTGATCGGATTGCAAATGTAATAAGAATAAGAAAGATACGTAATCTTGCGACACAACATCAAACCGTTAATGGAGCCCCATACTACCATATTCTTACGGACCACTGAATTCCATGAGGCCAGATAGGGTGAATGTAGAGAAGCTTTCCAATTCAGTTACATGGTATTGGTATAAGGATGGATTGTTGTGATCGAACTCATATGACGATAAAACTAGGTTAGGTCCTGATTTATTAGATCGCTGACTCTTGAAAAACTCAGAAGAGGTGAGTAAGTTCAGCCATGGCTTGCAAACAAATTTGCAACTTAGGATAGTATTAATAGGGAGCCTAGAAAAAATATCTATCATGATATCCGATGGTACGTCTGCCAAAGATGCTTCTTGCCTCATCTTTGTATATTCCTGAAATTCAAAGTGAATGAAATAATAATAATTGAATTTTTGTTGGAATTTGAGGAAGATGTTAATGAACTTTAATTAGAAAGTTTGGCTTGGGATTTGTAATATGGATTTGAATGGGCTTGGAATATATTTGAAATGATGGAATGGGACAAGAAAGTTACGGAAATGGGAAAAACTTTGGCAAGAATTTGGAAAATGTTATGCTTTTTCATTCGATGCAAAATGCTTCAAACTTTACATATATATAGAGGAAACACCGACTTATGAAGGTCGGCTAATTAGTCTAATTAATTCTAGACTATTCTTGATTTCTTTGATTAGTTCAAAATCTAGATTGGTCTACATATTAATCATGTTCTTAGACTAGATTATTCTAATCTATTTAATAATGACATAATCTAGAAAATTCTAAAAATTTGCACCAATATTTTAATACTCCCCCTTGGTGCTAATTTCAATAATTCCGATCTTTTCTCGTAGTGTGGTGAACTTATCTCGTGCTAGTGCCTTCGTAAAGATGTCTGCTAGTTGATCATTTGTGTTGCAAAATTGTAACTCAATCTCTTGTTTCTCGACCAATTCTCGAATAAAGTGGTGTCGTATCTCGATATGTTTTGTTCGACTGTGAAATACTGGATTTTTCGTCATGGCGATTGTTGACATGTTGTCACAATATAGTGGCGTCGGTATCTCTTCCCCGATTTGAAGATCCAGTAAAATTCTTCTGAGCCAAACTGTTTCACATGCTGCACTTGTTGCGGCGATATATTCTGCTTCTGCTGATGATAGTGCAACTGTTGCTTGTTTCTTAGATGACCAGGAGATTGGTTTAGTGCCTAGACAGAAAAGATATCCACTTGTGCTTTTTCGATCATCAACACTTCCTGCCCAGTCACTGTCTGTGTATCCTCGTAGGCTATTGTGTTCTTCTGATTGATATAAAATGCCCAGTTTCTTCGTTCCGTTGTGGTGTATATCTGGCTGTCAACTCCCTTTTTATCCCGTGTTGTTTGCAATACTCTAAGAATTCATTGCTTATGAATTCTCCCCCTCGATCAGTTCTCAGAATTTTTAGAGAGTGCCCACATTAATTTTCTGCGAGTGCCTTGAAGTGCTTGAAAAAGGAGAATGCTTCCGATTTTTGCTCCAAAAAATAAACCCATATCATTCGGGTAAAATCATCGACAAATAATAAAAAATATCTTTTTCCTCCCAAAGATGGATTTTGAGAAGGACCCCAAATGTCTGCATGCACCAACTCTAATGGGTTCTTTGCCCTCCAAGATGTTTTAGGAAATGGCAGTCTATGCATTTTTCCATAAATACATCCCTCACAAATTTTCTTTTCATCATTTATTGAGGGAAGTCCCTTCACCATATCCTTTAATACTTTGAGGCTATTAAAATTTAAATGCCCATATCTTAAATGCCATAATGTGGATTCATCAACTTCTCCACATTTTAAAGAATATTTTTTATCTATGGGCATTTTTAGAGAAAATGTTTTATTATGGGCCATTTTTATCATAGTAATCGACTGACCCTTTTCCTTATCAATAATGATGCATTTATCATTATCAAAATTCACCTTATAACCTCTTTGGATTAATTGACCAACACTTAGCAAATTTTGGGTCAAACCAGGGACATAAAAAACATCATGAATTTTTCTAGTGGAGCCATCTTTAGTTCTAACACCAATAGTACACATTCCTTCGACATTTTGACTTCTCCCATCACCAAGAGTAATTTGACTCTTAATATTTTCATCAAGTGTAATAAAAGATTCACGGTTGCCTGTCATATGATTAGAGCAACCGCTATCTACATACCAGATATCATGTAACTCTTGGTGTCCATTTAAGCATGAAAGAAAAACATGATCTTTAGAATTATCTTCCGTAGTAAATCTGGCTTCATCCTTTTGCCGATAAAAACAATCTTTTTCAAAATGAGTATGATTTTTGCATCTCTTGTATTTAAATCGGCAATTTTGTGTATTATGATTATTTTTCTTGCATAATTTGCAATATGGGCCAGATTTACTATTTTCATAATTTTCTCTCCCCTTTCCATAATTTGAATTTCCTATTTTCTGAAAATTCTTTTTACCATGCCCATTTTTCTGATTACCATCCTTCTTAGAAAAATTTAATTGACTTTGGAATGCTCGATCTAGTGGCTGCTCATTAAATTGGCGCATTCTATCCTCATGCGCTTGTAGTGAGCCCATTAATTCCGTTAAAGTTAATACCGATAAATCTTTGGATTCTTCAATTGCAGCCACTATATGATCATACTTAATGGGAAGGCTCCGTAATATTTTTTGAATAATTTTCTTGTCTTCAATTGTATCTCCATAACTTCTTATTTGATTAATTATATTTGAGACCCGATTAAAAAATATTTCAATCGACTCATCTTCCTTCATCAATAACGTATCAAAATTTCTCCACAAAGATTGGAGTTTAATGGAGATTACCTTGTCGGAGCCCTTGTATGCATTCTTCAAGATTTCCCAAGCCTCTTTTGCTATTGTAGCAACCATTATCCTTGGAAATATGGGTTTCGTAACCCCTTGTTGCATGTATGACAACGCCTTTGCATCCTTCCTCCGATTCTCATTGTACTCCTTTTTTCTATTGTTGTCCCAAGACTCCAATTCGGCAGCATCTCGGGGTTGCTCGTAGCCATTTTCTATCAAATCCCAAAGACCCTGTGATATGTATAGGGTCTTCATTTGGATACTCCAAAATTCATAGGCCTCCCCCTCAAATATCGGTACCATAGAGGAGGTGTAATTAAACGTTGTAAGATTTTGGGCCATTTGGAGGTAGGAAAGTTGGCTCTGATACCAAATGTTGGAATTTGAGGAAGATGTTAATGAACTTTAATTAGAAAGTTTGGCTTGGGATTTGTAATATGGATTTGAATGGGCTTGGAATATATTTGAAATGATGGAATGGGACAAGAAAGTTACGGAAATGGGAAAAACTTTGGCAAGAATTTGGAAAATGTTATGCTTTTTCATTCCATGCAAAATGCTTCAAACTTTACATATATATAGAGGAAACACCGACTTATGAAGGTCGGCTAATTAGTCTAATTAATTCTAGACTATTCTTGATTTCTTTGATTAGTTCAAAATCTAGATTGGTCTACATATTAATCATATTCTTAGACTAGATTATTCTAATCTATTTAATAATGACATAATCTAGAAAATTCTAAAAATTTGCACCAATATTTTAATAATTTTTTGGTGCAATTTTACTATATATATTGCAAAAATTGGGTAAAATCAGATGCAAATTCAACCGATGAAATACTATAGAAAAGTAAACAGATTCAATATGATATTAGGATGGAGAAAATTGAGAGTACGTACGGGAGATTTATTATAAACACACGGATTTACATGAGTTGTGACAAAATAATTTCTGACATGATATGAGAAAATTCTAGCACATACCTCACTGTTAAGTCCAACGCTTTTCATGAGAAAATTAGAAAATCCTATTCTTGCCTGTTTATCAAACCCCATCAATAATATTTCAATTATTTCCGGAAAAACAGAATCTGGAGAGGATACGTTGTATTCTTAAAACATGTTTAAAGACGCTAAACTTGTGCAACACGATTAACATTACTAGGATTCACAAGGACAATCAAGATTACTAGTATTCACACGGATACATAGTCATAATGTCCGAGCAAATTTTCATAAATCTCATATATATCCTTATTGTTTATCAGTTACATCAAATTTCAAATATAAACATAGTTAGTCTGATATAATTCGAATCGATTAGTTTTTTGTTGTAATTTCACCTATAGTTAGTTTTTCGATATAGTTACAAAGATTCCAATATAACACATGTACAGAGATTTAGTTGCACGAAAAAATTCTAGCACATACCTGACTATCGACTCGTACACTTCCCTTGAGGTAGGATACCGTTTTATCGTTGGAACGCACGCTTTTCTCCGGGTAGGATTTTATCGCAGGTTTAGAAGAATGCAAAAAATAATGCAGATTTAGAGATTGATGGGAGTTCAATGTTGACGAGAAATATTAGAAACTTTCACAATTAAATTAATATATAGAATCCCAGCTTATTGGACTAGAATTCTGGTCTTGACATTTGACAATGGTATTTTTTTTTTCTTAGTATTAACCAGTAATATGTACATTCGTGCGCACAAAAAAGAATTATTATTTTAATATATATTGAAATAAATTTTAATTTAGTATTTAATATATAATTATCTTTAATATTTAAAATAATAAAAAACTAAAAAAAAACATAATAGAAAAGAGAATTGGAGTGAATTGAAAGGAAAAAAAAAAACAACAGAGGAATTTAGGGAATTTCAATTTGTTCGTCTTTTTTGATCTTTCAGAGTTTCCCCCCACCCAATTGAGTGCAGGACTAATCTCCCGAGGTAGCTGAAGGCGCTTATTGCAGGGACCTCTCCCAACGTACAATTTGTTCGTCATAATTTTCTATTTTAAAGTTCAAATTTATTTTTATTTTTTAAAAGCAAGCCCCTCAAAGGGGAATATTATTTGAAATGAACAAGAACAATAAAAAAATACAAGGAGAAATAACAGAAAAATTAACGCAGGCCGAAACCGCAATTCCAATAAATTTGTGAACTATTATATTAGAACCACGTCTAGTAAAAGAAAAACAAGCACTAAAAACAAGTTGATTTTATTCCGATCTGAGTGAAATTTCGCAGTCGCCTTTTCTCCGAATTGAGAAGAACAGTTACCTTGGCCTACAGTAGATAACTCGGCCAAAAATTTCCTCAGAAAATCACAGAATAAAATAAAACAGAACCTAATGCCATTCATTATTTCTTTTTCATTCTTTTTTTCTTTTGTCATGGAAGTCGTAGTGTGGTACATTGCACAAGACCTTCGTTGTTATCTCTTTCTTATTATTCAAGTGAATTAATACCTATGTTGCACGGACACGGACACGACACGACACGGACACGGCACTACAAGAAAACAGGCATTTTCCGGCGAACATTTCCGACGAAACTTCTTCGTCTGAAAATTTCCGACGAAAATCAGACGAACCTCCGACGAAACTGGTAGTATTCCATTTTTCTTAGAATATGCAAAATTTCCGGCGAAATTGCGAGGAAATTCCGACGAACCAAAATTTTATTTTAAAAAATAATTATGTTTTATAATTCAGACGAAATATTGCGACGAACTTTCGGTCTGAAATTTTAAATGTTTTCGAAATTTATTTCTCAGACGAATGTGGTCTGAAAGTGGTCTGAAAATAATTGGAGATGTCAGACGAAATTCCGATGAAGATTTTGGTCTGAAATTATTTTAGATTGCGGCGCATTTTCGACGAATTTCGCCTGAAATTATTTCTCAGACGATTGGTGGTCTGAAAGTGGTCTGAAAATGAGTGGGAATCTCAGATGAAATTCAGACGAGGAATGGGTCTGAAAGTGCTTGGGATTCTTTTAACAAGACTTTGGCCTTTGGAAATCCGATGAAAATTCTTGGCCTTGGACCTTTTTATCGGTGAGGAAATTCCGACCATATATCGTCGGAAAATTGAACCCTAATTGTTCCCTAAGTTTCAGAAATGCAGCCCGCGCCTCCATCCCTCATTTCATCCCTTTTCCCTCCTTCATTTCAATCTTTCCCTCCCTGAAAACCTAAGCATTTCAGCCCTTTTTCGTAAAATCGTTCCTCCAGCATTTCGGCATATCATCATCTTTTTCTTGAATGTGTGTTATGAAGATAATGGGATTCAACGGGTCACATATGTAGAGTATGAATGAGGCTTCAATTTGAAGAAAAGCTTGGTGGGGTTGTGATTTGCAGGTAGTGACTGAAGTTAGCTTTGTTAAGATTCATTCAATTGAGATTTCAGGTGAGATTTTCATACTCATGTAACATATATTTATTTATATTAGCTTAATTTCGTGGCAGTTGCTTCATAGATTGTGCTAGATAACGTATATGAAGTTATGAGAGCAGATCTGTGAAACTTGAAAGCTTGAACCGAGATTTGCTCAATTTGTTCATACGCAGTTAACTTATGTACATTGTATTAGGTATGGATTTGCTTAATTTATTCATAAATTTGGTGTACACTGTTCCATTTGAAGTTGGAAAAACGTCTGATTTGAAGAGGGCCAAACAATAAGCAAGATTTAAATTAAATTCCAATTTTACTGTGTAAATTTTGTGTTACTCTTTTTACAATGTGTGCCAAAAGCCAAATAATTAGTCTTTTATTCGTACCATAAAGGTGTTACTAGCAATACAGGATCTAAAAAGCCCCTTTGTTGTAAGGAGTGGTCCTCCGTCCTCCTCCATTCAAATGGTACATGGTGAGAACTGAAAAGCCATTTCAACCTCCAAACAATTGTTAGCATTTGAACTGTTATGAACAAAACCTATTTTCTTAAAGATCCCAGCTTTATGATATGTTTGCGTATAACCGAAAGCTATTCCGAGTTTCTGAAAATGTTTTGTTTAATGTTAATGCGTTTATAGGTCAACTTGAACTTGAATGCTCTCTAAAAAATGACCCCTGAAGTTTATTTGTGTTGATTTCTTCTACTAATTGATTTGTTAGTTCTCCGTTTGTTAGTTCTCCAAATATCTATAGGCACCGATAACTTTCTAGATTTAAATTATGTTATTCTTTCTGTTATTTATTTTTTGATTCTTATCTTGTAAAGGTTTGGATAGGTGCTACGAGGGATATCAATGTGGGAATGAAGAATGCATTGATGCTAGCAATCATCCAAAGGAGTTAAGTCTTTCCCTTCTTTCTCCTGGAACTGCATGGTTTCTTTGATACTAGACTTAAGCATAAGTAGTGCCCATTTTTGGATAATTCCTGATATTTGGTTAGTTCAACAAGAAAGTACATATTTTTGCAGAAACTATTGACATTAAATTTATTTTGAAGGTCTGAAAGCTATTTTTGTTTTATATATACAGTGAGAAGTTGCATATCCTTAGTCACTTTTCATTAGCTTTAGCAAATCAATTAGGAATTCTTTGATTCTATGTGTACTTGCGTGCGTGATAGGGTATATATAAAAAAATTCAGTGGACTCAATTGACCCCAAAGTTTTAGTTATCTGTGGCATCGCCCTTGCTTGTAAACTGATTTTATACCAATTTTAGATAAAAATAAGTTAGAATTTAGAAGTTATTAAAGATTTTCTATTGAATATTGCATTTACATATATATATCTCAGGCCTAAATCAGCTGCATGCATTTGAGATGCTACTCCCAACATTATATGCTGCAACAAACATGTAATGTTGTTCTGGTGTTCGGTTGTTTTATCTTTTTTTTAAGCTATATACTAAGATGAATTATGATGGACGGATATAAGATACAATTTAGATATGAGATGCAATTTATTTTTGAAATTTTCATATGATATATATTAGACATAAATCAGATTTGATAAGATAATAATTTTAAAACCATTCGTACGTACATCACAGATTCAGACACTGACGCACTATTTTGAGGGACCAATGATTATAAGAAATGTCACAAGATTGTACATAATGTGCTGGAAATGCTCCCAATGTTGATGTCTAACTCCAATGCTTTGAATGCTGCTTTCCATTTAATCTGATAAAATATAATGAAACATATATAACAGTCTATGCATTATTAAAAAGGGATAAAAAAAGGCACAACCAGCCTATATGTTTGGTATCTAACCGTGTACATGCTGATTCAGTTCATTGTATGCTCATGACCCCATTTCTTGCATAACTAATTTTGCAAAAGAATAATATGCATATACAATTGTTGTTGAATTTCCAGGAAAGTGATTACTGAATACTCAGAGCAAATGATGAAACTAGGTGGGGCTTTGGTAAAAGTTATGTCACTGAAAGTTGGACTAGACTAGGATTTCCTGCAAAACGCATTTGGGAAAGACGATACTGGGGCGCGTTTAAGAGTGAATTACTGTACTTAGTTAAGTTGGAGCTGCTGTAATTTCTAAGAAAGCCTCGAAAGATACAAGAACCGAACCCGTAAGTTCATTCCTTTCAATAAATTTTATTTTATTTTTTTTATTGTACAATTGTAAGGTACTTGTTTTCAGTTTAGATGGTGGTTTGACAGGTGAGGTTGATACGTGATATTATGAGAACCATATAAACTCAAATGTATTTTAAATTTTGACACCTTGTATGTAGTGACTTGAAATGTAAATTCCGAAGTCATACACACTCTTTTCTTGAAACTGTTTTAGTGGCATATACCCATCATGCTAAGGTTCATCTATGTTAGATTTCGTGTTCATTCGAGTCCGTTTGATACCCGAAAAAAATTCCGAACAAAACTGCTTTCCCCTGTTTTACCTGTTTTCTGGACTGAATTTACGGACGGAGCAGATGGGGTAAACCTTTGAATTTTACAAAACGGTTTTACCGAGAAGTAAATGTATGTGTTGGGAGTATACCTATAAAATTTCATAATTTTCTGAATTCGTTTGATATGGTAAACAAACATGTCTTTGAAACACGTCGCTGCAACGGAGTTGCTGTGTTGTCACGACTTTACTCCGAAATCTGTATTCATGCAGAAATCTCTAGGAATTGAGGCCAATTCCATTTGAAATATAAGGTTGTCTACTTTACTAGGAATTTTACAGCTCGTTAAAATACATTCCGAGCAATAAGTTATGTCGAAGTTTCTACAATGTGGGCATGCGTACAGTTTCTGCGTGAATTTGTTTGTGTGAATTCATGCTGACTGAAAGTAGTCCTTTTCCTCTTGTACTGTTTTGCAGGATCCTATTGTCAAGCTTATGTTGGATGGAACTTTGTTATTGCTTGGATTTGGAGCTGCATCGCACTAACGTGAGTACACGTATGCTGAACTTTAATGAAATATACACATATTTGCATACTTTCCTGTTGTGTTTATTATAAGTGTTGTTGCATATGCATTGAGTTTTTCAAGAAATATAGTTCCCCTTTGCATCAACATTAAAGCCATAAGCAAATAAAACCATTCCATCCAATGCTCAGAAACCATGCTCCAGGGGGTGTAAGTGTAATAATCAAGATGTAAGGGAGGTTTCTCTAACAAGCCTGTAAACCTGCTTTCATCCTCAAAAACATAGTAGCCCAGTATTTGTCTGTAACATGCTTGTAAACCTTGCAACCCAAATGAATATAGTTTTCCTAAAGCCTCAGTATTTGTCTGACAAAGCCCAAACAAATATAGTTGTCAATTTTATGCAGGCAAGTGCATACTACATGTGTGAAATAGCTCTGCCAATTAGGACAATTGCTCACTGTTTGCTCTGTGATGCACAAGTTGTTAACCATTTTACTTTCTTGCAAGAAACTATGATTTATATCTGGTGCACTTTATGTTAAAAATGCAAATTTCTGATCAATCATGTTAGTTTTTTTATTTTTCCTTTTCTGCTGAAACATAGTTGAGGAGATGTAGCAAAGCAAAAGATGACAATCAGTGACTTAAATTAGGATGTTCAGAATTATTGTGCAGGATCTAATTTCCAAGCTTAATGTTGGATTGAAGTTTGTTTGCTGTTTGATTTGGAGCTGCATCAGAATAAAGTCAGTAAACATATGCTGCAATGTAACGAAATCTGCTGATACTTGCATACTTGCCTATTATGTTTATTAACGAAAAGAGAAGTTGGACATACTTGCTGTTGGATTGTACAAAAACTAATCTGAATTTATAGTGTTATGAATCTGACAGTTTTATTCTATAAATTAGCCACTTAACCCAATTAGCTTTATAGATTCATAGAATGAAAGCAAATTTATAGAAATATGACAGTTTTATTCTATAGATCAAATTAAAAACAGTGTTGCCACCAATTACAGTTTTATAAGAATTTACAATCGTATAAAAGCTAATTTGTAGATTAAAAACAAAATTACCACCGCTCAACTCATAAAGATTCTTGATTAGTTCATTTCCACAACACAGCAGTTAGATAACATTATTATAAAACTATTCAGAGAAGCTTGATGCTTTCAATTATGGTTGTATTGGCTAAAACTGGTTGAGTTGGAATATTGAGAGGTCAGTCAATTATATATGTTTTACTGCGCCTTTTCCTGTTATTGTGTCCTGGAACTTCTGTGATTCTCATAGCTTAAGTTTTGTTCTGGGATCCAACAGTACTTGAATCAAGTTGGTTGAAAAAAATTAATGTCACAGAGTGTTTGAAGTACAAGTCCTGTAAAAAAATGGTAGTGTGTGTGCTGTCCCCAGTCAGACATCTTAAAGATCTTAAAAGGCTAAGTTGCTATTGTTTGAAGTATCTTGGACATTTCTGCTGTATGTAACTGTTATAACCCTTGAATGTTCCTATTTCTGAAATGTTTCTCAATATGGTTTGGCTCCAATTGCTGCACTTCTGTGTCATATTGCTTATGTTGTTACCTTTGTCTGCATTCAATCTCAGTTACTTATTCTTTTCAGAACTGATTGCATACAAATATGCCTATATTATGTTAAGAAGTGGGTAGTTGTTGTTTATAATATGCAACTGTGTACTGTGTGATGTGTTTGTTGACATCATTCTTGTTCTGCAAAGACACATCAACCGTAGCCTTTATCACATTCCTGATAATGAGATACAATCACTTTAAACACCCATGTTACTAGAAGTTTTGAAATTACAAATGCCCCCCTTTGGTTGTGAAATTTGATCAAAGCTGACAGAGATTCTCTGGACACATGATAAGTTTCTAGCATAGGCATGCGTAGTTTTGGGAAGTTCATTTAAATCATAAATTTTGTGTATCGACTCACAGAGTTGAATCACACATAATTGGATGGACGGGCAGCCTAATATATTATTTATTCTGTCTAAAAGTTCTCATTTTCTATATATATCATACATAAATATGTATATTAGTCTACTACAGAAATTTTCTTTCTGATAATGATACCTAAAATTACTTTGTCCACCCTTTTAACAATAGGTAAATACATGAACCTCCCCTCTACAGTTTCAAAATTACGCATACCCCCTTTGTTTCTTCAAATTTGATCAAAGCTGGTACGAACCGTAGGGATAAATAAACGAAACTATCAAATTCAGAAGTTAATTACAATAAAACACTATGTCTAACTTCAGAAATTGGAGGGACGGTCGTTGTAATTATTTGTTATGTCTAAAGTTTTTAGAATTCATCGATTCCTACATTCAAGAATGACAGATTAAACTAGAAAAATCACATGCAATCTTTGTCAGCACAAATTTTCTGAACTCTCCACTTCTTGATGGGCCATTTAGACAGAACAACATTGCCATACTCAGGAGCCCAACTCTCAGCAAACACGTAGTTCAGACTATTAAATATTTTAAATTCAGCACCTTTTTGTGTCATAACAGTGGAAAATATCAGCTGAAATGGTAAGGAACTGTGTGTCTTGACATGTTGGAAATTGGTAAAACATTGTATGATTTGTACCATCTGACTTTTGTGTGCCGTTTGATTTGTATAATCTGAGTTTTTGCAGGGCAAGATACGAGTATCTTGAATCTTGTTGTAAGTGGTGTTGCATCCTGAATAAGAACACGAGAGACTACGTAAATACTTTTCAAAGTTTGACATCTTATATGTCTTTGAGAAAAACCTGTTTGGATCTTTTCATTATATTTTTATACACTAAGGCATAGCTTTTGAACATGCTAATGAACTGATGTTTAAAAAACAGGAACATAAGTAAGGAAATATCTGTAACAGACAGTTCCAGTGGCGTTTGCTTTCTTTGTTCAGTTTTTTTTGCAAGAAGGACGGGAAGTCAAAACAATAAGTTTCAAGACTTTGCTGAAAATGAAAATAGAACTATGTCTTACTCCTGAACAATTTGCAATTTTGAAACTAGAAAGCTTTTGCTCCTTTTGTTGATTCTTGATATTAGGTTCGGTGTTTGAATAGAGAAGCTTACTACTTCAGTTTTTTTACTTGATTATAAATTGAAAAGCTAACAACTTCAGAATCTGTTTCAGAATAATATGAAGCATTAATTTAAACGAACATCTGTCATCGGGCATCAACCAGTTATCCGAACTGCAGATTCTGTAAGTCACAGTCTTTTGATATGAAAAGCTGATCCTGAAATTTAATTATTTGTGTACGTTTGACATCAACAAGGGTTACTTTTGTAATTTTGTACAACTTGCAAGGTAGTTTCCTGAAATTATAATTTGCATTTCAAAGAAACAAGTCATCTTCTAGGATAATTGCATTTGGCCCTTTTGTTCTAACATGCCTCAATCCAGCCTCAGTCGTGCCTCTTTTTTTTTGGTCAATCCAGCCCGTTTTCCTGAAACATATATAAGTAGGAAATTAAGAACAGTGACCCCACTTGTTTTGTTCTATTTCTAATTCAGAACAGTGACCCCACTTCAGAACAGCAGCCTTTTGTTATGCCACTTGTTTTGATGTATTTCTAATGCAGAAATCCATAACAAATAATGATGAGTGAGTTAGAATTCTTCATATATATTACAGTGTGGTTTAATGGAAAATATGTCCTCCCTAATTGAAGTTATCTGGTTTTCTCCAAGATTCGCAAATCCTTATCAATCTTTTTCCTAAAATACAGAACTTAACTTTTGCAGGATCTAATTGTCGACCTTCATATTGGATTGAAGTTTGTTGTCTGTTCGATTTGAAGCTGCATCATACAAAGGTGAGTCTTGAATGAATAGATTAAATGCAATAATTTGAGTGAAAAAGTTAATTGTATGCTGAAGTTGGAAACATTCTGCCATTTTTGTTGGAAAAATTAACAAAATATGAAATTGTATTTATTTGACTGAAAACTGAAAATTGTATGCTTTTTGTTTGTAGAGACAAATCCTTCTTGCCTTTCTTTGATGAAGTGTTTTTAAATAGATCATTGTGCTTTACATGATGGATATATGCTATACTAACAATGTTAGTCAATTCCCGGTGGATCTTATGATTCCCGGTTGTTATATGATTCCGGTTGTTGAAATTTATGTGGGCTTGAGAAATTGGATTGAGCAAAAAGGTTTTGTATTTCTAAGTCCAGAAATATGCTAGAGTTTGGGCTTTGATGGTTTGTAAGTCCAGAAATACACTTAAAGATCATGTACTTTTTGAAATCTTTAAAAAGAATTGAGGGGTCTGGGCCCCCTTTCCCCAATGTTCCATCCCTAAATAAGTTACTTCGTTACAAAAAGTAGTCCTGTCCAATGTCATACGTTTTTAAAAATTGGGAAAAGACCAAGGAATATGACATAGCATAAAGGCCTCATTTGTCAAATACATTTTAAATATAATGACTATAAATATGTAACAAACCCAAACACCTCTCTTTGTGTCAATGTCTTTCCTGTGTAAGTAACTACTTTACTTACTAAAAGATGCAGGATCAGGAGGCTGGGCTACGCCAACAACAGGATCAGATTTTATCCGCCATAACACAGATGGCTGCTATGTTTCAGCAACAACGTAATCCAAATCCCGATGTCCAACGCGACTCAAATGACTAGGCAAGTACTACTATGTGTTTAAGTTATGTTGTGTTCCTGATGTGTTGGTGTTGATTGTGGTTTTGGTGTTGATTGCTGTGTTGGTGTTGATTGTGGTTTTGGTAGTGCTTGGTTTGTGCTTATAAAGTTGAGTGTTATGTTAAAGTTGTTTTTCCTATAATGTATAGGTCGCTTGGAGATTTTCGTGCGTTTTGAAATATAATTAGATCAAAAAAATAGGCAACATGAATTGTGTAAATTACTAATTGGTTGTCGGGGAGGGTACTTGTACTTTGATGTTTGGTTGTTGTTCTATTGGTCATATATACTTGGCATTAATTCTGATAGGGTTGTTACGTTTCCAACTACACAAGTTTTGATCCCTGTCTTTCTTATGTATGAGAATGAATATGTGTTCCTAAGTTAGGTTGCAGTCTTGAACATTTTTAGATTCTCAATTTACTTATCCCTTCAATCTAAGCGTTCCTCAGTTATATATGATAATGAATATGCGTTTTGAAATATAATTAGACTCTCAATTTTGGTAGGAGTTTTAGCTGGATAATAATCCAACATTCATGATGCTCTTTGATGCATTATCTTACATATTCTTGCATTTACGTGTCTTCAAAGCTTAAATCCTTATTCATCAAATAACCTTTACAGGTTTAATGTTTTTTTTACAGATCAGGCACCTCAAATGGCTTAAGTGGCAATGTAGCAACACTAGGTAAATTTTCAAATGGTGGAGAGAAATTTTCGCTTTATATCTAGTGTGGTCGTATTGTACGTAGGGTTTGCAACGTATGGATTTATGTAATATTACTTGAATATATTGTAATTCGGCATATTTTACCGAATTCCGTGCAGCTGGATTTGTTTTTACAATACTGTTGGATTTATGGAGATGGTTGAATTTTGAATTTATTGGTGGCGTATTGCACATTATTGTCGAATTTCAAGCTTTTTATTATTTTATTTTGGGGTATATAATTATCTGAAAAAACAGGTTGAAATTTCGAAAAACAAAAAAAAAAAAAAAATTACAATACGAAATTTCCGACGAAATTTCTGACGAAATTCGTCTGAAAAAATTTAGTTTTTCCCGGAAATTTTCGTATTTTTTCGTCTGAAAATGGTCTGAAGTTCGTCTGAAATATATCAAAGTTCGTCTGAAATTTCGTCTGAAACTCGTCTGAAACCACACAAGAAAATAATAAAATAACACTTCTCGTCTGAAATTTGGTCTGAAATTCGTCTGAAATAACACATGAAAATAATAAAATAATACTTTTCGTCTGAAATTTCGTCTGAAATTCGCCTGAAATAACACATGAAAATAATAAAATAATACTTTCGTCTGAAATTTCGTCGCAAAGTCGTCGGAAATATATCCGATGAAAAATAGGCCAATTTGTTTTGGTCGGAAAATTCGTCGCAATTTCGTCTGAAATTTAGACGAGGAAAAATTGGTCCGGATAACTTCGTCGGAAATTTCCTCGCAAAGTCGTCGGAAATTTGGTTCGTCGGAAATTTTCGGATTTCGGGCGAGAATAATTTTCGTCTGAAAATCGTCTGAATTGCGTCGGAAAAATAGTTCGTCGGAGATTTCCTCGGAAATTTCGTCTGAAATTATCTGCGACGAGGGTCCTTCGGTCGAATTTTAGTTCGTCGGAAGTTCGTCGGAAGTTCGTCGGAGACCAACTATTTCAGACGAACACGTCCAAAATTTCGTCTGAAATTTTCGTCGGAAATCGGCTGTTTTTTTGTAGTGCGGCGACACGGATTTTTTCAAAATCTTAGGACACGACACGGCTCCGACACGGCTATATTTTATATAAATAAATATATTTTATATATAAATAAAGATATTTTATATAAAAATAAAAATATTTTATAAGTATAATCTATGTAACATAAAATATTTATATAAATATATAATATTAAAAACTAAAATAAGTTTTGTTATTTCAATTTTCTCTCCAAAAAATTCAAAAAATATTAAAAAAAGTATAAAAAAATGATCAAATTTGCTCCGCCGTGTCCGAGCCGTGTCGGACACTCCACCTCGCCGTGTCCGACACCGTGTCCCAATTTTTTTTTTTTTTTTTTTTTTTCGGACACTCCTTCAGCCGTGTCCGACACGTGTCCGAGCCGTGTCCGGGCCGTGTCCGTGTCCGACACGTGTCGGACACTGCACGGGCCATTTTTTAGGCGTGTCCGTGCTTTAGAGATTAATACGTTATTATACAACAACAACGGAGAGTTCTTACGATTTTTTATCATATGACTCAAACAACAAATAATAGGTGATTCAACTTCTTTCATAATATCTCATTTTCTCAATTCATTACCTTATTTTGAAATTTGAGTTCCTTATTTCTGATTCGTTATATTACCTTATGTTCTTAATTCAATATATACTTATTTTGAAAATTGAGTACGTTATTTCTAATTTGTTATACTGGTACCTTATTTTTGATTTGTTATATTAGTACCTTATGTTCTCAATGCAATACCTTATTTTGAAAATTGAGTATCTTAATATTTATATTTTATACTTTTTTTTATTTATCTAGATACGGAACTAATGATGTTATATTAATATTTATATGTTAATATTTTTTATATCTTAATATTTTTTTATTTATATGTTATACCTTTTTTTTATTAATACTTTATGTTCTCAATGCAATACCTTATTTTGAAAATTGAGTACCTTATTTCTAATTTGTTATACTAGTACCTTATGTTTCAATTTAGTATTTTACGTTAAAAATTGAGTACCTTAATATTCGTAAAGAGTTTTTGGTACTCATATCCAGAAGTAGGGATGTAATTGAACCGAGCCAACTTGCGAGCCTTGCGAGCTGGCTCGGACTAAGCTCGCGCTTGGGTTCGATGTTGGCGAGCCAAGTCGAGCCATGGCTCAGCTCGTGGGCCCTGCGAGCCAAGCCCGAGCCACATCTTTCACAGCTCGCGGCTAGCGAGCCGGCTCGTGAGACATGCTATTAATGATATATATATATATATATGTTTATTTATTTATTTATTTATTTATAACTAAAATATATTATATACATAAAACTAACCTAAGCAGTAACCACTAACCCATTTCTTCACATTCATTACATTCTAACATACCTGCTCCATTTCACGCAGTGCCTCCCATCTCAGATCTCTCCATCCGCCGCCTCCCATATCTCAGATCTCTCCATCCGCCACCACGCTAAAACCGCCCCTCCCTCGCCAAACGCCATCACGCATCGCGGCACCTCCCACCACCACGCCATCATCTTGCCACCGCGGCATCATTTTGCAGATCCACCGGCGATATCCATGACTTGCAGCATGAAGCTTCGATAGGCGTCTCTATCTACAAATTCAAGTTGAGATCTACAGAAAAATAGGTGAAGACTTTTAAATTTTAGTTGAGATCTATGTAAGAATGGTCAGATCTAGAAATTAATGTTCAGATCTACAATATTGTTTTGGTTTTCCTTCAACAGATCGACGAAAAAAAGAGGTATTTGGATTGCTATGTTGTTTTTCTTGTCAGATCTGTATTAGTTAAATCCATATTCAGATCATTTTTTTACGTTTGAATGTGTAGAAAATTGTTTGACTTTTTTCGCCTTCAATATTGTTGCTGTTAAATTTACGGGATTCATTGTAAAATTGATTATTAATGTTTTATCTAGATATTCAATTTGCTGCTGTTTTTTCCTTTCTTGCAAATTGCTTCCCGCATATACATAAATTAGTCTAGATCTGGGCAAAACGGGTCTGCTTTGAACATATATAAATAAATAAGATCTGGGCAAAATGCCTCTGCCTTGAATATGCACACATAGATCTAGATCTGGGCAAAATGAAGGTTTGTTTTGAGGGGTTTTTCAGTGGCTCGACGGCTCGGCTTGGCTCGTTCGAACCTATTACAAGCCGAACCCAAGCCACCTTAGCTGCGGCTCGCAGGCTCGCAAGCCGAACCCAAGCTAGTTTTTTAAAGGCCGAGCCCGAGCCATGAAAAAATGCCAAGGCTCGGCTCGGCTCGTTTACATCCCTATCCAGAAGTTTGTTAAAATGGGTTAAGTGTGATATTATTAGGAGAAAATTACTAAAATTCAAAGAATAAGGGGGAAAGTGCAAAAACCCCCAAATGTGAAGTGGGTGTCTGGGATTAACCCCTTTTTAAAAATAGTGCATGATAGTGTTAGATCGAATTTGCTATCATAACAACATTCTGTTATGATTTAGAACCTTTTCCAACCAAAGGACAGTAGAAATACAACAGGAAGCTTTTAATTGCATAATTGGGTTAATTACATCTGGCCGCAATTTAGAAGAAGTAATTATAAGTGGTATTCCATATTTAAATATAATTACAGGTATACTCTACTCAAAAACTTTTAATTACACATGATCTCCATGAATAATGTATTAATTACATATAACTCTCATATAAAATATATTAATTACTTAAAAAGTTGGGAATATTTATAAGATAGTGCAATTAAAATTTTTTAAGTAAATTGTAAGTATAATTATATTTAAAAGTGGAGTATTAATTGTATATTACCCCATATAATTTGAGAACTAGTAATAATTCTTCTATAATTTAAGAAACTAACTATAAAATGTAAATACAATACAAAATTCTACCACGTTTTTATTAGTGGACCAAATCCTATCAACGTTTTTTAGTTGAACGCTACTTGCCTAGCTACTTCCCTGCTTTGCTAGTAGCCACGTAAAGAATGCTCCATTACTCTTGTTAAAACGGTTATGATGTAGGGATATTTTTAAATTAAAAACGCTCCAACATTTTGGTTAAAATGTTATGATGTACGGACACTTCTAAAATATTATTTACATTATAATGTAAATAATACTTCTAAAATATTATTTCGTCATTTCTAAAATATTATTTTGCCGAATCGTATAGAATACTAAAAAAAATTTGTGCCATCATATTCGTGTTGCATATCTGTATCCATATTTATATCCATGAATTATTCCGTGGATTATAGTTTAAACGTTATGCGACACTCCAATGATTATGAATTTTTAAATCTGCTTAAAACGTTCCATTCGGCACCCCAACAGTTATATTATAAGATTTTGCATTTAATTTCAGATTTGTTTTCAAAACGTTATGTTATTCACAATGATTTATATGTGTAGAACAAATGTTCATAATCATGATAGATTTCTGAAAAATCTACATTATGTGCAAGTTCACCATCACAATAGGACATTGATTTTCGTGGCCAAGTAATTAAAGGAGATAAAAACACCTTTTTTGTCACCAAAGTTAGTGAGGTAAAAACATTAGTACAAATAAAATTAAGATAATAATGCTTGCAAATTCAAAGAACAAACCTTCTGTTTCAGCTTTTTTTTTTTTCAGAAAACGAATAAAATGATCAGAATAATTTTACATCCTCCATGGCAAACCTTTTAAGAGACAGAAAACTCGGGCTGTGAAGCATCCCTATATACTCTGGCACATGCCCCTGCAGCTCCGATATTTGCATTACTCTACTAGTTTCATTCTTGTAGGAGTAATGATAAAGGTACCATCCGAACAATTTAATGGAGACATCACCATTGCTGAAAACATTGATGACACGGTGACCTGTATAAGATTGATCATCCGAGTACAAGATTGCGCTAATGGTATATTGTTTCCTCCAGGATTCGTCGACCCCATATTCTGTCATGGACCAGACAACTATCTTATCAGGATATCCATAGTCGATTAAATGAAGGCACTCCCCCGAAGCAATCAGCTCCACGACATAGCCATGGACGGGTGTAGAAAATGTGGTAAATAGTTCTGTTTCAAGATCAAAACAAGAAATCCAACAACCTCCCTGGAAATCTTTCGCCAACCAGTGAAGATTTCCATTCAAGAATTCCCCTGTAAAATAACCACCACGATATGGTGACTGAAAAAATCTACCACGATGATATCTCAAGGGAGGCACGTCAGGTGCAAATGGAGTGGTCCTAATGGTCCTCCATGATCTTGTTCCGAGAGTGTAAACCTCACACATCAAATGGACATGTAAAGAGTCATAAGAAATTTTAACCACCTTATACTGGCCATTCGTTTTGCTAACCCCGAACCCACAAGATTCGTAGTACGGAAAGGCCCTCTCTTCTGGACAAGGAAGCTTAATATACTCTCGAGTGATTGGGTTGCAAATATAATAAGAATAATAAAACGGGAAAACCTTGCGACAGAACATCAAACCGTTAATGGAGCCCCCTATTGAAATCTTATTAGGGCAACCACCACAGAATTCCATGAGGCCAGATATGGTGAATGTAGAGTAGCTTTCCAATTCAGTTACATGGTATTGGTATGAGGATGGATTACTGTGGTATAAGAGTGGATAACTGTTGTATAAGGATGAATTATTGTGATCGAACTTATATGACGCGAAAACTATGCAAGATTTTGATTTATTAGATAGATGACGCTTGACAAACTCGGGAGAGGTGAGTAAGTTGAGCCATGACTTGCAAACAAACTTGCAACTTATGATTGTATTAATAGGAAGCCTAGAAAAAATATCAATCATGATATCCGATGGTACCTCTGCCAAAGATGCTTCCTGCCTCATCTTCGTATATTCCTGAAATCCAAAATGAATAAATTAATAATTGAATTTTTTGGTGCAATTTTACTATATGTATTACCAAAATTGGTTCAACGGATATATATTCAACCGATGAAATACCGTATAGAAAAGTAAACAGATTCTATACGATGAGCACACGGATTTACATGAGTTACGACAAAATTCTTTCTGACTTGATATTCGTATGAAAGATAATTCTATCTAACACATACACGACTGTCAACTCCAATTCTTTCCTCCTTGTAAGGGTTTGTAAGCGTTCTTATCGGGGATAATTAGTGTCTTGGGGAGTTCAATAATCATTAGAAATATCGGAAATTTTGATAATTAAATTAATAGACGTTTTAAAGGACTAGAATTCTATCCACAACGGTATTTCTTTTAATTTTATATTGCTTTGTAGTTTACATGTAAACAACTCTAATAAAATAATAAATAGTGAAAAAAATTACAAGATCTTCAAATCAGACAAAATTGGAAAAAGTAGCTTTATGTTTTACCTGGCCTCATAAAATATTAAGTAAAATAATCTCTTGTAGTCACTCACCAACGTAACAAAACCCCCTGGGTGAAATATGTATTAATTCATAATGTCGGAGCAATACATCCATATCGCTTATCAGTTAAATCAAATTTCAAATATATAATATAGTTAGTTTTTTGTCATATAATTTATAATTCGAACCGATTAGTTTTTTGTTGTAATTTCACATATAGTTAGTTTTCGATATAATTACATAAACTCGGCAAAAGAACTGATTTACTTTTTAGTGTGTGCAGTATAAACACATTTACAAAGATTTAGTTGAGATTAAATAAAAATTGATATTTGTACGAAAAAAATTCTAACAAGTACTTTCCTCCAAGTAGGATACAGTTTTATCGTTCGAAGGCTTTATTCTCATCGCAGGTTTAGAAGCTTGCAAAAGGACAATGACATTCTGTTTTATTTTTTATGGGAGTTTAATATTGACGAGAAATATTAGAAATTTTGACAATTAAATTGATAGAAGCCTTGCCTTGTTTACTTTTCCAGTTGTGATTATGCATGTTATGTTATCACATGTTTGTGATGTTAAGCATACATGCGTTTACAGTTCTAGTTTGCTACATGCTCTTACTCATGTTTCATTGTATTTACTTTGATGGTTGCTACTCCATTGGGAATGGGTTAGGAATAGTAAATTTTTGAGTTATATAATCCAAGCTTCCTTTTACTTCATTAGATTAATTATTTGCTATTTTGTTTTCTTTTTGGATCATTTTACTTTGATATATAAGAATGTGTTGGATTCTAATGTTTTTTTACCATTTTAACCTTCCCCTTTCTACTTCAAATATACATATATTTTGAACTAAATACAGTTTCCAGTTTTTTATAGCATCTATTTGTTATCCATGTCTCATAAATACAATTTTGAATCTTTTGTAAATTAAAAGGGCAAATATCATTCTATTATTAAAATTTCCTGTTCCCTATTATTAAAATTAGCTATAACTTTTTATTTTTGTTTCCAGTTTAATATTCATATTAAATATTTTGATATTCATCTAAATACAATAGCGTGACCACTCTATATTTTGATATTTTTGTTAATATTTATATATATATATATATATGATGCATGACCTTCATGAAACAAATAATAGCGTGTCACTATTCAATGAAATAAAGTGACATTAATTCTTTTAATTAATTTTAAGAGAAAAGCTTCATACATCATTCAATAAAAGAATAAAATAAAATAAGATAAAATACATGAACAAAAAGATATAAGGGCAAAAAGTAATTTTATCTCATCCAATCAAACCATGTTATTTAACAACACCCCTTGAGATTTGTTAATTAGTATGGATATATCAAATATAGTATAGAGCCTTGTTTCTAACACAAGGCCCCTAATCTAATAAAGTAAATGGTGGAATATGGGGTGTAAGATAGCCAACACCACATATGCTATCTGCGCGTTTACTTTCCAAGTAAATTCACTCATGTTAGTATGAAATTCCTTTAATGCCCCTTACTTTTATTCATCTCTCAACCCTTCATTTTTGTCGCATTTATTACATTATCACTATCATTTACAGTCTCATCAAACTAGAATACTCAGATTGCCAGATTTGCATTGTTCCTTCCCATTTCCATCCTTTTTCCATTTTAAAAGAAATTGGTAGAATAATTAAATACATATATGGCTATATCGACATCATATTTAAGATTAAGGAATATTAAAAACAAATGTTGGAAGAGTATTAAGTATTAACCCAACCAACAGATCCTAGGTAAGCCAAAAACAAATTGGTCACAATCAGAGGATTCCAAATCAGTAGGTCAAGTGCCACACAGATTAAAATTATCTTGGATGTATTCATCATCAACCTTACCAAAGAACCACCGAGATCAGCCTTTCCACTAATTTTCAAATTCCGATGCAATATGGCCGAGTCAAGGCGCAGTGTAATGTGCGCTACATGATAAACTGAAAATACATTTTGTTCAGTGCTAGAGGCAGCGGAACTTACAAAAAAAATTATTAAAAATAGTCACCCTTTAAGATAACAAAGAGGTATCACATGACGATTTTCAGCAGACTTTCAGCAGACTGCCAGAAAATGTATTAAATACCTTATTGCTCAAACACCATTCAAGAAACAAAAACGGATAGAAACCTACCCAGAATTCATTAAATCCATTGGATATTAAAGACAAGCCCCAAGTCTTTTATTGGGTATTAAAGACTTTTGTTGGATATTTTCAGGCTTTGAAATCCATGAATAAAAATCCAACCCAAATTCATATTTAATTAAAATGTGGGCCGGAATGTGGAATTGGGTTTAATATAAAAGTATGAACTTGGGCTTGAGTTGGACAATTAAAATTCAAGGTTTGGGTTGAGTATTCCCCACCCAATGACAAGCCTACACGGAATACATTCCACACTACAATAATTCTGGAAGTTCAAGTTTATCAAGTGAAAAAGCCCACTCCAATAGGAGTTATTTCAAATGGTTAATGAGTTTATGTTTAAGGGCAATGTTCTGGGCTTGAGTGTGCGTATTAAAAAAAAAAAAAAAAAAGTGAAAAAGCCCACTCGAACAAATCAAAAGTAATTTTACTAGATTGTGAATCTATACTATTATACATTTGAAAACCATATTTGATTATTTGACTTTTTTTGCATTTTGATGATGTGGAATTTTGTGATTTTTTTTTGATATTTTTAATCAAATAAAAAAATATGATTAGTTGGTTTTTATTTAATTATGAAAGTAAGTAATAACTAAGGAAAATAATTATATTTGGCAAGTTTGACTGAATGATATTTTGTGTTTTAGATTTTCAATAAATAGAAAAAATATAATTGGCTTATTTTTATTTTGGATATTATTTTATTATGAAAATAAATAATAATTAAGATAAATAATTATCTTTGACAAAATTCATAATGTACTTTTTTATGTGTACCTTTTTTTTATAATGTCTAATTCTTAGAATTATTTTTAATATTTAAAAAGATTATTATGTTGGAAAACACGAATCAGAAAGCAGCGTAATTTAAAAAATTTTCTCAACAAAAGGACCTAGAACTCGCAATCGTGTAACCAAATTCATAAAGATAGAAAACTTACTTTTCTTTTTATTCTTTCTTGAAGCGTTTCAAGCCACCCAAGAACGCTCTTCTCGCGGCTTGATCCCCTCTCCTTGGTAAAGCTCGAATCTTCAAACTTCTAACTTGAAGTCTCTAGAGAAAGTCCACCAACTTGATCACAATCTAACTAGTAAGGATGCTAGTTCTCTAGTTAGTGTTTAGGCTTAACCTAGGGTTTAATTTAATCTTGGAGAAAGGAAGGTGTTCAACACATGAACCAAGAATTGTCAATTAGCTCTAAAGGGGAGCATGAGCTCCCCTATATATAGGAAAGGGGAGGGGCGGCCGAACCTAGTCCTAATGGACAAAGGATTTGGTCCCTCTCTCTCCTATTACTTGATCATCAAGTATTTTCCAACTTTGACTTTGAATTCTAATTCAAGTCAACTTTTAAGAGAGCTAAAAATATCCAAACTATTTTTGGATAATTTTATACTTTATTTATTATAAAATAAATAACTTATTTTTATCTAATTAATTAATTCGTAATTAATTAACTAGATTATTTTCTCCAAAATTAGACTTTCTTTTTAATTCAAAATTAAACCAAAGTCTATTAAATAATTAACTAATTAATTATTTAATATATATATAATATATATATATACACACGTGTGTGACACGTGTCACAGTGACACGTGTCACTCACGTGAGCCACACGTGTGACTTCACACGTGTGGAACCCTCTTGGCCCGATTAACTCGTTTAATCATTTTCAAGCCTCAACTCATGTAACCAAGTTGTTGTGTGCGACCCTCTAGGTTCTCAATTCAATTAGCAGTGACCCTAATTAATTAATTCACTAATTAATTAATCAGTCCACAGATTAAACGACCATAGTCTAGCAACAGGTGTTTAACCCCTAGCTGAATTGGAATGTTCGGATTCGACAGAACCTTTAAGTCATTGATTCATGTGAGATACAATCCTCCTACTTACTATCTCTCAACCAAGATCTAGGGCAAGGGAATAATCAGAACCCTAATAATCCGGTCTTAAAGCTAAGTGTATTTCATATCCATTTGATCTCAATCCAAGAAACCCTTTTCTTGATGTCTTGATCTACTACCTTGGCCAAGGACTCCATATGGCATATGAATGACTTACACAATAAGAGATCACCTTGCAAATGCAAGTGTAGGTCCTTTCTTGATTCTCATTCACTTTCATGAGTCACTTGTGCAGCCCCAGCATAAGCCTTGAATCAGTTGTCTAAGGCGACACCCTTTAAAGCTTATACCTAAGACTACAGAGTTAACTCATAAAGTGACAAGGAACCTCAAGTCTAAGGATCAATTAATCACATCAATGACTCGTGAGATATTTCCTAATCTGGAAGTTTCCATTTCCTGAAATAGAAACTTCCTTTCCCATTTAGGAATGTTCTCACACGGGGCACCTCAGTGAACTTACTTGTTAAAGTAAGCACCCTCATGTATCACGCACGTATCAACTATACACTTTGCACCTCCATGAAACAAGGTGGTCCTTCTTAAGGGCGTGATCCCACAAGCAAGCCTTAGAGGAGTCAGGTTGACACTCCCACTGTCTGTAGGACTCATCGGCTTGGAGTATTTTACTAATCATGACTTATGTGATATAGGGCTCGTTTCATGAACCATTTCACCTAAATGGTAGAGTCCTAAAGTCATCAGGATTAGGGGAGTTCTCATACATGCACAGCTAAAGTAAACGCATACCAAACAAGAGCATATAAAGAAGTGTTGCCTCAATTCGTTATTTTATTCAAAGATTGTCTGTGATTACAATAAGGAAAAGCACAAAGCGGATATACAATCGGCTTTCTAGGGCACTATTCCTAACAATCTCCCACTTGCCCGTCAAAGCCATTCTAAAGCTATTCTAAGTCCCATCTTCTGAAGATGACCTTGGAAAGCTTCTCGACTAAGGGGTTTAGTAAGTGGATCTGCCACGTTCTCTGCTGATGTGACCCTCTCAATTCGCACATCTCCTCTTTTGATAATATCACGGATTAGGTGATACTTACTCATAATGTGCTTGGTCCGTTGGTGAGATCTTGGTTCTCTTGCTTGAGCAACCGCCCCAGTGTTGTCACAAAACACAGTAATGGGGTCTTTCATGCTAGGAACAACATTCAACTCTTGAATGAAGTTTCTAATCCAAACACCTTCCTTAGCTGCATCATTTGCAGCTAAGTATTCGGCCTCAGTGGCCGAATCTGCAGTGGTTGTTTGCTTGGAACTCTTCCAACTCACTGCTCCGCCGTTTAGGCAGAAAATGTATCCTGACATTGACTTAAAATCATCCAAGTCAGATGCAAAGCTTGCATCGCAGTATCCTTCGACAGTAAGATCTTTCTGACCTCCGTAAACTAAGAATAAATCTTTAGTACTTTTCAAGTACTTAAGAATATTCTTCACGGCAGCCCAGTGACCATCTCCAGGGTCAGATTGGAAACGACTCGTTACACTAAGTGCATAAGCCACATCCGGTCGAGTACATAACATTGCATACATTATGCTACCTATTGCTGACGCATAAGGTGTATGAGTCATTCTCTCATTCTCAAGGTTTGTCTTAGGACACATCTTCTTTGAAAGTCATGTTCCTACACTCATAGAAAGGTTCTTAACCTTTGCTGACTCCATATTGAATCTCTTCAATACTTTGTCAATGTACATCGACTGTGATAGTCCTATTAACCTTCTAGATCTATCTCAATAGATTTTAATTCCAAGGATATAGGACGCATCACCAAGATCTTTCATCTCGAATTGGTTCGATAACCATAACTTAGTCACTTTCATGTCATCCTTCGAATTCCCAATAAGAAGGATGTCATCAACATAAAGTACTAAGAATTGCACTGAGGTCTCCAATTCCTTTCTATACACACATGATTCATTCGAAATTTGGGTGAAGCCAAACGCTTTGACCGATTCATCAAATCGAATGTTCCAATTCCTAGAAGCCTGTTTCAATCCATAGATTGATCTTTGGAGTTTGCAAACCTTTTGCTCACTCCCACTGAATGTGAAACCTATGGGTTGCTCCATATAAATGTCTTTGTCAATGTCACCATTGAGAAAGGCAGTTTTCACATCCATTTGCTATATCTCATAGTCATAATATGCAGCAATGGCAAGCATGATTCGAATGGACTTTTGCATTGCAACTGGTGAAAAGGTTTCGTCAAAGTCCACGCCGGGTCTTTGAGTGAATCCTTTTGCAACCAGTCTTGCTTTGTAGGCTGCAATGCTTCCATCAACTCCAAGCTTTCTCTTAAAGATCCATTTGCAACCTATGGGTTTGACCCCATCAGACAAATCTACCAAGGTCCAAACTTGGTTGGAGTTCATGGAGTCCATTTCGGATTTCATGGCTTCTATCCACAGTTCAGAGTCAGAATCTGAAAGTGCCTCCTCATACGTTAAAGGATCATTATCCTTTTGAGAGATTTCATGGAAGAATCCATACCATCTCTCCGGCTGTCTAGGAGTGCGTTCAGAACGCCTTAGAAGAGGATTTTCATGTGTATCGAAATTCGTGATTGGTTGTGGTTGATCAGAGTGGGACGTTTCTTCAGTGGGTGGTGTGGGGTCACTTTGTACTTCTTCTAATTCTATGATCTTGCCTTTCTTTTCTTTAAGGAACGGTTCCTCAAGAAAAGTGGCATTTCTGGAAACAAACACCTTTTGCTCAGATTGATCATAGAAATAGTATCCTATGGATTCCTTAGGATAACCTACAAAGTAGCATAAGTTAGAACGAGATTCTAACTTATCTCCCACTGTCCTCTTCACGTAAGCAGGACAACCCCAAATTCTTAAGTAAGAATAACTAGGGATTTTACCATGCCACATTTCATAGGGCGTCTTGGGGACTGACTTAGAGGGAACTAGATTCAGAATCTTTGCTGCACTTTCTAGGGCATAACCCCAGAAAGAAGATGGTAAGTCAGTGAAACTCATCATGGAACGAACCATATCAAGTAGGGTTCGATTCCTTCTCTCAGAAACTCCATTAAGCTGAGGAGTTCCCGGAGGAGTCCACTGAGAGATAATCCCATTATCCTTGAGATGATTAAGGAATTCTTCACTAAGATACTCGCCTCCTCGATCAGATCGAAGTGCTTTGATCTTGTGACCAGTTTGGTTCTCAACCTCCTTTTGAAATTCTAAGAATTTCTCAAAAGCTTCAGATTTATACTTCATTAAGTATACATAACCATACCGACTAAAGTCATCAGTAAAGGTTATGAAATACTGATGATTGCTTCTAGTGCTTACACTAAGCGGTCCACAAACATCAGTATGGATCAAATCCAAAACCTTAGTGGCACGTTCCACAGTTCCTTTACAAGGAACTTTGGACATCTTTCCTTTGAGACAGGATTCGCAAGAAGTCAACTCTTTGAGATCATTTTCAGAGAATGATCCTAAAGTGTTTATCTTGCTAATTCTGTTCTTGCAAATGTGTCCTAATCTAGCGTGCCATAAGGGAGCTGAAACTTCGTCATCTCTCTTACGCTTTGTTTCTCGTTGTATATTCATAATATTGATGTTTTGAGTTAGGTTAAAGTCCATTACTTAGAGTACCGATATGAACGGAAGAGTTGTTCCGTTTGATAAAGTATTTACCATTCTTAATATAAGTTTCATAACCTTCACAATCTAATATTGGAACTGAAATTATATTACGAATAATGCTCGGTACATAAAGGACTTTATTTAATACTAACTCAAAACTACCTAAATCTAATCTAATTGTGCCTAAAGCTCGAGCTTCAACGTTTGAGCCATCGCCGATCTTCAAGACACATTCTCCTTCTTTGAGTTGTTGGACTTCACTTAGCATCTGTACATCATTACAGATATGAGTTCCACAACCGGTATCAAGTACCCAAGAACTAGAATTAATAGAAAGATTTACTTCAACGAGAAAGATACTTTTCTTCAGAGTAGCCTTGTACTCTGGGCAGTTTCTCCTCCAATGTCCCGCTTTGCCACAATGGAAGCAAACATCCTCTTTCTGATCACGCTTCTTCTTTTGGGCCTTTCCATTCGAAATGCCACCAGTGGGCCTAAGGGGTTTCTTCTTCTTCTTTTGGGCTTTCTTGCCCTTACCCTTAGAAGGCCCAGAAGAGGAAGATGGAGCATTCACCATCAAAACCTTATTGTCCTTCTTGATCGTGCTTTCAGCAGTCACAAGCTGACTAATCAGCTCAGCTACAGTAGCACCAGCATGATTCATGTTGAAGTTAAGGACAAATGGGTTGAATGATGGTGGGAGCGAAGCTAGCAACAAATCCACTGAAAGCTCATCTTTCAGTGGCATGTCCATGGAAGCAAGTTTCTCAGTAAGGGCAAGAAACTTGAGTCCATATTCATGGACACTTGAACCTTCCCTCATTCTCAAGTGGAACAATTCCTTTGAAGTGTTATACCTTGTAACACGTTCATGAGGGCGGTAAAGTTGCTCTAAGTGGTCGTAAATCTCCCAAGCAAATTCCATGGCCTCATGTTGCCTTTGCAAGTCCGGAGACATGTTAGCCAACATAAGGCAACGGGCTTGGAGATTATCATCCTTCCACTTCTGAATCGCGTCCCGCTCGGCCCGAGTGGGAGCCTCCCCTTCGGGACTAGGCTCCCCTTCGAAGAGAACATAAGTTCTCTTCTCAGAATCTAAAATGATTTTTAGATTCCTCAGCCAATCAGAATAGTTGGGACCAGTCAACTTGTTTGACTCGAGGATCGATACAAGAGGGTTTTTGGTTGCCATTTCAAAACACGTAGAGAATCACAGAATCTACGACCTAAATGGTAAAACAGAGAACTAGTGAGCATGCTGAATTATAACGATATACAAAAGATAAGGTCTTTAATCTATTGTAGCTCCCACTGTTTTTCAAAGATCTAGAATTCCCTAAGATCTAAGAGGAACACGTTTCCCAATGGGTACTAAGATCCTAGGCATTTTACCTCGAACCCACGACTCGCGGACATTCTAAGTAAGAACCCTAGGTAGGTACAACTTACCAATTCTAACACCTTTAGAACTCTTAGTAATTGTTTTTGCATCACCTATCTTTCAATATGGACCCACGACTCGTGCGACATCCATATTTACTTAGGCGTTAAGCTAGACCCATCAATCATAAGATCATGACCAAAACTTAGTTCGAACGACCCACGACTCGCGGACATCACCCTTGCTAAAATTGACCACGAAATATTGATCATTTAAAATGATTAATTAGGTAACTAAGAACTAATAAGCTCCACTAGCTATCCCACGACTCGCGGACAATAACTAGCTTTACTTACTAAACTTAAAACCTATTGATGGAATGCTAGGAATTTAATTCAAAATTTGCATCTCGAATTAAACACCTATTTGTTCGAAATTAGCTTAATATTTAATGGGAATTTTTGAATCAACCGGAGAGTTGTCCGGTTCGACCTCACCAACATATATGTTATCCAATTTTATTAGTCTTGATTAATGCAAGTACACTTAAATGCATATCAAACAAGCACATAAACAGATAACATGTCCTAGCATGATACTAACATGTAATGATCATGGGTTCTACCTATCTTATGCGTGATATGTGGGAGCCACTCCACAATCACAAGTTCTAACATACATGCCACATAAACAGTTCAAATCACATAAGGGAAAGCGGTAACAAAATACGAGCCCTATCTCTATTACATTTAATAATTGAGATTCCCCTCCCTAACATTTTGAGGGGTCTTCACTTATGGCCTCCTTGTTACTTGAATGTGGTCCATCTTACTCCATGGGTGCATTGTCTCCAAAATGAAAATAAAACCTCACCACCTATCTCTACTCTCAAATTACAATAAAAAGAAAAAGACATAAAGTAATAAGGCTCAATCTTCATATTGGCCTTAGACAATTACACGGGGCATACCCCGGCCTCAAAAACAGTAATATGGAAAGCCACATAATAAATCACATAACAGTACGCACATAAGTGAGGCTCCAAGCTCAATTGAAAAACGCAACTATAGGGCTCCAACCCCAATTTAAACCATCCATGTGCATAAATTAAAACCATACATAGATCTAAACCCATGATCATCTAACATGCTTTTGCGAGAATTTAAATTTAGCCAATAAATTAAAATTCTCGTTTCAAGTCCTAATGACTCAAAACACGACTTGATGTGAGTCTTATTTATAAAAGTTTTCAATAAATCCCAAATTACCAAAACAAATAAAATTCCAATTAATTTCTGAAAATTAATAATTTTATCAAAGATTGTATTTTCCCAAAATATAAACCGTTTCAATTTCTCAAAAATCCCAATTTTAAGTTTTATTCAAAAATTAAAATAAATATTCAAAAATAAAATTTTAAAATTAAAATAAAAATCGGGACTGGATTGCACGAAATACGAAAAATCGGATCAGGAAAACGGGGCCCATACGCGAAGCGGGGCGCACGCGTTGCAAGCGCGCGCGGACGCGCACGGCAGCGCGCGCGCGCCCTGTCGGGCGATGGTGGGCGATGGGCGGCCATTCTCGGCCAGCGCGCCCGGAAGGCTCCCGCACAGGCGTGCGGGAGGTGCTGGGCGGATGCCCTGCGCACGCCTAGCACAGGCGGGCGGCGGCGCGCGAAGCCCGGGCGCGCGACTCCTTCGCGCGCGGGGTTTCGCTTGTTCGTCGTAATCCGGGTTTTCGTTTCGTGTTTTCGTTCAAAAGCAAAACCAATCCAAGAAATCCAAAAACAGTTTATACAGTTTCAAATCTAAAATAGTTTTCAAAAAAATTAAATTTTGCAAAAACCAATTTTCAGAAACTTTCAGGAAAAAAATACAGTTTCGTAATTCAGGCTTTCTAAAACAATTACAAATACTCAATCGCATCAAGCCTAAGAATTTCTACCAAATTCAGTATAATTGAGACGAATCAGAAACACGATTAACGAGGTGGCTCTGATACCACTTGTTGGAAAACACGAATCAGAAAGCAGCGGAATTTAAAAAATTTTCCCAACAAAAGGACCTACAACTCGCAATCGTGTAACCAAATTCGTAAAGATAGAAAACTTACTTTTCTTTTTATTCTTTCTTGAAGCGTTTCAAGCCACCCAAGAACGCTCTTCTCGCGGCTTGATCCCCTCTCCTTGGTAAAGCTCGAATCTTCAAACTTCTAACTTGAAGTCTCTAGAGAAAGTCCACCAACTTGATCACAATCTAACTAGTAAGGATGCTAGTTCTCTAGCTAGTGTTTAGGCTTAACCTAGGGTTTAATTTAATCTTGGAGAAAGGAAGGTGTTCAACACATGAACCAAGAATTGTCAATTAGCTCTAAAGGGGAGCATGAGCTCCCCTATATATAGGAAAGGGGAGGGGCGGCCGAACCTAGTCCTAATGGACAAAGGATTTGGTCCCTCTCTCTCATATTACTTGATCATCAAGTATTTTCCAACTTTGACTTTGAATTCTAATTCAAGTCAACTTTTAAGAGAGCTAAAAATATCCAAACTATTTTTGGATAATTTTATACTTTATTTATTATAAAATAAATAACTTATTTTTATCTAATTAATTAATTCGTAATTAATTAACTAGATTATTTTCTCCAAAATTAGACTTTCTTTTTAATTCAAAATTAAACCAAAGTCTATTAAATAATTAACTAATTAATTATTTAATATATATATAATATATATATACACACGTGTGTGACACGTGTCACAGTGACACGTGTCACAGTGACACGTGTCACTCACGTGAGCCACACGTGTGACTTCACAAGTGTGGAACCCTCTTGGCCCGATTAACTCGTTTAATCATTTTCAAGCCTCAACTCATGTAACCAAGTTGTTGTGTGTGACCCTCTAGGTTCTCAATTCAATTAGCAGTGACCCTAATTAATTAATTCACTAATTAATTAATCAGTCCACAGATTAAACGACCATAGTCTAGCAACAGGTGTTTAACCCCTAGCTGAATTGGAATGTTCGGATTCGACAGAACCTTTAAGTCATTGATTCATGTGAGATACAATCCTCCTACTTACTATCTCTCAACCAAGATCTAGGGCAAGGGAATAATCAGAACCCTAATAATCCGGTCTTAAAGCTAAGTGCATTTCATATCCATTTGATCTCAATCCAAGAAACTCTTTTCTTGATGTCTTGATCTACTGCCTTGGCCAAGGACTCCATATGGCATATGAATGACTTACACAATAAGAGATCACCTTGCAAATGCAAGTGTAGGTCCTTTCTTGATTCTCATTCACTTTCATGAGTCACTTGTGCAGCCCCAGCATAAGCCTTGAATCAGTTGTCTAAGGCGACACCCTTTAAAGCTTATACCTAAGACTACAGAGTTAACTCATAAAGTGACAAGGAACCTCAAGTCTAAGGATCAATTAATCACATCAATGACTCGTGAGATATTTCCTAATCTGGAAGTTTCCCTTTCCTGAAATAGAAACTTCCTTTCCCATTTAGGAATGTTCTCACACGGGGCACCTCAGTGAACTTACTTGTTAAAGTAAGCACCCTCATGTATCACGCACGTATCAACTATACACTTTGCACCTCCATGAAACAAGGTGGTCCTTCTTAAGGGCGTGATCCCACAAGCAAGCATTAGAGGAGTCAGGTTGACACTCCCACTGTCTGTAGGACTCATCGGCTTGGAGTATTTTACTAATCATGACTTATGTGATATAGGGCTCGTTTCATGAACCATTTCACCTAAATGGTAGAGTCCTAAAGTCATCAGGATTAGGGGAGTTCTCATACATGCACAGCTAAAGTAAACGCATACCAAACAAGAGCATATAAAGAAGTGTTGCCTCAATTCGTTATTTCATTCAAAGATTGTCTGTGATTACAATAAGGAAAAGCACAAAGCGGATATACAATCGGCTTTCTAGGGCACTATTCCTAACATATTATTGGTAGTTCCAAAATAAATCTTTTCTTATTTGATATAAATTCATTATTAATTATTTTATGAGATATAAATTAATTTTTATTTATCCTAATCGTCAATTATAAAATAAATTCAAGAGTTTTAATTGAGTGTAAATATAATTAATCTCTTAAAAACAAATTAATTATAGTTGCTTAAATTACTCAATCCAATTAATTAATTTTTTCAAAATTAAACTTAATACTTAATAAATTTATATCTATATCCAAATCTAAATCTATATCTATATATTTATATCTATATACTATAATATATAGGACAGATGTGTTTGACCCTAATTGAATTAATTTTGACTAAATGGAACTTTTGGTTTTTTTTGAGATTTTCAATTAAACTTAAAAATTATGATTGGTTAATGGTTATTAAATTTATTTAGAAATTTTATGAATTCCTTAATTTTTGGAAATTGTTCTTAATTAAAGTATCAATTTATGGTAAATTTATTTTGAATGCATAAATCTAGGAAAATATATTTTAATTTCAATTCAAATACAACTCATAAAATTAATTTCAAAACCCAAAACTCAAATGCAACTCATAAAATTTAAGATTTTTTCTTTTTTTCTCCTTTTGAAAATACAACTAATTCATTGATTGATATTATTTCCCTTTTGAATATTTATAGGTGGCCAAAATTGAACTTAATTATGATAAAATATTTCCAGTTTTCCTTACTTATGAAATTAACCAAAATTATATAAAGATATTAATACTAAACCCTACCATTATTCATGACAAATTTTTTCTCATTCATATACAATTAGAGTTGTATATATGAAGAACTCACAACCCATTACCACAAAAGTTGGTTGACTATTTCTCAGGATCTCTCTCTAACGAGGAAGAATGAATATTGATTATTCATGAAAGTGTAGATTCTGTTAATCAATCAATCTGGTATAGAGATCACTTCAATTCATATACAAATTGATTTGATTTATTTGAGATCATTTCTTGCTATTGAAATATACCTCTGCTCTTGCTTATATTTCTTATTTCAACTTTTAATCAACATAAGGGCTTTATTTCAATGGCATATAAAGTCCAGAATTTTAGATTAAACCCTCGATTCTATATGTTATTGTACATAAATTTTCCAATAATGTTAAAGATAATTTAAAGTAGCATTCCTCAAATTCACATTAATACTCTTTATTTTTTCATTTAATTTTTGTATCCCCATTGAAATTTTCTATAGGTTTGGAGTATTTGCACCATGGTTGTCATACACCAATGATCCATTGAGATATCAATCTGCCAACATTTTGCTGACAAATGATCTTGAAGCATAAATACTATGGTTGCTAATATTATTTGGTGGGGTAATTTGCATCATCTTCTATTTTTATTTATTTATTTATTTTGGTTAGCATTATTATTTGTATCGATCATGGTTGCACCATAGTTTGAAAATAATTTGAATATTTCTGTTAGAGATTTTATACTTAAATTTTTTTTTTAAACTACAAAATTTCACCATTTTCTTCTCATATATCTTATTTAAAAGTTTTAACAATATTCATATCCCAACAATTTGTTTCTACTTATTAATTCAGATTTTTTTAAATTTCAAGATACAACGACATCAGTAATGGTAAGACTCCAATTATATTCACACATAGAACGTTTGTTCTCTGATTGTATAATTATTTGGTAAATTTTTAATGTGTAATAATAATAGGAAATCTTTATATAAAATATTTTATATTTTTTTCATTAGTAGTCTCTTGGTTCTTCTTCTTATTTTTTAGTTTATAATTTGTATCGATGTTCTTATATCAATATTATGGATGCTCAAGCACCTACAGAAGGTAATTTCATAAATAAAATATGTATATCATAATTTTTTTCTTCATCTTCTGATGAAGAAATACTTCCTTTTCAACTTTTGTTCAAGAACCAATTGTAAGATTTTTTCCTTCTATATCCACGATTTATTTTCATTTTAATTTATGGCATTTATTTGTATACTAAATTTTAATTTTTTTTTCCTCTGTTTTGAGGTTTTGTTCAAGTTCCAGCAATGAGAAGGTAATCTATAATATTATATATTTGAAAACCATATTTGACTATTTGACTTTTTGTGCATTTTGATGATGTGGAATTTTGTGGTTTTTTTGAGATTTTTAATCAAATAAAAAAATAAGATTGGTTGGTTTTTATTTTATTATGAAAGTAAGTAATAACTAAGGAAAATAATTATATTTGGCAAGTTTGACTGAACGATATTTTGTGTTTTAGATTTTCAATAAATAGAAAAAATATAATTGGCTTATTTTTATTTTGTATATTATTTTATCATGAAAATAAATAATAATTAAGATAAATAATTATCTTTGAAAAAATTGATAACGTACTTTTTTATGTGTGATGGGACATAAAATCACGCCCGGATCTGAGCCGTCCACATGTCACCACCTACTAATGTAGTGCTTAGACGCTCGCGTTAATGGGCTCGCTTGCCTACCCAGCCCATTCGCTTGATTGATTAGTCCGGGCCCGTGCGCCCCGGCCCACCATTCAAGCTGGGAATTCAGGCTGGCAAACCCAGCGCTCTTGTGACGTTCCCCTCGGGGCTACCACTCCCAGGGAAACATCTCACGAGGGTACCCTTTACCTTACGCTCGAATATCTGACGCTCGTGGGCCATCAGCCAGAGGAAACCCTTTCGTGCATCCCTCCGAGCGTCACTTATACTCGAGTATGATCAATCCCTAGTAAGGCATCCGTACGCCTGCATGACAGATCTTAAGCTTCCCAGCGCTCAACACTCCCAACAACCTCTGACACTGTGGCAGTGCGCACCTCGTACCTGGCACGCCGCCTGCTTTTCAGAGACATCACTCTCATGCCATCACAAGCCGCCACGTGTTAGGGCAACATAGGTTTGGGACCACACGGTCAAATTAACCAATTTGCCCTCACCCCTAACATATAAATAGGGGAGAACACTTACATTCTCCCCCAAGTCATCTTCTCCACCAAAAACACACACTGAACTGGTATATTCCTCCATAGCTGTTTTCTTAAGCTCTGAAACATATTCCCCACAATTGCATCATCATCACGCCCTGCACTCTTGGTGTTATCGTAGCTGGAAGAACCCACGCTCATAAGGAAACCCAATTCCTGAGGCTCTAAACGCCAGTGATGGTCTTTCCCTTTTCATACAAATATTGAAAGTGTTGCTGCATCTTAGGAATTCAGATTCCTGCACCATCATTTTTGGCGCCGTCTGTGGAAAATCCATCACCATCTTCATCATCATCACTAGGGATGCAAACGAGCCGAGCCGAGCCGAGCCGAGCCTTGGTCTTTTTTTCTGGCTCGAGCTCGGCTCGACCAAGGCTCGAGGCTCGCTCGGCTCGGCTCGAGCCAAATGAAAATATATTATTTTTAATTAAAAATTAGTTTTTTTAAATAATTTAATATATTTTTATATATAATAATATATATTTATTAAATATATATACATATATATTATAAATATATTAATTTTTTATTAATTTTATATAAAAATCAATAAAAATATATATAATATTATATAAAAATAAAAATATATATATATATATAAATAAAAATATTATTTTTTAATTAAATATATTGGCTCGCGAGCCACGAGCCTAACTAAAAGGGGCTTGAGTTCGGGCTTGACTCGAGCTTGCTCGCCAGGCTCGCGAGCCGGCTCAGCTCGTTTGCATCCCTAATCATCACCAGTTTCTTCCCCTTAAAGCTAGTTGAGAAGTAACACCAGCAGCTTTCAACATGGTGACTGCGACGAGGTCTGGAAATGTGGAAAACAGGGGCGTTCTTCCCCCCCATCAATGAGGAGAACGGGGATAACAACATCTCCACCGGAGGTGTACCCACGCCTACTGCAGGAAATGGAGTCGGAGACACCGAGACGCCGGTGGTGACTCTTCCCCCAGGTGAGAACGCGGCGGGAGAATCTGGTCCTGCCCCTCTTCCCCATGTTCCTGCCACACATCCCAGCATGTACACCATGGCCATGCCACCGCCGGGATATGCCTACATACAGTCTGGAATGATGCCCGGGATGTTGCCCATGGTCCAGTCCTATCAGGTGGGGACCCTAAACCTCCCCATAATGCTTCCCAGAGAATTACAGGGGGTGGAAATACCCCAGATCACCGCCCAACAACTTCAGGCGCTTTACGCGCAGTGCGAGGGGTAGGCGGTACAGAACGCCTGGGAGCACTTCACTGCTGCTTACTTTCCATCGACGCCAGGCGCTAGAGCGGCTCCACCCATTGGAGGACTCCCAGCTCACCCCTTGACAATGGCAAAAAATGTGTTAAGGGCTCAACCGCCCCCGCCGCCTCCTGTTCAAGAAAAGAAAGCCCCACAGAGGGACCAGCAAGGGCAGCAACCAATTGGGGATGAAAGGGCCCCTCCAAATGAGAGGGTTGGAAACAGCGAAGAAGTCCAATCGAGGGCCACCGAAAGGGCAAACCGCGGAGATGTCGGTGACCCTCAGCTTGCAGCAGTGCAGGATCAGCTTAAGGGGCTCCAGGACGTGGTAGCGCAACTCTCTCGAGCACGGACTCAAGCCCCCCGTGGCGGGGGCGAGAGATCCAGAGCCAGAGACGCTCGCCGTCCATGCAGCCCGGTTTTCCACCACCGGAGAGAGGCCGATCATGAGGAGTACGATCCCGAGGAGAGGGATTATAGGATCTTGACGGGCGATTCCCCCCTCATCGAAGAGGTACTGATGACCCGTGCGGGAAAAGGCAAGATCCCCACATCCGTCAACAGATATGATGGAACCACTGATCCAGCCGAGCATCTGGATCACTTTGTGCATTTGATGCATTTGTATGATCACCCGAGCAACTATTGGGCCAAGGTGTTTGTCACTTCCCTCACTGGAATGGCTCAAGACTGGTACAAAAAACTTCCCCCGCGCTCAATCAGAGGATACTATGATCTGACTGACGCCTTCACAAGCTACTTCAACTCCTTGAAGGCACCCCAGTTGTGACGACTCTCTACAGCTTGGTCCAGGGGCCGAACGAGACGTTCCGGTCCTTCATGGGAAGGTTTAACAAGGAAATCTTGTTGGTGGAGAAGCCCTCGATGGATTTCTTGAGGCATGTTCTTTTTGGAGCCATCAATATGAAGCACTATGTCAGCAAAGAGTTCGTGGAAGAGGTGACCAAGAAAAAACCACGCTCGTTGATGGAGATCAGGGACATTGCTGATTCGTTCTTTACCCTCGAGGATATGTACATCGCAAGGGATCAGAAAATGGCGAACGCCCCTCGCCCCAGCAAAGCCACCGAGGACAGAGGAGATTCTAACAGGGGTCGCTGTCGCAATCCTAACCCCGCTCGTCGTAACCCTTCGCCTCCACATAAGTTCGAACGTATCCCCCTCAACCGCCCAATAGCCGAAGTGTATTCCATGGCGGATAAGAAACTCTTCAAGAGACCGCCAAAATTGAGAGAAACAGAGGCCCAAAAGCACTCGGGAAAGTACTGCGCTTTCCACAAGCAGAAGGGGCACGACACCAACGAGTGCCGCCAGCTTGAGAGCGATATCCAGAGGCTCATTACTGGGGGGCACCTCAAGGAATTCGTGAAGGTGTTGGAGAGGTATGATGAATATTGCGCTGAGCGAGCGCGTGCCAGAGGAAGAAGCCGTTCACGCTCGCGAAGTCCACGCCACCATCACGCAGAGCCGAATGACCGTGGCAAAGGGAAAGCCACAGACGTGGAAAACCAGCCCTTTGCGGTCATCCACATGATCGCTGGGGGACCCTCGGGGGGCGATTCTAACGCTTCCCGACGCCGTTATGTTCGGAGCTATGACCAGAGATCTTCCCAGCTCAAGCTAGTGCTCTCCGTTGACAGCTCAACGCGCTCGAAGGAGAATGAGATTATAGGCTTCACAAAGAAAGACTTAGAGCACATTGTAACACCCCATGGGGTCGGTGAAACCTCTGACTGCCCCATGGTGGTTAGCTTAGACGTTCATAGCCACATTGTAAAGAGGGTTCTAATTGATAGTGGAAGCTCTATGAACGTTCTCCCTTATTCAACGTTTCAAAAAATGAATATAACAAACATTCCACTCGAACCCCTCGGAACAGCCCTCGTTGGCTTTGGGGGTTCCGAGATTGTCCCTCGCGGACAAATTCGCTTGGCCACCTCTTTTGGTCGCGCCCCACAGCGAAAAACTTTGAGCGTCCTTTACACAGTTGCTGAAGTGGACCTCCCCTATAACATCATCATTGGGCGACCGGCCCTAGTGGACTTCAAGGCAGTGATCTCCACCTATCACCAAAAAGTCAAATTCCCTACTCCCGAGGGCACGGGCGAGGTTCTATGCAATGTCAAAGAGGCTTGGGAATGCTACATCCTTTCCCTTCGAAGCCACAAGCCCAAGCAACCCACTCAGGCAGGTTCCACCAAGAAGTCGGTTGATTTCCCAAATTGGACGAAGATGGCCCCGAGTGAAAGAGGGCCAAACTCTACAAAAAGAAAAATAAAAAGAAGGCCGAGAGCGACCCCAAGGATGCAGGGCAGGCGCCCCTTGGAGCCGTTGGAGAATCATCCTCGGAAGACGAGGATCGTTTACCCTCGGGAGGTTCTAGCGAGAAACTTACAGGCAAGAAACGAGCGCTCGAACAGCCGAGGCCTGAAGTGCGGATAGAGCCTACAGAAAACTTTCTGACCATCGAATTGGAGCCCCGGAACCCCGACAAAACCACCCAGATAGGCTCCAATCTCGACGGACCCTCACAAATCATGATGATCGATTTCCTTCATGAGAACCTTGATGTATTTACATTGGAAGGCTTCTGACCTCACGGGAATAGATCCGAGCGTCATTGTTCAAAGGCTCAATGTGGACCCGGCTTTCAAGCCCGTCAAGCAAAAGAAAATAGACGTTCATGGATTTAGGAGGCAAGTCATCGAAGAGGAGGTGAACAAACTCCTCGAGGCCCAGTACATAGAGGAGATCCTATATCCTGAATGGCTTTGTAACGTGGTGCTCGTGCCCAAGAGCGCCAACAAATGGCGCATGTGTAATGACTTCACAGATCTTAACAAAGCATGCCCAAAAGATCCGTACCCTCTACCCAGGATTGACCAGCTGATGGATTCGACCTCTGGGTGTGAACTTATGAGCATGATGGATGCCTTCCAGGGGTACTATCAGATATTTATGGCCCCCGAAGATCGCCCCAAGACTTCGTTCGTGGTCCATATGGGTGTTTACTGTTTCAAGGTTATGCCCTTCGGACTCAAAAATGCAGGGGCGACCTATCAACGCCTTGTCAAAAAAATGTTTGAACGTGAGATTGGAAGGTCCATGGAAGTATATGTGGACGACATGATTGTTAAAAGCGAACGCCAACATTCCCATCTGGAGGACCTCAAGCGAACATTCAACATCCTACGTCAGTATAGGATGAAATTGAACCCTTCAAAGTGTACATTTGGCGTCCGGGGTGGCAAATTCTTGGGGTACATGGTCAGCCAACGAGGCATAGAGGCTAATCCAGAAAAGATTAAAGCAATCCTAGATATTCCCTCTCCTCACAATGTGAGGGAGGTCCAAGTGCTCGTTGGAAAGATCGTCTCATTGAACAGGTTCATCTCTCGCTCGGCGGATAGGAATTTGCCTTTCTTTAAAATCCTACGTCGCGCTCGAAACTTCGCCTGGAGCGAGGAATGTGAGAAAGCTTTGCAGGACATGAAGCAGTATCTCTCAAGCGCACCATTGTTGACCAAACCCAACCCCGGAGAAAACTTGTTTGTCTATCTGTCGATCTCCTCGGAAGCCACGACCGCTGTCCTCGTGGCAGTTCGCGAGCGTAAGCATTTACCGGTGTATTACTTGAGCAAAACCTTGCAAGGAGCGGAGAAAAGATACATAGAAATAGAGAAGTTTGCTTTTGCGCTCGTCAATGCCTCTCGAAAGCTAAGACCTTATTTTCAAGCACATTATATCACAGTACTCATCGATCAACCACTTAAACAGGTGCTCGCAAAGCCAGATGTTGCAGGAAGGTTAGTTAAATGGTCAATTGAACTTAGTCAGTTTGACATCACTTTCGAGCCTCGCACGGCGATACAGGCTCAGACTGTGGCTGACCTATTGGTGGAGCGCTTCAACATAGATACTGTGCCCTCGCTGGAAGAGGGACTATGGCTCCTGCACACAGATGGCTCCTCGACCTCACAAGAGGGGGGAGCAGGAGTGACCCTCAGAGACCCCCACGGCGTGGAAGTTGACTACGCTATTAAATTGGCGTTTCAAGTCACCAACAACGAGGCAGAATACGAGGCTCTAATCCAAGGACTTAGAATAGACCTCCGGAATGGTGCCGTTCGGGTCACTGCATATGTTGACTCGCAACTGATCGCGAGTCAAATTGATGGTGCTTATGAGGCTCGAGAAACCACAATGGTGCAGTACTTGGCGAGCGCTAGAGAAGTTATATCCAAATTCAAAGAATTTGATCTGTTGCATATCCCAAGAGCGGAAAACGAGCGGGCAGACGCTCTCTCTAAGTTTGCATCCACCTTGGAGGGTTCCTGCGAGCGCTCCGTCACATTCCTCAGAACAGAAAAGCCACTGATTCGCGAAACAGGATCCTCGGGTGAAGTCAACATGCTAGATCCCTCCGAGCCTTGCTGGCTCGATGACATCATCAGATTTCTGAGGGATGGAACCTGCCCGAGCGATAAAGTTGAAGCACGAAAGGTTAGAAGTAAAGCCCCTCGTTTCTCTCTTGACAGCGACGGGCGGCTCTTCAAGCGGTCTTTCCAAGGTCCACCACTAAAGTGCCTGAGACCCTCGCAAGCCAAAGAAGTGTTAGAGCAGGTGCACGGAGGAAGTTGTGGAAATCATTCTGGCGGGCGGGTTCTGGCTAAGAAAGTGTTGAGGAGTGGGTTCTACTGGCCCTCGCTACTGCAAGATGGCATCGGTTACTCCAAAAAATGCCCTAAGTGCCAGTTTCATTCTAACACCCCTTAGTTACCGGCGGCTCAAATGATCCCTATTGATGTCTCGTGGCCCTTCGATCAGTGGGGCATTGATATTGTGGGACCCCTCCCAATGGCGGTCGGACAAAAGAAATTCGTAATACTCGCTGTGGATTACTTCACTAAGTGGGCCGAAGCTGAAGCGGTCACGAAAATAACGTTTAAAGTTGTAAGGGACTTCATTTGGAAGAACATCATCTGCAGATATGGCATCCCGAGGGTGCTCATCTCGGACAATGGTTGCCAGTTCATCGCCGCCGACACTCGAGATTGGTGCTACGAACTGGGGATTGAGCAACGCTTCACTTCCGTGGGCGATCCTCAAGCTAACGGTCAAGCTGAAGTGACCAACCGAACCATACTCCAGCATCTGAAGACGATGCTCGAAAGTAAGAAGGGGGAATGGGCTGAAGAACTGCAAGGAGCCCTGTGGGCGTACCGTAGCATCCCCCAAGCGGCAACGGGAGAAACCCCTTACTCCCTCGTTTATGGCTCCGAGGCTATGATACCTCCCAAGAATCCGCACGCGTTGCCTATTTCGAGCCCGCTGTCAATGAGGCCAATCGAACTTTCGAATTGGATTTGCTAGACGAAAGAAGGAATACTGCTTGGGCTCGTATCCACAAATACAAAGCGACCGTAGCCCACCAGTATAACAAACATGTCAAAGAGAGGACTTTCCAGCTAGGGGACTTGGTCCTCAAGAAAGTTGAAGTCTCCAAACATGTGGGTAAGTTGGACCCCAAATGGGAAGGCCCCTTCAAGGTCATTCAGGTACGGGCAAACAACACCTACCTACTGGAGACTTTGCAAGGCGAGCGTCTCCCTGGACCATGGAATGCATGTAACCTTAGACGGTTCTACGTATAAATGTCAACCTTTGTAATCGCCCGCTCGTGGCGCCTTGTACTTTCTTTTGACAGAAAACATGATAATTATTATCTTTGATTGCAAGCATAACAGTAAGTATTTGATCCATCGTTATGTCATTTATAGTGCTTTCCTTTTGATTAATGATTCGGGCAACAGAAAGCCTACTCCGTGTCGAGCATCTTCCACATCGAACGGCTTAAGCAATACCCCAATCGTTTCAAAGCAACGCTATCTGTGTGTTGAGAACCCTCCACACTAAATAGTTTGACAATTCATAAGTGTATAAATCCTAAGAACGAGCGTGTCAAAAAGTGGGGTGCTAGACGCTTAATCTACGTCCACTGGGTATTCACCATGACAGTTCGCATTCGTAAACCCCCAATGACCCTCGTCTTCTTAATTAAGAATACACTCGTGAATAGCAGGCGTTGGGCTAGTCCTCCCATGGACACTTGAGTGCGAAGTTAACATTATAGCAACGCTCGTTTTTATTCTCATACTTAGCAAATCCTGCAATTGATTTCTAAGTTTATTAGAATTATTGGAACACTCAAGATGAAGGTGCACGTCACATGTTTAAGGCCAATACTTAGCTAAATCCTCAGGGGTTTTCTAAGTTCAAATTCGAGCCTCATTGTGAAAATGGCCAGGAAACCCTCTTAAGGAACACCCTCGTGCCCATACTTGCATCTCTCAGATTACCAGACGTTTCAAAATTGTAAACTTACGGCGTATGGAGATGAGCACCAAGGGACCTTCAAAGGAATCACCCTCGTGCGCAGACACTCCTCTCGCAGACATTCAGATAACAAGAAGGATAAACATGCAAACATCAAACTCAAAGTGGCAACAACGCCCAACGCCCAAATAGGAAAAGGAATCGAACTTCATTAACGAAGACATTCAGACAGAAAGATAAAATAACAAAGTTCAGAGTACATTGTCAAAAAAAAAAAAAAAAAAAAAGAAAAAAAAACATAGAATGTTCATGAGCAAGAAGGAAATCAAGCAAGCAAGATGTTGAAGCAGAAGTTGGAGGAACGATCACTGGGCTAGGTTATCAGGCTCCAGAGGGGCGGTCGCGAGCGGAACGGGAGCCAGCACATGGGCATCGGAAGCTTGGGCATCACCGGGGTCCTCGCCATCTTGAGTGTCAATTGTAACGGCATCATCCTCTATTTGCAGGGGCTCGGGATTTATGGGATTTGCCGCCATGAACTCACCCTGGAGCATCGTCACAAGCTCCTGATACTCGGGCTCAGCCAGCTCCTCCGAGGGATCCTCATCACGAACTACGGGCTCGCAGTTCTCGTCTAAGTCCATGCGGAGGCGGTCGTCGGTGCGAGCACTTTCAGGGGCTAACCCTAACTTGACCATCTGCCCAATGGCTTTGTAGAAGAAGCGTCGGGCGTTGTCAAAGCAATGGAGGTTGGCGGCAAAAACGAAAGCCTTGGAGCGCACGAATTTCATCACTGAGTCCCATGCCACCTTCGACTCAAGACTGGCCACCTTTTCTTGCAGATCAGTGAGGGACTTCTTGATTATCTCATTTTGGCGAGTACTCTCGGCCAACTGCTGTCCCAATTCCCCATTCTGGACCCTCATCTGGTCACGCTCCTCCTTCAGCTTATCGTGACGATGGTTGAGGGTCAGGAAGGCGTCGTTCGATTTTTTCAAGGCTTCCTTCAGCCTATCCTGCACAAGGTTGGCATCCGTCAATTGAGCGCAAACGGTGTTGTAATCCTCTTGCAATTGGCCAGGATCGGAGATACGAAACAATTTTTTGTACTTGGCCTTATGCTCGGAATAGGCCTGCGCTCGGCCCTAGAACAGATTCGAGGGTCATCAGTGAGAGCTAAAACCTAAAAGAATTGGAATTTATAGAGGAGGCTGAGTAACTTACCGTCAGGAGGGCGTGACAAGCGTCGTCTGCAACCCTAGCAGTGTCATGCTCGTTCAACTTGTCATGATCGTCGGAAAACTGGAGTTTCCCGACGATATCGGAGACTGAGTTGACGGTGGCTGCGCTTTTCTTCAGTAGGACAGGGCCCTCTGTCCGTTGGCGTTTATGCCGAGCATCCCCCCGACAGCCAATTTTCCAAAAATCCTCATCCTCCGACGATGAGGATCGCTGCCTTCGCCCCGGTGGCACACGACCACCTCCTTGCCTTTGCCCAAAATGGGAATCGAGTCGGGCAGCCTTTTTCTCTTCCCTTGACGGTCGGCCCTCAGGGAATCGTGTATCTGGACCGCTGCCCCCGAGCAGTTGCGGGAGGTACTTGAGCTCAGGGCAATGGGCCCTTCTGGAGCGGTCGGAGGGGGAGTAGGACCCCGAGCGCCGTCGACGGTCAAGTCTTCGATGGGACCGACAATTGGAACTTCATTTCCCGTGCCCCTACCACCATTTCCTCGCCCTGCCCTTCGGCGGGCTCCTCTTCCCCTCGGGGCATTGGGGACTTGTGCATGTGGCTGCCGTTGTTGAGGGTTGGCACCTCCCCTCTGAGCCCGCATCATCTCAGCATGTCTTTCAGCATCCATCCCTGCTGTTAATACTTGGATATCTGCAGAGAGGAAAGTACGAGCGTAAAAAATTGGTTATTTGGATAACAAGCACAGAAGTATAACAATCAAGCCAAGTCAGAAACTATTCTAAGAGTTATAACAGTTAGTTCCTAGAATCTAACCATCGAGGGCCATGATATCAGCTGGTGGATTGGTTATCATACTTGGGGGGCAAGATAGGCCATAACGGAATAACACTCCCTCGTTCTTCATCAAGACCTCAGCCTTGATCCACTTCTTCTCGCTCCTCATTTCGAGGGCTAACCCCTTTGCCCAGTCTTCAAAGACCATATTCCTTATCCTTTCCCTAATCAATGGCTCCTCGCCATGTATCAACCACTCTCGGTGAACCCCAAAAATTCCCCCTGGAGCCCCCACGAAAAAGTACTTCTCTTTCCAATGCTCGCCATAGGAGGTGGATGGAGAGTCTATCATCTTAAAGCCCGATTTAGCCTGGGCGTAATAGAACCCATCTGTAGGGGACGAGCGTGTTGAGCTGGCCACCTGTATTAAACTGTCAAAGTTGGCGATCGAGGGTTCGTGGCTTAGGGCTCTTATCATAATTACAAAAGTGTTGATCAGGGCTATGCCGTTCGGTAAAATTTGTGAAGGGCAAAGCGCAAGGTGATGACAGATGGTGGTGACGGCGGACGGGATGGGAAACCTCAGGCCCTCGGCCAGGACTGCGTCCCAGTAGACCGCCAACATCCCGGGCGGCGGTCGGTTGGCCCTCTATCCCTCCTCGGGAAGTCGCATAGGAAATACTGCTTCATCCCAATGCACTTTTGCCCTCAATTCCTCCAGCTCACTGAGCGTCAAAATGCTTTCAATCTCATCCGGAGATCTGTCGGTTTGGTGAGGGTTATTTTGCCTCACTCGCGTTGCAGGCTCTTTTCCCCTTCTTTGGTGCTTTCTGGGAGGTTCAGCCTCAGCATGACGCTCGGAAGGCCCTGCACCGCCCTCAGGAGCCGCGACTGCCACCGTGATCCTATGATCTTGCGGTCTTACGGCACTATTCAACACCGGGAACATTCTCTCTCTCTGCCTCTGCATTTCCATTACGTTGTGCATCTCTTCAAAAAGGTCATTTACCCCTCCAGGAGCACGCTCGTTCATTCCTTGAACGGTGGCATCGACCTCTTCATCCCTGGCATCAACCGGAGCCTGGGCCATTGGAATAGCAATAGGAATCCACTCGCCTAGGGAAGCCCTGACCATTGGAACTGCCGTAGGCACATTACCATGAGGGGAAGAGCTCCCTACTGACATCTCATCTATCTCCCTCACATAATCGTCTACTGGGTGTCCCGCCATGCCTGCTCTGTGATTCTTTGAAAACGCAGCTTATCGTAGAAAATGGAGAAGGAAGTCTCAGAATTCAACAACAGAAGGGGATTTCTTCACTCAAGAGTTTCGCTCTCTCAACCTAAATCTAAAAGTTAGTACCAGAAACAAGAACTTGCGGGATTTTTACCTAGAAATTGAAGAAGAACTTGCTGGAAATTGCAGAAAATGGTAGAGAATTCTTGTTGCTTGATTTGCTTGAAGAAAGTTGAATGCGTGAAAAGAGTAAAAGAGCCTTCCGGAACCCTATTTATAGGGGAGTAATTTACATTAATTAGGGTTGGGGATTTGAAAATGCAATCATTTCCCGCCTTGGGAGACTCCCACTTTTGGTAACCGCCTCACGCCTCCTGAAGTACACACGCCCACGCACCCACTAAGCATTTAATGCGGACAAAACTTCATTTATGTCCATGTCAGAAAATGTCCGTTACTGAAGCCAAACCGTCACTTCATTCTTGAAGCTTGACCCTCGGATATTCAAAAACTTAAGGCTGGCTTCTCTGAAATTCTACAGTACGCTCAAGCGATACTACAGAATTTGGGGGGCAAAATGATGGGACATAAAATCACGCCCGGATCTGAGCCGTCCACGTGTCACCACCTACTAATGTAGTGCTTAGACGCTCGCGTTAATGGGCTCGCGTACCTACCCAGCCCATTCGCTTGATTGATTAGTCCGGGCCCGTGCGCCCCGGCCCACCATTCAAGCTGGGAATTCAGGCTGGGAAACCCAGCGCTCTTGTGACGTTCCCCTCGGGGCTACCCCTCCCAGGGAAACATCTCACGAGGGTACCCTCTACCTTATGCTCGAATATCTGACGCTCGTGGGCCATCAGCCAGAGGAAACCCTCTCGTGCATCCCTCCGAGCGTCACTCATACTCGAGTATGATCGATCCCTAGTAAGGCATCCGTACGCCTGCATGACAGATCTTGAGCTTCCCAGCGCTCAACACTCGCCAACAACCTCTGACACTGTGGCAGTGCGCACCTCGTACCTGGCACGCCGCCTGCTTTTCAGAGACATCACTCTCATGCCATCACAAGCCGCCACGTGTTAGGGCAACACAGGTTTGGAACCACACGGTCAAATTAACCAATTTACCCTCACCCCTAACATATAAATAAGGGAGAACACTTACATTCTCCCCCAAGTCATCTTCTCCACCAAAAACACACACTGAACTGGTATATTCCTCCGTAGCTGTTTTCTTAAGCTCTGAAACATATTTCCCACAGTTGCATCATCATCACGCCCTGCACTCTTGGTGTTATCTTAGCTGGAAGAACCCACGCTCATAAGGAAACCCAGTTCCTGAGGCTCTAAACGCCAGTGATGGTCTTTCCCTTTTCATACAATATTAAAAGTGTTGCTGCATGTTAGGAATTCAGATTCCTGCACCATCAATGTGTACCTTTTTTTTATAATGTCTAATTCTTAGAATTATTTTTAATATTTAAAAAGATTATTATTGGTAGTTCCAAAATAAATATTTTCTTATTTGATATAAATTCATTATTAATTATGTTATGAGATATAAATTAATTTTTATTTATCCTAATCATCAATTATAAAATAAATTCAAGAGTTTTAATTGAGTGTCAATATAATTAATCTCTTAAAAACGAATTAATTATAGTTGTTTAAATTACTCAATCCAATTAATTAATTTTTTCAAAATTAAAATTAATACTTAATAAATTTGTATCTATATCTAAATCTAAATCTACATCTATATATCTATATCTATATCTATATACTATAATATATAGGACGGGTGTATTTGACTCTAATTGGATTAATTTTGACTAAATGGAATTTTTGGTTTTTTTGAGATTTTTAATTAAACTTAAAAATTATGATTGGTTAATGGTTATTAAATTAATTTATTTATTTAGAAATTTTACGAATTCCTTAAGTTTTGGAAATTGTTCTTAATTAAAATATCAATTTATGCTAAATTTATTTTGAATGCATAAATCTAGGAAAATATATTTTAATTTCAATTCAAATACAACTCATAAAATTAATTTCAAAACCCAAAACTCAAATGGAACTCATAAAATTTAAGATTTTTTCTTTTTTTCTCCTTTTGAAAATACAACTAATTCATTGATTGATATTATTTCCCTTTTGAATATTTATAGGTGGCCATAATTGAACTTAATTAGGATAAAATATTTTCAGTTTTCCTTACTTATGAAATTAACCAGAATTATATAAAGATATTAATACTAAACCCCACCATTATTCATGACAAATTTTTTCTCATTCATATACAGTTAGAGTTGTATATATGAAGAACTCACAACCCATTGCCACAAAAGTTGGTTGGCTATTTCTCGAGATCTCTCTCTAACGAGGAAGAATGAATATTGATTATTCATGAAAGTGTAGATTCTGTTAATCGATCAATCTGGTATAGAGATCACTTCAATTCATATACAATTTGATTTGACTTATTTGAGATCATTTCTTGCTATTGAAATATACCTTTGCTCTTTCTTATATTTCTTATTTCAACTTTTAATCAACATAAGGGCTTTATTTCAATGGCATATAAAGTCCAGAACTTTAGATTAAACCCTCGATTCTATATGTTATTGTACATAAATTTTCCAATAATGTTAAAGATAATTTAAAGTAGCATTCCTCAAATTCACATTAATACTCTTTATTTTTTCATTTAATTTATGTATCCCTATTGAAAATTTTCTATAGGTTTGGAGTATTTGCACCATGGTTGTCATACACCAATGATCCACTGAGATATCAATCTGCCAACATTTTGCTGACAAATGATCTTGAAGCATAAATACTATGGTTGCTAATATTATTTGGTGGGGTAATTTGCGTCATCTTCTATTTTTATTTATTTATTTATTTTGGTTAGCATTATTATTTGTATCGATCATGGTTGCACCATAGTTTGAAAATAATTTGAATATTTCTGTTAGAGATTTTATACTTAATTTTTTTTTTAACTACAAAATTTCACCATTTTCTTCTCATATATCTTATTTGAAAGTTTGAACCATATTCATATCCCAACAATTTGTTTCTACTTATTAATTTACAGATTTTTTTAAATTTCAAGATACAACGACATCAGTAATGGTAAGACTCCAATTTTTTTAATGTGTAATAATAATAGGCGATTTCTCATTAATTACAATTTCTCTAATCTTTATATAAAATATTTTATATTTTTTTCATTAATAGTCTCTCTCTCTCGGAAAGAAGACCCAGCAACGCAAGCAAAAGATCGCAACATCGATCCGGCGGTGGAGAACACTGTTCCACCGCCGGATTGGCCCAAATCTATTTCACCTTCTCAGATTTGTTCGTCGAAATCCGCTCAGATTTGCTGTCACTCTCGTGGATTTATCGCAAGTTTCATCAGTATTTTTCCAGATCCATTGGCGTCCTCCCAGATCTAGCGGATTTCTCTGGTTTACAGCCGTTTTTCTTATCTGTTTTTTCTTTTTGTTATGTTTTTTTTTTCGTTTCTTCCCTATGGAAGCTTTATCTCTTCCGTATGGAAGTTTTGTCCCTTCCGTATGGAATTTTAGTTTTATCTTTTTCTGTGTTTTTTTCGTGCTACTTTCTGGCCGAGTTCTCTGCTGTAGGCCAACCTATTTGTTCTCAATCCGAAGGAAAAGCGGCTACGGATCTTCAGCCCGATCAGATCGAGATCCACTTGAAAGGAACAATCATCAAATAGTTCTTTTTTTTTTATTAATTGTGATGCTCATATAATAGCTCATAAATCTATTGAAATTGCGGCTCCGGCCTGCGTTAATTTTTCTGTTGTTGCTTCTTGTATTTTTCTAGTTGTTTTCTCATGATTTGCTATAAAATTCCCCTTTGAGGGTTTTGGTTGTCAAAAAAAAAAATAATAATAATAATAATTTGAATATTTCTTGAGATTTTATACTTAATTTTTTTTTTTAAACTACAAAATTTCACCATTTTCTTCTCATATATCTTATTTAAAAGTTTGAACAATATTCATATCCCAACAATTTGTTTCTACTTATTAATATACAGATTTTTTTAAATTTCAAGATACAACGACATCAGTAATGGTAAGACTCCAATTATATTCACACATAGAACGTTTGTTCTCTGATTGTATAATTATTTGGCATTTTTTTAATGTGTAATAATAATAGGCGATTTCTCATTAATTACAATTTCTCTAATCTTTATGTAAAATATTTTATATTTTTTTCATTAATAGTCTCTTGGTTCTTCTTCTTATTTTTTAGTTTATAATTTGTATCGATGTTCTTATATCAATATTATGGATGCTCAAGCACCTACAGAAGTTAATTTCATAAATAAAATATGTATATCATAGTTTTTTTCTTCATCTTTTGATGAAGAAATACTTCCTTTTCAACTTTTGTTCAAGAACCAATTGTAAGAAGGTCTTTTATGAACCAAAAGGTAAGATTTTTTCCTTCCATATCCACGATGTATTTTCATTTCAATTTATGGTATTTATTTGTATACTAAATTTTAATTTTTTTTCCTCTGTTTTGAGGTTTTGTTCAAGTTCTAGCAATGAGAAGGTAATTTTATACATATCTTAGATTAATGATAATTTATATATATATATATTTAGTATTATAGTTTTTTTTCCATTTTTTGATAGAGAAATACCTTATTGGTTCTTATGCTCAAGCACCTAACGTCAGAAGGTAATTTTTTATACATATTTTCGTTGAATGATAAAATATGTATTATTTATATATATTTTTGAAACTATAATTTTTTTCTCCATATCTTTAATTGGGAAATATTTTCTTTTGAAATTTTGTTCAAGTACCGATTGTGAAAAGGTAATTTTATACATTGATTTGTTCAATGATAATTATGTATTTATATCTATGTATTTATTGTTATTAGCATATTACCCATGTGATCTTTATTTTTTGTCTCAAAATATTTATTATCATATTCGGTATTTATAATTTCATTACATTTGTATTTCAATTGTTTCATTGATTAATTTATGGCTTACTAAGGATTTTATTATATTTACTGTTTCTTCAATTTAAATAATTTACTTAAACATTAAATACATTATGTTTGTGTTAGTCATTTCTGTGTTATTTTGTTTGTTTGATTTATATGTGTAATAATTAATCGGCTAGAATTATATATTTTTATCTTTGTTATTAAATTTCACATAGTGAACTAATACATTTATATATTTATAGCTAATATTATAAATTAGATATTAATACTACATAATCTTACCGTGCATAGCACGGGGCATACGCTAGTGAATTAATATAATGAAATGGAAAGTTTATCATTAATTTTGCACTTTTTGTTCTAAGGACGATCTCAGGAATAAAGATCCATCCGAAAACCGGACCGGATTTTCTGTTCCAATTTGTGTTTCATCTTCTACTCCACTCATTAGATATATGACATGTGTACAATTGTGAGATTTTATTAAAGGACATAACTAACTTGGTTGCTTAAATAAAACTAACTGTGTTAATGTAAAAATAGAAAAGATCTTTATCTATCCAAGAAATCAAAACCAAAAAAAATTATTTATTTATTTATTTATTTTAATTCATATCACCGGGAAAATCAAAACAAAAAAAAAAAAAAAGGATTTGAAATCTAAAATTTTTTCGGAGTTATTCACAAAACAAAATCTAAAAAAACATTTCATATATTTTCGGATATATTCAGAAAACAAAAACAAAAACTAAAAAAACATCTCATATATCTTCTGCATTCACTTAATCGGAAGTAGGCAAGTAGCGCATTCAACTAATAAAAACGTCCGGTCCGTCCTAAAACCTCTTCTGCATTCACTTAATCGCATCAAATATTAATATTTCCAGGTAACCCCATAGAGAAAAGTCGACAATTTTCAAATTAACACCACCAACCAATATAAGCTTTGAAAAGTAAATTTCTAACGAGCTACTTCCAGCTAAAACTCAAGACTACATGTATTGTTTTGAATGTCCAAGACTCTGACTGACGGTTTAATTCATAAAATTCACCTCATTGCTTTCCAGGCCACATGAACAACCAACATCCTCTGGCAAATCACCAGGAAAGTAACACCTATTTAGTGTTACCCACTTTGAGGTGGTAGAAGCATAAAAGAATAGAAAAGAACTATTGCTCTATTTTTAATAAAATATTGAGAGAAATATTTTTCTGCTTATATCACATTTATAATACTAATATTAGACTCTTAAACTCTTCAAAAGATGACTTTCAAACTAGCAAAAATACATAGAACTTGAACAATTAATGACTCTGGACTAACTCTTCATATTCAAAGTAAATTCTAGAAAATACAAATTAACTTTCAATACCTTGCTTCATTTGTAATTTTCAGCTCAGGTCCAATTTGTCAAAACTAACGGTTGTGGTGAGAAATCAGCTGGTTGCTCACTTGCCAACAAAGGCTAATTTCTTCTTTCATTGCTTTAACATAAATCTGGTCCTTTTCAACTTCTTGAAAATTTTGAGGCTCACAAGAAAATAATACAATATCACAAGAATTATAAATATCTTGCAAAGATTGCATTTTTCTTACCAAACTTTCTGGACTTGAATCACCATCAATATTTGTTTGTGAAGCTGATGTTCTTTCAGGAGTTAATGGTGCTCCCGATGTCGAATTTTCTTGAAATTGATTTGAAAATTTCACACCTTGAGTTGTCAATGGCTCCATAAAATATGAAATTCCATCAGTATGCTTGTCCTCCCACATCGAAGCAATATTAGTGATGTACAAGGCAAACCATATTTTCCACTCGCAACTGATGGCAAACAGTTCTAGGAGTACATTTGGGTCTTATTGAGGCACCATATTCAAGCTAAGTATGAAAAGTACATCATGCTCAAAAGTCAAAACAACGCCCGAATGATATCAAGCACTTGCCAGTTGCCACTTACAGTAAAGAAGGATCTGTGGAAGAATACTGAACTACAACTAGGTGGCATCCAAGTTCATTGAATAGAACGATTAACGTGGTATCATAAGATCTTCATCTCATGAAAATGCATTACACCTAATAAATTTCATACATGACATAGGTGATGAATGATGATACTGTTTTCCTGTGTTATACTCTGGAGTCTGGAACAGTTCGTTCACATAGTATACACTCTACAGAAATGTGATGCTTAAATTTAAGTTAATAGGACAAAATTCTTAAAGATAATTTCTCTAGGGAAAACCTGGTGTGCATGGAAGTTCTTAGAAAGTTCAATGAAAATAATTGTTTCAATATGGAACATATTAGGCCAAAATCCATCGCACAACCAAAAAATAATCTGTCTAAGTCTCACACTAGCATCATGCCTAACTAGATCCCTGTACTCATTCAGACTAGTTAGATTCCAAGAACAAAAACAACAGAGTACACAGCTGAGTAAGTCATATAAAATAAGAGTCTGATAAACATAATTAAGTATAGCAAGGTTTTAATCTAAGTTGTGAGAAATAACTAATGACAGACAGTCCAATGTGTTATCGTATAAAATTACTGACCAATTAATGGTCCAATTTAGTTAGTTAACTCAGTTTTAACTTGACCAATTAGGAAGGGTTGAGATCAGTTTAGAGATCAGCTTCCAATACAGCTGTATATTTGACACGTGCACAAGGCTCAACACTCTTAGTATAAAGAGCTGAGTCAGTGCATATTGTAAACTTAACTTTATAATTTTTCAATGCATTTCTTCTCTCAATTCCAGATCTTATCATGGTATCAGGAGAATTCTAGATCCTTGCATTCAATCTCGTTGTTCTTGCGTTTGATACTATTTTTCTTGTTCGTTTCATCGCTTCTATGGCCTCTCAAGAAGCCATCGCCGCTGCTGAAGCTCAGCTTACAGCTGCCAGTCCTTTCTTCCTTCACGCAAACGAGAATCCGTCATTGAATCTCGTTTCCATGCCGCTTGATGGTTCCAATTATCATACCTGGGCCAAAGGAATGAAGATGGCGTTACTCTCCAAGAATAAGTTCGGATTTGTGTCAAGCGCCATCGCCATGCCTCCGCCGTTGGATCCCCTGCTTCCAGTTTGGGAGCGGTGCAATACTATGATCCTCACTTGAATCTCTCGTGTCGTTACTCCTTCAATCGCAAATTCCACCCTTTGGATCGACAAGGCCTCTGATGCATGGGCGGATCTTCGTGACAGGTTTTCTCATTGAGACGTTTATCGTATTGCAGAGTTGCAGGAGCAATTATTCTCAATCAAGCAGGGTGATGATTCCATCTCTGATTACTTCACCAAATTGAAGATTCTTTGGGATGAATACTTCAATTTTCGTCCATTACCTGCCTGTGCGTGTTCTACTCGTTGCAATTGTGGCGCAATTGATAGGTTTAAGGCTTATCAACAAAGCGATTGTGTGATTCGATTTCTCAACGGTCTCAGTGATAGATTTTCTGGAGTTAGGTCACAGATTATGCTTCTTGATCCTTTGCCTCCCATCACGAAAGTTTTTGCTATGGTTGTTCAGCAAGAGAGGCAATTATCTGTTGCCTGCGCATAGGTCATTTGTTGTTCAAGGTTCTCAAGGTTTTAAGCCTTCTGGTCAACGTTTCATGAGTTCCTGTGCTGGTTCTTCGCGATCCTCTGGAAATAGTTCTCAAGGTTCTCAGCACTTTGGGAAAGGTAAAGATATCAAAGGTTTTTCTAAAGATTCATCTTCAGGTGTCATTTGTAGGCATTGTGGTGGTCCTAACCACACAGAGAACACTTGCTATAAGAAGTATGGATTTCCTCCTCATTTTCGGTTCAAGAATCCAGTTGCAGTTGCTATATATGCTCAAGATTCTACTGAAGAAGAGCCTCTCACTACTCAGGAAGCTGGACCTTCCACTGTCACTACCTCTGCTCCAGATACTAACCAGCTTTCCATCACATAGGAGCAGTTTCAGCAACTTTTACACTTGATTCAACCATCTGCTGATCATCAAACTCATCATGCCAATCAAATTACTATGAGGCTTCTCATCTAAATCCGACCAACAATGCAGATACATGTGTTCTTTCTTGTTCCAGTGTTACTTCTTCATGGATTTTAGACACTGGAGCAACAGATCACATCTGTTCTTCATCTACCATGTTTAGTACTCTTCATTCCATTACTCCTATTTCTGTGAAATTACCAAATGGTGATCATATTCTTGCAAAGCATGTTGGGCTATTAAATTAACTGACCATATTGTGCTTGATCATGTCTTACATATTCCAGATTTTGCTTTTAATTTACTTTCTGTGCCGGAATTAACAAGATCGCTTGGTTGTCGTTTCCTTTTTCATCTTGGATCTTGTATAATTCAGGATCTCAAGACATGGAGGACGATTGGTTTAGCTAAGCTTCAGGGTGGATTATATGTTTTGGAGTTACCTACTCATATCTCTGTTAGTGATAGGATGTCTTGTGCTAATTTTTCTAGTTCCTCTGTTGTTGATTCCAGTGCTTTATGGCATTTTAGATTATGCCATATGTCTTCTTCAATTTTGAATGTACTAAAGTCATTGGATGGATGAATAAAATACAAGCCTTCATTTGATACCTGTGATGTCTGTCATTCCTCTAACAAAAGAAGCTTTCTTTTCCTCTTAGTATGTCTGTATCTAATCAGCCCCTACAATTGCTTCATGTTGATATTTGGGGGCCTTACTCTATATCTTCAATCTCAGGCCATAAGTATTTTTTAACTGTTGTGGATGATTTTACCGGATTTACATGGGTTGTTATGGTCAAAATCAAATCTGAAATCAGATCTCAATTGCAGACCTTAATTGCTTTACTTGAAAATCAGTTTGATCTCAAAGTTAAGTTTGTTAGATCAGACAATGGTCCTGAATTCTTCATGCATGATTATTACTCCAAGAAAGGAATTATTCATCAAACATCTTGTGTTGAAACCCCTAAACAGAATGGTATTGTAGAAAGAAAGCATCAACACATTCTTAACATTGCTAGAGCACTATTGTTCCAATCTGGTCTTCCAAAGTCTTTTTTATCTTATTGTATTATACATGCTATTTACATTATCAATCGTTAGCCTACTCCACTGCTGCGTAACAAATCACCTTTTCAGTTGTTGTATGACAAGGTCTTTGGATGCCTTGCTTATGCCTCTACCTTATCTCAAAACAGGTCAAAGTTTCATCCAAGAGCAAAGAAATGTGTTTTCTTAGGTTACAAACCTGGTACAAAAGGTTACATTTACAAGATTTAGAGTTTGCTGAAATTTTCACTTCTAGGAATGTGCAATTTGTTGAAAATCACTTTCCTCTTCTTCATAAATGTACTGATAAAGGTACTCAAGTTCCTTTACCAGTTTCATCTGACACTGCCTATACTGATAGCATTTTAGCAGGGACTAATTCTTCACATCTCCAGCAGCAGTCTTTGCCTCCAAGCTCTGGATCTGCAAACTCCTTGGGTAACATGCAATCATCTATTGCTTCCTCAATTCCTTCTAACAATGTTGTTCTTTCTACAGAGACTCATCCTCAACAGCCTTCAAGATCTCAGAGAAGCAGACAAGCTCCCTCTTACCTGCAGGATTATCACTGCAACCTCATAAATACATCATCAACATCATCACATCCTACAGGTGTACTCTTTCCATTACAGTCAGTCATTAACTACAATAAACTTTCTTCCACACACAAACACTTTAGTCTTAGCTTATCTTCTAACATAGAGCCTAAGTCATACAAACAGGCCATTCAATATGATGAATGGAAAGATGCTATGACTAAGGAAATTGATGCTTTACAATCCACTAACACTTGGAAAGTAGTTGATCTCCCACCTGGAAAGAAACCAATTGGCTGTAAGTGGGTCTATAGAATCAAATATAAAGCTGATGGTTCTATAGCAAGGTATAAAGCAAGATTAGTAGCCAAAGGCTACACTCAAACTGAAGGTTTAGATTACTTTGATACCTTTAGTCCTGTTGCTAAAATCACCACCATCAGACTTCTACTTGCTCTAGCTGCTCAAAACAATTGGCTATTACAACAGTTAGATGTCAACAATGCATTTCTTCATGGAGATTTGGATGAAAAAGTGTATATGACACTGCCTCCTGGTTTTGAAGCTGAAAATTCAATTAAAGTTTGCAAACTCACTAAATCTTTATATGGATTGAAGCACGCATCAAGACAATGGTTCAATAAACTGGCATTTTCACTAATATCTCAAGGATATTGTCAATCATTGTCTGATTACAGTTTATTCATTAAAAGATCTGCTGATACTTTCACTTACCTTCTGATTTATGTAGTGGACGGAGTTAATAGGCTCCCTTGAAGCGTATTAAAAGAGGTTGAGTAGGCGAGATGAAAATTCATTAGAAAGTGTCTTTCAGTCTAAATTAAAGTTTCAGTCTCAGAAATCCAAAAATTATAATAAGAAATTTAAAAAGAATTCTCAAAATAGAGAAAGCTCTAGGAAAAATAAGTTTGAAGGAGATTTAAAAAAAAAAATAGAAATTACCCGCCATGCCGATAGTACAAAAGAACAAATCAGGCTGAAAGAGATTGTTATTTTCGTGGAAAATCTCAATGTCAAAAATGCTATAAATTTGGTCATGAAGAAAAGGATTGTCGATCTAACAAAAATTACCGAGCTAACTATTCCGAAGAAGATGGAAGCTATCTGTTTTCTGTAAGCCAACTAAATTCAGAATCATCAAAAAACGAATCATTGCTATGGCACAAAAGATTTGGGCACTTCAATTTTCAAGGAATAAAATATATTTATCAACAAAATATGATAAAAGATTTACCGGATATACAAGTGAAAGAAGATATTTGTGAAACTTGTCTACGAGGGAAGCCACATACAAAACCTTTTTCCTAAAAAAAAATCATGGCGAGCTAAAGAAGCTTTGGAGGTAGTACATACTAAAATATGCGGACCTATGAGGACAACTTCCGATGGAGGAAACAAGTACTTTATTCTATTTATTGATGATTATACGAGAATGACGTGGGTCTACTTCATGTATGAAAGGTCAGAAGTATCCACTATATTCAAAAAATTCAAAAACCTTGTTGAAAAACAAAGTGGTCAAAAAATCAAGTTTCTAAGAAGTCAAAGAGGGAAAGAATATAATTCGACACAGTTTGATAAATTTTGCAAAGAAGAGGTTTATAACCAACTCACAGTTAGGAATACTTCGGAACTAAATGGAGTACCTGAAAGAAAAAGTAAGATGGTCTTGGAAATGGCCAAAACTATGCTAGAAGAAAAAGGAATGCCCAAAACATTCTGGGCAGAAGCAGTCTACACTGCAGTCTATCTACTCAATAGATGTCCGACAAAAGAAGTCCAAGCTAAAACTCTAGTTGAGGCGTGGAGCAGAAGAAAACCATCTGCTAAACATCTTCGAGTTTTTGGGAGCTTTTGCTATGTGAACACCGCAAAAGATAAGACTGAGAAAGGAATATTTCTCGGTTGCAGCTCTCCGTCTAAAGGCTACAGGGTCAACATTCTGAAGTCTAAAAAACTCATCATCACACGATAGGAGGAATTCGATGAAGATTTCACTTGGAGTTGGAAAAATGAAGAAGCTACGAAGAAGATAATTGCAAGAAGACCACGACAACATGTGGAAGAAGAGAACGACTCGCAACCGAGCTCACCATCGACAACACCAACTTCTAACTTATCTAATGAAGATCAAGAAGAAGAATAACTAACTCCAGAACCACCGAGAAAAACAAGACTGCTCCGTGATATATACAAATCATGCAACTTCTCAACATTGAAGTCTATAGATGTTGGGAGCAAATCTAAACACAAGATTCTAATAAAGGCAAACGGAGCTACTCAAGTATGTACAAGCAGAGCAAGAAGAAGAAAAATACATTAAGGAGGAGTGTTAAAATTAATGTATTTTTCAATACATATTTATCTAGATTTAGATTTTAGATAATTCTAGATAATTATACATAAATGTTGTAAAATATAAGATTAATCTAGATATGGATTAATCTAGACATAGACTAATCTAGATTTTCATAATGTCTAATTAGTTAAAGAAGACAACTATAAAAAATTATTAGAACTAAATTAACCGACCTTGCATGTCGGTTGATTATCTATATATTTGTACAAGCTCTTACATTTAGAAATGAAATGAAACCATTTCCAATTCTCCTCCTAATTGTTGCAGACTTCTATTCCACTTCCAAATAATCCTTGTACTTAAACTAAACCTAACACTAAATTTCTCCACTTTCTCCAATTAAAGTTCCTCCCCACTAAAGATATCATTTACTATCCCAACTAAAACTATTTTCCAATTTCCAACAAGAAAACATCAACGGATTTGGCATGAAAGAACGGCCGGTAAAACGAACCGGGCACGTCGGCAACAAAGTGCGGGTGGAAGTGGCCATCCGAGTCCAAGCACCCACCACATTCACAAGGCGGTAGGAGCTAGAAAAGGGTGTTGAGAATCCGCCATAAGGCTGCTGCGTAGTGTTTAGTCATAAGGTTAATGATGACATCCATTGTGAATCCGCATGAGCAGCCCAGATCCGCCACCACAAAAAGCATCTCCGACCAGCTCAGCCATACGCTGTTGAGGGCTTCTCTAGAAGATGGACCATCATCGAGCATGTCTCCCCTGCAGCGTGTAGGCACATACATCCTTGAATAGAAAGAAAAAATATCATATGACTAGGAAAGAAGAGCTATTAAATTAAGTAAGGTTAGTATGTTAATTATACACTTTTGTTATATTTTCTCCTCGCTCTATTCACTTTAATTTGAGCTTAATTGCATTTAGTTTAACTTTAAATGGTTTGATGAAGCAATTAATGTATAAATTGAAAGAAAGCAAAACAAAAGAATTGAGAATTGCTGAAAATAATATAACCGTGACTATTAGCCATGACCATAACTAAGATGACTCAGCAACTTGCTTGCCTTCTCGTCATTGACCTGCTGGAAGCAGCTCCTTAGAGTACTTCACCATAAAAACTCCTCATTATATTTAATTGGCTAACTTTACCACCCATATATTATAGTATTATCTTCCTTTGATGTCAATTTAATTTGGAGCCAATTACATAAGAAGAAAAGAAGCAGCAGGACAACAAAAGAGAAAAAGAAGGAGAGCATCAGACCACAATTTTTGGAGAAAAATAATTTTTCTCTTCTCTCTCTTATGGTACTTGGGCAGAATTTTCAACTTAAAGAGGAGGAAGAAGGGAAATTTCCCAAACTAAACTCAATCTTTCGCTCTTCATCTTCTTGATTAGTGTGTAGTATAATGAACCCACATTTAATTCTTTGAGGATGTGCGTGGACTGTGGGGCGCAAAATAAGATAATTGTGAAGAATAAATACCCAATCACTTTGATAGCTAACTTATTTGATAGGCTTGAGGGTGTCAAAGTTTATACAAAGATGGACTTGTAAAAAACCCAAAGACGATGTGCGTGGCTCGTTATGGCTTTTATGAATGGATGGTGATGTCGTTCGGTCTAACCAACGCTCCGGCAACGTTTTGTAGGCTTATGAATAAGATATTCTAACAATTCTTGGAGCGGTTCGTAGTGGCCTACTTGGATGATGTTGTGGTCTATAGCAACTATTTGAAGGAGCATGCTAACCACTTACGAGCCGTATTTAAGATCTTGTGGGGCAAGTAGCTTTATGTCAAAAAAGAGAAGTGTGCATTCGCAAAGCCGGAAGTACCGTTCCTTGACCATATCATTGGGCACGGAATGTTGAGAATGGGCTAATCTAAGATCAAATCTATCACGAAATGGAAGCCACCTAGAAAAAGTGACAGAGCTACAGTTATTCTTTGGGCTAGTTAAATATTACCAATGGTTCATTAGTGGGTACTCGGTGTGGGCCACCCCATTGACGGACCTACTCAAGAAGAAGAAGGCGTGGGAGTGGTTCGACCAATGTCAAGAGTTATTTGAGGACTTATAGGTTGTAGTGAGCCAAGAGCCGGTGTTGGCACTACCCGACTTCGGCAAGGCATTCTAAGTACATACCGATACGTCTGATTTTGCTAGTGGTGGGGTATTAATTCAAGAGAGGCACCCAATAGTTTTTGAGAGCCACAAGCTTAATGATACGGAGCGACGATACACCGTGTAAGAGAAAGAGATGAGGGTCATCGTACATTGCTTGCAAGTATGGCTTCATTACTTGTTGGGGTTGAGATTCGTGATCAAAATCGACAATGTTGCCACAAGCTATTTCTAAACACAAAAGAAGCTCTCACCAAAGCAAACAAGGTGACAAGATTTCTTGGTCGAACTCGACTACCACTTGGAGTACAAACCAGGCAAGGCAAATGTGGTTGCCGATGCACTTAGTCGCAAGACGGAGCTAACAACCATTAGCACAATCAAATGGAGCATCCCAAACATGATTAAGGAAGGCTTAGAGCACGATCATTTGGCAAGGGAGCTCAATCGTTTAGCCGAGAAAGGGAAGACCTGGCAATTTTGGACTGAAGATGGGCTAGTTTTCACTAAGGGACGCCGTCTCTATACCCCAAGGTCGAACAACTTAAGGCGTGACCTTATCAAGGAAGGTCATGCTACAAACTGGGCAGGACATCCAGGAAAAAAGAAGACGTTGGCATTGCTCGAGATCGCTTACTTTTGGCCACAACTGAAGGACGAAGTAGAGGTCTACGCCCGCACATGCCTTGTATGTTAACAAGATAAGATTGAGAACAAAGTAACCGACGACACTTTTGGAGCCATTACCCGTGCCTCAGCGTCCGTAGGACTCTGTTTAAATGGACATAATAAGTGTATTATCTAAGTCCGAGGGGTACGAATCAATCATGGTTGTGGTGGATAGATTTTCCAAGTATGGGATGTTTACACTATGTTCGAGGAACTGCACAACAGAGGAAGCGTCACGGGTATTCTTTATGAATGTGGTGAAGTATTGGGGGGTTACCCAAAAGCATCATAAGTGACCGAGACCCCTGCTTCACGCGTAAGTTGTGGACTGAGTTTTTCAAATTACTTGGTTCATAATTGCGCTTTTCAACTAGTTTCCACCCTCAAACCAATGGGCAAACGGAATGGGTACACGTGCTCTTGGAGGGATATTTGAGGCATTTAGTGTATGCGAATAAAAAGGATTAGACCAAGCTCATGGGCGTGACCTAATTTTCATATAACTTGCAAAGAAGAGAGGTCGTGGGACGAAGTCTCTTCAAACTAGCAGTGGGACAGCAACCGCACACACCGTATCCCTTAGCTTCAACCCTTGACAATAGGAGAAACCCCTGAGCAGCAAAGATGGCTAAGTCTTGAGAAGTGCAGGCTGATATAGCTTGCTCGTGTCTTCAGAGGGCACAAAACAATATGAAAAAGTAGGCCGACGAGAAACGGAGACCAAGGGAGTTTCGGATAGGTGACCAAGTCATGGTAAAGCTTATTCCGTAGCAGTTCAAAGCACTTAAAAGTGTGCACAAGAGCTTAGTTCATAAGTACGAGGATCTGTTTTCGGTTGTGAAGAAGGTAGGTAAAGTCTCCTACAAACTTGAACTACCTTCAACCTTAAAGAGTCACCTGATCTTCCATGTGAGCATGCTTAAGCCATACCATGGGGATCAGGAAGACCCAAGTAGGGGTGTCTCCCACCGAGCACCTCCCGTAGTAACCAAGTCTTATGACAAGGAGATTGAAGAAATGCTAACATCTCGAATCATAAGGCGATAATATGTGCAACCAGGCACATAATACTTGATCAAATGGAAGGGACTACCTGAGTCAGAGGCAACGTGGAAACCAAAAGAAGACTTGTGGCAATTTTGGGACTAAATTCAAGCCTTCGAGACAACGAGGGCATTGTCGAATTCGGTGAGGGAGAATGTACTGGACCGACTAAGTTCGCAGGGCATCGATACATATTTTGCATATCGGATGCACTTGGAGGTTAGGGCATGTCTAGTTTCGTTCTAGACTTGAACTTGTGCATAATACTTAGCAAGATTCATTTAGAATTCTCTAAAGCATCTAGGGAAGTCTTGTACATTTTAGGGGACTCTTAGAATCTCTTATAATACTCTAGAGTTTGTAGAATAGTCCGTAGGATCATTATCAACCATCAGATCGAATAGATACTAGTCGTCCGTTTCCATGGAGAGCCTTATAAATAGAGGTGGCCTCATTCATTAGCAACCATCGAACAAAGTGTAAGCATTCTAGCATTGTAAGCTTTTAGTTTGAGTAAATAAAATTATCTTCTTATACACTTTCTTCCTTGCATTGTTCTTTCATTTCTTCACACTTTGTGGAAGTTCGAAGGAGACCAACTGTGTTTTCTTGGGGAGTTGGTAGAGGGTTACCTGGTGGAGCAACTGAGACAGCAAGTGTCTTTTAGGCTAATTTGAGAATGTAGGGGGTTAAGAAACAGGATGAGTTTTGTTTGGGCAAAATAGTTTTGTTTGAGAATTTTTGTGCCTTTTAGGACGTTAATTAGAGGATTGAATGTCTTAAAATTTTCAGAATGTTGATGGTTTTGAATTAATGATATTCGGGACCCAAATCTTAGATTTTTGTCGCCAATTTTTTTAGGAATATCAAAGAGTGCAACACTTGCGGGAGTCGGATTATTTAGAAATGAAAATGGGGCATGATCCAACAAAATACCCTCTAGCTGATGCCCAATTGACTGCTGCAATCTTGGAGCTTCTTAAACAAGCTCATTGGTACCAGTCAAAGTATTTTACTCATCTTTTTAAATTGAAAATAACTATTTTTTTGTACAAATAATAGGTGACTTTTTGTTATGGCAGTAAGAAACGCATTTAATAAAACTGCCTCTGAACCCATTGTTATGGTTGTGGACATGGACCCCCTGAATAAAGTACTCCATCTTCAATTTATTGCTCAAGAGAGATATTTCTTTTGGTAATAAGGTTATATATATATATATATATATATATATATATATATACGCGTTCTAGACATGGACATAAGCCATATATGGAGAAGGTACCGCGCGTTTATCTTTATTCAAAAAAAATAAAATAAAAAAAAATCCCAGCAAACTTGTGGAGTTACAAGCCCGACCATTGCCTGTCCCCTGACCGGGCATGATCATTAATTATCTATTGATTGAATTTATACTCACGTGACTTATTTTCATCGAATATCTTTGCTACATGTACTTAAAAATAAATGATGTTTGCAAATGGTTTTATTTTTCAATACAACGTGAAATTTTGATTATGAAAAGTTTTTATTTGAGTGTTTATTTATTCCTTTCACTCATTTTTAGCTTGGAAAATGTACTTTTTTTTTTTATGATATTGAGGTTAATGACTTAATTGCCGATTAGTGTAAATGTTTACTTTTTAAAGGCAAAAACTAATACTAATTTATTATTATTTTTTTTATGAATTCGTGATATATTTTATTCAATTCGAGGTCATTATATATCTAATTATTGAATTCATAATCACATAACTTGTTTCAATCGAATGCGTTTGATGAAGGTGCACGTACGTGCTTTGAAATAATTAAATGATCCTTGCTAGTGATTATCTTTTCCAATATACCATGATCCATTGGCTATCAAAAAGTTTCTATAGGGTGTGTATTAATTATTTCATTCCAATAACTTGTTTCTGTCGAATGTACTTATTGCTTTATAAAAATATGAAAATTAAACTTCTAAAATTCATCCAAATTACAGCAAAGCGATTTTTGACTATTAAGTGATATCTCATTAAGTAATCATTTTGCCTTCTTAAAGCAATTCTCAATCATTAAGCGAGTACTCTAATTTCTTAAAAGCTATTTTAGATAATTAAGCGACATATAACTATCTTGAAAAGCGATATTCGATCATTAAGCGACAACTTACTTCGTATCGCGTATGTACACAAATTTCTTCAAGCTCTAATGCATATACATACAGAATATCTATCTCTAATATTCTCTCTTAATGACAGAAACACAAACATTTGTTACCTTCAACTATCAATTTTAACTTTTCGCGAGATTTCGGCAAGTTGTAGGGTATGTAAACGAGAAAGAAGAAATAATACTTGTCAAAAGAAAAAAAAAAAAAAAAAATCACTAGAGAACAAAATAAATGAGTTCTCGAACCAATTTGTCTTGAATGAAATCTTGAAGACCCTTATAATAGGGTTAATTACACAAACCCCCTGCCCTTTGGGCCTTACGGCGGGTGGTCTCCCATCTTTTCATTTTGGATGATTTGTCTCCTAACCTTTCAAAATTGTTGCACTTAACCCATTTTCGGTGGAATCTTAGGGAATATTCCATTTATTTTTTTGGGTTTAATTTATAAGGCTAAATTTGTACAAATCAAATTTCAAATGTGTTGATATTATACATCAAATTGAAGGTCTCGACGCAAAGAAAAAAAGGGTAGTCTCAAAATCAAAATCCGAAAACCAACAGATAAGGAATCATCGATCAAAGTTGATGAACGGTTGGCGAAGCTTTGCATGCAAATTCCAATACTTTCGACGACCAATAGGGTCGAAAAGGATATGCATTTTGTTCTTCTTGGGAAGAGGAATACGATGGTAGTGGTTTTGACTCTTGGATCGGCGTGACGGAGGAGAAATCGACGGTCAAAGTTCAACTTGATCGGAATAATCCCGGAATATTCTGCTAGAAACGTTGAAAAGAGGTTAAATATAACAATTTTGAAAGGTTAGAGGGCAAATGACCCAAAATGAAAGTATGAGAGACAATCCGTCCTAAGGCCCAAAGGATGAGGGGTTTTGTGCAATTAACCTCTCATAATAAAAAGCGCCCACGAAATTTAGTCAGCAAGGGAAAATGGTATTCGCCAAGGAAAAAGTGATTTCAATAGCAAAGGGATGTAATTTTCCGCAAATGTTGGGGAGAAACGTCGTTTGGCCATTTATGTTTTCAGCCATGTGAAACAACACAAGCCAAATTCCCATGTGGAGATGAGGATTTTTCATAAATAATATTTAAATTAAACCTGATTCATAAAGTGTTATTGAAAGTGGACGGGTTAAAATTTTATTATAGAACGCCAAATGGTTTGGCGTTCTTTTATTTTTTTATTATTTTTTTAACGGGATCGCCAAATAATATGGCGACCCAATGAAAAAAAATTTTTTTTTTAATATTTTATTAAAGGTTGCCATATGATATGGCGACCGAATGAATTTTTTTTAATATTTTATTAAAGATATGGCGACCACATTAAATTTTTTTTTTTTTTTTTAATATTCTAATGACTTTAGGTTAGTTTGTAAATTAATTTTGGAATCTAGCATAAAGAACAAAGAGCACAAATGATGAGAGATTTTTAAGAATAATATTATTTTTATTCCGATTTAATAAAATAATATCGCTTTGAGGAGTATTAAAATTTTAATACAAGTCGCGGGTGAGATCCGAATCCCGTAGCTCAAGTTATAGCTAAAAAACGAATCAAATAAGGTAAATGAGTCATATGGACTAAAATTTGCTTCGTCGAAGGTTTAAACGGCATCGAAAAAATATGAGGTTTGTTTCATTGGATCCGAATCATCAAAACGAGTCTAAAGGAAAAGAGGAATTCAAATCCGAATCTCGTAGCTCAAGTTATAGCTAAAAAACGAATTAAATAGGGTAAATGGGTCATATGGACTAAAATTTGCTTCGTTGGAGGTTTAAACGGCATCGAAAAAATACGAGGTTTGTTTCATTGGATCCGCATCGTTAAAACGAGCCCAACTCCAAAGACGGAATTCAAATCCGAATCCCGTAGCTCAAGTTATAGCTGAAAAACAAATCAAATAGGGTAAATGGGTCATATGGACAGAAATTTGCTTCGTCGGAGGTTCAAACGGCATCGAAAAAATACGAGGTTTATTTTATTGGATCCGAATCGTTAAAATGAGTCCAACCCCAATGACAGAATCCGAATCTGAATCCCGTAACTCAAGTTATACCCCAATGAAATACATTATGAAAAATCCTCTATATTTAATGTACTTTTTTTTTTCCAGCTATAGTTATAACTCAATTTATAACTTGAATTACGGGATTCGGATTTGAATTTTGTCATTGAGTTTGGACTCATTTTAACGATTCGGATCCAATGAAATAAACCTCGTATTTTTTCGATGTCGTTTGAACCTCCGATGAAGCAAATTTTTGTCCATATGACCCATTTACTCTATTTGACTTGTTTTTCAGCTATAACTTGAGCTACGGGATTCGGATTTGAATTCCGTCTTTGGGGTTGGACTCGTTTTAACGATTCGGATCCAATGAAACAAACCTCGTATTTTTTCGATGCCGTTTATACCTCCGACGAAGCAAATTTTAGTCCATATGATCCATTTACCCTATTTGATTCGTTTTTTAGCTATAACTTGAGCTACGAGATTCGGATTTGAATTCCTCTTTTCCGTTGGACTCGTTTTGACGATTCGGATCCAATGAAACAAACCTCATATTTTTTCGATGCCGTTTAAACCTCCGACGAAGCAAATTTCAGTCCATATGACCCATTTACCCTATTTGATTCGTTTTTTAGCTATAACTTGAGCTACGGGATTCGGATCTCACCCGCGACTTGTATTAAAATTTTAATACTCCTCAAAGCGATATTATTTTATTAAATCGGAATAAAAATAACATTATTCTTGAAAATCTCTCATCATTTGCGCCCTTTGTTCTTTATGCCAGATTCCAAAATAATTGACAAACTAACCTAAAGTCATTAGAATATTAAAAAAAAAAAAATTTAATGTGGTCGCCATATCTTTAATAAGATATTAAAAAAATTCATTCGGTCGCCATATCATATGGCAACCTTTAATAAAATATTAAAAAAAAAAAAATTCATTGGGTCGCCATATCATTTGGCGACCCCGTTAAAAATTAATAAAAAAATGAAAGAACGTCAAATCATTTGGCGTTCTATAACAAAATTTTAACCCGTCCACTTTCAATAACACTTTACGAATCTGGTTTAATTTAAATATTATTTATGAAAAATCCTCATGTGGAGATTCATTGCCCAAATCTACCATAACCTATAGGCCTGTACGGAAATCTCAGGCTTTAGCATAAGGAAAATAAACGGAAACAATTGATTATGGCCAAAGTAAACACGACCATAGTTGTGGGTGGCCGTGTTGAATAAAATGCAGCAACTGTAATCAAAGACTTTGAAATAGTTCCATCTTTGATATATAGTGCACTGGTCAAGCCATGCCTTTATTCTGCCACTCTATTCAAATGGTCCACAATATACATCACATTTAGAACCCGTTTACCTTACACTTTTGCAAATTAATGGGTAATAATTTTGAAATTAAAAAATTGAATTATATTGCCCAATCTGACATAATGGATTTGTTTACTTAGTTACTTTTAGTCTATTTATTATATCCCTTTTACTCAATCTATTTACCTCATTTGACTAGTTGCAGCCGGAGTACATAGGAAAAGACTTATATTCCCTTCGCTCCAACTTTTATAAAATTATATAACATGATATATAAAATTAAAATATAAAATATAAAAAAATAAAATATATATTAATATTCATAAAAGGTATTTTGACTAAATATATTAAACATAATGTCTATATTAATAGTAAAACAAAATTATAGGCTTAACTTTTTTTATTTTTACTTTCATTTATTTATTTATTTCCCTATAGCAAATGCAAAATTATTGTTCGAACCTAACTTTATCAAATTTTAATCCATTGAGATGACAAGTTTACAACACGTATTATTCAATTGGTCATTGTAGTACAATTCTGCGCTCCGGGGTGCTCAATTCTGAGATCATATTCTTATATATATTTACACATAGTACCAGAACTGAAAAGTAAAGATGCGGTATACTAAGACTCTACTACAGGACTCGAACAACTCAAAAGAAAGACCGCCGCCTAGCACGAACCGAAAACCTGTACCTGCAACTCAAAGAAACAAGGGGAAAAAAAACAACGAGGAGGGGGTCAATCCTAAAGACTGGTGAGGGGGCTAACAAGCTCACATGTACATATACATAAGAGCAGCATATTCAAATAAGAAAATCCATGAACCGGGGCGTGGTTTTTACATTCTAAAACATTTTATCCCGTGATACTATATATATAAAAAAATGTTTAAGGTTAAAGGCCAAAATCAACCAATTTTAATAATTAGAAGTCCACTCCCGTTTCACGAATCAAGTTCATAATCAAAATCACACAACTCGGCGAGTATGAGTTTTTAACCAACCTATCTCCTTTCAAAACAAAATCATAAATCAGATGAAAACAAAGTCAAACACACATACCTCTTCTTCGGGTGATAGAAGGGTTGCGCGACCCTAACCATCGTTCCAATATGTATGGGTCGTCAGTTTCATGACGCTCACGCCCAAGGATTCCATCCCCCACTAACCTCCTAGTGGGTTCCGGGTTGATCATTTCTAAGTGGAGACCATACTCGGGAGTAACCCCGATGGCCCCACACCATCCCAGGGCTCCTTTACATAACTCTCCGGGGCCCAGTTCCAATTTCAAAGTTCAAAATTCATAATTTCAAAATTCAGACTTATCTTTCAAAGTCATAACTCGCTAGTTCAAAACACACACACCAACCCTTTTTCAAAACAAACAAATGAAAATATAACTTACATATATATAAAAGCGTTTTTCAAATGTTTCATATAACCGGGCCAATTGCCACAAAATACATACCAAACACGTATCTAAATACACACACATATACACACATACACACACACACACACACACACACATATCTATATATATATATATATATATATATACGTAAGTCGCATTCGGGCTTAAAACATATTTAGGGTTGAAGGTCATTATAACTAAAAGAAAAAAACCTCACCTTGACGAATAAACCGAACGAACAAGCGCAAAGCACACCTAAAGAACCACCTCGTTACCCACGGAACGAACCTCTGAACAAAACAAGGGACAAAAGACATACTTTGACTCAATATGAACCACTTAGACGCTCGACAAATGCATATGAATGCAAATGATGCATATGAAATGCAACAAGGTGACACTTAGTGGATATAAATTCATATCAATTCATAGATCACATATTTTATGTCAAATGGACTCATAAATTTCATATAACTAAAATAACACATCATAAAGCATGTTACCAATGCATAAACGACATAAAAGGAGCAAAGAAATAACATATAAGGCAAATAAACGAAGTATGAAGTCATGCATGCATGTAAGAGAGCATATAAGGCATATCATGTCATATATAACATATAAAAGCATCAAAATCGCACAATAAATTCATGATGAAGCATGTAATACATAATACATCAAGTTAACAATGCATAAGAGGTGAGAAAGGAGCAAGAAGATCATGCAATACACAAATGAAGAACAAACAAAGCACATACGCAGCAGCAACTCGAAACTCCCCCCAAAAAGGGTCGTGGTCGTGACCCAAAACAAGCACAAAAGTGGTCACAGTCGTGACCACCACCACCATCAGCACCTACAGCAGCTGCATCTCGAAACCAGGCCAAAAACAGGTCATGGCCACGACCAAGAAAAGCCTTGGTTCGATCTCAGCTGCGACCGCGTGTTGCAGTCGCGGAAATGGCGAATTCCAGCCCTGTTCTTCATCTCCACCACCAGCCACAACAATAAGGCACGAAAGAGAGTAGGAAAGGAAACAAAAAAGAGCACAACACTCAGCTACACAATCCCAAAACCCAATCAAATGCACACGGTAAGAGCAAAGAACGAAAATCAGCCACAAAGCTTCAAAACTCCATATTCCATCAATGGTGGATCCTTGCACACAACATCTAAATCAAATTCAAGTTCATGAATGCATAAAGAAAGCTAGTGTGATCATATTTCATGCATCAATCCTCAAAAAAACCGAAATCATGGCCATAAATTCAAGAAATGAAATTATAACCTAACTATTCACCTATATCTTCATACCATGCTCAAATGATGCTCCAAATCAAAAAATCTAGGCTTAAAGATGCATCATGAAGTGGAGAACACAAAAATGTGCTTACCTCTCGGATTTGACAAAGAATGGAGGTCGAACGAGCTTGAAATCGCACTTGGTGAATAGAGATTGGACCCCTTTTTTTCTCTTCCCCTTATATCTCGGTTTCCAGCTTCTTTCTTTCCTTTCTTGTGCTGAGTTTGAAATGAGAGCTAAGTGAGTGAAAGAGGGTTAAGTTAGGGTTAATTAGGCTCAAGTATGAGTTAATTTGGTTAAGAAATGAATTAATTATGGCCAAAACCGTAAAGGGTAATAGTCACGAGCGAGAGGCTCGGTTCGGGCGAAATTCAGGGGATCAAACGAGTTTAGAAAAACACAAGGTTAGTTTCTTTAGCTCCATATTTTTGTTATGAGTCCAACGCCACTTCCAAAAGTTAAATCCGAATTTCCGAGCTCAAGTTACACCTTCCGGAACCCAAAACAAATAAAACGGTTCAAGAACCATAATCAAACGAACTCAAAAACATAAAACGAGCATGCAAACAAGTTCATAACACATATAATTCATGCATATCACGTAGTCAAAGAAATTAGAACCGAATCCTAACTCAAACGGATCAAAAACGAGTTCAAAAGGTTAAAAACGTTCGAATATTCAAACATTTACTTAACAAATAATTCAAATAAATTCAAGAATATCATATAAAGATTAAAATAAAAATATAATCTCATGAATAAATAAATTAAAAATGCAATTAACACACCCGAAACGACATACCTGTACGGCCGAAAAGTCGGGGTATTACAACCTCTCCCCCTTCAAAAGAACCTGTCCTCAGGTCCTAAAGCAGGGCCTTGATCGAATCTGGAACGAACCTCAACTCTACGCTTCTGTGGCGCCACTCTGATCCAAGTGAGTTGAAGACTCCTCGGGATAACACTTCCTTAATTGAAGAATAAAGAAGACTTCTCATAACCTGGTAACTCGGTGGCACTTTTCGAATCTGAGTGAATCCCCTTGTAAGAGATGCTTCTGAGAAGTCTCGATCTCTCACTTCGACCCTAGGGGTCTTCTCTCTTCCAAACCACGAACTTCTCGAATCCTTGCCGAACAATCGTGCTATGAGAAAATAGGTCAACTCGTTGAAACGAGCAACCACTCGAATCTCATTGAAATCTCCTTAGTCTTAGCAAACCGGATACAAAGTCCTCGGCCATTTGCTCCCACTTCCAAATAGAATTCGGAAGTAGTTGGAGAATTTTACCCATTCTCGATGTTCGGTCTACAACCGATGGCATATTAGACATTGCTACACTAAGTTCATGATATCTTTTCTTATACCAATACATCATTACCGGTTCTTCAAGTCTTAGAACCATGAGTGGGATAGCTTTGTGACCTTGCACTTCTAGAGGTGTAGACTACACTCTTCCGAAAGCCACAAGCAACCAAAGCCTTCCTTAGTACCTCGATTGTAACAGAGTAGTTTTGTGTACTCTGGGGTAAGCAAAGCCAGTACTGAAGGCAACTCTCTTCAAACACCTCTTCCCACTTAAACCGTGCCTCTTCCTTGTCGTTCATGTCAACGGGATGGCCGCCTATAGAAAGACGAATCTCCTGTTGAATCCTGATAACACTAGAGACTTCTTCTCTGAGGTAATTCTCGATTCTTCTACTCGAACACGTAGTCGATAATACCCTAGTAAAAACCACACTTGGCCCCAACCACGAAACTCTAAAGAAGAATGAACAACTCTCGAAGTGAGCAAAGGGTATTTATCTTCCACAGTTAACCTGTGCAGCTCACGTTAATTTATACTCATCCTAAAATCTCGTCTTTCTTAGATACGACTAAAGCACTCCACGAAGACGTACTCGAACGGATGAAAGTACCTTCTAAGAGCTCATTGAACTACGGCTTGAACTCCAACAATCTCGCAAGAGCTAACCGGTAGGGGGTCTTCAAACAAGGTTCAACTCCAGGATAAAGATCACGACGACCTCAATGTCCCTATCGAGCGGTAACGAATTCCAACCTTCAAGAAAACATCAAGAAAGTTTTACTATGATCTTTGTCTCTTCAAGCTTGACTCGATCCTTCGGTTAACCCAAAGGTAAGCCACATAGCTTGTCACACCGTCCCGGAATAACCAACCATTTCTACGAAGGATATAAATGGGCTAGACTTCAATCTATTACCCGAAAATATCGTTGAGCGCCAGATGGACATCCTAAAAGCAACCACCAACTCGACATGACGCTCGAACAACCAACCCACGCCTTAGGTAGCTCCGTACCTCAACAAGGCATCTTCAAGCAGAACACCGAGCAAACTCGACCCTCACAACTCACCAAACACTCGAGCACTCTACCTTACCAAACACTCTCTCTAAAAAGAGAGCTTACACAAAAGAAGACAACTAACACAACAACAACAAACACCGAGAAGCAAGGAAACAAGAAGAAAAGCAAACAAATGGGTTTCCCCAAGATTAAATACGCATGGATGAGATGCCATGAAAGCTTCATGTACCTTTCACCATGGCGGTAGTGTCGAACTCGACATCATATTCTTCACCTTCACTTGCATCAACTTGGACTTGACTCGGAATCTTGGAACCACGGCTCTTCGTAGGCCTTAGATTCTTGTTCTTCGGACAACCATTTACTAAATGTCCCGTTTCTCCGCAATTGAAGCATCTACCCGACTTTTTCCGACAAACTTCCTCCTTATGATTTGGGCCTTGGCAATAAGAGCATTGGATTGATTCCGATAGGGGAGGTATCGAATCCATCTTCGGTGGTCGAAGCTTTTTCTTCTTCTTGGTGTCGTTGACATCTTGAAGTTTTTAACGTTTCTCTAGGGACACGGGTCTCTTGCTTGAACTCGAACCCCATCCTTTGTCCCACATAAAAAGTGTGAGACTCTAACTGTTGGTTATCCATTTCCACTTGAATCGTCTATCTTACTTCCTCGGACCATTCAAGCACCGGTGAAGCTTGAAAAGCTTGTTGAATTTCATCTCTGTGCTCTTGTATATAGCTTCGAACTTTTGGGCCATCTTGGTCGGTTTCCGATCTCTCAAGTTCCAATATGAGATCATCCATCAACTTCAATCCTCGTTCGAGATCCAAAAATTCTCGAAGTTTTCTAACCATCACACTTGGAGGAATGTATTTGTAGCAAAATTCTTGGATGAAATTCTCCCAAGTTAATTCTTCTCAGGACATCTCCAATCTCGATCTTATTTCCTTGAGCCATTTCCATTTTGAAGCTCGGCCTTGAAGTAAACGAGAAGTGCAATTGACCTTTTCTTGTGAGGTCCCCGGACAATTTTCCCAAATCCATATCACCTCGGACAACCATTCTTCAGCCTTGACTTCATCACCTCCAGACCACTTCGGGTGTTGTGTGTAGAAATTGCATGATTTTAAGCATTAATTAGATTATATTCTGGTGCCGTTTGATGCGTTTATGTGTTTATTTTGCTCCGTTCAGATGCTTATGGAGTTGGAGTTACGAAACGGGGAAGCAGAGCGATTTCATGTATTTTTTGGAGATAAAGTGGTAACTCCCGTTACCACTTAAGCTGTATAAAAGGAGTAACTCCCGTTACTGGCCACAGGAGGGGAGTTTTGGCGAGAAGAGATGGGTAACGCCCGTTACCCCTATGCAGAAGGAAAGTGGTAACGTTACCACTATTAAAGTGTTATGGCGATTTTAAGGCAATAACGGGCGTTAACAGAAGTAAGGCAAGAATCGGTAATGCCCGTTACCTAGGGCGGCGAGAATTATCCTAGGGCTGTTATATTAGTGTGTTTTGGAGTCTTTAGACAGAGGTGAGAGACACAGATAGACAGAAGGAGATACAGAGAGAGAAAAGAGTTTTCCTTCTAGGTCAAGACCTAGGGTTTGGAAGAAGGAGATACTGCTGAATGTTTGTGAGTTTAATTGTTAAACCTTGTTTAGATCCATTGACGATGATTTATTTTAATGCAATTTCCTTTAGTTTTATGAGTTTTGCTTTAATTATGAGTAGCTAATTATCTAGGGCTAGGGGGAGTGATGATGATTGCATGATGGATGCTTGATGAGATGCTTGAATGACTTGTGTTAATTCTTAGTTTGAAAACAGGTTTGAACTGACTTGCGATGGCTTGATCACCCTTAGCATGTGTCATAATTGCCTATAGATCGAAAGAGTGATAGTAATTTAGATCGTTTTCAGAACTTGTAAGTTGTAGGGTACAAAGAGATTTGGTCCTAGCTTATACAACAGTAATCGTATTCCATGCCGATCCGCTAGAATACTGAATTACACTAGTCTTGTTCCTATGGTTTAATTAACTATTGGTGATTGCGAGAGCAACATTGAACACTAATTAAGCACTTGGTTATACCTCGAGAGAGGGTAATTCAAATATAAGTGACTAGGTTGTAGGATTACGCTTGTCAAACGAGTATCACGTCAGCTCTTGATTGTATGATTCAAAACTTTTCCCCTGCCTGTTTAGTTTACTGAATTTAATTCGCATGTTTAAGTTGTTATTTGCAATTTTATTCTAGTTACTTGTTAATTTCTGCGTTAGTAGATTAATAGAAACAACCATTGCTTCCGTTAAGTCTTTAGATTAGAGAGGAATAGAGAGTAGCGACTGATTTCCCTTCCCTGTGGGTTCGATCCTATTGTGCTACGCGTATGTTAGTGTACACTTGCACGATTGATTTTTAACTATAGTAAAACCTTACAAAATCGGGCGATCAAAATCTTTAAAACTTCTTCTAGACCGAAGTCCCTTGTTTTTCTTGTCCTTCTTTCGATGATACATATTGATGTTGAGATGCCGTCCTGAAATAAGAAACCAATCCCAAGAAATATCGATGCATGCAGGGGTTTAGTGTATGTTCATGTGAACAATTAATACAAATAATTCACATAAAAGTGAGAATGAATGCAAACAAACACATAATCCTAAGCCGAACGACCTAGACAGATGTTGAGTGAAGAATTTGCATGAATTCGAGCATTAAATTGAGTATATTTTATGCTGTTTTAGGAACTTATGTGTGTATTATGCTCCATTTAGGTACTTATGCGTTGGAGATTAAAAACGGCGAAAAGATGCAAAATTTGGTAAAATTGGCGAAATTTTAGGGGACACCGCCGTGTCCCCCTGGAAGAACAAACTGAGATACCGTCGTGTCTCAGTACAGAACTTGATGGATTTTTGGACAAGATGGTGACACCATCGTGTCACCTAGCATGAAGAAACCGAGACACTGTCGTGTCTCGGTACAGAGAGTTAGGCCTGCAAGAGGCTGTGATGACACCGTCGTGGCACCCTTGAAGAGTAAAATGTGACACGTTCATGTCACTTAATAAAGAGTTTTGGCAATTTTTTCCTAACAAGACCGTGATGGGGATTGTGAAGAAACGAGACACGGTCATGCCTCGTATCGGCTGAGTAATTTTGGCAGCTGATATTTATAGGACGTTCGGGACTCTTTCGAGGGATCGGCTCTTGAGACTTTTGACCTAGCAGAGAGAGTTTGAGACGGAGTTTTACCAAGGTGTTTCAGAGGATTTCGAGAAGACGAGAGGATTGATTTCTTCAAATAATTTAGTTCAACTCTGGTTTTATTTATTGCTTTTGTGATCAAACTAATTCCTCAATTTTTAGTTTTGATTCGTTTAGGCTTTCAGATTCGTTTTCTTAGTTCATGAATGTTTATGAGTTTGGTTTTGAGATTTGTTTTGACATAAAGACTTTAATTTCAATTAATGCAATTCCATTGATTTTAATGAGTTTTGAATCAATTATGAGTAGCTAAATCCCTAGGGCTAAGGGAGTGATGATGAATGCATGCTAAGTTTTCGATATTATGCTTGAATGACTTGTGCTAATTCTTAGTTGTGAAAACTTGGTTTAATTTAATTGCAACGGTCTGCCTAAGTATCGAGCGATTGATGGTAATTGTGATGTTTTCATAACTAGTGGATTAGGGTTTAAAGAGATTTAACTTTTAATCCATACAACTTGTAAATCTTATTCCATGCCAAGCCGTATAATTAGATTTGCACTAGTCTTGATCATATGAGTTTAATTGATTATTGATGATTGTGAGAACAACATTGAAATTAATTGAACACTCGTTTATACTTTAAAAAAGGATAATACGAATCTAAGTGACTAGGTTGTAGAATTGCACTTGTCAAACGAGTATTATATTGAATTATGCATGCATAGTTGTTACTCTCCGGCCTAATTAGTTTATTGAGTCTAATCCACTTGTGTTAATCAGTTAATTGTGTTTCATTCTAGTTAATTGTTCAATTTCGTTTTAGTAGATAAACAACCAACTTGAATTCGTCCGGTCTTTAGATTAGAAAAAGTTATTAAGTGGTTGTTGATTTCTCTTCCCTGTGGGTACGATCTTATTGTGCTGCACATATATTTTCAGTGTACACTTGCATGATTAGTTTAACTTAAAATCACAACAACAGACCCGGCACAACATAAGAGCTCCTGGTTTTTGCAACTAAGAGCTCTGACACCACTTTAGGATATAGCACCCTGGAGCGCAGAGCACTACATCCCCCGCACCATAGCCCGGCATGTGTAATGAAATGGGAACTCCGCACACGCAACAAGCTACAGCGAACGGGAGACAAACAAAATCACTCCTAGGCTAGGAGGTCTAGACCCTAATACGGAGTGTGCAATAAAGTCTAAAGCAAATGCAGAAGCACCAGGATTTCGAACGTAAACAGTTATACATGCTTAACATTTAGACAAGATTTACATAATATACTGATCTCGGGCCAAATAAATCATACAAGTTCCAAAGCTCAATTCCGAGATCATATTCTTATACATATTTACACATAGTACCAGAACTGAAAAATAGAGTTATGCAAAGACTCTACTACAGGACTCAAACAACTCAAAAGAAAGACCGCTGCCTAGCACGAACCGAACACCTGTACCTACAACTCAAAAAAACAAAGGGGGAAAAAAACAACGAGGAGGGATCAGTCCCAAAGACTGGTGAGGGGGCTAACACACTCACACGTACATATACATAAGAGCAGAGCATATTCAAATAAGAAAATCCATGAACCGGGGCGTGATTTTTGCATTCTAAAATATTTTATCCAGTGATACTATATATATAGAAAAAGATTTAAGGCCGAAGGCTAAAATCAACCAATTTTAATAATTAGAAGTCCACTCCCGTTTCACGAATCAAGTTCATAATCAAAAATCACATAACTCGGCAAGTACTAGTTTCTAACCAACCTATCTTTTTTCAAAACAAAATCACAAATCAGACAAAAACAAAGTCAAACACATATACCTCTTCTCCGGGTGATGGAAGGGTTGTGCGACCCTAACCATCGTTCCAATATATATGGGTCATGAGTTTCATGACGCTCACGCCCGATGATTCCATCCCCCACTAACCTCCTAGTATGTTCCGGGTTGATCCTTTCTAAGTGGAGAACTTACTCGGGAGTAACCCGACGGCCCAACACCGTCCCGGGGCTCCTTTGCACAACTCTCCGGAGCACAGTTCCAATTTCAAAGTTCAAAATTCATAATTTCAAAATTTCAGACTTATCTTTCAAAGTCATAACTCGCTAGTTTAAAACACACACACCAACACTTTTTCAAAACAAACAAATGAAAATATAACTTACATATATATAAAAGCGTTTTTCAAATGTTTCATAACAAACAAGCTAGTTCCCACAAAATACATACCAAACACGTATCTAAAACACATATATATATATATATATATATATATATATATATATATATATATATATGTATATATATATATATATATACGTAAGCCGCATGTGAGCTTAAAACACGTTTAGGGTTGTAGGTCATTATAACTAAAAGAAAGAAACCTCACCTTGACGAACAAACCGAACAAACAAGCTCAAAGCACATCTAAAGAGCCACCTCGTTACCCACGGAACGAACCCCTGAACAAAACAAAGGACAAAAGACATACTTAGACTCAATATGAACCACTTAGACGCTCGGCAAATGCATATGAATGTAAATGATGCATATGAAATGCAACAAGGTGACACTTAGTGCATATAAATTCAAATCAATTCATAGATCACATATTTTACGTCAAACGAACTCATAAATTTCATATAACTAACGTAACACATCATATAACATGTTAGCAATACATAAACGTCATAAAAGGAGCAAAGAAATAACATACGAGGTAAATAAACGAAGTATGAAGTCATGCATGCACGTAAGAGAGCATATAAGGTTTATCATGTCATATATCACATTTAAAAGCATCGAAATCACACAATAAATTCATGATGAAACATGTAATGCATAATACATCAAGTTAACAATGTATAAGATGTGAGGAAGGAGCAAGAAGATCATGCAATACACAAACGAAGCAACAAACAAAGCACACAGGCAGCAGCGACTCGAAACTTCCCAAAAAAAAGGTCGAGGTCGTGACCCAAAACAAGCACAAAAGTGGTCGCGGCCGCGACCACCACCACCACCACCACCTGCAGAAGCTGCATCTCGAAACCAGGCCAAAAACAGGTCGCGACCGTAACCAAGAAAAGCGCTGGTTCGATTGCGGCCGCGACCGCGTGTTACAGTCACGGAAATGGCGAAGTCCAGCCCTGTTCTTCGTCTCCAACACCAGCCACAACAACAAGGCACGAAAGGGAGTAGCAAAGACAATAAAGAGGAGCACAACACTCAGCTAAACAATCCCAAAACTGAATCAAATGCACACGGTAAGAGCAAAGAACGAAAATCAGCCACAAAGCTTCAAAACTCCATATTCCAACAATGGTGGATCCTTGCACACAACATATAAATCAAATTCAAGTTTATGAATGCATAAAGGAAGCTAGAATGATCATATTTCATGCATCAATCCTCAAGAAAACCGAAATCATGGCCATGAATTCAAGAAATGAAACTATAACCTAACTATTCACCTATATCTTCATATCATGCTCAACCTCTTGGATTTGATGAAGAATGGAGGTCGAACGAGCTTGAAATCGCACTTGGTGAATAGTGACTGGACCCCTTTTCTTCTCTTCCCTTTATGTCTCGGTTTCTAGCTTCTTTCTTCCCTTTCTTCTGCTGAGTTCAAAATGAGAGCTAAGAGAGTGAAAAAGGGTTAAGTTAGGGTTAATTAGGCTCAAGTATGAGTTAATTTGGTTAAGAAATGAATTAGTTATGGCCAAAACCGTAAAGGGTGGCAGTCAAGTGCTAAAGGCTCGGTTCGGGCGAAATTCGGGGGACCAAACGAGTTTAGAAAAATACAAGGTTAGGTTCTTTATCTCTGTATTTTTGTTACGATTCCAGGTCACTTTCGAAATTCGACCGAATTCTCGAGCTCAAGTTACACCTTCCGGAACCCAAGGTGCGCTAAAACGAGTTAGGCCCTCGAGTCCCTAACAAATAAAATGGTTCAAGAACCGTAATCAAACGAACTCAAAAACATAAAACGAGTATTTAAACAAGTTCATAACACATATAATTCATGCATATCACGTAGTCACAGAAATCGGAACCGAATCCGAGCTCAAACGGATCAAAAACGAGTTCAAAAGGTTAAAAGCATTCAGATATTCAAACATATACTTAACAAATAATTCAAATAAATTCAAGAATATCATTTAAAGATTAAAATAAACATATAATCGCATGAATAAATAAATTAAAAACGCAATTAACACACCCGTAACGACATACCTGTATGGCCAAAAAGTCGGGGTGTTACAGTCACTCTCTTCGATAAGCGTAAACCATCTACCTTCTCGTTACACTCATTTGATCAAACTAGGTTCGGATTAAAATTATCTATCACCAAGTTAGCTGCATAAATAATAAATACCATGTCATAGTAAAGAATTATTGTTCATATTATTAAGGAGTGCAAGTTATGCAATATTATTTTTTGGGGGTTAATTTCTGACTGGCATATTATTTAAGATTAAGTTGTATTTATATATATGTATTCAACAGACAATTTTGTGTTTGATACTTAAGTTCGTAAAAAGAGCTCCAATAAGTTATAGCTAATATATGTTAATCTTAGATATGTTAGATTATATTTACTTTCAAAGAATTATAATTTCACCTAATTGTAATCTCACCTAATCACACTCACTCTTTGTAATTCGTAATAGAAATTAATCAATATTAGTAATGAGTTTGATACGAATCCGTGATTAAGTAGTTCAAATCCAAATAACCTAATATCACTTAATTAACACAAGATTTAATAAAATTAAATCGAAAAAAAAAAAACTTAATTCATCATATGTAACACTTTGTATAATTCAAGCAAAGTGATCTTATACCACTGTGAACAGGAAAAGGACCATTTGGCCATTCCTAGCAAGATATAGTATTTTCTATCGAAAAGGGCAATGAAATATCTCTTTAACTTATTGATTTATTTTTTTAATGGAGCCTATGTCAATTATATAAATATATTATGTTGTATAAATCAAACTATGATGTCAATTATAAATTAAAATTATTATATTATAGCAAGTGAAAAACACACACAAAAAAAGCATAGGAATGAACAAATGAACACATATATAACATATTAGACTTCTAGTTTTTACTTTTTACATATATGAACATCCGAACAAAACGAATTAGAAATCTTCGATGTGAAAAAAAACCATTAATTCGTCTCTAACTTTTGTTTTGGACTTAACTTGTCTCTAACTTCTAGAACAATAAATTTTCGCAAATATTATTTTATATATTTTTTAATATATGCATACCCAACACACAATTCGAACCTGGAATCTTATCCTAAAGAATGAATAAATTGATCAACATTATTTCATATATATATATATGCGACACTATATTAAAGAATTGAATTTAATTTAAAAGGGGCCATAAGATTGATAAATATCAGTAAATAATACAACAAGAAATGGCAAGAATAAACTGACTAGTAGGTACATTACAGTTGACGGTGGTCCCACATACCCCAGTTCCGCTTCCTCATTGGCTATCTAACAGCCAGTCACATGAGACCACGTGCCTGACCCCAAATGGAGGGTCAAGATCCCCCACTCACCCCCCATCGTATGGCTGAAAATCCTTCTCCCATAAAGCATAGTTATCGGCTTGCAACGGTCCACAATCGTCCACGTGTCCAAAAGATGGCGTTATTATAGCATTTGATCCAACGGACCTCACACTCTCCACTCCCACACCTCCCCTCAACCAAAAAGTTCCTTCCTCCTCTGTACAGTTTCCCGGCGCCGGAATATTCGTCGGAGGAATCCGCCGCCGTATTCACCGCCGTGCTGAATCGAAGTACTGAAACTTTTTCACTCGGTTTAATTTCGTTTCGTTTTGGAAATTTGATATTTTTTCTAGTCAACACGGAAATATAACTTGCCAGAATCGTTGATTTCGTTTGAATTTCTGGATTTGCTTTTGGAATCCTGTTATTTGATTGCCGAGCTGTAAAAGCTACTTGTAAACTCCAGAACAATTTGAGGTCTACTTTTTCAATTCAAGAATTTCTCTTTCTTTCTAGAATATTTGCAGTTCATATTTCTACTGGAAAAAGCTGTGATATTCTCTAGTCCAGTACTCCAGTTCATAACCGAAATATTCGCACTGATTTTACACTGAATTTTCGCGTGTTTCCTTTAAATATCAAAACTCTGTTTCTGCAAGGATAAACACTATTGTTGTCCCTCCTATTTCTCTCTGTACAGCATATACATCAATCGGTTTTTCTCTTTTACTCTAACAACCTCCACAAAAATGGCGGATTCCGATGATGAATCGGGGGGTCATCGCGACCACACCTCCCCTAAAGAGCAGGACAGGTTCCTCCCCATCGCGAACGTCAGTAGAATCATGAAAAAAGCTCTTCCCGCAAACGCCAAGATATCTAAAGACGCGAAGGAAACAGTGCAGGAATGCGTCTCGGAGTTCATCAGCTTCATCACCGGCGAGGCCTCCGACAAGTGCCAGCGCGAGAAGCGGAAAACAATCAACGGCGACGATCTCCTCTGGGCGATGACCACACTCGGATTCGAAGAATACGTGGAGCCGCTCAAAGTGTACCTGCAGAGGTTCAGAGATATGGAGGGGGAGAAGAGCGCCGTCGCCGGAAGAGGAGAGAAGGAGGGCGGTGGGGGGAATGGCAGTGTGGTAAATATGGGGAATAGTGGGGTTGGTTATGAAGGGATGTATGGGATGAACATGATGGGTCATCAGGGAGGACCCGTTTATGGGTACCATGTCGGACCCGGGTCGGGCGCTGCTAGTGGGAGGCCAAGATAGGCTGATTTTGACTTTTTATCGTCTTATCATGAATGATTGATTAATTAGTGGTGATGTTGATGCGGACATTTTAGTATGTTTATATCATTGTAAAATGTAGTTTTTACATATAAAACTATTTGTGTATGTATATATATGAATGTCTGAATTTGATTTAGTGCAGGATAATCCATTTTATTTGTTTTTAAACTATGATTTTTTGAGAATTTGGGAGAAATTTCAAACTTGGTCTGAGAAAACTCTGTCACAACTCACAAGCTAGAAGGAGATTCTTATAACTATGGTTTTTTAAAAATATAAATCACCATATTTGCTTCTTAAAATTAGTTCATGACCTTTAAGTTATACGTACTTCATTTGCAATACATAAATCCGGCTACATCCACAATTGTGCAACCAATTTCCGGAGATCTGCCGCCACGAACCATGCCAACTTAAAAAAAAACTCTAAATTTCGGCTCGTTTGCATTTCTATTCTTGTGTTTTGATGTTTAGTTTGTTTTAGAGAGAGAAAGCAATCGGGAGCCGTTCACTGAAAACCCATGGGTTTTGCGCCGCCATATTTGAGGTAATCGAGGAGCTTTTCTAGGTTGGTTATGGTGGGGTGGAGGGGATTGCCCACGTGGGGAATCTTGTCGTCGGAGTTTTGTTATCAAAGGTATTTGTAGTGCTATTACAATTCGAAGACCTTTGTTTCCTCTTGGTCGTCGGCGATGATGATGGGTTTAGCGAGTGGAAAGCACAATTCGAATAACTTTGTTTTATCTTCGTCGGCGATAATGATGGGTTCAACGAGTGAAAGCTGGAGAAAGCCACAAAGGATAAAACTGAGAAGACAATGGAGAAGAAGCGGGATATGTGTAGGTTATCTCAGATGAGTTTTGGATTAGGTTTGGATCGTCGGTTTTTGGTGGATTCGCTCAAAGGCTGCGTGCCCTCGCATCATCTCCAGAAACTGATGCAGGAATCAAATGATGGTAAATGTGGAGAAGTTGTCAACACGAAAAACCTCAAAGGCATTCATTGGAAAGCCATGGGTCCCTATTTGAGGGAATCGAGGAGCTTTTATGGGATGGTTAGGGTGGGGGCGGAGGAGATAGCCCGTGTGGGGAATCATTGAGGTTTCGTGATCAAGGGTATTTTCAGTCCTATTACAATTCGAGGAACTTTGTTTCTTCTTCGTATCGAATGAAGAAGCAGGGTTTTGGTGGATCCGCTCAAAGGCGACATGCACTCGCAACAGCTCCAGAAACTGATGCAGGAATCAAGTGATGGTGAATGTGGAGAAGTTGTCAACATGCAAAACATCAAAGTTCAATGGAAAGCCATGGGTCCCTATTTGAGGGAATCGAGGAGCTTCTTTGGGTCGGTTAGGGTGGGGAGGTGAAGATTGCCCTTAATCTCTTTCTATAAAAAGGCCTTTCCTCCTTCCTCTCCCGTTGGTCGAGTGTTGTCAAGGTTTCGTGATTGAGGGTATTAGCAGTGCTATTACCTGGAAAGCACGAACACGACTAAAATTGTGTCTGTGCAGTGTCCGACACGTGTCGGATACGGACACGGCTCCGATATGTGTTGGACATGGCTGAAACGTGTCGGAAATAAAAAAAATTAAAAAAAAGTAGGACACGGTGTCGAACATGGCGGGGTGAAGTGTCCGACACGACTAGGACACGGCGGGACAAATTTTATAATTATATAAAGTTTTTTATGCGTTTTTTAATATTTTTAGAATTTTTTGGGGAGAAAACTGAAATAACAAAACTTATTCTAGTTTTTAATTATATATACTTATAAAATAATTTTATTTTTATATAAAATATTTTTATTTATATATAAAATATATATTTATTTATATAGAATATAGCCGTGTACTGTCCTAAAATTTTTAAAAAATTCGTGTTGGCGTGGCCGTGTCGCCGTATTCGTGGCCGTGCAACATAGGCTATTTGATGGTTGTCGAGGCCACCAAAAATAAAGTCCCAAGTACCGAATGCAAATAAATTGCAAATAGTGGTAAAAGGGGTCGATCCACGGAGAGATTGGACAATATTGTATCTTTCAAATAAATCTAGGAACGCTAAAAAATTAGGGGGGAGGGGGTTTGAGATTTTTAACTAAACTAACAACAATTAATTAAACAATCAAACAAGAAATAATTAAACTAAACTAAAGTTCAAAGTAAACTCAAGTAATTTAAGAGATAACAAATAGTCGGTAAATTCCTAATCATGCATAGACTACGATCATCCACTCAAGATTTTTCATCGGTTGAATGCTAGATTAGCTATAGTCACCAACTACCTCTGGCTCCCTCGTTTCTTCTTAATTTTAGAGTAATCAAAGAAACTCCTGAAAATTACTCCCTAATTAACTGATAACCTTTTCGAGACTCTCTCAAAGATTCAATCAATTAACAGATTTGAGTACCAAAGAAACACTAATCCTAACCGGTTATGCATAGAATCCTGCTTCACTCAATTAGACGGCAAGCTCCTTGACACGAAATCAGCCAAACATTATGTCAATTGCTACAAACTCTAATTATTTATCTAACACCGTCAAACGAATTAGATAACTATATGCAAATTAACAATTCTACGATCTGGCTACAATCAAAGAATTAATTAAAGAACATTGACAAGAATACGGAAGCAATATGGATAGCATAAACCAACTAATTAAAATAACCCAGCCTCACAAGTCTGACATAATCATTCGGAAGTTCCCAAATAAAAAGAAACTTAGCTACTCATGCTGAATTGAACAAACGAAGTTTGAAATGAAATCAACATAGTCTTGAGAAAAAGAGTAAACTAAAAGAAAGAGATAAACTAGCTACTGTGTTTCTAGTTCTCCAATTCTGGCGTGTTGCTGCATGAATTCCTATGAATGGAACGTGTATATGCAGTCCCTCCGTTCTCTCCTTTATGTGGTGCAGCGCTCATGAATTCTTCCCCCACGTTCGTGTGAAATCAGCCCACTAACTCCACCTTTTTTTTTCAATGTCTTATAACCCCCACAAGTCTCCAAAATGGGCCACATCTTTCTTCAATCCACACCACCATCTTTCTTCAATCCACGCCACCAATAATATTGCTTCAAGTCCTTATATATTTTATTTCCTACAGGGTGGATAGAATAAGCCGATTTGTGAGCTTCCTCGAGCAATACCCGTTTCAACTCTTCGGGTACCACCACTCGATTCTTGAAACGAAGAAGACCAGTTTCATCGAACCCGAATGGACATTCCGGACCAGCTCTTACTTTAGCTACCAATTTCTGAACTTCTGAATCACTAGTCTGAGCCTCGAATAATCTGTGCTTTAAATCTGGCTGAATAGAAATATTAGAAACTCGAGCCTTTATAACAATTGGCTCGATTCCACTACCCTCACCCACTTCTAAGCTCGATACACTAGCCTTCCTACTAAGTGCATCGGCGACCATGTTCGCTTTACCGGGATAGTATTTGATAGTGCAATCTAGTCTTCTAACCGTTCCATCCAACGCCGTTGCCTCCTATTCAAATCCTTCTGAGTGAATAAATACTGGAGGCTTTTGTGGTCGGTGAAAATCTCGAAAGACACCCCGTATAAATAATGTCTCCACTTTCCAAGTGCAAAGACTACGGCAGCAAGCTCAAGATCATGTGTCGGATAATTCTTTTCGTGCTCTTTTAACTTCCGGTATGCATAAGCAATTACTTTCCCTTTCTGAGTTAACACGCATCCTAAGCCTTCCTTAGAAGCATCCGTATAGACAACATACCCTTCTGAACCTTCCGGAAGGTCTAACACTGGAGCTGAGACTAGCTTTTCTTTCAAGAAGGTGAAACTCTTCTCACAATTCTCATCCCAATTGAATTTCACATCCTTCTTTATCAATCGGGTTAAAGGAGCGGCTATCTTAGAAAAATTCTTCACGAACCTCCGGTAATAACTTGCCAATCCCAAGAAACTTCTAATCTCCGAGGCATTCTTCGGTTTCTCCCATCTCAAAACTGATTCAATCTTCGAAGGATCAACCTTCTTTCTTCCCCCACGTTCTCTCCAAGAATACACTTTTCAGCAACATAAATGTTATGGGCCTGGACTCCTTGGATCTTTACAATTCATGAATTGAAATGGGCTCCTCCATAAACTTGTGGCTGCTACTCATGCTCTTGGGTTAATTTCTCTAAATTAAAGTTTGCAACCTCATACTCCTCCTTTGTGCGAAACACAATTCCAAAAGGGCAGGGACAAATGGGCCTAGTGCATGCATATCTCACATTGACTATCCAACTAGGCTACATCCCAATCTTGCACCAAAGTGTTGTACGAGGGTCAAGTTATCTGTAAATTCTCACAAAACATGTTTTCCTACATGAAAGTTGTTAGAGCATGGTGTTTAGGAAGAACATATTGAATTGTATTCATTGTAAAAAAGTATTTTTCTGTGTTACATCGTTAATCCCTCTAGACAGGGTATAGGCCTAACATAATCTCAGAGAATCAGATAAATTACAAGGATTTCGGAACTAAATCCGGTAAGTCAACCCTTTCCATTCCAACACTCCCCCCTCAAGCTAAGTGGTGGAGTTCCCAATGCTTAGCTTGCTCAACACGGTCTGGAAGATCTGATTTGTAACGGCCTTTGTGAGTATATCTGCTAGCTCATATTCAGACTTGACAAAGGGAATGGAGATTGTCCCATCCTCTAGCTTTTCTTTAATGAAATACCGATCAACCTCCACGTGTTTTGTTCTGTCATGTTGTACTAGATTTTCTGAGATGCTGATCGCAGCTTTGTTGTCACATCTCAACAAACTTGGTCCCTTCTGTTCTATGCCAATTTCTGTCATCAATCTCCTAAGCCAAATAAGTCCAGTGACCCCTTTTGCTATTCCTCTGAATTCAACTTCGGCGCTGGACAAAGCCACAACCTTCTGCTTCTTGCTCCTCTAAGTTACAACGTTTCCTCCAACAAGTGTAATGAACCCAGATGTGGACCTTCGATCATTTGGATTCCCTGCCCAATCGGCGTCTGTATATGCCTCAACGTTGAGATGGTTGTGTCTTCCAAACATGATTCCTGTTCTTATAGTACCTTTGAGATACCGAATAATACGAACGACTACCTCCATATGTTCTTTCTGTGGCTGGTGCATGAATTGACTCAGTCTGAGTATGCGATGTCAGGTCGTGTGTGAGCTAGATAGATGAGTTTCCCGACCATGGGTTGATATCGTTCGTTATCAGTTCATTCCCCATTCTCTTCTATTCTAAGTTTATGGTTCACCTGCATCGGAGTGTCCACTGGTTTGCAATCAACTAGGCCAGTTTCTACCAAGAGATCCAGAATGTATTTCTTCTATGATATGAAAATCCCTTTCTTTGACCGAAGGACTTCAATGCCCAAGAAATATTTCAGTCCTCCAAGGTCTTTCATTTTGAACAAGTTCTCTCTGAGACTTTCCATCTCCTCTTTATCACTGCCTATTATAATCATATCATTAACATAGATTATCAAGCATGTGATCAAATCTCCCATTTATTTCAGGAACAATGTGTGATCAGAGTTACTCTGCACATATCCATGACGTCGCATGACCACTGTAAATCTGCCAAACCATGCTCTTGGTGATTGTTTGAGTCCATACAGTGCCTTTTGGAGTCTGCACACCTCATTTTGCCCAAACCTTCTGAGATCCCTGGTGGGGGTTCCATATAGACCTCTTCGTTCAAGTCCCCATGCAAGAAGGTATTTTTCACATCAAATTGGTGGAGTAGCCAATCTCTATTTGCTGCTACTGATAACAGAACTCGAACCATATCAAGCTTCGCTACGGGTGAGAAAGTCTCATAGTAGTCAATTCCAAGTGTCTGTGTGTACCCCTTCGCGACCAGTCGAGCCTTATATTTTTCCACTGAGCCGTCAACTTTGTGTTTGATTGTGAAGACCCATCTGCAGCCAACTGGTCTTTTTCCCTCAGGTAACTTGCACTTCTCCCACGTATCATTTTGGGCCAAAGCTCCCATTTCAACTTCTATAGCTTTCTGCCATTCCTCACTCTGTTTGGCTTCCTGCACGGTTCTGGGAACCTCAAGAAGGCCCGTGCTGTATCGGACAGACTCTCTCTGACCATATTTCCCACAGGGTACTTGGAGGTCTGGGATATACGGTCAGGTGAGTATCTGTGTGGAGGAACCCCTTGTTAGGAATAGTACCCTAGAAAGCCGATTGTATATCCGCTTTGTGCTTTTCCTTATTGTAATCACAGACAATCTTTGAATAAAATAACGAATTGAGGCAACACTTCTTTATATGCTCTTGTTTGGTATGCGTTTACTTTAGCTGTGCATGTATGAGAACTCTCCTAATCCTGATGACTTTAGGACTCTACCATTTAGGTGAAATGGTTCATGAAACGAGCCCTATATCACATAAGTCATGATTAGTAAAATACTCCAAGCCGATGAGTCCTACAGACAGTGGGAGTGTCAACCTGACTCCTCTAAGGCTTGCTTGTGGGATCACGCCCTTAAGAAGGACCACCTTGTTTCATGGAGGTGGAAAGTGTATAGTTGATACGTGCGTGATACATGAGGGTGCTTACTTTAATAAGTAAGTTCACTGAGGTGCCCCGTGTGAGAACATTCCTAAATGGGAAAGGAAGTTTCTATTTCAGGAAATGGAAACTTCCAGATTAGGAAATATATCACGAGTCATTGATGTGATTAATTGATCCTTAGACTTGAGGTTCCTTGTCACTTTATGAGTTAACTCTGTAGTCTTAGGTATAAGCTTTAAAGGGTGTCGCCTTAGACAACTGATTCAAGGCTTATGCTGGGGCTGCACAAGTGACTCATGAAAGTGAATAAGAATCAAGAAAGGACCTACACTTGCATTTGCAAGGTGATCTCTTATTGTGTAAGTCATTCATATGCCATATGGAGTCCTTGGCCAAGGCAGTAGATCAAGACATCAAGAAAAGGGTTTCTTGGATTGAGATCAAATGGATATGAAATGCACTTAGCTTTAAGACCGGATTATTAGGGTTCTGATTATTCCCTTGCCCTAGATCTTGGTTGAGAGATAGTAAGTAGGAGGATTGTATCTCACATGAATCAATGACTTAAAGGTTCTGTCGAATCCGAACATTCCAATTCAGCTAGGGGTTAAACATCTGTTGCTAGACTATGGTCGTTTAATCTGTGGACTGATTAATTAATTGGGGTCACTGCTAATTGAATTGAGAACCTAGAGGGTCACATACAACAACTTGGTTACATGAGTTGAGGCTTGAAAATGATTAAACGAGTTAATCGGGCCAAGAGGGTTCCACACGTGTGAAGTCACACGTGTGGCTCACGTGAGTGACACGTGTCACTGTGACACGTGTCACACACGTGTGTATATATATATATATTAAATAATTAATTAGTTAATTATTTAATAGACTTTGGTTTAATTTTGAATTAAAAAGAAAGTCTAATTTTGGAGAAAATAATCTAGTTAATTAATTACGAATTAATTAATTAGATAAAAATAAGTTATTTATTTTATAATAAATAAAGTATAAAATTATCCAAAATAGTTTGGATATTTTAGCTCTCTTAGAAGTTGACTTGAATTAGAATTCAAAGTCAAAGTTGGAAAATACTTGATGAACAAGTAATAGGAGAGAGGGACCAAAATCCTAGCCCATAAAGGACTAGGAATTTCGGCACCCCCCTCCCTATAAATAGGGGAGCTCGAGCTCGTTATGGAGCTAATTGACAATTCTTGGTTCATGTGTTGAACACCTTCCTTTCTCCAAGATTAAATAAAACCCTAGGTTAAGCCTAAACACTAACTAGAGAACTAGCATCCTTACTAGTTAGATTGTGATCAAGTTGGTGGACTTTCTCTAGAGACTTCAAGTTAGAAGTTTGAAGATTCGAGCTTTACCAAGGAGAGGGGATTAAGCCGCGAGAAGAGCGTTCTTGGGTGGCTTGAAACGCTTCAAGAAAGAATAAAAGAAAAGTAAGTTTTCTTTCATTACGAATTTGGTTGCACGATTGCGAGTTCAAGGTCCTTTTGTTGGGAAAATTTTTTAAATTCCGCTGCTTTCTGATTCGTGTTTTCCAACAAGTGGTATCAGAGCCACCTCGTTAATCGTGTTTCTGATTCGTCTCAATTATTCTGAATTTGGTAGAAACTCTTAGGCTTAGATGCGAATTAGGTATTCATGAGTTCTTTTAGAAAGCCTGAAATACGAAACTGTAATTTTTCCTGAATTTCTAAAACTGTTTTTGAAAATTGTTTTAGTTGAAATTTATCAAAATCGAATTTTTTAATTTTGGATTGAATTGGTTTCGAGAAACCTAGACACGAAACGAGACGCGAAACAAACGCGCGGGATTGGGACGTGCCAATGTGTAGCACGGCCCAGGCCTGCGCGCGCACGCCGCCCAGCCCCTCCCGCAACCGCGCGGGAGCCAGGCAAGCCCGCCCAGTCCGTCCCGCAACCTCGCGGGACGCCTGCACAGCCGCCCGCCTAGTCGAGGCCGGCGCTGCTGCGCGCGGCGCGCGCATGATGCACGCCCAACGTGCGCACGCGAGCGGCAACTGCCGCGCGCTGTGCGTGCTGCTGGCGCGCGTCCGCGCGCGCTGCTGCGCGGCGATGCCTCACGCGGCTGGGCCCTTTTTGGGCTCGTTTTCGTGTTTCGTGTTTTTCGTGTTTTCGGTCCTTAAAATCCCGATTTAATTTTATTTTAATTTTATCTTTTAAAATCAGTTTTGCTAAAATAAAATTATTTTAAAATTTTGATTAAATTGGGATTTTTGAGAAATTAAAGCGATTTGGATTTTGGGAAAATTATGAATTTTATTTTCTGAAAATAATGAAAGAATAAAATTATTAATTTTGGAAATTAATTGGAATTTTATTGGTTTATTGCTTTTCGGGTTTTATTGAAAAGGCTCTTGAACAAGAATTGCATCTAAGTCGTGTTTTAAGTCATTAGGACTTGAAACGAGAATTTTAATTTATTGGTTAAATTTAAATTCTTGCAAAAGCATGTTAGGTGATCATGGGTTTAGATTTATGTATGGTTTTAATTTATGCACATGGATGGTTTAAATTGGGGTTGGAGCCCTATAGTTGCGTTTTTCAATTGAGGTTGGAGCCTCACTTTTTTGCGTACTGTTATGTGATTTATTATGTGGCTTTCCATATTACTGTTTTTGAGGCCGGGGTATGCCCCGTGTAATTATCTAAGGCCAATATGAAGATTGAGCCTTATTACTTTATGTCTTTTTCTTTTTATTGTAATTTGAGAGTAGAGATAGGTGGTGAGGTTTTATTTTCATTTTGGAGACAATGCACCCATGGAGTAAGATGGACCACATTCAAGTAACAAGGAGGCCATAAGTGAAGACCCCTAAAAAATGTTAGGGAGGGGAATCTCAGTTGTTAAATGTAATAGAGATAGGGCTCGTATTTTGTTACCGCTTTCCCTTATGTGATTTGAACTGTTTATGTGGCATGTATGTTAGAACTTGTGATTGTGGATGTTGGGAATAGTGCCCTGAAAATTCAATTTGTTGAATTAATTAAACTGAATTTACAACAAGTTATGAGTATTTCACATATTAATAATTAATGACGTGTGGTGGTATTCTCATATGAAATGTGTTTCATAGGAAAAGACTTTGAATACCGAAATCACGTGTCATTAAAGTTCTAGTCGGTAAGATAAGAATATGTTCTTATCAAGACTATAACGTGGTTATATAAGATGATTAGTCTTTCGTCATAGGGAATGGTGATTCCAATTATAACACGTTGATGATTTTCAATAGGAATGGAAACATCGAACTGGACCACTGAGATTATTCATTTTATACTGCTATCTAAAATGAAAAAAAAATCTCAGGAAGCATTGTACTCTTAATCCTGATAATATTTCGGCTTTAGGCATGTAGTGTTAGTCACTGTAACATACTCGAAGTGAGGTCTCGGTAACGGGTGGCCAAAATACTTTGTATGATTCGGTGACAACATGAAATGTGCTAAAGAGTTATATTGATCGAGGAATCCGTGGCCTTGCTGGAAGGTAAGAGATATCTTTGATATAGATTTACAAAAGTTCGAATTAAGACTTTGGCCAAAGCACTTCGCGTGATAACGTCACCGAAGTTGTATGTTGAATGTGCTTCACATACAGAGAATTTGAACTTAAGGCAAATCAATAAATTTCAAATTGGAGATGAAAAAAAAATGATAGTAGTTGTAATTTATTTTTCATGGATATCTACACGGAGGAGTAAAATGTGAAATTATTCTAGATCGAGAAATTCGTGAATAATTTAATTAGTTTTAGAGTTCAACAATATTTATTTAGTGGAATTAAATATTGTTAAACGGTAATTAATTATTATCATGGAATGATAATATATTAATCCGTTTGGAGCTAAAATTAATTAGTCCTGCAGGTCCCCCTGCAAGCCCCAATTAAAAACCCAAAGAGAAAATATTAAAAGGAGAAAGAGAAATGAATTTTTCAAAGTGTTTGAAAATATGCAAGGGATTTATTTTGAGAAAATAAATCAAGTTCCAAAGAGTTGGAAATACCCGGAATTTTATTTTGGAGAAAATAAAATTTTAATTTTAAAAAAAAAAAAAAAAGAAGCTGACGTGGCAGGTGACGTGGCACTGACGTGTCACGCCATGTCAGCAAGTGGGCCCAGGTGGCGCTGACTGGGCAGCCGCGTGGCACGCCACGTGTTCGACACGTGGACGGCCTAGATCTCGCCACGTCATCATGTTGACCGGGTCAACAGGTCCAGAGTCGGGTCAACGGGTCGGGTTCCCGGATAGGGCCGGACCGGGTCCGGTTCCGGGTCGGACCAGACCCGGACACGTGGCAGCTCCTGAAGAGGCCACGTCACCGGAAACCCTAGCCGGCAAGTGATCACACGCGCCGCCTTGTGGCCGCGCGTGCGGGGTAATTCCGGTGAACGGCCGGCGGTGTTGGACTCGTGGTGACGAGACCTTCAACGTAGTGACCTTGGTTTGCGTGTCCAAGTTGTACACGCAAGTGGGGATGTAAAATGACCATTTTGCCCTTACTTTTGTATCCAAAATGACCGTTTTGCCCTCGGGTTTTTGCCTATAAATAGGCTGATCCCCTTGCCATTTCTCCCATTCACTTTTGGGATGGTTTTGGCCAAATTTTGGCTTTGAAACCAAGTCTCATTTTTCTCCTAGTTAATTCCGATTTATTTCGGAATTAATTTTAATTAGGTGTTTATATAAAACGCCTAATTTCGGGAGAATAAACCCTGAAAAGGTTTTTAGTTTAAATTTTATTTTCTCTAAGTATTTAGAGAAATACTTTCGGAGCCCACACTCCGAGGGTGTCCCTGGGGATATTGCAGGGAAGCTCTGCCGGTCTCACGAGTGGGCAAGGAGCTGGAAAAATGCCGTTAGATAGCCATGTTTGCAGTACGGTAATATTTTACAGTTATTTTATTTTAAGCATGATAAATTATGTGCTCTTAAGTGTTAATTGCATGTTAGATATTTATCTGCTTAAGTGATTTAAAATTTATTATCAATTGCATGTATATACTTGAGTAGATCCGGCTAAGTCTTCCGCTTTGTATTAAAATATTTTAGAAATATTTTAATACTTGTATTATAATAAAAATTTTAAAATGTGGTCCCGGACTGCTACTGTTGTGGGCCCGCATCCCATCATGTGGTATCAGAGCCGTACTCTAGATATATACATGCATTGATATGATGCATGTGATGCATAATTTTAAATCTGATACTGTGCACGTAAATTCTGTCAAAGAAGACTGGTTTTTAAGTGGGACCGTTTGTGACCCCTCCAGTGTTTCTGGGAATTTACGTGGAATGGTAATTTTTTGGGAATCGATTTCAATAATCTTCCTGGTTAATTACCGAATCAGTAAACATGATTTAAATTATGAGATAATTTATTTATAACATGTTTACTTTATGCCATTTTTTTTAAGCATGATAATTATGTGATAATTATAACAGCATGCTTAATTGATTTAATTTATGGCATATTTATTTTGTGTCATTTAAATTTTTAAGCATGATAATTATGTGATAATTATATGAAAGGATGCTTAATTATTTTATTTTATGGCATGATCATGATAATATGAGATATTATGATATTTACAATTATGCATATTTTATTTAATGTGATTAAATAGTAATGTTTAATAGAAATTAGACGCGATGCATAATTGAACTAATATTTTTCGGCCTAATTAATAAATTGTTATTATTGCCTTAAAATATTATTATTGGGATTTTAAATATGATTTAGTAATCCTAGTGGGAGGGTATTAATTAGATTAATTACTTCCAACAATAAGACGCCAAAAGTGATTATTAAATAATCAACAGATAATCCACACCTTTTAAAAATTCAAGTGGGAGCGAAATGAAAAGAGTTGGATTCTCACGGCCTCCATTACCCGCCTATAGTATAGTGGATGTATACTACTGCCTTCGGCGGGTATATATTCGCGGTATACAAGATTAGACTTCTACGGATAGAATGAAATACGACGAAAGTCAGCTCGACCACGCCTCCGTGGAGTGTCTTGACCTACTCGTACGGACTTCTAGGTAATGGTGCACACTTGACTAAGTAATGTATTAACCTCCCTTCGGAGCTCTGTTACATTTATTTAGAGCCAAGGGTTGACGTGGTGGATTGACATTGTTTGGTAAGAGTTACCTAGTTGACATGTTAATTAAGAATAGTTCTTGCTTTTCTAAGCGGTTTTCGACCTCGCCTCCGGGGAGTCAACTGCAGTTAGTTAAGTCACCATTGCGTAAACTAAAATGCTTACGTGGATTTCATTTATTGGTTGAACGCAGAAGAAAGTGAAATACATAATCATAACTTGCATTTATTTATTTATTTCAGTTTTATAATTACAATCTCTCTTAGCCCACTCCAAACTATATGTCTATAAAGAAATAGGCTAGTAAGGGTTCAATTATGCTGACTAAGTAATAAATCTTGACATTGTGTTGGGACACGAAAGTTTACGTACTCACTGAACCTTATCCGAAAATTTCGGAAACTACAACCAGTCAGGATTAGAAAGACGTTTATTCTAAATAGATCAAGTGTGATGATCTGGCTAGTCTTATATCCTGACATCTGTTTTAAATGTTCTTGAGCATCAGACACATGAGATGTCTACTGATAAGAACATGTTTTGAAGAGAGAGTCGTACGTAGGTACGAGCCATGAAAACGATTGTCAGTTAAAGATGTTTGAAGGATCACTGTTTCATAATCATATTATGAATATGATAGCTAATCTGAATGAGATTGAAAGCCTCTGTGCTTAAAGAGACAATCTTAACAGATAGGATACGATTCTATACTCTCTGCCTAAGTCATTTGAACGTTCAAGATTATTTTAAATAATTTTTTAAAACCAATGAACGACCTCAATGTGGCAGAAAGGGTGATATAGACTAAGGGAAAAGTTCTCTTTAATCAGACATCAATATCCACGGGCTAGAAAGCCAGTAAGTGGAAGAAAGAAAAGGAAAAGTTCCCAATCGAAGGTTCAGAAATAGAAAGTCAAATCCGACAATGGAAAAGTGTTTCTATTTCGGTGGTAATGGGTATTGGAAAAGGAAATTATCCAAAATACTTAGTCTGCCTGTTTGTTACGCCGTTTAGATAAGATATGAAGATATCTTACTCGTTGAAAATATGTTTAGTTGGAAATTCACCGGACTCCTGGTATGTGAATTTGAGATAAACTAATCATATTTGCAAGTTGTTGCGAAGATTCAAACCAACCAGAAAGGTTGAAAAACGGCTAACACATAACTACTGCTCGGGGATAATACAAGTGTAATTGTATTAGCAGTAAAGACTATAAAGTCGTATTTTGGCAAAAGGGTTTTAATATTATACGTGCCATATATACAAAAATTTAATTTCTGTAAGTTATTTGATAACTAATAGTTTAATTGTTTGTTTTGAACAAAAGTTTACCACTAAGCAAAATAAAAGGTTTATTTGCTCTGGCACAATAAAAGATGGTCTTTTATACATCAATGAAAACTCTAATTCAAGTTTAACATTAAGAAGCTTGACCTACCATCTAAGAAGAAAAACTTCTTCGTGGCACCTATCTATTGGTCAATTGAATCTGAATAGGATCCAAAGACTGATTGTTGAGTCCTATTGACTTGAAAATAGTATCAATCTGCAAATCCTATTTAGAAGGTTAAAATAGCCAAGAAACCTTTTTGAGACAAAAGGTATTTAAGCCATGAAGTTGCTTGTGTCAGTTCATATGGATATGTGATCCTATGATTATTCAAGCAAGAGGAAGTTTTGGATATTTCATCATTCGTTTGAATGATTACTCTAGATACATATATGTTTATTTGATGAGACTTAAGTCTGTAATTGTTGAAAAGTTCAAAGAATATAAGACTGAAGTCAAAGAATCAAATTAGAAAACATATCAAGGCACTTCGATTAGGTCGAAGTAGTGATAAGTATCTAAGTTCAGAGTTAAACAGAATTTCTCAAATGAGATTGGATCTCAACTATATATATGAGATACGCCTTAGCAAAGATGTATTGCAGAAAGGAGAAATAGAACTCTGATAATGATGGTAAGATTCATGAAGAGTCATGCTACCCTATGAATTTCGTTTTGGGGTCTTGCACACAAAACGACAAACCTAGTTCTATCTAAGTCAGTTCCTAAAACACTGATGGATCTGTAGCTAGGGTGAAAACCCTGTATCTTTTATCTTCGGATTTAAGGTAGCCTGGTCCACGAGTTAAGGATGGATCCTGACAAGTTAGAATAAAGAACAAAGGTTTACTTGTTCTAAGGTTATCCTAAGAAGAACAAGAGGTGGTATATTTTGTAATTTGAGAAATCACAAAAGATGTTTGTGAATATTTCAAAGATAATTACATAGATAACCACAAAGGGTAGAAGCAAAGTAGTGTTAAAAGAAATAACAGTATTAGATACTGATTTCCATAAACCTGTGATAATTGAAAATGTATTAGATACATGTGATATACCAAATACAACATGTGATGTAGAGACGTGTACACGAGAGCATCATTATAGTGGGAGGATTGTCAGGACACCTGACAAGATACCTAAGATTAACCCAAGTGGTTGAATCTAACGTAACTGATCCTATCACGTGTAATGAAGCTGTAAAAGATATAGACGCTGACCGTTTGGTCAATATCCATGGAATCTAAGTTAGAATATCTGTATTCTAACAAAGTCTTGAACTTGTAGAGGCGCCTGAAGGCATTAAACCCTATTAGATAAAATTGGGTTCTACAAGACGATAAAAGGAGAAATGGACGAAAAAGTAGAGACTTTAGAGCAAACTTTTGGCAAGGGATTTTACCCAGAAAGAAGAAATCATTTATGAGGTCTTCTCGCCTATAGAAATGCTTAAGTCCATTATCCTCTCCATTTTATCTCATTATCGATTATGAGATTAGATAAATGGATGTAAAGACTATGTTCTTGAACGGGCAACTTCAAGAAAAAGAGATACATGGCATAACCTGAAGGCTTCATAGGCAGAAATCAGGTGTATATAATGCGAGCTTAATAGATCGGTTTATGATCTTAAGCAAGCGTCTAGATTATGGAGCATCAGAATTATAAGGCAATTTAGATTCTTTGGATTTGTATAATTGCCTGATGAACCATGAAGTGTACAAAATGACATCATGATAGCGTTGTAACACTTTCACTTTGTACGTAATTAACATTCTGCTCATTGGGAATGATGCAAGAATTTTGTCAATGGTCAAGATTCGGACGTCAAATCATTTTGACAAGAATAGGCCTAAGTGATACCAATATTATTCCAAGGATTAGACTTTTGTCGTGATCACAGGAATAAGGAGGTTGGTTTATCACAAGAAACATTAATTGATAAGATGCTGGTAAGGTATAATATGACAAATTCCAAGAAAGGTTCATTACTTTTTAGATATGGAATTTATCTATCTCGGGATCAGTATCCTATGACAACTGAAGAGATAGAGGACATGATTAGAGTTCCGCAGCGGAAGCTTTATGTATGTCATATTATGTACAAGGGCAGCTGTCTATCATGAAATAGGTCTAAGTCAGCAGATATTAGTCAAACCCTAGAATCTGACACTGGATAGTAGTGAAAGCATATATTGGAGTTGACATTATATGCTTGTCTACCACAGTGGTGAGCTCATTTCAATAGAGTATAGAGATTCGGATTTACAATCTGATTTGTATTCTAGATGTTTGACATCAGAATACGTGTTTACTCTAGAAAGAGCAATCGTTGATTGGAGAATGTTAAGCAGACTTATATTGCTTACACCGCCATGGAAGTCAAATACATGGTAGCTTGAGAAGCAGCCAGTTAGATATACTGGATTTATGATTTCCTATTTGTTGGCTCAGAGAAACATCTAATAGATTCCTTCACTAAAGTATTGGCGCAAAAGAGTGTAAAACGAGTTTTGACACTCATGTGAAAGGAATAAGACTTAGATGTATGGCCAAATTGAATTTAGGGCAAGTGGGAGATTGTTGGGAATAGTGCCCTGAAAATTCAATTTGTTGAATTAATTAAACTGAATTTACAACAAGTTATGAGTATTTCACATATTAATAATTAATGACGTGTGGTGGTATTCTCATATGAAATGTGTTTCATAGGAAAAGACTTTGAATACCGAAATCACGTGTCATTAAAGTTCTAGTCGGTAAGATAAGAATATGTTCTTATCAAGACTATAACGTGGTTATATAAGATGATTAGTCTTTCGTCATAGGGAATGGTGATTCCAATTATAACACGTTGATGATTTTCAATAGGATTGGAAACATCGAACTGGACCACTGAGATTATTCATTTTATACTGCTATCTAAAATGAAAAAAAAATCTCAGGAAGCATTGTACTCTTAATCCTGATAATATTTCGGCTTTAGGCATGTAGTGTTAGTCACTGTAACATACTCGAAGTGAGGTCTCGGTAACGGGTGGCCAAAATACTTTGTATGATTCGGTGACAACATGAAATGTGCTAAAGAGTTATATTGATCGAGGAATCCGTGGCCTTGCTGGAAGGTAAGAGATATCTTTGAAATAGATTTACAAAAGTTCGAATTAAGACTTTGGCCAAAGCACTTCGCGTGATAACGTCACCGAAGTTGTATGTTGAATGTGCTTCACATACAGAGAATTTGAACTTAAGGCAAATCAATAAATTTCAAATTGGAGATGAAAAATAAATGATAGTAGTTGTAATTTATTTTTCATGGATATCTACACGGAGGAGTAAAATGTGAAATTATTCTAGATCGAGAAATTCGTGAATAATTTAATTAATTTTAGAGTTCAACAATATTTATTTAGTGGAATTAAATATTGTTAAACGGTAATTAATTATTATCATGGGATGATAATATATTAATCCGTTTGGAGCTAAAATTAATTAGTCCTGCAGGTCCCCCTGCAAGCCCCAATTAAAAACCCAAAGAGAAAATATTAAAAGGAGAAAGAGAAATGAATTTTTCAAAGTGTTTGAAAATATGCAAGGGATTTATTTTGAGAAAATAAATCAAGTTCCAAAGAGTTGGAAATACCCGGAATTTTATTTTGGAGAAAATAAAATTTTAATTAAAAAAAAAAAAAAAAGCTGACGTGGCAGGTGACGTGGCACTGACGTGTCACGCCACGTCAGCAAGTGGGCCCAGGTGGCGCTGACTGGGCAGCCACGTGGCACGCCACGTGTTCGACACGTGGACGGCCCAGATCTCGCCACGTCATCATGTTGACCGGGTCAACGGGTCCAGAGTCGGGTCAACGGGTCGGGTTCCCGGATAGGGCCGGACCGGGTCCGGTTCCGGGTCGGACCAGACCCGGACACGTGGCAGCTCCTGAAGAGGCCACGTCACCGGAAACCCTAGCCGGCAAGTGATCACACCGCGCCTTGTGGCCACGCGTGCGGGGGAATTCCGGCGAACGGCCGGCGGCGTTGGACTCGTGGTGACGAGACCTTCAACGTAGTGACCTTGGTTTGCGTGTACACGCAAGTGGGGATGTAAAATGACCATTTTGCCCTTACTTTTGTATCCAAAATGACCGTTTTGCCCTCGGGTTTTTGCCTATAAATAGGCTGATCCCCTTGCCATTTCTCCCATTCAGTTTTGGGATGGTTTTGGCCAAATTTTGGCTTTGAAACCAAGTCCCATTTTTCTCCTAGTTAATTCCGATTTATTTCGGAATTAATTTTAATTAGGTGTTTATATAAAACGCCTAATTCCGGGAGAATAAACCCTGAAAAGGGTTTTTAGTTTAAATTTTATTTTCTCTAAGTATTTAGAGAAATACTTTCGGAGCCCACGCTCCGAGGGTGTCCCTGGGGATATTGCAGGGAAGCTCTGCCGGTCTCACGAGTGGGCAAGGAGCTGGAAAAATGTCGTTAGATAGCCATGTTTGCAGTACGGTAATATTTTACAGTTATTTTATTTTAAGCATGATAAATTATGTGCTCTTAAGTGTTAATTGCATGTTAGATATTTATCTGCTTAAGTGATTTAAAATTTATTATCAATTGCATGTATATACTTGAGTAGATCCGGCTAAGTCTTCCGCTTTGTATTAAAATGTTTTAGAAATATTTTAATACTTGTATTATAATAAAAATTTTAAAATGTGGTCCCGGACTGCTACTGTTGTGGGCCCGCATCCCATCAGTGGAGTGGCTCCCACATATCACGCATAAGATAGGTAGAACCCATGATCATTACATGTTAGTATCATGCTAGGACATGTTATCTGTTTATGTGCTTGTTTGAAATGCATTTAAGTGTACTTGCATTAATCAAGACTAATAAAATTGGATAACATATATGTTGGTGAGGTCGAGCCGGACAACTCTCCGGTTGATTCGAAAATTCCCATTAAATATTAAGCTAATTTCGAACAAATAGGTGTTTAATTCGAGATGCAAATTTTGAATTAAATTCCTAGCATTCCATCAATAGGTTTTAAGTTTAGTAAGTAAAGCTAGTTATTGTCCGCGAGTCGTGGGATAGCTAGTGGAGCTTATTAGTTCTTAGTTACCTAATTAATCATTTTAAATGATCAATATTTCGTGGTCAATTTTAGCAAGGGCGATGTCCGCGAGTCGTGGGTCGTTCGAACTAAGTTTTGGTCATGATCGTATGATTGATGGGTCTAGCTTAACGCTTAAGTAAATATGGATGTCGCACGAGTCGTGGGTCCATATTGAAAGATAGGTGATGCAAAAACAATTACTAAGAGTTCTAAAGGTGTTAGAATTGGTAAGTTGTACCTACCTAGGGTTCTTACTTAGAATGTCCGCGAGTCGTGGGTTCGAGGTATAATGCCTAGGATCTTAGTACCCATTGGGAAACGTGTTCCTCTTAGATCTTTGGGAATTCTAGATCTTTGAAAAACAGTGGGAGCTACATTAGATTAAAGACCTTATCTTTTGTATATCGTTATAATTCAGCATGCTCACTAGTTCTCTGTTTTACCATTTAGGTCGTAGATTCTGTGATTCTCTACGTGTTTTGAAATGGCAACCAAAAACCCTCTTGTATCGATCCTCGAGTCAAACAAGTTGACTGGTCCCAACTATTCTGATTGGCTGAGGAATCTAAAAATCATTTTAGATTCTGAGAAGAGAACTTATGTTCTCTTCGAAGGGGAGCCTAGTCCCAAAGGGGAGGCTCCCACTCGGGCTGAGCGGGACGCGATTCAGAAGTGGAAGGATGATAATCTCCAAGCCCGTTGCCTTATGTTGGCTAACATGTCTCCGGACTTGCAAAGGCAACATGAGGCCATGGAATTTGCTTGGGAGATTTACGACCACTTAGAGCAACTTTACCGCCCTCATGAACGTGTACAAGGTATAACACATCAAAGGAATTGTTCCACTTGAGAATGAGGGAAGGTTCAAGTGTCCATGAATATGGACTTAAGTTTCTTGCCCTTACTGAGAAACTTGCTTCCATGGACATGCCACTGAAAGATGAGCTTTCAGCGGATTTGTTGCTAGCTTCGCTCCCACCATCATTCAACCCATTTGTCCTTAACTTCAACATGAATCATGCTGGTGCTACTGTAGCTGAGCTGATTAGTCAGCTTGTGACTGCTGAAAGCACGATCAAGAAGGACAATAAGGTTTTGATGGTGAATGCTCCATCTTCCTCTTCTGGGCCTTCTAAAGGTAAGGGCAAGAAAGCCCAAAAGAAGAAGAAGAAACCCCTTAGGCCCACTGGTGGCATTTCGAAGGGGAAGGCCCAAAAGAAGAAGCGTGATCAGAAAGAGGATGTTTGCTTCCATTGTGGCAAAGCGGGACATTGGAGGAAAAACTGCCCAGAGTACAAGGCTACTCTAAAGAAAGGTATCTTTCTCGTTGAAGTAAATCTTTCTATTAATTCTAGTTCTTGGGTACTTGATACCGGTTGTGGAACTCATATCTGTAATGATGTACAGATGCTAAGTGAAGTCCAACAACTCAAAGAAGGAGAATGTGTCTTGAAGATCGGCGATGGCTCAAACGTTGAAGCTCGAGCTTTAGGCGCAATTAGATTAGATTTAGGCAGTTTTGAGTTAGTATTAAATAAAGTCCTTTATGTACCGAGCATTATTCGTAATATAATTTCAGTTCCAATATTAGATTGTGAAGGTTATGAAACTTATATTAAGAATGGTAAATACTTTATCAAACGGAACAACTCTTCCGTTCATATCGGTACTCTAAGTAATGGACTTTACCTAACTCAAAATATCAATATTATGAATATACAACGAGAAACAAAGCGTAAGAGAGATGACAAAGTTTCAGCTCCCTTATGGCACGCTAGATTAGGACACATTTTCAAGAACAGAATTAGCAAGATAAACACTTTAGGATCATTCTCTGAAAATGATCTCAAAGAGTTGACTTCTTGCGAATCCTGTCTCAAAGGAAAGATGTCCAAAGTTCCTTGTAAAGGAACTGTGGAACGTGCCACTAAGGTTTTGGATTTGATCCATACTGATGTTTGTGGACCGCTTAGTGTAAGCACTAGAAGCAATCATCAGTATTTCATAACCTTTACTGATGACTTTAGTCGGTATGGTTATGTATACTTAATGAAGTATAAATCTGAAGCTTTTGAGAAATTCTTAGAATTTCAAAAGGAGGTTGAGAACCAAACTGGTCACAAGATCAAAGCACTTCGATCTGATCGAGGAGGCGAGTATCTTAGTGAAGAATTCCTTAATCATCTCAAGGATAATGGGATTATCTCTCAGTGGACTCCTCCGGGAACTCCTCAGCTTAATGGAGTTTCTGAGAGAATGAATCGAACCCTACTTGATATGGTTCGTTCCATGATGAGTTTCACTGACTTACCATCTTCTTTCTGGGGTTATGCCCTAGAAAGTGCAGCAAAGATTCTGAATCTAGTTCCCTCTAAGTCAGTCCCCAAGACGCCCTATGAAATGTGGCATGGTAAAATCCCTAGTTATTCTTACTTAAGAATTTGGGGTTGTCCTGCTTACGTGAAGAGGACAGTGGGAGATAAGTTAGAATCTCGTTCTAACTTATGCTACTTTGTAGGTTATCCTAAGGAATCCATAGGATACTACTTCTATGATCAATCTGAGCAAAAGGTGTTTGTTTCCAGAAATGCTACTTTTCTGGAGGAACCGTTCCTTAAAGAAAAGCAAGGCAAGATCATAGAATTAGAAGAAGTACAAAGTGACCCCATACCACCCACTGAAGAAACGTCCCACTCTGATCAACCACAACCAATCACGAATTTCGATACACATGAAAATCCTCCTCTAAGGCGTTCTGAACGCACTCCTAGACAGCCGGAGAGATGGTATGGATTCTTCCATGAAATCTCTCAAAAGGATAATGATCCTTCAACATATGAGGAGGCACTTTCAGATTCTGACTCTGAACAGTGGATAGAAGCCATGAAATCCGAAATGGATTCCATGAACTCCAACCAAGTTTGGACCTTGGTAGATTTACCTGATGGGGTCAAACCCATAGGTTGCAAATGGATCTTTAAGAGAAAGCTTGGAGTTGATGGAAGCATTGCAGCCTACAAAGCAAGACTGGTTGCAAAAGGATTCACTCAAAGACCCGGCGTGGACTTTGACGAAACCTTTTCACCAGTTGCAATGCAAAAGTCCATTCGAATCATGCTTGCCATTGCTGCATATTATGAATATGAGATATGGCAAATGGATGTGAAAACTGCCTTTCTCAATGGTGACATTGACAAAGACATTTATATGGAGTAACCCATAGGTTTCACATTCAGTGGGAGTGAGCAAAAGGTTTGCAAACTCCAAAGATCAATCTATGGATTGAAACAGGCTTCTAGGAATTGGAACATTCGATTTGATGAATCAGTCAAAGCGTTTGACTTCATCCAGATTACGAATGAATCATGTGTGTATAGAAAGGAATTGGAGACCTCAGTGCAATTCTTAGTACTTTATGTTGATGACATCCTTCTTATTGGGAATTCGAAGGATGACATGAAAGTGACTAAGTTATGGTTATCGAACCAATTCGAGATGAAAGATCTTGGTGATGCGTCCTATATCCTTGGAATTAAAATCTATAGAGATAGATCTAGAAGGTTAATAGGACTATCACAATCGATGTACATTGACAAAGTATTGAAAAGATTCAATATGGAGTCAGCAAAGGTTAAGAACCTTCCTATGAGTGTAGGAACATGTCTTTCAAAGAAGATGTGTCCTAAGACTAACCTTGAGAAGGAGAGAATGACTCATACACCTTATGCGTCAGCAATAGGTAACATAATGTATGCAATGTTATGTACTCGACCGGATGTGGCTTATGCACTTCGTGTGACAAGTCGTTTCCAAACTGACCCTGGAGATGGTCACTGGCCTGCCGTGAAGAATATTCTTAAGTACTTGAAAAGTACTAAAGATTTATTCTTAGTTTACGGAGGTCAGAAAGATCTTACTGTCGAAGGATACTGCGATGCAAGCTTTGCATCTGACTTAGATGATTTTAAGTCAATGTCAGGATACATTTTCTGCCTAAACGGCGGAGCAGTGAGTTGGAAGAGTTCCAAGCAAACTACCACTGCAGATTCGACCACTGAGGCCGAATACTTAGCTGCAAATGATGCAGCTAAGGAAGGTGTTTGGATTAGAAACTTCATTCAAGAGTTGAATGTTGTTCCTAGCATGAAAGACCCCATTACTGTGTTTTGTGACAACACTGGGGCGGTTGCTCAAGCAAGAGAACCAAGATCTCACCAACGGACCAAGCACATTATGAGGAAGTATCACCTAATCCGTGATATTATCAAAAGAGGAGATGTGCTAATTGAGAGGGTCACATCAGCAGAGAACGTGGCAGATCCACTTACTAAACCCCTTAGTCGAGAAGCTTTCCAAGGTCATCTTCAGAAGATGGGACTTAGAGTAGCTTTAGAATGGCTTTGACGGGCAAGTGGGAGATTGTTAGGAATAGTGCCCTAGAAAGCCGATTGTATATCCGCTTTGTGCTTTTCCTTATTGTAATCACAGACAATCTTTGAATAAAATAACGAATTGAGGCAACACTTCTTTATATGCTCTTGTTTGGTATGCGTTTACTTTAGCTGTGCATGTATGAGAACTCCCCTAATCCTGATCACTTTAGGACTCTACCATTTAGGTGAAATGGTTCATGAAACGAGCCCTATATCACATAAGTCATGATTAGTAAAATACTCCAAGCCGATGAGTCCTACAGACAGTGGGAGTGTCAACCTGACTCCTCTAAGGCTTGCTTGTGGGATCACGCCCTTAAGAAGGACCACCTTGTTTCATGGAGGTGGAAAGTGTATAGTTGATACGTGCGTGATACATGAGGGTGCTTACTTTAATAAGTAAGTTCACTGAGGTGCCCCGTGTGAGAACATTCCTAAATGGGAAATGAAGTTTCTATTTCAGGAAATGGAAACTTCCAGATTAGGAAATATCTCACGAGTCATTGATGTGATTAATTGATCCTTAGACTTGAGGTTCCTTGTCACTTTATGAGTTAACTCTGTAGTCTTAGGTATAAGCTTTAAAGGGTGTCGCCTTAGACAACTGATTCAAGGCTTATGCTGGGGCTGCACAAGTGACTCATGAAAGTGAATGAGAATCAAGAAAGGACCTACACTTGCATTTGCAAGGTGATCTCTTATTGTGTAAGTCATTCATATGCCATATGGAGTCCTTGGCCAAGGCAGTAGATCAAGACATCAAGAAAAGGGTTTCTTGGATTGAGATCAAATGGATATGAAATGCACTTAGCTTTAAGACCGGATTATTAGGGTTCTGATTATTCCCTTGCCCTAGATCTTGGTTGAGAGATAGTAAGTAGGAGGATTGTATCTCACATGAATCAATAACTTAAAGGTTCTGTCGAATCCGAACATTCCAATTCAGCTAGGGGTTAAACACCTGTTGCTAGACTATGGTCGTTTAATCTGTGGACTGATTAATTAATTAGTGAATTAATTAATTGGGGTCACTGCTAATTGAATTGAGAACCTAGAGGGTCACACACAACAACTTGGTTACATGAGTTGAGGCTTGAAAATGATTAAACGAGTTAATCGGGCCAAGAGGGTTCCACACGTGTGAAGTCACACGTGTGGCTCACGTGAGTGACACGTGTCACTGTGACACGTGTCACACACGTGTGTATATATATATATTAAATAATTAATTAGTTAATTATTTAATAGACTTTGGTTTAATTTTAAATTAAAAAGAAAGTCTAATTTTGGAGAAAATAATCTAGTTAATTAATTACGAATTAATTAATTAGATAAAAATAAGTTATTTATTTTATAATAAATAAAGTATAAAATTATCCAAAATAGTTTGGATATTTTTAGCTCTCTTAGAAGTTGACTTGAATTAGAATTCAAAGTCAAAGTTGGAAAATACTTGATGAACAAGTAATAGGAGAGAGGGACCAAAATCCTAGCCCATAAAGGACTAGGAATTTCGGCACCCCCCTCCCTATAAATAGGGGAGCTCGAGCTCCTTATGGAGCTAATTGACAATTCTTGGTTCATGTGTTGAACACCTTCCTTTCTCCAAGATTAAATAAAACCCTAGGTTATGCCTAAACACTAACTAGAGAACTAGCATCCTTACTAGTTAGATTGTGATCAAGTTGGTGGACTTTCTCTAGAGACTTCAAGTTAGAAGTTTGAAGATTCGAGCTTTACCAAGGAGAGGGGATCAAGCCGCGAGAAGAGCGTTCTTGGGTGGCTTGAAACGCTTCAAGAAAGAATAAAAGAAAAGTAAGTTTTCTTTCATTACGAATTTGGTTGCACGATTGCGAGTTCAAGGTCCTTTTGTTGGGAAAATTTTTTAAATTCCGCTGCTTTCTGATTCGTGTTTTCCAACACCCCTCTAGTACTCCTCGGTGGCAGATTGTACCTAGAGTTCTCTGCGTTCTCAAGTACAACATCAGGAGCATTTGGAATATCAACAGTATCATAAATGATAACAGGGAGATCAGAAGAATTAGTTATCTCATTTTGGACATCATTCGGAGGAGAATCACTGGGCGTGGGTGTGGTACTGAGTTCTTGAGAATCTTGCTCAACCGGATCCATATAGCTCAACCAGCTCAGAGAGTCACTGTGCTGAATCTCCCCCTAATCGCTGAGTTGGTTAGGATAGTAATATTCAGTCTCAACAAAATTGCAATCCGTAGTGACAAGAAAACATCTGTTTTTGGGATTATAGCAGCGGTACCCCTTCTGGCTAAGGGTATATCCCATAAAAACACACTTCTCTGCACATGCATCCAACTTAGTCCGATCAGATTTTGGCATATGAATGAAAACAGTACACCCAAAGATGCGAAGTGGTAAAGTGAGGTGAGATGGGACTTCAGTCTGAGTTTGGAGGACTGAAAGTGGTGTTTGATGGGCCAAGGTCTTCATGGGCAATCTGTTGGTCAAGTAAGTTGCAGTGGCAACGGCTTCAGGCCAAAAATGTTTTGGAACATTCGGTGAGTAAAGCCCAGGTCATTTCGAGAATAGTTCTGTTTTTTCGTTCAGCAACCCCATTTTGTTGAGGGGTATTAGGGCAGGAGGTTTGATGGATCATTCCGTGTTCTTCAAAGAAATTGTGCATTCCCTGGTTAACATATTCTCGTCCGTTATCTGATCGGAGTACCCTGATTTGTGCCCAAACTGTGTTTGTACCATATTAAAGAATGCCACAAAAATACCATAGACCTGAGACTTATGGCGTAGGAAATATACCCATGTCACGCGAGAATAATCATCAATAAATGATACGAAGTACCGAAACTGACTTTGATTTGCCACAGGGGCTAGTCCCCAAACATCTGAATGTACCAGTGAGAAAACAGACTCAACTCAAGTATTATTAGGCTTAAATGAGGCCCTATAACTCTTAGCAGTAAGGCAAGTCTGACATGACCAATTCAACGACTGATTATTCGAGAAAAGTGCAGGAAATAACATTCTTAAATACCCGAGTGAGGGATGACCAAAACTCCTATGCCAGAGCCAGAGTTGAGTATTGTCTGTCCCTGCTGAAAGAAGAGCTTTGGAGGGTTTTTCCACTTCATCAACATAATATAATCCGTCACGCTCAGTACCACGCCGATGATCTCCTTCGTATGAATGTCCTGTATCAAGCAACAACGAGGGTATATCAGCACAGTACAGTTCAGTTCTTTCGTGATATGGCTCACAGACAGTAATTTACACGATAAAGAAGGAACATAAAGGCAATTTTTTAATTTCAGTTTTGGTGATACTGATATTGACCCTTCTTTTCCAACTACCACTGAGTCCCCGTTTGCAGTGTAGATATGAGATTGTTTTGGTGTGACCGGGTCAAGTATATCAGAGGGGTCAAAGGTCATTGTATCAGTAGCCCCACAATCTAACATCCACTGATACGATTTTTCGGATTTAGTTTGGGTGAAGAGAGCACACCCTTCGGTCAACCAATGGGTTTGACCGTAGTTTTTTGAAGGTGGGGGTTTATTTTCTGAAACTCCAACAAACTGGGGTTGGTTGTGCAATTTCCCATAAATTTTGGGGTTTTTAAACCGACTGAAATTGGGAATTGAACCATTATTCCCAAACCAATTTCCTCCGCTGCCTCCTTCCTCTCTCAGTCCGTATGTTGCGCCGGTTAGATTCTCGTCATCTGCAGCGCTGACACCAATCATTGCTGCATCAGCATCTCTGCCAACGACGCCTACAGCGGTGGACTCCCATTGCAGCCTGTTCTCTGTACTTTTGGCGTGGTGGATTTCCCTTTCGCCTCTTCATCGGTGTTGGTTTTCCAGTGGTCTCTCCACCCGTTCTCACGCGGTGATGAACTGCCGCCGACGCCTTCAAGGTGTATGGAGCGATTTGAGCGTGCTCTGTTTTGCCCCTCTTTCTCCTTTTCTGTTATCATTCTAGTTCCAGAGATTTGAGGGTCCGAGTCATCTCCGTCTCCGGTTGTTGTTTTTCTGAGCCTAGCCCACACCGGGCGATTGTCATTGTTTAATTTTGTTCTAATCGACAAATCGTCCGGGTTGAGCATGGTGGTTTGGGTTTGGTGATTGTTGTGCAGAGGATCTGCAATCTGTATTGGGTTTGCCATATTCAGTTTTTTTTTTTTTTTTTTTTTTTTATTTTTATTTTTTTTTTCTGATTCAGGCTAATAAGTTTCGGGATTGGTATAGGGCGATGATGTTATAGCTGAGTTCCTAAGATCTCAACACTGCTCTGATACCATGTTAGAGCATGGTGTTTAGGAAGAACATATTGAATTGTATTCATTGTAAAAAAGTATTTTTCTGTGTTACATCGTTAATCCCTCTAGACAGGGATATATAGGCCTAACACAATCTCAGAGAATCAGACAAATTACAAGGATGTCGGAACTAAATCAGGCAAGTCAACCCTTTCCATTCCAACAAAAGTATTAAACTTGATTAATCACCCATAATAAAATCAAATTGTGAGGTAAAATGTAGCAATTCACGCTTAACAATTAGATAAATATACGAAGTATCAAATCCCCCCACACTTAGCCAATGTTTGGCCTCAAGCATAAACTAGGATCAAGATAAGAGAGAAATTCAATTCCACTATATAAAAACACAAAAATAGGCAATGTAACTAGGAATGAAAGCATAGTCTTATCCAACACCACAAAACATCGAACTAATGCAATGAAATTCTCACACGAGAAAATATAAGCCCGTTCACAACTTAAAGTACATGCATGAATTACCGAAGTTTAATTACAAATAAATCAATCCTAGAAACCATATTCTACTTATTAGATGGTTGGTATGCAAGAAGAAGTCCCAAATGAAGTGGTAGTTATGGGGCGTTTGGGTTATTCACCATTGATTAATTAAATGACGTTAGCTATGAATTGCTTGAAATTGTCATTGGCCTTTTTACGCGAACGCAAACATTTGTGATGAATGTCATCCGGTTACTTAGCCAATCACAACGCCAAGTGGCTTTAGCCATACTCATAATTACCCATACAATTGTAATTATCGTTTATTTGATCGGATAATCAGCGGAGTCTTCAATTTTTGCCTCACTCGTCGGGATTGTTTGGGACCTTTTTATGTGAGCACAAACATTTGTGATGAATGTCACTCGGTTACAAAGCCCCATTCAACTATTTTGATGGATTTTTGGCTGCGTACAACTGACTTTAACATTTAATATTCCTCTATTCAAGCTCATTCATTTTCCCTATCTCCACCATAATTTCCCACAATCAAATGAAAATTCAACATGCATACCAACTCAACTTCTAAGTTTCATATGTTTCTATTCAAGAACGACACCAATTAATCACATAATTTTAATGTTCTAACCAATTAAACCGGGCTTGCAACCTTCAACATGTGAAAACATCATCAACACTTAGTCAACATCAAGTAATGCAAGGCTCAACCATACTCTATATCCTTTTAAATATGATCCATCATTACCTAAGTCGTACAAATTCATCAAGTAAGAAGCAAATATAGCCAAATCTTTTCACCTAATTATGTATACAGAGGGCGCAACCCTGAAATCTACTATTCACAACCTCAAACACGCAACTACAACAGCAAATTCGAATATTTTCAACCCATTATCAGCACAAAAATGCCCCGAAATCATGTAAACATTTCTAAGACAGCCCTAATACACATCCTCCCCCCCCCCCCAACACTTAAAGTACATGTTGTCCTCAACATAAAAATAAACTATAATGGAAAACGGAGGACTTCCCTGAACCCAGGGGGTGTGATAATCGAGATTCAGACTCAGGGAATCATGTCTATGATCACATGTAGGCTCCCTGCCAGCAACAGGTTCTGGTTTGAGGTGCAGTGCAGTTTTGGGCCATGGGCAGGTTTGTTCGCATGTCAGGGTGTGGGTGTATTTTTTCTGAACTGGAGACGGAGGAAGCGGACCCAGTTGGTGATGGAGACTACGGCGCAGCGGTGGGGCGTCGGCGGGGGTACGATGGCGGTTGCTTAGTCCGGAGGTGGACCAAATTGTTTCCCATGGTGGAATTTGGGAAAATAGGTTTTCTTGCAATTTAGGGATTTGTGGGGGAAATTAGGATCTGATATAGGTTTTAGGGTGATGGTGTGATGCGGGTCGGTCGGGTTGCAGTTTCAGGAATGGTTTGTGGAGACGGGTCGTTCTAAGCTCGATAGGAATGGTTTGGAATTCAATTGGGTATCCTTCGTACAAGAATTTCATGACAAGTACATACCTCAAAGTGCAAGAGAGATGAGATTCCAAGAGTTTTATGATTTGAAACAATGGAATAGGTCGGTGGAGGATTATATTCTTGAGTATGAGAGGCTCGTATCTTATGCTACCCACATTACTAATGATGATAAGCTAAAGGCGAGGAGATTTGTTCATGACCTCCGAATGAAACTACAAGTGGCTTTACAAGCTTCAACCATTGACAGTTAGGCGAAGGCAACTAAGAAGGAAATCCAGGTTGAGGCTCAAAGGACGAGGTTTAAATCTCATTCTTTTTATTCTGGCCACTGTTCTAGCTCGGGCACGAGAATGGGCAAGAGGCCCGCACCTCCAACGGGTACTCCTACTTTTCGGCCTCAAAGGAATACTAAACCCAACAACAACAATAAGAAACTTCGCCTTCCGAGCCCTTCAGTACCTCTAGCTTTACCGGCACCCGGCCAATGCACTTATTGTGAAGGAAACCACCCTGTTGAGAAGTGTTGGAAATTCTGGGAAAGATGTTACGGATGTGGGCCCGCAGAGCACAAGATTGATACGTGCCCTAAGAAGAAGTTTGCTTCCGCGGATAGGGGAAATCAGAGGCCGACGATCCAGGCACGTGCTTATGCCCTAGAGGGTGAGGAAGAGGAGGTCGAGATTGATCAGAATTCCGTGGTAGAAGGTATAACAACATTCATGCCATTTTATTACATGCATTATTTGATCTCGGGGCTACTCATTCTTTTATTTCCAGGGATATAGCTGCTTCTTTGACTTTGCCTGCTGAATTATCTGAGCATGTGTATATTATGAGCTCTTCTTTGAGGTGGAGTTTGGTAACAGACAGAGTTTTTCGAGAGTGCCTGGTGAGTTTTGAGGGGCCATATTTTTCCTGCTAATCTGATAGAGATGCCGATAAAGAGATATGGAGCAATCCTTGGGATGGATTGGCTCTTTTGACACCGTACCGTGACGGATTGTCGCGAGAAGAAGGTTTCCTTGGGCTCAGTAGTGTTTACAGGCGAGAGGTTGAAGACTAGCCCTTTTGTTTCGTTCATGGAAGCAAATAAGCTCGTCCGGGGACGGCGCAACAGGTTTTGTGGCTTATCTCCTTAATAAACCAAAGGATCAAGCCAAACTTGAGGAGATAGAGGTTGTACAAGAATATCCCGATATTTTCCCTGAGAGTTTGGGATCTTTACCTCCCGATAGGGACATCAAGTTTGTAGTAGACCTTTATCCCGGAGCTGAGCCATTTTTGAAGACTCCCTACAGGATGGCTCCTGTTGAATTAAAGGAGTTGAAGTCGCAGCTTAATGAACTTCTAGCTTGCGGGTACATCCGTCCGAGCACTTCACCTTGGGGTGCTCCTGTTTTATTTGTAAAGAAGAAAGATAGAACTCTAAGGATGTGCATTGATTACCGTGAGTTAAACCAAATGACGGTAAAGAACAAGTATTCGTTGCCTTACATCGAAGAGTTGTTTGATCTCTTGCAAGGTTCTCGAGTATACTCTAAGTTAGATTTGAGACAAGGATACTATCAGTTGCGTATCAGGGATGAGGATATTCCGAAGACAGGGTTTAATACTCGGTATGGGCATTTCGTGTTCATGGTTATGACGTTCGGTTTGGCTAATACCCCGGCTGTGTTCATGGACATGATGCACTGAGTGTTCAGACCGTTTCTTGATAAGTTCGTGGTGATCTTCATTGACAACATTCTGATGTATTCGAGGTCTGTTGAAGAACATGCACAGCATCTTCGGATCGCCTTACAAACACTCAGAGAGCATAAGCTTTATGCCAAGTTTAGCAAATGCGAGTTTTGGATCAACAGAGTTATGTTCCTTGGCCATATCATTTCAGGCAATGGAATAGAAGTTGATCCAACCAATATTGAAGCAGTCTCGAAGTGGGAGAGCCGAGAAATGCCTCTGAGGTGAGAATTTTTCTTGGGTTAGCGGGTTACTACCGGAGATTTGTGAAGGATTTCTCCAAAATTGCAGTCTCGTTGACTCAGTTAACAAAGAAGGAGGTGAAATTCGTGTGGGATGATATGTGCGAGGAAAGTTTTTGAGCTCTTAAAGAAAAGTTAACTTCAGCACCAGTTCTTGCCTTACCTGAGGGAACCGATGGCTATGTGGTCTACATGGATACTTCTAAGGAAGGCCTCGGTTGTGCTCTTATGCAAGATGGTCGAGTAGTGGCCTATGCTTCGAGGAAGTTGAAAGAACACGAAAAGAACTGCCCTACTCATGATCTTGAGCTTGCTTCGCTTATCTTTGCTTTGGCTAAGTGGCGCCACTACCTCTACGGTGTTACTTTTGAAGTCTTTACTGATCACAAGAGCCTCAAGTATTTGTTTACTCAGAAGGAGTTTAACCTGAGACAGAGGGGTTGGGTGGATTTTCTAGAGGATTATGATTGCATGACCCAATACCACCCCGGTAAAGTTAATGTGGTTGCCAATGCTTTGAGTCGCAAAGAAGGTATTTCAAGTTTGGAAACAGGTTCTTCAAGATAGAGTTCAGAGCTTGTGGTTTTGGTAGCTCAGTTAGCTAACATCACAGTTTAGCCTGACTTAAAACAAAGGCTGATTGATGTTCAGGCCACGGATCCAGAGATTCAGAGGGTGGTTGCTCGGTCTAGAGTTTATCCAGAGACCAAGTTTGGGTTCAATCACTCAGGTTTGTTCAGATTCAAGGCAAGAACGTGTGTTCCAGAAGAGCTCAAGAGGTTAATACTTGAGGAGGCACATCGCTCAGGCTACTCAATTCATCCCGGTGGTACCAAGATGTATCGGGATTTGAAGGAATTGTTCTGGTGGAGTGGCATGAAGAGAGACATCGTGAACTTTGTGAAACGATGTCTAACGTGCCAAATGGTGAAAGCAGAACATCAAAAACCGGGAGAAACTCTCCAACCACTTCCGATCCCCGAATGGAAGTGGGAGCAAGTGACTGTGGACTTCGTGTCCGGCTTGCCAAGGACCAAAAGAGGGTATGGTGGAATTTGGGTTGTGGTCGACCGTTTGACTAAGTCCGCCATTTCATCAAAACTCGGATGTCTGACAAGGTGCAGAAGCTAGCCGACATCTATTGCAATGAGATAGTGAGATTGCACTGAGTTTTGACTAGTATCGTTTCGGATCGAGATCCACGGTTTACAGCTAAGTTTTGGCAAGATCTTCAGAAGTGCTTGGGTACGAGACTCAAGTTTAGTACTGCTTCGCATCCTCAGACTGATTGACAATCAGAACGGTTGATCAAGTACCTTGAGGATATGCTTCGAGCTTGTGCTTTGGATTTCAAGGACAAGTGGAATAAGCACCTAGCTTTTGTTGAGTTTGCCTATAATAACGGTTACCAAGCTTCTATTGGCATGACTCCGTATGAAGCACTGTATGGAAGAAAGTGCAGATCGCCTCTTTTTTGGGATATCGAAGATTGGCGTTGGACTGAAGAGAATAAGCTTGAGAGAGTTAAACCTCCGGAGAAGATTGAGAAAACCCTTGCCAAAGTTAAGCTGATCTAACAGACAATGAAGGTAGCTCAAGACCGTCAAAAGAGCTACGCCGACAAGAGAAGAAGTCCCCTCGAGTTTGAAATCGGAGGTCATGTTTTCTTGAAAGCATCTCCTAGAAAGGGTTTTTCTAGAATAGGTAAAGGTGGAAAGCTTAATCCATGATACCTTGGGCCGTTTGAAATCCTTGAACGGGTTGGAGAATTGGCGTATACGTTGGACCTACCACTAAGTTTGACCGGGATACATAACGTGTTTCATGTTTCTCAACTTCGGAAGTACTATCTGTAACATCCCGCATCTCTGAAGCACGACCCCGATGATGTTTACGGGTAAGTCCTTCTACTTGAATGTTTAATTTATTAATTATGTGACTTATATGATTAAATGTGAATTCAATTTGGTATGCTAATTATTCGAATTAAATATGATTAATTGTTAATTTAAATTATTACGTACGTAAACCTCAACCTTGTAATTTAATTCAAGTTTATTTCATGAATAACTCCTAAAATTGATTTTTAATACCTTACGTTATGCAACTTGTTTAATTTGAATTTATTTGAATTCTTCGTAAATTATTTGCTAACTAATTGTTTTTGAAGCATCGTTAATTTGTACGAAAGATTTTCTAAATTTAAATTTGATTAAGCACTAATTGGTAAATTCTTTCTCGATTTAATTCGTAAAATTATTTGGCAATTTATGAGTTTATTTTATTGTACTCGGGTTTTATTTTTTTTATGATTTTTCAATGCGTCGGATTCGGGTTTAAGTTTACGAGATCGTACGAGAACCGGTCAGAAATCTCTCTCTTCTCTCTCTCTCTCTTCTCCCACTCTCTCTCCCGTAGGCATTATGTGCGGCTTCGGTTACGAGCCCATAACTCAGTTATTTCTCTACGAAATTCGATGAATGAATAGTCTATTTCGAAGATCTCGGCGAGACCTACGCAAGAGTACCAATTTCATAGCCTAACGATGATCGGTGGCGGAGATATTCCCGATTTTCAGTAGCAGCTGGTGGTGGTGTCGGACCACCGTGTCTTGCCGGCGTACCACGGCGGATTCCGGCAACCTTATTTGGACACGCGTCCCATATTCTTGAAGATGACTTCCGGCCGTACCTTTCTGGACAGGTGACGCGGCTATCGGACTAGGCATGGTGGCGCACGCTCTGGCGAAAGCCTACGGCGGTGAGAATGGCTACTGTAGCGACGACGTTTGGCGGTCTCCAGCAGCTTTCTCCGGCGAGAGGGTACCCTTCCCGGACGTTTTCGACGTGGTGAGTCCATTTTCGGCCTTCGATTGAGCTAAAAGTGGCCGAAAATGGGAGTTTTCCGGCATTGAAGGTGGCGCGACTGAGGGTTTTTGTGACGGACGTTTTCGGTGACTTTTTCCGGCTAAATTGATATGGGTTTCGAAGAGCTCGTCATGGGTAAGCCAATGCCTTTTACGGATTCGATTTTCGTTCACTGGTTTGAAAGTAATTTGGATTTGAAGTTTTGGGGTTTTTGTATTCTTAGATCTGAAATTTGAGGCGAACGGCTTGGAATTTTTAGAAATTGATCGAGGATTTGGAACGGGCATGAAGACTTCATTCAGGACTGATTTTTCGGGATTTTTCAGGTGACCTTTGGCGGCGGCCCTGTAGCACCCCTATACGTAGGGATACCACACCCCCGCACTATAGGCCGATCCACATACGAAATGGACAATCCGTACATGAACTAACCTATAGCGAACGGGTGACAAAGAAAAGAAAGACGAGCTAGGCGGGACTAAACCCCAAAGCAATACAAAACCAATGCACGACAATTAAAAACGGAAGCATTACGTCATATATAGATACATATAAGTACCATATTTATCAGATAGATACGTATAGATACCAAACTAATTATCAGTACATTATCATCTCTTATACATGATCAAGTATTCCAAATGTAATAATAATAGACATAATGTGAGAAGTAGTAAAATATATACATGATGGTGCACAGCTAGACTCGTGACAATGCAAGACTGGACCGGACTCCCGCCTAGCACGACCGGCTCTCAAGTACCTGAAAAGTGAAGTATCAGTCTACCGAAGACTGAGTGAGGGGCGTAATTATATATAACGCAATCACATGCAAGTTATAACCTCGGGTAAGGTTTTATAATTAAAAGTAATATAAGTTCGCAATAATATAAACTCGCCCGAGATTACAACTACCAGTATTAAGTACTTGTTCGTTTTCATGCAATCAATCAATACATGGCCCCGGCGAGTAAGGGCGGTCTCCAACCGATCTCCCAATGAACATGAACATGCTTGCTTGTTTAATATTCAATAGGTGATCATGCAATTCATTTATCGTGCAATCGTGCGATAGTGTATTCATATAACACGTTCATGAAATGACAATCATGCAATAACCCGAGGCGCATCCGTGGTGCCGGACTCGTCCCCAGTCTCCTTTTCCCTCCGGTTTGATGAAGGGATTGCAAGGCCCCAACATCCAATCTCACTGAGCAGAGGGTACATGAATCCCTAAGCCCGGAGCTCCTTCCTCCACTAATCTCCTAGTGGATTCAGGGGTGACCCCTAGTGTGGTGAGGATAGCGCCAGAGTTACCCGTCAGCCCTTGCTTTCCCGGTTGGCTCTGGTCACTACCCTCGGGCCCAAACGTAACCGTCATGCTACTCGCCTAAACATGCATGAAACAATACCTGACTTGCTTGCTTGCTTGCTTGAACCTGGCTTGAAATGATCAATGATTTATAGAACGTATAATGTAAATACTATTTTAGCCAAAACATCACATAAGGGGTATATGGTTCTATGTAACTAACAATTAAACCTCACCTATACCAACAAAGACAAGTAGGCACGGCCTACGGGGCTTGCTCCTCGTCCCTACCCTCGTGACCTGTGCAAACACGACACTTATACATGAGACATGACCTAAAATGCCCAAAAAGTGACGAACGGCGGAAATGTAACGAGATGACCATGAAAATGCAATGTGGTATGATAACATGTTGTTTCACATCATAATAGCACATATTACAGCAATTCGGGGCCCAAGAAGTCGTTGGATCGAGGGGTTAAAAATGTAATTTTATGCAGTCATTTTTGTTCTGTCAGCGTGCTGGGAACGGCCGTTCCGGACCCCTTTGTAAAATGGGAACGGTCGTTCCCATAACCCCAAAAACGCACCAACGTTTCTCCCTTTAAAACGCGCGGAAGATGGGAACGGCCCTTCCGGCCCAAGGCCAAACTGGGAACGGCCGTTCCCATGCTCGGCCGCCCACACCATTTGAAAAGGTGGGAACGCCCGTTCCCACAATGCCTTGAGGCTGGGAACGGCCGTTCCCTGCTTCTGCAATTTACAGAACAGAGCAAAACAGGGGAGGGTTACGGGAAATGCAAACAAAGCAACCAAAAATCCATTTTCAATCAACCAATTCATGTTTTTCTGGAAATATGATGCATACATATTCAACAAGTAATAATACTCCTTTAAAACACCTAATCTATGGAAAAATCATCAAGAATCAAGATTTCAAGTTCATACTCAAACTTGATCACTCAAGCTAAATAGTCAAGAATCTCATGAATTAATCATGCCATACTTCAAGATATGATCATTTAATCATGCTTTGCACATCAAAGAGTTCATCTAGCCCATAATCCCCAAACCCTAGCTAAACCATACATGCTCAAGAATCAAGAGTTCATGCACAACCAACCTTGGAAATGAAAGAAGGAAGAAGAAGATGAAGATGGATGATGAAGCTTCACTTCTTGAATATTTCTTGGGGAAATCTTGATGAGATGATTAATTCTCCCCTTCCATGCTTGAGGTTTTTGGTTCGGTAGAACAAAGGAAGCAAATGATTGATTGTTTTGGATAAAAATGAAGAAGGAAGCTTTGAGATGCATTATACCGTGATATTTGAGAAATATGTATTATTTGCGATTAAACCCTCCGAGTTATTTAAGTTAAGCAATTAAGGATATCAAGTTTGGAAAGTGATCAATTGAGTCCTCAAAGTTTTTCATGCAATTTGGTCCCTAAGTTTAAAAGAATGGGCATATAGGGCCAAGTTGACAATTAAATCATTTTCGGTAATTAATTCACGAAATAAACATTTTCAAGTTATGAGATAAATTATAAGTTTAATATGAATTTCATGAAAGTATTATAATTTTAATTTATAAAATTGTTTTAGACATAAGATATTAATAAACGAAAATCGGGGCGTTACAGGCCCGGCCGATTTCCGACAGCTACAGTGGTGGCTTTCCAGCGACGTCCGGTCACAATGTTTCTCTCGTTGCGGTGAGTCCAACGTCACTTCCCGTTCGCCATTTGGACACTCGATTGATTTATTATGAATTATTTCGTGTTTCTTGAATTATTGGAATTTATCATTTAAATGTCGTTTTAATTACTTTTCGCGCCGATATGACTTCATTGAGGTAGAATATGATTGTGTACATGTTGATGGATATATTTGATAATTGATATGAATTCGATTGCCCTCTTTGAAAGGTTGATGTGCTCGTTTTGTGCCTAGCGTAAACGAATTGATATCTTTAGTATAAGAATTCTTCATAAACTTGATTTGTTTGTAAATAGACTCTATTTTCATGATGGTTGATGCTTGAAATAATTGTTGTGCTTGTAAATGGGTAGTTCCTATTTGTATAAACTGTATAAATGCTCAAACGAACAAATTATGCCTTGATATGATAGTTCTTAGAATCTTCGTATGAATACAACCTTATGATTCATGAAAAATGCTATAATTACTTGTGGAACCGTGTTGACTTGTGATTTTAGATAAGATTATGTCGAATTTGTTTGTTGGAACGACTTTCATGTAATTGGCGAAATTATACTTAATTAATTAAGGGGTTGTTCATGATAAGTTGTTAGAAACCATAAGGGATGTTTGTGTAATTTTTCTAAACCTTATGAAATGCTTAGGGGAGGTATATGTAATATTCTTGAAACCTTGAATGAGTGCCATCCTTGAGATTATATTCCAAAGCATGTTATGAGTTCGTAAAACATGACATAAATGATCAAGTTTTCTTTATTTATGCATTTTATGGATGCTCTAATTTCCTAAAGTGATCTTGTATCTTTGGATATGGATTTGCATGATGGTTGCTTGAACTTTAATGGATTGAATTTAGAATTTTATGCAAATTGGGACTCGTTGTATGCTTCCTTGACTAAATTGCATCTTTTAAGGAATAATTGTAACCTGTTTTCCTGGGATAATTAGATAAGTGCATGATCTATTTGACCTTTCAATGTGTGAATGTTATATGGAATGTGGTATATGAACATAAATTGTTTGGTTTGCGAATATGTATCTTATGTATTTCGTTCTGTACATTTATGAGCATTGTCGAGCGTCTTTGTGGTTCATTCTTGAGTCTGAGTCCTTTGTATTGTGTCCAATTTGATACAGGTGCACCCGGGGTGGTGACAAGTGGGTCTTGTAGGTTCCAGGGTGAACCGTTTACTTTGTCTTCAGCTTCGTTTGGTGCCAGGTGAGGTTTTCTTTGTTTTTAGTTATATCGACCTACAACCCTATCTGTGTTTTGAGCCCTGCATGCGACTACGTATATATATGTATTTAAATATGTGCTTGATACGTATTTTGTGGGATTTGTCACGTTTGTTTTGAGGTTTTGAAAAACGCTTTTATATGTACCTAAGCCATATTTTCATTTACTTTGCAAAGCTTCGATAAGTGTGTGCATGTGTGAAAGCAGGAAGTGGTATGCGAGATAAGATAAGCCTTATGATATGTGTGATCTTTACATTATGTGTGTGGGCCCTGGAGAAGTGGTATGTGATCTCGGGTCGGCCATGGGGTCGCCGGGCTCTCACATCAACACGACTCCACCAAACGGGAGACTTAGCTCAATCTCGGGAGACTGAGGGAAAAGCAGGTTCTCTTATGCCGATGGTGCACTTCGTGGCCCGTCGAAGGAGCGGGCGGGATCCCCTGACTCATGTTATGTATATGTGTGGGAGTTGAGAGGGGCATCTCTCTTCCCCAAACGGTGTGGAGGTGGGATTGATTTATGCCTTTGTTTTGTTTTCACTTTGCCTTTGCTTATGAAGTAAGTGTGTTGGAACTCCAGCTCGCCGGGTTGGTAAGCTTATGCTTTTGTTTATGGTTGTGAAACGGAGGTGGATTCCTAAACTCTAAAACTTGGTTAATTTTAGCCTTCGGCTTTAAACTTCTCTCTTTATATATCTATTACCACGGGTTAAAATATTTTAGAATGCAAAAACCACACCCGGTTTATGAACCCTTTTAGCTTTGAATATGCTTTGCTCTTATGTCTATGTAAGGGGGTGTGTGTTAGCCCCCTCACCAGTGGTTAGGACTGACCCCTCTTCGTTGTTTCTTTCTTTCCCCTTCCTTTGTTTGAATTGCAGGTTTGCTTTGGAGTTCGTTGGAGCTAGGCGGTTGAGTCGAGTCTTTCATTTATGTTCGATTTGAGTTCTGTCTTTGCGTTTGTATATGTCTTGCATACATTTGAATTCGTTATACGTTGTAATTTGTATAAGTTCAATTTACTTGTTATAATTATGTTATTCGGGACAGGTTAGGACATGCTCTGAACTAGTTGAACCCGTTTTTATTGTATGATTATTCGGGACAGGTTAGGACAGGTTCTTGAACTAGTTGAACCTGTTTATTTGTATGTTCTTTTTCGGGACAGGCTAGGACAGGACCTTTGATTATTTGAACCCATGTAATTGATTTATTATATTTGAATTGTATTAATTATGATTTCGGGACAGGCTAGGTTAGGACAGGTTTTTGTTTGTCACCCGTTCGCTTTGACTTAGCGCGTGTGCGGACCTTCCATTTCATACACGTGTCAGGTCTTAGTGCGGGAGATGTGGTGCCCCACGTGCGGGGTGCTACACTATCCCGATGAAGCAACCATTCTCCCAGTTGAAGAGGTACAACTCGAGCCGAATCTAACTATAGCGAAGCACCCGGTTGAGATTCAAGGCCGGAAGATGCAAGTGTTGAGAAACCGACAAATTCCTTTAGTTAGAGTGTTGTAGCGAGATCAGATATCCGAGGAACCCACGTGGGAAACCCGGGAGTAGATGAGAAGGTTGTATCCGGAGTTTTTCAGTACCGTGCAGTGAACCTGGGGACTAGGTTCTCCGAAAGGGGGGGGGGGGGGGGGGGGAGATTGTGACATCTCGTTCGCTATGATTTGGACTTGGATACAGATTTCCCATTTCGTATTCGGGTTCGGGTCTTAGTGCGGGGGTTGTGGTATCCTAACCCGCACTACATTGGGTGAAACAACCGTAGACACTGGAGGGTATAACGAGCAACATTGGCCAAGAAAATGCATCGACATCAATCACCCCAACATGTTGTAAGAAAATCAAAATGTGTACGGTGCAAATGCAAGAAATCCCGAGAGGTGGCTTTGCTCAATAAATTTCGGGAGTCTCAGAGAGGATGTAGATATGATTGTGGCAAATGTTCTTGGAGAGAATCATCACAATCAGCTTGGCTTTGCTGCTGCGTCTTAGAAGAGTGATTGAATGTGTTGTGTTGGGACCGCGCGCACCTTCATTCCAACTCCGCATTAGTATGATATTGTCCGCTTTGGGCCAAGTCCGCACGGATTTGTTTTTGGGCATCTCCCAAAAGGCGTCATACTAATGGAGTTAGGTGAACACTTATATATTGAACAAACTTTCTCCAATCTTCCGATGTGGGATGAATTTGCTACCCAATATGTTGTTTGTGTTTGGTCTTTGATTAAGTCATGATGGTGTTCTTGGAGTTGTTCCTGTTTCAAGATCTTAGATTAAGTTATGTAGTTATGATCTTATGATTAGTCCTTGGCTTGAATTGAGCGAAAAAAAAAAAAAAAGATTAATCTAATCAATTGGTTAAAGCGATTCATTTGAATAAAATAAATTTTGGTCTTATAGGAAAATAATATGCAATAATGTTCAAAATAAAATTTTAGAGAAAATGAGGATCTACATTTATAATGTACGAATATAAATACGGTCAGATGTATAAATACAAATACAGTAAGATACATATGATTATGATGCATATAGATATGGTTAGATGCACGAATATAAATATGATCAGATACGTGTTCGATATGATATTCGAATACCAAGTTCGATATGAAGCACAAATGCAAATACAATTAGATCCGATGCACAAATACAGATACAATTAGATATGTATTCAATATGATATGATATTCATCAAATTCTTCGCATATTAGAAATTTTGTCCAAAACCCATAAAATAAATATTCTCCCCTTTTAATCGCTAAAAAAGAAAAAAGAAAAATAGAAAAGCAAAACGAATATCTTTACCATGAAATAAAGTAAAATCTGAAAAGGATGAATAAAACAATTCCCATAAATGATTCTGGAGAAAGGGCATCCTCGTGATTAAACATGAAAGCGCATTTTTGGTCAACACGTTTATAGACAGAGGGCTGAATTAGGAATAGATTTTTCTAGGTCTAGGGTTTCACTTTTTTTTCTTTTCCTCTTTCTCCTTTAGTCCAAGAATTTTCCTTCTCAAAAAATCTCAGATTCGATTCCATTCGATAGTGTTTGTATTATCGCCATTAAAGCTGCGAAATTTGCTCTCAATCAATCAGGCGCGGCACCGCGTTTCGTGATTGGCAAAGATTGAGACAAAGATTCTATCGGTGGAAGCAGAAATCGATGATCAGCAGCATCACATGGACCCTTCTCCAGTGCAAACCACTCCTTCCGTTGAAGAAGATGAGTGGGGTATTCTCGAATTTTTCATTAATTCCTCTTGTTTTTTTTTTTAATCGTTGGAAATTTTGTTTGTTGATTGCCTATATTCGTTGGTTGGGGGATTATTGGTTTAGGAATTAGGATCTCGCTCACTTGCAATAGGACAATCAGTTAATTTGTCAAAAAAAATTAGGTGACAATATCGATTTTGATTTTCGATTTTAGGCTAGAGCATTGAACATGTATTTGCAGATATAACCCTTTGGATTATAAGTGTAATATGACTGATTATAATTGGAAAATGCTATTGCATGAGCTATCTTTATGTTATATTTGATTCATTTTATGACAAGGGTTGGTATTTGGTAATGATGTTATAGACAATATAATTTATCCTTGAGGGTTTAGAAGCTTGAATTACTGATTAGGTTTCATTGATGCTTAATGATGTCTAGTTCACCTTTGGGGAAAGGCGGATGTGTGTAAATTCTGAACTTTGTAGTCATTGAATCCATAGTCACTTTCAGAACTTGGTATTAAAGTTTCTTGCACCATGAAGCGGCGATTGGAAGTTAAATTTTGTATTGAACTTTTCTTGGTTGAAAATTCCCATGTCAGCAGCCTCCTGGAGTTTTCTTTCATGCAATTTGTGTCCACTAAAATGAATCCCTCAAGTGCCTCGGATACTGACGTTCGTTGTGTTGATTGGTTTTTCTAGACACTGAGGGATTTGTAATTCCAAGCTTGGGAATTGAAGAAGACATAGAGCAATATAAACCTGATTCCCCAAAAGTAGAAGAGTCTAAGCTACCTGAAGTTCAGGTAAACTACATGAGCCTCTAATTCAACTGAAATGAGAACCAAAAGTTTCAATAGCATGACAATCAGAAGTTTGTTTTATTATCAGGCTGGGAAAGAAGATAAGATATACCTCGGACCCCACGGCGCCCCTCCATCTCAGGCAAAACAGCAAGAGCAGAATTCTACAACCCGGAAGCAGAAGTTTAAGCAGAAACTTAAGGAAGCTGATAGAAGATACAGCGGAACCGGGCGAGAGAATAAAGTGGATAATATAAGGGAACTTGTTGGAAGCGGAAAAATGGCTGTTGGAGCATCCAAGACCTCTCCTAAGGATTGGCTCGACCCCCATTGTCATGAATCTCAATTCGAAAGGAGGCACCTACATTAGATTTGCTCAAACCATTCAGTGATTGGCAAGATAAGTTTTTCAGACTCCTAATTTCGTCTGTTATTTCTTCTTTGGCACTGCTGTTACTTCAATAAAGCCCTGTCTCACCCAATGTTGAGGAATTTGAACGATATAATTACCTATTTTGGCTATAATAATTCTGCTGTTCTTCTCTTGAATAATCTTGTTGTGCTATTACCTCTCAAAATCTTGTTAAAAAGTTGGTGCCTTTGGACTAAAAGAAACAATGCCGGATTCAAGCATGGATAATTTCGGATGGAGTAGATTCGTATATGCAAAATTTTTTAGTTTTGCCTATCTTTTATCTTACCTACAGAGACCCAATTTTGCCTTTCGGCTCTCGAGATCCAACCGAGAAGTATATTTTTTTTAAAGAATAAATAAATAAACAAATATTCAATTTAGATTTGATCGTTTATGTGAAAAGTCCACTAATGCACGGACACGGCCCAATTTGGGCCCGTGCAGTGTCGGACACGCCTGAAGGCGTGCCCGTGAAAAAAAAAAAAAAAAAAAAAAAAAAAAGGGACACGGTGTCGGACACGGCGAGGTGAAGTGTCCGACACTGTTCGGACACGGCGGGGCATATTTTATAATTATAAAAAGTTTTTTATGTATTTTTTAATCTTTTTAGAATTTTTTGGGGAGAAAACTAAAATAACAAGACTTATTTGAGGTTATAATATTACATACTTTTATAAATATTTTATTTTTCATAGATTATATTTATAAGTTTATTTATTTTTATATAAAATATTTTTATTTAGGGCAAATTACATCTACACCCCCTGAGGTTTGGCCTAATTACGAATCAGTCCCTCTTATTTCGTTTATTACATATCAACCCCTAAAAATACTGTTTCAACTACAAATCAGTCCCTCTTTAGGGGTTAAAATGTAATTGAAACAGTATTTTTAGGGGTTAATATGTAATAAACGAAATAAGAGGGACTGATTTGTAATTAGGCCAAACCTCAGGGGGTGTAGATGTAATTTCCCCTTTTATAAAATATATTTATTTAATATAAAATATAGCCGTGACGGAGCCGTGTAGTGTCCTAAAATTTTTTAAAAATCCGTGTCACCGTGTCGTGTCGTGTCCGTAGCGCCGTGTCCGTGTCCGTGCAACATAGGTGAAAACAATAAGAAGAGACAGCAGATATGTATAACAGGTCAGTCATAAACTAATATTCAAATTAAATTTTGAATCGAATTTGAAATAATATGCTAATTCCGTACAATGTTTAGACTATCAGGCTATCAACTATTTGCAAGTATGGTGAAAAGGCGTTGGATGGAGTAAGTCTTAGAACATGGAATTTACCACTAAAAGACATTTGCTTGAACAAAAAGTAGCCGACACCTTAGTGAAATGACCACCACTTGTGCCTATTTTCCAGTTATGCAGTCAATTACACTCCCATCCAACTCACTACTTGATCAAGTTCTAAGCATCTAAATCTTGAAACTCAAAATTCAAATTAATAAATAATGGCCGGTTTCAAAGTTCGAATTAATAAATAGATAAGGGCAGTTACCGGAGGCGGGGTGAAGAGACAATGGAGTATGAACATTGCAGGAATCGAAATATTTGGTGGGATGAAGAGACAGATTTAGAATCGGATCTACTCTGAAACAATGATGAATAATGTGTTTGATAAGTTAGTTATCGAGGGAAGAGTTGTCAAGTCATTATATATTAAATTCTATATGATATTATAAACTAAATATTAATGATTTCATTGACTAAATTAAACTCGTCAATGATGATTAAATCACATCGGATCATACTTAGGTAATTAAATATAGCTATTTGTGCCGCTACGATTTGCTAGGGGAACGTTGTGCTTTTCTTGTGACCCAAAAAGCATCAAAATTACCTAAGGTCTAAGTCCTAATCATTCTTATTTGACCTACCTTTTATGAAAAAAATTAAGTAGCAGACAAAAATAGTAATTTATCGGGATAATTACATTTTTATACCCTAAAATTTGCCTCATTAAACAAAATCCAAAGATTAAGAAATTACGAGCTTAAGATTTATGTTATTATAATTGCGAGCTTAAATTTAAATATTGATCGGTAAATTTTATAAGTAAATAGGGTACTCGTTAAAAGTTATATATGCCGTGGATCGAGATATAATATAGATCCTTAGAAAAAAATTCTTTATTTTTTTTTTCAAATTCAAGAAAAATGTGCGAATTTTGAAACTGAGCCGTGGATAAATTTTCAATGACCACTATAAATCCAGCTCCACATCTTAAAAGCATCTTGTTTTTCTTGGTAAAAAGTAAAACCCATATAGGGGTATTTTGGGTAATTCACTTTCCAAATTTTCCCAACATACGACATTAAAAGTGGAACAATTAAATCACCAACACGAACTGTAAAATATTCCCTGCCACCAAAACTTTTTCAGCAGAGAATCTCGCAGTCTTTGTAGCTCGGCCATGGAAATCCCAGAAAAGCTTCTCAAGTTCAAGCTCCACATCCTCTCCGCGCTCACTTTCGCTTTCTCCATCATCCTAATTTGCTACCTCGCGCCTAGATTTCTCGACGTTTTGAAGTACTTCTGGCCGCTCGTCGTCTCCACGGCGCTATTTCTCGTCGCCGTCGTCGTTTTCGACCGGATTTCGCCGCCGACCGCCGAATCTCCCGGCTTGAAGGCCGGCGAAGGGCTGTTGGACTTCGTCGCCGGCGAACCGGCGGCCGTCCTAATAGAGCCACTCGTGGAATCCGCCAAGGAAGTAGCGGAAAGTGTCGAAACCAAGTAACGTTTTTTGTAGCTTTTCATTCGTATCTTTTCCTACAGTGATTTAGCTTTATTTTTGCAGTAGAAAGGTCTGGAATTATGAAACTATTCCATGAATAACAAGACGATCCAAATCCTGAAATTATTCGATGCAGAAAAGTACTCCATCTTTGCTTATGTTAGTTTAGGAATTGAAGATAAAATTTGAATTCACTTTCAGTTTTCTTAACTTGATTATTGATTGGATTTGGATTTTGCGGATGGCGTATAGTCACGACAATTAGATTCACCACTTCTGTTAACGTCAGTACTCGTCTTCAGTCACTGAAAATATTAAGCTCGCATCGGATATTCGTGTGGGAAATTATTGATTAAAACCTGTCGCTCGGCAAATTATAAGAAAGTTAGTATCGTCTATTCATATGATATTATATCTGTATCGGATGCCATTCATAGAAGTGTAAATGATATGAAACTTTTCTTTTCTTTCCCATAATTCTTGCTATTTAGTTTAAATTTTGTTTAAATATTACTTTAGGACATACCTTGATTCTTTCAATATAATTCTGAGTACTTTTTCCTAGAATATATTATCTCGACATGGATTTCACGGCAACGCCACAAACTTACAATCTTTTGTGTATATAAAATTATTATTTTAAATTTTTTTGAAAATATATACTTTATCTTGTGTAAATTTTCAAATTTGCATCTCTCTAAAATTAATATTTTTTAACTGCAACTAGAATTTAAACTTGGGTATGAACCTATAAATATTATATTGGAGACGAGTAATATGTTGGAGAGTTTACCGTGGATATCTGGATATAGTGCTAATTTTAGACAAGCACTACGGTTTGTCTAATTAGGGGTCCTATGTTATGTGAAAGATTCCCAAGTACATTTAAAAGGTGTGTCCATCGTCAAAGAGGAATTGAAAACTTCAGTGGCTGGTTTTGCATTTTAGTTTAATTTTAACATGGTACTTTTTAAAAAAAAAAAAAGAATCGGAAATGCTACTAAATTTCAAAATATATTGGAGTAAATCTGATTTTTTTTTTCTCTATCTTATTTAACTAAATTCGAACCGGATAGTAAATAAAGCTCTTTCTAAAAAACTTTTTTAATAACTAGGTAGTAAATTTGATTATAAATACGCGAAGAGAATGTTTGGAAATACGGTCTGAATAACACCAAACATATGGATATCAAAGACTGACAAATCAACAATTTGAAATTTTAGCTTATAATTTTAAAGCTTCTATTTCATAAATTCATAGGATATTTCTTTATTTGAATTCGAATTTGAATTTTTAAAATGATAATGGACCTCATCTGAAAAGATTTCGAGTGCCTATATAGTTATCGTGATCGGGATATCAACGGGGTTTGTTTTAGATTCGATCGAAGTTTACTTGGATCCAAATGTGAATCCATAAATACTAAATTCAGATGAAGTCAGATCGAATTTGATTTATTGAGAGATCCGATTTGATTATCCATGAAGAAATTATAAGTAAATAAAAATAAAACTTGAGCACAAATGTATATTTTCTTTGTTTTAATCTTCTTTATATATATAATAATTAATTAATAAAATATCATAAATAGAATTTCATATTCAGTCCATTTATTTTAAAACATCAAAAAATCAAGCTTAATCAAATACGATCCATCCAACTAATCAACCATTTTTAAATTGTATTGGAATGGGAGTATGGGATCCAAATGCACTCCCCGTGACAGTCATAACTCATAAATATTTTTGATGCACTAAAATTTTTAAAAGTATTACATCTTCGTATTATGTCCTGCCGGATCCTTTTCACGTGAAAAATTCCAAAATAATTTGTATCATATTGTTTTCGTGTCCCCATTAGCGTAGCATCGTAGGTAATCAACCTAACTCTACCCACTAACAGTTAGGGGTGTTCATTCGGTAAATAATCGAAAATTCAGTTATTCGGTTTGATTAATCAAATTTTCGGCTATTGAGTTTGGCTAACTGTTGGACCGAATAGGATTGGTTTCGATCCGGTAAAAATCGAAAATTTTTTATTCTGTTTCGGTAAAAAAACCCAAAAAACCGAATTTGATTCAGAAAAAGAAAAAAAAAAAAAAAAAAAAAAAAGAAAGAAAGGGCTAAATTTCAAGGTAAAGCTGTAAATCAAAAGCCTCAATCTCAAGTTTCAACTAGAGAGTCAAGAAGCCAAATTGTTATCCCTTAGTTCATATCTCACCAATAGGGCAATGAGCTGCCGGAACAGTATCAACCTTTACCTCAATTCTATCTCTCAAGTCATATTTGATCACCTGGGTGCAGTGTTGAAGATATGTTACTCCTTGAACATGATGAAGAAACTCTGAGAAACAAAGCGTTTCACGTATAACCACGTGCGCCCTACTAGGAAAAAAAAAAAAGAGATACAAACGATTAGAAATCAAGTCAATCCACCAATAACAAAACAATAAGTAATTGAAACCCACAAAGAGTTTTTACCTTAAAAATTGAGAAAACTTCTAATCATTCCGTGAAGAATACAACTCGCTGTCTACATCTCGGCCAGGGGTCGGAGCCAATTAAGGCCAATATCACAAAAAACTTTAATTTTCAATACATATTATTTTAATAAAATGTTGTGAATTCGAATCTTAATTTTGAATATAAAAGGTTTAATAGTTTTTTTTAATAATTTAACTGTTTATATTTTAACCAATGTTTTGTGGACCGGATCGGACCGGGCGGTTCAACCGCTAGAACCGTCAACCGGTGCATGAACCGGTCCGGTCAAGTCCCAAAACCGGACATGCTTCAAAACCATGTTATTTTGTAAAAACCGGTAAAAACCGTGGTTGAACCGGTGAACCGTTCGAACCGCTTCCGGGTCATTAGAACCGTTCGGTTTAAAAAATCAATAGATTTTGAAAATTTTTACCTCATTTTCTCTAATTTCTTACACTTTTCTCGAATTTTTTTTGCATTTAAAAAAAAAAAGAGTTTCCAATCTATTATCTTGGCACTCAGACACAATTTCAAGTAATTTTTCTCTTCCTAATTTAACTTTTCTATTCATAATTCACGATTCTACGGTGGATTTTTTATTGAATTCAAGATAATTGTTTTATTTATTGTTATTCTAATGTTTGACAAAATTTTGGTGAGTTAAATAGAATTGATATTTTTATTGTTTATATTTGAAAATATAAAATTTTAATTGTAGTTATGTATTCTAAAAATATATTCTTATTTCTTATTATTTTTAATATTTAATATTATTTATTATATAATTATGACGTCACCGGTTCGACCCCGGTTGACCCAACGGTTGAACCACTAACCCTTAACCCAATCAATTTTTCGGTTCGCTTAACGGTCCGATCCTGAAAACATTGATTTTAACTTACCTATAATTTACCAAAAGAATTAATTACTAAACTCTAGATAGTTGACATTATAATCTCGAAATAAATTTTAGTTTTTTTTTTTTTTTTTTAAATAACGGACTATATTAGTATCTGTAAGTGAAGACTTTAATTTGAAAAAAATGGTGGGAGCAAATTGAAGAGAATACGAATCGTCGAAAATAATTATAATCTATGAATTGTAGTGTCAAGTTATTATTTTTAATGTAATGAGAACTAGGAATTTTCAGCCCCGGCTGATAAAAAATCCTCGATCCGCCCCTGATCTCGGTGCCACAGGTTCTGCTTTATTGATTGAATCGACTCCATAGCAGCAGTGTTTTCAAAATCGGACCGGACCGACCGGTCGGACCGGTTCGACCGGTGACCGGAGACGTGTCTGGTCTGGTAGTGTGTCCAAAACCGACGAGGTTCGGATCGGTGTCGAATCGGAAAAATCGGCCGGTTAACCGGCGGTTCTAGCCATGAAAACCGGACCGGATCGCCGGTTTTTGGACTAAACTCCTTTTTCCTTTTTTTTTTTTTTTTTTTGCCTCTTTTCCGTTTTTTTCCTTCCATTTCATGTTGTTTCGGCTGACTTTTCTGTTCCGGCACTTCTTAGAGAGCGATTGAAAGTGAGGGAGAAAGAGAGAGGGAGAGAGAGAAAGAGAACCCTTATCTTTGTTATGACTTTCGCATAAGAAATTATTAGTGAGATTGAAAGTATTGCATTTCATGATGTTATGACTTTTGCGGAGAGATTGAGAACTAATTTAGAAGTAAATGATAGAAGTAAAGCAGCACTGCGGCGTGACGCAATAAAAGGAACAACGGCGAATGGATTTCAGTTTTCATAGGGTTTCAAAATAGGTTTTCGTATAATTTCTTTTTGGGCTTTGGGCTTTTTGGGGCTAAACATTTAGTTGTGTAAAAATATTAAATTTATATGAGTTACTTTTCTTTGTTTGTTATTTATTATTTTGTTTTGGATTGCTTAATTTAAAATATTGTAAAAAATATGAAAAAACAAATATTGGTTTAGTGAGAAATAATATATTTTTGTGTTTAAATGTAATATATATTTTTTAGATATAGTATAAAGAAACATTATTTTTTTGTTTTTTAATATTAACCTATTAAAAATCATAAGTTTATTTTATATATTTATGATAAAATAATAATTAATTATTTATGACGTCATACCAGTTCGACCGGTGGTTGAACCGATCGAACCGGTTGAACCGGTAACCAGTAGGCCTACTTGTTCTACCTCCGGTCCGATTTTGAAAACATTACATAGCAGATGTGCTACAATTGACCACCTGTATATTTTCAAGTTTTGGAAAGTGTCCGACTGCATCAGGAATCTTGTCCAATTTGTAACAGTGCTTCATGAAAAGGTGTGTCATTTCCGAGAAGCAGGAGTCATCGGCCAATATCAAGTCTTCCAAATCCGCATCTTCCAACCACAAGCCCTTTAAATGGGGGAACTCATCTTTCTTCACTTTCCATATAGGGCCCTGGAAGGTATAGTTTTGCAATCGGAGATGTTCAAGCTTTGGCAATGCAGCAATCACCCTTATATACTCCCAAGGAAATCCACACCCACTTAAAGTTAGCTCCATACTACCAGGAAAAGCTGGAATGGAACAAGGAGCAACTTGAGGCCCAATATTAGGATGCACAAGTACACATTTGAATATAATAAGGTGATCAAGAATGTTGAGATGGCTAAAAAAGCTCAAAGATTCGTCTTCGGGTAATGATTCGATTCGAACTACTAGTTCCCATAGATTTGGGAGTCTTTCAAGAATCTGCCGAGTACAGCTGTGAGCACTCACATCGAGAAGTGAGAAAAGGTTTTCTAAGATCAGATCAGTATTCAGAGGAATATCACTTCCCATGACTTGTAGAAGCCTCAATTCCTTCATATTCCAAATCTCCACCGGTAGATAGGATGGGGCCCCAGAATATTTCACGCTGAGGTAACGTGAAACAATCAAGAATTGAAGGTTGTGAAGCTTGCACACTTCTGCTGGGAGTTGTCCATTGTAGCTTAAAGAAAGGTACCTCAATTGAAGTAATTTGAAAATCTCAGGTGGAAAGCTATAGAAGCGAATTTTGGGAATATCCATTACCTTTAGAAGGTTGAACTCTAACCATGGTCGTAGAGGATATTGCTGTTCTGGACCATAATAAAGGAGAGAACGTACCCTTGAAAAGGATGTGGATAAGCTACAATGCTCGGGAAAATCTTCGATGATTAAGGGTGTTAAGGTATAAAGGAAAAGGAAAAAGATTTTGTTATTCATTGTATTGTTCTTGTTACTGAGCTTACAGGGAACCCTATACTAAATAGAAGAAAACACCGTAATTTAGGGATTGACAACATCCTTAACTAAGGTAAGTAGATCCCTTCCAAATTAAGCTATAATCTTCTAACACTCCCCCTCAAGTTAAGTGACGGGATCTCCGATGCTTAACTTGTCTAATACCTTCTCGAAAACTGGTCTGGTAACTCCCTTAGTTAGGATGTCAGCTAGTTGTTCTTCGGACCTCACGAACTGAAGCTCAATGGTACCTTCTTCCAACTTTTCTTTAATGAAGTGTCTATCAATCTCCACATGCTTTGTTCTATCGTGTTGCACAGGGTTCTTTGATATGCTCATAGCGGCCTTATTGTCACATTTCAGCTGCCCTGGGCCTTTTGGAGCCACCCCCAACTCAGTCATTAGTTTTCTCACCTAGATAACCTCTGTCAGCGCCTTTGCAATACCTCTGAATTCCGCTTCTGCACTAGAAAGGGCGGGCAACCACTTTCTGTTTCTTACTTCTCCATGTCACTACGTTTCCTCCAATAAGGGTAAAATACCCTGAAGTAGATCTCCTATCATTTGGATTTCCTGCCCAATCAACATCTGTGTATGCTTCAATGTCCAAGTGACCGTGATTGCCAAACATGACCCCATTCCCTGCGGAGCCTTTTAGGTATCTTACAACTCTCATGTCTGCTTCCATATGCTCCTTTTAAGGTCGATGCATAAACTGGCTGACCACCCCTACGACATAGGCGATATCGGGCCTAGTGTGCGAGAGATAAATTAGCTTTCCCACCAGACGTTGATATTGTTCCTTGTCGGCTGGTTCCCCGTTTTCCTCAATCTTTAACCTGTGATTCATCTGAATTGGAGTGTCAGCTGGCTTGTAATCCACCATCCCGGTTTCTGCAAGTAGGTCCAGTATATATTTTTTTTGAGAAATAAAGATTCCTCGCTTGGACCTCAGAACTTCAGTCCCCAGAAAGTATTTTAAACCTCCCACCTTCATTTCAAACTCCTTAAACAGATTATCACGGATTTTATCCATCTCTTCTTTGTCACTCCCTGTAATGATCATATCATCTACATAGATGATCAGACATGTGATCAATTCACCTCTCCTTTTCAGAAATAGTGTGTGATCAGCATTGCTTTGTTTGTACCCGTACCGCTGCATTGCAATAGTGAACCTCCCAAACCAAGCCCGTGGAGACTGCTTGAGTCCGTACAGGGCCTTTCGAAGTCTGCATACCTCATTACCTCCAAACTCATCTGTAAAGCCAGGGGGTGCTTCCATGTATACTTCCTCATTTAGGTCTCCGTGTAGGAAGGTATTTTTGGCGTCAAATTGGTGGAGTGGCCAATCCTGGTTTGCGGCGATTGACAGTAGAACTCTGACTGTATCTAGCTTCGCCACTGGAGAGAAGGTCTCAGAGTAGTCGACCCCATAAGTTTGAGTATACCCTTTTTCCAGTAGTCGAGCCTTGTATCTCTTTACCGTACCGTCTGACTTATGTTTGATAGTGAAAACCCACTTGCACCCTACTGGTTTCTTGCCTTAGGGTAAATCACATCTTTCCCAAGTTCCATTCTTTTTGAGTGCATTCATTTCCATCTCCATGGCATCCCTCCACTCTTTATCCTGCATAGCCTCCTGAACTGTTCTGGGAATTTTTTCCCTGTATAGATTCCCCAGGAATGATTTGACTACTTCCGACATACTCTCCCTAGCTATATTTCCCACTGGGTATCTGGAAGTTTGAGAAATCCGATCCGGAGAGTACCGGTTTGGGGGCATCCCCATGTTGCTTCTTTGAGGTAATGAGTACCTGTGACTCACTGCATCATCTGAAATAGGATTAACGGTATCTGCAACATTGCTCTCATTATCTTGAATGGAAAGAAGGGGATCAGAATGAGTTACCTCGTTTTGGACATCATGCGGAGGAGGATGATTGGTGGTGGTACTGAGCTCGATGGAGGGGGACGGCGTTGGTTCCATGTTGTTCGAATCTGTTAACCAGCATAGGGAGTCATCAAGACTCTCCCCCTGAGCACTATGCTGGTTTCAGAAAAAATACTCTGTTTCCAAAAACTCACAATCCATCGTGACATGAACTCGGCGTGTAGTGAGATTATAGCATCGGTACCCCTTTTGATGTGGGGCGTATCCAAGAAATACACATTTGATTGCACAAGGATCCAATTTTGTGCGTTCTCCCTTTGGAACATGAACAAACACTGAGCATCCGAATATCCAAGGAGGCATTGTACGAGAAGGAGGTATGGGTGTTTGTGTTTGGAGAACGGATAATGGTGTTTGGTGGTTGAGTATTTTTGTGGGTAGGTGGTTAGTCAGGTAAGTGGCAGTGGCTACAACATCTGGCTAAAAGTGTTTGGGAACGCCGGATTCTGTCATGAGGGCACGGGTCATTTCAAGAAGAGTTCGGTTTTTTCTTTCAGCGACACCATTCTGCTGAGGGGTGTTTGGGCAGGTGATTTGATGGATCAAGCCATGTTCTCGGGTAAAGTTGCTCATCTGTTGGTTAACGTATTCACGTCCATTATCCGACCGAAACACCTGAATTTTCCGATTAAACTGTGTTTGTACCATGTTATAAAATGCCACGAAGGTTTCAAACACTTCTGATTTGTTGCGAAGAAAGTAAACCCATGTCATTCGTGAACAGCCATCAATAAACAACATAAAGTACTGAAACCGATTCTGATTTGAAACTGGGGCAGGTCCCCACACATCTGAATGAACCAAAGAAAAAACAGACTCAACCTGAGTATTTGTGGGTTTAAACACCGCTCTATGACTCTTTGCAATAGAGCAAGTCTGACAAGATAAATTCAAATGCTAATTATTCTGACAAAGTTGGAAACAATAAACGTAAATACCCCACAGATGGGTGCCTAAGCCGTCGGTGCCAAAGCCAAACTTGTGTATCCGAACTCCCCTTTGAGAGAAAAACCTTGGAAGGTGATTCCATTTCGTCCATGTAGTACAGGCCATCCCACTCAGTACCACGCCCAATGATCTCCTTCGTATGAATGTCCTGTATCAAGCAAAAACGAGGATAGATCAGCACCACACAATTCAGCTCACTAGTCACATGGCTTAATGACAACAATTTACAGGACAAGGAAGGAATATATAGGCAATTTTTGAGTATTAGTTTGGGAGATATGGAAACCGAACCCTCCTGTTTAACTTCTACAAGTTCCCCATTAGCTGTCTGAATGTATGGTTGTGTCGGTGTGGTGGTTTCAATTATGTCTGACGGATCAAATGTCATAGTATCGGTGGCCCCACAGTCAAAAATCCACTGCGAAGTTTTAGGTGTTTGTGTGTGACAGATTCTACTTTGTGGGGTAGTAGTGTTATTTTTAGGAATATGTGGGCCCATTTTCAAAAATGAATTTAGTTGGGGTTTGGCCATCATGGAACTAAAAATTGGGGGTTGTTGTGCAAATATGGGATTTGGGGGTCCTTTAATAGAAAAAGGGTTAGGGTTTGGGTCATTACCCCCAAACCCAATACCTGTGATTTCTCCTCCCATGGCAGCGGCGGGAACAGCTGCGACTGCATTCACTTTCCGTGTCCCGGCCACCACTGTATTGGTAGCTCCGCCACTGACGCTGCCTGCAGCGGTGTTATTTTACCGTGATTCGCCTCCGTCACCCATCGCGGCGTTGGCGCGCCGTCCACCGCTCACGGTGGTCCTGCCGCCTCCTTCCCCATTTTCTCGGTTGCCCACCCACCATTCAGGGTATCCGATAAGTTCGAAACACCCTTCAATGGTATGCTTTCTCCTCCCACAGTGAGAGCATTCCAAGAGAGATTTATCTTCTGGAGGTGGGGGTCGCCGGATTCCGCCTTCACTCTGCTTGGCCCCATCGGATCTGACTCGTCCGTGTTTCTCCTTCTTCGCAATGAGCCCAGACCCAACGCTCGATGATGAAGATTTCGGTACGCCGTCAGTCGCCGTTTTCATTATTTGAAGACGAGCAGCCTCCCGTCGGACAACGGCGTAGGCGGATTCAACTGAGGGCTTAGTGTCCAATTTCAGAAGTTCCCGTCTCACAAAGTCGTATTTTTCGTCTATACCCGTGAAGAATTGGTATAGCCTCTGTTCCTGTATTATCTGATTGAACGTGGTAATGTCGTCTGGGCACTTCATCGGATTTGGCTGTTTCCGATCGATGGCTGCCCAGATGTTCTAGAGTTTGTTCCAGAAATCTTCTAGGCTATCAAGTCCTTGCTTCTGGGTGTTGGCTCGGCGATGGAGTTCGTAGAGTTGGAGCGGATCTGAGTCGGATCCGTATGTCGTGGCTAAGCCATCCCATAGAGCTTTCGCCATCGGATACTGTAGAACATTATTTCTCAGACTTACGTCAATGTTCTGGATGATCCATGTGAACACGTTTTGATCTCTTTGTTCCCATGAATCATATTCTGAGCTATCTACCGCTGGGGCTGGAGGGATTCCGGTAAGGTGCGAGCGACCACGACGTCCCCCGATTGCCATTTTCATCAATCGGGCCCATATCGGGTAATTGTCGCTATTCAATTTGATGCCAATGGTACGATTTTCTGAATTGGTTGGGATTTGCATATTGTTCTGCCAGAGTTTGGCGAGTTGGAGGCTGAGTTCATTGTTTTCTGGTTGGTTCTTTTCTGATGGTTCTGTCATGTTTTTGGGTGTGTTGAAGGTGTTGCTGATCTTGGTTGATTTCAAAAGGTTGAGGGGGGTATCAGGACGATGATGTTGGAACTGAGTCCCGATGATCGTTGCCGCTTTGATACCATGTTAAGGTATAGAGGAAAAAGAAAAAGATTTTGTTATTCATTGTATTGTTCTTGTTACTGAGATTACAGGGAACCCTATACTAAATAGAAGAAAACACCGTAATTTAGGGATTGACAACATCCTTAACTAAGGTAAGTAGATCCCTTCCAAATTAAGCTATAATCTTATAACAAAGGGGATAATGCTCTTATAGAAGAATAGTCGCCACAACTGATTATGTGAATCGTCCTCTTTTTGCAGAGAACTCTCATATTTTGTATCCTTATTTATAATGAAAGAGAAGTTCTCCTCTTTAGTTGTTCTCAAACTGAAATCGTGAAACACTTCGTCTTCAATTTGGCAAATTCTCACTGCATTATCTATTTGAGGTTGCAAGAAAACTGAGGCAGCAAGAAAACTAACCTATGTTATAGAGTTGATCCAAACAATCCAAGGCAGTGTTCTTCTCTATATTGAGCCTGTGTATTCAATATCCATTTTAAGAAATCCTTTTGCAATCCATAGGTGCATCAGCTTGAAGGCAGGGAAAACATATTCATACGGAAACATTGACATATAGAGGAGGCATACTTTTAAGTTATGAGGCAAGTGGTTGTAAGTGAGAGACACCAATGCTTCTACGAGGTTGCCATATCTGTCACAGGTAACAATTGAAGATAATACTAACTCCCAATACTCTCTACTCAAGTTGGTTGACCCGGGTAATCTACCAACCATGACTACTGCTCGAGGGAGTCCTCTACAACTCTCTGCAATATCCTTTGCAATAACAAGAAGTTTATGACGGCATGGTTCCTCAGGGAAGACAATCTGTTGAAGTAGATCCAAGGTATCCTCATTACTCAAAGGAGACAATCGATAAGTTGAGTCTGCAATACCAGCTATAACCTCATCCCTCGTTGTTATTAAAATTCGATTACCATTATAGTGATTTGGAAAGAATTCTTTCAAATCATTCCACACCACAATGTCGCGTACGTCATCCAATGAAACTAGATACTTTTTATAGATACTTTTTATTCTTCAAAAAGTCATAGAGATGCTTTTCCAGTTGGTCATCCGTCTTCTGATGGATTTCATCACTCAGGTTGTTCATGGATTATAAAAGATCCAACAACACAACTCGTTTCTTGTACTCAATAGGTACCTTACACCATCCACAAACATCAAAATACTCTTGAATTTCTATATACAGAAAAAGATATCTAGCAAGCCTAGTCTTACCCATTCCAGCAATCCCAACTATTGAGACAAGTTCCAGCTCATCAGATACCCCCCATTAACCGATTCCACAGGTGATCCGAGTCTTCCTTGCGTCCTATTAAATGATTCCATTTCGCCCGTTTTATTTCATCAGACTTTTTCCACACCGAGTCGCTTATCTTCCGGTGATTGAACTCCTTCGACTTTGTCATTTCCACAATCGAATTAATGCTTTTGATTAATCCCTCCAGATCATTGCAGAAGCACTGATTGCTTAATTCAGCTTCTGACGAAAAAAGGAAGTGAGCCGACAGCATGTGGGGGTCGATGTATTCTTCGGCTTCATAAATTGCATCTCGGATTCGGATTTCGAATTTCTCTGTCAACATCTCTGTTAGCATCAAGAAAAACATTGCAAGCTGTAGACTCCACGGTCGAGAGCTATGACATGTTGGTTGCTAATTTGATAAATGAAACGAGTCATGTGGGAGTTGATGACGTCTTCGGCTTTAGAAATTGCATCTTGAAGTTCTCTTTCAAAGTCTCTTTTATGATGAAGAAACCCTTGCCAGTTGAAATCTACAAAGTCGGGATCTCTGATTTCAGCTCTGAATTGTTGGCTGCTGATAAGGAGCTGAGATAGAGTCTTCCGAAAAGAGAAGCCGCAGCACCATAGGCAGCCATGTTTTAGATCTGAATTCTTGCTTGAATACCAAAGTTCTAAGTGCAATACAATGAAAATATTAAAAATTCCAAGTTGAAGTTGCAAAAAGTGTCGTAGATAGTCAAAGTAACATAAAATAATAGACAAGTGGTCAAGTCGCTAATTGGTTGTTAATCAACCTAAATTAATAAGTAGGTGGCATTATGATCGTAATTTTCACTAGTTCCACACCAGGTCACTGCACAAGCTCTGGCGTCTAATTTTTGTTCCCACACCTTTTAAAAATTTGTAATTTTTAATAATTTTTGGGCAATTTTGTAAATCACTCTATTTTTCACCTAAATTCCATCAAGAACAATATCAACTCCCAAGTATAACAATTTGCCCAAACAAATGAAATAAACCGAAAAGCTCAACACTTCAGGTTCTGATCCCAACAACATGGGGAGATGAAAGAATATGAGGGTATTATATTTGTTTTTACACCATCTGTTCAATATCATCTGTAATGCACGAACACGAAAATATGTGAGTAGTTCCTGTTTGGTGACCGATGATCGCATGCAACCGCGTCAACAGCTTCATCAAGGCCAATATGAGAGTTGGTTAGGTTGGTATGAATCTATGATAGTCCCAAGGGGATATATTTTCTCCAACGTACACGTTCTTAACAAGTTTAATCACCACCTTCGAATCGACTACAACCTCCAACCACATGATATGTCTCTCCCAAGCTGTTTTCAAATCTTCCCTCAAATAAGAAGCTGGACAATAGTGATGGATATATTGTTCGAGCTTCACTAAATAACCTCTTAGCTAATTCCCTCGTAGCACCTCAACTCCTCCAACTGTAGCGGAATGCCTACTTTGATAGTAGCTACGTGTCTGTATTAGCTTCTCCACTTTGCATTTCCTACGGTAACCTCCAACCTTTTCTATTTCAGTTTCTTCTGATTTTGAATGTTAATCTCCAGACTCCAGCACGTTGGTGTCATCCATGGTCACACGAATCGGGTTCCTCTTGTGTTCGTATAACCATTTGTTCCGAGCATTCCGAAGCATTCATGTAATTCATCCTCATCAATAGCCACATTATATATATATACTTCCAGCGACATTCTTTACCCGCATTATTACGGAAGTTCCGCTGAAGGTTTTCTTCAAACCAGTCATCCTCATCAATAGCTCGAAATTGTTCCCAATCCGCCTTCTTCACAACATATTTCCATGCGAGATACTTAAGAATTCCATCCAAAAAATTAGCTTTGGGACCAATATTATACTATTTTTAAAAATTTTAGGACTAAAATTGATAGGTGAAAGTAATAGTACACATACTCGCACACCTTACACCTATGGTATCAAAATTGTATTTTTCCTGCATCACATGATATGTTTCTGGATTCAGATTTCTGATTGTCATATTTTTCTAAGAGAAATTATCAAAATCGTCTCGTAAAGTGAGTCATATACAGGTTTCGTCCAAAAAGTGGGCAACGTCTCACTTTTAGTCCCATAAAGAGGCATTTGTCTTAATTTTGGTCCCATTGACCCATTTCCGTCCAAGATAACGGTTGACCGTTAAAAAAAGTTACTTTTTTACCCTATTTTCTTAAAAAAATTATTTTTTATTCCGTTAAAAAAAATTACTTTTATTGTTAAAACATATTATATATATATATAATATTATATTATAAGTATTATATACATATATATATTATACACGTATACATACATACATACATATATATATATATATATATATATATATGTATTATAATATAGTATATTATATTATACGTATTATACATATATATATATATTATATTATAAATTTAAAATATTATATATATACACGTATAATATATGTATGTATATATATATACCTTACATGTATCATATATGTGTATATATACATATAATATATATATATATATATATATATATATATATATATATATATATATATATATATACATGTATTAATTATATATGTGTATATACGTATTATAATATATAATACATATATATTATATATTATATTTTGTTTGGGGTGAAAATATACAATTTAAATAGTTTGGGGGTGAAAATATGGAATTTAAATAGTTTGCGATAATTTTGAAAATATAAAAGAACCAAAAGGGCTAAAAAATTACTTTTTTAACGGTCAAACCGTTGTCTTGGACGAAAATGAGTCAATGAGACCAAAATTAAGACAAATGTCATTTTATGGGACTAAAAGTGAGGCATTGCCCACTTTTGGGACGAAGCCTGTATATGACTCACTTTATGGGACGATTTTGATAATTTTCTCTTTTTATAATTAATTAAAATTATCATCTGGACAATCCGATCCTCATTTAAATACTAATATTCTGAAATTAACATTTACATAAAATTAGAACTTTAGACTGAGTTATATGAATTACGTATTTATCAAATAATCTATTAGATATTATACAAAACAATTCAATCGAAAAATATTATTCTAGTGTAAAAATATATATTGGCTAGGGATGATGTATATGATTCGAGCAACCCTAGACAAGCTGAAGCAACTTAACTAAATTGCAGGCTTTGTTATCCATCCCTGTTTCATCAGCGAAAACAAAAATATGCTAATTTAGGGGAGTCTAGTTTCTTTGCAAATACAGTTCACCTGCTTGTCTAAGGCTGACAGCTTCATGTTTGTTTCCAACATTGTGGCAAATAGTTGGAAGAATAGAAACGTCTTCTGGCTCCATGTAGTTTTAATTTCTTCATTTTCTTTTTGTACCAAAAAATCCAGAAATGTGGTAAGGTGAAAAAAAGGAAACTTTCAAACAAAATTTATGAACTTTTATCATGAATATTTTTATCTATGATGCCAAAAAAAAAAAAAAAAAAGTATATGAACATTTAATCAATATGTTTTTTAAAAGGTGTTCTTATTATACTCTATATATTTTCTATAGATTAAATGTGTTTTATTTTTACTTAATTAAGAACTGCTTTCACTTAAATAATTAAGTTTATGATATTAAAAAAAAATGTCGTCATCCATGCGCAAATTAAGCGCATGAACTTCAGTAGTTGACCAAATTTAAAATATGGAGAAAATTTGGATCTGAAGTTTGAAAAATGATATATTACACTTTAATTTACGGCCAATTAATTACATCAATACCTTAAATTATTAAGAAAACATTACATTTTCAGTTTAGTTTACTTTTTTTTTATTTAATTTAAACGCAAACCCTCAATGAGAAATTTACTAAATCATTCAGAATCAAAATAAACAAAAGAACATTCGAGAAAATAACGTAGACTTAAGGCCGCAATTCTAATAGATTTGTGAACAATCATATTTGCTCCATGTCTAATAGAACATAAACTAACATTTTCAAAAATAGAACTAATAGATTTGTGAACAATCATATTTGCTCCACATCTAATAGAACATAAACTAACATTTTCAAAAATAGAACTAATACTTGAATAGCTAGTTAAACTTAATTTCAACACCACCATTGGAATCTCAGCGATTGCAGATTTTCTAGCTGTTAAAACCTGGTCATACAAGTTGACTCATGATCAGGCGGACGCTTGAAGCAATCAGGCGTGTCTCTATTTAATTTGGTTTTGAAGTAGATGCAATCATCTATAAATGACGATAGAGACGGACGCTTGAGTCACCCATAGGAGCACCCAGCATTAAACGATAAGAAACTAAAATTGCTCTCATTCGAGAGAAAAACAACTCTCATACGAGAGAATAATTAGTCTTATGCGAGAGAGACAACTAAAAAAAAAAAAGAAACAATGATAAAAAAAAAGGGAAAATATCATTTTTCGATTTTGGTCCTGATCTTTTCACTTTTCTCATATTGCATCCTTTATGTTTCAAAAAATCTCAATTTTAGTCCTTTAACCAACGGACGTTAAAAATTTGACGGAAAAAGACTCGTGTCACTCAAGGGCCACTCACATTTATTCAGGACGCGTGAGTGACACTCGCCTTTTTCCGTTAAAAAATTAACGTCCGTTAGCTAAATGACTGAAATTGAAATTTTTTGAAACATAAAGGATGTAATGTGAGAAAAGTGAAAAGTTTGGGATCAAAACCGAAAAAGAGCATCTGTAGAGGACGAAAAATGATATTTTCCCAAAAAAAATTAGAGATCTCAATTGAAATCTCATGCGAGAGAGACAACCAAAAAAAGAGAAACAATGATAAAAAAAAAAAAATAGAGATCTCAATTGAAAAACAAAACAAAGATTTAGAAAAGATATTTAGGAGAAGAAGATGACTGCTAGAGTGAAAAAAGAGAGAAACCCTAAGAGTCTACGCTTTGATGGCATTTAATCTCTAATGTTTCCGGCATATTTTTCTTTACCTGTGAAAATACAAATAATTGATCTGAGCTATACAATTGCAGTCATTTTTTTCTGGTGCACACAATTTCAGTCATTAAATACATTTAATTATGAGAATTCTTTATATTCGTTGTAGTTTCTGTTAGGAGAGAGATAGAAGCCATGGAAAAGTTCTTGGTCGCATCGTAATCAACCATCCCTAAGTTTTCTTTGCAGATACTCTCATTACATAGAAGCTCCAAACTAAAATAATATATGAACATAATGATCATGGAAAGAACAATTAAATCAACTCAAAAATTAAACTATCAAGTTTTTAATTAAATGTTTTTACACAATCACACCATAGTAGTTCAACTCATCTCAGAATCCATAATGTGATAATGATCATCCAGAGGTATTGAACTTCTAATCATCCATTGAAGAAAATACCAAGATTTGTACATAATCATTTCCATGCCTCGTTTTCTGTCTTTTTTGCTTGCATCGACTCCATAGCAGATGTGCTGCATTTGAGCACCTGTATACTTGTAAGTTTTGGAAAGTCTCCAACTGCATCAGGAATCCTGTGCATTTTGTAACAGTGCTTCATAACAAGGACACTCATTTCCAGGAAGCAGGATTCATCGGCTATTATCCAGTCTTCCAAATCCAGATCTTCCAACCACAGCGTCTCTAAATGGGGGAACTCATCTTTCTTCACGTCCCATAAAGGGCCTTGGAAAGCATAGTTTTGTAGTCGGAGAAGTCGAAGCCTTGCCAATGCAGCGATTGCGGTTATATACTCCTAAGGAAATCCACACCCACTTAAAGTAAGCTCCATAAGTGTACCCGGAAAAGCTGGCATGGAACAAAGAGCAACTTTAGACCCAATATGAGGATGCATAACTACGCATCTAAATGCACCAAGCCGATCAAGAATGTTGAGATGGCTAAAAAAGCTCAAAGATTCGTCTTCTGGTAAAGACTCAATTTGAACTCCAAGTTCCCATAGATTTGGGAGTCTTTCAAGTATCTGCTTAGTACAGCTGTGAGCACTCACATAGAGAAGTGAGAAAAGGTTTTCGAAGATAAGATCAGTACTCAAAGGAACATCACTTCCAATGACTTGTAGATGCGTCAATTTTGTTATATTCCAAATCTCCAGGGGTTGATATGATGGGGCCCCAGAATACTTCACACTGAGGTAACGCGAAACAATCAAGAACTGAAGGTTGCGAAGCTTGCACAGTTCTGCAGGGAGCTATCCATTGTAACTTAAAGAAAGGTATCTCAACTGAATTGATTTGAGAATCTAGGGCGGAAAGCTATAGAAGCAAATTTTGAGAATATCCAATACCCTGAGAAAATCAAAGTTTAACCATGCTCGTAGAGGATATTGATATTCTGGACCATAATAAAGTAGTGAACGTACTGTTGAAATGGATGTGAGTAATTTATGATGCTCAGAAAAATCTTGGGTGATTAAGGGGATAATGCTCTTATAGATGAAAAACCGTCGCAACCGATTATGTGAACCATCCTCTCTCTGTAGAGAACTCTCATATTTTGTATCCTTATTTATGATGTAAGAGAAGTTCTCTTCCTTAGTCGTTCTCAAACCAAAATCATGAAACACTTCTTCTTTAATTCCGCAAGTTTTTGCTGGAGTACGGAACTTGGCGACGTAATAAAATAGACCTCTCTTAAGGAGATGATCCAAACAGCCATAGGCAGTTCTCATCTCTAAATTAAAACATGTACGTTCGATATCCATTTTAAGAAAACCTTCTACAATCCATAGGTATATCAACTTTTAGATGGGGATAAGATATTCATATGGAAACATTGCCATATAGAGAAAGCATGCTCTTAAGTATTGAGGCAAGTGCTTGTAAGTGAGAGACGCTAGTGCTTGTACGAGGTCGTCATATCCGTCACAGGTAACAATGGAAGACATTACTAACACCCAATACTCTCTACTCAAGCTGGCACACCTGAGTAGTCTTCCAACGATAACTACTGCTCTAGGTAATCCTCTACATTTTTCCGCGATATACTTTGCAATAACAAGAAGTTCTCTAGGCCATGGTGCTAGTTCCTCAGAGAAGACTATCTGTACAAGCAGAACCAAGGTATCCTTGTTACTCAAAGGAACCACTCGATGAGGCGAGTCTGCAATACCAACTATAACCTCATCCCCAGTTGTTAGTAGGATTCGATTTCCATTATAGTGATTTGGGAAGAAATCTTTCATATAATCCCACACCACAATGTCGCGTATATCGTCCAACATAACTATATACTTTTTATTCTTTAAAAAGTTATAGAGATGCTTCTCCAGCTGTTCATCCGTCTTCTGATAGATTTCATCTCTCTAGTTGTTCATGGATACTAAGAGAGCCAAAAACAAATCTCGTTTCTTGTATTCAATAGGTACCTTACACCATCCACAAACATCAAAGTGCTCATCAATTCTTTTATCCACAAAAAGATATTTTGCAAGATTACTCTTACCTATTCCAGCAATCCCAACAATCGAGACGCGTTCCAGAGCTTTAGATCCCTCCAATAACCGATTCTTTAGCTGAACCAAATCTTCATCGCGTCCAACTAGTTTCATCCACTTTGCAAGTTTTATTTCATCAGGCATTTTCCAAATCGAGTTGGTTATTTTCGGGTGATAGAACTCCTCCAACTTTGTCATTTCCATAATTGAGTTAATGCTTTGGATTAATCCCTCCAGCTCACTGCAAAAGCTCGGGTTGCTAATTTTAGCTTCTGACGGAGAAACGAAGTGAGCTGATAGCATGTGGGAGTCGAGGACGTCTTCGGCTTCATAAATGGCATCTCGAATTCGGATTTCGAATTCTCTGTAAAATTCTCTGTTACCATCAAGAAAACGTTGCAAGTTGTAGAGTCCAACGTCAAGAGCTCTGATTTGTTGGCTGCTAAGGAGCTGAGATAGAGTCTTCCGAAGAGAAACCGCAGCACCATAAGCAGCCATGTTTTAGATCTGAAGTATTGCTTGCAAAACAAAGTTCAAGTGCAATGAAAATATGAAAAATCCCAAGTTCAAGCTACATAATGTTGCAGATAGTCAAAGTGAAATAAAATAATAGACAAATGGCAAATTGCTACTTGTAAATTAACATAAATCTTCATTAGTTGACTAACGATAATCTGTCATTTCCGTTAGTAGTTCTCAAAAAATCCTGTGTTTCACTCAAGAACAAAACATATTGAAATCAAGCATCGGTTTCTAAGAGACTATGTTCAAAATCAAACTATCAAAATATCTCATGTAGATACTGCAAACCAGCTTGCAGATATTTTTACAAAAGCTTTACCTTTGGAACAATTCGATTTTATTAAAAATAAGCTCGGTATCATTTCTCTTGAAAATTTGCCTAAGTGACTATAAAAACATATTTCTCGGATGCCAAAAACAACTTTGATAAACAATAACTCTGTTATTTTTTCTTGCCGCCCAAACTGCACGTCTGTTGAGTACCTTAATACTCTTGATTAGACGTATTTGGTCCAATTTAATTGTCTTTTGAGATCCGGGAGAGGTTTCCTTACACTCAAACTCCTTCTTCCTCATTCGTCCATTTTCTTCTTTCCTCTCCTCTTCGCCAAGGCAAAACGTAAATCCATCCCTGATTCTGAAACCGACACTGATGACAACCTTCCTCTTTCTGCTTGGACCAAATCTCGCCCTAAACCTTCCAAACAATCCTCCTCCCGTGATGATGAAGAAGAAACCCTCTCTGATCAGGAAAAATTTCCTGAGAAGTCATCCAACCCTAGTACCTCTGAAGAAGAATCAGAGGAAGATGAATAGGACACTGTCATCTATACCGACTTCTCGGAAGATGAATAACCTCTCTTATATGAGGTAACTCACCAGGTTGAAAATCTTTCTCTTGACTCTCTGGATTCCAAAATTCTATTTCAAAACTTAGAGGCTCAGGATTACTTTGAAAAGGAACTTGTTCATCGAAAATGGAATAGAGGTCGGTCTATTCATTTTACTCACTTTCCTACATGTGCTTTAGTTGATCGTTTTGAAGAGTTGGGGTAGAAGCCCTTCTTGAAAATTGATGAATCTGCCTATCCCACCCTTTGTAAACTATTTTACACCAATGCTGAGTTTATCTCCAAAAGTGATGGTTCCGGGATTAAAGTAAAATCTTTCATTCTGGGCCATAAGGTTTCCTTCACTCCTAGATCTATTAACTCCTTGATTGGGTGCCCTCATACTGGCGTCCACTTCTTTGAATTCGGTTCCTGGCCTAATCATCTTGATTTCAAGTGGACCACTGTCAAAAAAGTGTTATGGAATGGGGCTGAACCTACTCTCGCTGGAGGGGCAGCTCTCAAAGCTCTTACACCTGAGCATGCTGTGATCCATCAAATCATTTCTCATACTATTCTGTCTGGATCAGTGGAATCAGGTGATCATTCCACAAGCATGAGCTATATTAGTACCTTTCTTCTGTTTGCTTTTCTACAGAAAAATCCAGTAAACTTGGCTTTCTCATTCTGAGAAACATGGAGTACTGTCATGTCAACAACACCAAGCTTCCTTATTTCATGCTGCTTACAAGGCTTTTGAAAGGGCGTCACGGTATTCCGTTTCCTGAAAACTGGAAGAAAAACCCTAAATACCACAGACGGTTTGACAATCGTACGTTGAGCCATATGAAGTTTATCTATGACAAAGACTCTGCCACTTGGCTCTGTGCCACCAGTGCTAAGAAATCCACTGCCTCTTCCTCTAAATCATCCTCTGTGGATCTTGTTGCTGCTCTCTCTCAAATCAATGCTAGTTTGGAAGCGATCCGCAAAGAACAGGCCAGCTTCAATGACCGTCTGAACAATCTTGAGCGTGCTTCCTGAACCTTCTCTTGTCGCTCTCGCAAGTGATCCCTTTTTTTTTTTAGGACGAGGTGGAGTAAGAAGATTGAAGAAGAAGCTGTCTTGCTCATGATCTACCGCATACCTTCCCAACCAATTGCCAACAGCGGCAACTCCGGAACGACCAAGGAATCACAGCCTGATTCCTTGGCCACCCAGCTCGCCAGCATCTTTCAGAATCTGCAACCCCAAACAGAGCAGAGTCAGAACCACACACCTCAAACCATATTAGTTAGCATCAAATTAAACCAATTCAATTACTCCCTTTGGGCCCGGTTGATGAAATTAGCCATTGGAGGAAGAGGGAAATTAAGTCACATTATAGGGATTCCCAAACTCCCATCTTCGGAGCCCCGAAATCACCACAAGTGGGAACAAAACGGTCTCATAGTTTGCTCATGGAAACTAGAGAATATGGAACCCACACTCATCCTATACTACGCAGAATACCCTTCGGCCAAAGCACTCTGGGATGGGTTACAAGCTACGTACAGCCAGGGAGGCGATGGCTTACAGATCTATGATCTTACCACACGTGCCAACAATCTAAAGCAGGGGCCCGATTCCACTGAGCAATACTACAACAATATTCAGAGAATACGGAGAGAGATCGACGTGAGACAACTCAACTCAATGGGCTATGAAGCCGATATTGCAATCTTCAATCGATTGAAATCCGAGACTCGGCTATTCCAGTTCTTAGCCGGGATCAATGACAAGTTTGATTCGGACCGGAGAAATCTCCTGAAGGAGAGCCCCCTCCCCTCTGTAGAAAGAGCTTACGCTGTAATCCGCCGAGAGGGGACCCACTACGGTATATTGGGGGTCGAGAACAACAGTGACGGGAACCCATCATCGGCGCACGCCTCAGGGATTGGGGCTGGATTGATCGCCAGAAACCCTTCAAAGTTTGAGAAAGCTGCGGTACAGGGGTCCGCCACCAGGTTCTGGTCAGACGGGCCAGGAAGACGCTGGAGTCATCATCCCAGAACGGCGATGGGATGAGATCAGTGATCAAGTGTAACAAGTGTCAAAGGATGGGGCCTAGCGTAGAGAGGTGCTATAAGATCATCGGTTTTCCCAATGGGTGGCGGAGCAAACGGCGGGACAGCACCAGACTTGACGCCGCCGTGTTGGCCGACGGCAGGAAGGCCGGAGGAAGAGACCCAGAAGGGAAGCCGACATAAAATGTGTTAGGAATAGTGCCCTAGAAAGCCGATTGTATATCCACTTTGTGCTTTTCCTTATTGTAATCACAGACAATCTTTGAATGAAATAATGAATTGAGGCAACACTTCTTTATATGCTCTTGTTTGGTATGCGTTTACTTTATCTGTGCATGTATGAGAACTCCCCTAATTCTGATGACTTTAGGACTCTACAATTTAGGTGAAATGGTTCATGAAACGAGCCCTATATCACATAAGTCATGATTAGTAAAATACTCCAAGCCGATGAGTCCTACCGACAGTGGGAGTGTCAACCTGACTCCTCTAAGGCTTGCTTGTGGGATCACGCCCTTAAGAAGGACCACCTTGTTTCATGGAGGTGCAAAGTGTACAGTTGATACGTGCGTGATACATGAGGGTGCTTACTTCAATAAGTAAGTTCACTGAGGTGCCCCGTGTGAGAAGATTCCTAAATGGGAAAGGAAGTTTCTATTTCAGGAAATGGAAACTACCAGATTAGGAAATATCTCACGAGTCATTGATGTGATTAATTGATCCTTAAGACTTAAGGTTCCTTGTCACTTTATGAGTTAACTCTGTAGTCTTAGGTATAAGCTTTAAAGGGTGTCGCCTTAGATAACTGATTCAAGGCTTATGCTGGGGCTGTACAAGTGATTCATGAAAGTGAATGAGAATCAAGAAAGGACCTACACTTGCATTTGCAAGGTGATCTCTTATTGTGTGAGTCACTCATATGCCATATGGAGTCCTTGGCCAAGGCAGTAGATCAAGACATCAAGAAAAGGGTTTCTTGGATTGAGATCAAATGGATATGAAATGCAGTTAGCTTTAAGACCGGATTATTAGGGTTCTGATTATTCCCTTACCCTAGATCTTGGTTGAGAGATAGTAAGTAGGAGGATTGTATCTCACATGAATCAATGACTTAAAGGTTCTGTTGAATCCGAACATTCCAATTCAGCTAGGGGTTAAACACCTGTTGCTAGACTATGGTCGTTTAATCTGTGGACTGATTAATTAATTAGTGAATTAATTAATTAGGGTCACTGCTAATTGAATTGAGAACCTAGAGGGTCACACACAACAACTTGATTACATGAGTTAAGGCTTAAAAATGATTAAACGAGTTAATCGGGCCTAGAGGGTTCCACACGTGTGAAACCACACGTGTGGGTCACGTGACTGGACACGTGTCATTGTGACACGTGTGCCACACATGATTATTTAACTATATATTAAATAATTAATTTGTTAATTATTTAATAGACTTTGGTTTAATTTTGAATTAAAAAGAAAGTCTTATTTTGGAGAAAATAATCTAGTTAATTAATTATGAATTAATTAATTAGATAAAATAAGTTATTTATTTTAAATAAATAAAGTATAAAATTATCCAAAAATAGTTTGGATATTTTAGCTCTCTTGAAAGTTGATTTGAATTAGAATTCAAAGTCAAAGTCAAAATTACTTGATGATTAAGTAATAGGAGAGAGAGGGACCAAAACCCTAGTCCATAAGGACTAGGAATTTCGGCCACTCCCTTAATATAAATAGGGGAGCTCGAGCTCCCCTTAGAGCTAATTGACAATTCTTTTGGTTCATGTGTTGAACACCATCCTTTCTCCAAGATAAACGAAACCCTAGGTTAAGCCTAAACACTAACTAGAGAACTAGCATCCTTACTAGTTAGATTGTAGACTAGTTGGTGGACTATCTCTAGAGAGCTTCAAGTTAGAAGTTTGAAGATTCGAGCTTTACCAAGGAGAGGGGATCAAGCCGCGAGAAGAGCGTTCTTGGGTGACTTGAAACGCTTCAAGAAAGAATAAAAGAAAAGTAAGTTTCTAATCCCTACGAATTTGGTTACACGATTGCGAGTCCAAGATCCTTTTGTTGGAAATTTTTTTTAAATTCCGCTGCTTTCTGATTCGTATTTTCCAACAAGTGGTATCAGAGCCACCTCGTTAATCGTGTTTCTGATTTGTCTCAATTATTCTGAATTTGGTAGAAATTCTTAGGCTTGATGCGATTGAGTATTTGTAATTGTTTTAGAAAGCCTGAATTACGAAACTGTATTTTTTCCTGAAAGTTTCTGAAAATTGGTTTTTGCAAAATTTAATTTTTGAAAAACTATTTTAGATTTGAAACTGTATAAACTGTTTTTGGATTTCTTGGATTGGTTTTGCTTTTGAACGAAAACCCGGATTACGACGAACACGCGAAACGCCTTCGCGCCTGCAGGCTTCGCGCGCCACCGCCCGGCTGGCCTAGGCGCGCGTAGGGCGTCCCGCCCAGCACCTCCCGCACGCCGTGCGGGAGCCTTCCGGGCCCGCCCGCCCAGGGCGGCCGAGACTGGCCGCCCATCGCCCGCTATCGCCCGACAAGGCGCGCACGGTGCGCCTTCCGTGCGCGTCCACGCGCGCTTGCGACGAGTGCGCGCCGTTTCATGTACGGGCCCCGTTTTCTTGATCCGACCTTTCGTATTTCGTGCAATACAGTCCCAATTTTTTTATTTTAATTTTAAAATTTTATTTTTGAATATTTATTTTAATTTTTGAATAAAACTTAAAATTGGGATTTTTGAGAAATTAAAACGGTTTATATTTTGGGAAAATACATCTTTGATAAAATTATTAATTTTCAGAAATTAATTGGAATTTGATTTGTTTTGTTAAATTTGGGATTTATTGAAAACTTTTATAAATAAGACTCGCATCAAGTCGTGTTTTAAGTCATTAGGACTTGAAACGTGAATTTTAATTTATTGGCTAAATTTAAATTCTCGCAAAAGCATGTTAGGTGATCATGGGTTTAGACTTATGTATGGTTTTAATTTATGCACATGGATGGTTTAAATTGGGGTTGGAGCCCTATAGTTGCGTTTTTCAATTGAGGTTAGAGCCTCACTTATGTGCGTACTGTTATGTGATTTATTATGTGGCTTTCCATATTACTGTTTTGAGGCCGGGATATGCCCCGTGTAATTGTCTAAGGCCAATATGAAGATTGAGCCATATTACTTTATGCCTTTTTCTTTTATTGTAATTTGAGAGTAGAGATAGGTGGTGAGGTTTTATTTTCATTTTGGAGACAATGCACCCATGGAGTAAGATGGACCACACTCAAGTAACGAGGAGGCCATAAGTGAAGACCCCTCAAAATGTTAGGGAGGGGAATCTCAATTGTAAAATGTAATAGAGATAGGGTTAGTATTTTGTTACCGCTTTCCCCTATGTGATTTAAACTATTTATGTGGCATGTATGTTAGAACTTGTGATTGTGGAGTGGCTCCCACATATCACGCATAAGATTGGTAGAACCCATGATCATTACATATTAGTATCATGTTAGGACATGTTATCTGTTTATGTGCTTGTTTGAAATGCATTTAAGTGTACTTGCATTAATCAAGACTAATAAAATTGGATAACATATATGTTGGTGAGGTCGAACCGGACAACTCTCCGGTTGATTCGAAAATTCCCATTAAATATTAAGCTAATTTCGAACAAATAGGTATTTAACTCGAGATGCAAATTTTGAATTAAATTCCTAGCATTCCATCAATAGGTTTTAAGTTTATTAAGTGAAGCTAGTTATTGTCCGCGAGTCGTGGGATAGCTAGTGGAGCTTATTAGTTCTTAGTTACCTAATTGATCAATTTTAATGATCAATATTTCATGATCAATTTTAGCAAGGGCGATGTCCGCGAGTCGTGGTCGTTCGAACTAAGTTTTGATCATGATCTTATGATTGATGGGTCTAGCTTAACACATAAGTAAATATGGATGTCACACGAGTCGTGGGTCCATATTGAAAGAAAAGTGATGCAAAAACAATTACTAAGAGTTCTAAAGGTGTTAGAATTGGTAAGTTGTACCTACCTAGGGTTCTTACTAAGAATGTCCGCGAGTCGTGGGTTCGAGGTAAATTGCCTAGGATCTTAGTACCCATTGGAAAACGTGTTCCTCTTAGATCTTTGGGAATTATAGATCTTTGAAAAACAGTGGGAGCTACATTAGATTAAAGACCTTATCTTTTGTATATCGTTATAATTCAGCATGCTCACTAGTTCTCTGTTTTACCATTTAGGTCGTAGAGTCTGTGATTCTCTACGTGTTTTGAAATGGTAACCAGAAACCCTCTTGTATCGATCCTCGAGTCAAACAAGTTGACTGGTCCCAACTATTCTGATTGGCTGAGGAATCTAAAAATCATTTTAGATTCTGAGAAGAGAACTTATGTTCTCTTCGAAGGGGAGCCTAGTCCCGAAGGGGAGGCTCCCACTCGGGCCGACCGGGACGCAATTCAGAGGTGGAAGGATGATAATCTCCAACCCCATTGCCTTATGTTGGCTAACATGTCTCCGGACTTGCAAAGGCAATATGAGGCCATGGAATTCGCTTGGGAGATTTACGACCACTTAGAGCAACTTTACTGCCTTCATGAACGTGTTACAACGTATAACACTTCAATGGAATTGTTCCACTTAAGAATGAGGGAAGGTTCAAGTGTCCATGAATATGGACTCAAGTTTCTCGCCTTTACTGAGAAACTTGCTTCCATGGACATGCCACTGAAAGATGAGCTTTCAGTGGATTTGTTGCTAGCTTCGCTCCCACCATCATTCAACCCATTTGTCCTTAACTTTAACATGAGTCATGCTGGTGCTACTGTAGCTGAGCTGATTAGTCAGCTTGTGACTGCTGAAAGCACGATCAAGAAGGACAATAAGGTTTTGATGGTGAATGCTCCATCTTCCTCTTCTGGGCCTTCTAAAGGTAAGGGCAAGAAAGCCCAAAAGAAGAAAAAGAAACCCCTTAGGCCCACTGGTGGCGTTTCGAAGGGGAAGGCCTAAAAGAAGAAGCGTGATCAGAAAGAGGATGTTTTCTTCCATTGTGGCAAAGCGGGACATTGGAGGAGAAACTGCCCAGAGTACAAGGCTACTCTAAAGAAAGGTATCTTCCTCGTTGAAATAAATCTTTCTATTAATTCTAGTTCTTGGGTACTTGATACTGGTTATGGAACTCATATCTGTAATGATGTACAGATGCTAAGTGAAGTCCAACAACTCAAAGAAGGAGAATGTGTCTTGAAGATCGGCGATGGCTCAAACGTTGAAGCTCGAGCTTTAGGCACAATTAGATTGGATTTAGGTAGTTTTGAGTTAGTCTTAAATAAAGTCCTTTATGTACCGAGCATTATTCGTAATATAATTTCAGTTCCAATTTTAGATTGTGAAGGTTATAAAACTTATATTAAGAATGGTAAATACTTTATCAAACGGAACAACTCTTCCGTTCACATCGGTACTCTAAGTAATGGACTTTATCTAACTCAGAATATCAATATTATGAATATACAACGAGAAACTAAACGTAAGAGAGATGACAAAGTTTCAGCTCCCTTATGGCACGCTAGATTAGGACACATTTCCAAGAACAGAGTTAGCAAGATAAACACTTTAGGATCATTCTCTGAAAATGATCTCAAAGAGTTAACTTCTTGTGAATCCTGTCTCAAAGGAAAGATGTCCAAAGTTCCTTTTAAAGGAACTGTGGAACGTGCCATTAAGGTTTTGGATTTGATCCATACTGATGTTTGTGGACCGCTTAGTGTAAGCACAAGAAACAATCATCAGTATTTCATAACCTTTACCGATGACTTTAGTCGATATGGTTATGTATACTTAATGAAGCATAAATCTAAAGCTTTTGAGAAATTCTTAGAATTTCAAAAGGAGGTTGAGAACCAAACTGGTCACAAGATCAAAGCACTTCGATCTGATCGAGGAGGTGAGTATCTTAGTGAAGAATTCCTTAATCATCTCAAAGATAATGGGATTATCTCTCAGTGGACTCCTCCGGGAACTCCTCAGCTTAATGCAGTTTCTGAGAGAAGGAATCGAACCTTACTTGATATGGTTCGTTCCATGATGAGTTTCACTGACTTACCACCTTCTTTCTGGGGTTATGCCCTAGAAAGTGCAGCAAAGATTTTGAATCTAGTTCCCTCTAAGTCAGTCCCTAAAACGCCCTATGAAATGTGGCATGGTAAAATCCCTAGTTATTCTTACTTAAGAATTTGGGGTTGTCCTGCTTACGTGAAGAGGATAGTGGGAGATAGGTTAGAATCTCGTTCTAACTTATGCTACTTTGTAGGTTATCCTAAGGAATCCATAGGATACTACTTCTATGATCAATCTGAGCAAAAGGTGTTTGTCTCCAGAAATGCCACTTTTCTTGAGGAACCGCTCCTTAAAGAAAAGAAAGGGAAGATCATAGAATTAGAGGAAGTACAAAGTGAGCCCACGCCACCCACTGAAGAGACGTCCCCTACTGATCAATCACAACCAATCATGAATTTCGATACACACGTGAATCCTCCTCTAAGGCGTTCTGAAAGCACTCCTAGACAGCCGGAGAGATGGTATGGATTCTTCCATGAAATCTCTCAAAAGGATAATGATCCTTTAACATATGAGGAGGCACTTTCAGATTCTGACTCTGAACAGTGGATAGAAGCCATGAAATCCGAAATGGACTCCATGAACTCCAACCAAGTTTGGACCTTGGTAGATTTGCCTGATGGGGTCAAACCCATAGGTTGCAAATGGATCTTTAAGAGAAAGCTTGGAGTTGATGGAAGCATTGCAGCTTACAAAGCAAGACTGGTTGCAAAAGGATTCACTCAAAGACCCGTCATAGACTTTGATGAAACTTTTTCGCCAGTTGCAATGCAAAATTCTATTCGGATCATGCTTGCCATTGCTGCGTATTATGGCTACGAGATATGGTAAATGGATGTGAAAACTGCCTTTCTCAATGGTGACATTGATAAAGACATTTATACGGAGCAACCCATAGGTTTCACATTCAGTGGGAGTGAGCAAAAGGTTTGCAAACTCCAAAGATCAATCTATGGATTGAAACAGGCTTCTAGGAATTGGAACATTCGATTTGATGAATCAGTCAAAGCTTTTGGCTTCATTCAAATTTCGAATGAGTCCTGTGTGTATAGAAAGGAATTGGAGACCTCAGTGCAATTCTTAGTACTTTATGTTGATGACATCCTTCTTATTGGGAATTCGAAGGATGACATGAAAGTTACTAAGTTATGGTTATCAAACCAATTCGAGATGAAAGATCTTGGTGATGGGTCCTATATCCTTGGAATTAAAATCTATCGAGATAGATCTAGAAGGTTAATAGGACTATCACAGTCGATGTACATTGACAAAGTATTGAAGAGATTCAATATGGAGTCAGCAAAGGTTAAGAACCTTCCTATGAGTGTAGGAACATGTTTTTCAAAGAAGATGTGTCCTAAGGCTAACCTTGAGAAGGAGAGAATGACTCATACACCTTATGCGTCAGCAATAGGTAGCATAATGTATGCAATGTTATGTACTCGACCGGATGTGGCTTATGCACTTAGTGTTACAAGTCGTTTCCAATCTGACCCTGGAGATGGTCACTGGGCTACCGTGAAGAATATTCTTAAGTACTTGAAAAGTACTAAGATTTATTCTTAGTTTACGGAGGTCAGAAAGATCTTACTGTCGAAGGATACTGCGATGCAAGCTTTACATCTGACTTAGATGATTTTAAGTCAATGTCAAGATACATTTTTTGCCTTAATGGCGGAGCAGTGAGTTGGAAGAGTTCCAAGCAAACGACCACAACAGATTCGACCACTGAGGCCGAATACTTAGCTGCAAATGATGCAGCTAAGGAAGGTGTTTGGATTATAAACTTCATTCAAGAGCTGAATGTTGTTCCTAGCATGAAAGACCCCATTTCTGTGTTTTGTGACAACACTGGGGCGGTTGCTCAAGCAAGAGAACCAAGATCTCACCAACGGACCAAGCACATTATGAGGAAGTATCACCTAATCCGTGATATTATCAAAAGAGGAGATGTGCAAATTGAGAGAGTCACATCAGCAGAGAACGTGGCAGATCCACTTACTAAACCCCTTAGTCGAGAAGCTTTCCAAGGACATCTTCAGAAGATGGGACTTAGAGTAGCTTTAGAATGGCTTTGACGGGCAAGTGGGAGATTGTTAGGAATAGTGCCCTAGAAAGCCGATTGTATATCCGTTTTGTGCTTTTCCTTATTGTAATCACAGACAATCTTTGAATCAAATAACGAATTGAGGCAACACTTCTTTATATGCTCTTGTTTGGTATGCGTTTACTTTATCTGTGCATGTATGAGAACTCCCCTAATTCTGATGACTTTAGGACTCTACCATTTAGGTGAAGTGGTTCATGAAACGAGCCCTATATCACATAAGTCATGATTAGTAAAATACTCCAAGCCGATGAGTCCTACCGACAGTGGGAGTGTCAACCTGACTCCTCTAAGGCTTGCTTGTGGGATCACGCCCTTAAGAAGGACCACCTTGTTTCATGGAGGTGCAAAGTGTACAGTTGATACGTGCGTGATACATGAGGGTGCTTACTTCAATAACTAAGTTCACTGAGGTGCCCCGTGTGAGAAGATTCCTAAATGGGAAAGGAAGTTTCTATTTCAGGAAATGGAAACTACCAGATTAGGAAATATCTCACGAGTCATTGATGTGATTAATTGATCCTTAAGACTTGAGGTTCCTTGTCACTTTATGAGTTAACTCTGTAGTCTTAGGTATAAGCTTTAAAGGGTGTCGCCTTAGACAACTGATTCAAGGCTTATGCTAGGGCTGCATAAGTGACTCATGAAAGTGAATGAGAATCAAGAAAGGACCTACACTTGCGTTTGCAAGGCGATCTCTTATTGTGTAAGTCATTCATATGCCATATGGAGTCCTTGGCCAAGGCAGTAGATCAAGATATCAAGAAAAAAGTTTCTTGGATTGAGATCAAATGGATATGAAATGCACTTAGCTTTAAGACCGAATTATTAGGGTTCTGATTATTCCCTTATCCTAGATCTTGGTTGAGAGATAGTAAGTAGGAGGATTGTATCTCACATGAATCAATGACTTAAAGTTTCTGTCGAATCCGAACATTCCAATTCAACTAGGGGTTAAACACCTGTTGCTAGACTATGGTCATTTAATTTGTGAACTGATTAATTAATTAGTGAATTAATTAATTAGGGTCACTGCTAATTGAATTGAGAACCTAGAGGGTTACACACAATAACTTGGTTACATGAGTTAAGGCTTAAAAATGATTAAACGAGTTAATCGGGCCTAGAGGGTTCCACACGTGTGAAACCACACGTGTGGGTCACGTGACTGGACACGTGTCATTGTGACACGTGTGCCACACGTGATTATTTAATTATATATTAAATAATTAATTTGTTAATTATTTAATAGACTTTGGTTTAATTTTGAATTAAAAAGAAAGTCTTATTTTGGAGAAAATAATCTAGTTAATTAATTATGAATTAATTAATTAGATAAAATAAGTTATTTATTTTAAATAAATAAAGTATAAAATTATCCAAAAATAGTTTGGATATTTTAGCTCTCTTGAAAGTTGATTTGAATTAGAATTCAAAGTCAAAGTCAAAATTACTTGATGATTAAGTAATAGGAGAGAGAGGGACCAAAACCCTAGTCCATAAGGACTAGGAATTTCGGCCACTCCCTTAATATAAATAGGGGAGCTCGAGCTCCCCTTAGAGCTAATTGGCAATTCTTTTGGTTCATGTGTTGAACACCATCCTTTCTCCAAGATAAACGAAACCCTAGGTTAAGCCTAAACACTAACTAGAGAACTAGCATCCTTACTAGTTAGATTGTAGCCAAGTTGGTGGACTATCTCTAGAGAGCTTCAAGTTAGAAGTTTGAAGATTCGAGCTTTACCAAAGAGAGGGGATCAAGCCGCGAGAAGAGCGTTCTTGGATGGCTTGAAACGCTTCAAGAAAGAATAAACGAAAAGTAAGTTTCTAATCCCTACGAATTTGGTTACACGATTGCGAGTCCAAGATCCTTTTGTTGGAAATTTTTTTTAAATTCCGCTGCTTTCTGATTCGTATTTCCAACAAGATGAACGGGGAGGAGGACTTGCTCTCGTTGCAGCGGCGGAGAGAAATGGGCAAAACTCAAATGTTGCATTAGGTATGAAATAGGGGAAGGGGAGATGTCCTTTTTACCCCTCCACCTCAAATTTTCCTCAAGATTTCAGTTCAGCCCCTCAAATTAATAATTGTATACAGCTTGACCCCTTTACTCAAGATAAGTGCAGCATACCCTTTAGCTTTAACAGTGGTGAACCCGGTTCGGTGCTTGTTGCCTCCGGAGATAGGTCTTCTCGATGGATTTTTGATTATGGTGCCATAGACACCATGACCTATGATTAGTCTGATTTGGTTGGTCTAACCGACCATAAAAGAGACTCAATACGGATTGCCAATGGAAGCCTCCTTCCTGTTCTTGGAGCTGGAAATATCTCACTGTCCCCTAATTTAAAATTACAAAATTATCTTTATGTTCCGAGTCTATCTTGTAAATTACTTTCTATCAGTCACTTCACAAAAGAGTTAAACTGTATTATGCTAATGTTTCCAGGTTTCTATTTGTTACAGGATATTCAGTCGGGGAGAGTGATTGGGCGTGGTACTGAGAGTGGCGGGTTGTACTATGTCGATGAGGTGGCTCAACAAGGAACTGCCACTTGCTCACGAGACAGTGAACCGCTGCAGTGGTTGTGGCATCGTCGATTGGGTCATCCATCCCAAGGGTATCTTCAGTTGTTATTTCCCCAGTTATTTTATAAAAAACATGAGTTTTCTTGTGAGACTTGTATTCTTGCAAAGAGTCATAGACAGTCTTTTTCTGTTTCTAGTTCACCGGCCAATACACTGTTTTCTCTAGTGCACTCTGATGTATGGGGACCTTCCCCGAATACTGGTTTGAGCCATAATTTTAAGTATTTTGTTTTGTTCATTGATGATTGCTCGAGAATGGCGTGGGTTTATTTCCTGAAACATAAGTCAGATGTCCCTGCTAAGTTTATAGAGTTTTTTAACATGGCTCGGATACAATATAACTCTCAGGTTAAGATACTCAGGTCTGATAATTGGGGAGGGGGGGGGGGGGAGTTTGTCAATTCTACAATGAAACAATTCTGTCAACTTAATGGGCTCATACATCAAACCTCTTGTCCTCATACCCCTTAGCAAAATGGGGTAGCAGAACGAAAGAACCGTCAGCTTCTTGAGATATCCAGGTCCCTTCTTTTTGAGTCTCACTGTCCTAAGTCTCTGTGGCCCTAGGCCGTTGACACCTCTATTTACTTGGTCAACCGACTCCTCACTAAAGCCCTTTCATCTAGACACTCAACTACAGTGCTTAGCAAAACATGTCAGTATTCCCTCCATCTTAGCTCTACAACCCAGGGTTTTCGGGTGCTCAGTCTTCGTTCACATTCCTAAGTCCCAGAGATCTAAACTTGACGCCTGTTCCCTTAAGTGTGTCTTTGTCGGGTATGGAGTCCATCAGAAGGGGTATAGGTGCTATCATCCTCCCACCAGGCGTATGTATACCACTATAGACTGTGGTTTTGTTGAAACCGAGTTTTTCTTTACTACCCCTCTCAGTGGCCAGGGGGAGAGCCAACAACAGGATCCACTGAGTGGTGTACCACCTGTACCACCACCTCACTCTTAGACAGACATAGTCCTAACAGAGCAAGTAGGTGGGACCACCGAGCCACCATCTCCCACAGTACAGCCCTTCACTACTCCAGCGCCCAATACCTCGGTGAATAGTCCTGAGGTTAGTAATCAGTTAGTTGATAGTTCTAACTCTGTTATTCCTTATAGTCCTAACAGTGCAGGGGACAGTGAGCAACAGGGGAAGACGGGTGCACTTGACGATGGACAGAGGGAGGCAGAAAAGTATGTGTTGCCCCCCCGATCAAACAGGGGTGTTCCACCTAAGAGATATGAGCCAAAACACACAGGTCGGACACCGAGATACCCTGTGGCTAATCTGGCCATGGACAGTCTAGCTGCACAGGTGCAGACATATACGACAGCCGTCTATTCGGATACGATTCCGAATAAAGTAGATGAAGCCCTTAAAGAGGATAAGTGGATTCAAGCTATGAAGGTTGAGATGGAAGCACTGGCAAAGAATGAAACATGGGAAGTGTGTACACTTCCACCTGGAAAAAGAGCAGTAGGCTGCCGGTGGGTCTTCACTATAAAACACCTGGTAGATGGAAGCATTGAACGGTACAAAACAAGGCTTGTGGCGAAAGGGTACACACAGACGTATGCCTTTGATTACTCTGAGACATTCTCTCCAGTAGCGAAAATTGATACTATCAGGGTATTGTTCTCTATTGCAGCTAACCGGGATTGGGAGTTACATTAGTTCGATGTTAAGAATGCATTCCTCTATAGGGATCTGAAGGAGGAAGTGTACATGGAGCCGCCACCGGGGTTTACCCAGGACTTCAGGGACAGGGAAGTATGCAGGTTAAAGAAGGCCCTGTACGGGCTGAAACAGTCCCCCCGGGCTTGGTTTAGGAGATTCTCAACAGCAATGAAGAAGTATGGATACAGTCAGAGCAACTCAGATCATACACTCTTTGTTAAAAGAAGGGACGGACTTGTGACTTGTCTTATCATCTACGTAGATGATATGATTATTACCGGGGATGACAGTGTAGAAATTTCTCAGCTCGGGGAGAATTTGTTTAATGATTTTGAGATGAAAGACTTGGGGCAGCTGAAGTATTTTCTCGGGATAGAAGTGCTGAGGTCAAAGAGAGGTATTTATATCTCCCAACGGAAATTTGTTCTGGATCTACTCGCAGACATAGGAATATTGGAGTGCCGACCAGCGGATACCCCTATGATGGTTAATCACGGGTTGAAGATTACAAAAGGAGCAGAGGAAGTGGAAAAGACTCAGTATCAGCACCTGGTGGGCAAGTTGATTTACTTGTCTCACACACTACCGGACATTGCATATGCCGTTGGAGTATTGAGCCAGTTCATGCATAAACCCCAGAAGGAACATTGGGATGCAACAATCAGGCTGTGTCGGTACTTGAAGGGATGTCCAGGGACAGGAGTACTCTTTCAGAAACACGGTCATCTTAGGATCGAGGCATATACCGATGTTGATTGGGCAGGGAGCCCAGGAGACAGGAGGTCTACATCGGGTTATTTCACTCTTGTAGGAGGAAACGTAGTAACGTGGAGGAGTAAGAAGCAGAAGGTTGTAGCCCTGTCAAGTGTAGAGACGGAGTTTAGAGGAGTAGCTCGAGGAGTAGCTGAAGTCCTGTGGTTGAGAAAGCTTTTGACAGAAATTGTTATTCCGGTCAACGAAACTTGTAGACTGATGTGTGATAATCGAACAGTGATCAGTATTTCTGAGAACCCAATACAACATGATCGTACGAAGCATGTGAAAGTTGACAGGCATTTCATTAAGGAAAAAATTGAAGAAGGAGTCATCAAACTTCCGTTTGTGAGGTCAGACCACCAACTTACCGATATTCTAACTAAGGCCGTAAATGGAAGGATATTTGAAGAAGTTCTGAGCAAGTTGCACATTCGAGACCCGACGATACAACTTGAGGGGGAGTGTAAATAGGGGAACTCAATATTTGTATATCCCGTGATTAGTGTGTGATTATTCTCTTTCCTTTCTTAGCCTAGTTATGTGTTGTATATTTGGGGTGCTTTGTACAGTGCGTTATTCATTCAATCAAGTGGATACAGAAATTAATCCTTCTCAAATATGGTGCCTACTATAGTCAACAATTCTAACCTTGGCATCTAAACCGGGGGAGCTGGGTCTTAAAAGGTTCAAATTGTCATCCTCAAAAAAGGGGGAGATTGTTAGACTTGCTTATAATTTCTTATGTTTTTGTCTCTAACAATTTGTTTTACAGGTTAGATTTTTCAGTTGACTGAAAAATCCACAAGTCAAACTCAGCCTCATGAAAAAGAAAAAGCTGGTATCATTATGGGAAACTGTGCCCAAGTACAGATTTTTGAATGTTGCTCCAACGGCTATCAATTTGAGTTGCTCAGCCTATATATATTCTGAAGAAGACGATATTTTTTTTGAAGTTAACTTTTGTTGCTATCTTTCTCACATAGAAGTTGTTGTACTTTTATAGTGGTAGCTAAAGATTAGTTCAGCAAGAAGTTTAGCCTGGAAGGTTTTGGTTCCATAGTCATAGTTACATAAGAACCTCCTTTCTTGTTCTTCGTACTGATATCATCCTTATTGGAATTCTTTAAAATCCTAAGCATAACAAACTTAGGTAGTGGACTAACTTGCCCAACTTGTGTTTTTCTCAGTTGTGGCAGGCCAACCACTACAAATCCCTCTGAGTTCATTATTTACGTTAAGCTCTCTCTTGATACCAATCTGTGTATCATCCCTTAAGAATGAATGTGTGAACTCTTCATGCTCATCTATGTTGAACATTTATTAACACAAGTACTTCACATCTATATCTTCCAACAAGTGGAACTTTAAACTGAGGAATACGTTTTGTGAACTTTCTAATGAGGTCCCCGGAAGGCATAATTTTACAATTCAATTCGAACTTTCTTAGCTTCGAAAATGTAGCAATCAAAGTGATGTACTCCCAAGGAAATCAGCACCAATGCAAACTTAGCTCTGTAAGTGTAGAAGGGAAAGTAGGAATGGAACAAGGAGTGGCTCCAGGCCCGAAAATATAACAAGTAATAGTTCAATGAAAATATAAAAAGTTCAAGTTCAAGCTGTTTCTTAATATTCATTAGTTTATGTCATAATATGTACTTTATCATAAACAATACCGATTGTGACGCGCTGTAATTTATCAAAGTTCAAGTGCAATGAAAATATAACAAGTAATAGTTCAATGAAAATATAAGAAAGTTTAAGTCCAAGCTATTTCTTCATATTCATTAGTTTATGTCATAATATGTGCATTATCATAAAACAATACTGATTGTGACGCGATGTAAATTATCAAACCCCCAACCATGTGCTCATACTGCCGCAAAACGTTGTAGATAGTCAAGGTGATATAAAATAATAGACAAATGGCAAAATAGCTACTTGTTAATTAACATAAATTAGTTAGTAGGAGGCATTTTATTTGCAATTCTCAACAGTTGACTAACGGTAGTTCTATTAGTAGAGTTAATGGTGGGGTCACTATTGCAATAATTTGTCATCCAATAGGACTTATTTGTTATCTTGCAAATGTAGGAACCACTGCTGCCAAAGTGTCACTACTATGAAACTAAAATTACATTTTCCCCATCATTACTTAACAAGTAGGTGGCATTCGATTGTCACTCACCTAACGATTATAAGGAAAACTTTTGTTTTTTTATCCCATTGGAGTTTACCTGTTGCAACAGACGTCCACTTCTTCAAAATAGCCAAAATAAAGCCCATACTTTTACGAAACATTGCAAAAACAGTGCCCCAGTTGAGTTAGTAACAGAAAATGTACCATTAGACTCCTTTATATTTACAAAATGTTTTAAGGATGTATTATTTAATAATTTAAAATATAAAAGGAAAAAAAAGAAAAGAAAAGAAAAGAACAGAACCTTCCAAGCTCGTTGCATATCGAAACGGAATTACTAGTTCTGTTCTGTGAGGATCAAACGGGATCCATTATGGCTTTCTTGCTCTGTATCTGCATCAGAGTAGTATAACCACCAATATATTTCAATACATTGAATTTCAAATCAGAAAATGACGATATAAGTTCTTGAAATGCATATATTAAGAAAAAGGGAAAACAGACTTACGAAGGAATCTTTGGGCAGAATGCTTTGCTCCTGATTCCATCAAGTTGTTATTGTTAGATAGAGGGGGGTGATGCAGGTGGAGGATAAGGGAGGAGGGGGAAACGACGCAGATGCAGGCGGGGAAAGGCGGGGCGGTGCAGGTGGAGGACCGGAGGTGGAGTTGAAGACAGGTGATAGTTGTTAGTCAGAGGATCCCGATATCTTACGTTCCCTGTATATGCTGTAATTTAGGTGTAGGGTTAGGAGCTGTATCCTATTGAACTTGTAATTACTGTATGGAGTGTATCACAATAGAAATTGAAAAAGAAAATGGATTCTTCCAACCAAACCTATGTTTTCTTTATACTCTCTGACATGGTATCAGAGCAGTAAAATCCTGCTTCATCATCTACCTTTACCATGGAACCACATCCAACCGACTTTACCTTCATGCCTGCGGATTCCTTCGCCCAGATGGCGGAAATCCTAAGACATAAACAGTCTGAAACAACCAACACCACCACCATCAATGTGAAATTGAACGATAGCAATTATGCTATCTGGTCAAGAACGGTACAACTTGTATTACTTGGCCGAGGAAGATTGGGGTACATTACCGGGAAGACGGTGTCCCTCAACCCAGACGATGCTGGATACAAGGCTAGGGAACAGACGGACGGATCTGTCCGAAGTTTTATACTCAACTCAATGGAGCCTGAAATCGCCATACATTTCAGCTTTTGCCCGAATGCCAAAGAACTATGGGACGAGATTGAGGCCACTTACCATGACGAAGGAGATAAATTGAAGCTATACGAACTCAAACAACGAGCCTATCAAACAAAACAAGGTGAGATGACCGTGGACCAATATTATCGAACCATACAGAAGTTATGGCGAGAAATCGATTTTTGACAACCATAGTCGATGAAGTACGCTTATGACCGAAAAACTCACAACTGGGAAAAACAAGAAGACAGGGTATTCGCGTTTCTATGGGGCCTGGATGACAAATTTGATCCCGTGAAACGGGATCTTCTCAAGACACAGTAATTGCCCACTTTGGAGGAAGCATACAACTCCATTCGGCGAGAGGACCGACTCCTCGCGACAATGATAGAGTTCTCCTCCGGCAGAATTGGCATATTAGCAAGATGCGGTCAAAGGTTAACTCATCATCCCACGATAACAAACTACCTCTGACAAAGAAATTAGGGACCTCGGACCCAAAGTGCTCCTTATGTGGAGGGATTAAACACACGAAAGAGATGTGTTTTCAAGTGATAGGTTACCCGGAACGGTGGGCAGAGTACCAGGCGAAGAAACGAGGAACAGGAAACTCCACAGGAGGCGGCACCTCTTGGCCACCATCCGGCAAGGAGATTTCAGTAGAGGGCAGCAACGCTACCGGGCAACGCTACATCGATAGCGGAAGCGTGCATCTCGCCGCAGGAACAGACCAGGCAACTGGCCGAGTAGCAGCCACCTTTGGCACGTCTGTCTATCCAAGCACCATACCGGAACAGCCTGTATCAAAGGCGAACAACACCAATGAAGGCGGTCAAACTCACATCGGCGGCAACGTCGAGTATGGTAAAATTTCTCAAACTAAAACCCTAAATAGCAGATTGGCAGCGGACACATGAGCTGCTGCAAGGGTGATTAGGAGTATGATGTATAATGGGCCTAATTGTGAAATTAAGGGGGAGAATGGGTTTGGTGGGCCACATGGGATTCTTCTCTAAAATGGCCGAGACTTAGAGGTAAGCGGGCCCAATGATGATTCTTTTGCTCAAACTCACCTCTGTGGCTCAGACCAAACAGACAAGGAAGGTGAATGGCTCATTGACTCTGGAGCCACTGACCATATGACCAATAAGGTCCAGGACATTTGGGGTTCAACCATTCCCAGAAAAACAGGGGTGATAAACGCAAACGGGCTCTTCTATCCCCGTGGTTGGGTCGGGGAATATTTTCTTGTCCAAAAAATTAAACTTATCTCATTATTTCGTGGTTCCCTCTCTCACTACTAAATTAATCTCTGTTAACTAAATTACTAAGGAGCTAAATTGCACCGTACTGATGTTCTCGTCTTTTTGCCTCTTACAGGATATCCGTACCGGGGCGGTCATTGGGTGTGGTATTGAGAGAGATGGATTGTATTACATCAGTGATATTTCCCGAACAGGCTCAAGCTTCTTGGCTCGTGGAAGTAGTAGCAGACAACTTTGGTTATGGCACCGGCGATTGGGGCACCCCCCCTCTTTTCAGCATTTAAAGCAGTTGTTCCCGAAATTAAGTTTTGATTCGAGTTCTTTGCATTGTGATACTTGTGTACTTGCCAAAAGTCACCGACCAATTTATCCAAGTTCAAGGAATAAAACAAATTCGCCTTTTGAGTTGATACATTCTGATGTGTGGGGGCCCTTCCCAAATCATGTTAATTCCAGTTTTCGTTGGTTTATTCTGTTCATTGATGACTGTACTCGCTTCACCTGGGTATACTTTCTCAAATAGAAATCTGATGCTCCAAACACGATTAGGAATTTCTTCCAAATGATCCGTACATAATTCTCCACCTTAATCAAAGTCTTCCGCACTGACAATGGAGGAGAATACATCAATCAGAACCTATAGGGCTTCTTCTCCGAACACGGAGTCATCCACGAGACCACCTGCCCCCACACTTCTCAACAGAATGGAGTGGCCGAACGGAAAAACTGCTACATTCTGGAGAGTGCTCGAGCTTTCTTGTTTAAAGCCCATGTAACCAATTCCTACCGGGTTGAGGCTGTCTCCACTCCAGTATATGTTACGAATCGGTTTCCTACCCAAGCACTGAAATATGAGACTCTTTTGGACACCCTTAGACAGCTCCACTCAATTCCCTCAGTCTTCCCACTGACCCCCCGGCTCTTTGGATGTGTTGCCTTTGTCCACACTCCACGACATCTACGGACCAAGCTTGACCCATCCGCGGTCCGATGTGTCTTTCTGGGCTTTAACCATACTTAGAAGGGTTACAATTGCTATAACTCGACAGACAACTATCATTACATTACCATGGATGTTAACTTCCTTGAAACAGAGTACTACTTTAAGGCACACTCCACTACATCCCCTTAGGGGGAGAAAAACACAAATGAGGGAATGAATTGGATGTACGAATGGTTGGAGCCACTATACGAGTACACTCCACAGTCCGAAGATCCACATCCATCTCTCTTGCCCATCTCAGAGGAGCCCCCAGTATCGAATATCCCAGAGGTTAGTAACCCTGATCCCCCTGTTTCCATACATAGTGCATATACTTTACCTCCCAGACAGAACAGGGGTATTCCTCCGAACAGGTAAAGTTCAGAACTGATAAGCAAGTCCAGATACCCAGTGACTCACCATGTGTCTTCCAATTGCGCGCCACAACTACAAGCATATATGCATGCTCTCTATTCCCATGATGTTCCCAAGACCACCAGGGAAGCGCAGGAAAACCCTCAATGGAGACAGGCAATGAAAGAGGAGATTAGAGCCCTTATCAAAAATGATACTTGGGAAGTGTGTCCACTTCCAACAGGGAAACGTGCTATGGGATGCAAATGGGTCTATAGTATCAAGTACAAGATGGATGGGTCTATAGAAAGGTACAAAGCTAGACTGGTGGCCATAGGATACTCTCAGACCTATGGGATAGGTTACACAGAGACCTTCTCACCCGTGGTGAAACTTGAAACTATCCGTATCCTATTATCCATAGCCGCCAACTATGACTGACCTCTACACCAGTTTGATGTTAAGAACGCGTTTTTGCACGGTGACTTGGAAAAGGAAGTATACATGGATCTCCCACTCCGATTTAATGACCACAGGGATCGGTCCTTGGTATGCAGATTGAGACGGTCTCTGCATGGGCTTAAGCAATCACCGAGAGCCTGGTTCGGGAAATTCACTCGAGCTATAAAGAAATATGGATATAGCCAGAGCAACTCAAATCACTTCTTGTTCATCAAAAGGAAGGATCATCTCAGTACCCTGTTGATCATTTACGCCGACGATATGGTAATAATTGGAAACGACACTGAGGAGATAGCAAACCTTCAAGAGAACCTCTCACGGGGAATTCGAAATGAAAGACTTGGGAGTAGGGGTGGGCATTCGGTAAAACCATACCGTTCCGAACCGAAATTTCGGTAGGACAAAAATGCCTACCGATTACCGAACCGAACTTCTTGGTTCGGTTCGATTCGGTAAAGACCGAAATTATTTCGGTATGTTTCGGTAAAAAATCGAAATGCCAAATTTTGAAAAAAAAAAAAAAAAAAAAAAAGAAGAAGTATAAACCCACGACTGCGGAAAGAAAGCAGAAAACCCAAACCACCGCTTCCTATTCCATTTCCAGAGACAATCAAGAAGAAAACCCACCTCCACTTCCTATTCCATTTCCAGAGACAATCCTTAATTACAACAAATCTACCAACAAAGCAGAAAGACCCACATAAAAAATCCTAAAAAAGTTGCAGAAAATTGAAGCCTTGGAGGGGAAGATTAGAAGGCAATAGAGAATGGAGCGCAGTTAGAACGGCAATGGCATGGCGGTGACGACGTGTGGGCGAGGTGCTGCTGGACCCGCAATGGCGTGGCGGCAAAGACGGGTAAGCGAGACGCAGGTTCTAGGGTTATTTCTCCGAAATTCCAAACTCAAATCGATAAGCATTCTTAATGTAAATATGTTTATAAATGTATGTAATATTAATGGTTAGTCATAAAACTAAAAACGTTACTGATATAAAAACACGTTTTTAAGAAAAAAGAAATAAATTTAATAGAAAAACATATTATATATTATAAAAAAGAAATAAATTTAATAGAAAAACATATTATATATTATACATATAATATATCATATTTATTATATATATATATATATTTCGGTATTCGGTATGGTACGGTACGGTAAACCGAATCTAATTACCAAAACCGAACCGAATACCGAAATTTTTTTAAAAAAATAACCAATTACCGAACCGAAATTTCGGTTCGGTAATCGGTACCGACCGAAATTTCGGTTTCGATCGGTTCGGCCGGTTTTACCAAACTGTGCCCACCCCTACTTGGGAGGATTGGGATACTTCCTTGGTATTGCGGTGATAAGATCAGACAAGGCATCTTCATTTAACAGAAGAAATATATATTAGATCTTCTGGCGGAAGTTAGACTACTAGACTGCAAACTAGCTGAAACACTAATGGCTCAGAACCATCAGTTGGGGATCTTCCCGGAGCAAACACCGACTGACAGAGAAAGATACCAGAGATTGGTAGGGAAACTAATCTACTTGGCTCACACTAGCCCGGATATCGCCTATGTTGTTGGGATAGTGAGTCGGTTCATGCACCAGGATTTTTATGTTTGCCAAGAATGGGCACACTCAAGTCACAGCCTATACCGATGTTGACTGGGCCAGAAGCATCACAGACAAAAGATCCACTTCCGGATACTTTACCTGTGGGGGGTAACTTGGTCACCTGGCGGAGTAAGAAACAGAAGGTGGTGGCACTCTCCACTGTCGAGGTAGAATTCCGAGGAATAGCTTGAGGGATAACTGAAGTCTCATGGATTCGAAAACTGCTTACCGAGATCGGTTTTTCTACAGAAGAAAGCATTGACCTATATTGCGATAACAAGGCATCAATTAGCATCTCTCACAATCCAGTACAGCATGATCGGACAAAACACGTGGAGATCGACCGTCACTTCATCAAGGAGAAAATCGAGTCTGGAATAGTTAAGCTTCCATTTGTGAAATCAGAGGACCAGCTCGCAGATATCCTAACCAAGGCAGTGAGCAGCCAAAACTTTCACTCGTCTTTGTCCAAGTTGAATATGTTTGACCCCCATGATCCAACTTGAGGGGGAGTGTTAGGATCCCGATATCAAAGCGAGAGATTTACCTTCCTTGTGTATGTTGTAATTTAGGCGTAGGGTTAGGAGCTATATCCTATTTAACTTGTAATTACTGTATGGAGTGTATCACAACAGAAATTGAAAAACAAGAAAATGGATTCTTCCAACCAAACCTATGTTTTCTTTATACTCTGACAATAGTGGTGGAGGCGGGGGAAAGGCGGCGGTGCAATTCCAGTTGGTGGTAGAGGTGAAGATGGGTGAGGGTGGTGGAGAGGGAGCTAACTTTTAAAAATGAAATTATAAGTTTTTAAGATTATTATAAAATTTTAACTAAATATTTATTAGTTACAAAATTCAAATATATATTCTATATTGTATTAGTTTGTACATAATAAAAAAGAATAATTAATTTGTTTCATTTTGCTTCTATATTCTTTAAATTAAATATTGTTTGATAAAAGTTGATACAAAAAAACACTACAAAACTTAAACATTGCACGTGTTTCTCACATGCATTCGTTACGACTTAAACGGGACCTCATTCGGAAACGGCGATAAGGAGATACCAGGATACGTTTTTGAAAATTTCCACGTGATAAGTATTCGATAAATTTTCTACGTGACAAATATTCGATACGGTATCCGACACAATGCGATACAGGATTGTACTCAAGTTTCTTATATGCATTTTCCTCTACTGATTCAATGAGGAAATTATTTTTGCAATGTGTAAACGTATGGACTTTAATTTGGTTAATTTGAACGTGTGAGACCTACCTTTAATGTAATCGTCTAAAACCAATGAAACTAAAAACGCAATCTTCTCCATTACAATGCCGTGTTAAAGAGTAACAGCATTTCTTTCCATCTCTACTGGGTATACTGCAAATGGTTAGAGTTTCACTAGTAAATCACTATATGAAGCCCAAGGTTTGAAGCAAGTCAAGAAGTACATCTTTTAGCCAACATAGACAATGAAGCACAAAAGATGGAACACACATTCTTGTAATTCTTACAAATCAGTGTAAAGAACTCACAAAGATCACTGTCCTGTTTGAGCAAGCACCAAATCACAGGTGGACAAAGTTCCAGATTGATCGACATCGAGGTTTTGGAACTCTTCAAGCAGAACGGTTATATCTTCTTGAGAGATCTTTCCCATTTCTTTTAGTTTGTATATCACAAATTCAGCAGCTCTGTTACACCCCAACAAAGAAGGTAACCAGAGTTATGGTAGGAAAAAGGGATAATTACACTGACGTACATTGAGGTTTGGTCTAATTACACAAACTTTACTTGAGGTTTGAGAAATTACAAAATCCTCCCCAAAACTGAGCCACAAGGTTTGGCCTAAACCATTCTATGAGGGTCATAAATTTAAGTTCAAAACAGGGTATCATAAAAGAATTAGAAATAATATCATCATATTTGATTAAACCGGATATAATGTAAATTCTTTGATAGGGGAATTTTTTGTAATTTCTCAAACCTCGGGGGAAATCTGTGTAAGCAGGTCAAAGTTTAGTGTATGGCAGTATAATATCCCTAGAAAAATTTGAAATAATGGTCATTAGGTAATAAAATAACTAACCCCACTCTCCCATTTGCATCAACATCAGCTGCCTCCAAATCTACATTAGTCATTTTCTTCGTAAGAACATATTTGACCAATTCCTTCTGTCTGTTCTCTGTGTTAACCTCAGCAACATAGCACAAAAACTGTGCCAAACAAACAGTACTTGTCAAAATCCAAAATATGGCGAAAACACGTCCCCCTTTTGTTGAAAAGCTCTTATCTCCATAACCCAAAGTTGTTACAGTCGAGCAAACGCAGTAAAACGCATCAATAACATCCAATTTCTCAACTGTAGCTAAAAAGATCGTCCCAACTAGAATCATCACCACAAGAAAACCCAACATCATGAAGCACTTGTATCTAACTTTGTTGGTCTCCATATCTTTAAGAATTTCAGCAGTCCCCATTTTCTCCCTCATATGCATGGCCTTAACGAGCAAGAGTTCCTGCTTTTCAACGAGATAATCTGCCCCTTTGCTTATAATTAAGCCAACTAGAGCCATTCCCGAGAAGACAAAAGCACAAGCTAGAAGTTTTGTGGCTGTACTATTTGGCACTAGATCTCCGTATCCAACGGTTGTCATTGTCACAATGCAAAAGTAAACAGAATCAAGAACCCCATCTATTTTTTCTCCCTTGATCTGGTCATTTACAAAGTAAAAGCACGTTGTACCAATGGCTAAGTAGAAAATTAGGAAAATGGACACCTTTCTGAAACTGGGATGTATGTTGTCTAAAAAGGACTGTGAACGTGGAGGTGATTGCGTGTCGTTTGTGCCATCAATTTCACCAGGAATAAATTCGGCTAAGGGGGCACTTCTGCATCGGCGAAATTTTCTTTTCTTAAGATCTGGCTTCTGAAAGCTTTGAGTTGGGGGATTTAATAGTCCTGTCAATAAAGACTTCTCACTGTTACTTGCCATAGTAACTCTTGATTATCGGATTGTGGAGAAGGAAAACCCTGTGAGCACAAGAAGATTTATTAAATGGAAATTACGGAATGAAAGTAAGAAACTCATGCTCTTAGCCTCTAATTGTCTGCTAACGTCCATCATGTTACTCCTTTGACCCCAAAAGAAGTTCTCATATCAAAATATCCAAAGAAATGATCTGAATATACCATATTGGGATAATTACAAAGGCATACGTTTGAGAGATTACAAAACTTCTCTTGGCGGCAAACTCTCGAGATTTAGCCTAACATATCCTATTATAGTCACGTACTAATCAAATATTGATCCACAAGTGGCAATGACAAAATAAAGTAATCATAAATTGTTAATAGGTAAAATCATCAAAATGGATGAATCCTCAATGTAATGCAAATGATCTGAAAGTGGTAGTGTCCGTAATATTTCAAACCTCAGGGCAACTCAGTGCAGTTATGACAAACCTCAATGTATATCAGTGTAATTATTCCTACTAGATTTGGTTAGCTTTAAATAGTATGTCACCAGAAGAAAATCTGATGTAAAAGAAACCATCAGAACATACAATACACAAACCCGACACACGCCAGCGCGGATTTTTCCTTAAATTTACCACATGAGATGATTTTTCGGAAGTGTCTGAGCATCATAAGTTAGAAACGACCCAAAGGCCCACAAGCAAGAATGCGCCTGACTGGAATCTCAAATTGTTTAAACTCAATTTCCAACTCATCTCGACTCTACATAAGACAATATCCAACAAATGCTCGAAAAAAGAAGAGAGAAGAGGGTTAGAGAAGGATAGAGGTTGACACTTATATACCACGAATTTTTTCAAGACAGCAAAATCAACATATCGTTATAACAGAAAACCTCGAATCTGATTCTATAACTTTCTCAGCCATAGTAACAGAAAACTATATTTTCATGTGCAGAATAGATCAAGGCATCGGACAATTGCAAAAGATTAACAAGGCCCCTCACCTTCTTCGGGGTAAATTCCAATATTACCGACCATAATTCAAGCAAAAAGGAGCAAGAAAAGAGTGTAACCACAACAGAAGCCGGGATCTACATACAAAAGACCAACACACTAATCTCCAGGAGATAATCAGAGAATTTTGACTTACGAGCTGAGCTATAACGAGGGCCTTCTCCTCCTCCAGAAATGACTGGTAAGTTCTCCTCAATTCTAAAGGTGTTCGATCTTTTGCCGCAATGGTGGAAATCCACTCCGGCAAGAAGGGGCGAGATTCAACCGCTTGTTAACTTGTCATCAGACAGTCTTAAAGTAACTCCAAGGCTAACTGCTAACGAATTAGGACAGTGGGACAACACGCATTGATCCAACAAGCTGAAAGTCAGCATTTTATTTAAATAACTATTTATTATTAATTTTTTGGTCACTTTCTTTCATGATTAGACCTTTTATTCTATTTAAAAAAAAAAAAAAAACATTTTCTCCGCGTTATTGGGATTGTTTATTGCAAGATTAAAATATTCTTCTTTGCCGACCTCCTAATGGGCGACTGTGGAAACTTGAAAGAATCATTAATGGGAAGTAATTTGAATTTATTTTGAATTACAAATTTAATTTTAGCATTTACAATGTCGAATAATAAATTTTGCCTAAATCACCGCTAAAACGCTACTTATTCAGGGTAGGATTACCGAGAGATTATAAATTGAACACCTCATTTTCGAAATTTCGATGTAGGATGTTTGATATATCCCTCCATGCCCGTAAAAAACCTACAACTCACTTAAAACTTAAAATTTGGGGGTCGAATCATTAAAGTATAAACTCCTTCTTTAAATTTGTTAAATTATTAAACTATAAAATTCTACTTATTAATAATAATAATTACGGAAACAACACTCAGATACAATACTTTTCATTAGACTACCGTAACACAAAAAGAGGGTACTGTAAATGAATTGGTGGTCATTTTGTTTGCTTTAAGAATATAAAAGAACAGTAAAGGTGTCAACGTGTTAGACTTGATTGTTTCAGTGCAATTTCGATTTAAAAGCCCAATAGGGGCCCAATTAATAGTGATGTCGATTGTTGTGGGTTGTCTATGCCCGTTTTCGATCCATAACCACGCAAATGTTAATCAAATGAATTTTGCCCTGATTCGAATCCAAATGAATTTTGCCCTCATTTGGTATCCATTTTATTTCCAACAAAGAAATTTCAAACATTTTACAGAATATGATCTCAATATACAACATGCAAAAGCTACAAGAAAATAGTGCAGCCGTCTCAATTCTTGCCTTAAAATAAGATTTAACTGTTTCCCATAACAAACCTTCCTATTACTCATACATGGAAATTACATATATATTCCTTACTATTGCAAAAATTTATTTCTTATTTAGGGTGGGGATTATGAGTAATTCAACTCTACAAGAATCTAGTCTTTGAGTCTTAATTATTTGACAAAATAAAACAATTCTCACCAAATATTTGTACTAAAGTTGAGCATGGCTGACGATTCTTTTTCTAATTGATCCCGATTTCTTATACCCCTCGGTTCTGACCAACGTATGGTCTTGGGGAGTAGTATTGAGTACATACCTAAAGGTTTCTCTGGAGCCCAAATCTTGATATTGAAGGCGAACAGATGAGTAATATAATGCATAATATTTGAGACTTTTCAAGAGTACCCTACAAGTAATAATAAAGCAAAGATAAGAATATATTTAGAATAAATTGCAGATAAATCAAAAGATTTAACTCAAATAACCAAAGAAGAAAACGAAAAAGAAGTGGTATAGTAGCTTTTGGAGAAGGATGCAACACTAATCACTTAACGTTAGAGTTTTATAGCTAAAGGTCATCAAATTTACCCAATTTACAAAAAGATATTCTAGTTTTTCTTCTCTAATAAGTATCACACTTTTAAATTTATTATTGGATGCATTTTATCTGAATTCAGCTACTGCTTTGAACTGCGCTACTTCTCACAATCCTAGTTCAAAATAATGGGTTGGATATTACTGCTTGTGTGCGTTAAACCTTTTCTTGTGCTAGTAGTAATAACTGAGTTGGAAAGCTTCTCTACATTCACCGTATCTAGCCTTATGGAATTCAGTGGTTGCCGTAAGAATATGGTAATATGGGGCTCCATTAACGGTTTGATGTTATGTCGCAAGATTACGTATCTTTTTCTTATTCTTATTACATTTGCAATCCGATCACTCGAGAGTATATTGAGCTTCCTCGTCCCCAAGAGAGGGTTTTCCCATACAACGAATGTTGTGGGTTCAGGGTTAGCAAAACGAATGGCCAGTATAAGGTGGTTATGATATCTTTTGACGCTGAACAGGACCATTTGATGTGTCAGGTTTACACTCTTGGAACAAGATCATGGAGGACCATTCCATTTACACCTGATTTGCCTCCATTGAAATATCATGGTGGCTATTCTTTTGGGTCAGAATGTCGTGGTGGTTATTCCAAAGGGGAGTTCTTGAATGGAAATCTTCACTGGTTGGCGAAAGATTTTGAGGGTCATTGTTGGATTTCTTATTTTGATCTTGAAACAGAACTATTTACCACATTCTCTATGCCTGTCAAGAGCCATAAATCGGAGTTGATTGCTTCAGGGGAGTGCTTACATTTAATTGACTATAAATATCATCATCAGATAATTGTCTGGTCCATGACGGAATATGGGGACGACGAATTGTGGACAAAACAATATGACATTAGCAAAATCTTTCATTTGGATGGTCAATCTTATACAGGTTTCCATATCATCAATAATTTCAGCAATGGTGACGTCTTGATTAAATTGTTCAGATGGCGCCTTCATTATTTCTGCAAGAAGACTGAAACTTGTAGAGTAATGTGTATATCAGAGCTGCAGAGGCGTGTGCCAGAGTATATAGGGATGCTTCACAGCCCTAGCTTTCTATCACTTAAAAGTTTTGCAATGGAAGATGTGAAATTATTCTGATCATTTTGTTCATTTTCTGCAAAGTGCAAACCAAATGCTGAACGAGAAGCAAAAGTACATTTATAATTTGTTTGTTCTTTGAATTTGCAAAAAAAAAAATTCTTTATTTTATCTATACTTATATTTACCTCACTAACTTGATGACACAAGTCGCGTTTTTTCCTCCTTTGCTGACCACCAAATAAAAAATCTAATTACACATAAGTAAATTTTTCAAAAATGAATCATGATTGTGAACATACAAATGAGTGGATTTTGATTATTTAATAGAATGTTATGGATGCAAATCTGAAGTTCATAACGGTTTTACTCTCGATAACGGTTTTGAGTTCATGACTGAATATTATAAAAGCTATAACAAATCACATATTTATTTGATTATTTAATTTCTTTAATAGAGTGCAGGACTTCTTATTTATTTATTTATTTATTTTTACGCACACCCCAAGTGGCCAGAGTAATTCGAACCCGGGTCATTGTCTTTGAGAAAGAACTCTCAAACTATTTGATCAACACCCGTTGGCATATAGTGCTGGAGATTGAAATATCAAATTGTGATTTTTTTTTTTTTCGGAAACATCAACCGGAAAATAGCTTTTCCACGATATACATTTAAAAAATTATACAACTTATAATCTTGTTTGCTTGAATATAGAAGAACGGGTTCGACTTGACTTGAATAAATGCAATCCTGATTTACATCTAAGAAGAAATTTTGATAGACAGGATTAAGTATAGGATAGTTGGATACAGATTCATCCATACTAAATTTGTAAAGTATAATAAGAAATCTTTTAAGAAAATGGACATGAATATGTAATACTTGCCCACATGTGCGTAAAAATGATCATGACCCAATCCGTGAAAGCTCAATTCATAGTGGATGGCAGGAAAGAGGAATTCACCTTCCAGCTCGAAGGTACACTACAGGTGGAGCGACACAGACTACTAGGAGGACGATTGAATCCAGTTAAGTCGGATCAGATCTAGAGTGAACCTAAATGAGTCCAGCACGTTCCCACTTAGTCAGAGCACGTCTGATCTGATGGTTGAGAATTATGGGAAGGAGTGGAGATTCAAATTTAAATGGTAGGAATAAATTCCCCACTTTTCTCTCGATTGTCCCAACAAACCCTAACTAGAAAGTAGGGATTACATACCTTTCTAGGCTGATTTAGTGATAGAGATCTATATTATAATATATATGAAAGGTGTGTTTGACTCAAATTGAATCAATTTTGACTGAATGGAATTTTATGGTTTTTTTTGAGATTTTTAATTAATACTAAAATTTGTGATCGGTTGATGCTTATTAAATTAATTAATTTATTTGAAAATTTTATAAATCTCATGATTTTTGGAAGTTATCCTCAATTAAAGTATCAATTCATGGTAAATTTTATTTTAAATGCATAAATTTAGGAAAATATATTTCAATTTTTCCTTATTTAATATAATTTCATTATTAATTTTTTTTATGATTTATAGATTTATAGTTATCCGCCTTGTCATTCATTATAAATTCTTTCGAGATTTCATTATTTTAAAATTTTTATATATTATACTATTAAATTTGCATTAAATGTTATTTTAATATTTATTTGAAACTTACTTCATATAATTTAAAATTTTTAATTGATTATGAAAATTCTTCTTAATTAATTTATCTAGAAAAAATTACCTATATCTATATCGATACTTTTATACTATAATATATAAGAAATGTGTTATTTGACTAACTCATATTAATTTTAACTAAATTCTAATTTTTGGTAATTTTGAATTTCTTTTAATTGATAAAAATATTTTAATGGTAGGTTGTTTGATATTAATTGCAATTCAAAACTCAAATCAATTATTTGCTTGATTTACGAAATCATTCGAAATAAAAAAACTTAATTATGTTTCCTTCTTTATTTTCTAGGTTTTCTTTTCACGGTAAGTTTCCATTTCATTATATAAGTTATAATCATTTCTTCATTGTCTCCAAACGATCTTCCAAACTAATTCGAGTTTTCAATCAACAACATTCCTCATCATCTTTATAATCTTGATTATCAACTTCGGATCAAGATAATAACTATTTTATTGGTTTGTAAGTATTTCATATCTTCATAGATCTTTTTGTTTTAGATTTTTCCGTAACACTCTTTAATTTGTGTTGAAATTTGCATTTATTGATATTGAATCATCAATTTCACTACTATACAATTTTTGAATAATTAGTTTTTCCTTTTCTCAAATTTTTGCTTCATAATTTATGATGATGTAGTATTTAGTTTGTTATATAATTACTGCTATTGAACTAAATTTTTTATAGATTATCTAATATTTTGTAGAATTCTTTGATTTATCCACAATTTGAAGTCTGATTCTAGAATAATTTTTTTCTTTTTCTTTTTTTTTTTAGGTGTTCAAACTCTCATAGATTTCTTCTACAACCTTTATTTCATCTAATTTTGTGGTTTTTATAATTCATTTAGATAATCTTCTAATTATTAGTGAATTTTTTTTTTATTTTTTTTTTTTTGCTAATATTATTTATTTTTTATGTTTATTATTATTATTATTTTTTTTTTTTTATTTCCTAATTATCGAGTGTCATTTTTGTATTACTTACTTTGTTTTTCCAATTTAAGGAAGTATGTTGTATTTTCATATAGGTTTTATATTTTGAGCATTTAATATCAATTTTTAACAACAATTTCTTTAGTTTCTATTTTATTAAAAGTATTTATCTATTATTTATTTATAATCTTTTTAAATTTTTTAGATCTGACATTTTATTTTCCATCCAGTCATTGATTTTCTAAATATTTATAATCTTTTCCATTTTTAAAAATTAATTTTCGACATTATGCAAATTTTTATTGTCATTGCAGTAAATAATCGAATATAACTTCCTATATTTTTCATCTTCCTTTTCAGTTATTATTCCTATTAAATTTAGAATAAATAAATTATTAATTTATTTAGTTATTATAAATATTTTAAACTTTTTGTTACTTCAGAGTATTTGTAGTGTATATTTATTTGGAGTATGAATATATTATTATTTTTTACTTATTATTCTTTTTGCCTGAAATTACTTTACATAAGTTGGTTCTTTGCTTATTATTATATATTTTTGTCTAAACTTGATTTATTTATTTATTTTTTTAGGTTACTCAATCTAAATGTGATATTGACAAAGATTCATTTATCAACTACATATCTTTATATCTTAAAAATTTAGATGTGATGTGAAATTTTCATATATATATATATATATATATATTATTGATATTATTATTATTATTTAATTACAATCGTATATACCTTTTTGAGAACAAATTTATTTTATTAAATCTCAATTCAATGAACCATATCTAGAGTAATATATATTTTAAAATAAATACATCAAAGTAATAGATTTGTATTTGGATGAATTTGATATATAAGTGATTAACTATTCAATATATTTTAAATAAATGATTTTTTAATCTTAAATATAGATTGTTTTTTAATGTTATCTTAATTTACAACATTTTACGATAAATATATAATATTGACATTACCTTTGTGTAGTATTTATGTTTTTTTTTATACTTTGGATCATTATAAATATTTATATACTATTAATTGTTCTGTGCAACGCACAGGGTTTATGCTAGTTCGAGTTTAAAAGAGGGGGAGTCTGCTTTGAAGAAGGCTAATTGATCTTTGGTTGTACTCTCATATACGATATATTGTCAATTGCTTTGAAGAAGTCTAATTGATCTTTGGTTGTACTCTCATATACAGGACCGGATTCAGGATTTCTCGGTAGTCGGGACTGAAAATTCGTAGTCCCGAATCACTAATTATGTTTTTAGAATTAAATTCTACACTATCAACATTGATTCTTTTTTGGTTGGCAATCGAACTTGATTATTCAATAGAACTCTTCGATCTTTGGTTAAAATACAGATGCATGATTACAAACTATGATATCAATTCAAAAAAATAATTCATCAGTTAGTATTCTCAATAAACATGTAAAGCTTGAACATTTTATAAGCATATAAAGCTTAAACATTCAACAAGAATTCACAGAAACAACCACTTCACAAAAATTAATAACTAAGAAGTAGCTCACTTCATAAAAATCTTCAAAATTTGCACAAATTAAAGCTGAAAAAATAAAAGGAAGCTTACGCATCAAAACTAAAAAATAAAAGGATGAATTTACAATTGGAGTTTGGGGCAAATATATGTGGATTTTTAATTCTAGAGGAGAGTTGTACAAATTTATAATTGGATTAAAAAAAAAAAAAAATAATAATAATAATAATAATAATAATTGGATTTTTAAATTGGGATAGGTCTATGAATTTGGGGCTATTGGGCGGGGGAGGCTAATATACGATATATATTTATACTGCTTTGAAGAAGGCTAATTGATCTTTGGTTGTATATGAGGCTAATGGGGCGGGGGAGGCTAATATACCATATATATTTGTACTACTTTGAAGAAGGCTAATTGATCTTTGGTTGTATATGAGGCTAATTGATCTTTGGTGAAGAAGGCTAATTGATCTTTGGTTGTACTCTCATATACGATATATTTTCAAGATTTGTATAACCTTTATACCATCTCTTCATCCGTCATAACTTAATTCGGACCTTTATACCATATAACTCCAAGCCCAATTTATAAATTTAGTGGTGTTGTATTTTTGGGTGAGCATCATAAAAGATTATATATTATTTAATTTTTTTTGTTTTCATCTTTTTTAGGGCTAATTATCCCTTCTTTTAAGGTTGACAAAAGAATACATTCTGAAAAAGTAAAACAATCAAAACAATATCTCTAGCAAAGTTTGCCAAGATAAACAAAAACAATCTACAAATGTCAACCATAGATACTAAACTGATACAATTTGTTTAAAAACCTAATGATTTCGGCAACTTTTTCTTCAATATTTTCTGGAATTCCTACGGGAACTGCAAACTGCTTTGTCCTTAGATTCTGCAATGGCCTGAATATCCCTTCGCAATTGTTCTATAATGTTGCAGAAGCGGCGAACAATATTTAGAACTATAATGCCTAAAATTACACAAAGGAAAAATCAGGCAAAATAATAAACTAAATATAACCAAAAAAAGGCTATTAAAAGGCGTAATGAAAAGAACACCAAATTAACCAGGTTCGGTCAATTTAGCCTACATCCTCGGACACTACTCAAATTATATTTCACTTAAGAAATATTACAAAGTAGAGAGAGATTTTTTTTCGATGCACTAAGCTAGAAACGAAAGGAGCCTATTTAGAGTGTTAGCTCCTCCCCAAACTATTACAAAACTTCTATGTGCGACAAATAACAATTGCCCTATTCTAGGATTCCAATGTGGGATACAAATTATGCCACAAATCAACAAATCTCCACTTTGGCACAATTTCTGATCCCACCAAAAACAAACGAACTTACCTCTCAAACAGATTGTAGTGCCTTCAAATGCGCCCGCAGGTGCCAACTCAAAAGTGCAGGATATTAACCAAGTCTAAACAATGTTTAAACTTGTCCTTTATCACCACCTTGGTCATCATATCTGCAGGATTCTCCATAGTCCGAATCTTTTGAAGAACAATCTGCTCTTCTTCGAGAATGTCCCACACAAAGTGATAGCGAACATCAATATGCTTCATTCTTGCATGAAATGTTTGGTTCTTCGCTAAACATTGCTTCCTTTACAGCTTCTGTAACGGCCATATACTCTGTCTCTGTCGTAGACAATGCCACCATTGACTGTAAGGTCGACTTCCAACTAACTGGCGCCTTTGCTAAAGTGAACAAGTAGCCAGTTGTAGATCTTTGCTTATCCAAATCTCCCGCATAGTCAAAATCACAATATCCAACTATAGTTTGACCAAGTGTTTTATCCCGCTCAAACAGTAAACCAACATCTGTGGTATCTTGAATATACCGTAGAATCCATTTCACAGCTTGCCAGTGAGCATTTCCAGAATCATGCATATATCTGCTACTACGGCTACAACTTGTGAAATATCCGGCCTTGTACACACCATTGCATACATCAAGCTACCAACTGCATTCGCATATGAGACTTTTTTCTTGTATTCTCGTTCTTCTTCCGTCTTCGGAGATAACTGCCTGCTAAGCTTCAAATGAGGGGCAAGCGGAGTACCTATAGGTTTTGTACCTTGACATATACCAAACCGCTGTAGTACTTTTTCAAATACTTCTTCTGAGTTAGCCAAAGCTTACCTCTCTGCCGATCCCTGCTATCTCCATTCCGAGAATGCTCTTGGCTTCTCCCAAATCCTTCATCTCAAACTCTTTACTCAGTTGAGCCTTTAACTTGTCAATTTCATCCAGGCTCTTTGATGTTATCAACATGTCATCAACATATAAGAGTAGGTGGATGTAGGTTCCATCTTATAGCCTGCGTAAATACACACAGTGGTCATACTTGCTCCTTGTGTACCTTTGACCCAACATAAACTTATCAAATCGTTTCTACCATTGTCTCGGCGATCGCTTCAATCCGTACAACGATTTATCTAGTTTGCAAACCCAATTTTTTGTACCAGCAACTTTGTATCCATCTGGCCGAGACATATAGATTTTCTCTTCCAAATCACCGTGCAGGAACGTGGTTTTCACATCGAGTTGAGCTAGCTCCAAATTCAATTGCTCTACCAAGGCCAACAAAATTCTAATGGATGAGTGCTTAACAACTGGAGAAAACACTTCATTATAATCAACTCCTTCCTTTTGAGCTTAGCCTTTAGCTATCAACCTTGTCTTGTAGCGAACATTAGCTTTATTAGGAAATCTTTCTTTCTTTGCAAATACCCATTTGCATCCAATTGCCTTCTTACCCTTTGGTAGTTGTGCCAAATTCCACGTCTTGTTCTTCTGAAGAGATTGCATCTCTTCCTCCATTGCGTCTTTCCATCTATTGTTTTCTGAGCTCCGGATAGCTTCTGAAAATGTGGATGGAACATCATCAACTACGGGAAGTGCATAGGGTACCATGTAGACAAAACGAGTTGGTTTCTGAATTTCTCATCTCGTCCTCCTAATTCCGATAACCTCCTCCTCATTCGACTTTTCTTCTACCGTAGAAGAATCACTAATAGTGTCTTTTGCAGGACTCACCACTATTTTCTCAAACTCCACTTGCTCCGGTGCACGTTCCACCTGCTTTGGAGTACCATCTGTCCCTTCTTGAGTTACGTTATTCAAGATAGCAGATTCGTCGAAGGTAACATCCCTGTTTATTATCATCTTCTTTGCCTCCAGACACCAAAGACAGTATCCATTAACCCCAGCGTTGAAGCCCATAAAGAGCGCCTTCCTTGCTCGAGGATCCAACTTTGATTCATTCACATGATAGTATGTGGTAGAACCAAACACACGCAAAGAGTCATAATCTGTTGCAGGCTTTCCGGACCAAACCTCCAAAGGAGTCTTCCCACCTATTGCAGATGATGACAAACGATTGACGAGATGTTCAGCGTATGTCACTGCTTCAGCCCAAAAATTCCTGTCTAATCCAACATTAGACAACATACAACGAACTTTCTCCACTAATGTCCTGTTCATACGCTCTGACACCCCATTCTGCTGCGGAGTTTCGCTTACCGTGAAGTGATGAACTATGCCTGCTCTTGGCATACCTTCTTGAATGGATCGCTCTTATATTCTCCACCATTATCTGATCGGAGAACTTTGATCTTTCTTCCAGTCTGGTTCTCAACTTGAGTTTTCCACTGTAGAAAAACTCCAAGCACTTCACTTTTGTGCTTTATAGGAAACAGCCAAACTCTTCTGGAAAAATCATCGATAAAGGCAACAAAGTAATGTCTGCCTCCAAGTGATGCCGTCTTGGAAGGTCCCCACACATCAGAGTGCATATAGTCCGAAATACCGTTGGTGTTGTGAATAGCTGTGCCGAACTTCACCCTTCTTTGCTTTCCCAGAACACAATGCTCGTAAAACTCCAATTTGCAAGTCTTCGTACCTTTCAACAAACCTTTCTTGGCAAGAATTTGCAAGGAATTTTTGTCTGTGTGTCCCAAACATATATGCTATAGCTTCGTTGCCTCAGCATCCTTTTTGCTGCTAGAAGTCGTTGTTGCTGTTACTGTCCCAACAACTGTATTACCTTGGTAGAAATACAAGTTGTTCTTTCTCTCACCCTTCGACATCACGAGTGCCCCCGAATTTGCTTTAGGAACTCCATCTCGCATCGTCACAACTAGGCCTTTTGACTCCAAGACCCCCAATGAGATGAGATTCTTCTTCTAACCGAACATCTTTCAGAATTCTAGTGGATCCATCGTGATTCCGTACCTTGATTGAACCTATCCCAGTAATTTTACATGTCTGATCATTTCCCATGTAAATAGCTCCTCCATCGAATTCTTCAAGGCGAAGAACCACTCCTGAACGGGAGTGATATGATAGGTGCAGCCTGAATCTAATATCCACTTGTCTGAACTTGGCGTTGAAGGTGAAGCCACTAAGGAAACATCTGACTTCTGTATCGCTTTTGCATTTTGCTACATTGGTGTCTTGCGGAGTCTTTCCTTTCTTCAACTTTGGACAGTCTTTCTTCCAGTGTCCTTTGTCGTGATAAAGACACACTCATCTTTGGTAACTCTACTCTTTGACTTTGATCTCCCTTTTCTCTCATTTGACTGGATTTGCTGACGACCTCTCACAACTAGGGCTTCTGTTGCTCCATTAGTGCTTCCTTTCTTGTCCTTCCTTCTCAGTTCGTAAGTGTATAATACTGTACACACTTCGCCGAGCGAAACATCAACCTTTCCATGGAGTAGGATTGTCTCGAGAAACTCAAACTCCTCTGGAAGCGATCCCAACAATATCAGCGTGAGATCCTCGTCTTCAAAACACATCTAAATTCAATAAATCAGCCATCAACTGATTAAATTGAGTGATGTGCTCATCCATCGTAGTGTCGGGAACATACGCAAAGCGAAACAGTCGTTTCTTCATATGCAGCTTGTTCTGACTGTTTTTCTTCAATAATTTCTCCTCCAATGCCTTCCACAACTTGCTTGCAGAAAGTATACTTCTGTTCTCTGGAGAGACACGATCGAATTGTACCACATGCCAAACGGTTGATGGTCTTTAAATCTTTGTCATCAACCTCTTTTGGTTTCTTCTCTTCAATGGCGAGATCTAAACCTTGCTGGGATAGAGCGTCTAGAACTTCGCTTTGCCACATGTCAAAATGACCAAATCCATCGAAGATCTCCACCACGATTCTCGTATTTGCCATTCCAGTCCTTGCCAAGTTGAACGAGCTAGAAGCCAAGGTGGAAACTGCCTTAGTTGTGTCTTCAGGCGTGATCTTTCATTTGTCATTTCTTCACACCTTTCTTTCAATAGCCACCAATGCACTATGCCAACTGAGCCTGCCGATGAGTGATGCCAACTGAACCTGCCGATGCGTGATGCCAACCGAGCCTGCCGATGCGCGGTGCCAACCGAGCCTGTTAATGCGCGATGCCTGTCGATGCTCGTCGATGCACGATGCCAACCGAGCCTGTCGATGTGTGGTGCCGACCGAGCCTGTCGATGTGTGGTGCCGACTTAGCCTGTCGATACGCGGTGCCGACCGAGCCTGCCGATGCGTAATGCCTGCTGAGTCTGCCAATGCGTGATGCCTGCTGATACTCGTCGATGCGCGATGCCAACCAATGCCCATCGATGCGCGATGCCCATTGAACCCTCTTCATCCGTTTCTGATATGGAAGATCAGACTAAGCTGCAACCACAGAGCATACTCCGACACCTTTGGCTCTTAATACCACTTGTTGTGGAAGCGACGAACAATATTTAGAATTATAATGCCTAAAATTACACAAAGGAAAAATCAGGCAAAATAATAAACTAAATATAACCCAAAAAAGGCTATTAAAAGGCCTAATAAAAAGAACACCAAATTAACGAGGTTCAGCCAATTTAGCCTATGTCCTCGGGCACTACTCAAATTATATTTCATTTAAGAAATATTACAAAGTAGAGAGATACTTTGTTTCGATGCACTAAGCTAGATGGGGGAGGAGCCTATTTATAGTGTTAGCTCCTCCCCAAACTATTACAAAACTCCTATGTGGGACAAATAACAATTGCCCTATTCTAGGATTCCAATGTGGGATACAAATTATACCATAAACCAACATATAACACCATCCAGTTCCTGCTTCTTAGCCTTCAGTATCTCGAAATTCCTATTGGAACTGCAAAGTCCTTTGTCCTTAGATTCTACAAAGGCCTGAATATCCCTTCGCAACTATTCTATAACAGCATCCAGTTCCTGCATCTTAGCCTTGAATAAATGTTCTATAATAACATCCAGCTCCTGCTTCTTAGCCTTCAGTATCTCGGTCATTTTTTATATCTCAGCATCACTTTTCCCTAATGACATCTCTATCAAAGAGTCCTTCTTTGCTTTGAAGGGAATGTCGGTGTTGTCAATCAACATTTGAAACTTCCGTATCTCAACATCACTTTTCCTTGACATCATCTCTTTCAAAGAGTCCTTCTTTGCTTTGAAGGCAATGTTGGTGTTGTCAATCAACATTTGAAACTTACTCTTACCCTTATCCTTACTTTTAAAGCCCTTGCCCTTGTTGATTCCAATCGGTGAAGTCATATTCCAGTGCTGAAATTGATTGGTTTTCGTTTTCTGTTCAAGGGAGGCCTCTTCACAGTTTGATTTAGGGTTTCTGCATTAAATTACTACGTTGGTGCCTAGTGGTTTCCTTTAAAAGAGAAACTCATTTTTTTGCTTTTCTTTTTTTTATAACTCACACACACACCCAGGTGGAGATTCGAATCCAAACCTTGCAATGGAGAATGAAGCCATTAAGTACTTGGACCAACCCAGTTAGTTATTTTTTTGTTTTTCATTTGAAATATGTTAACTTAATTTTTTTTTTTAAATGTTAATAAGAAATCATATATTTTTTGGAAAAAGAAACCCATTAGATTTTTGTAAAATTATTTTCTAAAGTAAAAAATAGATTTCATACTGACAAATTACAATAATTGGATTAATAATTAGCTTAACTGTAATATTTGACTAAGTATTTTGTTTTTAGTTTTACTTTTTTTTTATTCCTTTTTTATTTAATTTATTTATAGTTGATCCTCAAGTTCTCAAAAATTATATTTTTGTCACTTAATCTTTTAAAACCATTTTGTTGTCTGTTACCCGTTAGATAAATAATTTTAATCATTACTAACTAGACACAATAAATGCAATGGTAACTGTGATGGTGCTGGAAATCAGATTTCCAAAAATGCAGCAACACTTTAATATTTGTATGAAAAGGGAAAGACCATCACAGGCGTGAGGGCCTCAGGATCTGGGTTTCCTCTTGAGCGTGGGTTCTTCCAGCTAGGATAACACCAAGAATGCAAGATGCAATGAGGATGCGACTGTGATGAGAATAATATGAAGCTTGGGAAGATGCAGAAGAATGGCGGAATGGACCCAGAACAGTAAGTGCAGTGTGTATCCTGAAGATCATTTGGGGGAGAAAGCATGTGTTCTCCCCTATTTATATGTTAGGGGTGAGGGTAAATGGGTAAATTGACCGTGTGGTCCCAAACTTGTGTTGCCCTAACACGTGGCATCCCTTGAGGGCATGAGAATGACGTTTCTGAAAAGGCGGCGGCGTGTCAGGTACATGGTGCGCACTACCTTTGTGTCAGAGGTTGTTGACAAGGGTCGCATGGGTGGAGGGTCCCTGATCCGTTTTATGAGGGTTCAGATCCACCACGGCGGTGGGGGATCACCCGCGAGCGCACAGGTGACGCTCGAAGAGTGCTCAGACGGGTTCCTCATGGCTTATGATCTTTGAGCGCCAAAACCCGAGCGACAAGAATATGGCCCTCGTGCGGGTGATTCCTTGAGAAAGGTAACCCCGAGGGCCGGGAAGGGAGCGCCGAGCCTGCCGGTTCGTCCTTGTTGGTTAAATGGTTGTCCGAGGCTCAAGGGCCTATACTAGTTGGCAAGTGAGTGGGCTGGGTTGGTCCACGAGCCCATCAATGCGAGGGTGTAGTCTCCGCGTTAGCAGATGGTGACACGTGGACGGCTCTGATACAAGTGCGTTTTTGGGCCTCATCATTTTGCCCCCCAAATTTTGTAGTATCGCTCTAGCGTACTGTAGAATTTAATAGGGAGGGAGCCTAGGATTTTGAATTACTCGAGGATCAAGCCATTGCTAGAGAAGTGACCGCTTGTCTTCCGTAACGGACACAGTCTGACACCGCATTAATTGAAGTCATGTCCGCATTTAATGCTGAGTGGGAACGTGGGCACGTGCCCTCCGGGAGATGTGAGGCGGTTACCAAAAGTGGGGGGATTTCCTAGGCGGGAAATGATTGCCATTTGAAATCTTAAACCCTAATTAATGCCAGCATGTACCCCTATAAATAGGGATCTGCAAGGCTTTGGAGCCTCTTTCATGCATTCAACCTTCTTCAAGCACATATTCAGCGAGAAAACTCTACAACCTTCACCAGTTCCGGCGAGTTTCTGTCCTTCAAGCTTTTAGGTAAAACTCCATAACATTTTCCTTATTTTCCTCATGCTAACATTAGGTTTAGGTTGAGTGAGTGAAATCCCTTGAGTGAAGAGCCACTTTCTGCCGTTGAATTCGTTTCAGAGATTTCTTCCTTCATTGAGTTCTCTGCTAGAAATTCCATCTTTAAAAGTCGAAAAGCGAACATGGCCGGAAACCGAGTTGACGATTACGTAAGAGAGATTGAGGAGATGTCAGTGGGGAGCTCTTCCCCTCACGGCGATGTCCCCACAGCTGTTCCCCTGGCTAGGGCGTCCCCAGGTGAGGGGATTCCCATGGCGATTTCGGTGGCCCGGGCTCCGGCTGATGCCGAGGAAGAAGAGGTGGACGCTGCCGTTCAAGGGATGAACGAGCGCGCCCCTGGAGGGGTGAATGACCTCTTTGAAGAGATGCATAACGTGATGGAAATGCAAAGGCAGGGGGAGAGGGTATTCCCGGTGTTGAATAGTGCCGTGAGACCCCAAGATCACAGGATCACAGTGGCAGTGATGGCTCCTGAGGGCGAAGCGGGGCCATCCGGGCGCCCATTCGAGGCTGAACCTTCCAGAAGGCGCCAAAGGAGAGGAAAGGAGCCCGCCACTCGAGTGAGGCAGGATAATCGCCATCAAACTGATAGATCTCCGGATGAGATTGTGAGTATTCTGACGCTCGACGATTTGGAAGAGTTGAAGGCGAAAGCTTATTGGGATGAAGCGGTATTTCCCATGCGACTTCCTGAGGAGGGGGAGAGGGCAAATTAACCACCACCGGGGATGATGACGGTTTATTGGGATGCGGTCTTGGCTGGGGGTTTAAGGTTCCCTATTGCTCACTCCGCTGTTGTCATCTACCACCATTTAGGGCTTTGCCCTTCACAAATTCTGCCCAACGGCATAGCCCTAATCAACACCTTTATAATAGCGATGAGAGCCTTAGGCCATGCACCCTCGATTGCCAACTTTGACAGTCTGATACAAGTAGCCCGTTCGCCACGCTCGTCGCCTACGGATGGGTTTTACTACGCCCAAGCCAAATCGGGCTTTAAGATGATAGACTCCCCCTCCACCTCCTATGGTGAGCATTGGAAGGAGAGGTATTTCTTCGTGGGGGCCCCCGGGGGGATTTTTGGGGTTCACCGACAGTGGATAATACATGGCGAGGGGTCTTTGATTAGGGAAAGGATGAAGAATAAAGCCTTTAAGGATTGGGCGATGGGACTAGCCTTTGAGATGAGGAGTGAGAAGAAGTGGATTAAGGCGGAGACTTTGATGAAGAACGAGGGAATATTGTTCCGTTATGGACTATCTTGCCCTCCAGCTGACATCATTGCCCTCGATGGTTAGATTCTAGGAACTAACTGCTCTAACTTTTAGAATAGCCTCCTAACTTGGTGTGATTGCTGTATTTTTTGCATCTGCGATCCAAGCAACCAACTTCTGACGCTCGTTTCTTCTTTATTTGCAGGTGTTCAAATACTATCGCAAGGCATGAATGCTGAGGCTCTTTCCCACATGTTGGGCACCCAAGGACCCACCGCTGACCCTCAGCCCCCGTAACAACAGCAAAACCGTCCTCCCAATGCTCCAAGGGGGAGGGGAACCCGGCGAGGAGCCGGCCGAGGGAATAATGACGCTCGTGGTCGTACAGGGAATGAAGCTCCCCTTAGGGGCCCCATCGAAGATTTAACAGTGGAGGGTACCCGCGGGGCTACTCCTCCGCCGGTGGCCCCCGAGGGTCCAATTTCACTGAGCTCGAGCGGATCCCAGAACCGCTCGGGGGAACATATCCATATCCACGAAACTCTCCCGGCCGACCGTCAAGGGAAGAGGAAGAGGATGCCGGATTCCATTCCAATTTCTGGCAAGGGAAAGGAGGTGGTAGTGGGGCACAGAGGCGAGGGCAGCGATACTTCTTCATCAGAGGATGAAGATTTCTGGAAAATAGGCTGCAAGGGCGACTCTCGCTACAAGCGCCAGCAGACTAAGGGTCCGGTGCTTCTGAAAAAGAGCGCCTACTCCGTGAACCTCGTTTCTGACATCGTCGGGAAACTCCAGTTTTCCGGCGATCATGATAAGCTGAACGAGCATGACGCCGCTCGGGTTGCTGACGATGCTTGTCATGCCCTTCTGACGGTAAGTCCTTAGTATCCTCTGAAGACTTTCAACTTCCACTGTTCCCATTCTAATGCTAATCTTTGTTTCTGACTTTCCAGGAGGTAATCCCTAGGTTAAAGAACTTGCAGGGGCGAGCGCAGGTCTACTCCGAGCATAAGGCCAAATACAAGAAATTATTACGAATTTCTGACCTCGTACAGTTGCAAGAGGATTACAGCAACATCCACGCCCAACTGACCACCACCAATCTTGACAAGGACAGGCTGAGGGAGAATCTGCAGAAGGAGGACGAGGCCTATCTTACTCTTGACGAGCGTCATAAGGAGTTGAAGGTGGAGCGCGACCGGTTGAGGCAACAGAACCGGGAGCTGGGTGAGCAGCTGGCGGAGAGCACTCGCCGAAATGAGGAAGCAAACAAGGCCCTTGCTGACTTGCAGGGCAAAGTACAGGGCTTGGAAGCGAGGGTATCCTGGGAGGCAGTGAAGAAGTTCATACACTCCAAGGCTTTCGTGTTCGCGGCCAACATCCATTGCTTCGACAATGCACGGCGTTTCTTCCATAAAGCCATCGGGCAAATGGTGAAACTTGGCTTGGCTCCCGAAAGCGCTCGGACTGACGCGCGCTTGCGCATGGATCTGGATGAAAACTGCGAGCCCATGGTCCAAGATGAGGATCCCACCGAGAGCCTGGCGGAGCCGGAGTACGAGGAGTTGGTGCAAACACTCCAACGGGAGTTCATAGCTGCCAACGCTCTTAGTGCATGAGGGCGTTTTCTCTGAGGGTGCCCTGGCATTCATCACAATGCACCATCAGTTTAAAGTTTGGCAGTATCTGGTGATTTGAGGGGTGTAGATACGAACGCGAGGGTGTTTTCCCTGGGGGTTCCCTGGCTGTATCCGTAATGAGGCTCGAATTTGAACTTAGGAAACCTCTGGGGATTTGCCTAAGTATTGGCCCAATAATGTGCATCCTCGTTTCGAACGCTCCATTGGGTTGTATATACTCTAGAAATCAACAGTGGGATTTGCTAAGTATGGGATTAAAGCGAGCGTAACCGTGGGGTTAGCGTTATTTTGAGGAACCCATGAAAGGATTGTTACGGGATCCACTATTCTACAAGTGCGCCCTTACCCCAGAAGTCGAGGGTCACCGGGGTTTTTACGAGCGTGAGCCGGAGTGGCGTGCACTCAGCTGGCGTAAATTAAGCATTTTGCCCCCCCGTTGTCTGACACGCTCGTTCTTAGGATTTTACACACTTACGTATTGTCAAACACACCCAGATAGTGTTGCTCCGAAACGATTGGGGTATTACTTAGGCTGTTCGACGTGGAGGATGCTCGACACGGAGTAGGCCTTATGTTTGCTTAAATCATTAACAAATAAGAAAGCGAATAAATGGCACAATCAAAAAATCAAATGCTTACTGTTATGCTTGTAGTTTCCAAAATGAATACAATATGCTTTCTGTCCAAAGAAAGTATCCCATGCCTCCAACGGGTAATTACAAAAAAAAACTGATGTTTACACGTAGAACCTTCTAAGGTTACATGCATTCCATGGCCTAGGGAGACGCTCGCCTTGCAAAGTCTCCAGTAGGTAGGTGTTATTTGATCGTACCTGAACGACTTTGAAGGGGCCTTCCCAATTGGGGTCCAACTTACCCACATGTTTGGAGACTTCAACTTTTTTGAGGACCAAGTCCCCTAGCTGGAAAGTCCTCTCTTTAACACGTTTGTTGTACTGGCGGGCGACGGTCGCTTTGTATTTGTGGATACGTGCCCAAGCAGTATTCCTCTTCTCATCCAACAAATCTAACTCGAGCGCCCGATTGGCCTCGTTGGCAGCAGGCTCGAAATAGGCAACGCGTGCGGACTCTTGTGCAATTTCCGTAGGTATCATAGCCTCGGAGCCATAAACGAGGGAGTAAGGAGTTTCTCCTGTTGCCGCTCGTGGAGTAGTACGGTATGCCCACAGGGCTCCTCGAAGTTCTTCAGCCCACTCTCCCTTCTTACTCTCGAGCATCGTCTTCAGATGCTGGAGTATGGTTCGATTGGTCACCTCCGCTTGACCATTGGCTTGAGGGTGGCCCACGGAGGTGAATCGCTGTTCAATCCCTAGCTCATAGCACCAATCCCGCGTGTCGGCAGCGATGAACTGGGAGCCGTTGTCTGAGATGAGCACCCTCGGGATACCATACCTACAGATGATGTTTTTCCAGATGAAATCTCTCACAACCTTGAACGTTATCTTGGCGACCGCTTCGGCTTCAGCCCACTTAGTGAAATAATCCACGGCGAGTATTACGAATTTCTTTTGTCCGACCGCCATTGGGAGGGGTCCCATAATATCAATGCCCCACTGATCAAAAGGCCACGAGACGTCAATAGGAATCATTTGAGCCGCCGGTAACTGGGGGGTGTTAGAATGGAACTGGCACTTAGGGCATTTCTTGGAGTAGCTAATGGCATCCTGCAACACCGAGGGCCAGTAGAACCCACTCCTTAAGATTTTCTTTGCCAAGATTCGACCGCCCGAGTGATTCCCACAACTTCCACTGTGCACATGTTCTAAAACTTCTTTGGCCTGCGAGGGTCTCAAGCATCTCATCGGTGGGCCCTGGAAGGATCGCTTGAATAGTCGACCCTCGGCGTCCACTGAGAAACGAGGGGCTTTGCTTCTGATTTTTCGAGCCTCAACTTTATCGCTTGGGCTGGTTCCATCCTGGAGGAATCTGACAATTTCGTCGAGCTAACAAGGCTCGGAGGGGTCAATCATATTTACCTCCTTCGAAGGTTCGCCTTTACTTATCAGCGGTTCCTCTGTTCTAAGAAATGTTATAGCACGCTAGCTAGAACCATCCAGGGCAGATGCGAACTTTGACAGAGCGTCAACACGTTCGTTCTCTGCCCTTGGGACCTGCAAAAGGTGGAATTCCCTGAACTTGGCTATCACCTCCTTAGGGCTCGCCAGATACTGCACCATGGTGGCTTCTCGGGCCTTATAAGAACCGTCAATCTGACTCGTGATCAACTGCGAATCAACATAAGCAGTAACCCGCGTGGCACCATTCTGGAGGGCAATCCTGAGCCCCTGGATGAGGACCTCATACTCAGCTTCGTTGTTGGTGAATTGGAACGCCAGCTTGATAGCGTAGTCAACTTCAGCTCCAAGGGGGTCCCTGAGGGTCACCCCGGCTCCCCCCCCCTTGCGAGGTCGAGGAGCCATCTGTGTGCAGAAGCCATAGGCCATCCTCTGCCGAGTGCCCGGTATCTAAATTGAAACGTTCCACCAATAGGTCAGCCACGACCTGAGCCTGTATCGCCGTGCGGGGCTCAAAGGTGATGTCGAACTGACTAAGTTCAATTGACCATTTAATTAATCTCCCTGAGACGTCCGGCTTTGCAAGCACTTGTTTGAGGGGCTGATCAGTAAGCACCACGATGGAATGCGCTTGAAAATAGGGCCTTAACCTCCGAGAGGCATTTACGAGCGCAAAAGCAAATTTCTCTATTTCCATGTATCTTTTCTCCGCTCCTTGTAGAGTCTTGCTTAAATAATACACCGGCATATGCTTACGCTCGCGAACGGCCACAAGGACAGCGCTCGTGGCCTCCAAGGAAACTGACAGATAGACAAACAAGCTCTCCCCCGGGTTAGGTTTGGTCAACAAAGGCGCGCTCGAAAGGTACTGCTTCATGTCCTGTAGGGCCTTTTCGCAGTCCGTGCTCCAGGTGAAGTTACGAGCGTTACGCAGAACTTTAAAGAAGGGCAGATTCCGGTCCGCTGAGCGGGAGATGAACCTATTTAGTGAAATGATTTTACCCACAAGCACCTGGACCTCTCTCAAATTGCGAGGGGAGGGTATGTCCAGGATTGCTTTAATCTTCTCTGGGTTTGCCTCTATGCCCCGTTGGCTGACCATATATCCCAAAAATTTGCCACCCCGTATGCCAAATGTACATTTGGAAGGATTCAGTTTCATACCATAACGCCGCAGGATATTGAACGCTCGTTTGAGGTCTTCTAGATGAGAATACTGGCGTTCGCTTTTGACGATCATGTCGTCCACATATACTTCCATGGACTTTCTGATCTCACACTCGAACATTCTGTTGACGAGGCGTTGGTATGTCGCTCCTGCATTTTTGAGCCCAAAGGGTATGACCTTGAAGCAATAAACACCCATATGGACTACGGACGCAGTTTTGGGACGATCCTCGAGAGCCATAAATATCTGATAATATCCTTGGAAAGCGTCCATCATGCTCATAAGTTCACACCCAGCGGTTGAATCCACCAACTGATCAATTCTAGGTAGCGGGTACGGATCCTTGGGACATGCCTTGTTGAGGTCTGTGAAGTCATTGCACATACGCCACTTGTTGGCGTTCTTGGGAACGAGCACCACATTGCAAAGCCATTCGGGATATAGAATCTCTTCTATTTACTGAGCGTCAAGCAGTTTATTGACTTCTTCTTCTATGACCTGCTTTCGGAACCCATGGACATCTCTCTTCTTTTGCTTTATAGGTTTGAAGGCCGGATCCACGTTCAGCCGGTGGACAATAACGCTCGGATCTATGCCAGTGAGGTCGGAAGCCTTCCAAGCAAAGACATCAATATTTTCTCGCAAGAATTCAATCATCATAATCTGAGAGGGGCCGTCGAGGCTGGAACCTATTTGCGTGGTCTTATCGGGATTCCCGGGTTCCAATTCGATGGTCAGGAAGCTCTCCGTAGGTTCCACTCGCACTTCAGGCCTCGGCTGTTCGAGCGCCCATTTCTTACCTGTAATTCTCTCGTTGGTAACTCCCGAGGGTATATGATCCTCGTCTTCCGAGGAGGAAGCCCCAACCTCTCCGAGGGGCGAGTTCCCAACATCTTCGGGTTTGTCCGTGGCCTTCTTCTTATTCTTCTTTTTATAGAGCTTGGCCCTCTTGCGCTCGGGGCCATCTTCATCTAGTTTGGGGAAGTCAACAGATTTTTTGGTGGAGCCTGCCTGGGTAGGTTGTTTGGGCTTGTGGCTTCGAAGGGAAAGTATGTAGCATTCCCATGCTTCTTTAACATTGCACAGTACTTCTCCTGTACCCTCGGGGGTGGGAAACTTGACTTTCTGATGATAGGTGAAAATTACAGCTTTGAAGTCAACGAGGGCTGGGCGCCCAATGATGATGTTGTATGGTAGGTCTACTTCGACCACCACATAGAGAACATTTAAAGTTTTTCGCTATGGGGCGCGACCGAAAGAGGTGGCCAAGTGAATTTGTCCGCGAGGGACAACCTCGGAACCCCCAAAGCCGACGAGGGCTGTTCTGAGGGGTTCGAGCGGGATGTTTGTGATGTTCATTTTCTGGAACGTGGAGTAAGGCAAAACATTCACGGAGCTTCCACTATCAATTAAGACCCTCTTTACAACGTGATTGTGAACGTCTAAGCTAACCACCATGGGGCAGTCAGAGGTTTCACCGACCCCATGGGGCGTTACAATGTGCTCTAAGTCTTTCTCTGTGAAACTTACGCTTTCGTCCTTCTCCGAGCTTGATGATTTATCAATAGAGAGCACTGGCCTGGGCAGAGAAGATCTCTGGTCATAACTTCGAATGTAGCGGCGTCGGGAAGCGTTAGAGTCGCCCCCCGAGGGTCCTCTAGCAATCATGTGAATGACCGCGAAGGGCTGGTTTTCCACGTCCGATGCTTTCCCTTTTCGACGGTCACTGGGCTCGGTGTGACGGTGACGCGGGCTCCGGGAGCGCGAACGGCTTCTCCCACGTGCATGCGCTCGCTCCGCACAGTGCTCGTCGTACCTTTCCAACACCTTTACGAACTCCTTAAGGTGCCCCCCAGCGATCAGCCTCTGAATCTCCCTTTCTAGGTGTGACATTCACTGGTGTCATGCCCTTTCTGCTTGTGGAAAGCGCAGTACTTCCCCGAGCGCTTCTGAGCTTCCGTTTCTCTCAACCTTGGCGGCCTCTTGAACAGCTTTTTATCCGCCATCGCATATACTTCGGCTATAGGGCGGTTGAGAGGGATGCGCTCGAACTTTCGAGGGGGAGAGGCGTTCCGTCGAGCGGCAATGGGGCTGCGACGGCGGCCCCTGGTTGAATCTCCTCTGTCTTCGGGGGCTTTGCTGGGGCGAGGGGCATTTGCCATTTTCTGATCCCTCGCGAGATACATATCTTCGAGGGTGAAAAACGAATCAGCTATGTCCCTTATCTCCATCAACGAGCGGGGCTTTTTCTTGGCCACTTCTTCTACAAATTCCTTGCTGACATAATGTTTCATGTTAATGGCACCAAAGAGAACGTGCCTTAAGAAATCCATCGAGGGTTTTTCCACCAGTAGGATTTCCTTGTTGAACCTTCCCATGAATGACCTGAGGGTCTCGCTCGGCCCCTGGACCAGGCTGTAGAGAGCCGTCGCAGCGGGAGCTGGAGCCTTCAAAGAGTTGAAGTGACTGATGAAAGCATCAGTCAGGTCATGGTATCCTCGGATTGAGCGCGGAGGAAGCTTTTTGTACCAATCCTGGGTCATTCCCACGAGGGAGGTTACAAACACCTTGGCCCAATAGTTGAGGGGGTGATCATACAAATGCATCAAGTGCACAAAGTGATCCAGATGCTCGGCCGGATCTGTGGTTCCGTCATACCTGTTGACGGACATGGGGATTTTGCCTTTTCCCGCACGAGTCATTAGCACCTCCTCGACGAGGGGAGAATCGCCCGTCGAGATCCGGTAATCCCTGTCTTTCGGGTCTTCGGGGCTGGCTTCCCTTCGTCGGCGAGAGATGGGGCTACGTGGTCTGCGAGCGTCTCTGGCCCTGGACCTCTCGCCCCCATCACGGGAGACGTGAGACCGTGCTCGAGAGAGCTGCTCCACCACGTTCTGGAGCCCCCTAATCTGGTCCTGTACTGCCGCAAGCTGAGGGTCACCAATATTTCTACGGTTTGCCCTTTCTGTGGCCCTCGACTGGACCTTGTCGTTATCTCCGGCCCCCTCATTTCGAGGGGCCCTTTCATCTCTTACTGGTGGTTGATCTTGCTGGACCCTCGGCGGGGCCTCATTTTCTTGATTCGGTGGTGGGGGAGGTTGTTGGGCCCTCAGCGCATTTTGGGCCATCATCAACGGGTGCGCTGGGAGTCCTCCCAGGGGTGGGGCCATTCGAGCGCCAGCGTGCGAAGGGAAATACGCCGCAGTGAAATGTTCCCAAGCGTTCTGGACTGCCTGGCCCTCACACTGCGCATACAGCGCCTGAAGTTGCTGGGTAGTGATTTGGGGCATTTCCACCCCTTGTATCTCTCTTGGCAATGACATGGGGAGATTCAGCGTCCCCACTTGATAAGGTTGGATCATCGGCATCATCCCGGGCATCATTCCGGGTTGCATAAAAGGGTATCCCGGTGGAGGCATGGCCATGGGATACAAACCTGAGTAAGGGAAGGAAGCGTTGGCGGTGTGAGTTGTAGGTGGAACAACGGAACTGGGCCCTCCCGTAGCGTTCCCTCCCGGTGGGAGAGTTGCAGCCGCCGTGTCTGGATTCTCGCCTCCATTCCCCGCAGCTGGTGGGTTCGTACCTCCGGCGGGGATGTTGCTCTCAGCGTTCCCTTCGTTGACTGGGGGAAGAGCGCCCTTGTCCCCCACAGCTCCAGACCTGGTTGCAGTAACCATTTTCAGGACCAAAAAAGTGTTATATCTCAACTAGCTTTCAGAGGAAGAATCTGGCGATGACAGTTGTGGTAGTGATGGATTTCCCACAGACGGTGCCAAAAATGATGGTGCTGGAAATCAGATTTCCAAAAATGCAGCAACACTTTAATATTTGTATGAAAAGGGAAAGACCATCACAGGCGTGAGGGCCTCAGGATCTGGGTTTCCTCTTGAGCGTGGGTTCTTCCAGCTAGGATAACACCAAGAATGCAAGATGCAATGAGGATGCGACTGTGATGAGAATAATATGAAGCTTGGGAAGATGCAGAAGAATGGCGGAATGGACCCAGAACAGTAAGTGCAGTGTGTATCCTGAAGATCACTTGGGGGAGAAAGCATGTGTTCTCCCCTATTTATATGTTAGGGGTGAGGGTAAATGGGTAAATTGACCGTGTGGTCCCAAACCTGTGTTGCCCTAACACGTGGCAGCCCTTGAGGGCGTGAGAATGACGTTTCTGAAAAGGAGGCGGCGTGTCAGGTACATGGTGCGCACTACCTTTGTGTCAGAGGTTGTTGACGAGGGTCGCATGGGTGGAGGGTCCCTGATTCGTTTTATGAGGGTTCAGATCCACCACGGCGGTGGGGGATCACCCGCGAGCGCACAGGTGACGCTCGAAGAGTGCTCAGACGGGTTCCTCATGGCTTATGATCTTTGAGCGCCAAAACCCGAGCGACAAGAATATGGCCCTCGTGCGGGTGATTCCTTGAGAAAGGTAACCCCGAGGGCCAGGAAGGGAGCGCCGAGCCTGCCGGTTCGTCCTTGTTGGTTAAATGGTTGTCCGAGGCTCAAGGGCCTATACTAGTTGGCAAGTGAGTGGGCTGGGTTGGTCCACGAGCCCATCAATGCGAGGGTGTAGTCTCCGCGTTAGTAGATGGTGACACGTGGACGGCTCTGATACAAGTGCGTTTTTGGGCCTCATCAAGCTGGATATAATATAATGCAACACCTAAATACAAAAAATAAAAAGAAAAAAGAATATTTATGAATTAGAGAAAATAAGATATTAAGTTTAATACCGAGAGAAAAATTAAAAGAAAAAAATCATGTTTGAATATTATAAATGTTATAGAAATCATAATTGTAACATTCAAATTCCATATTAGTATATCTTTTGTTGGTGTCAGTATCAATGTTTTTACTATTTGAAGATACATCTTCCATATATATGAAAAATCAACTTAAGAAAATCAAAATTTTCAGATAGTGTAAATACGTGTGATTGAAAAAATATAAATATTTTATAATATAAATTTAGTGTTCCAAGCAATATCGGTTCACACAATACGTTCGTTCTTCTTAATTACTATTACGTATGAACCTTTTTAGAGAGGGGAAAGAAAGAACAGAAAAGAGAAATAGAGAAGTTTATGATATCATTTATGCATGTATATTGGTCTGAATTATTGATTTACTTTCGATTTTGTTATAAATTTTTAATTTACTTTGGATTTTGTTGGATTCTTTGACAAGAAAATTAGTTATTATAATTTTCTTTTATTATTTTCTTTACAAGTTTGATAAGTTTTAGTATAATCTTAATCATATAGATTAGATGTTGTCTTATATTTTTAAAGTTCTAAATGGGGTAATATTTATGATAATATTAATAATTGGAGTTCTACTTTATATAAATCACTATTTATGAAGAAGATAATTAATTACTTATGAAAAAAGAGAAGATAATTAATTTTGTGAGAAAAAATCTCAGAAACATGAGATAAGCACAACCCTATTTTTTTTTTTTGTTCCGCAAAAAAACCCATTAAATGGGATATATATTGAATTCTATTAATAGTCATCACTATTAGTATTTTTTATATATGAAATAATTAAAATTATATAATATTAGAAAATATCGGATCCGAATAAATTAGGCAGCTAGATTTCCTATATATATATTCGAATATAATTTATCAAGATTTTAAATTGACCAAAAAAGTTCGGCCCATCTTTTACCCGTTCACATCCTAACGTGATAACTGTAAAATGATAATCAACTAATTATGATCTAAGACTTGCTTTCCATTTCATATCCATTATATTTCGGAGGGCCAATAAAATTTTGCAGACAAATAAATTTTGACTTAAACTAAAATTTAAATGTCTCCCATAGCAAATATGCCAATTATTTTATACATGGAAATTACACACGTATATTCCTTATTAATGCAAATCAAGATTTATTTTCTTATTTAGGGATGGGGATTTTATGAGTAATTCAACTCTACAAGAATCTATCTTTTGAGCCAAATTTTACAAAATAAAAACCCACAAAGTTTGGACAATTTTAAGTTGCATATCCCTGAAGTTTGGACAACGTCGTTTTGAAGAGAGAAGCCATGGAACTTTGCGCGGAAGCCGTAAGCTAAACCTCAAAATCGTTTCTTAATTATTTTTTCACTTGAAAAATGGTATGTTTTGTTATTAATTTGTGATGATTTTGAATGGAAACGGTGTGTTGCAGAGTTGTGTGTTGAAGGTGAATATTCATTGCCAGGCCTGTAAGATGAGGATCTTGGAAGTCCTCGGTTCAATTTGTGGTAACCACACTAATTATTTTCTTATAATTTTAATCATTTCTAGCAGAGATTTATACTAAAGAAGTTGGTTAAAGTTTTTGAGAATATCAGACCATAGTGTTGCAAAACTTTATGTTTTTGGAGAAGTAGATAGAAAAGTTAAATTTGCAATATAATTGAAGTAGTAAAAGTTGTTAGTGTTCGGAAATAAAAGTTAAAAAAAAAAAAAGGTTTTGAGTTGAAAAAAGAATTAAAAATCATTTAATTTAAATAGTTATTTATTTATTTAAATTTTATATACGACTCGAAGTTAGAATGGAAGCATAAGTAAGGTCCTTCAGTGTTTTTTTATTCTAACTTATTTTAGGAGCTTGAAGCCCAAAAGTTTGCTCTTATTTTTTAATTCTAATTTATTACTGCCTATAATCAATTGAAGTTGATTTTTCAAATATTTTCACTAAAAATAAGCCAAAATCACAAAAATCAAACATTTTTAGACTTTGTAACAACTCTTCTGTCTTTTTCGCTTGTCAATATTTAAATCTAAGATTTTGACATTTATAGGGTTGAGATACTGATACATAATTGATTGTTCTTAATTGTTCTACTAGGACATGAGAATAATATCCACTGATAAAGTGTACTAATTAAAAAATAATTAATTTTATTTTGGATTTATAATTTTTTAGGAGTATACAATGTGGACATAAATTCTGAAGAAGGGTTGGTTAGAGTGTACGCTTTGGTGGAGCCAAACATACTCTTGAAGGCCTTATCAAGAACCGGGTATCATGCAGAGTTGAAATGGGTCAAGCTCCGGCACCCGAAAATGAGTAGGAGTTATTACTACGACAACGATCATAATTCCTATAACTATGGATACGGGTATACCCCGTATAGCTACAGTCGGGCTTTGCCCGACCCTTTACCCTATGGCCACCCGTATTATTCCACGCCAAGATCCATTTCTCCATACTATCACGGGTCGGACCCTTATTATTACGAGTCGGGTCTACCGCCAGCAAGGTACGTGCCGTCCTACCCACCCAAAGAATACAACCCGTATGAGGATGACACCATTAGTTTTTGCAGTATAATGTGATTGATATTCGCAAATAACATTAGGTGTTATTGGTGGTAAAATTTCTGAACTTACTATGTTGGTTTTGGTAGGTTATCCTATGCATGTAGGAGGCCTCGCCCCTTTTACTTTTAGAAGATTGGGGGAAAATGTAATTATGGTCCTTTTGGATTTTGAGCAAATTACTTGAACAACCACAAATACTTGATTGTTTGCTCCAATATTTGGTTTTGTATTTGCACTAGTGGATGTTGTTAACGAGACTCATGGATATGAGTAGCCTGAAAACTCTTTTATCAATTTATGTTTTACTTTTATATTATATATTTTGATTTATTAATATTCGTATTTATTTCATAGTTTCATTTTACATCGTAGTCATCTGACATAGAGTTTTATAGCTAAAGGTGATCAAATTTACACAATTTACAAAAAGAAAACAAAAACTATAATATAAAAGCATATTACAAGTATATTTTAGTTTTTCTTCTTTAATAAGTATCACACTTTTAAATTTATTATCGATCTCATTTTATACGAACTCCGTTACTGTCCACAATTGCAGTTCAAAAATAATCGGCTGGATCCAAACCCGCCTTTCTCACTTTCCACAAAACCACATATTTCGCCAACATCTTTTGTCTCGTCTCCACACTAAGCTCGACAATAAAGCACAACAACATTGCCAAGCAAATCGTTCTAATCAAAATCCAAAACACAGCGAAGACACGGCCTCCCATAGTCGAGAAGCTCTTATCTCCATAACCCAAAGTTGTGATGATTGAGAAAGCACAGTAAAAAGCATCAACAAACTCCAGCTTCTCAACTGTAGCCAAAAACACTACACCAACCACAAAAAGAACCATAACATAAGCCAACATCACAAAGCACTTCCACTTACCTTTGCTTGCATCAATCCCCTTAAGAATTTCATCCGAACCGAGTAATTCCACGTCCATTTCCAACGCCTTAATGATCCACATTTCCTGCTTCTGGACAATAAAAGCTGCTGCTTTGCTTAATGCCAAGCAAATTAGAACAATCCCTAGGAATGCAAAAGCACAAGCTAGAGCTTTTGTGGGTGCACTATTAGGCACTATATCTCCATATCCGACGGTTGTCAGCGTCATAATGCTAAAGTAGACCGAATCAAGAATCCCGTTTGTTTTATCTCCCTTGATCTGGTGCCTCAAAAAGTAGAAGCAAATTGTGGCAATGACTAAGTAGAGAATCGCATAAAGTGCCAGCCTTCTGAAAGTGGGAAGCAGTTTATCTAAGAAGGTTTGTGAATATAAAGGCAAATGTGGCTTATGGGTGGGACCATACCTTCCGGGACCAAAATCAGGAATCGAATATCTAACTCGACGAATTCGTGGTATATTACGAGTTGCATCGGTTAAGAGTCCTGATGATAAGGAAGTTTCAGTATCACTGGCCATATATATGGAGTGGGGAAGCTCTCTGCATGCATAAGAAGCTAGAATTTATATTATTCCATGTCAAATACAGATACATTAATATATAACAACTTGATTAGATTTGAAAAGTTCACCAAGCGTCAAGAATGAATGTAGATGACCTATATTTGAAGTTTATGTAAATTATTCTTCTTATTTTGTACTACATTATCATTGATCTGAAGAAGATGGTTCATAAAGTATGTCCATGTTAAGAAACAATCAACAGAAAAACACAGATAGATTGGGTGAATTACACCAACCACCCCTGAAGTTTTATGAAATTACCAAAAAACTCTTTCGGAATAACGATAGAATCCCTGAGATTTAAGATTTGATTCTTGGTGTTTAAACAGCCCTATCATAAATTTCAGAACTACCAAACATCCCTATCCACCTGATAGATATTTTTACATATAACAATGAAATCTAATGGCCGCAGTATTATTCTTGACATCAAAGAGACTTATTTTAAATAATAGTATTTTGATAGGGTTGTTTACATCTACACCCCTATGAGATTGAGTAATTAGAACTCGTACATCTAGATGAAAATATTACACAACATAACCTTCCATGTTTGAAAAATTACAGATGAACTCATTACGGTTACATTTTCTGCAAAATTATTCTTGAATCGACTATATCTTATCACTAATTAGTTTCTACCCGCTAATTGGAGGGGAAAAAAAGTTATCATGAATATCAATTTACAAACGAATCATGTGTTGATCCTCCAAAAAACTTCATAAACTACTTTTTTGACACTTGAGAATGATATATGGGTTGTTGTGAGGAACTAATTAACGGTAAAATATAATCAATTCAAGAAAAATCGAAGTGGGTTTCATTTATAATTTTTCAAACTTTGAAGGGTATGTTGTATAATATTTTCATTTAAGGTGATACGAGTTGTAATTACTCAATGTCGTAAGCGGTGTAGATGTAAAAATATTCTATTTTGATTTAACTATTTTCACTATTGAATTAATATCAAAACATGGAAATTAGAGTTAATGAGGAAGAGAGCTTCAGCTTCGTAAAAGAGGTCATGTGTCCAAAACTCAGATTCTTGGTCCTTCAAAACAAAATAAACTTCTATATCGGAGTTCGAGCTCAACCGGAACGCGCGACTATACGAGCCGGTTCAGTTCATTTGTATCGTCATTGGTCAAATAAAACATATATATCCATCAAATTCAAACACAAGATCAGTGATCATTCCCATTCATGCAAACACAAAACTATGATCTTAACTGCAATCATACTACGTTGTACTAAATAATCTGAAAATTTAACTTACAAGCCCAGATGTTTGGTTCAGCTTTTTCCCTCCTGAAAATAGCTCCAAATTCCCAAGTTTTGATCTTTTAATTTGCCTCTTTAATGGAAATCCAATTAATCAAGAACCGATATAATAATTAAATTGGTCTTTTTCTTAATTAATTGCCTATAATTTTGTCGAAAGCGACTCTAAACTTGTCAAACAAATTGATCTGTATAATCACTACACGTAGCTCAATCTGAAAGAAACTTTAGGAAATGGACCAAATTATATGAAATTTAATCATGTTTTAAAGCTTTATTTATTTATAAACATGGACAGCTCAATAGAATGATAGATATGGATATGAACAAGATTAAGTTTGACTTGAAGTTGGTTGGTGATGTTCTACATTATATTTTGAGGCGTTTACGGATTTAATTAACTCTTATAATTGTTTGTTTTCTAAATTAAAGTAGAGGAGAATATTTACATGAATAATTTTTTAAGAGTGTATAACTTCTAAAGATTTATAAGACGTTTGTAGAGTTTGTAACTTTGTATATATGGTTTTTAAGGATTTTTTTTTTTTTTTTTTTTGACAATCAAATGAATATACTTTCCCCTGCATCATTTCTGTAAAAAATTCTAAATATACGAGGCAGAGGAACACAGAGAGTAACATTCTCTTTTATCTATTTATCAATATACACTAGTAAATAATGATGTGCTCAACTAGAATCTATTTACATCTACTTTTCACCATAGTAACAAAAGCTTTTACCCACACTTCTGCTCTTGCTCTGTACCCATCACATTCTAGCAGTGCAGCTGCAAGAACCAATTGCAGCAGAGCATCCCATAAGCCCACCAGCTTTCCTACTCAGAAGATCATATCATGGATAATCTACCTCAGGATGGCCATAACCAGCAATGTATATTTATTTATTTTTGTTTTTCCCTAAATCATAAAAAAAAAAAAAAAAAAAAGGGAAAAAAGATCAAGATTTTGAAGTTCAGCATGGGCGGCTCTGCCTATGCCCCTGCCCTCCCCTGTTTTTCTTCAGAATCATAGCAGCAGACACATGACCAATTATTCACACAGCCAAGCGCACCATTAGGATGGGCCACAATCAATCTCAGAATCATCATTCATATAAATTTAAGCTGCATTAACTAGTAACCACATTGCTGGTACAAGGCCACTTTACAATTCGTTGCCCATCCCGTTTCACTGTTGGAAGGGACCAAATGGATCACAATCCTCATATGAGCTTATTTAAGGTATTGGGTGCGGTCCAACAGTTCCAATACTGCCAAAACTGGCTCTTTATGCGTGCAATGAATTTACATGCCCATTGAAAAAGAGATGATATCCAATCCTTTAATGAATTGGGTGGCCTTGTCTTAAAGGGGGACTGGCAACCCGTAATTCAAAAACGATCTGATCCGCCCATCCCACCCTGCTGTAACGATAACCATGCCCCATGCATGAAAATTGGATGAGCTTTCGTAACAAGTCTTGAAAAGTTTGTACTGAGATTTGCTAATGGGAGATGTGGCAGATTGGGGACTTGAGACTGGAAGCTTCTCTTCGGGCCATGTGGCGGACCCTTTAGAGCTGGAGTTGAAGAAATACTGTTGACTTAAAGAGAAGCAGGATGATGACGTGAAAGGCAATGCGTTGTTTTGAATTTGACTTGATCTCAAGGTGTCCTCTGAGTTAAACGGTTTCTTGAAACCAGACCATGGTATTGCAACTGAGGCATCAGAGGAGAAACACTCGAAGGATGTAACTGCTTTTGGTTGCGTGAAAGAAGACTCCTTTTCTTCAGTGTAGTTCCAAATATAAACATTTGAATCATCTGATGCTGAGATAATGTGTTTCCCATCTGAACTAACTGATGCAGAAATGAGGTTCCCAGCATTTCTATGGCCCTTGTACTTTTCAAACACATTCCTCCCATCAATAACTCTGACTTTGGAATCAGCACAAGTAACCAATACTTTGTTTGGGTCTTGTGGTAAAAACTGAAAGGCCGTTATCCTTCTGCAAGGTGACTTCTTCTTACTGGTTAAACACATCTGATTTCCCAATTGCAAGCGATTATCTGATAAATCAAAAAAGCGACAGGTGCCTGTAATAGAGCCAATAATACCTCCCTGAGCGTCAGGGCGATAAGAAACAGCAGTGATAATATCCCTTGTCTCAGTCCAGTCAACAACTTGACAACCAGCAATTGACCAAATTCGAACCTTCCCATCTATTGAACCACTGATGAAGTAATCCTCATTCACCGGGTTAAATTGGACAGAGGTCACGTCATCACTATGTCGCTTTGTTAAAGTGTGGCTTAAATTAGTCAAAGTCAGTCAAAGGTGGCGCTGAGTTGGCGTCAAGGTGGCGCTGAGTTGTCGCAAGGTTGTGAACAAGTTGTCGATGAGCTAGCACAAGTTGGCGTACAAGTTGTAATCAAGTTGTCAACGAGTTAGAATTGAGCTAGCGTTGAGTTGTCAACGAGTTGTCACTGAGTTGTGATACAGTTGTCGCTGAGTTGTCATTACTATTCATATGACGGCTGGAACTTTTCTATAAATAGAAGAATTCTAGTTCAGTTTTAAAAGAGCCGAAAAGATAGAAAGCCTAGAGAGTCGAAGCAAAGTCCTATGCTTCGTGAAAGCTTGTTGTGAGGCTTGTAAATTAGAGAGTTGGGAAACACTTGAGAGCTAATTCTTGTGATAGAATTGTGAGGTTCTCTGTGGGTGTTGGGGTAATTAGAGGATATAGGTTTTTCTTTAATTGTTGTAAACTCTCTGTTATAGTAGAATCGCTCCCCTTGTTCGTGGACGTAGGCAAATTCTGCCGAACCACGTAAATTCTCGTGTCTTACCTTTGTCGTTCTCTATTCTATACCATTTATTGTGGTCAATTAAAGAAACAATATACTATCAGATCCGGGGTGTTATCCTAACAAACTGGTATCAGAGCACTGGTTGTTGGTATATTTTTCGACTATTTCCTATTAAGTTAGGATGTCGACTACTAAATTTGATGTTGAGAAGTTTGACCGAAAGATCAACTTCACACTATGGCAAGTAAGGATGCGTGCAATCCTTGTACAGAATGGAGTTCAAAAGGCTTTAGGTGTAAGGCCAGAAGGTATGACAGACACTAGATGGGAGGAGATGGACGAGAAGGCTCGCTCGGCAATTCAATTGTCCTTGGCAAATGAAGTTTTGCGGGAGGTGATCTCCGAAAGGACGGCAAAGGCACTATGGGAGAAATTGGAGTCTCTCTATCTGAAAAAGACTCTAACAAACAAGCTTTACAAGAAGCAATGCTTGTATTCACTCCGAATGAGTGAAGGTACGTCTCTGAGTAGTCATATTGATGAGTTTGAATCTATAATCATGGATTTGCAAAATCTAGATGTCACAATTGATGATGAAGATAAGGCGTTGTTATTGTTGTGTTCGTTACCTCCTTCATATAGACATTTTAGAGAAACTATGTTATATGGTAAAGATACAATTTCTTTGAAAGATGTCAAATTTTCTTTGGAAACTAAAGAAAAGATTGACCATGATATCACCGGCCAAATAAGTGATAGTCAGGCACAAGGTCTATATGCAAGGGGGAGACCTAAAGAAAGAGTAACCAACAAAGTTAGGCCGAAATCTAGATCTAAATCCAGAAATAGATCTGTTGTATGTTGGCACTGTAAGGAACCAGGGCACGTTCGCAAAAACTGCGATAAGCTACAGAAGAAAAAGAATGCTCCACAGGATAAAAGTAATGACTCTGGCGAGGCCAGTGTTGCTGAAGACAGCGGTGATACCGATGTGCTTCTTGTGACAGAGAAGCATGCTAAATTCAATGATGAGTGGATTATGGATACGGGTTGTTCTTATCATATGTGTCCTAGTCGGGACTGGTTTTGATCATATGAGATGTTTTGATGGGAAATAATGCACCCTGCAAAACAATTGGCATAGGAACAATTCGAATCCGGATGCATGATGGAATTGTCAGAACATTGACTGATGTAAGACATGTTCCTGACCTGAAGAAAAACCTAATTCATTGGGCACCCTTGATGCCAATGGGTGCAAGTTTTCAGCTGAAGGTGGAGTATTGAAAGTTAGCAAAGGTGCACTGGTGGTGATGAAGGCTAGAAAAGCAGGAAGCCTGTATGTATTACAAGGCTCGACAGTGATAGGCTCTGCAGCAGTTTCTTCATCGTCAATGCCAGACTCTGATATTACAAAGTTATGGCATATGAGGCTCGGGCATATGAGCGAGAAAGGTTTGACCTTGTTAAGCAAACGAGGACTTCTATGTGGCCAAAGTACGGGAAAGATGGATTTCTGTGAGCACTGCGTATTCGGCAAACAGAAGAGGCTCAGCTTTGGCACTGGAATTCATAGAACTAAAGGACCTTTGGACTATATTCACTCTGATCTGTGGGGACCATCACCAGTTCCATCAAAAGGAGGAGCTCGATATCTATTGACCTTTATTGATGACTTTTCAAGAAAGGTTTGGGTTTATTTTCTAAAACACAAGAGTGATGTGTTTGAAACTTTTAAGAAGTGGAAAACTCTAATCGAGAAGCAGACTGGGAAGCATATCAAAAGACTTCGAACTGATAATGGCCTGGAATTCTGTGGAGGAGATTTTAATAGATTTTGCGAGGCTGAAGGAATTGTTAGACATCGCACAGTGGTTAAAACTCCACAACAGAATGACGTAGCTGAACGTATGAATAGAACCTTTTTGGAAAGGGCTCAGTGTATGCTTTCTAATGATGGTTTGTCCAAGGATTTTTGGGCTGAAGCAGTTTCCACGGCTTATTTTTTGGTGAATCGATCACCGTCTACAACAATTGAGTTCAAAACTCCTGAAGAGGTATGGTCCGGTAAACCAGCTGATTATTCAAATTTAAGAATATTTGGATGTCCTGTTTATATGCATGTTAGTGAAGGAAAATTGGAGCCTCGTGCTAGAAAATGTATTTTTCTTGGTTATGCTTCTGGGGTGAAAGGATATAGGTTGTGGTGTCCTGATCCTAGGTCACCTAAATTTATAATTAGTAGAGATGTTACGTTTGACGAATCTACTCTGCTAACCCCGAGAAAGGAGCCTATAGTTTCTTCTGATACAAGTGAGGTCGGTAGTACATCAAAGGAGGTGGAGCATGAGATTCCTAGTCCACCATTGATATCTGAAACTCCAGATGAGTCTGACATTATTGAAGAAATACCTCATAGGGAAGAAAGAAGCATTGCAAGGGACAGACCAAGAAGAGAATTTAGACCACCACAAAGATTAATTGATCTTGTAGCATATGCTTTATATGCTGGAGAAGAAACAGATTCTGTAGGCGAGCCATCTACATACTCTGATGCCATTTCTTCTGTTGATTCCACAAAGTGGTTGATTTCCATGCAAGAAGAAATTGAGTCTCTTCACAAGAATAATACTTGGGTACTTGTGAAACCGCCGGCTAAACAAAGGATAGTTGGTTGCAAATGGATCTTCAAGAGAAAGGATGGAATTCCTGGAGTGGAGGATGCAAGGTATAAGGCACGATTGGTAGCTAAGGGCTACAGTCAGTTACCAGGTGTAGATTTTAATGATATTTTCTCGCCTGTTGTGAAGCATAGTTCTATTCGTGTCTTGCTTGCATTAGTTGCCATGCATGATTTGGAGTTAGAACAACTTGATGTCAAAACTGCATTTTTGCATGGTGAGCTGGAAGAAAATATCTATATGCAACAACCAGAGGGATTTGTTGTTGAAGGAAAAGAAGATCATGTTTGCTTATTAAAGAAATCGTTGTACGGTTTAAAACAGTCTCCAAGACAGTGGTACAAGCGATTTGATTCCTTTATCATTAGCAACGGATACTCAAGGAGCAGCTATGACATTTGTGTCTATTTCAGGAAGACTCATGATGGGTCATTTATCTATTTGCTTCTTTATGTTGATGACATGTTGATTACAGCTAAAAACATGTCCGATATTGATGAATTAAAGAAGCAGTTGAACAGAGCGTTTGAGATGAAGGATCTTGGTGCAGCAAAAAAGATCCTTGGTATGGAAATCAAAAGGGATCGTAAAGGTGGAAAATTATATTTAACTCAAAAGAGTTATATTGAGAAAGTTCTGGAAAGGTTTGGCATGAAAAATGCTAAACCGGTATCAACTCCGTTTGCTGCGCATTTCAGATTATCAGCTTCTTTATCACCAACGTCAGATGAAGAAAAACAGTACATGACTAGAGTTCCTTACTCCAGTGCAGTTGGTAGCATTATGTATGCTATGGTTTGTACGCGACCAGATATTTCACATGCTGTGAGTGTGGTCAGTAGATATATGTCTTGTCCTGGAAAATCACACTGGTATGCAGTGAAATGGATTTTAAGATATTTGCGTGGAACTTCAGAAGCTTGTCTGGAGTTTGGCGGGAGTAGCAGCTCTTTGGTTGGTTTTGTCGACTCTGATTATGCAGGTGATCTTGATAAAAGAAGATCATTGACAGGTTATGTATTCACTCTTGGAGGAGGTGCTGTTAGCTGGAAAGCTTCGTTACAACCTGTGGTTGCTTTGTCCACGACAGAGGCTGAATACATTGCGATAACTGAGGTGATCAAAGAAGGAATTTGGCTTAGAGGCTTACTTGGAGAACTTAGTGCTTGTTCTGATGATACAACCATTTTCTGTGATAGTCAAAGTGCTATTCATTTGACCAAAGAACAGATGTTCCATGAAAGAACTAAGCATATCGATATCAAGTGTCATTTTGTTCGTGAAGTTATTTCGCGAGGTGATGTCTCAGTGAGAAAGATATCTACACTTGAGAATCCTGCAGATATGTTAATTAAGCCTCTTCCAAAAGTCAAGTTCAAGCAATGCTTGGACTTGATTGGTCTTGCTGATAATTGAGTCTTATCTCGAAGGTGGAGCGAGTCTACTATGACATTTAAGCCAAGGTGGAGATTTGTTAAAGTGTGGCTTAAATTAGTCAAAGTCAGTCAAAGGTGGAGCTGAGTTGGCGTCAAGGTGGCGCTGAGTTGGCGTCAAAGTGGCGCTGAGTTGTCGCAAGGTTGTGAACAAGTTGTCGATGAGCTAGCACAAGTTGGCGTACAAGTTGTAATCAAGTTGTCAACGAGTTAGAATTGAGCTAGCGTCGAGTTGTCAACGAGTTGTCAATGAGTTGTGATACAGTTGTTGCTGAGTTGTCATTACTATTCATATGACGGCTGGAACTTTTCTATAAATAGAAGAATTCTAGTTCAGTTTTAAAAGAGCCGAAAAGATAGAAAGCCTAGAGAGTCGAAGCAAAGTCCTATGCTTCGTGAAAGCTTGTTGTGAGGCTTGTAAATTAGAGAGTTGGGAAACACTTGAGAGCTAATTCTTGTGATAGAATTGTGAGGTTCTGTGTGGGTGTTGGGTTAATTAGAGGATATAGGTTTTTCTCTAATTGTTGTAAACTCTCTGTTATAGTAGAATCGCTCCCCTTGTTCGTGGACGTAGGCAAATTCTGCCGAACCACGTAAATTCTCGTGTCTTACCTTTGTCGTTCTCTATTCTATACCATTTATTGTGGTCAATTAAAGAAACAATATACTATCAGATCCGGGGTGCTATCCTTACACGCTTGGACATCTTATACTTGGTAGACGATTGCCGTTAATTCGTAAACACACGAGTGGGACAATTTCATCTTAAAGAAAGAGAGTTTCGTCTCGAGGTTCGCCATTGTCATCGTAAAATCACATCCTTATTGCTCAGAATAAATCCAACAAGAGTGGTCGTTGTATAAGAGACGATTATCGTTAATCAGTAAGCATATGAACGGGACAGTCTCGTATTAAGGAAAATGAATTGAACTCTCGCCTCGACCTTTACAAGTGTCGTAATAAAATCATGACCTTATTTGCTCAAAATATCCAACACAGTCTTGGACCATCCATCGAGCAGGGTTGGACCCAATGGGGTATTTGGCGTTGAATCCATTCCTAACTCTTCACTATAATTATGTTTTAGTTAAAAATTATAAAAAACATTAAAATTCGCAAATCTTTTGTGATTTAACCTCTCTGGCTCTCTAGTCTCTAGTTAGCTTACTGAACGGAAGGCCATTAATATGCATGTAAAATGGACACCAATCGAGGTTCACATCCAGTGGATCTTCATCTTCTCCCACCTTATTCAGGATAATCAAAGCTTTATCAAAATGCCACGGTGTCCCTTCAAAGGCTCTCTTGAGATCCAGTTTGTGATTGAATCGCTTAATGAATCAGTTGTCACCTGCCCGGTCGATACTCATTCCTTTAACTGGATTTATTGCCTTCATGACTGTTTGTTTCATCGCCTCAAAATTGACTGGTTTTCTGGTTAGCACTTTGCCCACCAAGCATAGAGCTGGGTCACTACTCTTCCCTTTCCACGTTTCGTCTGGGACAACCACCCCAGAGTTTTCCTCCTCGATTAGAGAAAGTGCATTGCTTATCCATTGGAGATCTTGTTCCATCGCCTCCGAACCTGTTGCCCAAGAGGCCAATCATTGGGTTTTATCCTACTGTACCAGAACTGATGAAATAGACCAACCCTTCAGGACAAGGACCTGCGAAGGAGAGAGAGAAGAGGTGGAGAAAACAAAAGCGAAACAAAGAGTGGGAAGGAGAAACTAGCAGAAGAGGGGAAAGGAGGAAAGACTAGAGAAAAACACACTCTCAGTACGAGAGACCAAAGACCCTCATGTAGAGTGAGAAAGTTTTTACGAATTTCCACTTCCACGTTTTTATTAGTGAGACTTTTCACATCTCCCATCCTTTACAAAGATTAAGGGTAAACGCTTTTAACTAATAAAAACAACGTTTCTTTTAACTTTTAAGTAATAAAGAAACGTTTCTTCTTCTTCACTTTTCAAGGCCAAATACTCGATTAAATTCTGCTCTTTATATAATTCTTCAATTTTTCAATCAAATGCTTTATGGTAACAATGAAATATCTAAATATTTGTCCTCGACCTTAACAAATCAAAATTTCTAGCTAAGATTCTATTGAACCCAAATAATTATAATAACAAATATATTATAGGGTAAATTACAAATCCCCCCCCCCCCCCCCCCCCTTCCTTTGGCCCTTGGTGCAGATTGCCCCCCTAACCTTTGAAGCCGGGCGATTTGCCCCCTAACCTTTGAAAAATCACTCACTTCACCTTTTTGACCAAGTTTGACTATCGATTTCTCCTCCGACATGAAGATCCAAGTTCCAAGACCACCGTCATCGTGCTCGTCTCTCCAAGGAGAACAAAATACATACCCTATCCAATCCTATTAGCCGTCAAACACTTCGTTTGTCGTGCGTCACCTTTGACCGATGATTTCTTCTTCGTCGGTTGTCGGATTTTGATTTCGAGACTATTGTTGTGTTCCTTGTGTCGAGAGCTTCAATTTGATATATCATATCAACACATTTGATATCATCGTCGTACAAATATGCTTTGTTAAATTTTTTTCAAAGGGGTCAAGTGAGCGATTTTTCAAAGGTTAGGGGACAAATCGCCTGGATTCAAAGGTTAGGGGGCAATCCGCCCCAAGGGTTAAAGGAGGAGGGGTAGGGGGAGGGGGGGGGGGGGGGGGGGGAGGTTTTGGATTTGTAATTAACCCTATATTATATTTTCTATTTAATTTATTATTGAGGATGTGCATTTAATACGCCGAAATAACATACTGAATATCGAACTGAAATTTTCGGTTTGATACGATTTTTACCAAAATTATTTTGGTTCGGTAGGGAATGTAGAGTTTGGTATTATTGATCGAAAATTTGCAATGCATCGAAAATCAAATCAATAATTTAGTTTGGTTGCATATCTTTTTAAAAATTTGATATTCGATTCGATATCGATATTTAAATACAGTATACCAAACTGATCGAAATACCGAATAACATATTTTCTTATCTTTGAATATTTATTTTTTATTACATTATTATAATTTATATGTATAATGTACATATATAATATATTTTATTTTCCATTCTAATCCTAAGTAAAAACGTTTTAATAGAATTTTTACTTACAAACGCATAAAAAACATTTTTTCTTTACTTTAATTTGTAATGCTTTTAGTTTTTTTTTTTTTTTTTTTTTTAAATCGAACTGAAATTTTCGGTTTGATACAATTTTTACGAAAATTATTTTGGTTCGGTACGATACAAAACCGGATGACCAAATTTAAAAAAAAAAAAAAAAAAAAACTAAAAGCATTACAAATTAAAGTAAAGAAAAAAGGTTTTTTATGCGTTTGTAAGTAAAAATTCTATTAAAACGTTTTTACTTAGGATTAGAATGGAAAATAAAACATATTATATATGTACATTATACATATAAATTATAATAATGTAATAAAAAATAAATATTCAAAGATAAGAAAATATGTTATTCGGTGTTTCGATCAGTTTGGTATACTGTATTTAAATATCGATATCGAATCGAATATCAAATTTTTAAAAAGATATGCAACCAAACTAAATTATTGATTTGATTTTCGATGCATTGCAAATTTTCGATCAATAATACCAAACTCTACATTCCCTTCCTAATTAAAATTTTCACAGATCACACTCGCTTCCTATTACACAGGTTAAATCGATTTGTTCTCTTTAGTTTTTCAAGGTTACATACCTCCCCTTTATTGAAGTTTTACATTTCTTAATAATTGCCACTTTTTCTTTATATATAGTTTTACCCAAAATAATGAGATTATCCATATATATTTTTTGGTTAGACTGAATTTCTTTTGTCCTAACTGGTTAGAATGAATGGAACTTCAAGTCTAGCATCAATGACGTTCATACTTTTTTTTTTTTTTTTTTTGGTGCAAAAGAGGCCCAGACCGGCCAACAATCTACTCAATGTTCCTCCTCTTGAACTCTTCCGGTTGCGAATCCCACATCATGAACTCCACCGTCAACTCGTGGCCCATCTTAGCCAGCTTATCGGCACTCTCGTTTCTTTCTCTGAAGATATGCTTGAAACGAATATCCCAGGGCATATGGAGCAGCTTACGACAATCCGAAATAATATTGCGCATAGGGTGATCATCAATCTCATCCCTCATAACCCAGTTAAACACCACCTCCGAGTCGAATGACGTTCATACTGAGTACCAAGTACAGGATTTCCTAAAAACTATTTAATGGAAAAAGAAACAAAATTATTGTTATAGTAACAACGTTTTCTTTCAAATTAATTTAAAAAGGTTTATTTTCGATTCAATATCTAACCATGATTTAACGTAACTCGATTTAATTGGAATTCAATATCTAATCTCCTTAACAAATTTGATCTTTTGATGTGATCCGCAGCCAACATGCTGACAAACCTACAATTAACCGGAGGAGGTTGCAAAAGACGCTGACCCAGAATTTATGAGCTTTCCATTCCGGCCAAAGTAGCCCAAGAGCCAAAAAAAAATGTTGGGTTCTATGAAAGTGTTCTCAAAATTATTAAGCCCATAGAGAAATTAAAATTGAAGTTATAATAAATAGAGAAGGTTAAAATAGTAATCGAAAATGATGATGTTAATAAAATTTTAAAAGTTAAAATCATAAACATAGATCCAATTACATTAACATTTAGAAGCAATAACCTCACAAAAACAAAAAAGGGAACAACACAATATGAGATTAAAAAATTAATCTGACTGCAAAGCTGCATCCTTCAATTTCTTTTTCTAATAATATCTTATCTGTAGGTGGAATGGAACCATATTAGGGGGAATTTATGTATGACCAAAAAAAAAAAAAAAAAAAGAGTAGAAAACAAAAGCATATTCATCATAAGTTGCAAAGTTAGATGCTTGAAAAGGTTAAAACAGCTATAAACAAATTGATATAATTCATACTTGTTTTTATTCAAGTAAAAGTAAAAACAAGGCAAAATCTCCCTTAATTTTAAGTTGAAAGTTGTGGCTTGCCAAGCTCTCCACACCTTTATAATGCCCTCGTTCCAATTGAAATTTGTGTAAGGTAACCGTAACCCGAAGGCTTTCATTCCCAAGTTCCTCTTGTTCATCTGCAATTTGTTTTGCAGATACAATGGCAGAATACGTACAACAGCTCAACTCAGTTGATTCAAGTGTTGGTATGTTTCCAATGTCGCAGGGGATCTCCTTCAGCTTAGATACGTTGTCAAGAACAAGGTGCTCAAGGAGTGGAAAATGAGAGCTCTCTGCACTCCAGTACTCCCAACCCATACAACCACCAATATGCAAGTATTTTAAACGGTAGAACTGCCCTTGTAGTGTCTCCCACTCAGATGTTGTGAAGGACACTAACAATATTTGTAGCATCTGGAGATAAGGCAAGTATCCTTTCTTTGTATTAATGTCTTCCCAACTGAGCCGCGTTCCAATTAGGCACAACTCTTTGAGCGAATGTGGGAAATTGAGGTTTGGCAGCAAATTGTCTCAACTTGGGATACTGCAGTATAGATATTCAAGTTTATACAGATGACCAAGATTGTTGAGATAATAATAATCTGCTGCCTCGTCATTGATGAGGCCAAATACGGCCAAGCCATATCACGACACATGGCTCAATCAAAACCTAACACTTTGGCACTCCAGGACCGCATCTCTGGCCCCCCTCGAAATGGGCCACTCCCCTCGAGGGAGTATTTGCTCCTTTCGCTAACGGGAACCTTAACCTTCCCCCGAGCGGGCAAGGTTAACAATACATTTGCAGTCCTCGAGGTCAACCCAGGATTCGCCGTCAAGATCATCTCGTGACTGTAAAGGTGGAGTTGCTCCCTTTATATCATCTCTTTGGGTTTAAGTGTCCACCCTCAGACCTGCGAGCCCAAGGCCCTTACAAACCGAGCGTGCTTGGCCCTCGGTAACAACCCAGTAAATGCTCTCGGACAAATAGTACAAAGATGCACACCTGCTACTATTGCTCTTCACCTACCTTTTTGCAGGCTTTTGTAGGAGTGCCTTCCCAGAGGCTCCTCATTAGACCACGTGTTTAGGACAACATCAATCGGGGACCACTTGGTGCAAATTACCATAAGGCTCTCACTCTCAACTATAAATACTCAAAATTCGTCTTCCTCTGTAAGCAAGCTTCTGATACTTAAACTCTGTTTTATCTTCCTCCTCTTGGCTCCCCTGAGACAATTCCATTGAATTGCGCGTCAGAGAGCTAAACTGGGTCTCACCCCCCATTTCCCCAGCTTGGCCTTCTGATGTTTGTTGTGTTTGTTCCTAGCAGGTAGAACCCACTTATCCCGGTGACCCTTGCCAGAACTTTTCATCTGAGATTCCCCAATCTTATAAATTCTAAGTGTTGAAATGTGACACCTGAGATCAGACCCCGTCATTTTTGGCACCGTCTGTGGGAAACTCTTCTCTTTCTTCTTTTTTTTTTAACCGTTAGAAGTAAACACACCTAGTCTGCCATGGTGATGGCCACTCGATCAGGGGCTGTAGGAGGCTAAGTTGACCTCCAACGCAAAGATAGCAAGAACCTGCCTGCCTCCGGCACTGCTAGTGTTGTAACCACCACCAGAGAGGTCCCCCTCGCGATGGGACCATGCGGACCAGAGAAGGAACCTAACCTAGAGCAACTGGTCGCCGAAGGAATAGGGGGCTCTGGCTCAAATATCCCCCCAACTCAACCAACTTCCGTCGTGGCCCACATAGGCGGGTATCCTATGATGATGCCCCCACCAGGCTACATGATCATGCCGCCCAATATGATGCCAGCCATACAACCTTACCATGCGGGGATGATGCAACTCGCCGTTACCGTTCCTAAGGAGATCGAAGGGGTGGAGATCCCCCCATGATACAAAGACAATTGCAGACTATCTACGCCCAATGCGAAGTTCAGGCAGCTTAGAATGCCTGGAAAAGTTTACAGCCACCTATTTACCCTCTGGGCAGGCAGCACAAATTGCCCCTCCCATGGGTGGGTGGCAGATGCACCCGCTTATAACTACTCAAGCAGTGTTGCAGGCTAGGCCACCACCACCTCCGCCAACTTAGGCCAGAGAGGCACAACCGAGGGGAGTGCAGGATAATGCACATGCCGACAAGGGGAAGGCGCCTGTGGACATGATGGTTATTGATGATGATGAGGCTCACTCGAGAGCCTCGAAACGAGGAAGTAAAGAAGATGGCGAGGACCCTCGCTTACTGGTAGTCGTACAAGATCAGCTGGAGGGGCTCCAAAACATGGTGGAGCAGCTCTCTCGAGCGTGGGGACAAGAGATCCAAGGTCAGAGACGCTTGTCGCCCCGCGAATAGGAACCACTTTCCTCTGAATAGGGGAGATGACGAGGACTATGAGAACTATGACAATGAGGGGGGATGCTACCATCCCTTGGTGAGGGGTTCTCCCCTCGTGGAGAAAGTTTTGATGGCCCAAGTAGGAATGGGCAAAGTTCCCACTTCCATCAATCGCTATGATGGGACCACTGACCCTGCGGAGCATCTGGACCATTTCTTACGCCTGATGCATCTCTATGAACATTCTAATCATTACTGGACTAAGGTGTTTGTCACTTCCCTCGTAGGCATGGCCCAGGATTGCTATAAGCGATTGCCGCCACGCTAGATCAGGGGGTATGATAAGCTCACCAACGCCTTTCTAAACCACTTTAATTCAATGAAAGCCCCGGTTACCTCACCCACGACATTGTACAACCTTGCTCAAGGCGAGAATGAGACTCTCTGCTCCTTCTTTGGTCAGTTCAACAAAGAGGTGTATTAGTGGAAAGGCCGTCAATGGATTTCCTTATCCATGTGTTGTTCAAAGCCATTAACCATAAACACTATGTGAGCAATGAGTTTGCCGAAGCTGTTGTCAAAGGAAGGCCCACATCCCTCGTGGCAATGAGGGAGATAGTAGAGCCATTTTTCGCGCTCGAAGACATGTATAGATCTAATGCCCATAGACCGTCAAGCTACTCCAAGGGAGACCGAGGGCGGGAAGATGTCCATAGGGAATACCGCAAGTCATCCCCACCATCTCGTAAATATGAGCGCATTCCCCTCAACAGGCCAATCTCCGAGATATACTCCCTCTCTGATAAAAAAAAAAACTCTTCAAGAGACCCCAACAAATGAGGGAAACGGTGGCTCAGAGGTGCTCGGGCAAGTATTGTGTCTTCTACAAACAAAAGGGGTACGACACGGATGAATGTCGGCAGCTAGAAAGTGAGATACAGAGGCTCATTACCGGAGGCCACTTGAAGGAGTTCGTTAAGATTTTGGAGCACTATGATGAGTATTGTGGCGAGAGGGCGAGAGCCAAGAGAAGAAGCCCTTCGCGCTCAAGGAGCCCCCGCGGGCGCTATCTTAAGGGCAAGGGCGTAGGAAAATAGAAGGTGGCCGTGTTGGGAAAACGAGACAGAAACGCAGTAGAAATTAAAAATTTTCCCAGCTAAGCAAGGATTGAATCTTGCAATTCCCATTTCCAAATTCATAGAGATCAAGAAACTCACTTAATTAGAAGCTTTCTTGACACGTTCTAGCCACCCAAGAAGGGTCTTCTCGCGGCTTGATCCCAAAAGCTCCTTCGAATCTTTCAAGATTTCACGATAGTAGCCCTCTAGAGGAATAGTCCACCAACCGTGACCACGATCCGAATAGGGAGGATGCTAGTTCTATATTCGGTGTTTTGGCTCTAGGGTTTAGTGTATAATTATGGAGAAGGAGAATTGTGTATCATCTCCCTATGGGGTTCGAACCCCTCTATTTATGAGGCTAGGGTTCGAACCCCACTCCTTGTTGGACAAGGAATTCCAAACTCTTTTGGAAAGGGATTTTTTGCTTGGAGACTAAGTCTCTTACTTTGACCAAAAGTCCACCTTTTGACCAACTTGTTGGGAAAGAATAATATCTAACTCTCTTAGATATTTTATTTTACTTTATTCATTAAATAATAAATAACTTGAAGACTAATAATTAATTAATTCATAATTAATTATTTATTAGACTTTATTTCTCCAAATTAGAACTTTAATATTAATTCAAAATTAAATCAAAGTCCATTAAACAATTAACACATTAATTATTTAATATATATACACATAAACACGCGACTACACGTGTCAAATGACACGTGTCATCCACGTGTTCCACACGTGAGATCCACATGTGTGGGCCCCACCATTCTTTTAATGGTTCGATCAACTTGTTTAATCGATTCAAGCCTTAACCCACGTGACCAGGTTGTTATGTGTGACCCTCTAGGTTCTTAATTCAATTAGCAGTGACCCTAATTAATTAATTAGTTCACAGATCAAACGACCATAGTCTGGCAACAGGTGTTTGACCCCTAGCTGAATAAGAATGTTTCGATTCGATAAAACCTTTAAGTCATCGACATATGTGAGATACAATCCTCCTACATCCCATCTCTCAATCAAGATCTAGGGGAAGGGAATAATTAGAACACTAACAATCTTGATCTTAATGCTAAGTGCATTTCATATCCATTTGATCTCAATCCAAGAAACTCTTTTCTTGATGTCTTGATCCACTGCCTTGGCCAAGTACTCCTAGATGACATATGAATGACTTACACAATAAGAGATCATCATCTTGCTAATGCAAGCGTAGGTCCTTTATTGATTCTCATATACTTTAATGTGCCACTTGTGCCGTGCAGCATAAGCCTTGAATCAGTTGTCTAAGGTGACACCCTTTAAAGCTTACACCTAAGACTACAGAGTTAGCTCATAACGTATCAATGAAACCTCAAGTTTAAGGATCACTTAATCACATCAATAACTCGTGAGATATTTCCTAATCTGGAAGTTTCTATTTCCAGATATAGAAACTTCCTTTCCCATTTAGGAATCTTCTCACACGTGACACCTCAGTGTACCTACTTAGAACAAGCAAGCACCCCCATGTATTACGCACGTATCAACTATACACTTTGCACCCTATGAAACAAGGTAGTCCTTCTTAAGGGCGTGATCACACAAGCGAGCCTCGAACGAGTCAGGTTGGCACTCCCACTGTCTTTTGGACTCATCGGCTTGGAATGATTTCTAATCATGACTTATGTGATATAGGGCTCGTCTCATGAACCACTTTACCTAAATGGTTGAGTCCTACAAGTCATATTAACTAGGGGAGTTCTTATACATGCTCAGTCAAAAGGAAACACACAATCAAACAAGAGCATATAAAGAAGTGTTGCCTTAATTCGTATTATTCAAAGATTATCTGTGATTTACAAAAGGAAAGTACTAAAGCTGACTATTACATCGGCTTTCAGGGCACTATTCCTAACAGGCCGAGGTTGAGAATGCCCCTTTCGCGGTAATCAACATGATCTCAGAGGGCCCAACATGAGGAGATTCCAACGCTTCACGCCGCCGTTATGTCTGAAGTTATGATCAGAGACCCTCTATGCCAAAACAAGTGTACGCCATCAAAGAGAGAAGCTATAGGATTTAGCGAAGAGGACCTGGAACACATTTTAACACCCCATGGGGTCAGTGAAACATCTGACTACCCTATGGTGGTTAGCTTAGATGTTCACAATCATGTTGTAAAGAGGGTTCTTGTTGATAGTGGAAGCTCTGTGAATGTTCTCCCTTACTCCACCTTCCAAAAGATGAATGTCACAAATATTCCCCTCGAGCCTCTCAAAATAGCCCTCGTAGGCTTTGGGGGTTCCGAGGTGGTCCCTCGTGGACAGATTCGTTTGGCCACCTTTGTTGGTCGCACCCTACAGTGAAAAACTTTAATGGTCACCTATCTGGTGGTGGAAATAGAGATCCCTTACAACATAATAATCGGGCAACCTGCCCTAGTTGATTTTAAGGCAATTATCTCCACCTACCACCAGAAGATCAAGTTCCCTACCCCCGAGGGGATAGATGAGGTTCTCTGTAATGCTAAGGAAGCTTCGAAGTGTTACATGCTGTGTCTTAGAAGACCCAAACCTGAAAAGGCCTTTCTTTATATGATCAACTAAGAAGTCTGTGGGTTTTCCTAAACTAGACGAAGATAAACCGGTGCAGAAATGAGCGAAGCTGAATAAGAAGAAGAACAAAAAGAGAAGCACGCAGGGGGATACTTCGACACAAGATAACCCCAAGGGTGGCCCTGCAGGCGCAGTTGGAACATCCTCCTCAGAGGAAGAAGTGGGTGGAAATGAGCCTGAGAGCAAGGGCGAGCGCTTCACTGGAAAGAAGAGGGCGCTCGAGGCTCCTCAGCTAGAGGTACGGATAGAGCCCACGGAGAAGTTCCTGACCATTGAGCTCGAGCCTGGCAACAAAGAAAAGACTACGCAAATTGGCTCGAACATTTCTGGACCCTCACAAATCATGATGATAGATTTCTTGAGGGAGAATATAGATGTGTTTGTATGGAAAACGTCAGACCTCACAGGGATCTACCCGAGCATCATAGTTCACAGGCTCAATGTGGACCCTGCTTTCAAGCCCATCAAAAAAAAAAAAAAAAAAAAAAAAAAGAAGAAAAAAGAGATGCCAATGGGTTCAGGAGAAAAATCATCGAGGAGGAGGTTAACAAGCTCCTCGAGGCTCAGTATATTGAAAAAATCCTATATCCAGAATGGTTGTCCAATGTAGTCCTCGTGTCCAAGAGTGCAAACAAATAGAGAATGTGCAATGATTTCACGGACCTTAACAAAGCCTGTCCAAAAGACCCTTACCCCTTGCCTCAGGTTAACCAGCTCGTGGATTCTACAGTTGTCTGCGAATTAATGAGTATGATGGATGCGTTCAAACGGTATTATCAGATCTTCATGGCACCCGAGGATCGCCCAAAAATGTCATTTGTAGTTCACATGGGGGTTTATTGTTTCTTGGTTATGCCATTTGGGCTAAAGAATGCAGGCGTTATGTATCCACGCCTCGTTAACAAAATGTTCGAGAAGGAGATAGGGGGATCAACGGAAGTCTACGTGGGTAACATGATTGTCAAAAGCGAGTAGCAACACTCCCACCTAGAAAACTTGAGGTGGACTTTCAACATCCTACGGCGATATGGCTTGAAACTGAATTCTTCCAAGTGCAAGTTTGGCGTTCGAGGGGGTAAGTTCTTGGGTTGTGTGGTAAATCAGCACGGAATCGAAGCCATTATGGAAAAGATCAAAGCCATAATGGAAATTCCTTCCCCTCAAAATGTCTGGGAAGTACAGGTCTTGGCGGGGAGAGATAATCTCCCTAAACAGGTTCATATCCCGCTCAGCGGATAGGAATTTACCATTTTTCAAGATTTTACGTAATACCAGGAATTTTACCTGGACTGAGGATTGTGAGAAAGCATTACAAGACATGAAGGCTTACCTCTCATGTGTATCGTAACTAACCAAGCCAGACGAAGGAAAAAATCTCTTTATCTATCTCTCAGTTTCGAAGGAGGCAACGAGCGCGGTCCTTATAGCGGTTCGGGACAGCAAGCACTTAGCCGTCTATTATTTAAGTAAAACCCTCTACGGGACCGAAAAGAAATACCTGGAGATAGAAAAATTTGTTTTCACCCTTGTGAACGCATCACGAAGATTGAGGCCACATTTCCAAGCACACTCTATCATAGTGCTTACAGACCAACAATTGAAACAAGTTTTGCCAAAACCAGATATTTCTGGGAGGCTGATAAAATGGGCAATTGAGCTTAGCCAATTTGACGTCAAATTTGAGCCAAGGACAGCCATCCAAGCAAAGGTGGTGACAGATCTGTTAGTCGAGCGTTTTGGTTTAGAGCTCGTTCCCCCTGAAAGCGATGGTTTGTGGATCCTACACACGGATGGTTCATTGACCTCTCAAGGGGAGGAGCAGGGGTGGCCCTCAGAGAACTCGAGGGGATCGAGATAGATTTCACGATCAAATTAGATTTTTAAGTCACCAATAATGAGGCAAAACATGAGGTCCTCGGATCACCGCCTATATTGATTCACAGCTAATCGCAAGCCAGATTGAAGGAACCTATGAGGCTCAAGAAACCACCATGTTACGGTATCTAGAAAAGGCAAAGGAAGCCATTTGTAAGTTCAAAGAATTTTATTTGCTTCAGATCCTGCGAGCGGATGCCCTTTCTAAGTTCGCGTCTGCCCTCGAAGGTTCTTGTAGCCGTCTCATCACTTTTCTAAGGACAGAAAAACCTTTGATAAGGTAAGGGAGGCGTACTCAGGATGTGATTACGATTGATCCCTCCGAGCCTTGCTTGATCGATGACATAGTAAGATTCCTTAAGGAAGGTATTTACCCTACTGATAAAGTAGAGGCTAGAAAGATCAGGAACAAAGCCCCTCAGTTCGCCCTCGACCATGAGAGGAGACTCTTCAAGCGGTCCTACCGGGCCCCCCCATTGAAGTGTTTAAGGCCCTCGCAGGCTAAAGAGGTTCTTGAGCACATCCACAATGGAAGTTGTGAAAATCATTCTAGAGGGCGTATCCTCACCAAAAAAGTATTGAGGATTGGCATTTATTGGCCCACGGTCCTACAAGACTCGATTGTTTTCTCTAGAAAATGTCCCAAGTGCCAGTTCCATTCCAACATTCCACAATTGCCTACAGCTCAAATGACTCCTATAGATGTTGCCTGACCCTTTGATAAATGGGTCATTGATATTGTGGGGCCATTGCCAATGGCAGTAGGACAGAGGAAATTTGTTATCTTGACAGTGGATTATTTCACTAAATAGGCCGAGGCAGAAGCGGTCACCAAGATCACCTTTCGCGTTGTTAGATATTTCATCTAGAAAAATATCATTTATAGATATGGCATCCTCAGAGTGATGGTCTCAAATAATGGGTCCCAATTTATTACCGCAGATACTTGAGAGTGGTGCGCGAAACTGGCGATCGAGCAACTTTCACATCCGTGGGGCATCCACAAGCCAATGGTCAAGCTGAAGTCACTAATAGAATTATCCTACAACATTTAAAAACAATGCTTGAGAGCAAGAAAAGAGAGTGGGCTGAAGAGCTACAAGGAGCCTTGTGGGTATATCTCACAACCCTTCGAGCCGCCACAGGGGAAACCCTCTATTCCCTCGTGTATGGTTCAAAGGCTATGACACCTGCGAAAATTATACAAGAATCCGCACGTGTTGCCTACTTTGAGCCTTGAATCAACGAGGGGAATTGCGCACTCGAACTGGATCTATTGGGGGAAAAAAAAAGACAAGGCTTGGGCGCGTATTCACAAATACAAAGCCTCAGTGGCTCGCCAGTCCAACAAGCGTGTTAGAGAAAGAACCTTCTAGATGGGTGATTTGTTTCTGAAGAAAGTTGAGGTATCTAAGCATATGGGAAAGTTAGACCCAAACTGAGAGAGACCCTTTAAAGTCACCCAGATAAGGGCAAATAACACATACGCTCTCAAAACGCTTCAGGGCGAGAAGCTTTTACGTTTAAGTTTCGTAAGAACTAACATTGTAAAACCCTAATCTCGGGCTCAATGTAATATCTTTTCAAAGGAAAACAAGGAAGCCTATTTGTCTGTTCCAGGATGAAGTCATCTGAGCAAGGTGTGCCTGGATCACACTACTCAACTACCTTTTGTATTCAAGGTTAAAACCACTTAGATTCAAATTGGAAGGCCTCATGCACTAGGACCACTCTATGTTAATCAAAGTTAACTCCGCGTCAAACGACTTGATAATACACATATATACATCTCCAACTGCGGAGTTAAGATTAGTTATGGGATATTAAAATGAAAAGCAGAGCAACTGGACCTCATTTCTACTTCAGGCTCGTAATTTTGGAGTACTTAGTAAAATTTCTTAAGGAAATGTACTAAGGAACTTCATAACAAAACTAGGTTGGCCACATAAACAGGCCCCTCGCGTTACTTTACTCTGCCTAAAAAATGCTAACTTTTTATACCTACTTTACTTTGCTTCATCCTAGAACCTCTTATACTAGAGTTAATATTGGAAAAGTAAACAAAGTAAAAGCAAGCGTAAGGAACAAAAAGCATTCATCCATGGCAAAGTCATTTATTTTAAATAAGGAAAGGGAATAAATATGTGATTACAAAATTAGGGCTACTAGGCCTATGATAACGGGAAAATTACAGTTAATTTCTAAAAGGAAAGCAACAAAAATTTGGAAGACCAACGACAACAGATTGACTTGGGCAGAGCTATGAGGGCTGATCCAAAGTAAGGGTCTTCATGCGCCTTGGTTTGGCCCACCTTCTAAGTCCACCACAACGATATCTGGGACAGTAGTGGATACTTCAGAAGCTTGGGGCTCAATGTCTCAAACGAGGGAGTCACCTCAACTGTAGGAACTTGAGTTGGAATGGTGGATGGGCCCTCGGGGATAATTTTAGCCTCATTGGCCCCCTGGTTGGTTGGCTCCTTGACGGGCGCATGTGCCTTCATAAATTCTCCTTGGATAAGGAAAATCAGATCTGCATATTCCGGCCCGGCCAGATCATCCTCAGGGTTCCTCCGGTCCCCACCTGTAGATTTAAATCTTTGTCAAATTGGAGACCCATGCGCTCAAGATCTGGAAAGGAAGCATCCATCAAGCCCATGATGATCAGCTGTTCCAAGGCCAAGTCAAAGGATTTTTGCACATCTTTGAAGCAGTGGAGGATAGCAGAGAAGCCAAAGGCCTTAGACCTGCAGAACTTAAGCAGAGCCTCATTGACCGCTTGAGATATACACTTGAGGAGTTCTTTATTGAACTCTTCTTAGCATGCTTTCTTGGTGGCCTCAGTAGCCTCCCTCCGAGCGGTACTCAGCTGCTGATTCCTCTCTTCTAAGTTCTTGGCCAGCCTTGCATTATCTTCTTGGGCCTTGGTCAGCCTGTAGCGGAGCTTCTTGCGAGCCTCCTCATTCCTGTCCACCTCCTTCTTGACCCTAGCCAACTCAGTCTCGAGGGTCGAGGGACTCATTTTGGGCCTTCAGAAAATCAATCTCCTCTTGGAGCTGAGGAGGGTGATCAGCCCGGGCCGTTTTTTTGTACTTCGTCTTACGCTCAGCGAAGGTCAACGAGTGGCACCCTAGTTCACCACCCTCGGCATCACCACCTGTAGAAAGTCATCATCAACACTTAGGAAACCTTAAGGAAAAGAATGAAAACAAGGCACCCTTAAGAGAAAGGAGATGCTTACCCCTTGGATGGCATAAAAGATATCATCCATCAGTTGATTAGTACTTTGGGAGAATAACTCCCTATGGTTCCCAGTGAATTTCCCTCCGAGGGCGATGTCTTACATCAGCTTCCGGGCCACTTTGCTATCCCTTATGAGCGTGGGACCTGAAGTGGCTGGGCATCTGTACAGTTAGGCCTCCGCATGCTCGAAGCACCAAATCTTTTCTCTCCATCACTAGGCTCGCCTACAACAACGGCCTTACCTTTTCCTATTACCAAAATGGAGTCCGATAATCTCTTTCTCTTCTTTGAATGAGGGGTCTGACCCTCCGGAATCTCGCGAATGACAACACCCGTATGTTACCCTTGATGTTCATTGGGAACAATTTGAAGAGCCTACTCTCCGCCTCGTTGTGCCAGATGAACCCCCAGTTGGGTAACGATCCTAGTTTCAAGGGTAGCCCCTCGGCCTTCCCCTAGACCCTGGCCGGGGTTACTTGAGCTCTCACCATGGCCGTCTCCTCGGCCACCCCCTCAACCGTCTCCTCGGGCACCGCTCGAGCGGTCTTGGCCGTTGTTGTTGTTGCTGTTATTGCTGTTGTTATTGTTGCTGTTGAGGCTATTGTTGTTGAGGGAGCCTCTGATTTCTTCGAGCGCCGTCTCGCTGTGCCGCCAGCATCTGGGCCACATTTGCCATGTTACCCCCAACCATTAGTATGTCAATGCCTGCGAGAAGAGAGAAACCTGGAATCAGTTTTCTTTTTGGAAAATTCAATGGACAAAGTTAGTATTCCTATCTAAGAGTTAGTGTCCTAAATTCTAACCATCTCGCTCCAAGTTCCATTCGGGGGGTTTAGCAATCGTTTCAGGAGGGCTCACAAGTCCGCAAAAGAATAACACCTCCTCATCGTCCATTAAATATTTGGCTAAGATGAGCCAACCTTCATTCCTCATTAATATGGCTAAGTTCTGAGCCCAATTCATAGAGAAAATAGGCTCCAAGTGGGAGTTCACGAGGGGCTCTTCTCTATGAACCACCCACGCTCGAGGAACCCTAAAATCCGCACCCTCAAGAGCTCTCACGAATAAAAACTTCTCCTTTCATTCGATGCCGTATGAACTCGAGCGGGAATCAATGAGCTTGAGGTGTGCTTTGGCAACGTAATAGAATCCCACCCTCGGAGATGAGGGTGGTGAACGGTCCACTTGGAATAAGTTTATAAAGTTGGGGATTGAGGGTTCCTGCCCGATGCATTTCATTAGAACAATAAAGGCGTTTATGAGGACTATCCCGTTGGGGAGAATTTGCGAGGGGTTCAAATTGAGGTAATTAAGGAAGCTGGCTACAGGAACTGGAATTAGAAACCCTAACCCCCCATGCTGAGATAGTATCCTTGTACATTGCCATCTCTCCCGGGGTGGATTGTTAGCCCTTTCATGTTTTTTTGGTAACTGGAAGGAAAATCTCTCATCCAGATACCTTGGGGCCCTTAGTGAAATAAGATCCCCAATTATCATTGTCCTTTTGATCTCGTCGGGGGTTCTTGTTAGGAATAGTGCCCTAGAAAGCCGATTGTATATCCGCTTTGTGCTTTTCCTTATTGTAATCACAGACAATCTTTGAATGAAATAACGAATTAAGGCAACACTTCTTTATATGGTTTTGTTTGGTATGCGATTACTTTATCTGTGCATGTATGAGAACTCCCCTAATCCTGATGACTTTAGGACTCTACCATTTAGGTGAAATGGTTCATGAAACGAGCCCTATATCACATAAGTCATGATTAGTAAAATACTCCAAGCCGATAAGTCCTACAGACAGTGGGAGTGTCAACCTGACTCCTCTAAGGCTTGCTTGTGGGATCACGCCCTTAAGAAGGACCACCTTGTTTCATGGAGGTGCAAAGTGTATAGTTGATACGTGCGTGATACATGAGGGTGCTTACTTCAATAAGTAAGTTCACTGAGGTGCCCCGTGTGAGAAGATTCCTAAATGGGAAAGGAAGTTTCTATTTCAGGAAATAGAAACTTCCAGATTAGGAAATATCTCATGAGTCATTGATGTGATTAATTGATCCTTAGACTTGAGGTTCCATGTTACTTTATGAGTTAACTCTGTAGTCTTTGGTATAAGCTTTAAAGGGTGTCGCCTTAGACAACTGATTCAAGGCTTATGCTGGGGCTGCACAAGTGACTCATGAAAGTGAATGAGAATCAAGAAAGGACCTACACTTGCATATGCAAGGTGATCTCTTATTGTATAAGTCATTCATATGCCATATGGAGTCCTTGGCCAAGGCAGTAGATCAAGACATCAAGAAAAGGGTTTCTTGGATTGAGATCAAATGGATATGAAATGCACTTAGCTTTGAGACCGGATTATTAGGGTTCTGATTATTCCCTTGCCCTAGATCTTGGTTGAGAGATAGTAAGTAGGAGGATTGTATCTCACATTAGTCAATGACTTAAAGGTTCTGTCGAATCCGAACATTCCAATTCAGCTAGGGGTTAAACACCTGTTGCTAGACTATGGTCGTTTAATCTGTGGACTGATTAATTAATTAGTGAATTAATTAATTGGGGTCACTGCTAATTGAATTGAGAACCTAGAGGGTCACACACAACAACTTGGTTACATGAGTTGAGGCTTGAAAATGATTAAACGAGTTAATCGGGCCTAGAGGGTTCCACACGTGTGAAATCACACGTGTGGCTCACGTGAGTGACACGTGTCACACACGTGTAAATATATATATATTGTATATATATGTATTAAATAATTAAATGTGGTAATTATTTAATAGACTTTGGTTTAATTTTGAATTAAAAAGAAAGTCTAATTTTGGAGAAAATAATCTAGTTAATTAATTATGAATTAATTAATTAGATAAAATAAGTTATTTATTTTAAATAAATAAAGTATAAAATAATCCAAAATAGTTTGGATATTTTATCTCTCTTGAAAGTTGATTTGAATTAGAATTCAAAGTCAAAGTCAAAATTACTTGATGATCAAGTAATAGGAGAGAGGGACCAAAATCCTAGCCCATAAAGGACTAGGGATTTCGGCACTCCCCTCCCTATAAATAAAGGGGCTCGAGCTCCTTATGGAGCTAATTGGCAATTCTTTTGGTTCATGTGTTGAACACCTTCCTTTCTCCAAGATAAAATAAAACCCTAGGTTAAGCCTAAACACTAACTAGAGAACTAGCATCCTTACTAGTTAGATTGTGATCAAGTTGGTGGACTATCTCTAGAGACTTCAAGTTAGAAGTTTGAAGATTCGAGCTTTACCAAGGAGAGGGGATCAAGCCGCGAGAAGAGCGTTCTTGGGTGGCTTGAAACGCTTCAAGAAAGAATAAAGAAAAGTAAGTTTTCTATCTTTACGAATTTGGATACACGATTGCGAGTTCAAGATCCTTTTTGTTGGGAAATTTTTTAAATTCCACTGCTTTCTGATCCGTGTTTTCCAACAGTTCTGTCCATTGCTTGTATTCCTGAACTTTCCCCTTCCGCTATCGTCTTGGTCTTTTTACTCCTCTTTGTTCTACGGCGTTTGGCAAAAAGTTCCACCGAGGGCTCGGTGCCCACTTCATCTCTCTGTGGTGAACCCTTAATCGCTACAGTTACTGTTGGATAGAGTGGCCTAGATGAACTCTCTACCAGGGGAAGGGTAACCCTTTGACGGTCTGCCTCTATGAATAGATCCATCTCCTCAAAGAGATGATCCACACCTCCTGGATTGCGTTTACCCATGGCTAATACCGTAGCGTCTAGTTCCTCATCTTTAGGTTCACCAAAAATCTCCTCCATAGTTTGGTGATGAGGTGTGGGAGTATTGGATTGGGAGCTAGAACTGGTCATATCCTTTATTTCCCTAACCACTTCATTGATGTATTCGCCAGACATAGTGAAAGATTGGGAAGAAGAGTGTCGGAAGGAATAAAAAAAAAGGTAGAACACCTACTATACTATGGTTAGTGGATGAGAAAGTAAGCAAAGAATGCAGAACAATACCTAAGTTTGTAAGTCTTGAAATTATCGGAGATTGCTGAAGGATGTAAAGGAAGTTCTGAGCTTTTGATGCTTTAGAAGAAGTTTTTGCATGTAAAGGAACAAATGAATGGAGGTTTCTCTATTTATGAGGGAAAGTTGGTGGGATTTGGGGCAATAAATTCAAAAAAAATGTAATCATTCCCACCTAGGTAACTACCCCTTTTATGAACTATCACACACATCCCCACGATTCACGTGCCGTTTCCTGAAAAGGCGCACCCACTAGCGGTGTAGCATTTAATGCTTATCAGGTCGACCAGTCAGAGACCGCATTCAATGCATTTACAGGGCAAATCTTTCAAGGGTGTGATTTCCCCACCTAAGGAGACCCTCGATGGTTTGAATGTCTGAATTCTCTAGGCCACCTCACTGTGACTACAGAATTGGGGGGCAAATGATGAGGCCAAAATATGGGCAAACCACTTTATCACACGTAGGGGTGTGCTCTGAGTCGAGCTGGCTTGTGAGCCGCACAAGCCGAGCTCAAGCTGGCTCGACTTGAACTCGAACGATGTCAAGCTCAAGCCAAGCTTAATTGAGATCGACTTGTGTATCAAGCCAAGCTCAAGCCTATTTCTTTGAGGCTCGAGGCTTGCAAGCGTACTCGCAAGCTAGTATATATATATATAATAATGTTTAATAATTTATATATATAAATATGTAGTAAATTAATCTAAATTTATATGATTTAGTAATACTAAATATATGATATATTATATATTTTGATCTACTTATTTTGATAATTTTTATTGTGTAATTACATAATTTATAGTTTATTATAATATAATTAATAATACTCATACATAATCTAAAATATCAAGTATATATTAATGATTATAATTTATTAATAATGATATAAAACTTAAAAATATTAATATACTATATATATTATATATCTTAATATCTTTGTTATTGTTTAATATTATTATTGAATGAGAGTAAAAAAAAATCCAACAAAAATCTATTGGCTCGTCGAGCAGATTCGAGCTCGGCTCGATTTTTGGGCAAGCCAAGCTCAAGCCCTAAAAAAATAAGCTTGACAAGCTCAAGCTCAATCTCAAGCCATGCAAATAATTTTCAAGCTCAAGCTCAAGTTGGATTTTTTTGGTCAAACTCGACTCTACTCGACTCGAAACGCACCCCTAATCACACGTGGCTCAATCAAAACCTGACAGCTTGGCACTCCAGGACCCAGATCTCTGGCACCCTCGAGATGGGCCACTCCACTCGAGGGAGTATTCACTCCTTCCGCTAACGGGAACCCTAACCTTCCCCTGAGCGAGCAAGGTTAACAATACATTTACCGTCCTCGAACTCATCCTAGGATTCGCCCTCGAGATCATCCCATGACTGTAAAGGTGGAGTTGCTCCCTTTACATCATCTTTTTGGGCTTAAGTATCTAACCTCAGACTTGCGAGCCCAAAGCCCTTACAAACCGAGCGTGCTTGGACCTCGATAACAACCTAGTAAATGCTCTCCGAAAAATAGTACAAAGATGCACAACTGCCACTGTTGCTCTCAACCTACCTTTTTGTAGGCTTTTGTAGGAGTACCTTCTCAGAGGCTCCTCATTAGACCACGTGTCTAGGGCAACATCAATTCAGGACCACTTGGTGCAAATTACCATAAAGCCCTGACCCTTAACTGTAAATACTCAAAATTCGTCTTCCTCTGTAAGCAAGCTTCTAATACTTAAGCTCTATTTTATCTTTCTCCTCTTGACTCCCCTGAGATAATTCCACTGACTTGGGCGTCGGAGAGCCAAACTGGGTCTCACCCCCCATTTCTCTAGCTTCGCCTTTTGATGTTTTGTTGTGTTTGTTCCTAGTAGCTAGAACCCACGCATCCCGGTGACCCTCGCTGGAACTTTTCATCTGAGTTTTCCCAATTTTATAAATTCTAAGTGTTGGAGTGTGACACCTGAGATCAGACCCCATCAGTCATATGATAATACCAACTTCTTGACATTAGGGATTCTCTTAACTACCTGCTTACCAAGCTTCAAGTTTACTATATAGGAGAGCAAATGTAGGTTATGAAGAACAAATTCATCCATGTCCCCACTTGGAGGGTCCGGAAGTCTGAGATTCATACACTCAACATGCCTTAGTAGAGGCATCTTCCAAATTTCTGTTAGTGCAACAACTTTTCCCCGAACTGGTAAGTAATTAATGTCTACAGATTCTAAAGGAGAGAGGCTAGAGTTGAAAATATAGGAAATTGAATGTGACACTAGATAACAAAGTACCACAAGTTAACTTGCTGCAATGTGTCTACTCATGTAGGGTTTCCCTTAGGATAAATCTTTGGGCTTTTAAGTACTTTTAACAATCTTCCTTCAACCGCGGATAAAGCTTTATAAGAATAGCTTATCAAGGAACGAGCAGTTGATACAGATTGAAAATTCTAAAGATATTCCTTGCTGGATATGTTCTTATCAATAACAATGCGGCGTTGTGTATTTATTCCTTCATGATCATGTTGGTTTGGAGTAAAAACAAACCTCTCTTTTTGAGCTTCCCTTATGCATAGATCTCTCAAGAGATCATGGATTTTATAAAATTTTATTTTTTCAAAATGTAATTGCTCACCAACCAAAATGAGATTCCTATCAATAAAATCCACCAAGTATTCTTCACCGCTCTCTTCAAAACTTCTTCCACTAATTGGCTTAAAAATTCCTTTGCAACCCACATACAGATGATTTTAGAGACACATATTTTACTATCTTTAGGAAAAATTACCATGTAGAGAAAACATGCCTTTAGATGAACGAGCAACTCGTCGTAGCTCATATTTAGTATTTTCAAGTGCCGGTTACTCTCCTCTAAGTTCACAATTGAACTTACATTTCGTAAAATATGTGCCCAATATTCTCGTATTGGTTTAGACTTTGTAAGGAGTCCTCCTAGCACGACAATTGACAAAGGGAGTACTCTGCAATTTTTGGCAATCTTTATTCCGATCTCCTCCAATTCGGTGGGGCAATCTTCTTCTCCAAACATAATTTTGCAAAAGAGACTAAAAACTGTTATCCTGATCTAGGAAATTCATCTCATGGACACAACCACTACTTAAATAAGAAACAACATTTGACAATCTGGTCGTTACAATAATTCTACTTCCTTTATTATGTCTTGGGAAGTAAATTTTTTACTTTATCCCATACATATGTACTCCACAAATCATCCATTTCGATTAAATACCTTCTACCATATAGGTTTTTGCGTAAATTTTCTCCTAATTGTGCCTCACTCATTTAAGAAAAACTTTCCCTACTCCGTTGGTCTTTTTGGCAAAGAAGAACGTCTATTAGAATTTCCTTCATATTATATTCTTAAGAAATTGTAACCCAAGCAAGAAGGTGAAAATGGTGCTCTACGAATGGATGTGTATAAAGATTTTTAGCAAGTGTAATTTTACTAGTTCCGCCTATGCTAGAAATTGGTATGATTTTACGATCAGAATGCGGTTGTCCGGTGAGTTTATGCAACAACTCATTTAAAACATCATCTAAACCGACCATGATATTGTGCTGTGTTGATGGAGATTTTGATGAAATAACAGGTGCTGTTATAATTCCTTGCAGCTGCTCTTGAGTTCCCAACTTCTCTTTAATCTCCTCCACATTTTTCTTGACCAAATCCATCTCTTCTAGCACCTTCTGCAGACCTTGATACAAGTATGCAGAACAGATCTTCTCTGCATCATGAGTACTTGTGGATTCGACGATTATATTTTCCTCCGCTCTCTATTGACTTTGATAGAGGCCAGCAGAGCTTGTTTGGTCCATTTTCGCAAGAATTTGATCGACTATATGAGATTCAATTACATCCTCTGCATCATGAGTACTTGTGGATTCGACGATTATATTTTCCTCCGCTCTCTATTGACTTTGATAGAGGCCAGTAGAGCTTGTTTGGTCCATTTTCGCAAGAATTTGATCGACTATATGAGATCAATTACATCCTCTGCAGTGTAAGCTGCATCTGCAATGCGGATCCGCAACCTCTCCACTTCTTGTTTGGAATAATGAGAGTTATAAGCTTCAAGGAAATTTTGCAAGAAAGCAATCTTTTCCGTGAGAGATTGAGACTATTCCTTGTCAAGAGTGATTGGAGGTTGAGGATGATGATGGATCTAATCTATAAGATTCATAAGAGAAGTTAAAGCTGCATAAGCCTTACATTATTTAAGGATAGTATAAAAAAAAATTTACAAAAGTTTCATATAATTACACATAGACCCCCTATTGGATTCCAAGTATTTAAAGAGATCGACATAATTCAGATTAACGAGTCTTATACAAGCTAATTCAAGTATTCAACATTGTATTACTTACTAAATACAAGTACAGGCACATATATCTTTCAAATAGTATAAGCCAAAGTTTTTAAATCTTTCTGTGGAAATACAGATTTTAGCGTGAATTTGACAAAAAACTGGAATATCAATGCAGCACACATTTCAAAGAGAAATATTTTTACCATGTTAAACGAACTCGGATACAAGCTAATTCAAGTATTCAACATTGTATTACTTACTAAATACAAGTACAGGCACATATATCTTTCAAATAGTATAAGCCAAAGTCTTTAAATCTTTATGTGGAAATACAGATTTTAGCATGAATTTAACAAAAAACTGGAATATCAATGCAGCACACATTTCAAAGAGAAATATTTTTACCATGTTAAACGAACTCGGATTAAACTAAAATTTTACAGACATACTCTCAATACATGTGGGAATAACTTTGTAAAACAGTTTTATAAAATTCGAAGAATTACCCCCTCTGCTCAAGCTGTTAGTGCAGATCAGAAACAGTGAAAAGCTGTACCGTTTTGGAATTTTTTCGGGTAACAAACGGACTCGGATCAACATAAAATTTGGCAGACATAAACTTTGATATACTAACGATACATGGTTAAAATAATTTTGAAAACGGATTTCGTATGAACTCAGAATTTACGTTTGAAGTTGCTGCATACAAGCTGTCAATTTTTGTGCTATGCATTCCTTAAATATAAGCATGCAAGAACTCAGCCAAAACAATCAAAACTCATGCAAAAATATACCTATAACATCCCCTAACATTTAATGTAATTACACATAGATCCCCTGTTGGATTCCCAAGTATGCTAATCTATCATTTGCATAAAATTTTCAATCACATACAAATAAAATTTTCAAATGTACTTGCCTATAGTTCCTTCGCTTTCTCCAAGGTGCAGGTTCTAGCAGGGTGCTCCGGCGTACCTCTATGATCAATGCATGCTGAAATACATAAATGCAAATATAAGGAAAAACTCATTCACCTGCTCCAAAATATTTAGATTTTGCAACAATTTTCGATAAAAAAAAAAAAACATGAATTGGCCAATAAAAAACCATGAATTTGGCTTATGTTGGTTTATGCAGGCTTATGTTGGTTTGTTAATCATCCAAATGTGATACATAGACAAAACCGATACAAAAACCAAATGTGACATAAGCCTGCAGCAAGTCTCCCACATGGTCTATGAACTTCTGCAAAACCAAATTGAATTATGATACCTGTCAATCATCATTCATGCATGCAGGCTAATAAGAAACATGAATTTGGCTAATAAGAATTGGTTCTAGGCATATATGAACTGCAAAAATTAGATTTAGTATAACTAATTTTCATTCAGAATTTTATGGACCATGGAAAACAACCAACACATTTAAGTACATCAAATCAAATCAAATCGCTTCGGATCCCCTACTTAAGATTCCTGCTACTAATGTGGTCAAAACAGGTATAAGCAACAATTCTCCAAACCTTACAGACTTAATCATAATAAAACAAGACTTGAAATAAAAACAGGAAGAACATTAAAAACAAAGATAATATAGCATTAGAAAGGGTTTAGTCTTCTTCCTCTCCTTCTTGCTCAGCAATGTTGAAGTTGCGCAATTTGTAGACGTTCCTGTCTTTGTTTGAGGCAATGACACAGAGCCAATCCCTCACGTGGTGCTTCTTCAAGTATTTCTTTGTCAAATACTTCAGGTATCTGGAAACAAAAAAAATGAACAATCAATTAAAACAACGAACAATCAGACGATAACAAATTCAGCAATATAAAAAAAGTAGCAAGCACAATTCCGAGCAACATACTTCAACTAAACGAGCGAAAACAAATCCAATAACACATTTAACTTAAAGCAGGAATCTTAAGCAGGGGATCCGAAGCGAAACCAAATAACACATTTAACTTAATTTTTGGTCTTCAACTAACTTTTTTTGAAGTAGGAGCTGATCGCAAGAGAAATTCTCAATTAACCAGTTTTAGAGGAAGTACCTAACCTGCAAATAGAACACATTTTATGAATCTAAGAACAAATTCTGAAATTTTACACTAAAATCGTATATTTGAAGAACAATCTAACACTAAGTAATTCCTGCATTACATCTACATGGGTTGATATTAAACTCAAAATGGATAAAATTATGTTTGAGCCTAGCTGTCAAAGGAAGCACATAGTGCAGAAACATTTTTCACACTCCAGAACTCCAGGAAAGATAATTCAAAAAACCCCTAGGAATTGCATGCTAACGAATCTTTCCCCAGTAACCATTTCTCTCTTTTATTTGTCTAGTCCAATCAAATACAGCAAATCCCCAACACATTGTCCATCACAGCAGTTCTTTTCCAAAAGTTAGATAAACCTCCCGAATCCCTGAATCCCAACATCAAAAGATAAGTCTTTACCAGCACCGAGATAAGAAATTACATTTGTCTTTCCTAAAGAAATTACACAAAAACCCAAATAGGTTAATAATAGAGAGCAGCTCAACAAACTTACCTTGTCTTTCCGGAAGAACATGCTTGATATTTGAGGGGTTTTCGACAGAAAATTTTGCGGCGGCGGCTTACATTTGCGGTGGACAGCGGACGCGACGGCAAGGGAAGAGGCAGACGCGGAGGACGAGGCTATGGCTGAGAAAATTAAACCCGACTGTTAGAGAGAGAGAGAGAGAGAGAGAGAGAGGGAGGGGGAGAGGGCAACGGAATCTTACCCTTTGTCGGGAGGAACGGCGGCGGCGGCAAGGCTGAGGCGGAGGATTTGCGGAAGCGAGGCGGAGGATTTGGGGAAGCTGGAGTGGTGAGTGAATTAACTCTGGCAGATTTCGGTTCGGTGAAGGAATTAATGATGGCTGATATATATTTTTTTAATTATTTTGATGTTCCAAGGGAATACCGGGACGTCCGTCGGTAAATCATTCTTATAGTTATCCACGGCCAATCCGTCGGAATTCCATCGGTAAATGTGGACATAAATATTCCGACGAAAATTCCGTCGGAAGACCGTCGTTAGTTTATAAGCATTTTTTAATTTTGTTTTTTCCATTCCGGCGATGGGTGAAAAATTCAAAGTGCCAAAAATATTTTATTTTTATTTTTAATTTAAAATATTTCCCACGGAATATTCGTCGGAAATGTTTTCCTTTCTTTAAAAATATTTTTAGTGATGACCGTCGATATTCCGTCGGTAATGCTACGATTTACCGGCGGAATGCTTTCCGTCGGTAATGTCCGTCCGAAAAAACGCAGATGTCTTGTAGTGAGCTGCCATTTCTCGGACGGAAGTATTAAGTGAAGACTATGATTTCTCAGGGGTTGGCTGTGGAGTTTTGCAACAATGATTGTCCATTTGTTAATGTACATGAATCGTTTTAATTATTTTGGTTTGGCAGGATTATTAGAAAAGTGTCTTCGACAGTGGTCACTTTACGTGGACTCATGAGATAATGTTTGATAAAGAACTACATCAATGATTTGATGCTTTGGTAAAGATAATGCTCGGCTATCAGACTATATACATTTTGATGGTGCACTTTAATCATGGCATTACTTTGATAGGACTTTTGCTGCAATAACTTTATTTATCAAGGAGATCTCACGCTACTACCAAAAAAAAATAATAAAATAAAATAAAAATTGCATTTTACTATGCTTAAAAAATGGGAAAGTTATTTAAAAGGATCAAATATCCTCAAAAGTTATCTTAAACCCCCTAGTTTGGAAAATGTATGTTTTAGGTTACCAATACAGAAGTTATTTTTTCTAAACCCCCCATGACCCTGAAAAGTCTGTTTTGCCCCAACTTTTTCATGTTTTTTTTCCCCTTTTTTCCCCACACCGAAAAAATGGATTCCCATTTTAGGAAAGATTCATCTCATAATCTGCAAACCACATTTCCACTTCGTCGGCAACGAGATCTAACCGCGACGACAGCAGGATAAAGGTAGGCGGCGGCAACGGCAGCGAAGACAGCAGGATCTTGATAAGCGGCAGCAACGGGAGTCGATTTAGTTATCGTGCCCTATTTCCTGTACTGCTATAAGGTATTCTCAGCATGTGAATGTTAATTGAATGTATTCCTGGCGTTAATTGAATGTATTCCTGGCGTTAATTGAATGTTAATTATGTGAAATAGACAGTATAATTAACTGATAATTTGTATCGAATTGAATTGCTGATACTTTGTATCGACTCGAATTGTTGATCCTCTGCAAATTGATACTTCAAATTCGTATTCTGAAGATGGCATTGGCCGGTGACGAAGCTCAAGACAAGCAAATCCTAGGAAGTTGTTGGTTTAATGGCGAAATTACGGTATTTCCAATTCCGCGGAGTGCGTCAGTGGAAGAGATTCACGCGCAAATTGGTGAAGAGTGGTCAGACTTCAACTCTGATGCTTACGTAGTACAATACCTCGCACCCCATAAAAAAGGTATGTGGGTTAGTTTGCGACGCGACAGGCAAATTCCGACTATGATCCAACTGCATGAACTTGCCAAACTCAACATTGTTGAGATGAGGGCGATCCGGCCTCCTGCCTATTTAGGTGGGAAGCAAGCATCGAAGAGAAGGTATGGAACATCTAATTTATTCGTTTCTGTATTAACACTATATTTATTAATTTCTGGTCAGTAATCTCATTATGTGTCAGGAAGAGAAGATATAACCCCTACGCTGATGGTTCATGCTTGGCCACTGTTCGTTCTGAGGTTGAGGATTGATCAAATCCACTGCGTGTTCTGGAGTTGAGGATTGATTTTATTCACTCTTTGTTAAGGAACCTTATTTGTTGTTGTAATCGTATACACCCTTTTATGATTGTTTCTATTTGTTTGAAACTACGTCCATAAATTGCTTGATGCTGTTTTCTCAATTTGATCTAATGGAAACGTTAGAAATGCTTAATTAACAGAAGACTTTGTCCAGTGAAACGTTAGAAATGCGTGATTAAAAGAAGACTTTATCCAGTTAAAACGTTAGAAATGCGTGATTAAAAAAAGACTTTGTCCAGTGAAATGTTATAAATGCGTAATTGAAGGTTGGGTTTGTCCAGTGAAAGTTTAAGAATGCGTGATTAAATGAAGAGTTTGTCTAGTGAAACGTTAGAAATGCGTGATTAAAAGAAGACTTTGTCGAAATGCGTGATTAAAAGAAGACTTTGTCCCGTGAAACGTTAGAAATGCGTGATTAAATGAAGACTTTGTCCAGTGAAATGTTAGAAATGTGTGGTTAAAAGAAGACTTTGTCCAGTGAAATGTTATAAATGCGTAATTGAAGGTTGGGTTTGTCCAGTGAAAGTTTAAGAATGCGTGATTAAAAGAAGACTTTGTCCAATGAAACGTTAGAAATACGTGATTAAAAGAAGACTTTGTCCAGTGAAACGTTAGAAATGCGTGATTAAATGAAGACGTTAGAAATGCGTGATTAAATGAAGACTTTGTCCAGTGAAATGTTAGAAATGTGTGATTAAAAGAAGACTTTGTCCAGTGAAATGTTATAAATGCGTAATTGAAGGTTGGGTTTATCCAGTGAAAGTTTAAGAATGCGTGATTAAATGAAAAGTTTGTCTAGTGAAATGTTAGAAATGCGTGATTAAAAGAAGACTTTGTCCAGTGAAACGTTAGAAATGCGTGATAAAAAGAAGACTTTGTCCAGTGAAACGTTAGAAATGCGTGATTAAATGAATACTTTGTCCAGTTAAAACGTTAGAATTGCGTAATTAAAGGTGGTCATGATTTCAATAAATCTTGTTTCTCTCTATTGTAATGATGTGGCCATGATTCAATAAATCTTAACGTTTAACTCTATTGTAATGTTGTGTTCATGATTCAATAATGTTGTGTTCATGATTCAATAAATCTTGATTCATTCTATTGTAATGTTGTGGTCATGATTCAATAAATCTTGATTCACTCTATTGTAATGTTGTGTTCATGATTCAATAATGTTGTGTTCATGATTCAATAATGTTGTGTTTATAATCCAATAAATCTTGATTCACTCTATTGTAATGTTGTGTTCATGATTCAATAAATCTTGATTCACTCTATTGTAATGTTGTGTTCATGATTCACTAAATCTTGATTCACTCTATTGTAATGTTGTGTTCATGATTCAATAAATCTTGATTCACTCTATTCTAACGTTTCACTGGACAAAGCATTGTTTTAATTACGCATTTCTAATGTTTCACTGGACAAAGTCTTCTTTGAATAACGCATTCTTAATGTTTCACTGGACAAAGCGTTCTTTTAATTACGCATTTCTAACGTTTCACTGGACAAAGTCTTCTTTTAATCACGCATTTCTAACGTTTCACTGGACAAATTCTTCATTTAATCACGCATTCTTAACGTTTCACTGGACAAAGTTTTCTTTTAATTACGCATTTCTAACGTTTCACTGGACAAAGTCTTCTTTTAATCACGCATTTCTAATGTTTCACTGGACAAAGTTTTCTTTGAATAACGTATTCTTAACGTTTTACTGGACAAAGCATTGTTTTAATTACGCATTTCTAATGTTTCACTGGACAAAGTCTTCTTTGAATAACGCATTCTTAACGTTTCACTGGACAAAGCGTTCTTTTAATTACGCATTTCTAATGTTTCACTGGACAAAGGCTTCTTTTAATCACGCATTTCTAACGTTTCACTGGACAAATTCTTCATTTAATCACGCATTCTTAACGTTTCACTGGACAAAGTCTTCTTTTAATCACGCATTTCTAACGTTTCACTGGACAAATTCTTCATTTAATCACGCATTCTTAACATTTCACTGGACAAAGTCTTCTTTTAATCACGGATTTCTAATATTTCACTGGACAAAGTCTTCTTTTAGTTATGCATTTTTAATGTTTCACTGGACAAAGCATTGTTTTAATTACGCATTTCTAATGTTTCACTGGACAAAGTCTTCTTTGAATAACGCATTCTTAACGTTTCACTGGACAAAGCGTTCTTTTAATTACGCATTTCTAACGTTTCACTGGACAAAGTCTTCTTTTAATCATGCATTTCTAAAGTTTCACTGGACAAATTCTTCATTTAATCACGCATTCTTAACGTTTCACTGGACAAAGTTTTCTTTTAATTACGCATTTCTAACGTTTCACTGGACAAAGTCTTCTTTTAATCACTGGGCAAAGTCTTCTTTTAATCAGTTTATCTATCTTCATATATATAACTGTCATATATTTCATATGGTTCATCAGTTTCTCTGTTTTCATATATAACTGTCATATAGTTCATCAGTTTATCAAACTAACTCTTATTCTTCCAACTAAAACAAACTTCCTTGCAGGATATATACTAGAATCAAACAACAATAAACAACCAACTCTAAACATTTCATTAGAGAACAAAAAATATACGCTACAATAAACTAACAGTAACATTTAAACTACTATAAACAATCCACAAACAACAAATTTTGGAGAGCGCTGTCTATATCATGGGGGAGGAAACTGATTAACCTCATCCTCATCTTCCTGAGGGATGTTAGAATTAACACTCTCCTTAGAGTGTTCATAGCCTGGGTAACCCGCGCTGTGAAAGGACTCGGGGTCCGAGTCCCTATCGTCAATGTAGTATGCATGGAGGTGCTCCTCTTCGCCCTCCAAAAGGTGTGCTCGCCGCACTTTGAAGATATACCTAAGGTCGTCGTAATAACGGCATCCAAATGCCCTGGCGTTGGAATATCGATTAATGACCTACGTAAAATTAAACATTGAATAATGAACAATTCCAAAAAAAAAAAAAAGGGACACGGATGAATTCGACTTACCTCAATGGTATTCACTTCAAAATATACTAGGGTCTCAATTTCGGCGTGAATACGATTAGTACCCATTTTAACTCTAGGACACGCCAAAAATCTACGGAATTCGTAAAATTTTATCCGCAATTCTTTCACCGCTACTACAACATCTCGGGCCCAGAATCTTGTTTTGAATCGTTGAGTCAAATCACGCGCCACATTAAACAGCACTGTGTCGAAGACTTCTAGCCGATCGATTTTGTTGTCTCCGACATATATCCGGAGACGTTCAACCATGTATGCTTCCACCCATGCCAGAATAGGTCTTGGAGGGGGATTCATGACTTTGTTTGTCAAGGATTGAGATCTGGGAGAGAAAGAGAAGCAGGGCTTCTTGCAGGTGAATGTTTGGGGATGAAAATTTTGCAGATGTCTGCGTACAGGGCAAGATTGAAGATACTAATAAAGGTGATTGGACAGTAAACCAACCGTCGCACCCTTCGTCGCATTGTAAAGTTGATTGGCCAGTCCAAATTCCGGGAAAGCATGCAGGCAGCCTTTCATTTAATTCAAGCGTCTAATCGGGAATGCATAATAATCTATTAAGTTTGTAGTGTAAATATTCATTTTATTAGTTGTTGAAGGTCTGTTTGTCTAGTTAAAGAAAAATAATTCCAGAAATTGTAAAATAGCGTTTCGAAACAGAGTTGCCGGAAACCCATTTCGAAAAACAGTCGCCGGAAAGGGCATTCGGAAAGGCTCGCCGGAAATTGGTTGCCGGAATAGAGTATCCGGAAAGATCAAACGCAGGAAGAAGAAGCAAAGATCAGAAGCGGGAAGAAGACAATGGACATCTATGTTCTTCTTCAATTTATTAAGGGTATTATGGTACTTTTACAAGATTTGGGGGGTTTACAAAAAATGGAAAGGATAATAGGGATGAAATATATCTATTTATTGAATTGGGGGGTTTAGCAAAAGTTTTCAACCATACTAGGGAGTGTTCATTAATTTGCCGTTAAAAAATCATAGCAAAAGGCCAAAATTTGTAGGAGAAAACATTTTTCTACGCATTTGTAATTTAGCAAAAGAATTTTAACAATTGTACCTTAATGACTTCTGCACTACAGTTATGCTCTTGGATTGCAATGTGGTGATATTTAATGACTCATTTAACTCTTCCATTCCTCTGCACCAGTAAAAACAACGTGACTTCCACATTAAGTATATGATTTATCTAAATATTTTAAATAATTGAATTATGAAATGAAGATATTTAAAATATCAATTTTTTAATTTTAAATATGGTGATGAAATCTCAATTGAAATTTAATTTTCTAATATATACCCACACATATATAAATAATGAGTTTATAATTTTAAATTAACACTCTTATGGTACTGAAATAGTTCTAAATATCATTGTATCATTTGACGTCGTGCCATGTTCAGGTTGGACACCATAACAAATATCTTTCATTCACTTGTTAAAAAATTAATTTATATTGTATCATATTTGTATCCACACATCATAGACACTCACTCATTTACAAAAAAGTGTGTATATATATATATATATATATATATATATATATATATATATATATATGAAATTAACATGAAAAATTAAATTATAATTTGTATTTTATTTTTATGACTGTAAATACTTAGTTTGATTTATAAAATCGCTCATTTTTCCTTTGATTAAATGAGTTTTATTTCTATTTTATTAGTTATTGATAGTCATTTATATAATAAGTATTTTTAATAAATTTAATACTTTATAATAAGTATACAGTGCTAATAATATTTGAGTTAAGTTTAAAATATGAAAACTACAGCCTGTATCAACCTATCAAAACTACAAATTATCCCCATTCAATTAAAAGAGCACAAATTCATTTAAATTCACTCAAATTCAACAGTAGTAGTTCAATATGAAAAATTTTACTAATTATGTATCTTTATAAAAAAAATAATATTATATTTATGTATATGAAAATTTCAATATATATATATAATTGAAGGTTTATAATTAATTGTTATTTAATAGTTATTAGCAATTATTTTATATGTATACAAAATATAATTTAAGTTATAATTTTGAATTAATAATTTATTTCATTGTTTTAAGTAAATAAAAAAATTAAAAAATTCAATAATAAACTTACCTGAAATTAGTTGTATTTTTTAATAATTTTTAAACGACATTAATTAACTCTTGTTGATCGATACCATAACATCAATAATAAGATAAATATGTAATTTATATTAGCAAAATGTATTAACAAAATACAATTTATTTTTATTGATTTACTGATTATAATATAAAATTTGTACTGATAATATGCACTAATTATCTTCAATGTTATATATAAGCGCCCTTTTAACTTTCTAGTTTTATACCACGATTGTAGCAACAGTAACGTCAAGCACCACATCCCCTGCACTATGAGTCTAGTCCACATATGAAATGAGAAATCCATAAATAAACCAAACTCACAGCGAATGGGAGACAAGAGAAAGGATAATCCTAGCTAGGCGGAAATCTAACCCTGTACCAAGAAATCACGGAAATGACATTGTGGCGTGGAAGCAAATACATATCAATAATCAAGGCAACGAGCTCACAGGCTCCCAAACATACATCAATAATTCAATGTTTAACATGCAACCTAACAACGGGTTCAACTAAGAATGCAACCTGTCCCGATTCAATATCCATTAATCAATAAAAGGCTCACAGGCCTAAAAAATAACTAATACAATGACAAGGTAAATATGCAGTAAGTGTACAAAGCGTTAGAGGGACTCGAACAAGGACACGAAAACACGACTCTCACCTAGCGATAATGTGCACGAACCTGAGGGACAAATAGGGGAGGGGTCAGTCTCTACAAGACCGAGTGCATAAGGGCATAAATAAACATATAGAAAGCGGTAAAATCATGCAGGCCCTAATCCCATGTAAAGTTTTGATAAAAGAAAGTTAAAAGATAAATCATTACATGGGATTACGACACTCAAATTTATTAGCAGGATAAGTGGTTTCAAATGGCTCGGTGAGTGAGCGTTCTCTAACTTTTCTGCCATAGTGTACAAGTCAAGAATTGTTATTTAGTGATCATGCAAGAATTAAGGTTACCACTTATTACACGAGGTACTCATTCAAGTGCACACGTACTCCTTTCTCGTCCCGGTTGACGGATCGGGTAGCTAGCCTGCACCGTCCAAGACAGGTGATCTAAGGGTTCATGACTACCAGTGACCAGAATCCTATCAATTCACCAAAGCTCCTGGTGGACCTCCACAGGATTGGTCCAACAAGGTAGGATTCATGAAAGAGATAGTCGTCAGCCCTTACTTCCCCAGTTCTCTCAATACATAAGCCCCTGGGCCCCAGGATATGTGCAAGATCTTGTTGTAAGGTTTACTACATTTAAAAACCAATCGTGCAAGTGTACACTAACAAACGCTTAGCACAATAGGATCGAACCCACAGGGAAGGGAAATCAATCACTACTCTATATTCTTCTCTAATCTAAAGACCTAACGAAAACAATTATTGTTTCCATTAATCTACTAAACCAGAAATTAACAATTAACTAGAATTAAACACAAATAACGAAACACACGAATTAACTTCAGTAAACTAAGCAGTCAGGGGAAAAGTAATAAATCATACAATCAAGAGCTGATGTGATACTCGTCTGACAAGTGTAATTCTACAACCTAGTCACTTATATTTGTATTACCCTCTCGCGAGGTGTAACCAAGTGCTTAATTAGTGTTCAATGTTGCTTTCGCAATCACCAATAGTTAAATTAAATATAAGAACAAGACTAGTGCCATTCAATATTCTAGCGGCTCGGCATGGAATAAGATTACTGTTGTATAAGCTAGGACCAAATCTCTTTGTACCCTACAACTTACAAGTTATGAAAACCATCTAAATTACCATCACTCTTTCGATCTATAGGCAATTATGACACATGCTAAGGGTGATCAGGCCATCGCAAGTCAATTCAAACCTGTTTTCAAACTAAGAATTAACACAAGTCATTCAAGCATCTTATCAAACATCTATCAGGCAATCATCATCACTCCCCGTAGCCTTAGAGAATTAGCTACTCATAATTAAAAGAAAACTCATAAAACTAAAGGAAATTGCATTAAAATCAATCATAGTTATCAAATCTAAACAAAGCCTCCAAAACAAAAGCATAAACATTCAGCAATATCTAAAAACGAATCTAACATATGAAACTAAAACTAAATTCAAAGGAATTAGTTTGTAAATTAAAGCAACAATAAAACCAAAGATCGTTCTAGGAATTCAATCCTCTCGTCTTCTCGAATTCTCCGAAAGATCTCTGAAACTCCTTAGTCTTCTCTTCAAACCCTAGGTCTTGACCTGGAAGAAAAGTTCTCTACAAAAAAACTCCAAAAACGCACTAATATAGCAGCCCAAAAATAATTCTCGCCGCCCTAGGTAACGGGCGTTACCTATCCATGTGTAATTGTTGTTCACGCCCGTTACTGCTTGAAATCGCCATAATGTTTTTATTAGTGGTAACGGGCGTTACCACTTTCCTTCTGCATAGGGGTAACGGGCGTTACCCCTCTTCTCTCGCCAAAAACTCCCCTCCTGTAGCCAGTAACGGGGGTTACTACTTTTGTACTCCTAAGTGGTAACGGGAGTTACCACATTTTCCTCCAAAATTGCATGAAATTGCCCTGCTTCGCCGTTTCGTAACTCCAACTCCAAAGTCAACTGAACGGAGCAAAATAAACACATAAATGCATCAAACGACACCAAAATATAATCTAATTGATGCTCAAAATCATGCAATTCTACACACAACAAAATCCCCCACACTTGAATATTGCTCGTCCCCGAGTAATACGGAAATCAAGAAAACACATCCTCATCAAACCATCCCCTCAAGCAATCATCAAACCTTCGCCTAAACAAGTATAGCTAATCAAATCAAATACTCATAAACATAAGATCCTCAAAACTTAGTACGAAAAGTATACCCTTGTGTAGTGTATGAATCAAACGAAACAATGTAAAAACATTAGAATGACAAATTCACAATTCCCTCCTTAGCTCTAATCATCAACTTCAGAGTACACTCTTCGCACCTATCTCCACTAATGGAATTAAATCAAGACTTAGGATCAGCAGGTCTTTCGGGCTTGTAATGTAGGCATAGGGTAAGGTTATGGAAATTTAGATCAAGTGACTACTCACCAAGCTTACATCATTCAATGTATTCAAAACACGAAACACTTCCATTCGCCATTAATACGAAAATCACCCCAACTCTTCAATTGAATCCTACACTCTCAAATTCACACTTTGCATAGTTTTCTTTTCTTTTCTCTTTTGCTCTTTCTTTCTTTCTTTTTTTTTTCTTCATATCTTTCTTTTTTTACACTTTTCTGATTATTTTTCTTTCTCTTTACAATAACCTCTCAATTTCAATCACAAGAACAATAAAAAGGGGTCAAAAGATATATAATTACCATAAAAATCAAGCGAGCAAGCCTTGGTGTAAAAATTATCAAGGTAGGTGTTTCTATGTTGTGCATTGGCTTATAATGCGGCTACAAAAAATCTTTGCACAACAATTAGGCTCAGCGGGGTCAATAAGATTACGTTATTTAGTGAAAAACGGCTAAAATAGAAAAGCTTAAAATCCTCCGACAATGAATGCCTACTTCACTTTACAATAACCTCTCAATTTCAATCACAAGAACAATAAAAAGGGGTCAAAAGATAGATAATTACCATAAAAATCAAACGAGCAAGCCTTGGTGTAAAAATTATCAAGGTAGGTGTTTCTATGTTGTGCATTGGCTTATAATGCAGCTACAAAAAATCTTTACACAACAATTAGGCTTAGCGGGGTCAATAAGATTACGTTATTTAGTGAAAAACGGCTAAAATAGAAAAGCTTAAAATCCTCCGACAACGAATGCCTACTTCACTTCCTTAATCCTTCATTAACTAAAATTTCGCCTCAATAGGACTAAAGTGCATCCTAATCGAATCTTAGACTCATTCGAAAATTATCAACTCATCTTTCTAAGCAAAGTACATTATCCCGTTCAAAAGTGCTCTAAATATAAGGGCATACTAACACACTAAATCATCAAATCTCATGCAATTTTCCTCAATTCAAAAAGCCTAACTTATTCTAGCAAATTCTCAACAATCAAACTTCAAAGAAAAAGTTCAAAATGAGGGAAAATTTCCAAAATTTTTCAAAATTACTCGAATTTTAGCAAATCACAAGTGAATTTACATCTAAACATGTAAATCTTCAACAGAACTCATAGCAAACATGCAATTTCCTCCCCCACACTTAAACTTTGCAATGTCCGCATGCAAATGAAAGAATTAAAGTTCAAGAAAACTCCCTGATTAAATGAAGAACCGACAATGTGCTTGCAAAGCTTCTGAAACCTGAACAAGTGACTAGAAAATACGGATCAAGTGCACAGGCAATTGACAATCAACATGCATCCAACAATCAACACACAAGTCATAAATTCAGGAAAAGAAAAGCACCATTGCATAAACAAAATCAGGAATCCAAACATATGCAAAAACTTAAGTGTAGTCAAATTTCCAAACAACGAATAAACGAAACAAGAATGTCTAGAAATCTGGGGAGAAACAAAATAACTGAGCTTAAGCCTAGGCTGTGAGTTCTTACTTAAGTTATTCAATCTACCCTACTCAAATTCACACTAGCTTATAATCTACAATTGAAACTCAAAATTCTCTACCTTCAACTTACATAATTCGTACTCAAGATTACTTAGAAGTTAGGATTCTTCAAATATTTAACCCAATTCAAGTTAATTTCAATTTAAGGCATCAATCCTAATTTTAGCATGCTTAATCTCTCAAAATTTATCAATTTAATCTCAAAGTGATTCCTAACATGGAATTCAACCCTAGGTTTCATTCTTAGATTAGAAAAATTAGCTCTAACAATTCACTCTAAGAGAGGGAGATATTGACTTACTTTGATTCACAAGGGAGGAGAGAATGTGTAAACTTGGTGGAAAAGCTTCTTGCTTGTAAATTGATAATGGTTAGCCCAAGGGAACTATTGAATCTCTTCTGAGGTAGAATAAGTGGGTGCAAGTTTATTTATAGGGTTGGGGGAGAAAAATTCGAAATTGGTAGGACAAGACTTAATTTAACCCTACGTGTTTCCTAAAACCCAATTCTCGCCAGTCGGACAGGTAACGGGCGTTGCCGGTTTTCCTCTTGGAAGGGGTAACGGGAGTTAACCCTCTGGGCCAAGACGCCTGTTTCCATTAACGAGGCGTTTTCTAAAAACAAACGCTAAGGTGTAACGCCCGTTACCTATACTTCCCGGGGCATCTGACCTTGTTAATGGGCGTTACCAAAAGGTAACTGCAATGGTGTAACGCCCGTTACTCACTATTCCGCCCAAAACATAATTAAACACAAACACAAAACTAATAGTGCTCAATCACATCAATTAACCGAAATTAACTCATAGTATTCAATCAAACCACGGTGCACCATTCTCGAAACACGCAAACACATATATTAATTCATATCAACAATTCATTCTCCTCAAGAAAGAAAATTAATGCCATGCACATGCATACGAACAAAGTAAATGGACCTCATAATAGCACACAAATCACGGTCCTTGCACCATGTAGAACTTGGTTTCCTAGTAGAACATCAAGTGACTTGCAAATGAGAGAGACAACTCAATTATCACGAGAAAAACAAGGATAAAAGAAACTAAAACAACGAAAACAAAAACAAAAACGAAAAGAAAAAGAAAGAAGAAAAAAAAAATTAGTTTTAAGTTATAGTCGTTAGCTTGACTTTGGAAACCGAATTGGGATTAACAATCCCCAAGCAACTAGTCACAAGGAGTGACCTCGTTCTTGTTACTCACAAAACCGGATCTTGATCTCCAAGTATCTAATTCCAAAACATCCTTTATTCTAGATCTCCGAGATTTCAGTTTTTCTTCCCAATCAACTGCATCTCTTTTCTCCGTGAACAGTGTCGTTCCGTCTGGTGTATCACTTATAACCTTAATCATGCAACACTTATCCGGGATCACCGGTGGTGTCATGGAACCAAAATTCCTAAACTCCATTCGTTCATCTCCTATTTTGAACGTGAGCTGTCTGTTCTGAACATCTATATCTGGTCCAGCCATAGCCAGAAATGGTCTTCCAAGTATCAATGGCATCCTCTCATTGCTCTTATATCAAGAACAACAAAATCAGTAGGAATGTGAAATTTTCCAACTTTTACCAAAATATCTTCAAGAATTCCTACTGGATAATTCACCGATCTGTCTGCTAGTTGGAGTGTCATATTAGTCGGTGTAAGCTCCTTTACTCCTAATTCCTGCAAGTAGATAACGGGATTAAACTCACACTAGCTCCTAAATCACATAAAACATTATGAAATTGCAAAGAACCAATAGTAAGAGGAATTGAAAAACTCCCTGGATCTTTGAGCTTCAGGGGAAGCTTATGCTGAATAATAGCACTGCATTCCTCAGTAAGTATCACAGTAGTGAAGCTCTCAGGTTTCTCTTTGCTTGAAATCACTTGTTTCTCTAAATTCTCCTTCTTAAGATCATCTTTCTCTTCAACTTTCTCAAGTATAACTTTCTCAACATCCGAACCTGCAAATATCTTCGGACCTTCATTCTCTCTATTGTCTCCTACAATTATGGCCTGACAATGCTCCTTAGGATTATTTTCAGTTTGGCTTGGTAGCATTCCTGGACCTCTAAAATTCAGAGATTGGACAATCTGACCAATCTGAGTCTCCAAAGTTCTGGTCTGATTTACCACTTAATCTAATTGAGCTTCCAACTTCTAATGTCAACCCGTAGATACAATTATGCACTTCTCAAGTGCGATCTTCCATCCCTGCTTTTGCTCCTATTAAGGGGGCGCAACATTGAATGGGGCTGGTGGTCGTATTTGAAATTGCTGTTTAGGCTGAAACTGCAGCCTAGGTTGAGGTGGTTGTTAAACATTCTGATTATTGGACCACGACAAGTGAGGGTGGTTCTTCCATCCTGGATTGTAGGTGTTTGAGTAGGGATTATTTGCTGGTTTGAAGTTATTTACATAATTCACCTGCTCTTGTACCTATTCTCCTGCATTGGTATGAGCACACATATTAAAATCATGTGGACCACTACAAATCTCACATGTTACCTAAACTGGTTGGGATTGTATCCCAACAGCATTGACGGAAAGTTGGTCCAATTTCTTATTAAGGGCTTCAAATTTAGCGTTGATGGCGGTTAAGCCATCTAACCCTATGACTCTTGCTTGCACTTTCGCTGGTTGCGAATGGCTCCTCTCACACACAAAAACATCGTTTTGTGACATATTATCTAACAACTCAGTAGCAACTGCTTCAGATTTTGCTAAGAATGCTCCTCCAGCTGCGGCATCCATCGCTCGTCTAAAAGTAGGAGACATCCCATTGTAAAAAGTCTGAATCAATAACCAACCGGGAATCCCATGATGTGGACACTTCTTCTTCAAATCCTTAAATCTCTCCCAAGCTTCATAGAAAGACTCTCCATCCAACTGCCTGAAACCTTGAATATCATTCCTGTACTTCGTGGTTTTGCTAAGAGGAAAGAACTTGGCTAGGAAAGCCTGAGATAATTCTACCCAAGTCTGAAAGGATTTATTTGGGACAGTACTCAACCATGCTTTAGCTAGGTCCTTAAGTGAAAAGGGAAAAAGCCTAACTCGGATAGCATCAGTAGTGACATTGTGAATTTTGAAGGTATCACACACTTCCAAAAAATACTCCGCATGTGAAGTTGGATCCTCCAAAGGTAATCCTGAAAACGGATTGTTTTGCAGTAGATTTATGATAATTTCAAAATTATTTACTGCAATCGGGGGACGAGCTGCAGTCTGAATTGCTCCAGCCTGCGGCACGTTATAATCTCTTAAGGCCGGTGGTGTTGGTGGGTCTGCTTCAGCCATTAGTAAAGTAATTGGTTTCTTCTCCTTCTTACGCCTTCTCCTAATAGCACTCAGTATTCTCTCAATTTCCTGATCATATGGGACTAATTAGGGATCTTGAGATCTTCACATGCACTAAAGACCTACACAAGGAAAAGAAATCTTCAGTCCAATTCCACAGTATCAAAGATAATGAACACTAAGTAAAGTAATAGTCTAAAGCACTAGATCAAAATAATTGAGTAATATTGACTTAAAACGCCTTCCCCAGCAACGACGCCAAAAACTTGTTATAAGGTTTACTACAGTTAAAAACCAATCGTGCAAGTGTACACTAACATATGCTTAGCACAATAGGATCGAACCCACAGGGAAGGGAAATCAATCACTACTCTATATTCTTCTCTAATCTAAAGACCTAACGAAAACAATTGTTGTTTCTATTAATCTACTAAACCAGAAATTAACAATTAACTAGAATTAAACACAAATAACGAAACAAACGAATTAACTTCAGTAAACTAAGCAGGCAGGGGAAAAGTAATGAATCATACAATTAAGAGCTGATGTAATACTCGTCTGACAAGTGTAATTCTACAGCCTAGTTACTTATATTTGTATTACCCTCTCTCAAGGTGTAACCAAGTGCTTAATTAGTGTTCAATGTTGCTTTCACAATCACCAATAGTTAATTAAACCATAGGAACAACACTAGTGCAATTCAATATTCTAGCGGCTCGGCAAGGAATAAGATTACTGTTGTATAAGCTAGGACCAAATCTCTTTGTACCCTTCAACTTACAATTTATGAAAACCATCTAAATTACCATCACTCTTTCGATTTATAGGCAATTACGACACATGCTAAGGGTGATCAGGCCATCGCAAGTCAATTCAAACCTATTTTCAAACTAAGAATTAACACAAGTCATTCAAGCATCTTATCAAACATCTATCATGCAATCATCATCAGTCCCCGTAGCCTTAGAGAATTAACTACTCATAATTAAAACAAAACTAAAAAAAATAAAGGAAATTACATTAAAATCAATCATAGTTATCAAATCTAAACAAAGCCTCCAAAACAAAAGCATAAACATTCAGCAATATCTAAAAACGAATCTAACATACGAAACTAAAACTAAATTCAAAGGAATTAGTTTGTAAATTAAAGCAACAATAAAACCAAAGATCGTTCTAGGAATTCATTCCTCTCGTCTTCTCGAATTCTTTGAAAGATCTCTGAAACTCCTTGGTCTTCTCTTCAAACCCTAGGTCTTGACCTGGAAGAAAAGCTCTACAAAAAAACTCCAAAAACCCACTAATGTAGCAGCCCAAAAATAATTCTCGCTGCCCTAGGTAACGGGTGTTACCTATCCATGTGTAATTGTTGTTCACGCCCGTTACTGCTTGAAATCGGCATAACGTTTTTATTAGTGATAACGGGCATTACCACTTTCCTTCTGTAGCCCGTTACCCCTCTTCTCTTGCTAAAAACTCCCTTCCTGTGGCCAGTAACTGGGGTTACTACTTTTATACTCATAAGTGGTAACTATAGTTACCACATTTTCCGCCAAAATTGCGTAAAATCGCCCTGCTTCGCCGTTTCATGACTCCAACTCCAAAGTCACCTGAACAGAGCAAAATAAACACATAAACACATCAAACGGCACCAAAATATAATCTAATGGACGCTTAAAATCATGCAATTTATCCTCACAACAGATCTCACCAAAATAAGATAGGTACACTATCACAAGCAAGGGTAGGAAAAATATTTGATCTGTGAAAACAAGTACATATGTAGATAATAAGGTTTTTGGCTAAAACTTCACGTAATAGGTTATAGGGTTCGTATATATATAAAACCTATCTTTTTCTTACCTGAGAAACGACAAGACAAGAGTAACCGACAAAATTGGCGTCCACTTGATCTAGTTGTCTCTGCCCTTGAGATCACTATACAAGAAAAGAAGCACGGTGTACGGGAGACAAGACTCAATCATGAAACCATATAGACGCATGACAAATGATCATGAAGTGGTGTGACATGTTGTGAGATGATTGGATATACAATGAGATCATAAAAGGCATGAAAATATTGTGGTCATGTTCATGTGCACAATTAATGCACCCACGCAATAGACAATGATACAAATTCATAACATGACAAACAATTAATCAATAAATAAATTATCAAACCATTGACACTTAATTATCATGTATAGCATACATCTAGCACATATAATATACCATAAACCTCAAGGAGATCACATAGTCATGCCATTCAATCATATGAATCCAATTCATATAAATCACGGAGCCGAACAACCATGTTTAAGCAATTAAGAACCAAGGAATGTCAAATAATAATTACATTATCGATTAATCATGTGTACAATTCATTTAAATCACATACGAAAGTCAAGGAAATGAAAGGAAAGCAAGAAAAAGGGTTTGGGTAAGTTTAAGCAAATGTCGATGGTTTCGGTCCAAAATGCACAAGCTGAAGAAAAATGGGACTGTCTCGAGCTCTACAAGTTGGAATTAGGTTTTGTTTGTTGGGTGTGAAACTAGAGAAGCAGGGATTTCCAATGATATATGGCTTGAATTGTGGTTCAACTGGCGTAGGCTTGAAGTCGGGTGAATGCATAGTTTTGATACGAAATTGAAATCTTTATAACTCACAAACGAGAATAGATATTGACAATCAGAAAAAAGGAAAGTGTTCTAACCTCAAAGAAAGTTTTACAGTTAAAATTTAAGGTCAATCGGAGAATGTTTGGGAGTGTTGCAACTGTGACAAAGTTTCACTAAAAATAGTCACGGTCGCGACCCTGTACCAGGGGAGAAAACTTGAGTTTCCATGGAAGAATACAGGGAAGCTCATTTTGAGCTCCCATATAATTCGACAACGCACCGAAACCCACAAAACAGCTAAAATACATCACATACAACACATATAACATAAAATTACACAACAATTTCACCCATTAAGCTTCAATTACACAAACCCAAATATATATAAAAATATATACACATATAAATACATGTATGCAAAGGAAGGAAAAAGCTTACAAAATAGAGGGAAACGAAGAGAAAGGAGATGATGGTGGCCGGAGGAGCTTCGGACGGAGGTGAGTGTACCGGTGGTGGCGGTTTGGCGGAAACTTGCTTGCCCTTGTCTTGTCTTTCTTCCTTGTTTGCTTGAAATATGGAGAAAAGATGGAGAGGAGAAAGAGATGGTGGAGTGGTGGCCGAAAATCTGGCGACGAGCCAGTGAAAGGGGGGTGGCTGGCGGCGAGGAAGAAAACAGGAAAAGGGGGAGAAGAAAGGAAGAAGAAGAAAAGAGAGAGAGGGAGAGAGAGGATATCGATTGGGGAGGGAAGAAAAAGGAAAAGAGAGAAAAGAATAGTGGGACCCACGCGGAATATTTTCTGCTTAAATTGGATTGGTTAGTTTCCGGGTAAATTTAACTGGTTTAATAATAGAAATAAATACGGTTTTGGAGGTTACGATTTTTGAGGAAAAATAGCAGTCAATCGATTCGCAAAAATACGAGGATCAAGGTTTAGGGGCTCAGGAATGCAAATGAATGCTTGGGTGAAAGATTTTCATATCAATCCTTGTATTTACGTTATTATCAGTTTCACCCACTATGTTTTAGTCAAGTTACAATTAAGCCCAAACCTTTATTTTTCAATTTAGTCCTTAAATTTTAGAAAGTAACAACTAAGGAATATTAAGCAATTAGGCACGTAAGTCACGTAATAGTAATTAATTTCGATAAATTAAATAAATTAAACATCCAATTGTATTTGAAGCGCAATTAGATCACATAATGCTTGGCCTAAACTCACTCGTGATGTCATACCTGACTTGTCGGGAAAATTGGGCATCACAATGATTCTTCCTTGGCACCTTCGTCCAGTCGCCTTTGTTTTTTATTCTTTCGACCAACTCTTGTTATTCTCTCCTTATCGATCGCTTACCATTATGTATGGTTATATCTATAATTTATTAGTGAATCATTTTTTTGTTAAAAGTGATTATTCGTGCGTGTAGAAATAATGACAGTATATTTCATTTGATAATATAAATTTTGTTCTTTGAAATTTATTATTAACTCTAGGACAATCTCATTAAATTCATATGAAAACATTACAAATTTAGTCCAATAGGACGCAACGCAGTCTAAAATACACATAAATCACACACTAAGATTATTTTATTAAATGTGTATCTCATAATCTGTTACTAAGCATACTTTCAATCTGACTGAACGGAAATTTAACTTTTCATCTTTTAGCCGCATCTGGTATCTTTGGCATTAAATATCTTCTGACTGTTTGACTCATGAACTTAGAAGATGGCACATTTTCATACTTAGGTCGTCAAGTCGTTGGTAGTATTTTGACTCGTAATATTTTACCGACCTCTCGACCTAAGGTTTGGTCAATGGGGCCTCATTTGGCCTTTTGGCCTTTAGGCTGTAGCCAATAAATATAATTACATTTGATTGCCCTGCATTTAGGCCTAATTACAACACAGTCCATCATTATCGAAAAATTACATTTTAATCCCTAACTTTGAGAACCGTTTGTGGTCCCTAGGGTTTCATTATATCATTCCAAAAATATCACTGATTTGTTGTTAAATTCATAATTTGTAAGGACCGTTTTGTTTATATTTGTAAACTTTATGGATGATTTTGTAATTTTGGTCTTATATTCAATGTAACACTCATAAAACCGTCAGAGGCATAAGTGTACTTTTACAAATTTCGTTAAAGGACCTCAGTCCAAACAAGATTTATAAGGATTAAAATGTAATTTTTCTGATAATAATGGATTGTGTTGTAATTAGGCATAAATGCAGGGTTGTTAGGTGTAAATAACCCTTAGCCAATTGGCCCGCTTAGCTGTCGGATCGACCTCGCAACTTCTCCTATATTGATCAATCTGGAGGTTATCTAGGTTGAATGTGATTGTTTGGCCCGTTTGCTTCAATTCGTCAACTCAACGACCTCATGTGTAGGTCGCTTCTTGGCCAATATGCCTTTGCCATGGAGTTTGACCTCAAAGGTTAAAGTCCACGTGGCCTTTCATGGTTCACCCATGGTGAACTTAATTAGGTTCCATGTGATTCTTATTAGGATGCGTTACATAATCCAATTGAATTATGTCATGTTACTAAATATTTATTTTTAATATTACATTAAAAAAATATATATAATAATAATAATAATAATAATAATAATAATAATAATAATAATAATAATAATAATAATAATAATAATAATAATAAAATGTGAGTTCATTTTAACATAAATGTCAACCTTAATAGAAGTATTTTCAAAGTATACTATTTAAGTACAATATAAAAATTTAACAGTTTATACACTTACAAAATATTTAAAACAACTAACTTTATATCAATATAATATGAACTGTAAAAATAATTTAATAATATTAATGTATTAACATTTTTACAGTTATCTTTTTTTTTTTTTTTTTTTGTAATTGTCTTCTATCTTGCTTCACTATCTTACAAATATGCATATTTTCTAGCACCTCTATTTTTTATTTTATTACTTATCACAAGTTGAAATTTTAGCAAAAATTATATCAAATATCTATCTATATCATTTTTAATAATGCTGTGACTCTTACAATAATTATTTGAATTGATTTTTAATTTTTGTATTTCTTTTAAATAATTATCCCTCATATTTTTTTATTTATATTTTTTAATGAGTATTATTTAAGATTAATTTTAATTTTTTTTTATCATTTATGTACGTAGTAAAAATGATTAAAAGAGTATATTTATATAAAAAGTTAAAGAAATGTTTAATTGAAATAATATAAAAAAATAATTATAAAATTATTCAACACCTCCATTCTGCATATGATAAATATGTTTAGAAATAGGGATACTGTTAAAAACAGTATCGAAGAGGAATATGATATTCCTCAAAATCTTGATCTTCTTAATAAATGGACTATTCCTAAAATAGATCCTACTGTTATTTATAAATTTGGAACTTTTGATAAATTAAGTTTCAAGCATGTGGTTAAAACTACCGAAGAAACTATTTCTCTTAATAAGAATGAGATGATTATTAAATTGCTCAATAATAGAGACCTCAATAAATATAGAGGTATTTACAAATTCATCCATATTGGATTAGTTCAAGTTGCTTTTAAACCTTTAACTTTAGAAGGTTTACCTGAGAGTTTTATAGCTGCTCTTAGAGATGGTAGAAATTTAATTTGGAAACAATCGTTAATGGGTATTATACAATCCAGTCTGGCCCATGGTCCAGTTTATTTTAATGTTTATCCTAATTTGCAGTTATCTTTATCTGATGTTAATATATTAGATGCTTTAACTCTTAATATTAAAACGCATGGTTATAATTATGCACCTGGATCTGAAGTTATATGTGTTTGTTATAGAATTTATTAAAAACCTCTTCAGACGTTAAATCCTAGATGTAAAATGGTTGATAAACCAGCTGATGAAACTATTCTTATAGAAAGTAATTTTAGTAGATCTGAGATTACTACTCGAAGATCTATTAAATGGGATGAAATAACTTTCCCTGAAAATTGGATAATTGAGCAAGCTGTCCCTGCTCAACCTAATACTAGTTACAATCCAACTAGTATTCTTCAAACTTCTGAAGGAAATGTTCAAATAAGTTTTGAACCCTCCAGAAATATTATAGGAGGAAGTAGTAGATCTTATGCAAGATCTAAATCTCATCATCATATTTCCCCTATATATTTTACTCAATCGCCTTCAAGAGCTTCTACTTCTCAAATAAGAGAAACAGAATCTATTGAAGAATCTGATTTTGAAAGGGTTGAAGAATTAAAAATTCAACCTGATAATATTGTGAAAGGCATTTACAATGTCAAAGATGCAGATATAACTGCTTCAGAAATGAATTTTTCTTTATGATGATTAATAAACCCAAAATTGATTTTAGCCCGGGTTCTCCGGCAAGAAAACAAATTCAAAATGATTTTAATCTTCCTAAATGGGAACCATTTAAAAAATGGCTTTATGAAAACTTTTCTAAAGAAGATAGAAAAATATTTCAAGAAGAATTTTATAAAGATCTTACTGAAAAGAATTTAAAAATATCTTTTGTTCCTTGGTTTATAACCAAGTATGTCGAAAATCACATCTCTGTTATTGAAAGAGAATACAGACTTACCCATAGTGGAGAAATTCTGAAAGCTAATTTTCCTCCTCCTTACTCTTTCTCCATAGAGAAAGGTAATGAGATTCGATTTTATAATGCATTCCAAAAATTATTTGAGAATAATACTCTGCCTATTACTTTGCAGCATATGAACAATATGGTTCAACAACATAATTTTACTAATATGTATTTAATTGTTTTAGGAGAAAATATTTCTTCTTTGAGTAAAAGAGTTGAAAAACTTATCTTTGATTTTAATAATTTGAAAATTCAGGAGAAACATGAAAAACCCCAAGAAGCATCTAGGGGAATTATTCCAAGTGTTCAACCTCCTCCTGAAGTCAAGGATTTTAAATTAAAATCTATGACTGATCTAGAGAAAATTCTAGATGAAAAATTTAAAGGGCTCAAAATTAGTGCTCTTAATAAAGAATTTGCTGACAGTATGTCTGATAATGAAAGTTTTTATAATACTGTGAAAGATGAAGTCAATAAACTTTCTAAATATGCTGATAAGCCGACTCAAAGGATGTATTATTATCCTAGGCCTACTCCTCAAGATATTCTTCTTGAAGAAAATGAGTATATGTTTAATAATTCCTACAGTGGGAAAAATATTTATGAATGGAATATTGATGGATTTGCGGAAAGACAAATCTATAATACTGTTCATAGGATGCTTATGTATAGCACCATCTATAAAACTAATGGTAATAGAGATAAAGATATTGCCAAAATGATAATTGCTGGATTTACTGGTCAATTAAAAGGCTGGTGGGATCATTATCTTACTGATGCTAATAAGCAAGAGGTTATAAATACTGTTAAAAATGAAAATGGGATTGATACCCAAGATGCTGTTTATACTTTGATTGTTAATATCATTGAACATTTTACTGGTAGATTTTCGGAAAACAGTGATAATATCAGAACTCTACTCCAGAATTTCAGATGTAAAACTCTTACATCTTTTAGATGGTATAAGGATACTTTCCTCAGTAGAGTTATGGAACTTCCTGAGTCTAATAGTACTCATTGGAAGTCCAAATTTATTGATGGTTTACCCTCTCTTTTTGCTGAAAGGGTTAGAAAAACCCTTAGGCAAGGGGATGTTAATATTAATTATGATAGTTATAATTATGGTCAGCTGATAGCTGTTTGTAAGACGGAAGGACTAGCTTTATGTAATGAAATAAAGTTAAGTCAACAAATTAAAAAACATAATATTAGTGAAAGAAGACAATTAGGTCAATTTTGTGATCAGTTTGGAATTTCTAATCCTCCTTTAGATAAAGATAAGAATAATAAAAGAAAGAAATTCCATAAATCTCCTGAGTTTTCTAAACATAAACATAGAAAACGTAGGGAGAAGAGAGAGATGAGAAGAGAAAAAAGGAAGACTAATAGTCCTACTATTATTTGTCGGAAATGTGGTAAGATTGGCCATTATGCTAATCAATGTTGGACTAAGAAGAAAATTAGAAGCTTAGAGGTTGATGATAATATTAAGGACACTCTTTGCAAAATTCTTTTAAATTCAGATTCTGAAACTGAAAAATCATCATACTCAGATGATTTAGAAGTTTTAGAGAATGAAAATTATTCTTCTGAATCAGAAGAATGTGAACCATGCAAAAATGGTTTAACATGTGATAATCAGGCTGATTCTTCAGATATGGAAGAAGGTAATATTTATCAAATTCTTTCTCAATTCCAAGAAATAAATGTTATTACTAATGATAATATTCTTGATATTTTAAAAACAATTCAAGATCCTGAGGTAAGATCAAAAATCATTGATCAGATTAATAATGCTAATAATTTAGAACAAAATCAAAGTTTTCAAAGAAATTATGAACCATATACTATGGTAGAAGTTCAAAAAATTTTGAAAAAGAGACAAACTTCTAATCATCCTTCTACTAAAATTGATTTATCTCTGGAGATTCAAAATCTTAAAAAAGAGATAAAAGATTTGAAAAATGATAATAAACATCTTGAAGAAAGAGTTTTTAAATTGGAAATAAGCCGTGGAAAACAAGTTTATATTCCTGAAGAAGAAGAAAATCAAATTACTTTTTCTGAAGAAGATAATTTTCTTTCAACTCTAGAAATGGTTATATCCCAAAAATGGTTTATAAAAATTTCTCTTCTAATTGATGGAAATTATAAACAAGATCTTATAGCTCTTGTTGATAGTGGTGCAGATTTAAATTGTATCCAGGAAGGCATTATTCCGACCAGGTATTTTCATAAAACTACTCATTCCATAAGTGCTGCCAATGGTCAGAAAATGAAAATTAATTATAAACTTCCTAAAGCTTATATTTGCAAAAATAAAGTTTGCATTCCTAATAGTTTTCTTCTGGTAAAAAATATTACCAACCAATTTATACTTGGGACACCTTTTTTAAAGAAAATATTTCCCATAAAAAATATTGATGAAAAAGGTTTTATTGGAACTTTTGAAGGAAAAGAAATATCTTTCCAATTTATTATTGAACCTTTTACTAGAGTTTTAAACCAAATAAAGGATTCTTTAATTGAAAGAAAGGAAAAACAAATTAATTTTCTTAAACAAGAAATTGATTTCAATAACATTGATAATGTCTTGAAAAATGTTAAATTACAAGAAAAAATTAAATTTCTTCATAACCAGTTCTCTTTACAAATATGTAATGATCATCCCAATGCTTTTTGGGATAGAAAGAAACATATAGTTTCTCTTCCTTATGAGGAAGAATTTGATGAAAAGAAAATTCCTACAAAGGCAAGACCTTGTCAAATGAATAAAGATTATTTAGATCTTTGTAAAAAAGAGATTGAATCTCTTCAAACCAAAGGGTTAATAAGACCCTCTAAATCTCCTTGGTCATGTACAGCTTTCTATGTAAATAAAAAAGCTGAACAAGAAAGAGGAGTTCCGAGGTTAGTTATTAATTACAAACCTCTTAATACTGCTCTTAAGTGGATAAGATATCCGATACCTAATAAAAAGGATTTATTGGATAGACTTTATGATGCTTTAATATTTTCCAAATTTGATTTAAAATCAGGATATTGGCAAATCCAAATTCATAATAAAGATATTTATAAAACCGCTTTTAATGTTCCTTTTGGACAATATGAGTGGAAAGTCATGCCTTTTGGGTTGAAAAATGCCCCTTCAGAATTTCAAAATTTTATGAATGATATTTTCAATCCTTATAGTGATTTCATAATTGTTTATATCGATGATATCCTAGTATTTTCAAAAAATATTGAAAGTCATTTTAAACATCTTGATATATTCAAGAAAATAGTTATCCAAAATGGTTTGGTTATATCTAAACCAAAAATGCTTCTTTTTCAGACTGAAATAAGATTTTTAGGCCATAATATTGAAAAAGGAAAAATAATTCCTATTAATAGAAGTATAGAATTTGCTTCAAAATTTCCCAATCAAATTACTGATAAAACTCAACTCCAAAGATTTCTTGGGAGTTTGAATTATATTTCTCCTTATTATAAAAATCTTGCTGAAGATACAGCAATTCTTTATGATAGATTAAAAAAGAATCCAAAACCTTGGACTGAGAATCATACTCAGGCTATTAAAAAAATCAAGAATAGAGTTATAAATCTACCTTGTTTAATGCTTGCTAATCCCAATTGGGATAAGATTATAGAAACTGATGCCTCTGAGATAGGATATGGAGGAATTCTTAAACAGATATCTCCCCAAAATCAACAAGAATATCTTGTTAGATTTCACTCTGGGAAGTGGAAAGACAGTCAGAAAAACTATGCTACTATAGCTAAAGAAATTTTAGCTATTCTTAAATGTGTTTTGAAATTTCAAGATGATTTATATAATCAAAAATTTATTATTAAGACAGATTGTCAAGCGGCCAAATACATGTTTAATAAAAATTTTGATCATGAAGTTTCTAAGCAAATGTTTGCTAGATGGCAGGCTCAATTAGCCCCTTTTGATTTTGAAATTATTTATAAAAAAGGAACTGACAATAGTCTTCCTGATTTTTTAACTCGTGAATATTTACAGGATGTGTAATCCTAGAAGAAGGACAGAATCATCTTTCCACATTTCTGATAGAAATATCAACTGGGAAAGAGCCAAGAAATTTCACAATTATGTGAAATATTTAGTGTTTCTTGCTAGAGAGCATGAGAAAAATGTTATCTATTGGGATAACAGGATTCATGAAATTCTTGATCCAAGGAATAATCTGGATTATATCACCAGGAAAAGTAGTTATACTTATGCTAGTATGAATGTTAATACTAGTATTGATAATCATGAAAGACTTTTGAATGAAATCACTTATTATATTGCTTAATTTTGCAGGTATGGAATCTTCTAATAAGAAGATGAATGTGAAAAATTGGGCAGAATTAAAATATGAATTCGATCCCCCTTTAATTGGTCCCTATGATATTAGGACTAATATTAAACCACCCGGACTTGATACTGTCTGGCGTTATAAATTGTTAATTCCAAAGCTTATAGCTTTACAAAAATATTTGGAAGCTCAAATTGAGCAAACTAAATCTTTATGTTTTTATCTTAATATGGATCATGGTCTGGACCATTATATTAAGGAAGATGAAAAAGAGCTTATAGCTGTGAAAAATAAATTACAAAAGCTAATAGCTTAATCCTATTGATATTTCAGGATGAGACCTCAAGGAGGCAGAAATTCCTCTAATAGAGGAAGAGGTGGAAGAACTATTGCCCAATTTGGCAATCAAAAGCTTATAGCTGAGAATATTGCAAATATTTCATCATCCTCAAGTAATACACCAAAGGATGATCCCTTATACAAGGAATTTCTAGCTTATAAAGCTAAGCAGGAGGGTAATACTCAAACTGCTCCAACTTATGCTAATATTGTTGGAGATGAAGAAATTGATTCATCTGAATTACCATATGAGCAAAATACTCATAAAGAGGTAATATTCCTCCTTGAAGATAAAGATTTGAGATGGAAAGATAATATCTGGCATCTCATGCAAAGATATTTGGATACTGCATCCTTTACTGCTGGTTCATATAAACAGCGAACCCATTTTGAGAATATACTCAAAGTGACAGGATCCTGTGAATTCACTCATTATTTTGCAGGAAAACAAACTAAAGTTTATAGCTTTAGTAAAGTGATTATCAAGCAGATAATATCTGCTGAAGAGTGGGGAATAAGTACACTCAGAGAAAGAGAATATAGTCTCCAAAATTCCCAAGTAAAAATTAAATTCAATTATTGGGATTATATTGAAGCATTTAATAAAGCATTTCTTTACCAGAATGAGCTTCATAAACATTCATGGTTTTTTAAAATCTGTCCAAATGTTTATAACAAGGACATTCCAAATTGGTTATACCAATGGTGGCTTTGTTTTGGCCCTACAGCAAAAATTTTGCCAAATAATTTTCAGGAATTATATTCCCAATGGGTAGAAATTTCTCCCAAAATTCTTGAGGCTCAGAACAATGGAAAATGGATTGAAGGAATGCCTTTTCTCCATTTCTTTACTGAATTTGGTATCCCCTGGATTTGGAAATGGGAACCAGAATTGGGTGAAACTCAACAGAAGATTCCTTGCTTATTCAGAACCTTTTATACTAAGTTCTGGAAGAAAATGCTGGTCCTCAATAAAGAAGGGTGTATGGAAGGCCAAGAGACTATTGATAATATCAAGACAAAAATTCATGAATATATTATTCAGGAGGAACAAAATAAAACTCCTAGTCCATTTGAATATATTTCAAAGAAATTATATTTTCAAAAAGGGCAAGTTTCGGATGAAGAGAAAGTTGCTTCCTATCTTAAGGAAGTAAAGAAAGATTTAATGAAAAATCTAAGTTTTGATACACAATCCAGTGCCTCTATGGATACATTATCCAATGATGAATATTGTCCAGCTGGCGAAGCTCAAAGTCCTTATGAGGATATGTTTGAAGACTTGGATCAGGTTATTCAAAAATATTTGAATAAAGAAGGAAAAGGAAAAGAAAAGATGGGACCTTGAAAGGATGATATGCCACCTACCCATCAAATACCATTTGCGGAAATTGCCTGCTGTTTTGCTTGCCGTGGTTTTGATAAAACAACCATGGTTTTATAAAGTTGTACTTTGCTCATTAATAATGGAGTAAATAGTTTAGATTAGTTTGAGTTCCGGATTTCAAATCCGAAAATTTTCTCTATTTATAGATTTGTTCAGCTTTGCATTAGGCAGAGCGAAAATTATCAAGTTTGTAAGTTTTCTAGTTTGTAAACATTTCATTCTGAGTGAAAAATTTTGCAATCCTGCAAAACTGGTGTCAAGAATTAATAAGTAAGTAATTTTACTTTTCAGTTCTTTAAATTTATATATTTATATTTCTGTTTCTGCCGCCTAATATGGCCGGCTAATTCATTTGTGTTGAATAATATCATGCTATTAAGATCAATATTCATGGTGGATTGAAAATGAAAAAAAAAAAAAAAAAAAAAAAAAAAAAAGAGTATTAAATCAAAAGTTTTTATTTCTGGGATGGTTCAAATTAAAAATAAGCTGAGATTAGGTTTAATACCGAAGTCTGGATTCGCCCACTCTGTTGCCGTGTTTGTAGGCGTTTTTAGGGCTTGCCTCCATGACTGGTTAAGAACTAAATGTCTAGCTTACTTTTAATATGGTAAAATCACCATGTACAGTATAAAGAATTTTGTTTAAGGCTCTTATTTATTTAAGGATTAATATTTATATTTTCGTATCTTCGCCTTAATTTCCGCCTTAATAAAAGATTTCCGCCTTAATAAAAGAATCTTGCTTTTATGTGCACATACGTTGAATCTTTTGAAATTTGATAGCTTGATATTTCGTCGTTCGTGTGGTTGACTTTTACCCCGTTTATTGCTTTAAATAATATTAATTTGGAAAAGATTAATGCTTTGTTGTCTTAATGGTAGAATCGGGCCCGGAGATGAGATTGAAGCACATACGGTCATTTTACGAAGAAAACCACACAATTTCGAGAAGACCGCATGCATGGACGTATTTTATGGAAGATGTTCAGTTGGTTTGGAGTCTGGTGGGTTTCGATTTGTTCTTAGTGGGCCGACAATTTTATCTTTGATTTAATTAAGAATGGCCACTTTGGTGACAACTTGGATTGGGCCAGGTGCGATGAGTACTTTAGAACTAATTGTGAAGAGGCCATCTCTTGTTTGTCTTGGAGAGCATGAAATTGGGCAGCAAAGTGTTTATGCAAGAAAAGGAGTCCACTTTGGATTTGGATTCTCTTGGAGGACTGACTTTAGGCGTGTATAAATAGAGACTTTGGGTAGCATATTTCAGGGAGTTCGGGACTTTAGTTCGAACGATTTTTCCCATACACTTTTGACGCAGCAGCACTTCGGAAGAGTTCGGGAGCAGCTGGACGTGGACTCCAAGATTCTTCTTCTCTTTTATTTTACTTTTAGGTTATGCTTTTTATTTATTTTATGTTTTGGACATGATTTTCATGAGTAGCTAATTTCTTAGTACCTAGTTAGGAATTTGCAATTTATGTTTTTGACATCGTGAGACCTAATTGGTGTTTATAATTCAGTTTTAATTCAAGTATTTATTAATTCTCCGAGTGTCGTGTTTATTGTGATTTGTTTGCTTAGTGGTAGTGCACGATCATCTAAGTAGATTTAATTGCATATAGCCAATCTTGATTGCATGAAGTATACGTAGTGCTTGATAGATAATTAGTGGCACATTAATGATAGGAAGTCGTGAAGTCGAATCTGATTCGTTAAGGGAGTTAATAATCGAATTTGAATCTTGCACGTGTCGTGACTTGGTTAATTTGGATTAGTGTTTTCTTAATTCTTAATGCTGTCGATTCATTGAATCCTGTCGAGTGTCTCTAGGGGTTGTGAGTTGATTAGGGAATAACTGTCGAGTGTCTCTAGGTTATTCTATTATGTACGAGAAAACGAGGCGGAGTCGAGTGTCTCTATCTGCTATAGCTAGTCTATTTGAATAATTGAATTTATTTTTGCGTCTATGATCGATGTCCTAAACTGAATTGTGATTCCTAGCTAGGTATTGTCTCTCTACTGATTTATCAAAACCCAACTTCTAAGTGATTTATTGTTTTTCCTTTAGTTTAATTTATTTGTTAGTTAATTTATTTAGTTTAATTAAATCCTAAACCCCCCCCGATCTTACTTGTTAATTTTAGTGAATTTTCTTGTGATTAATTAGAATTATTTTGAACCAATCTCTGTGGATTCAACCCATTTGCACTATACTCTATTTTAGTTGTAAACCGGATTTATAATTTATTTTGACGGATTCGACACCTGTCAAATTTTGGCGCCGTTGCCGGGGATTGGTGCTAATCGAATTTAATTTTTTTTTATGAACAGGAGCATTCGCGGAGTTGACGAGCCAATTTTCGATCCCGAGATCGAAAAAACCGCAAAATCGTTAAGGAAACGGACCAGAACACGCAAGGAACTAGCGGAACAATCCAATCTGATTCCATCTGAAGAATCCAGCGCTGAGTCGGAGCCTCCAGAAGACGAACAGAAAGGTTTAACCGTAGAGTTTGACCACACCTTTACGATGGCAGTAGTAGAAGCAGGAGAACGAAGGACTATGGAAGATCTGGTGCGTCCCTCCACCGTACAGCAGCCCCTCTGCATCACGTTTCCAGAAGTAACCGCAGGGTTCGAACTAAAGACGGGTACCATTCACTTACTCCCCATCTTTCACGGTCTAGAAAACGAAAACCCTCACCAACATCTGAGCAAGTTTCACACGGTCTGCTGCTCAACAAAGCCTCATGAAGTTACCGAAGACCAAATCAAACTCTGTGCCTTCCCGTTCTCCCTACAAGATGCGGCAAAAAAATGGTTGTACTCTCTACCTTCAGCAACCATTACTATTTGGTAGCAGATGCACGAAAAATTCTTGGATAGGTTCTTCCCAGCTGAGCGATACCTGGATTTCCTTTAGGAGATAATTACCATTAAGCAAAAGGAACATGAAGCCTTGCACGAGTATTGGGAGCGATACCAAAATTTGCTTGCAATGTGCCCACATCACAACCTGCCGGAAAATTCAGTCGTTCATAACTTTTACAGAGGCCTGATGCCCGCCGATAAAAGGCAGTTGGATGCTTCGAGTGGTGGTTCCATCATGATCAAAACACCTGCAGAACTCACGGAACTAATCAGCCGAATTTCTAGGGCCTCCCAAAAATACTACACTAAGTCCGACATGACGAGACAGGTAAAGGAGGTAAGCTCTTCTCAGTTTGATGAAATCAAGAATATGTTATCTGTTTTGGTATCTAACATGAATGCAGGAACACCACAAGCGCAACAGTTTGCCAATTATGTGCTAGCCCTTCTCACCCGACCGATGAATGCCCGTCCCTACAAGAGGGCACATGTGAAGATGCGAACGCCGCAGGTTTCCATCCACAGAATAATAACCCTTACTCTAACACGTATAACCCCGGATGGAAAAACCACCCTAGCCTTAGCTATGCCCAGAAACCGAAGCCATCAAATTTCGAGAATTTCATACCTAGACCTCCACAATCCCAACAAAACCAACAACCCAATTAAATCCTCAACCCCCAAGACATCCGATTCAATAACTTGGAAAATCAAGTCAAGAATTTGGAAACTCAATTGGGACAGATTGCAACGATTTTGAGCAGGATTGAGAATCAAGGGAAACTACCCTTGCAAACGGAAGACCCCAGGAAGAATGTTAGTGTAATCACGCTTGGAAGTGGCAAGGAGCTTCCTTCGTCACCCGAAAAGAGCCAAGGGAGAAAAACTGAGTCCAGAGGCGTTCGGACGGAGGGTACTGATTCAAAGAGTGACCATGCCTTAGCCTCTAACCATGACGAAGAGGTTGAGATAGTAACACAGCCACAACCCCTGGTAATACCACCCCCGTTTCCGCAACGTCTAGCTGAGACGAAAAAGCAGAAGGAAGAAAAGAACATTCTAGAGATATTCCGGAAAGTTGAGGTGAACATACCGCCGCTTGATGCCATTCAACAGATACCCAGGTGTGCTAAGTTTCTCAAAGAACTCTGTACCAATAAGAGGAAGTTAAAGGGGAATGAAAAGGTTAGTGTGGGGGAAAACGTGTCTGTTGTTTTACAAAAGAAACTCCCTCCTAAGTGCCATGATAAAGTTATGTTCTCTATCCCATGTAAAATTGGAAATTTGGGTATCAAAAAGGCTATGTGCGATTTAGGTGCTTCAATTAATGTTATGACACTATCTATTTACAATGCACTTAATCTTGGCCCCTTGAAAGTTACAGGTGTCATCATCCAGTTGGCGGATCGCTCTATTGTTTATCCAGAAGGTGTTTTAGAAGATGTCCTCGTTCAAGTCAACAATTTAGCCTTCCCGGCTGATTTCTTCGTGTTGGACATGGAGGATAATTATTCTGAGAAATCCTCTGATATCCTTTTGGGTCGTCCCTTTTTTAGCATTGCTAATGCTAAAATAGATGTTAAAAAAGGCCTGTTGACTCTAGAATTTGATGGTGATATTGTGCAGTTTAATGTTTATGAGTCAAGTAAAGGTCCTAATAAATTTTCTAGTGTTTTTAGCATTGATGTGATAGAAAACCTGCCTAATGAGCTGAACAAGGTAGAGGAACTAAGTATTGAAAATCTTGAGAGTAAGCCAAAATATATTGGGTTGTCTATTGATCCCTGTGGGATGGTTTTACCATTAGAGGCTTTTAAATCTATGAATAGGGATGTTCTGATTCTTGATGTGCCTATTGCTATTACTGAACTAAATTCCTTCGTGTTTCAGGCACCTATTTTGAAACTCAAGAAATTTTTAGACAATCTGGAGGAAATTATGCAGACTCAAAGCCGACACAAGTTGAATTACTGGATGAGCGGTTTTTCGGGATACGTGACCGTAAGATGTGGCCACGCTTTGAGGTCACGCACTGGTATGCTGACATTATTGATTATTTAACCACTATTTTCTTCAGATCTCACATATTTTTTGAGTTCAGGAACCCAAGAGTTGTTGTGAGGGATTGCGAAAATTTTTTTTATAAGTGTCGAATTGTGTTGAGAACCTCCATGAGTCATCATCCCCAATCTAGAGGGCGCAACAGATTAGAAGATTCAGCACCACATAGTCGAGGGGATTTGTATGGAGGTTCTACCTCCATTTGAGTGGATTGATGCTTGGTTGTCTTGCAGGCGCACTGTTGTCCAAAATTTTCTAATTGTTGCTGTTAAACTGCTGATGCTTCTGTACAGGTTTGACCCATAGGTGTGACCGTACCCAATGCTCATACTATTTTTGCGGGAAAAAAAAAACGCCCCCAGATCTGCGCTTCAGGGAAGTCCTCTTTTCTCTCGATTTTTTTTATGCCTTGAGGACAATGCATGATTTAAGTGTGGGGGAGGGATAAGTCTATTTACTGTTTGGCTTACACGCTTGAATCTGATTTTTTTTTCTGCATCAACTATTTTGACTTGTTGTTTACTTGAATTTGAGGATGTTAGAAATTATGAATGATTTGTCCCATTTTGAATGTGTTTCCTTAAGCTTGAGCATTAAATTTTTGCTAGAACTTATTAGGCTATTAAATGCATGAAAGATTGTGTGAAATTTGAATAATTAGTATGAATTCATGCCTTTATCTTTCGCGCACTAATTGAACAGTTTATGTACTTTGCTTAGATAGGTTAGTTATGTTTTTCAATAAAGTTCTGAAAATTGATTAGAATCCACTTTAGCTCCCTTCGAGGCGAAATAGATTGGTTGACAAGTAATTCGGGAGATGACTTAGGCATTTGTTGTCGGTGTTTTTGGCCTTTTATTTGATTTTCACTAAATAACATTGGCCGATTGACCCCGCTGAGCCTTATTATTGTGCAAATTTTCTTTCTTAGCTGCATTACAAGCCTAATGCACAATATAATTTCCTACCCACATCTTTGTTACACCTTGCTTACTCATTTTCTTTTTGGGATTGCATTGATTATGTCTAGACTCCTTTTGGGACTGGTTTGAATTGAAAGTTTCATTATGTTTGGAATAGAAAAAATTGTGAGAGTGATGAAACAAAAGAGAAAAGAAGTCAAAAAGAAAAGAAAAGAAAAATGAGTAGAAAAAAAAAATTAAAAAAAAGAAAGAGAAAAAAAAAAAAAGAGCAAAGAGTGAAGAAAAAAATACGAGAGATTGAGAATTGTTGAAAATTCAATAAAAGGGTTGGGGATTCATTGTGAAAAGGGGAGTCTTTGGGGAAGAAATAAAGGGAAACACTTGGGATTTATTTTAAATGTGTAATCTTGGTGTGTTAGCCTTTGATTTACTTTTTCCTACCTTGACCCAAGCCTACATTACAAGCTCGAAAGACCTTTCGATCCCGAGTTATTAGTTAACCAAATTAGTGGAGATTGGAGTGAAGGGTGTATTCAAAATTGATGATCGGTTCTTATGCGAAAAATATTAACTTATTTGTCTAATCTTTGTACATGGATTTGTTCAATTCACACCACACACGAGGGTATGATTTTTGTACTAATTAGTTGAATTGCATGTGATTGAGTATTGTGTTTAATTTGCTAGATTCGTTTAGGCGAAGATTTGAGGTTCTCTTTAGTGAATGTGTTTGATGGGGAGTGATGTTTCATTTGATTTTTATTTCCCTCGAGGACGAGTGAATGGACAAGTGTGGGGGGATTTGATAGCTTGATATTTCATCGTTCTTGTGGTTGACTTTTACCCCGTTTATTGCTTTAATTAATATTAATTTGGAAAAGATTAATGCTTTGTTGTCTTAATGGTAGAATCGGGCCCGGAGATGAGATTGAAGCACATGCGGTCGTTTTACGAAGAAAACCACACAATTTCGAGAAGATCGCATGCATGGACGTATTTTATGGAAGATGTTCAGTTGGTTTGGAGTCTGGTGGGTTTCGATTTGTTCTTAGTGGGCCGACAATTTTATCTTTGATTTAATCAAGAATGACCACTTTGGTGACAACTTGGATTGGGCCAGGCGCGATGAGTACATTAGAACTCATTGTGAAGAGGCCATCTCTTGTTTGTCTTGGAGAGCACGAAATTGGGCAGCAAAGTCTTTATACAAGAAAAGGAGTCCACTTTGGATTTGGATTCTCTTGGAGGACTGACTTTAGGCGTGTATAATTAGAGACTTTGGGTAGCATATTTCAGGGAGTTCGGGACTTTAGTTCGAACGACTTTTCCCATACACTTTTGACGTAGCAGCACTTCGGAAGAGTTCGGGAGCAGCTGGACGTGGACTCCAAGATTCTTCTTCTCTTTTATTTTACTTTTAGTTTATGCTTTTTATTTATTTTATGTTTTGGACATGATTTTCATAAGTAGCTAATTTCTTAGTACCTAGTTAGGAATTTGCAATTTATGTTTTTGACATCGTGAGACCTAATTGGTGTTTATAATTCAGTTTTAATTCAAGTATTTATTAATTCTCCGAGTGTCGTGTTTATTGTGATTTATTTGCTTAGTGGTAGTGCACGATCATCTAAGTAGATTTAATTGCATATAGCCAATCTTGATTGCATGAAGTATACGTAGTGCTTGATAGATAATTAGTGGCACATTAACGATAGGAAGTCGTGAAGTCGAATCTGATTCGTTAAGGGAGTTAATAATCGAATTTGAATCTTGCACGTGTCGTGACTTGGTTAATTTGGATTAGTGTTTTCTTAATTCTTAATGCTGTCAATTCATTAAATCCTGTCGAGTGTCTCTAGGGGTTGTGAGTTGATTAGGGAATAACTGTCGAGTGTCTCTAGGTTATTCTATTATGTATGAGAAAACGAGGCGGAGTCCAGTGTCTCTATCTGCTATAGCTAGTCTATTTGAATAATTGAATTTATTTTTGCGTCTATGATCGATGTCCTAAACTGAATTGTGATTCCTAGCTAGGTATTGTCTCTCTACTGATTTATCAAAACCCAACTTCTAAGTGATTTATTGTTTTTCCTTTAGTTTAATTTATTTGTTAGTTAATTTAGTTAGTTTAATTAAATCTTAAACCCCCCCCCCCCCCTGATCTTACTTGTTAATTTTAGTGAATTTTCCTGTGATTAATTAGAATTATTTTCAACCAATCTCTGTGGATTCGACCCGTTTGCACTATGCTCTATTTTAGTTGTAAACCGGATTTATAATTTATTTTGACGGATTCGACACCTGTCAAATTTTGGCGCCGTTGCCGGGGAATATTCTTAAAATTCCTTAATTTTAAGGAACTTTGGTTAGACCTGTAATTTTTGTATGAGGAATATTCTTTTGAATTAGTAAAAAAAATTTAAAATTTATTAAAATTTTGTCTATTATAATACATCTAATCTCTTATTTAACTATTTAAGTTAAAAAAATTTGTCTATTTTTTTTTTCCATTTAAAAATTTTGTCTATTTTTTTCTTTTTCATTTTTGTACTTGTCTCTATCTATCAATTTTTTTTCCACACTCTTTAATAGTTTCATAAATTTTCTTTGTCTTTTTATTTTATTTTATTTTTTTATTTTTTGAAAAATAAGAACAACATTATACAATCAAATCAGGTAGAACAACTAACGCGACAAAAGTTGGAATAATATAAGTTGAAGCTGCAACGAACGAACGCAAGCTGAAGCTGCAATTTTCGAGAGCGAATAGCAACATAGTTAGCCTCACGCTGAATAGATTTAATTTTCATAAGTACGACACGGAAAAAAATAAAACTGAACTTAAAGAATGTAACTAAACTTCCATGCGAAAGAGACAACTTCCATACTGAAGAGATAAAACTTCCATACATAAGACTCGAATGAAAACATAACTTAAAAAAACCTCTTTATTTTTAGTTGTATAATTAAATCATATCTTTTTTATTTATCAATAAGTAATAATAAATTTCAATAGTAAAAATATATATTTATGTAAAATGCGGTAAATATTTATTTTTAAATCATTAATTTTATTTTTAAATATACAAATATCTTATAATGTAACTTATAATTACTGGACTAATTTTGATGGTGCAGAAACTTTGAGGGTTACTTTAACATCGAACATTTTAGATTTATCTGTAGAAGGGAAAGACCATCACAGGCGTTTGAGCCTCAGGAACTGGGTTTCCTTTTGAGCGTGGGTTCTTCCAGCTAGGATAACACCAAGAGTGCAAAGTGTGATTAGGATGCAGCTGAAGTGAAGGTAACGCGGAGCTTGGGAAGGTGAAGGAAAATGGAGGAAAATATGCCCAGTTTTAGAGTGCAATGTACTGTGTAGAAGATGTCTTATGGAAGAAAGCAGGTGTTCTCACCTAGTTATATGTTAGGGATGAGGGTGGTTTGGGTAATTTGACCAAGTGATCCCAAACCTGGGTTGCCCTAACACGTGGTGACCTGTGATGATAAGAAGGCGATGTTTCTGAAAAGCGGGCGACGTGTCAGGTACGAGGTGCGCACTACCACTGTGTCAGAAGTTGTTGGCGAGGGTCATGTGCTGGGAGGCTTAAGATCTGTCTTGCAAGTGTACGGGTGCCTTACTTAGGGCAGATCTTATCCGAGCATGGGTGACGCTCGAAGGGACGCATAAGAGAGTTTCCTCTGGCAGATGACCCACGAGCATTAGATAAGCGAGCGTAAGAAAAGAAAGTGCCCTCGCGAAGTGTTCCCCTGGGAAGGATGACCTTGAGGGGTCATAATCCGAGCGTTGGTTTTGACAATGGAACCTTCCACTTGAACAGTGGGCCGAGACGTATGGGCCTGGATTAACCAACAGGTGTACGGGCCGGGTTGGACTGCGAGCCCACTAATACTAGCGTCCAAGGTCTAGGTCAATAGATGGCAACACGTGGACGAATCTGATTCGAGCGCGGTTTTGGGTCTCATCATTTGCCCACCAAATTCTGTAGTAGCGCTTGAGCGTACTGTAGAATTTCAGAAAAGCGAGCCTTGAATTTCTGAATACCCGAGGGGCAAATTTCAGGAATAGAGTGACTATTTATCTTTTGTAATGGCCCTCTTCTGACACGGCCATAAATGCAGTCCCATCCACATTTAGTGTGGAGTGACAACGTGGGGGTGTGTCCCGCTGAGTGGGCGCATATGCTCTGGTATGCGTGAGGCGGTTACCAAAAGTGGGAGTATCCCAAGGCGGGCAGCCCTAAGTGATGCAAATTCTTCCCCTATAAATAGGGAGAGAGAAGGCCTTTGAAACCTTTCACGCTTTCAGTCTTCTTCAAGCAAAATCACAGCAAAAAGCTCTGCAAATTTCTGCGAATTCTAGCAAGTTTTTTCCTTCAGTCCTTAGGTAAAATCCTCGTAACTTCTGATTTCCTATACTAACTTTAGATTTAGGTTGTGTGTGAGCGATATTTCTAAGTGAGGAACCCTTTCCGTTGTTGAATCCGCACCCGAGATGTCCTTTCTCACTGACCTCCTATTTGAAAACCCCATCTTCAAGAATAGGAAGACATCCATGGCGGATAATGTTGAAGATAATTATGTGAGGGTGATAGAAGAGAAATCCGTTGGGAGTTCTTCCCCTCATGACGATATTCCTACGGCCGTTCCAATGACAAGGGGCTCCCCTCATGATGCAATCCCGACCGCCGTTCCCGTTGCAAGAGTTCCAGCAGAGGTAGGGGATGAGGAATTAAACATTGCGGTTCAAGGTATGAATGAGCATGGTCCGGATGGGGTAGATTATCTCTTCGAAGAGATGAATATTGTGATGGAGATGCAGAGACAGGGTGGAGAGAGTACTCCCTTTACTAAATAGTGCGGTGAGGCCACAAGATCACTAGATTACAGTGGCGATCGCGGTTCCCGAGGGCGGTGCAGGGCCTTCTGAGCGCCAAAACGAGGGTGAGCCTCCCTGCAAACGTTACCGCAAGGGGAAGGAGCCTTTGACGCAAGTGAGGGTAAACAACCTGCATCAAACCGATAGGTCGTCGGATGACGTAAAGAGTGCTATGACGCTCGTGGAGCTAGCGGAGATGAAGTCCAAGGTTTACTGGGATGAAAGGGTATACTGGACTCGTTTGCCCTCGAATAGTGAGAGGGCTAACCGTCCGCCCTCGGGGATGATGACCGTATACTTAGACTCAGTTCTGACTGGAGGTTTGAGGTTTCCGTTTTCGACCGTTGCTGCCAACATCTGCAACTACCTAGTTCTCAGCCTTACTCAAATTATCCCGAATGGTATTGCCCTAATAAACACATTTGTGATCTTGATGAGGGCTTCGGGCCACGAACCCTCAATTGACAACTTCAATAGTTTAATCCAAGTGGTCCGATCTCCGAGCTCGTCTCCGACCGATGGGTTCTATTACGCCCAAGCCAAGTCTGGGTTGAAGATGATTGATTCGCCTTCAACGTCGTATAGTGAAAATTGGAAAGAGAAATATTTCTTCGTGGGGCACCCGGGGGAATTTTTGGAGCTCACCGAGGGTGGATAGTGCACGGAGACGGCCCTCTATTTAGGGATAGATCCGCGAATAAGCTTTTCGAGCACTGGGCGAAGAGTTTAGCCCTCGTGATGAAAAACGAGAAAAAATGGATCAAGGACAAGGATCTGATGAAGAGCGAGGGGGTACTGTTCCGATATGGGCTCTCCAGCCCTCCAGAAATGATACTTAATCCTCCCGCTGACATCATGGGCCTCGACGGTCAGACTCTAGGAACTAACTTTTCTAACACATAGGATAGCACCACTAACTTGTTTAGGTTGTAATATTTTCATAGCGATTATTCAAATATTATCCTTCTGATGCTCAATCTTCTTATCTTACAGATATACAAGTACTTACGGTCGGAATAGACGCAGAAAGCATTGTCGAGATGATGCCCGCTCAGTGGGCGGGTGCTAATCGGCAGCAGCAGCAACAACAGCAACATGCCCAACCTTCGAATGCCCCGAGGGGAAGAGGCGCTCGCCAAGGAGCAGGGCGAGAAGACGGCGGAAGAGACGCTCGTAGGGCACCCGACAATGAAGTCCATGTCGCGGGCCCTATCGAAGATTTAACTCTTGACGGCACTCGCGGTGCCACTCCCCCTCCCGCCGCTCCGAAGGAGCCCATTGCACTCAGCTTTAGCAACTCCCGCAACTGCTCGGGGGAGCTGGCTCGATGCCACGATCCGATTAGGGTTGACCACCAAGGGAAGAGGAAGAGGTTGCCTGACTCCATTCCCATCTCCGGGAAGGGGAAGAAAGTGGTCGTGGGCCACCGAGGCGAGGGCAGTGACACCTCATCGTCCGAGGATGAGGATTTTTGAAAGATTGGATAACAGGGAACGCTCGGTATAAGCGCCAAAGGACGGACGACCCTGTCCTTTTGAAGAAAAGTGCGGCCAACAACAACTTGGTTGCGGAGATCGTCGGTAAACTTCAATTCTCCGGCGATCATGACAAATTGAACCAGCATGATGCCGCTCGAGTCACCGATGATGCCTGTCATACTCTCCTAACGGTAAAACCTTAGATCTATCTGTGAAGTTCCAATCCCTTTCGTCTTTACTTCTGACACTGACCCTCGTTCTTGGCTTTTCAGGAAGTGATCCCGAGGTTGAAGAACTTATAGGGCCGAGCACAGGCCTACTCCGAACACAAGGCCAAATATAAGAAGTTGCTGCGTATTTCTGACCCCGGCCAACCGCAGGAGGATTACAACTCCGTTTGCGCTCAACTTACCGCAGCCAATCTCGAGAAAGATAAGCTGAAGGAGGACTTAAAGTGGTCGAATGATGCGTATTTGGTCCTTGATGAGCATCATAAAAAGCTCAAGGAGGAGCGTGACCAGCTGAGGGTGGCCAATGGGGAGCTGGGAAATCAGTTGGCCCAGAGTACCCTCCAGAATGAAGCTGTTAAGAAGAACCTGGCCGATTTGCAGGGGAAGGTAGCTGGTCTGGAGATGAAGGTTGCGTGGGAGGTGGTGTTGAAGTTCGTGCGTTCTAAGGCTTTTGGTTTTGTAGCCAACCTTCACTGTTTTGACAACGCCCGACGATTCTTCAGGAAGGCGGTGGGCCAAATGGTGAGACTGGGGATGGCTCCTGAGAGCGCTTGGACTGATGAGCGCTTGCGCTTGGATTTAGACGAAAACTTGGAGCCCATCATCCCCAACGAGGACCCCTTAGAAAACCTGGCGGAGCTTGATTATCAGGATCTTGTGATGATGCTCCAGAGGGAGTTCATAGAGGCCAATCCCATAGATCCTGAGCCTATCCAAGTAGAAGACGACGGTATCACCGTCGATGCTCAAGATGGTGGTGAGGATCCAGGCGATGCTCAAACTTCCAACGCCAATGTGCTGGCCCCGGTTCTTCTCTCAACTGCCCATCCTGAGCCCGAGAGTCAAGCCCAGTGACGCTTCTCATGTGCCCCCCAAGATCCTTTCTGTTTAGATTTCATTTCTGTTATGAACACTTAATTTCTGTACTCTAATTTGATACTCTTGACAATGTACTTGAACTTGTTCTCCCTTTTGTTCTCAATGATATTTCCGTTAATGAAGTTTAATTCCTTCTATATTGAACGCTGGGCATTGTTGTCTCTTTATGCTTGATGTTTGTATGCTTGTCTTTGTTGATATTTGAATATCTATGATGGGAGTGTTTGGGCACGAGGGCGTTTCTCTTGAGGGTACCCTGGTTGTCTTCCATCACAGACTTTAAGGTTAGGACTTAGAAACATTTGAACATTTTGAGATAGGGATATATAGGCGCGAGGGTGTTCCTTACTAGGGTACCCTGGCAATATTCACAGTGAGGCTCGAATTTGAACTTAGAAACCTCCTGAGGATTTAACTAAGTATTGGCCTTAAGTGTGTGATGCATACTTCAACTTTGAGCGTTCCAGTAGCTTGAGTGAACTTAGAAACCATATGTAGGATTTGTTAAGTATGGGATTAAAACGAACATAGCTGTAGTGCTAACGTTGTGTTTAGGTGTCCGTGAGGGTATTAGCATAGCCTTAGCTATTTACGGGCGTACTCATACCTAAGAGGATGAGGGTCATCGGGGTTTACGAGTGCAAACTGAGGCGACCAGCATCCAGTCGGTGTAAACTAAGCATTTAGCTCCCCTCTTTTCGACACCCTCATTCTTAGGGTTTACACGCTTATGAGCATCGAACTTACTCATTGTGGAGGGTTCACGTCATATAGACAGCGTTGACTTGAAACTAATTATGTGTTCACCAAGCCATTCGATGTGGAGGATGCTCGACACGGAGTAGGCTTTTAACGCAATTGATTACCCCAAACCATTAATCAAAGAAAAAGCAAGTAGATGACATAATAATTGGCAGGATGTTCACTGCTATGCTTGTAATTTATATTAATAACTGTTATGCTTTCTGTCAAAAGAAAGTACAAGGCGGGGGCAATTACAAAGGCTGACGTTTACTCGTAGAACCATCTAAGGTTACATGTATTCCACGGTCGGGGGAGACGCTCGCCTTGCAAAGTCTCTAGCAGGTAGGTATTGTTCGCGCGTACCTGAATCACTTTGAAGGGGCCTTCCCAATTGGGGTCCAACTTACCCACATGCTTGGAGACTTTAACTTTTTTGAGGATCAAGTCCCCTAGCTGGAAAGTCCTTTCTTTGATGCACTTATTATACTGGTGGGCTACGGTCGCCTTGTATTTGTGGATACGAGCCCAAGCAGCGTTTTTCCTCTTATCTAGCAAATCCAATTCGAGCATCCGATTAGCCTCGTTGGTTGTAGGCTCAAAATAAGCAACGCGTGTGGATTCTTGAGCAATTTCCACAGGTATCATAGCCTCAGAACCATACACGAGGGAGTAAGGGGTTTCTCCTGTTGCTGCCCGTGGGGTAGTACGGTACGCCCAGAGAGCCCCTTGAAGTTCCTCTACCCATTCCCCCTTCTTACTTTCGAGCATTGTTTTCAGATGTTGAAGTATGGTTCGGTTGGTCACCTCAGCTTGACCGTTGGCCTGAGGGTGGCCCACGGAAGTGAAGCGTTGCTCAATTCCTAGCTCATAGCACCAATCTCGTGTGTCAGCGACGATGAATTGGGAACCATTATCTGAGATGAGCACCCTCAGAATGCCATATCTGCAGATGATGTTCTTCCAAATGAAGTCCCTCACTACTTTGAACGTTATCTTTGCAATTACTTCCGCTTCAGCCCACATGGTGAAATAGTCCACAGCGAGGATTACAAACTTCTTTTGTCCAACCGCCATTGGAAGTGGCCCCACTATATCGATGCCCCACTGGTCAAAGGGCCATGAAACGTCAATAGGGATCATTTGGGCTGTCGGCAGTTGAGGGGTGTTGGAATGAAACTGACACTTAGGACATTTTCTGGAGTAGTTGATGGCATCCTGCAGTAATGAGGGCCAATAGAATCCACTCCTTAACACTTTCTTAGCCAGAATTCGATCCCCAGAATGATTTCTACAACTTCCACTGTGCACATGCTCTAACACCTCCCTGGCTTGCGAGGGTCTCAGGCACCTTAATAGAGGGCCTTGGAAAGACCGCTTAAATAATCGACCGTCGTTGTCAAGAGAGAAGCGAGGGGCCTTACTCCTGACCTTCCGTGCTTCCACTTTATCACTTGGGTAGGTTTCATCCCTCAGAAACTTAATGATATCATCGAGCCAGCAGGGCTCGGAGGGATCGATCATGTTCACTTCACCCGAGGGTTCTGCCTCGCAAATCAGTGGCTTCTCCGTTCTGAGGAATGTAATTGCGCGCTCGCAGGAATCTTCCAGAGCGGATGCAAACTTGGAAAGAGCATCCGCAAGCTCGTTTTCTGTCATTGGGATCTACAGTAGATGGAACTCTTTGAACTTAGAGGTCACTTCCTTAGCCCTTGCCAGGTACTGCGCCATAGTGGCTTCTCGAGCCTCATAAGTGCCATCAATTTGACTTGCAATCAGCTGGGAGTCAACATAGGCCGTGACCCGAGCGGCGCCATTCTGAAGGGCTATTCTGAGCCCTTGGATTAGAGCCTCATACTCTGCCTCGTTGTTGGTGACCTGGAATGCTAGTTTGATTACGTAGTCCACTTTAGTTCCATGAGGGTCCCTGAGGGCCACCCTGACTCCCCCCTTGTGAGGTCGAGGAGCCATCTGTGTGCAAAATCCATAGCCCCTCTTCCACCGAGGGCACCGTATCCAGATGGAAGCGCTCTACCAATAAATCCGCCATCACCTGAGCCTGTATAGCCGTGTGAGGCTCGAAAGTGATATCGAACTGGCTGAGTTCAATTGACCATTTGATTAACCTCCCTGAGACGTCCGGTTTGGCAAGCACCTGTTTGAGGGGTTGATCTGTGAGCACTGTGATGGAGTGGGCCTGGAAATATGGTCTTAGTCTCCGGGAGGCATTAACGAGCGCAAAAGCAAATTTTTCTATCTCCATATATCTTTTCTCCACTCCTTGCAAGGTCTTGCTTAAGTAATACACCGGCAAATGCTTCCGCTCGTGCACAACCATGAGGACAGCAATCGTTGCTTCTGAGGAGACGGAAAGGTAAATGATCAAGTTTTTCCCTGGGTTGGGTTTGGTCAACAGTGGGGCGCTCGAGAGATAAGCCTTCATATCATGCAAGGCTTTCTCACATTCCTCGCTCCAGGCGAAATTACGAGCATTGCGTAGGATTTTGAAGAAAGGCGGGTTCCTGTCGGCTGAGAGGGAAATGAATCTGTTTAAAGAAATGATCTTGCCTACCAGCACTTGGACCTCTCTCACATTCCGAGGGGAGGGGATGTCAAGGATAGCTTTAATCTTCTCCGGATTGGCCTCTATGCCTCGTTGGCTGACCATGTACCCCAAGAATTTACCCCCTCGAACGCCAAATGTACACTTGGAAGGGTTCAATTTCATCCCATAATGACGTAGGATGTTGAATGTTCGCTTGGGATCCTCTAGATGGGAATGATGACGCTCGCTTTTGACGATCATGTCATCCACATATACCTCCATAGACTTCCCGATTTCACATTCAAACATCCTGTTGACGAGGCGTTGGTATGTCGCTCCCGCATTCTTGAGCCCGAAGGGCATAACTTTGAAGCAGTAAATGCCTACAATGACCACGAATGAAGTTTTGGGACGGTCCTCGGGTGCTATGAAGATCTGATAATACCCCTGAAAGGCGTCTATCATACTCATAAGTTCACACCCAGCCGTCGAGTCCACTAGCTGGTCGATCCTCGGCAGGGGGTACGGATCTTTAGGGCACGCTTTGTTCAGATCGATGAAGTCATTGCACATGCACCACTTGTTGGCGCTCTTTGGCACGAGCACCACTTTGCAGAGCCACTCAGGATATAGGATCTCCTCAATGTATTGAGCCTCGAGAAGCTTGTTGACCTCCTCTTCGATGACCTGTCTCCTGAATCCATGAACATCCCTTTTCTTTTGCTTGACAGGTTTGAAGGCTGGATCCACGTTGAGCCTGTGGACAATGACGCTCGGATCTATTCCAGTGAGGTCAGAAGCTTTCCATGCAAACACATCAACGTTCTCTCGAAGAAAGTCAATCATCATGATCTGTGATGAACCGTCGAGATTGGAGCCTATCTGGGTGGTCTTGTCGGGGTTCCCCGGTTCCAATCCGATGGTCAGAAAGTTTTCTATAGGCTTAATACGCACCTCAAGCCTCGGAAGTTCGAGCGCTCGTTTCTTGCCTGTGAGTTTTTCAACGGGACTCTCCGAGGACGTATAACCCTCGTCATCCGAGGATGATTCTCCAACAGCTTCGAGGGGTGTACTCCCGGTATCCTGGGGAACGCCCTCGGCTTTCTTTTTGTTTTTCTTTTTGTAGAGTTAGGCCCTCTTGCACTCGGGACCATCTTCTTCTAATTTCAGGAAGTCGACTGACTTTTTGGTGGAACCTACTTGGACGGTTTGTTTGGGCTTATGGCTTGGAAGGGAAAGAATATAGCATTCCCAAGCCTCTTTAACATTGCACAGCGCTTCGGCTGTTCCCTCGGGGGTAGGGAACTTGACCTTTTGGTGATATGTTGAAATTACTGCTTTGAAGTCAACGAGTGTCGGTCGTCCAATGATGTTGTAGGGGAGGTCCACTTCGACCACTGCATAAAGGACGCTTAAAGTCTTCCGCTGTGGGGCGTGACCAAAAGGGGTGGCCAAGCGAATTTGTCCGCGAGGGACGATCTCGGAACCCCCAAAGCCAACGAGGGCTGCTCTGAGAGGTTCGAGGGGGATGTTTTATTTTGAAACATTGAGTACGGGAGAATATTCACAGAGCTTCCACTATCAATTAAGACCCTCTTTACAACATGGTTATGAACGTCTAAACTAACCACCATGGGGTAGTCAGAGGTTTCACCGACTCCATGGGGTGTTACAATGTGCTCTAGGTCTTTCTCTGTGAACCCTACAACGTCATCCTCCTTCGAGAGAGAAGTGTTGTTGATGGAAAGCACAAGCTTAGGCCGGGAAGGTCTCTGATCATAGCTTCGAACGTAGCGGCGTCGGGACGCATTGGAATCTCCTCTCGAGGGTCCTCCAGCGATCATATGAATGACCACAAAGGGTTGGTTCTCCCCTTCAATGGCTTTCTCTTTGCCGCGGTCGCTGGTCCCAACGTAGCGGCGGGGGCTCCTTGAGTGTGACCGGCTTCTTCCCCTGGCCCTCGCTCGCTCAGCATAGTGCTCGTCATACTTCTCCAGTATTTTCACGAACTCCTTCAGATGTCCTCTAGCTATAAGCCTCTGGATCTCACTCTCAAGCTGGCGGCTCTCATTTGTGTCGTTTTCTACTTATGGAAAGCGTAGTATTTTCCCGAGCGCTTCTGAGCCTCGGTTTCCCTCATCTTTGATGGTCTTTTGAATAGCCTTTTGTCTGCCATGGAATATACCTCGGCGATGGACCTGTTGATAGGGATACACTCGAATCTGCGAGGGGGTGGAGAACTTTTCTGAGCGGCAACTGGACTGCGACGACAGCTCCTGTGGGCATCTCTGTCCTACTGACTTTTATCAGTGCGAGGGGCACTGGCAAGCTTCTGGGCCCTCGCGATGTATATATCCTCGAGGGTGAAGTAGGAGTCGACGATGTCCCTCAATTCCGTAAGGGAGCGGGGTTTCTTTTTGGCTACCTTCTCAGCGAATTCCTCGCTTACGTAGTTCTTCATGTTGATGGCTCCAAACAGGATATGACTCACAAAGTCCATCGAGGGTCTCTCCACCAGTAAGACCTCTTTGTTGAATCTGTCCATGAAGGATCTAAGAGTCTCATTCGGCCCTTGTGCGAGGCTGTAAAGGGCCGTGGCGGCAGGAGCTGGTGCCTTCAAAGAGTTGAAGTGGCTTAAGAAGGCATCAGTCAAATCATTGTACCCTCGAATTGAGCTAGGAGAAAGCTTCTTGTACTATTCTTGAGCCATTCTCACGAGGGATGTGACAAATACCTTCATCCAGTAATGACTGGGATACTCATACAGGTACATCAGGTGCACAAAATGATCCAAATGCTCGGTCGGTCAGTTGTTCCATCGTATCTATTGATGGATGTGGGGATTTTACCCTTCCCCACACGTGTCGTCAGGACCTCATCGATGGGGCGGAAGCGCCTGTCAAAGGCCTGTAGTTCCTGCCCTCGTGGCCGTGTCCCTCAAAACCCTCCTCCTCTCTCCAATATCGTGAAATCTGTCAGTGTGGGTGGCGAGCATCTCTGGCCCTGGACCTCTCACCCCCAGCATGAGGGGCTTGAGACCGTGCATGAGAGAGCTGCTCCACCATATTTTGGAGTCCGATGAGCTGATCCTGCACTGCGGCAAGTTGAGGGTCGCCGAAATCTCTGCAGCTTGCCCTCCCAGTGGCCCTCGACTGGACTTCCTCGTTATCAATCCGCTCATCTTGAGGGGCTTTTTCCCCTCCGACGGGCTGTTGTGCCCGTGAGACCCTCGGCGGGGCTTCATTACCCGGTGCAGGTGGTGGTGGAGGCAGCTGGGCCCTCAACGCATTCTGGGCCGTATTCAGCAGATGAATCTGGAGCCCTCTGACTGGGGCAACCATCCGAGCTCCTACGCTCGTAGGGAAGTAGGTAGAATGAAAGTGTTTCCAAGTGTTCTGAGCTGCCTGTACCTCGCACTAAGCGTAGAGCGCCTAAAGTTGTTGTCGAGTCATTTGAGGCATTTTCACTCCTTGGATTTCAGCAGGGATGAAAACTGGAAGCTGTAGAGAGCCCACTTGGTATGGTTGGATCAGGGGCACCATGCTGGGCATCACCCATAGCCATAGGATAGATAGCGGGGTTGGCAACAGTGGCGGTGGAAAGGAGCGTGGTTGGTGGAAGAACTGAGGTAGCTCCTTCAGAAGCATTCCCTCCGGTCGGGAGGGTTCCGGCGGCGACTTCTTTATCTCCTACCCCGCCCCCAACAGCTGGTGGAATTGCTCCCCCGGTCGGGGGATGGTTCCCCATGTTTTCCTCGTTAACGCTGGGTAGAGCACCTCTATTGTCCAAGAGTCCAGATCTGTTTGCAGTTACCATGATTGAAGGTTGCTTGATGTTACTGTTCAACTAGCTCAGTGGAGAATCTGATGAAGAAGAAGATGCAGAAGATGGTTTCCCACAGACGGCGCCAAAAATGATGGTGCAAAAACTTTGAGGGTTACTTTAACACCGAACACTTTAGATTTATTTGTAGAAGGGAAAGACCATCACAGGCGTTTGAGCCTCAGGAATCGGGTTTCCTTTTGAGCATGGGTTCTTCCAGCTAGGATAACACCAAGAGTGCAAAGTGTGATTAGGATGTAGCTGAAGTGAAGGTAATGCGGAGCTTGGGAAGGTGAAGAAAAATAGAGGAAAATATACCCAGTTTTAGAGTGCAATGTACCGTGTAGAAGATTTCTTGGGGAAGAAAGCAGGTGTTCTCCCCTATTTATATGTTAGGGATGACGGTGGTTTGGGTAATTTGACCAAGTGGTCCCAAACCTGGGTTGCCCTAACACGTGGCGACCTGTGATGATAAGAAGGCGATGTTTCTGAAAAGTGGGCGGCGTGTCAGGTACGAGGTACGCACTACCACTGTATCAGAAGTTATTGGCGAGGGTCGTGCGTTGGGAGGCTTAAGATCTGTCTTGCAAGTGTACGGGTGCCTTACTTGGGGCAGATCTTATCCGAGCATGGGTAACGCTCGAAGGGACGCACGAGAGAGTTTCCTCTGGCAGATAACCCACGAGCATCAGGTAAGCGAGCGTAAGAAAAGAAAGTGCCCTAGTGAAGTGTTCCCCTGCGAAGGATGACCTTGAGGGGTCATAGTCCGAGCGTTGGTTTTGACAATGGAACCTTTCGCTTGAACATTGGGCCGAGGGGCATGGGCCTGGATTAACCAACAGGTGTACGGGCAGGGTTGGACTGCGAGCCTAGTAATACTAGCGTCCAAGCCCTAGGTTAATAGATGGCGACACATGGACGGCTCTGATTCGAGCGCGGTTTTGGGTCTCATCAAATTTAAGAAAGAGTTCTTACTATGATGCTCTATGTATTTCCTATAGATTAGAGAACTCTTAATTCTAATGAGTTCTATTTTCACTTAAATAAGTATTTTTAGCAATTTTAAATATAATACATCTTATAATATAACTTATATTAATTAATTTTAAAAATAGTCCTCATTATTATATATGTTGTCTATTGATTGAAGGAGTTTTGATTCTAATTTATTAAAGAGTTCTATTTTCACTCAAATAAGTATTTTTAAAATTTGAAATACAATAATATATAGTTGATTTATCAATGTAGCACCCGCAACGAGAGCACCACATCCCCCGCACTATGAGTTCGATCCACATATGAAGTGGCTAATCCATACATAAACCAAACTCAGAGCGAACGGAAGACAATAGAAAAAACAGTTCTAGCTAGGCGGAATCTAACCCTGAAACAATTTAAATGAAACGAATATGCGGAAGCAAGGCAGTTATTCAATCACTACCAACAAAGTAAACTCAATTCCAACAAGAATTAAATACGGGTTCCACTAATTCAGAATCCTATCCTAACCTGTCTCGAATCAGTAGAAGGCAATAATATAAAATGGGTTCAACTAAAGCCCTAGAATCCTGTCCCGAGTCCATACAATTCAATAAATGGCACACGGGCCCAAGAAATGCATCAATGCAATAATTATAAATACAATATGTAGTGGGTGTACAAGTGTAGGACTCGAACAAGACTGACAACTCAATTCCGCCTAGCAACCACCTCTAAAGAACCTGGAAGAAAGGGGAAAGAGGGATCAATCTCTAAAAGACTGAGTGAGCAGGAGGTATACGTATATATAAAAATATGCACATGCAAGTTGTAAATCCTGAGCAAAGTTTTAGGTAAAGTAGTTCCCGTGAAGGGCCAGAAATTAGTTAATCTAAGCTCGGACTTTACAACTATCAATTTACCAATAATTAAAGTTACAGGCTATCGATGGCTCGGTGAGTGAGTGTGCACAATCTTCAACCAAACTCCAACAGTGTACAATGATTACGTTTCAATTTAATAAAGGATCATGCAATTCATTCAGTACCATATAGTGCAATCAGTGTAATAGTGTGATCAATTCATGTAATCAGTCAATATAGTCAGGACAATGTTCCGTGGAGCAACCTGAGGTGCCGGATTCAGCCATACGATCTCCTTTTTCTTCCGGTGATGGGAAGGTAGCTAGCCTTCAACCATCCAATCATGGTGAACATCAGGAACATAACTCTTAATGCCCGAAACTCCTTCCTCCACCAATCACCTAGTGGATTCAGGGGTCATCCCAACAATGTGGGACTGTGCAAGAGTTTACCGTCGGCCCGACACCTCCCCGGTTCGCTCAATACACAAGTTTCAGGGCCCACAGTCGATGTGCAGTACAATATCTCAGCAAAACAGGAGGGGTCAGTAAATAACAATAACAATAGGTTCAGTTTAATAAATATGTACTCGATTACCATTTTGGAAGCCATATAAGTATAAATATGGTTTTAGGCTGAATTCCATTCATGCAGGTTTTAGGGTTATGTACGTAACTAGAACGAAAACACCCTCATCTGACAAGCGACGGGACAATACAAGAATGCAAGAAAGTGCCTATTTGATCGATGATCTTCGCCCTGGAGAAGAACTTGGAATAAAGAAAAGATGAAGGGTAAGAAAAGATGGAGATGTAGAGGTTGATCTCTTGGTGAATCTTTCCCTTGCTTGCTTGGATCGAAATTTCAAGGGAGGAGAGGAAGAGATATCTTGAGCTTTGTTGTTTATATGAAAGATAAAGAAGAAAAGTATGTATATGTGTATATACGTATCATATCGTGAAAGAATAGGGGAGAATGAGGAAATTACCATCAAGTCCTCAAGGAATTTAAATGAATGCATTGAGCTATCAAGTTTAATGAATGTTACAAATAAGTCCATGTCAATTTATCAAATAAGTCCAAAAATTTTATAAAGTTTCAATTAAAGGATGAATGAACATGAATTCTTGCAATTATGTGAAATTAAACACTTAAACATGTCCGGGAAAATTTGACATATAATTCACGTAATGAAATTCACGAAAGAAGAAATTAGAAATCATATAATCACAAGAATTATTAAATGAATTGAACCGCACAATTAAATAACGAAAAGGAATTAAATAAATTCTAAATCTCAGAACTCACATGTGTGGCGCTCATACCTGAACGGCTAGAAAATTGGGGCGTTATAATCTCTTCCCCTTAAGAGGACCTGGTCCCCAGGTCCACTGCCTCGAGTTCTGGACTCAGAAGCAACTCTCCCGTGTTCATCCCACGAGGGTTAGCAACTCCCCGTCAGGAATTAGTTCGGAAAAGTTCTTCAAGAAATTATGGGTCTTCAATTGTTCTTAAATCATGACCCTTAACTCACCGAAGCTTAAACACTCGAAATTCTAAACTATCGCTAGAGCAAGTTAAACAAGTAGCAAGCAATAATGTGAAAGCCCCATCTCTCAATAAACAGCGAGAGAACCCCGTCTCTCCACCAATGAGAGAACCCCGTCTCCCGAATAAACAATGAGAGAACCCCGTCTCTCAACCAACAAAACAACAATCTAAGAGATCAAATAAATAAACACTCACACAAACCGTCACGTAAGGAGCAACTGAAGAGATCAAATAAACCAATTAGTCATACAAAAGCAATGAATACAATTAATGATCAAAGCACTTAGCAACATGAAATTATTCAAATTTAAGTTACGTGTATGTATATACCATGAATGCTTGATGTACCTTTCATCGTTGTTCGGGAATCTTCCACGGTAGTGATCCGTTTCAACACTTAATATGATGTTGGAGATTTCTCTACCAAAGCATCAAACATTGAAATCCTCGATATCCAATACTTAAATGACAATTCAATCCTGCTTCCACGATCGATTCTCTTATCCTAACTAGCACCATGGTCCGAAGTTCCCAATCTTGAGTGATATTAATTCAATTCACCTCTTTTTCACCACGGATTATATTCGGCCCTTTTTGAATACTCGAGTTAGTCTGTTGTAGCTTGAGTTCAAATCTCCAATCCCAAAAGCATTCCCAGTTCATCACGGAAACAACTGACGACCCTGTAACCCCATCTTGTTCATGTGATGTATTGTCTCCTAATCTTCCACTTCCAAAGCTCGGTTGAATTAACTTTCAATTTTTCCTCACGGAATGTGATGACTTGACCAGCTCCTCCTATCTGATACCTTCCTTACCAAATATTTCCTCGACGTTCTCTCACGGCCCCATCATTTCCAAGATAGAAAACACATCATATAGAGAATTCAATCCATTCGACTTTGGAAGATTTGAGTTCCTGCATGCCCGTTAATAAGAGACCAACGTTGTTGATTCTGCAGCCCAAGTTGTCATCGAGCTTCAGAATCTTCTAATTCATCCCTCATCACTTTTATGAAATCCCATTACTTTTTAGTTCTTGGATTACCCTTGTTCCTACTAGAAGTGACCCTAGAAGTGACCCGTTCGAGCAACCAGTGAGTTCAATCCATCTTCCAGTCGGCTCTCCCCTTAAGAATTTCTATTCTTATCCGATGAACTCGTTTCATCGCTTCTTGGATCCAAGATTATCAATCTCTTCGGCTTAGCTTCCTCGGAATATGTAATTCTAGTCATGCCATGTCTAATGATCTCACTCACATTCATTTTGAAGTGTTCGGTAAGAATAGCAACCCACTTCTTTCATTTCTATTTCCAGCTCTACTTTTCCCGAACTTTGGAATTCCCACTTTTCTTTTTAATCAACCGGTGCACCCCAAAATTTCTCATTTTCTTGATTCGAATATAGCTCAGTTGAACACAATTTGATGAATGAGGTAAAGGAAACTTCCTATCAAGTAAACACTTAACCATGCATATCGGGTTAATATGTCAATGCACATAGCACTCTTTCAATAATTAAAGATACGACATGTTGGAGAAATTATATCAATTAGAGATGCACACGCATATAAATAAAAGAGATTAACTAATTTAGTACGATGTATGTGTTGCAAAATAGGAATCAGAAAGCAGCGAAAATTTAAAAAAATTTCCAACAAAAGAATCGAAACTCGCAATCGTGAATCCGAATTCGTAGAGATTAGAAACTTACTTTTCAATAATCTTTGTTGAAGCATTTCAAGCCACCCAAGAACGCTTTTCTCGCGGCTTGATCCCCTCTCCTTGGTAAAGCTCAAATCGTTGAAACTTTTAACTTGAAGCTCTCTAGAGATAGTCCACCAACTTGACTACAATCTAACTAGTAAGGATGTTAGTTCTCTAGTTAGCGTTTAGGCTTAACCTAGGGTTTATTTTATCTTGGAGAAAGGATAGTGTTCAACACATGAACCAAAAGAATTCAATCACTCTCTAAGGGGAGCTCGAGCTTCCCTATATATAGGAAGGAGAGGGGCGTCCGAACCTAGTCCTATCGGACTAAGGATTTGGTTCCTCTCTCTTATTACTTGATCATCAAGTAATTCCAAACTTTGACTTTTGAATTCTTATTCAAATCAACTTTTTTAAGAGGCTAAAATATCCAAAACCTTTTTGGATAATTTTATACTTTATTTATTAATAAATAAATAACTTATTTTTATCTAATTAATTAATTCGTAATTAATTAAATAGATTATTTTTCTCCAAAATAAGACTTTCCTTTTTAATTCAAAATTAAACCAAAGTCTATTAAATAATTAACACATTAATTATTTAATCACATATACATATATATATATGTACACGTGATACACGTGTCCCTAAAGACACTTGTCACTCACGTAACCCACATAAGTGATTCACACGTGTGAAACCTCTCAGTATGATCAACTCGTTTAATCATTTTAAAGCCTTAGCTCATGTAACCAAGTTGTTGTATGTGACCCTCTAGGTTCTCAATTCAATTAGCAGTGACCCTAATTAATTAATTCACTAATTAATTAATCAGTCCACAAATTAAACGATCATAGTCTAGTAATAGGTGTTTATCCCCTAGCTGAATTGGAATGTCTCGATTCGACAGAACCTCTAAGTCATTGATTCATGTGAGATACAATCCTCCTACTTACTATCTCTCAACCAAGATCTAGGGTAAGTGAATAATCAGAACCCTAATAATCCGATCTTAAAGCTAAGTGCATTTCATATCCATTTGATCTCAATCCAAGAAACCCTTTTCTTGATATCTTGATCTACTGCCTTGGCTAAGGACTCCATATGCCATATGAATGACTTACACAATAAGAGATCACCTTGCAGATGCAAGTGCAGGTCCTTTCTTGATTCTCATTCACTTTCATGAGTAACTTGTGCAACCCCAGCATAAGCCTTGAATCAGTTGTCTAAGGCGACACCCTTTAAAGCTTGTACCTAAGACTATAGAGTTAACTCATAAAGTGACATGGAACCTCAAGTCTAAGGATTAATTAATCACATCAATGACTCGTGAGATATTTCCTAATCTAGAAGTTTCCATTTCCTGAAATAGAAACTTCATTTCCCATTTAGGAATCTTCTCACACGGGGTACCTCAGTGAACTTACTTATTGAAGTAAGCACCCTCATGTATCTCGCACGTATCAACTATACAATTGGCACCTCCATGAAACAAGGTGGTCCTTCTTAAGGGCGTGATCCCACAAGCAAGCCTTAGAGGAGTCAGGTTGACACTCCCACTGTCTGTAGGACTCATCAGCTTGGAGTGTTTTACTAATCATGACTTATGTGATATAGGGCTCGTTTCATGAACCATTTCACCTAAATGGTAGAGTCCTAATGTCATCAGGACTAGGGGAGTTCTCATACATGCACAACTAAAGTAAACGCATACCAAACAAGAGCATATAAAGAAGTGTTGTCTCAATTCGTTATATTATTCAAAGATTGTCTGTGATCAAAATAAGGAAAAGTACAAAGCGGATATATAATCGGCTTTCTAGGGCACTATTCCTAACAATTTCCCACTTACCCGTCAAAGCCATTCTAAAGCTACTCTAAGTCCCATCTTCTGAAGATGACCTTCGAAAGCTTCTCGACTAAGGGGTTTAGTAAGTAGATCTACCACGTTCTCTATTGATGTGACCCTCTCAATTTGCACATCTCCTCTTTTGATAATATCACGGATTAGGTGATACTTCCTCATGATGTGTTTGGTCCGTTGGTAAGATCTGGGTTCTCTTGCTTGAGCAACCGCCCCAGTGTTGGTCAGAAGGGGACGTTTCTTCAGTGGGTGGCGTGGGGTCACTTTGTACCTCCTCTAATTCTATGATCTTGCCTTTCTTTTCTTTAAGGAACGGTTCCTCCAGAAAAGTGGCATTTCTGGAAACAAACACCTTTTGCTCTGATTGATCATAGAAGTAGTATCCTATGGATTCCTTAGGATAACCTACAAAGTAGCATAAGTTAGAACCAGATTCTAACTTATCTCCCACTGTCCTCTTCACGTAAGCAGGACAACCCGAAATTCTTAAGTAAGAATAACTAGGGATTACCATGCCACATTTCATAGGGAGTTTTAGGGACTGACTTAGAGGGAACTAGATTCAAAATCTTTGCTGCACTTTCTAGGGCATAACCCTAGAAAAAAGGTCATAAGTCAGTGAAACTCATCATGGAACGGACTATATCAAGTAGAGTTCGATTCCTTCTCTCAGAAACTCCATTTAGTCGAGGAGTTCCCGGAGGTGTCCACTGAGAGATAACCCCATTATCTTTGAGATGATTAAGGAATTCTTCACCAAGATACTCGCCTCCTCGATCAGATCGAAGTGCTTTGATCTTGTGACCAGTTTGGTTCTCAACCTCCTTTTGAAATTCTAGGAATTTCTCAAAAGCTTCAGATTTATACTTCATTAAGTATACATAATCATACCGACTAAAGTCATCGGTAAAGGTTATGAAATACTGATGATTGTTTCTTGTGCTTACACTAAGCGGTCCATAAACATCAGAATGGATCTAATCCAAGACCTCATTGGCACGTTCCACAGTTCCTGAAAAAAGGAACTTTGGACATATTTCCTTTGAGACAGGACTCGCAAGAAGTTAACTCTTTGAGATCATTTTCAGATAATGATCCTAAAGTGTTTATCTTGCTAATTCTGTTCTTGGAAATGTGTCCTAATCTAGCGTGCCATAAGGGAGCTGAAACTTTGTCATCTCTCTTACGTTTCGTTTCTCGTTGTATATTCATAATATTGATATTCTGAGTTAGATAAAGTCCATTACTTAGAGTACCGATGTGAATGGAAGAGTTCTTCCGTTTGATAAAGTATTTACCATTCTTAATATAAGTTTCATAACCTTCACAATCTAAAATTGGAACTGAAATTATATTAAGAATAATGCTCGGTACATAAAGGACTTTATTTAAAATTAACTCAAAACTACCTAAATCTAATCTAATTGTGCCTAAAGCTCGAGCTTCAACATTTGAGCCATCGCCGATCTTCAAGACACATTCTCCTTCTCTGAGTTGTTGGACTTCATTTAGCATCTGTACATCATTACATAAATGAGCTCCATAACCGGTATCAAGTACCCAAGAACTAGAATTAATAGAAAGATTTACTTCAATGAGAAACATACCTTTCTTTAGAGTAGCCTTGTAGTCTGGGCAGTTTCTCCTCCAATGTCCCGCTTTGTCACAATGGAAGTAAACATCCTCTTTCTGATCACGCTTCTTCTTTTGGGCCTTCCCCTTCGAAACGCTACCAGTGGGCCTATGGGGTTTCTTCTTCTTCTTTTGGGATTTCTTGCCCTTATCTTTAGAAGGCCCTGAAGAGGAAGATGGAGCATTCACCATCAGAACCTTATTATCCTTCTTGATCGTGCTTTCAGCAGTCACAAGCTGACTAATCAGCTCAGCTATAGTAGCACCATCATGATTCATATTGAAATTAAGGACAAATGGGTTGAATGATGGTGGGAGCGAGGCTAGCAACATGTCCACTGAAAGCTCATCTTCTAGTGGCATGTCCATGGAAGCAAGTTTCTCAGTAAGGGCGAGAAACTTGAGTCCATATTCATGGACACTTGAACCTTCCCTCGTTCTCAAGTGGAACAATTCCTTTGAAGTGTTATACCTTGTAACACATTCATGAGGGCGGTAAAGTTGCTCTATGTGGTCGTAAATCTCCCGAGTAAATTCCATGACCTCATGTTGCCTTTGCAAGTCCGGACACATGTTAGCCAACATAAGGCAACGGGCTTGGAGATTATCATCCTTCCACTTCTGGATCGCGTCCCGCCGGCCCGAGTGGGAGCTTCCCCTTCCGGATTGGGCTCCCCTTCGAAGAGAATATAAGTTCTCTTCTCAGAATCTAAAATGATTTTCAGATTCCTCAGTCAATCAGAATAGTTGGGACCAGTCAACTTGTTTGACTCGAGGATCGATACAAGAGGGTTTTTGGTTGCCATTTCAAAACACGTAGAGAATCACAAAATCTATGACCTAAATGGTAAAACAAAGAACTAATGAGCATGCTGAATTATAACAATATACAAAAGATAAGGTCTTTAATGTAATGTAGCTCCCACTGTTTTTCAGAGATCTATAATTCCCAAAGATCCAAGAGGAACACGTTTCCCAATGGATCCTAAGATCCTAGGCATTTTACCTCGAGCCCACGACTCGCGGACATTTTAAGTAAAACCCTAGATAGGTACAACTTACCAATTCTAACACCATTAGAACTCTTAGTAATTGTTTTTGCATCACCTATCTTTCAATATGGACCCACGACTCGTGCGACATCCATATTTACTTAGGCGTTAAGCTAGACCCATCAATCATAAGATCATGATCAAAACATAGTTTGAACGACTCACGACTCGCGGACATCGCCCTTGCCAAAATTGACTACGAAATATTGATCATTTAAAATGATCAATTAGGTAACTAAGAACTAATAAGTTCCACCAGCTATCCCACGACTCGCGGACAATAACTAGCTTCACTTACTAAACTTAAAACCTATTGATGGAATGCTAGGAATTTAATTCAAAATTTGCATCTCGAATTAAACACCTATTGTTCGAAATTAGCTTAATATTTAATGGGGATTTTCGAATCAACCGAAGAGTTGTCCGGTTCGATCTCACCAACATATATGTTATCCAATTTTATTAGTCTTGATTAATGCAAGTATAATATAAATGTATTTCAAACAAGCACATAAACAAACAATATGTCCTAGCATGAGACTAACATGAGATGATCATGGGTTCTACCTATCTTATGCGTGATATGTGGGAGCCACTCCACAATCACAAGTTCTAACATACATGCCACATAAACAGTTTAAATCATGTAAGGGAAAGCGGTAACAAAATACGAGCCCTATCTCTATTACATTTTCAATTGAGATTCCCCTCCCTAACATTTTGAGGGGTCTTCACTTATGGCCTCCTTGTTACTTGAATGTGGTCCATCTTACTCCATGGGTACATTATCTCCAAAATGAAAATAAAACCTCACCACCTATTCTACTCTCAAAAAATTAAAAAGTACTGAAAAGTAATAAGGCTCAATCTTCATATTGGCCTTAGACAAATACACAGGGCATACCCCGGCCTCAAAACAGTAATATGGAAAGCCACATAATAAATTACATAACAGTACGCACATAAGTGAGGCTCCAACCTCAATTGAAAAACGCAACTATAGGGCTCCAACCCCAATTTAAACCATCCATGTGCATAAATTAAAACCATACATAAGTCTAAACCCATGATCATCTAACATGCAACTTTCGAGAATTTAAATTTAGCCAATAAAATTGAAATTCCCGTCTCAAGTCCTAATGACTTAAAACATGACTTGATGCGAGTCTTATTCATAAAAGTTTTCAATAAATCTCAAATTATTAAAACAAATAAAATTCCAATTAATTTCTAAAAATTAACAATTTTATCAAAGATGTAGTTTCCCAAAAATTATAAACCATTTCTATTTCTCAAAAATCCCAATTTTAAGTTTTATTCAAAATTAAAATAAATATTAATAAAACAAAAAATTTAATAATAAAATAAAATTAAAATCGGGACTGGATTACATGAAATAAGAAAATGAATCACGAGGGAAAACGGGGCTCGTACGCGAAGGGGTTACACGAGTCGAAAGCCGTGCGAGTGTGCGCGCTGCGTGCGGCCTGCTTGCGGGCGGGCGCGCCTAGGCGCCGTCCGAAAGGCTCCCCCATGCTGGTGCAGGAGGTGCTGGGCGGGACACCCATATGCGCGCCAAGGGGCGGGCGGTGGCTCCTGAAGCCCGCGCGCGGGGGGTTTCACGTGTTCGTAATACAGGCTTTTCGTTTCGTGTTTTCGTTCAAAACCAAAACCAATCCAAGAAATCCAAAAACATTGTATACAGTTTCAAATCTAAAACAGTTTTCAAAACAATTTTTGCAAAACGTTTTTCAGAAACTTTCAGGGAAAAATACAGTTTCGTAATTCAGGCTTTCTAAAACAGTTACAAATACTCAATCGCATCAAGCCTAGGAATTTCTACCAAATTCAGAATAATTGAGACGAATCAGAAACATGATTAACGAGGTGGCTCTGATACCACTTGTTGGAAAACAGGAATCAGAAAGCAGCGGAAATTTAAAAAATTTTCTAACAAAAGAATCGAAACTCGCAATCGTAAATCCGAATTCGTAGAGATTAGAAACTTACTTTTCAATAATCTTTCTTGAAGCCTTTCAAGCCACCCAAGAACGCTCTTCTTGCGGCTTGATCCCCTCTCCTTGGTAAAGCTCGAATCATTGAAACTTCTAACTTGAAGCTCTCTAGAGATAGTCCACCAACTTGACTACAATCTAGCTAGTAAGGATGCTAGTTCTCTAGTTAGTGTTTAGGCTTAACCTAGGGTTTATTTTATCTTGGAGAAAGGATGGTGTTCAACACATGAACCAAAAGAATTCAATCACTCTCTAAGGGGAGCTCGAGCTCCTCTATATATAGGAAGGAGAGGGGCGGCCGAATCTAGTCCTATTGGACTAAGGATTTGGTCCCTCTCTCTTATTACTTGATCATCAAGTAATTCCAAACTTTGACTTTTGAATTCTTATTCAAACCAACTTTTAAGAGAGCTAAAATATCCAAAACCCTTTTGGATAATTTTATACTTTATTTATTAATAAATAAATAACTTATTTTATTTAATTAATTAATTCGTAATTAATTAAATAGATTATTTTTCTCCAAAATAAGACTTTCCTTTTTAATTCAAAATTAAACCAAAGTCTATTAAATAATTAACACATTAATTATTTAATCACATATACATATATATATATAAGGACACGTGTCACTCACGTGACCCACACGTGTGATTCACACATGTGGAACCCTCTCGGCATGATCAACTCGTTTAATCATTTTAAAGCCTTAACTCATGTAACCAAGTTGTTGTGTATGACCCTCTAGGTTCTCAATTCAATTAGCAGTGACCCTAATTAATTAATCAGTCCACAGATTAAACGACCATAGTCTAGCAATAGGTGTTTAACCCTAGCTGAATTGGAATGTCTCGATTCGACAGAACCTCTAAGTCATTGATTCATGTGAGATACAATCCTCCTACTTACTATCTCTCAACCAAGATCTAGGGTAAGGGAATAATCAGAACCCTAATAATCCGGTCTTAAAGCTAAGTTCATTTCATATCCTTTTGATCTCAATGCAAGAAACCCTTTTCTTGATGTCTTGATCTACTGTCTTGGCCAAGGACTCCATATGGCATATGAATGACTTACACAATAAGAGATCACCTTGCAGATGCAAGTGCAGGTCCTTTCTTGATTCTCATTCACTTTCATGACTCACTTGTGCAGCCCCAGCATAAGCCTTGAATCAGTTGTCTAAGGCGACACCCTTTAAAGCTTATACCTAAGACTATAGAGTTAACTCATAAAGTGACATGGAACCTCAAGTCTAAGGATTAATTAATCACATTAATGACTCGTGAGATATTTTCTAATCTGGAAGTTTCCATTTCCTGAAATAGAAACTTCCTTTCCCATTTAGGAATCTTCTCACACGGGGCACCTTAGTAAACTTACTTATTGAAGTAAGCACCCTCATGTGTCATGCACGTATCAACTATACACTTTGCACCTTTATGAAACAAGGTGGTCCTTCTTAAGGGCGTGATCCCACAAGCAAGCCTTAGAGGAGTCAGGTTGACACTCCCACTGTCTGTAGGACTCATCAGCTTGGAGTGTTTTACTAATCATGACTTATGTGATATAGGGCTCGTTTCATGAACCATTTCACCTAAATGGTAGAGTCCTAAAGTCATCAGGATTAGGGGAGTTTTCATACACGCACAACTAAAGTAAACGCATACCAAACAAGAGCATATAAAAAAGTGTTGCCTCAATTCGTTATTTTATTCAAAGATTGTCTGTGATTACAATAAGGAAAATTACAAAGCAGATATATAATCGGCTTTCTAGGGCACTATTCCTAACAGTATGATGCACGTGCTTATGGATGTATTAAACCTGGCACCGTAGTAGTGGTAAGCTTTACCTGACACTTATTCCTTGTTTGTTGAATGACAAGCTTGTCTCGAGTTATTGGTCATTTCTTGTTTCCCCACGGTCTTCTATATCTTCAAAGTTTCCTAACATCAACTGGTACCTTTCCATGACACGAGATTGAAATTTCTTGAACCCAATTCCTTCCTAATTGTCGATCTCTAAGTGTTGCCCGAACCTTCACAATAGTTATCTCCTTGATCATAATTTCCTTGTATCAACTAGTATAACTTTATGATCCGAGATTGTGATTCTTGAATTCAAATTCTTCTACACCCATGAAGTTAGTACCTTGACTTCTCTAGAAGAGTTAATCTCCAAATGTTATCCTAATCTTCGCCATAGTTGTTACTTTGATCAAAGCTTCCTCGGTTTATTCTTTATGATTTCAGATAGTTAAATAAACTCACCCTCCAATTAATTACACTTGAACATATAATTCCCTCCCGGTAGTTCTTTGCCTTCCTTTATCGTTTTCATTGGTTGCTCCGTATTTCCAATTTGTGCTCACAACACGATAATTTAGCTTGGATCTCGAAGATGAACTCAAATCCGGCCGAAGATAAAATCCTTAGCATGGTCACCTTCCATGAACTTGTATTTACCACATTGACTGACTTTAATTCTTCCCAATGCAACTTCTATCTCATCTCAATTCCGAAGTATCTGAATTCCCTCTTCTTAGTCTCTTCATCTTTCTTCATCGTTCTAAATCCCGAGCTATAATATTTTCCATATTTTCCTTCACTTCTTTCACAAGTTAGATGATCTGTGCTGCTTATCAACCACGAACCTACTTTACTTTAATTCTCTTGAAGGTCATCGCCTCCTTGTTGATAGAAACCTTGAATTTAAAACACCTGCGAGGTTTTTCTTCATTTTCCTTGAATGAATGATCCTCAAACCCCGTCTCATCAGGGATTCACCATCGATAATAGTGCTTGCAAACTTTTCCTTCAAATTGCCCTCTTATTTCGGACTCCGCCACTTAAGTCGTAACCTCATTTAGAAAAGGCCACGTCCCTTAAATTCTTGTCTACGATACCACCTTAAGATGTAACACCCACAACGAGAGCAACACATCCTCCATACTATGAGTTCGATCTACATATGAAATGGCTAATCCATACATAAACCAAACTCACAGCAAACGAAAGACAATAAAAAAAAAATAGTTCTAGCTAGGCTGAACCTAACCCTGGAACAATTCAAATGAAACGAATATGCGGAAGCAAGGTAGTTATTCAATCTCTACCAACAAAGTAAACTCAATTCCAACAAGAATTAAATACGGGTTCCACTAATTCAGAATCCTGTCCTAACCTGTCCCGAATCAGTATAAGGAAATAATATAAAACGGGTTCAACTAAAGCCCTAGAATCTTGTCCTGAGTCCATACAATTCAATAAATGTCACACCGGCCCAATAAATGCATCAATGCAATAACTATAAATACAATATGTAGTGGGTGTACAAGTGTAGGACTCGAACAAGACTGACAACTCAATTCCGCCTAGCGACCACCTGTAAAGAACCTGGAAGAAAGGGGAAAGAGGGATCAATCTCTAAAAGACTGAGTGAGCAGGAGGTATACGTATATATAGAAATATGCACATGCAAGCTGTAAATTCTGAGCAAAGTTTTAGGTAAAGTAGTTCCTGTGAAGGGCCAGAAATTAGTTAATCTAAGCTCGGACTTTACAACTATCAATTTACCAATAATTAAAGTTACAGGCTATCAATGGCTCGGCGAGCGCATGCACAATCTCCAACCAAACTCCGACAGTGTACAATGATTACGTTTCAATTTAATAAAGGTGATCATGCAATTCATTCAGTACTATATAATGCAATCAGTACAATAGTGTGATCAATCCGTGCAATCAGTCAATACAACCAGGACAATGTTCCTGGAGCAACCCGTGGTGTCGGATTTAGCCACACGATCTCCTTTTTCTTCCAGTGATGGGAAGGTAGCTAGCCTTCAACCATTCAGCTATGGTGAACATCAGGAACATGACTCCTAATACCCGAAACTCCTTGCTCCACTAATCTCCTAGTCGATTTAGGGGTCATCCCAACAATGTGGGACTGTGCAAGAGTTCATCGTCAGCCCGATACCTCCCCGGTTCGCTCAATACATAAGTCCCAGGGCCCACAGTCGATATGTAATACAATATCTCGACGAAACAAGAGGGGTCAGTAAATAACAATAACAATAGGTTCAGTTTAATAAATATTTACTCGATTACCATTTTGGAAACAATATAAGTATAAATATGGTTTTAGGCCGAATTCCGTTCATGTAGGTTTTAGGGTTATGTACATAAGTAGAACAAAAACACCCTCACCTGACAAGCGACGGGACACTAAAAGGATGCAAGAAAGTGCCCATTCGATCGATGATCTCCGCCTTGGAGAAGAACTTAGAATAAAGAAAAGATAAAGGGGAAGAAAGGATGGAGATGTGGAGGTTGATCTCTTGGTGAAAGTGGAAGAAAACCTTGGTCTTTCCCTTGCTTGCTTGGATCGAAATTTGAAGGGAGGAGAGGAAGAGATGTCTTGAGGTTTGTTGTGTTGTATATGAAAGATGAAGAAGAAATGTATGTATATGTGTATATATGTATCATATCGTGAAAGAAGAGGGGAGAATGAGGAAATTGCCATCAAGTCCTCAACGAATTTAAATGAATGCATTTAGCTATCAAGTTTCATGAATGTTGATCTCTTGGTGAAAGTGGAAGAAAACCTTAGTCTTTACCTTGCTTGCTTGGATCGAAATTTGAAGGGAGGAGAGGAAGAGATGTCTTGAGCTTTGTTGTGTTGTATATGAAAGATGAAGAAGAAATGTATGTATATGTGTATATATGTATCATATCATGAAAGAAGAGGGGAGAATGAGGAAATTGCCATCAAGTCCTCAACGAATTTAAATGAATCCATTTAGCTATCAAGTTTCATGAACGTTACAAATAAGTCCTTGTAATTTATCAATTAAGTCCAAGAATTTTATAAAGTTTCAATTAAGGACGAATGAACATGAATTCTTGCAATTATGTAAAATTAAACACTTAAACATGTTTGGGAAAATTTGACATATAATTCACGTAATGAAATTCACGAAAGAAGAAATTAGAAGTCATATAACCACAAGAATTCAAATTAAATGAATTGAACCGCGCAATTAAATAACGAAAAGGAATTAAATAAATTCTAAATCCCAAAACTCACCTGAACGGCTGGAAAACTGGGGCGTTACAATCAAATTACCCTCTAATTTTATATTATTGAAAGTATTATGATGAGAATATTTTGACAATCACAAAGTTTCAAGAAACCGAAAGGCCAGCTCATGGTTTTATAATATATATAGAAAAAGATCGGCATGACAAGTAATGAGAAACAAAAAAATATGTGCATGCTATTTATAATATAATATGTGCATGGGTATTTTATTTGTAATTTGATTTATAATGACAAGTATATTATATTTTTAATTTGTTTTATCATTCTTTTTAAATTTTTTATCAATCACAAGTATAAAACAATTATTGTCTTTTTAAATCAATTTGTAGAACCAAATTCGAGTTAGAATTATCGAAACTCTATCCAACCTAAATAGTAAATTTACAAAAATTCCAATTCAAAAAAGTTATAAAAGAAATGGAAAATCTCATCATAGCACCATATTACAAGGTAAGTTCATTATTCATCCCTCAAGTTAACAGTAATTCACATTTCACCCGTCTCCACATGAAAAGCTTCTACTAAATTTACCACAAAAGGAAAAGCTTCTACTAATTTCTGGAAATTTACAGCAGCTTCCATCACGGCTAATCCGTACACGCACGCAAGGGTCAATTCACGTACACCCACCATTTTGGTGTGTTTGCAGGGCCAAAAATTTCTGCAACGTTCTCTGCTGCAACAGTATTAACGCAGCGTGTATACTTCTCTTCTCATTCTCCCCCGTTAATCTCTTATCTGAGTAAATATCTGAAATGTAATAGAATTCTTCTCCTTCGGTGTATGTATACGTGTGTTTTGAAACTTGAAGCAGCTCTGCTTCGTCTGTGATTTGGATTGCTGATCGAGCCGGCGTATCTCAGGAACTTTAGGTGAGGTTTCATTGTTGCTTCTACTTGGTGAGGGTTTTGGATTTTAGTGGCAGGGAAGGAATTTCAGTGCTGATATAGTGTTCTTAATTACGTGGTTTATTAGTTAATGTGAATGCTATTTTTGGTTGATCGTGTTCGAGGAGCCGTTTCTGACTTTGTGAGGGTTGGGGGTTTGATCGTTTGTTTTGTTTGGGATGATGAATGCTTATTCAGTTGTGTTTGATTTGTAAAAATCATATTAATTGATCGAGTAAATCAATCATATGATTCTTGGACCAAATTGGTCCTTTGATCAATCCCATGATTCATGCCCTTATTCATTGTCCAAGAATCATGTAATTTGTCTATTAAGTCAAACTTACCTCCAAACACATAGTCTTTGATGGGAAGACTTGTTTATAAATAACGGGGTATGGAGGAGGTCACTAAGCACAAAATCTCAAGTCTTTTCTCCACTCCATCATTGTGAGGTTTTGAGTGCTTAGAAGATCACTCCTAGTGGCACATCGGATTTGGGAATTCTCAAAACTTATCCGGCACAATTCGGTAACTCCAAGAGATAAGAAATTACTAATTAGCTATAGCTGGAGGTTAGTTAAGATTCAATTCCGCTGCGTATTTCATGATCCGATTTTATCTATGAAATTTAAATATATCTAACATGTGGTATCAGAGCATGTTTTACCTCTGTCTTGCTTGTCCCATATGCCGATCATTTGAATGAGTTACAGTTGCATTTTATCTGTGAATTTTGCATGGGAAAATCTGATGATGGTGATATAATTAAAGTTGCAATTTATTTGATGCGTGGTAAAAGTTGGTGATGTCTTGTAAGATATGTTTACTGCATCTGTGAAAGGGCTTGTTGATGAACTTTGTTTCATGTTTTTTGGTAGTATATTTAATTTAGGGGTAATTACATCTAGGTACCTTATATTTAGGCCTAATTACAATTTAGTTCTCGCACTTTCGTTTATTATATATTAGTCCCTAACATTTAATATCCGTTTGAGGTCCCTGGTTTCTGTTAGGTTTCCGTTAAAAAAAAAAAAAATTCCCAAAAATACCCTGAAGGACTGTTTTGTTATATCATAAATTATCAATGATCGTTTTGTTATTACATGAAAACAGTAGGGATGATATTGTAAAATTTTTCATTTTTTAAAAATAGCCGTTGGTGGCCGTCTACAATATCATCCCTTCTATTTTCATGTAATAACAAAACGATCCCTGATAATTTAGGATAATACAAAACAATCCCTCTGGGTATTTCCTAATTAAATAAAAAAATATAAGGGTATTTTTGGGGAAAAACATTATTTTAACGGAAACCTAGCAGAACCCAGGGACCTCAAACGGACATTAAATGTTAGGGACTAATATGTAATAAACGAAAGTGCAAGGACTAAATTGTAATTAGGCTTAAATACAAGGTACCTAGATGTAATTTCCCCTTAATTTATTTTAATTACATACAGTAATGAGCAATTGATAAATAATGTCTAGTGATTAACTAATTTTATTTGATTAGGTCTAAACACAACAACCTAAATTGAATAAATTATTTATTCAAAATCACATAAAGCATGAAGACATTGAATTATAGATTTTGTCTATATGATTCAAAAATTTTAATTAAAAGAGTAGCCACAACATCTTTGATTAAAATTTTAAAGATTAAGACATTTAAGAAATAGACATTTAAATGAATATGCATAAACTTGTACATTTAATTAAAATAAAATTATTGGGTGCCTTTCTGTAATTACCAATAGGAATTATGAAATCGAACTTGGTAATTTTATTTAAGGGATAGAATTATAACTCTATCATAAAGAATGAATATAATTGAAATGAAAATTTAGCCCACAGGTAATTTTTATCTCGCTAGATTCATTATTTTCAAAATTGCATTGGTAAATTATGATTAAAGTTTGCCTCAAATATTAAGTTAAGCATGTATGTTGTATTTTGCAGTTTTCAATTCTGTGACTGATGCCAGTAGAAATCCCTGTCTTAACTAGTGAAAACTTCCAAAGTTGGAAGGAAAGTGTTCTCCTTCATTGGGGATACATGGACGTTGACTATGTTACAAGAAAAGACGAGCCTATTGTAACGGATAACAACACTACGGCTGATAAGGCTCTTTATGAAAAATGGAAGCGGTCTAACCAGCTAAGTTTCATGTTCATAAAGAGAAAAGAATCCATGCTGACATCCATAGCTCTGTCTAGCATATTGAGAATGCTAAGGAATTGCTGACGGCTGTCGAAAAGCAATTCAAAATTTCTCAGAAGTCATTGGCCAGTACTCTCAAAATGAAGTTCACATCACTAAGGCTCACTGGTGTGAAAGGTGTTAGAGATCACATTAATAAGTTGCGTGATATATAGGGATGGCTCAAAACACTTGAGGCTGAGATGTCTGAATCCTTTCTAGTGCACTATATACTGAACACTCTCCCAAGTCAGTATGGGCAATTCAAGATTTCCTATAACACACATAAAGATAATTGGACAATAGATGATCTATTGACCACATGTGATCAGGAAGAGGTCCGTTTGGTACTTGAAATGGGAGAAAGTGCACTATTGGCTCATGGAAAGGGATCGACTCAAGTCAAGTAAGGGGACATGAGAAGTTACGCCCCCAAACTGACATCAAGAAAGAATCCAAGTGTTTCTTCTGTAAATAGAAGGGACATATGAAGAAGGATTGTGTCAAATACAAAAAATGGCTTGCGAAGAAAGGTAACTCATTTTGTCTTGTTTGTTATGAATCTAATATGATCAATGTTGCTTGTAACACATGGCGGATTGATTCGGGTTCTACAATCTATATTTCAAATTCCTTACAGGGATTACAAAACCTGCGAGACCCAGTGAGAGCTGAACAATGCATCTATTCAGAAAATAAGATGCAATTAAGAGTTGAGGCTGTAGGGACCTACGATTTAGTATTAGAGAGTGGCTTTATTTTAACATTGGAAAAGACTTGTTACATTCCCAGTTTTTCTAGAAATTTAATTTTTGTATCAAGACTTGCTCCTTTGGGATACAATTTCAGTTTTTTGAACAATAATTTCAATTTATATTATAAATATGAACTTGTTGGGAATGGTTTATTAATTGATGGTCTTTATTCCATTAAATTACAAAATAATGCCACTCATAATGCTATGCATGTTCAAGTTGGTACTAAACGATGTGTTATAAATGAGGATTCCTCTACTCTATGGCATCGGAGATTGGAACATATCTCCATCAAGCAAATTAAAAGATTAGTAAAGGACGGAAAACTTAGTATTTCAGACTTTACTGATTTTGATACTTGTATAGACTGCATAAAGGAAAGCAGACTAACAAGTTTAAGATGGGTGTCAAGAGAAGTTCTGCCATATTAGAAATCATCCATTCTGATATTTATTGCTCAGACATGGATGCTTATGGTCAGAAATATTTCATCGCCTTTATAGACGATTACTAATGTTATATGTATCTCTATATGCTTTTATCACAAAAATGAAGCTTTGGAAACCTTTAAAGCATTCAAGACTGAAGTAGAGAAACAATGCGGCAAGCAAATTAAAGTTGTGAGAACAGATCGAGGTGGTGAGTATTATGGTAGATATACAGAAGATGGACAAGCACCAAGTCTATTTGCAAAGTTTCTTCAGGATAACGGTATAGTTACCCAATACACCATGCCGGGGTCACCTGATCAAATGGTGTTGCAGAACGAAGAAACCGAACTTTAATGGACATGGTACGCAGTATGCTTAGTAGTTCAAAACTGCCTAAGTCCTTATGTGTTGAAGCTCTTAAAACAGCAGCTTATATATTGAATTGAGTTCCAACCAAGGTTGTCTCTAAGATACTATTTGAGTTATTTAAGGGTTGGAAACCGAGTTTACCACATGTAATCGTATGGGGATGCCCATGTGAAGTAAGAGTTTACAATCCACAAGAAAAGAAGTTGGATCCTCGGACCATAAGTGGTTACTTTATTGGTTATGCCGAAAGGTGTAAGAGATACAGGTTCTATTGTCTATCACATAGCATAAGGATTGTGGAATCAAGAAATGCAAAATTTCTTGAAAATGACTTAATTAGTGGGAGTGACTTTATTCAGGATAACCCTGTGACAAGTCAACATCCTTCTTCAAGTGAGAGATTTGGTTATTGTTCACAACAGCCCTGAGGTATAACCAGTTATTGAACAACCAATCAATGGGATTCTACAAGCTGTTGAGAATGACCTAGTAGATCAAGTTGTTCAAGATAATTCGCAAACTATTGTACAAGTCGAGCAACATATCCCCTAGGAAAATGTTACCCCAACATTAAGAAAATCTACTAGGGAAAAGAGATCAATAATCCCTAGTGATTATGTTGTATATCTTCAGAAACCTGACTATAATGTTGAGAATGATCCTGAATCCTTTTCGCAAGCCATGAGTTGCGATAAATCAGAGTTATGGTACAATGTCATGGAAGAAGAATTGAATTCCATGAAGTGTAATATTGTCTGGGATCTCGTTCAGTTGCCTAATGGTCTAAAGGCCATTGGATGCAAATGGGTCTTCAAAACTAAAAGGGACTCGTTTAGCAACATAGAGAGATATAAAGCTAGACTCGTTGCAATGGGGTTCACACATCGACAAGGAATTGATTATACTGAGATTTTTAGTCCCATGTCTAAAAAGGATTCCTTGCGCATTATATTGGCATTGGTAGCTCATGTTGATCTTGAATTGCAACAAATGGATTTGAAAACAGCCTTCCTTAATGGTGATCTAGAGGAACAGGTATATATGGAACAACCTGAAGGATTTTCCTCTAGTGAAGATGAACACTTAGTATGTAAGTTAAAGAAATCTATATATGAACTGAAACAAGCCTTCCGTTGGTGGTATTTAAAATTTCATAATGTTATCTCTTCATTTGGATTTGTTGAGAACATTTTGGATCAATGTGTATACCAGAAGGTTAGTGGGAGCAAAATTTGTTTCCTCGTTCTATATGTAGATGATATTCTTCTTGCAACTAATGACAGAGATATGCTACATGAGGTGAAACAATTTCTTTCCAAAAATTTTGATATGAATGATATGGGTGATGCATCTTATGTCATTGGCATCAAGATTCATCAAGATAGACATCAAGGTGCTTTAGGTCTATCTCAAGAAGCTTATATCAACAAAATTTTGGAGAGATTTCGGATGAAAGACTGTTCACCTGGCGTTGCTCCAATTGTGAAGGGTGATAGGTTCAGTTAGAGCCAATGCCCGAAGAACAACTTTGAGATGGAGCAAATGAAGGACATTCCATATGCTTCTATTGTTGGAAGTTTAATGTATGCTCAGGTTTGCACCAGACCTGACATAGCTTTTGTAATTGGAATGTTGGGAAGGTATCAGTCCAATCCAGGTCTTGACCACTGGAGAGCTGTAAAGAAAGTGTTGACTTACCTTCAAGGAACAAAAAACTGCATGCTTATATACAGACGATCAGATAGCTTAGAGGTGGTTGGTTACTCCAATTCTGATTAAGCCGGCTGTGTTGATTCTCGTAAATCAACATCGGGATACATTTTCATGTTAACTGGTGGAGCTATCTCCTGGAGAAGCGCCAAGCAGAGTTTAACTGCCACTTCTACGATGGAGGCTGAACTTGTCTCTTGTTTTGAGGCTACCTCACATGGAGTATGGTTAAAGAGTTTTATTGTTGGGCTTAGAATTATTGATTCGATATCCTAGCCAATAAGGATATATTGTGACAATTCAGTTGTTGTCTTTATGGCTAAAAACAACAAAAGTGGAAGTCGAAGCAATCATATCAACATCAAGTATTTAGCCATACGAGAGCGTTTTAAGGATGAGAAAGTGGTCACTGAGCACATCAACGCGCAACTCATGTTAGCTGGTCTTTTGACTAAGGGCATGCCACCACAGAAATTTAAGGATCATGTAGTCACAATGGAACTTGGTTCCACTATGTAATAAATGAAACTCTATTAAGTTGATATTTCTCGTATTTAAAGTTGTGTACACATTTATTGATTGTTTGAGAAATACCTTTAAAGTAAGGACCTAGAATAAACATAGGGTTTATTCGTCAAGAAACTTGGGAAAGGTTAGAAACATAATGCATCGTGATACATGGAAGATACTACTCATAGTGTAAAGAGAAAATATTGTCATGATTCATGCATTGTATTTCTAGTCAAGCACATTTGGATCATTCGGACCAAGTGGGAGAATGTAAGAATCATATTAATTGATTCAGTAAATCAATCACATGATTCTTGGACCAAATTGGTCCTTTGATCAATCCCACTATTCATGCCCTTATCGATTGCTCAAGAATCATGTAATTTGTCTATTAAGTCAAACTTACCTCCCAACACATAGTTTTTTACGGGAAGACTTATGTATAGATAACGGGTTTGGAGGAGGTCTCTAAGCACAATATCTCAAGTCTTTTCTCCACTCCATCATTGTGAGGTTTTCAGTGCTTATCCGGCACAATTCGGTAAATCCAAGAGATAAGAAATTACTGATTAGCAATGGCTGGAGGTTAGTATAAGATTCAATTCCGCTGCGTATTTCATGATCCGGTTTTATCTATGAAATTACAATATATCTAACATTATTTTGTTGTTTTTCTTCATGTAGACTGTTCTATTGAACTTCAGGCGAAATTGAATAATCTGCTGCGTATAAGATTCAATTCCGCTGCGTATTTCATTATCCGGTTTTATCTATGAAATTACAATATATCTAACATTATTTTGTTGTTTTTCTTCATGTAGACTGTTCTGTTGAACTTCAGGCGAAATTGAATAATGTGATTCGCGTTTAATTTCAGATTTGGACTGTAATTGATAGGGGTGTTCAAAAAAATCGAAACCGAAAACCGAGCGAACCGAACCGAATCGAACCGACCGAACCTATTTCGGTTCGGTTTTTGGTTTTTTCGGTTCGGTTGTCCGGTTAAATCGAACCGAACCGAAAACCGATAATTGTTTTTATTAATTAAATTTGTTTTATTATACTTACCTTACCTGCATTATATGGGCTGGAGTAATTCTTCGTCTTCTTCATGTGGGCTGAATAATTTTTCATATGGGCTTAGTAATTTCTCCTCTTTTTGAAATCACCAAAAATAATTTCTTTCTCTCAAGATGGAACCCTAACCAATAGCCGCCCCTCCCCAAGTTCCTCTCTCTTCTTCGGTGAGCAGCCGCAGTGGCACAACGCTGTTAGTGGCTAAGCCCACAACACAGATCTCAATTCTCAGCGATGGCGGTAAAAATAGTCACACCATTCATCGGCCTTCTTGGTGAAACTCTATTTCTTATCTCTCTGCATTACCCTCCGTCGGTCTTCAATTTATTTAATTTAGTGGAAAGGCTCTGTTCTTTTAGCTTCCTGTGAAATAGGTTCTCCAAATTATTTTGTAACTTTGGTCTGAGCGTCTATCTATCGTAAATTGTAATGGTTTAATTAATTTAAATTAGTTTTGTTTTGTTTTTTTTTTTAATTTTGGTCATTCGGTTTTCGGTTGAAAACCGAAACCAAACCGAAAATCTTCGGTTAAAACCGAACCGAACCGAAATTTCGGTTTCGGCCTAAACCGGCCGAATGAACAGCCCTAGTAATTGACTAGTTGTGGATGGGGAGCAGCGGGAAGCATGGTTCACTGGAACGCCGTTATAATGGCCGGAATGGCAGTGGGCGTTCCACCTTGACGGGAGTGGAACGCCGGTATCTTGGTGCGGGGGTGGAACGCCGCGAAAACGGCCGGAACGGCGTTCATTATTTTGGTGTTGTCTTCTCTTTGATAGAAAGGTAATTTAAACTCATCTCATAATTTGGGGAAAAGGAATGTATGTGATCCTATACTTTATTCCGTTTAAATGCTTCCATTATAAGCGTTGTCAATTTCACTACTCCTTAGAAGAGACGAATAATTATGAGTTTCTTCCCCTCGTCATCCCACTTATAATTAATAAATAATGTATTATTATTTATATATCGTAATATTTATAGTGTTATATGATAATAGTGAAACTTCTATTTGTATTGGTACATTAATCAACTATATTTATCATGAAAATGCCCTCCGTTCCATGAAGGGCCGCGACCGTTCTGCGACATGACGCTAGAACTGGAATGGTGGCCCCCGTTCCATTCCCCGCGACCGCGACTGAAAACCATGGTGGGAAAATGACGGAAAGATCTGAAATTTCCAGGACACTGACCAGAGGGAGATTAGGCGCTGTGATTTTCGGGTGCAAGCATCATACTTTTCAGGAGTGCTTTAATAAAAAACTATTTGGTATGTTTCCCATTTGGGTCCTTATATTTTTACTCTTAGATTAATATTTCTTTTTGAAAGTTACTGATTTTTGACAAATGTTTGAGCAGGAGTACCAACTTCACATATTTCATATGTGAAGAACGTTGCCCCGGCCTTACACTGTTTTTATTCAACTACAGTGATCGAAGACTTCACGGAGCCTTCGAGGCAGTAACAGAGCACAGAGGGGTAGTTGAGGATCGAGAAGCATGCGTGGACTACAAGCGACAGAGCTGAGATTACACCGCATTTGCTGCCCAGGTAAGCATTTGCTGTCATGTTTACATATTACTTTACAACATTAACAAAATAGTAGGCAGTTTTACTCAATAGTCAATTAGTATTTATCTCATATCTAAAAATTGTCACTTGTTTCTTATTTTTTTTCAGGTACAAGTTAAAGATATAATGAAATGCCGCCCTCTGCTTGAAGTAGAATTCAAGCCATCAATAGTTGAGAATTATTATTCGGATAAGCATTTTTCGTTTCAGCTCGACAAAAGGCAAACTAGAAGATTGATCGACTTATTTTTATCTTCACCAATGCCTGAAAAGATGCCTCGTCTACCTATTTTGTTGAGGCAGAACATCACATTTGATGTTTTGTCCAGCTCTGATGTGGATAAGGACAATCTGAACAATCTGGGGTGAAGTTATATGAGAATCAAAAAATGCTCAATCATATGCCTCGGTGATTGTTAACAAGGATATTTTTGCTCCTGAGAAGAAGTGGACTGACTTGTTCAATGCTTCATCAACTTCACATTCAGGGCGAAATGGTGAAGGGTTGAACCTCAAGTAAAATTTGATTCACCAGATTTCTCAGCTATGGAGTGGGAATTTGCATCAACATCTCACGGGATGAGCAAACTATCTCCCTGAAGGTTTGAAGGCTTATCAATTGAAGAAAAGGCAAAAAATTGATTCTCTGGAGCATGAGTTGGTATGGTTTCCTCCCCTGATCTGAAATGCCTTGTAGTCTAGGATTCAGTGTTTTTCAATTGTTTCCCTCTTATGACTTTCAGAGTCGACCATCATCTGCCAATTTGTATGATTGTGAAATCGTATTTTGCGAAACCCAAATAGGTGAAATATAAAGGATTTCTATTGATAGAAGTTTGAATATCATGGTTGGACGAGTGGAATTCTTTTTCTGCTGCGCTTTTCAGTATTTGCAATTTTGTCAAAATACCGGAGCACCGCATCATTATTCCTGACATCTTATGGAGCTATCAAACTGCAAAAGAAGTATTTGGTTGCTTTCATTTCAATTGTCTTAGCATGTGCTTAATCCACCTTGGAGAATATCCATTTGTTAATGTGCTTCATACTATCACTGTGATTATCATTGTTCTATAAGTAACCATATCTCAGATTATATTCATCATGGGGTTGACCAACATTCTTTTGCATTTGTTTCATCCTGTGCTTGTGTTTTTCCTACTTTCTATTAGACTGTTTGCTGATGTTCCGGTGGCTAGAACTAACTTCCACGCCTGAGTGGGTCAAATCCTAACTAGAAGTTGATGAACTGAAGTTGTGTTTGTGAATGACCATCGTATCCTCCGACAATTAATACAGATTGCTCGACAAGTTGTGTTTCCGAAAATTGGGATCATTGACGTCCTCTAGATATGTCTTGGTGATGTCGAGCAATCTGTATTAATTTGTCGGAGGATACGATGGTCATTCGTGGCTTTCAGATTTGACTTTATATTCTCCGCTTCAGGACTGTGTTACATCTCTGTGCCCAATGACTTCTTCTCGATTATATGCCTCTGTAGCCAAATTGAACAGCGAGATATATATTTTTGGAGGTTTTCTTGATGGTGTGTGGTATGACACAGGTATAATTTCCACATTCGTTATCATGTCTTTTGCATTTTGTTTCTTTGTCCTGCTAATTTGTTAGATCTACTTGGTAGTTGAATCATACAATCCCTTGAGTAATCAATGGCTTCAGAGGCTCTCATTGAATAAGAAGAAAGCAAGTCTGGCAAGAGCGTCCATCTATGAGAAAGTTTTTGCAGTTGGTGGAGGTGATGGAGTTGATTTTTTCTCGGAGGTGGAATTCTTTGATTTAAAAATTGGATGGATTTTTACTCAATCTATGCTTGAAAAGGTATGTCAAATTTCTGTTAGTGTATTTATGAGCTGAATGTCATATTTGTAAAATTTTAACCAGGAATGTGAGCTGAATGTCATATTTATAAAGATTTAACCAGGAATCGTTTTGATGTTATGAAAATATGACTAACCTGACTACTTTTGAAAGTTTATTTGGGGATATTGAGCATGATTTTGCTTGTATAACCTTATGATATAATTATTAACTGACGTTTAATTATGTGCATGCTATTTATTTTATAACATGTGAGGCAGTTAGATATAATCTCTTACTCTTTTGACATGATTCTGTCTCCAGCTTTGTCTCTTGCTGCTTCAGAAATGAATGGTGCTATTTATGTTTCTGGTGGCTATGATGGAAACGATTACTTAAGGTTGGATAATTATTTACACCATGTCTCCTCTCCCTTCTCTACGTTCACCAGTTTTCTGCATCATGGTCATGACTTTGCATGTTTCTATATATACTTGAGGCAACAAATTTACCTACAATTTGTGATAATGTATGTAGCAAGATTTATGTGTGTTGCGGAAGCGGCGAACAAATATTTAGAAATATAATGCCTAAAATTCACAAAGGAAAAATCAGGTAAAAATAAAACTAAATATAACTCAAAAATAAACTATTGAAAAGGCGTAAATAAAGAAACACCAAATTTACGAGGTTCGGCCAAAACAGTCTACGTCCTCGGGCACTACTCAAAATATATTTCACTTAAGAAATATTACAAAGTAGAGAGAGACTTTGTTTCGATGCACTAAGCTAGAGGAGGGAGGAGCCTATTTATAGTGTTAGGTCCTCCCCAACCTATTACAAAAAAACCAATGTGGGACAAAACAACTTTTGCCCTAAACTAGTCTTCCAATGTGGGATACAACATTATGCCACAAACCAACAAATCTCCACCTTGGCACAATTTGTGGTCCCACCAAACACAAACGAACTTTCTCTCTCTCCAAACTGGTAGTAGTGCCTCCAAATGCGCCCGCAGGCGCCAAATCAAAAGTGCAGGATATTAACCAAGTCTAAACAATGTTTAAACTTGGCCTTTATCACCACCTTGGTCATCATATCTGCAGGATTCTCCGTAGTCCGAATCTTCTGAAGAACAACCTGCTCTTCTTCGAGAATTTCCCGCACAAAGTGATAGCGAACATCAATATGTTTCGTCCTTGCATGAAAAGTTTGGTTCTTCGCTAAATGAATAGCACTCTGACTGTCACAATACACAGCGAGGTGTTTTTGACCAACTCCCAAATCTTCAAGCAGTCCTTGAAGCCAAATTGCTTCCTTTACAGCTTCTGTAACGGCCATATACTCTGCCTCTGTTGTAGACAATGCCACCGTTGACTGTAAGGTCGACTTCCAACTAACTGGCGCCTTCGCTAAAGTGAACAAGTAGCCAGTTGTAGATCTTCGCTTATCCAAATCTCCAGCATAGTCAGAATCACAGTATCCAACTATGGTTTGACCAAGTGTTTCATCCCGCTCAAACAATAAACCAACATCTGCGGTATCTTGAATATACCGTAGAATCCATTTCACAGCTTGCCAGTGAGCCTTTCCAGGATCATGCATATATCTGCTCACTACGCCAACAGCTTGTGAAATATCCGGTCTTGTACACGCCATTGCATACATCAGGCTACCAACTGCATTCGCATATGGGACTGTTGTCATATACTTTCGTTCTTCTTCCGTCTTTGGAGATAACTGGCTGCTAAGCTTCAAATGAGGGGCAAGCGGAGTACCTACAGGTTTTGTATCTTGACATATACCAAACCGTTGTAGTACTTTGTTCAAATACTGCTTCTGAGTCAGCCAAAGCTTGCCTCTCTGCCGATCCCTGCTTATCTCCATTCCGAGAATCTTCTTGGCTTCTCCCAAATCCTTCATCTCAAACTCTTTACTCAATTGAGCCTTCAACTTGTCAATTTCACCTTGGCTCTTTGATGCTATCAGCATATCATCAACATATAAGAGTAGGTAGATGTAGGTTCCATCTTGTAGCCCGCGCAAATACACACAGTGGTCGTACTTACTCCTTGTGTACCTTTGACCCAACATAAACTTATCAAATCGTTTGTACCATTGTCTCGGCGATTGCTTCAATCCGTACAACGATTTATCTAGTTTGCAAACCCAATTTTCTTTACCAGCAACTTTGTATCCATCTGGCTGAGACATATAGATTTCCTCTTCCAAATCACCGTGCAGGAACGCGGTTTTCACATCGAGTTGAGCTAGCTCCAAATTCAACTGCGCTACCAAGGCCAACAAAATTCTAATGGAGGAGTGCTTAACAACTGGAGAAAACACTTCATTGTAATCAACTCCCTCCTTCTGAGCATAGCCTTTAGCTACCAACCTCGCCTTATAGCGAACATCGTCTTTGTTAGGAAATCCTTCTTTCTTTGCGAATACCCATTTGCATCCAATTGCCTTCTTTCCCATCGGTAGTTGTGCCAACTTCCACGTCTTATTCTTCTGAAGAGATTGCATCTCTTCCTCCATTGCGTCTTTCCATCTATTGTTTTCTGAGCTCCGGACAGCTTCTAAAAATGTAGATGGAACATCATCAACTACGGGAAGTGCATAAGCTACCATGTCGACAAAATGAGCTGGTTTCTGAATTTCTCGTCTCGTCCTTCTAATCGCAATTGGCTCGAGTTGTTGTTGAGGTTCTTGGGTAGTAACCTCCTCCTCATCTGACTCTTCTTCTGCCGTAGAAGAATCATTGATAGTGTCTTTCGTTGGACTCACCACTATCTTCTCAAACTCCACCTGCTCTGCTGAATACTCTACTGGTGCACGCTCCACCTGCTTCGGAGTACCATCAGTCCCTTCTTGAGTTACCTTATTCAAAATGGCAAATTCGTCGAATGTAACATCCCTGCTTATTATTGTCTTCTTTGCTTCTAGACACCAAAGACGGTACCCTTAACCCCAACGCTGAAGCCCATAAAGAGCGCCTTCCTTGCTCGAGGATCCAACTTTGATTCATTCACATGATAGTATGCAGTAGAACCAAACACACGCAAAGAGTCATAATCTTTTGCAGGCTTCCCAGACCAAACCTCCAAAGGAGTCTTCCCACCTATTGCAGATGATGGCAAACGATTGACGAGATGTTGAGCGTATATCACTGCCTCAGCCCAAAACTTCCTGTCTAATCCAGCATTAGACAACATACGATGAACTTTCTCCACCAATGTCCTGTTCATACGCTCTGACACCCCATTCTGCTGCGGAGTTTCTCTTACTGTGAAGTGACGAACTATGCCGTGTTCTTGACACACCTTCTGGAAGGGATCGCTCTTATATTCTCCACCGTTGTCTGATCGGAGAACTTTGATCTTTCTTCCAGTTTGGTTCTCAACTTGAGTTTTCCACTTTAGAAAAACTCCAAGCACTTCACCTTTGTGCTTTATAGGAAACACCCAAACTCTTCTGGAAAAATCATCGATAAAGGTGACAAAATAGTGTCTGCCTCCAAGTGACGCCGTCTTGGAAGGTCCCCACACATCAGAGTGCACATAGTCCAAAATACCCTCGGTATTGTGAATAGCTGTGCCGAATTTCACCCTCCTTTGCTTTCCCAGAACGCAATGCTCGCAAAACTCCAATTTGCAAGTCTTCGTACCTTTCAACAAATCTTGTTTGGCAAGAATTTGCAAGGATTTTTCACCAGCGTGACCCAAACGCATATGCCACAACTTTGTTGCCTCAGCATCCTTCTTGCTGCTAGAAGTAGTTGCTGCTGCTACTGTCCCAACAACTGTATTACCTTGGTAGAAATACAAGTTGTTGTTTTTCCTTTCACCCTTCAACATCACGAGTGCCCCCGAAGTTGCTTTAAGAATTCCATCTCGCATCGTCACAACTAGATCTTTTGACTCCAAGGCCCCCAATGAGATGAGATTCTTCTTCAAACTTGGCACTAGTCGAACATCTTTCAGAATTCTGGTGGATCCATCGTGATTCTTTAGCTTGATTGAACCTATCCCAGCTATTGTACATGTCTGATCGTTGCCCATGTAAACAGCTCCTCCATCAAATTCTTCACGATCGAAGAACCACTCCCGGTTGGGGGACATATGATAGGTGCAACCCGAATCCAATATCCATTCGTCTGAACTTAGCGTTGAAGGTATAGCTACTAAGGAAACATCTGACTCCGCGTCGCTTTTGCATTCGGCTACATTGACATCTTGCGGAGTCTTTCCTTTCTTCAACTTTGGACAGTCTTTCTTCCAGTGTCCTTTGTCGTGACAAAAGGCACACTCATCTTTGGCAACTCTGCTCTTCGACTTTGATCTCCCTCTTCTCCCCTTTGATTGGCTTTTCTGACGACCTCTCACCACTAGGGCTTCTGTTGCTCCATTAGCGCTTCCTTTCTTATCCTTCCTCCTCAGTTCATAACCGTATAAGGCTGTACACACTTCGCCGAGCGAAACATCAACCTTCCCATGGAGTAGGGTTGTCTCGAGAAACTCGAACTCCTCCGGAAGCGATCCCAACAACATCAACGCAAGGTCCTCGTCTTCAAAAGCCACATCCAAATTCAATAAATCAGCCACCAACTGATTAAATTGAGTAATGTGCTCATTCATCGTGGTACCGGGGACATACGTGAAGCGAAACAGTCGTTTCTTCATATGCAGCTTGTTCTGACTGTTTTTCTTCAAGAACTTCTCCTCCAATGCCTTCCACAGGTTGCTTGCAGAAGTCTCCTTGCAAAACGTATATTTTTGTTCTCTGGAGAGACACGATCTAATTGTACCACATGCCAACCGGTTGATGGTCTTCCAATCTTTGTCATCAACCTCTTCTGGTTTCTCTTCTTCAATGGCGAGCTCTAAACCTTGCTGAAATAGGGCGTCTAGAACTTCGCTTTGCCACATGCCGAAATGACCGGTTCAGTCGAAGGTCTCCACCGAGATTCTCGTAGTTGCCATTCCAGTCCTTGTCAAGTTGAATGAACTGGAAGCCGAGGTGGAAGCTGCCTTCGCTTCTTCAGGCGTGATCACGTCCTTCGTCATTTCTGCTACACCTTTCTTTCAATAGCCACCAATGCGCGATGTCAACCGAGCCTGCCGATGCGCGGTACTGATCGAGCCCGCCGATGCAAGGTGCCTGCTGAACCCGCCGATGCACGATGCCTGCCGATGCTCGTTGATGCGAAGCCCACCAAGCCGTCTTCGTTCGTTTCTGATGCGGAAGATCAGACTAAGCTGCAACCACAGAGCATACTCCGATTTAGCTCTTGATACCACTTGTTGCGGAAGCGGCGAACAAATATTTAGAAATATAATGCCTCAAATTCACAAAGGAAAAATCAGGCAAAAATAAAACTAAATATAACTCAAAAATAAACTATTGAAAAGGCGTAAATAAAGAAACACCAAATTTACGAGGTTCGGCCAAAATAGCCTACGTCCTCGGGCACTACTCAAAATATATTTCACTTAAAAAATATTACAAAGTAGAGAGAGACTTTGTTTCGATGCACTAAGCTAGAAGAGGGAGGAGCCTATTTATAGTGTTAGGTCCTCCCCAACCTATTACAAAAAACCCAATGTGGGACAAAACAACTTTTGCCCTAAACTAGTCTTCCAATGTGGGATACAATATTATGCCACAAACCAACAATGTGCATAAGCGAATATAAGCTCGCTTATTAAAAATTGATGTTAGAGGGCCTATATGATTTTATTTCACTGCAATTTTTGATAATGTATATAGCAGGCTGGATTTGCATAACGGAACATATGCCTGCTTTATGCAAAGTTGTTAGAGGTCCATCACTTTTTATTAGTTTATAAACAGATTTCGGGTCAAATTTCAGGATTTTACTTTTCGGATAGTCTGCAGTTTTGAGGATTGATCTCTTCTCGTGTGCTTTGAAATGCACAAACAAATTGAAGTTATCTAACTGATTGAGAAAACAAATTGACAAATGATATTTTTTGCAAACAGGAAGTGCAGGTACAAATTTCATTTCAGTATAATATATATATATATATATTGATTATAACCATTTGTCTGATGGCCATACCCTTTATCTCTATGTTTCGGAGTAGGATCTTGCATCAAGTTCTTTTATAATTATGACATGATAACATGCCTTCACAATCTGCTCCAACCACTCCATGAAACAAATATTGGAAATGGCACTTTTTCCCTTCTTAAGAGAATCCCATAAAACACAGGACCCTCCAAACAAAGAGATTAAAAATGGTATACATATCAGAGTAGAACTTTGACTTGCAGTTTCTCATTATACGCAACCAAAGAATGGCATCCTCTTCTCGAGTTCACACTGACTAGCTTCGTCCACACAGGCACTCTCGTTTGTGATTGCGGGGAAAATATATGTTGTTGGTGGTCTGGAGGAGGATACACAAGCTTCCAGTGTGGTAAGTACCTCCTTAATATTTGCAAACTTGTTAAAAAAGAAGTACTTTCAAGTGTTTCTTTGCATATCTCCAGGAATTTGAAAGTGTAATTCTGTTTTTTCTTTCATCTGTTGTTACTTCGAGGGGAAAAAAAAAAAGTTAGAAGCATAGCCCTGAAATCTATTTTTAGCTTTTGGGTTATCTTTGAAAGTAAATGGAAGTCTGGTTTAGAGCCGTAAAAGTGTCTCACTTTCTTCCCAGCACTGATTTGTGGTTATGGCAGGTCGAGTGTTACGACCAGAGATTTCCGGTTGGCAGCAGGTTACTGGAAAGACAGCCATTATGTGGTTTTGTGAGAGAAATAGGAAGGAATATGGTAGAACTAGCTCATGGGAAATGTGAAATTTGTTAATGCTGCATGGTAAGTCAAAAGCGTTTTCAGGACCCTCAATCAGGAATTTGGTATCCCAAATGCCTGCGAACAATGTTGATCCCAAATGCCTGATTGACATCGTCGATCCCAAATTCCTGATTGACGGTCCTGAAAACGCTTTTGACTTACCATGCAGCATTAACAAAAATTACACATTTGCCATGAGGCTACAAACTCTCTTATTAGTTAATAGTTATTATGCTTGATATATGACTAAAGCTCTTAATTAAATTAATTTTTATGCTTTTTATGTGAAATTAATTTTATTCAAGATTTTAGTATTTAAAGAGAGATGATGCGGTGATGACAAATTACGTTTGACGGGATTAAAAAAAAAAAAATCGTGTTAAGTATATATATATATACACTTTTTGGTGCTCGTATTAAGTATATGAGAAAATATTATTTTTCGTCCTCTAAAAATGCCTTTTTCGATTTTGATCCTGATTTTTTAAATTTTTCTCATATTGCGTTATGTTTTATTTTATATTTCTCAATTTCAGTCCCTTAACAAACGGACGGTAAAAAATTGACGGAAAAAGTCACGTGTTATTCACGTAGCCTGAATAAATCTCAATATAGCATGAGCGGCACATGATTTTTTCCATCAATTTTTTAACGTCCGTTAGGTAAAGAACTGAAATTGAGAAATGTGGAATAAAAAAGGATGCAATGTGAGAAAAGTTAAAAGATTAGCAATAAAATCGAAAAAGGGCATCTTTATAGGACGAAAAATGATATTTTTCCTAAGTATATTATAAATCTAAAGGGTTTATCTTAATTATGTATATTTATAATTGAAACCTATGATACTCGGGTTTTAAAAAACAAAAATTATAAAAGGGTAAACACTGTTCCCATGTTTATGGCAGAATAAAGTAAAAGTTATATAATATATATATATATATATTCAACTGCCCTCAAAATGGCTAGTTTCGATTAATTTTTACTAGTAATTCAGCACGTCGTGTAAATTAAAAATAAATTATTATTTAAATAAATTAAATTAATTTAAATTTAAATTTAATAATTATATATTAATAAAAAATAATTAAAATATATATTAAAAAACATGAGCAAGAAAAATTAAAAGAATATAAAAAAAGAAATAAAAGTGAGGTAAGAGAAAAATGAAGTTAATAGATAATAATTAATGGAAAGAGGTTCTATGTGTGGTAGAGAAAAATAAATAAATTAAATAAAGTGTAAATTACAGATTTTGTATTTTGAATATGGAATTTACTGTCTCTCTTCTTCTTCCTAAATTCTTGGGACCATTTTGATGTTAGACTGAAAGTGGCTGCAATTTGTTCATTTGGATCGGCTCCCCAATATGTGAGCGTTCTAAGCATATCATACTAGGGCTTTTGCGAAGGATTAATGGTCTTGAATCTGAAATTGAGAGAGGAAGGCTAGCTAAAATTGAGAGAGAAAGGGTAGCAGAAAATGAACAAAGAAGGCCAGTTGAAGATGGAAGAATATGGCTAAGAGGAGCGTCTGAGTTTATGATGTTTTTTGCTAGCATTGTTGTATTTTATTTCTTAGTTTGGTAGATGTAATATGTACTATTGTGCACGGGTGTAATCTAAGTATGATGTACTCTGTTTCCTTCATCAATGCAATGGTAATTTTCATGATTTATGTTGTTATTCTATGCAAGTGCAAGTACGGGAAATTCCCGAAAAATCCCCATATGAGAACTCAAATTCCTCTTTACTCCCCACTTTCAAAAAAGTTCCTCTGAACTCCCTAGATGAAAATCAAAGTTCCTCTTTACTCCCCCTTTTTTTGGAAGGTTGTATAAAAATTCAAGAATCGCATACCCGAACCCCGAAATCACGTACTTAAATGCCCTAGACATAACTTTCTATCCGTATATTGCCTTGCAACCTGCATCATATGATCACGAAACTCTTTTTGGGCACCACGTAGCGCGCAATTGTCTTTGCCCTTTGCGCCAGGTTTCCAGGGCCAAAATTGGACATTTAAGTCTAATTTTCTCATAGTTCAAGTTATTCTAGCTCTCTAACTCCAAGGTCGCACGGTAATATCTCAAAGGTGGAAAAGTATTCAATTTACCCATCGGCCTGATGCCTTCCCGAAATTTCCTCCAACTATTTCCGGGTGTCCCGCTTAATAAAAGAGTATAAATTAAATAGGCCATGGTATTTTGAGAGTCCAATTGAGATAATAATAACTATCAGGTTAATAATTTAAATGGCCCAGCCCAGGTTTTATAAAGACTAAAATGGCAAATCCTTTTCCTCCAGGACCTTTACACTTGGTTTACTTTGTGGTACTCTTAACCAATTGGATATGGTTATGGTTTGACACATTTTGGATTAAAAATCCATTCCTAATATTTACTTTGATCTCTTAAACACTAGTTAAATTAGCTTAAAAAGTCTGATCGTTTACTTGAATATATCCGAAAATCATATATCCCTTTGAATCCGAATTCATTTAAAGAGGGTATTATCCGTATCCGTTCAAAGAGTATATTGTCTATATCCGATTATAGACATCCGAATTATAAACGGGAATATGGGATTACACATCAGATCCGTTTATACATCCGTTGAGTATGTCCGTTATCCGTATCCGATAACATATACATCTATATATTTTTAATACTTTGAAGAAACATATATTAATATATGCATTATATAATTATTTGAGAATTATAAAAGAAATATAATAGCAATAAACATATATCATATTATTTATAATAATAAACTTAATTAATAACAGTGAACATGTATTATAAATTATATATCATACTTATGAGTTAATGTTTGTATAGATTTAATAGATTTATAGTTAGTTATATTAATATTTGTATGTATTTAATATTTAATTGTGTTATGAAATTTTAATCTATTATTTTTATTAGAAAATGTATTTAGAACAGGTAAATGAATTCGGATTCGGATATCGGATTCGAATATTAGATAATTCACTAATCAGATATCCTCACAGATATGGATAATCCGATATTCGGATGATATCTCGGATTCGGATAAGGGTGTCAAGTATCCCACATCGAATAATCAAATATGTGGAGCTCAATATATAATGGCTTGGCAACCCTCCCCTCAAAAGCTAGCTTTTGGGGGTGAGTAAGGCCAAGTACATTATTCATCATGGTATCAGAGCAGGTCCGATTCTAGGCCTGTCTCTCCACCCCACCAGATGTTCCGATTTCTGGCTTTCAGATGTTCCGATTCCTGTAATGTTCACGCTTTAGTTTGTTCCGCATTCCACGGCCCTGGGCGCGACGAGGGTGTGTCAAGTATCCCACATTGAATAATCAAAGATGTGGAGCTCAATATATAATGGCTTGGCAACTCTCCCCTCAAAAGTTAGCTTTTGGGGATGAGTAAGACCAAGTAGATAGCGGATATGCTAAACGGATTCGGATTGGAATACTGCACATCCACTTTATTTGTTATCCGTTACACCCCTAGCAAGCATATTAAAATCAAACCACCCTTTTTTCGCACTAAGATCATGTAATTACCTATTCCCACGGAATAATTAATCCGATTAAGTTCTTGTAACATAATAATTCGGCCATATATTCTTCGAATCCATCCTAGTAAACTAAATGACTAGCTCATTACGTATTCATTCAAAATTTTGTCATAAACAAATTTGCTCTGTGAGTATTTTTAGGGTTACAGTGAGTTGACCACTATAAATCTCTTGTACCTTGTGTTTATTTTTTATTTATTGTGGTGGGCAATTGTTCGAAAATCTTCAATTCACCATCCCTCTTGTAACAACAATTTAGAAACACGCCTACACCATACGCAATATATGTAGGCATACAAAATTAAAAGCAAGCAATATCATATATAGTTAAGGGCTATAATACATAGATACTTTTAAAAATATTATTTTGCCGCGTTATATTGTGTTTTATATTCGTTTTGTACATGATGTCAAATATTTTTTATATAGTAAATTAAAAACAGGAAAAAAAAAAGGACAAATAATTGCGTCACCATATCCTACTCTATCATGTCTGTATCCATATATCATGGATTACGGGCCACCTTAAACCTCTGAACAATGGCTATTCTATAACCCAAGTATTTAATGATTAAGAACAAATCATTGCACAGACTATTCTTACAAATAGTTACATAGCAACATATTAAAATCAAACCACCTTTTTTTGCACTAAGACCATGAAAATTACCTATTCATGAAATCATCAATCCGATTAAGTTCATGTAACCCAACCATTTGACCATGTGTTCTCTGAATCCATCCTAGTATCCTACAATACCTAGCAACATATATGACTAAACCCATTACGTATTCAATCTAAATTTTGTCATTAACGTATTCTTCTGCTGCATAATTACTGTCTTTTGAATAAAACTTGGTCCTCATTAATTTCGAGCCAGTAAAATCACTACACTGACAAACATGTCATTGCGTAATTGGTTTCTTAATGACCTGCTGTAAAGGATTTAAGGATATCATCTTGGGACCAAATGATTGCAATTAAATGGAATGTCGTTCGTAGCCGGTTTGTCAACCATTATATTAGCAGTGCGAACTTTTTAATTAATCAAGTGATTATCATTTTCATGGTATTGTGAATTAGCCTAAACGTGGGCTTAGTCGCCGAATTTCGGTCGTTAATTTTGCATTTTTTCCTTCATATAATCATGGTGTTTTTTCGGATAGCTTTGAATCGATCAATGTATTATTATGCTACGGTTTTTATTTCATGTTTGAGGGGATCATATGCTATGATGCACGGACACTTCTAAAAATATCATTTTGTCGTGCCGTATTGTGTCAAATATTCGTGTCGGATACCGTATCCGACACTCCTCACGTGAAAAATTAAAAAAAAAAAAATCCGCTCGTATCGTGTCCATATTGCCATATCCGTATCCGTGATCATATACCATATGATATACTTAACTACTCATAATCATAAATTGTGAAACTTAGCGGTGTAATACTTTTTTGACTTAATCGAGGTTTTATGTTTGAATTCCTGAGAGTGCAGGGATGATTTTATATCTATATAATTCGATTCGATTCGAACTTAAATAAATAAGATGTAAAAAATAATAAAAAAGAGAGAATATGATACATTGAAGTTAGAACTTAACATTTAAGTAGCATATATAGATTGAAATCCACGAGTATAGAATGCCTCATAAAAATTATCAATATATTGAAAACTTGAAGTTAGAATTCCTATATTATTTTTGTTTGCACTAAAAAATTGCATTTAGTGACTTTGGGTAAACACCGGATAAATAGTACAAATTATCTGATAACTTAAATAAAAATGGTCTTCAATCTTCAACTTGATCCTCTGATTCTTCCTTAAAATTTAAAGTTGTCATAATCTTCAAACACTCATTGATGGATTTGATGTTTTGATCTTATTTAACTTTGAATTGGACTTGAGTAACATTAATTCGTAGGTCTTTTGACTTATTTACGAATCAAACATTGGATTTTGAGGGACTTGAACTTGAATAACGTTAATTCATAAGTCTTTCGACTTATTTACGAATCAAACGTTAAATTTTGGTGAACTCCGCGAAGAACGCCGATTAACTCGCAGGTAATTAACACCGTGGATTTGACTTGAGTATAACGCCGATTTGATGGTTTAACGCCTTGATAGCAGATCAAACGCCTTGAATTGATAACTTCGGGAAAGAACGCCTTTGAATGCCTTAGAAACCAAATTGAATAATGAGCTTTGGCCTTACTCACCCCCAAAAGCGCAAGTAACACCGTGGATTTGACTTGAGTATAACGTCGATTTGCTGATTTAACTCCTTGATAGCAGATCAAACGCCTTGAATTGATAACTTTGGGGAAGAACGCCTTTGAATGCCTTTGATACCAAATTGAACAATGAGCTTTGGCCTTACTCACCCCTAAAAGATAGCTCTTTTGGGGGTGAGTAAGGCTAAAGCTCATTAGGGTGAGTAAGGCCAAAGCTCATTATTCAATTTGGTATCAAAGCAGGTTCACAGATGTTCAATTCCTATGCCTGTCTCTTCTCTCCAACCGGATTGCAGATGTTTCATTACTGCGGCTTGCAGATGTTTCAATTCCTGCAATGTTCACACACTAGTTTGGGCGTGACGAGGGTGTGTTAAATGTCCCACATCGAATAATTAATGATGTGGTGTTCAATATATAATTGCTTTGCAAACCTCCCCTCAACAGCTAGCTTTTGGGGGTGAGTATGGCCGAAGCTCATTATTCAATGAACTCCGTCTTAAACTTATAGAGTGAACTTTGGCCTTCTTCTTCTCCTTAGCAAGAGGTGTTGATATCTACATCTTGACTCTTTGATGTCTTCGTCTTGATTTGTTGTGTCTTTGAATGAATTATACATGACCCCTTTATATAGGTGCGGGATTCAAGAGTTAGAGTTCAACTCAAATTTATTTAATAATTATCTCTTGTATTGTTTTAAAAGATAATATCAAATAAAATCACATCAATATTTATCTCTTTAATATTTTTTAATTTTTAAAGAGATAATATCAAAATAAAACTTGATTTTGATTGCAACTAGATATTTGATGAGATTATTCCTTAAAAATATCTAATTAATAAATAATATCAAAGTATAATCTTAATATAAATATTTTTTATTTATGAAATAAACCGTGTCAACAATTTTGTAGAGAAAGAGAGAATGTTAACGATTTTATTTTCTATCACTAAATGAGTACTCCGAATTAAGTAAATTCAACATTTCAAATTGATATTATCTACAATTATTAATCCTCCTTTAACTATATATAATTAGTGACAAAAGAATTATCACTAAAAATAAGGAAATTAGAATTTTAATTATCACAAAAGAAGTAGGAATAAATTTAATTTACACCCCAAATCCTCATAATTAAGTACCTTGAAAGTGAAAGTCGCATTGATTTAAGCCACATCTTAATTAAGGCCACCTGGCACAGCAAATATCTCAGAAGCTACAATATATATCCATAACTTTCGATTCTGTTTTTAATCAAGACGTTCGAACATACTTCTGTTTTGTACTATCCCAAGAAATAATGATAGTTGAAGATCCTTGGTCTCTCTTCATTTAAATCATCTCTTTGAGCAGAATGGTTTTAATAGTTTTATAATTCTTTTTAGAGATCTTTTTACACAAGAAATAAAATATTAATTATCTTACCCTAATTTCGAATAACTTTTACTTCTTGTTTGTGTAAGGACATAATTGTGGATATACCAAAATTACTTTGTCATTATGAATTCCATTCAGGTTCAACTATTAAATGTAAAAAATATTTATATAAATAGTAACTATATAAAAGTATAACTAGGAAAAACTCATCTATCTTAACAAATTGCAAGAATTTGAATCATTAATTAATATTTTAATTTAGATAAAAAAAAATAACTATCTATCCAAGAACACACTATAAAACTCCTAATAAACTACTGAATACATTGATTTCAGTGGCTTGATGCACCATTTCTCCTCTCTCATATCTTTTAATTTGGGGTAACGTGGCAAAACTCCTCAAGGTACAAGATAAATTTGACATTACTGCTCCATGGAAAAATAATCAATACTAACTCTCAAATTTAAATTTGTAATTTGATTCCAACACTCTTTCCTTCCACACAAACCATTTTGTTAACATAATAACTCATACACACGATTTTATACTTTTATTTTATATGTTAATACTTCAAAACATAATTTTCATACTTCATATGTAAAAGTTAATATATATATTTTTTTATGTAGGTGGATGGTGAGATTAAAAATTAATTGTTGATTTATATTTTGAAGTATTAATTAGAAACTATAAAGTATCAAAATAATAAAATAGAGTATTGAAATTATAAAACAGAATATTCAAATTATAAAATAGGGTATTATAAATTCTTCGAATTATAAAACTAAGTATCCAAATTATAAAACTGAGTATCCAGATTTAAAAGTAGAGTATTGTTTGTAAAAGTTAAAGTACTCAGGTTTACTATTGAAGTATGTGATGGAAAAATAAAAAAGAAAAAAGAGTATTGTTCGTAAAATTTAAAGTATTTACATTTTAAATTAGAGTATTATTCATAAAAGTTAAAGTATCTAAATTTAAAACTGAAATATTGTTAATAAACATTAAAGTATTTAAATTTAAAAATAGAGTATTATTTGTAAAAGTTAAAGTACTCAGATTTAAAATTGAAGTATGAAAAGGAGAAAAAAAAAAGTAAGTAAGGGTGTTGCAGTCAATTTAGGTGAATGGGGAATGAAATCAAATTATGAATTTGAATTGAGGAGTTAGTATAGATTTTTTTTTACATAGGGGAGTAAACTAAATTATTTCCGACTAGAAGGGAGTTATTAATTATAGTCCATTTAATTTTCAAGAAATTAAAGACGTAAAGTTGTTATAGAAATGTAATTTGTGAAAGTTCGTACTCGGTCTAACTCACCTTAAAATTAATTGATGAGATGAGACTTACCTTGCATTTATTAATTAGCACATGATTTAATTTTTTTTTTTAATGTGAGATGTGAACATGTACAACCGATGGAATTATTTTTGGAACAAAAAAAATGTGAGAGAGACAAACTTTATAAATAGGGTCTCTCTGTAAATTCATTTTACCGTTTTCTAAAGAATTTGAAGAGAGAGCTCCGAGCTGTTTCGAGCAAATCTAGCATTTTTGTGCATCGAGTGATCGTCCGTTTCGAGAAAGGAAGCTTTCGACCTTTTTCCATACACAAAGGTACTTTCTTGGCTCCGATCTATATTTCATTCCTTTCTTCTTTTTCGATTGCTTCAAGGGAGAGGTTCGCCACTTCCTTCTTCGAGAGCTATGTCTCTCGATATGCTCGAATTTTTTTCAGCAAACGCATATTTTAGAGTTATTCTTTGATAACTGTAGGAATTCGGTAAATCGAGGAGAGAGTGAGCCCGTGGGTTTGGAAGTGGGGACCGTATCCGTAGGGTCAAATTCCAGCTCATACTCGAGCTCAGAGTTATCCGACTCAAGCCTTTTAGTAGAGACAAGGTCAATAAATCCCCAGGGGATCGACAAGGATGTGGATATAATGGAAGTTTCAAACCGACCCCCAGGACGAAATTGGAAGAGGTTGTCGTGCCTCGGGTCGAGGGAGAGGAAGTATCGACGTCTGGTCGGAGGGAAGAAGAAGGGGATGAAGAGGAGGATGCACACATCGAGCCAGAGGGTCGACTCATGAAGGATCCCCAAGCCATTCCTTGTACCCTCTCTTGGGACAAGGTGAGGGATATACAATACTTGTTGTTTGAAAGAGCTCCGGAGTTTCAGGGTTATCGAGTTATAAAGCCCCGAGCCTGGGGATAGGATGACAAATCCACCGAAAAATTGCATAACAGTTAACCTTCTCGCGATCGAGAACGGGTTTCGAGTACCCATTCCCGAGGAGTTGCTCGAGTTCTTCAATACCCTGAGGATCAGCCCTTTGCAACTGATGCCAAACTCTTACGCAATGGTAAACGGGTTGAGGGCTCTATTGAAATGCCTCGGGGTGACTCCCAACATCTATTGCTTGTCGAAGGTTTTCCATGTGTCTGTTGTTGGAAAACGGAATCAGAAAAGCAGTGGAAATTTAAAATTTTTCCAACAAAAGGACCTTGGACTCGCAATCGTGTATCCAAATTAGTAGAGATAAGAAAACTTACTTTTCTTTTAATCTTTCTTGAAGCGTTTCAAGCCACCCAAGAACGCTCTTCTCGCGGCTTGAACCCCTCTCCTTGGTAAAGCTCGAATCTTCAAACTTCTAACTTGAAGCTCTCTAGAGATAGCCCACCAACTTGATCACAATCTAGCTAGTAAGGATGCTAGTTCTCTAGTTACTGTTTAGGTTTAACCTGGGGTTTATTTGATCTTGGAGAAGGGAAGGTGTTCAACACATGAACCAAAAGAATTCTCGATTAGCTCTAAGGGGAGCTCGAGCTCCCCTATTTATAAGAAGTGGAGGACCGAAAATCCTAGTCCTCATGGACTAAGGATTTGGTCTCTATCTCTCCTATTACTTGATCATCAAGTATTTTCCAACTTTGACTTTGAAAGGGAGGACTGAAAATCCTAGTCCTTATGGACTAAAGATTTAGTCCCTATTACTTGATCATCAAGTACTTTCCAACTTTGACTTTGAATTCTAATTCAAATCAACTTTTAAGAGAGCTAAAATATCCAAACCCTTTTGGATATTATTATACTTTATTTATTTAAAATAAATAACTTATTTTATTTAATTAATTAATTCATAATTAATTAACTAGATTATTTTCTCCAAAATTAGACTTTCTTTTTAATTCAAAATTAAACCAAAGTCTATTAAATAATTAACACATTTAATTATTTAACATATATATACAATATATATATATACACGTGTGGGACACGTGTCACTCACGTGACCCACACGTGTGGTTTCACACGTGTGGAACCCTCTTGGCCCGATTAACTCGTTTAATCATTTTAAAGCCTCAACTCATGTAACCAAGTTGTTGTGTGTGACCCTCTAGGTTCTCAATTCAATTAGCAGTGACCCTAATTAATTAATTCACTAATTAATTAATCAGTCCACAGATTAAACGACCATAGTCTAGCAACAGGTGTTTAACCCCTAGCTGAATTGGAATGTTCGGATTCGACAGAACCTTTAAGTTATTGATTCATGTGAGATACAATCCTCCTACTTAATATCTCTCAACCAAGATCTAGGGTAAGGGAATAATTAGAGCCCTAATAATCTGGTCTTAAAGCTAAGTGCATTTCATATCCATTTGATCTCAATCCAAGAAACCCTTTTCTTGATGTCTTGATCTACTGTCTTGGCCAAGGACTCCATATGGCATATGAATGACTTACACAATAAGAGATCACCTTTCAAATGCAAGTGTAGGTCCTTTCTTGATTCTCATTCACTTTCATGAATCACTTGTGCAGCCCCAACATAAGCCTTGAATCAGTTGTCTATGGCGACACCCTTTAAAGCTTATACCAAAGACTACAGAGTTAACTCATAAAGTGACATGGAACCTCAAGTCTAAAGATCAATTAATCACATCAATGACTCGTGAGATATTTCCTAATCTGGAAGTTTCTATTTCCTGAAATAGAAACTTCCTTTCCCATTTAGGAATGTTCTTACACGGGGCACCTCAGTGAACTTACTTATCAAAGTAAGCACCCTCGTGTATCATGCACGTATCAACTATACACTTTGCACCTACATGAAATAAGGCGGTCTTTCTTAAGCGCGTGATCCTACAAGCAAGCCTTAGAGGAGTCAGGTTGACACTCCCACTGTCGGTAGGACTCATCGGCTTAGAGTGTTTTACTAATCATGACTTATGTGATATAGGGCTCGTTTCATGAACTATTTCACCTAAATGGTGTTAGGAATAGTGTCCTAGAAAGTCGATTGTATATCCGCTTTGTGTTTTTCCTTATTGTAATCACAGACAATCTTTGAATGATATAACGACTTAAGGCAACACTTCTTTAGATGCTCTTGTTTGGTATGCGTTTAGTTTATCTGTGCATGTATAAGAACTCCTCTAATCCTGATGACTTTAGGACTTTACCATTTAGGTGAAATGGTTCATGAAACGAGCCCTAAATCACATAAGTCATGATTAGTAAAATACTCCAAGCCGATGAGTCCTACCGACAGTGGGAGTGTCAACCTGACTCCTATAAGGCTTGCTTGTGGGATCACACCCTTAAGAAGGACCACCTTGTTTCATGTAGGTGCAAAGTGTATAGTTGATACGTGCGTGATACATGAGGGTGCTTACTTTAATAAGTAAGTTCACTGAGGTGCCCCGTGTGAGAACATTCCTAAATGGGAAAGGAAGTTTCTATTTCAGGAAATAGAAACTTCCAGATTGGGAAATATCTCACGAGTCATTGATATGATTAATTGATCCTTAGACTTGAGGTTCCATGTCACTTTATGAGTTAACTCTGTAGTCTTAGGTATAAGCTTTAAAGGGTGTCGCCATAGACAACTGATTCAAGGCATATGCTGGGGCTGCACAAGTGAATCAAAAAAGTGAATGAGAATCAAGAAAGGACCTACACTTGCATTTGCAAGGTGATCCCTTATTGTGTGAGTCATTCATATGCCATATGGAGTCCTTGGCCAAGGCAGTAGATCAAGACATCAAGAAAAGGGTTTTTTGGATTGAGATCAAATGGATATGAAATGCACTTAGCTTTAAGACCGGATTATTAGGGTTCTGATTATTCCCTTACCCTAGATCTTGGTTGAGAGATAATAAGTAGGAGGATTGTATCTCACATTAATCAATGACTTAAAGGTTCTGTCGAATCCGAAAATTCCAATTCAGCTAGGGTTTAAACACCTGTTGCTAGACTATGGTCGTTTAATCTGTGGACTGATTAACTAATTAGTGAATTAATTAATTAGGGTCACTGCTAATTGAATTGAGAACCTAGAGGGTCACACACAACAACTTGGTTACATGAGTTTAGGCTTTAAAATGATTAAACGAGTTAATCGGGCCAAGAGGGTTCCACACGTGTGAAACCACACGTGTGGGTCACGTGAGTGACACGTGTCCTTGTGACACGTGTCCTTGTATCCTTGTGACACGTGTCCCACACGTGTATATATATATATATTGTATATATATGTTAAATAATTAAATGTGTTAATTATTTAATAGACTTTGGTTTAATTTTGAATTAAAAAGAAAGTCTAATTTTGGAGAAAATAATCTAGTTAATTAATTATGAATTAATTAATTGGATAAAATAAGTTATTTATTTTAAATAAATAAAGTATAATAATATCCAAAAGGGTTTGGATATTTTAGCTCTCTTAAAAGTTGATTTGAATTAGAATTCAAAGTCAAAGTTTGAAAGTACTTGATGATCAAGTAATAGGATAGAGGGGCCAAATCCTTAGTCCATAAGGACTAGAATTTTCGGTCCTCCCCTTCTTATAAATAGGGGAGCTCGAGCTCCCCTTAGATCTAATCGAGAATTCTTTTGGTTCATGTGTTGAACACCTTCCTTTCTCCAAGATCAAATAAACCCTAGGTTAAGCCTAAACACTAACTAGAGAACTAGCATCCTTACTAGTTAGATTGTAATCAAGTTGGTGGACTATCTCTAGAGAGCTTCAAGTTAGAAGTTTGAAGATTCGAGCTTTACCAAGGAGAGGGGATCAAGCCGCGAGAAGAGCGTTCTTGGGTGGCTTGAAACACTTCAAGAAAGAATAAAAGAAAAGTAAGTTTCTTATTTCTTCGAATTTGGATACACGATTACGAGCCTAAGATTTTTTTGTTGGAAAATTTTTAAATTTCCGCTACTTTTCTGATTCCGTTTTCCAACAATTGGTATCAGAGCCACCTCATAAATCTTGTTTCTGATTCGTCTCAATTAACTGAATTTGATAGAAATTCTTAGGCTTAGATGCGAATTAGGTATTCTTGAGTTCTTTTAGAAAGCCTGAATTACGAAACTTTATTTTTTCCTAAAATTTTCTGAAAAAACGTTTTCGAAAATTTGATTGAAATTATTTTGGATCAAATACATTTAAATCATGTTTTAAATTTTGGATTGTTGTTGGTTTTGAACTGAAACACGAAATACGAAAAATGAGTTATGAAAACGCGAGCCTAGGTGTGCTAGGGTGACGCACGCCTAGGCCCACGCGATCGCCCGCCATCGCTGCGCGCCTGTCCTAGGCGTGCCCGGACTGGCCCGCCAGCCCCTCCCGCAACCGCGCGGGAGCCTCCCTCATCACAGCCCCGCATCCGCGCGGGAGGGTGTCCGCGCAGCGCCGGCCTGATGGCGTAGGCGCTTGCGCGCGATGCGCGGGCCATGCGTGTGCAAGCCGGCAGCGCTGCTGCTGGCATGTGCGCACGCTCGCGCGCGACGCGTGCGGGCGGCTTGGGATGTTGGGCGGGCGTGGCGGGCACTCCAATCCGTGGTTGTCTCATTTTTCGTGTTTAGTCCAATCCAATCCCAATTTAATTTTCTGAAAAACTTTGTTTTATTAAATTAGAATTATTTTTGAAATAATTGTTTAAATTGGGATTTTTGAGAAATTGAGCGATTTAAATTTTGGAAAAATTACAATCTTTATTTTCTGAAAATATTGAAAGAATAAAATTATTAATTTTCAGAAATTAATTGGAATTTTATTAGTTCATTGTTTTTCGGGTTTTATTAAAAAGGCTCTTGAACAAGAATTGCATCTAAGTCGTATTTTAAGCTATTAGAGCTTAAAGCGAGAATTTTAATTTATTGTCTAAATTTAAATTCTCGCAAAAGCATGTTAGGTGATCATGGGTTTAGATCTATGTATGGTTTTAATTTATGCACATGGATGGTTGAAATTGGGGTTGGAGCCCTATAGTTGCGTTTTTCAATTGAGGTTGGAGCCTCACTTATGTGCGTACTGTTATGTGATTTATTATGTGGCTTTCCATATTACTGTTTTTGAGGCCGGGGTATGCCCCGTGTAATTGTCTAAGGCCAATATGAAGAATGAGCCTTATTATTTTATGTCTTTTTCTTTTAATTTGAAGGCTTTATTTTCATTTTGGAGACAATGCACCCATGGAGTAAGATGGACCACATTCAAGTAACAAGGAGGCCATAAGTGAAGACCCCTCAAAATGATAGGGAGGGGAATCTCAATTGTTAAATGTAATAGAGATAGGGCTCGTATTTTGTTAATGCTTTCCCTAATGTGATTTAAACTGTTTATGTGGCATGTATGTTAGAACTTGTGATTGTGGAGTGGCTCCCACATATCACGCATAAGATAGGTAAAACCAATGATCATTACATGTTAGTATCATGCTAGGACATGTTATCTGTTTATGTGCTTGCTTGAAATGCATTTAAGTGTACTTGCATTAATCAAGACTAATAAAATTGGATAACATATATGTTGGTGAGGTCGAACCGGACAACTCTCCGGTTAATTCGAAAATTCCCATTAAATATTAAGCTAATTTCGAATAAATAGATGTTTAATTCGAGATGCAAATTTTGAATTAAATTCCTAGCATTCCATCAATAGGTTTTAAGTTTAGTAAGTGAAGCTAGTTATTATCCGCGAGTCGTGGGATAGCTAGTGGAGCTTATTAGTTCTTAGTTACCTAATTGATCATTTTAAATGATCAATATTTCGTGATCAATTTTGGCAAGGGCGATGTCCGCGAGTCGTGGGTCGTTCGAACTAAGTTTTGATCATGATCTTATGATTGATGGGTCTAGCTTAACGCCTAAGTAAATATGGATGTCGCACGAGTCGTGGGTCTATATTGAAAGATAGGTGATGCAAAAACAATTACTAAGAGTTCTAAAGGTGTTAGAATTGGTAAGTTGTACCTACCTAGGGTTCTTACTTAGAATGTCAGCGAGTCGTGGGTTCGAGGTAAAATGCTTAGGATCTTAGTACCCATTGGGAAACGTGTTCCTCTTAGATCTTTGGGAATTATAGATCTTTGAAAAACAGTGGGAGCTACATTAGATTAAAGGCCTTATCTTTTGTATATCGTTATAATTCAGCATGCTCACTAGTTATCTGTCTTACCATTTAGGTCGTAGATTCTGTGATTCTCTACGTGTTTTGAAATGGCAACCAAAAACCCTCTTGTATCGATCCTCGAGTCAAACAAGTTGACTGGTCCTAACTATTCTGATTGGCTGAGGAATCTAAAAATCATTTTAGATTCTGAGAAGAGAACTTATGTTCTCTTCGAAGGGGAGCCTAGTCCCGAAGGGGACGCTCCCACTCGGGCCGAGCGGGACGCGATCCAGAAGTGGAAGGATGATAATCTCCAAGCCCGTTGCCTTATGTTGGCTAACATGTCTCCGGACTTGCAAAGGCAACATGAGGCCATGGAATTCGCTTGGGAGATTTACGACCACTTAGAGCAACTTTACCGCCCTCAGGAACGTGTTACAAGGTATAACACTTCAAAGGAATTGTTCCACTTGAGAATGAGGGAAGGTTCAAGTGTCCATGAATATGGACTCAAGTTTCTCGCCCTTACTGAGAAACTTGCTTCCATGGACATCCCACTGAAAGAAGAGCTTTCAGTGGATTTGTTGCTAGCCTCGCTCCCATCATCATTCAACCCATTTGTCCTTAACTTCAATATGAATCATGCTCATGCTACTGTAGCTGAACTGATTAGTCAGCTTGTGACAGCTGAAAGCATGATCAAGAAGGACAATAAGGTTCTGATGGTGAATGCTCCATCTTCCTCTTCTGGGCCTTCTAAAGGTAAGGGCAAGAAAGCCCAAAAGAAGACGAAGAAACCCCTTAGGCCTACTGGTGGTGTTACGAAGGGGAAGGCCCAAAAGAAGAAGCGTGATCAGAAAGTGGATGTTTACTTTCATTGTGGCAAACCGGGACATTGGAGGAGAAACTGCCCAGAGTACAAGGCTACTCTAAAGAAAGGTGTGTTTCTCGTTGAAATAAATCTTTCTATTAATTCTAGTTCTTAGGTACTTGATACCGGTTGTGGAACTCATATCTGTAATGATGTACAGATGCTAAGTGAGGTCCAACAACTCAAAGAAGGAGAATGTGTCTTGAAGATCGGCGATGGCTCAAATGTTGAAGCTCGAGCTTTAGGCACAATTAGATTAGATTTAGGTAGTTTTGAGTTGGTATTAAATAAAGTCCTTTATGTACCGAGCATTATTCGGAATATAATTTTAGTTCCAATATTAGATTGTGAAGGTTATGAAACTTATATTAAGAATCGTAAATATTTTATCAAACGGAACAACTCTTCCGTTCACATCGGTACTCTAAGTAATGGGCTTTATCTAACTCAAAATATCAATATTATGAATATTCAACGAGAAACGAATCGTAAGAGAGATGACAAAGTTTCAGCTCCCTTATGGCACGCTAGATTAGGACATATTTCCAAGAACAGAATTAGCAAGATAAACACTTTAGGATCATTCTCTGAAGTATAACTCTGAAGCTTTTGAGAAATTCTTAGAATTTCAAAAGGAGGTTGAGAACCAAACTGGTCACAAGATCAAAGGAGGCGAGTATCTTAGTGAAGAATTCCTTAGTCATCTCAAAGATAATGGGATTATCTCTCAGTGGACTCCTCCGGGAACTCCTCAGCATAATGGAGTTTCTGAGAGAATGAATCGAACCCTACTCGATATGGTTCGTTCCATGATGAGTTTCACTGACTTACCACCTTCTTTCTGGGGTTATCCCTAGAAAGTGCTGCAAAGATTTTGAATCTAGTTCCATCTAAGTCAGTCCCTGAAACGCCCTATGAAATGTGGCATGGTAAAATCCCTAGTTATTCTTACTTAAGAATTTGGGGTTGTCCTGCTTACGTGAAGAGGACAGTGGGAGACAAGTTAGAATCTCGTTCTAACTTATGATACTTTGTAGGTTATCCTAAGGAATCCATAGGATACTACTTCTATGATCAGTCTGAGCAAAAGATGTTTGTTTCCAGAAATGCTACTTTTCTGGAGGAACCGTTCCTTAAAGAAAAGAAAGGCAAGATTATAGAATTAGAAGAAGTACAAAGTAATCCCACACCACCCACTGAAGAAACGTCACCTTCTGATCAACCACAACCCATCACGAATTTCGATACACATGTAAATCCTCCTTTAAGGCATTCTGAACGTACTCCTAGACAGCCGGAGAGATGGTATGGATTCTTCCATGAAATCTTTCAAAAGGATAATGATCCTTTAACATATGAGGAGGCACTTTCAGATTTTGACTCTGAACAGTGGATAGAAGCCATGAAATCCGAAATGGATTCCATGAACTCCAACCAAGTTTAGACCTTGGTAGATTTGCCTGATGGGGTTAAACCCATAGGTTGCAAATGGATCTTTAAGAGAAAGCTTGGAGTTGATGGAAGCATTGCAGCCTACAAAGCAAGACTGGTTGCAAAAGGATTCACTCAAAGACCCGGCGTGGACTTTGATGAAACTTTTTCACCAGTTGCAATGCAAAAGTCTATTCAGATCATGCTTGCCATTGCTGCATATTATGACTATGAGATATGGCAAATGGATGTGAAAACTGCCTTTCTCAATGGTGACATTGATAAGGACATTTATATGGAACAACCCATAGGTTTCACATTCAGTGGGAGTGAGCAAAAGGTTTGCAAACTCCAAAGATCAATCTATGGATTGAAACAGACTTCTAGGAATTGGAATATTCGATTTGATGAATCAGTCAAAGCGTTTGGCTTCATTCAAATTTCGAATGAATCATGTGTGTATAGAAAGGAATTGGAGACCTCAGTGCAATTCTTGGTACTTTATGTTGATGACATCCTTCTTATTGGGAATTCGAAGGATGACATGAAAGTGACTAGGTTATGGTTAATCCAAATTCGTAGAAATAAGAAACTTACTTTTCTTATATTCTTTCTTAAAGCGTTTCAAGCCACCTAAGAACGCTCTTCTCGCGGCTTGATCCCCTCTCATTGGTAAAGCTCGAATCTTCAAACTTCTAACTTGAAGCCCTCTAGAGATAGTCCACCAACTTGATCACAATCTAACTAGTAAGGATGCTAGTTCTCTAGTTAGTGTTTAGGCTTAACCTAGGGTTTATTTGATCTTGGAGAAGGGAAGGTGTTCAGCATATGAACCAAAAGAATTCTCGATTAGCTCTAAGGGGAGCTCGAGCTCCCCTATTTATAAGAAGGGGAGGACCGAAAATCCTAGTCCTCATGGACTAAGGATTTGGTCTCTCTCTCTCCTATTACTTGATCATCAAGTATTTTCCAACTTTAACTTTGAATTCTAATTCAAATCAACTTTTAAGAGAGCTAAAATATCCAAACCCTTTTGGATATTATTATACTTTATTTATTTAAAATAAATAACTTATTTTATCTAATAAATTAATTCATAATTAATTAACTAGATTATTTTCTCCAAAATTAAACTTTCTTTTTAATTCAAAATTAAACCAAAGTCTATTAAATAATTAACACATTTAATTATTTAACATATATATACAATATATATATATACACGTGTGGGACACGTGTCACAAGGACACGTGTCACTCACGTGAGCCACACGTGTGGTTTCACACGTGTGGAACCCTCTTGGCTTGATTAACTCGTTTAATCATTTTAAAGCCTCAACTCATGTAACCAAGTTGTTGTGTGTGACCCTCTAGGTTCTCAATTCAATTAGCAGTGACCCTAATTAATTAATTCACTAATTAATTAATCAGTCCACAGATTAAACGACCATAGTCTAGCAACATGTGTTTAACCCCTAGCTGAATTGGAATGTTCGGATTCGACATAACCTTTAAGTCATTGATTAATGTGAGATACAATGCTCCTACTTAATATCTCTCAACCAAGATCTAGGGAAGGGAATAATCAGAACCCTAATAATCTGGTCTTAAAGCTAAGTGCATTTCATATCCATTTGATCTCAATCCAAGAAACCTCTTTCTTGATGTCTTGATCTATTGCCTTGGCCAAGGACTCCATATGGCATATGAATGACTGACACAATAAGAGATCACCTTGTAAATGCAAGTGTAGGTCCTTTTCTTGATTCTCATTCGCTTTCACGAATCACTTGTGCAGCCCCAGCATAAGTCTTGAATCAATTGTCTATGGCGATACCCTTTAAAGCTTATACCTAAGACTACAGAGTTAACTCATAAAGTGGCATGGAACCTCAAGTCTAAGGATCAATTAATCACATCAATGACTCGTGAGATATTTCCTAATCTGGAAGTTTCTATTTCAGGAAATAGAAACTTCCTTTACCATTTAGGAATGTTCTCACACGGGGCACCTCAGTGAACTTAATTATTAAAGTAAGCACCCTCGTGTATCACGCACACATCAACTATACACTTTGCACCTACATGAAACAAGGTGGTCCTTCTTAAGGGCGTGATCCCACAAACAAGCCTTAGAGGAGTCAGGTTGACACTCCCACTATCGGTAGGACTCATCGTCTTGGAGTATTTTACTAATCATGACTTATGTGATATAGGGCTCGTTTCATGAACCATTTCACCTAAATGGTAGAGTCCTAAAGTCATCAGGATTAGGGGAGTTCTCATACATGCACAGATAAAGTAATCGCATACCAAACAAGAGCATATAAAGAAGTGTTGCCTTAATTCGTTATATCATTCAAAGATTGTCTGTGATTACAATAAGGAAAAGCACAAAGCGGATATACAATCGGCTTTCTAGGGCACTATTCCTAACAATCTCCCACTTGCCCGTCAAAGCCATTCTGAAGCTACTCTAAGTCCCATCTTCTCAAGATGACCTTGGAAAGCTTCTTGACTAAGGGGTTTAGTAAGTGGATCTGCCACGTTCTCTGCTGATGCGACCCTCTCAATTTGCATATCTCCTCTTTTGATAATATCACGGATTAGGTGATACTTTCTCATAATGTGCTTGGTCCGTTGGTGAGATCTTGGTTCTCTTGCTTGAGCAACCACCCCAGTGTTGTCACAAAACACAGTAATGGGGTCTTTCATGCTAGGAACAACATTCAACTCTTGAATGAAGTTTCTAATCCAAACACCTTCCTTAGCTGCATCATTTGCAGCCAAGTATTCGGCCTCAGTGGTCGAATCTGCAGTGGTAGTTTGCTTGGAACTCTTCCAACTCACTGCTCCGCCGTTTAGGCAGAAAATGTATCCTGACATTGACTTAAAATCATCTAAGTCAGATGCAAAGCTTGGATCGCAGTATCCTTCGACAGTAAGATCTTTCTGACCTCTGTAAACTAAGAATAAATCTTTAGTACTTTTCAAGTACTTAAGAATATTCTTCACGGCAGCCCAGTGACCATCTCCAGGGCCAGATTGGAAACGACTTGTTATACTAAGTGCATAAGCCACATCCGGTCGAGTACATAACGTTGCATACATTATGCTACCTATTGCTGATGCATAAGGTGTATGAGTTATTCTTTCCTCCTCAAGGTTAGTCTTAGGACACATCTTCTTGGAAAGACATGTTCCTACACTCATGGGAAGGTTCTTAACCTTTGCTGACTCCATATTGAATCTCTTCAACACTTTGTCAATGTACGTCGACCGTGATAGTCCTATCAACCTTCTAGATCTATCTCGATAGATTTTAATTCCAAGGATATAGGACGCATCACCAAGATCTTTCATCTCGAATTGGTTCGATAACCATAACTTAGTCACTTTCATGTCATCCTTCGAATTCCCAATAAGAAGAATGTCATCAACATAAAGTACTAAGAATTGCACTGAGGTCTCCAATTCCTTTCTATACACACATGATTCATTGGAAATTTGAATGAAGCCAAACGCTTTGACTGATTCATCAAATCGAATATTCCAATTCCTAGAAGCCTGTTTCAATCCATAGATTGATCTTTGGAGTTTGCAAACCTTTTGCTCACTCCCACTGAATGTTAAACCTATGGGTTGTTCCATATAAATGCCTTTATCAATATCACCATTGAGAAAGGTAGTTTTCACATCCATTTGCCATATCTCATAGTCATAATATGCAGCAATGGCAAGCATGATCCGAATAGACTTTTGCATTGCAACTGGTGAAAAAGTTTCATCAAAGTCCACGCCGGGTCTTTGAGTGAATCCTTTTGCAACCAGTCTTGCTTTGTAGGCTGCAATGCTTCCGTCAACTCCAAGCTTTCTCTTAAAGATCCATTTGCAACCTATGGGTTTGACCCCATCAGGCAAATCTACCAAGGTCCAAACTTGGTTGGAGTTCATGGAATCCATTTCGGATTTCATGGCTTCTATCCACTGTTCAAAGTCAGAATCTGAAAGTGCCTCCTCATATGTTAAAGGATCATTATCCTTTTGAGAGATTTCATGGAGGAATCCATACCATCTCTCCGGCTGTCTAGGAGTTCGTTCAGAACGCCTTAGAGGAGAATTTACATGTGTATCGAAATTCATGATTGGTTGTGGTTGGTCAGAAGTGGACGTTTCTTCAGTGGGTGGCGTGGGATCACTTTGTACTTCTTCTAATTCTATGATCTTGCCTTTCTTTTCTTTAAGGAACGGTTTCTCCAGAAAAGTAGCATTTCTGGAAACAAACACCTTTTGCTCAGATTGATCATAGAAGTAGTATCCTATGGACTCCTTAGGATAACCTACAAAGCAGCATAAGTTAGAACGAGATTCTAACTTATCTCCCACTGTCCTCTTCACGTAAGCAGGACAACCCCAAATTCTTAAGTAAGAATAACTAGGGATTTTACCATGCCACATTTCATAGGGCGTTTTAGGGACTGGCTTAGAGGGAACTAGATTCAAAATCTTTGCTGCACTTTCTAGAGCATAACCTCAGAAAGAAGGTGGTAAGTCAGTGAAACTCATCATGGAACGAACCATATCAAGTAGGGTTCGATTCCTTCTCTCAGAAACTCCATTAAGCTGAGGAGTTCCCGGAGGAGTCCACTGAGAGATAATCCCATTATCTTGAGATGACTAAGGAATTCTTCACTAAGATACTCGCCCCCTCGATCAGATCGAAGTGCTTTGATCTTAGTAATGGAGGGTCTAAGTAATGGACTTTATCTAACTCAAAATATCAATATTATGACTATTCAACGAGAAACGAAGCCTAAGAAAGATGACAAAGTTTCAGCTCCCTTATGGCACGCAAGATTAGGACACATTTCCAAGAACGGAATTAGCAAGATAAACACTTTAGGATCATTATCTGAAAATGATCTCAAAGAGTTAACTTCTTGCGAATCCTGTCTCAAAGGAAAAATGTCCAAAGTTCCTTTTAAAGGGACTGTGGAACGTGCCACTAAGCGGGAGAAATTATGGAGGGTCGATTGGTAGAAGCCAAACACCTGGGTCAAGTCATGGGCGAGAGAAAGGGGGACGATCTGGCCATCAGAAGATACAAACATGGGCTCGAGCAGGTGGCGCAAATGTTGGAAAGGAGAGACGCCTATAGGTTTATAAAATCCAAGGCGTTTCAAAAGGCTTACTCGATTATGAGCTTCAAGGATGTCAAGGAGGGCTTCAACCTATGCTTAGCTCAAGTACAGGTCGCCGGGTACCTGCCCCTCGACTATGATAAAGAAAATATCGAAATATTCCAAGACGACCCCCGGACAATTGACCCAATCACTCGACCTCCTTCGCCTGAGCCAGATTGGACAAAGGATGAGTTTGGGTTTTCCGTGTACCTAGCTCAGACGATGTATGCAGGGGCCTTGGAGGAGACGAAGTAGATGCCGCTTAACTTCAACCTAGAAGCTTCGCTCGATCGTAATGAAGTCTGTCCCGAGTACTTTGGTGATTCTACCGTAGTGCCAATCTAGAGGAAAACTGCCCTGGGCCCGACCGAGAACTAAGCCAGAGATAATGTGCCAGCCCTATTTCTGTGTTTTTAAAGTTTGCTGATTGTAAACCTAACTTTTAAGGACTCGATTGTTGGGGTCAAGTTCTATGTATTTTTAGGGGTTTAACTGTTAGGGTGAACTCCACTTAGTTGTTAGCTTGAAATCCATTGCAAATAGGTAGGGATTCAAGCGTAGTAGGCTCCCAAGTGGAAAATCCAAAGTTGTTTCAAGTGGAAACTCGATATGGTCCTTCCCAGTTTTCATCGAGCTTGCCCACATGCTTTGTGACTTCAACCTTCTTGAGCACCACGTCACCGTTTTGAAAGAAGAGCGGTTGAAGGTTCTTGTTGTAGGCTCAAGATGTCATGGCTCGATATTACTGTATTTTCTGATATCCATTCTCTTGGGTTTCTTCTATGGTGTCGAGATCAAAGGCCCGCTGTTCAACATTTTCCTCGAGCTGAAAGTGGTTGACTCGAAGAGATTCGTCAAGGGGAGCCAGACCTGTCGGAACACGTGGAGTGGTTTGATAAGCCCAGAGGACTCCTTCTAGCTCATCGACCCAGAGTTCTTTCTTGGCTTCAAGTCGGGTACAAAGGTTCTGTATGATGGTTCAATTGGTGACTTTGACCTGGCCGTTTACTTGTGAATGCCCTACCGACGTGAAGCTCTGGCTAATCTTGAAATCGGAGCAATAGGCTTGTAACTGAGATATGCGGAATTGTGGCCCATTATCACAGACAAGGATTTTTGGAACCCCAAATCGAGTGATGATGTGCTTCCACAGGAAATCTTGAATGACATGAAAGGTAATCTTTGGAACTGCAAGTGCTTAGACCCACTTGGAAAAGTAATCGATAGCGACATTGATGAACGATCTCTGCCAAGTGACAATTGGAAATGGACCGATGATGTCGATACCCCATTGCTCGAATGGCCAGGCCGAATCGATTGGAATCATTTTAGCAGGGTGTGGACGGGATAAGTTGGCATATCTCTGGCATCGATCACACATTTTCAAAAATCCGAAAGCATCTTTGCGGAGAGTAAGCCAGTAAAAACCAGCTCGAGATGTTTTATGTGCTAAGGATCGACCGCCAGCGTGATTTCCGCATGTTTCTTTGTAGATTTCGGCCAATACTTCTTGACCCTAGGATGGTCGGAGACATCGTTTGGTGGGGCCAATAAAGGAACGCTTGTATAATCGATCTTCTGGATCAAGGAAATAGTTCAAAGCACGATACTTGGTTTTCTTTGCTTCAATGGGATCTTCTGGTAAGGCACCATCTCGGAGGTAGAGTACCAAGCTATCAATCCAACACAATTCTGTAATGTCTATCGAGTTGATTTCTGGTGCAGGTGGTTCAATTGATCGTCTGGATGATGTCATGAAGGTTATGGATCGATTACTCGTCCCTTGCGATCTGTTGGAAAATTTTGAGAGGGCATCTGCTCGAGTATTTTCTTCTCGAACCTGATAAAGCTTGAATTCTTCAAATTCTGATATGATCTTCTTCGCAAGGGCGAGGTATCGGATCATAGACTCTTCTCGAGATTTTTAGTCTCCATTAGTTTGTTCCGCGATCAACTGAGAATCTGTAATGGTTGTAAGCTTTTTGATGTTTGGTGTTCTTGCTATCCTCAACCCGGCTAAAAGAGCTTCATACTCTGCTTTGTTGGTCGTCACAAGGAATTCGAGTGCGATGGCGTATTCGATCTCTTGACCTTTTATGTTAGAGAGGGATATGCCAGCTTCTCCCCTCCTGGGGAAAAGTCGAAGAGCCATGTATTGTCATGTTCGAGATGGGAATGTATGTCTTTTTCGATAAGAAAATCTGCTAAAATTTGAGCCTGGTAGGATACCCGAGGTCGATAGAAGATCTCAAATTCCCCATTTGGTAAGCCTTCCCGATACTTCAGCCTTTTATATAACCTGCTTGAGCGGTTGGTCTGTCAGAACGATTATAGGATGTTTGGCGTTCTTGCTATCCTCAACCCGGCTAAAAGAGCTTCATACTCTGCTTTGTTGTTCGTCACAAGGAATTCGAGTGCGATGGCGTATTCGATCTCTTGACCTAGGGATATGCCGGTTTCCCCCCCTCCTGGGGAAAAGTCGAAGAGCCAGTATTGTCGTGTTCGAGATGGGAATGTATGTCTTTTTCGATAAGAAAATCTGCTAAAATTTGAGCCTGGTAGGATACCCGAGGTCGATAGAAGATCTCAAATTCCCCATTTAGTAAGCCTTCCCGATACTTCAGCCTTTTCTATAACCTGGTTGAGCGGTTGGTCTGTCAGAACGATTATAGGATGGGCCTGACAGTATGGTTGAAGCTTTTTAGAAGTGTGTACTATAGCGAGGGTAAATTTCTCGATCTCTAGATATCGAACCTCGGGGCCATAGAGGATTTTGCTGACGAAATAGACCGGAAGGTGTTTTCGATCTCGTATGGTGACAAGGACCGAACTGATTATTTCAGGCGGTATTGCTAGGTAGAGGTACAATGGTTCTGCATCGACTGGTTTTGCGAGTAAAAGTAGGGACGTTAGATACGCTTTGAGGTCAAGGGACGTTAGATACGCTTTGAGGTCTTCGAGCGCCTGGTCGTATTCGGCCGTCCATTCGAAAGCTTTAATGTTGTGGAAAAATTTGAAAAATGGTAGATTCTTCGCGGAGAATCATCCCATATGATAAGCACGCCATGTGTGAGTTTTCGAGAGTTAAGATTTATTTTAATTCTTTCATTTATTAATTTATATATTTCACGACATTATATGAATTACATCCCAACATGTTTATGTGAGAATATGTGAAATTTGTATCAACTTGAGAATTATCGCGTGATTGTATTTACTTGCAACGTGAATTAATTACCAAAAATTATATGTTCTTAATAGATCATTTCTTTAAATTAGATGACTTTAATTGCATGAGCTTTTCATGGGACTAAAATGATCATTTCTCATAAGATAATCCTTAATTGCATGAAGTTAAGAACTTGGGGATTTAATTGCAAATAATGGCACTTCATCTCTTTTAAGAGATGAATCACGTAACATTTCATTCATACACAATACATTCATACACATATCATTCTTTTTGCTCTCCTTCATATCGATCAAAACCCCAAGGTAGAAGAGAGCTGAGAATTTTCGTACAAGCTATAATTTGGACAATTATTGATCTTTGAAGCTTCAATCAATCACCTCACTTCATCTCTTTTCTTCTTCCTTTCATTCAAGGTATACATAAGATAATTGTATGAATTCTTGAATTATTAGTTGAAGCTAGGGTTGGGATTTGGATTGAATAATTTGTGAATTAGTTGTTAGAACCTTGATTACATGCTTTTAACTTGAATTTGATGCTTGAATTGTGAAGGTTATGGACTTGGTTGATGAATTCTTATATGGGTTTGATATTGATATTTCTTGATGATCAAAGCATGAGATGAATGTTTATGTTGGTTTTTATTGCACTATAACTACCTAAGCTTGTTGCTTCATGTTTTACATGCATTTACAAGTTGAATTTATGGTTGTGTTGATGTTATGGTTTTGATTTGAGCATTCCCTATTTCCAGCTCTATTTTTGAATCTACTGCACAGCGAGAACGACCCTTCTCGTTTCCTTTGATTTTTCGGAAAGGCCGTTCACATCCCTTGAATGACTGCGAGACTGGGAAAGATCCTTCCTAGTTTTGGCTTACAGCAGGAACGACCGTTCCCACCCCATGAACAAAATGCAAATTCTTTACAGACGAGCGGGATTTTTCGGGCCGTTCCCAGCTCCAGGAGGTTCTGTGAATTTTCTGCATAACTTTATGAAATTCAATTCCATTTCTAAGATTTTAAATGATCGATACATGCTATTATATGCTCATTTTATGTATGAAAATGCTCATGACATTCCATAATTGCCAATGCACGACATATCTTTTCATGATTACGCCATTCGTCCTAATAGGTTCATGTCTCACGTACACTTGTCTTTCTTGCACAGACCAGCTTCCTGGTGATGAGGAGCAGGCACCGTAGGCTGTATCCTTGTTCTATTTTGTCTCTACAGGTGAGGTTTAATTTTAGATACATAGAATCCTTAAAACCCTTATGTGGATTTTTGGCCAAAATGTAACTATATATATATAACTTTTTACAAAACCTCAAAGGATTGAAAATGCACCGTAATATTGTACTGAACCAACCTTATAGTGAGTACATTGTGCTGCACTGTGGGCCCGAGGGTTAGTGTATTGAGCCAATTGGAAAAGCAAGGGCTGACGGGTAACTCTTGTACTACCCTCACAAATTTGGGATGACCCCCTGAATCCACCAGGAGATTAGTGGAGGAAGGAGTTCCAGGCATAGGATTCATATACCCGATGCTCAATAAGACTGGATGGTTCGGGCCTTGCAAACCCAACCATCACCCCGAGGGAAAAAGGTTATTCAAATTGCTACTGATTGATTGCATTGCAATTACTTGCATGATCACTTATCTAATTAATAACCTAATTATTGTACGCCGTCGGAGTAAAGGTTGGAGACTTGCCCTCACTCGTCGGGCCACTGATTGACTGAAATTGAATTACTTGTTAAACTTGATAGTTGTAATCTCAGGCGATGTTTATATTATTATTGAAGTTATATTGTTCCTTTTTATAAAACCTTACCCGAGGTTATAACTTGCATGATAATTGCGCTTATATTTATTAAACCCCTCACTCAGTCTTCAATAGACTGATGCCTCCACCTTTCAGTGTTTTGCAGGTGCATGCTAGGCTGGAATTGGAGTTGTGTGGATTCTTTAATTTGTGTCTACATAGCACCCGAATCGCAAAGATGCCACATCCCCACACTATAGCTCAATCCACATATGAGATGGACGACTCATACATGAACTAAACTATAGTGAACGGGAGACACTGATAAAAAAGAATGGCAACTAGCTAGGCGGGACTAACCCCAGATCAATTAATCAATCCATAATGTGTCCAAATAATGCGGAAGCATAATATGTTCACTATTATATATCAACCTCGAAAGCATGCTATCTCCACTATATTCGTATATCAATACATTATCATCTCCAAAATACACAATAAATAACAATAACAATAAATCATATGCAATAGCAAATAAATGAACCGTGCATGACTCGACCACTATGACTGGACTCGACTCGATTCCCTCCTAGCATGTACTTGCACGAACCTGAAAGGTGGAGGCGTCAGTCTACGAAAACTGAATGAGGGGTATAAATATATATTAGCACAAATAACACGCAAGTTATATTCTCGGGTAAAGTTTTAGAAAGGAAATTAATATAAGTTCAAGAATGAAATATTCTTCGCCCGAGAGTACAACTTTCCAATTTAACACCTTATTTCATTCAGTTTCATACAATACGTGGCCCGGCGAGTGAGGGCAATCTTCAACCTTACACCAATAGTGAACAATACATGCTTGCTTTATTAGTTAACAGGTGATCAGGTAATTCAGTTACAGTGTATTAGTGCGATAGTATATTTAATCCATACAATCAATGAATGAAACCCATGCAGTAACCCGAGGACAGCCCGTGGTGCCGGACCCGACCCCAGTCTCCTTCTCCCTCCAATGATGGGAAGGTAGCGAGCCTTCACCATCCACGACATGGTGTATGTCAGGAACATGACTCCCACGCACGGGATTTCTTCCTCCACCAAACCTCCTGGTGGATTCAGAGGTGATCCCACATGATGAGGGGAGTGCAGAGTTACCAGTCAGCCCTATGCTTTCCCGGTTGGCTCATACACTAACCCTTTGGCCCAACGTGAACATGATTACTCGCCAAACATGCTTGACTCATGACAATAACATGGCTTGCTTGCAATGAACATGACTTGCTTTCAATAAACTTGGCTTGCTTGAAATCATGAGTAATTCCATGGAAAATTATAGATATAAATAGCTTTTGGCCGAAATCTCACGTAATGGTTGTATAGGTTCTAGGTAACTAGAAATTAAACCTCACCTGACAGGCGACACGACGACTCAAGAATGCATGAGCGTGCTCAGTTGATCACAATCTCCGTCCTGGAGAAGAACTGGACAAGAAACAGGATATTGTGTACACGTGAGACACTAACTCAATAATGGTACCAAATATGACGCACGGCATGATCAAGTAACGAGATGACGTGTATTACCCAATGTAGCATATAAATATCATGTTATGACATGTAATTGAGCATATAATAGCACGTATGGGTCATTTAAGGGTAAAGAAAATAAATTGAAATTCTAAACTTTATGTAGAAAGTTTTTGCCTCTCTAGAGGCCTGGGAACGGCCGTTCCGACCCTTAGTTCAAAATGGGAAGGGTCGTTCCCAGCTCCCTGAAAATGGGATGGGCCGTTCCCAGGTGTAAGCTAAAGTGGGAATGGTAGTTCCCATTCTCGCGCCAGGTGTTCAAATTAGTGGGAACGGTCGTTCCCAGAAATGAACTGGGATGGGAAGGGCCGTTCCCGCCATACAGAAGATGCAGAAGCAGGGGACGAAATAGTGGAACTCACGAACCAATCCCAAAATGCATCAAACATCACCCAAATCACTCCCAAATGCAGAATCCATGAAGGGAGGCACATATACATGCTTAAAGTATACTAAGAACCATTATAAACACATAAATCATGCTTGATCATCAAGAATTATCAAATTGAACCCAAACATGAACTCATCTTATATCTCCATAATTCTCAAGATTTATATATGAAATTCAAGTTTAAAGCTTAGAATCATGCTTCTGACATCAAATAAACAAGTTGACAAGCTTAAATCCTAACCCTAGCTTCAAGAAATATTATCAAGAAATCACATATATAAACATATATACCTTGAAATGAAAAATAGATGGAAGAAGAATATGGAAATGGATGATTGAGCTCCAAAACATGGAATTCCTTGGAAACTTGATTGAAATTATTGAAATCTCTTCTTCTCTCCTTGATGGATGAACCGAGAGCATAGGGAGCAAAGTGTTGGGGAGATTTTTGATGAAAATGAAAGAATGGAAGAATGAATAAACATATATCGTGATATATCTCCTCAAAATTAGTGAAATGGACAAATTGTAATTAAGTCCCTCAGTTATATAAGTTATGCAATCAAGGGTGAAAGGTTTGGAAATTGATCGATTAAGTCCAAGAGATAATCATGCGATTTGGTCCTCTGATTTACAAGAATAGTCATTTAAGGTCAATTAAGCAAATAATTCATGTTCAACAATTATTTCACGTAATAATGGAATCCACTTTATAAATCAATTCTCAAGCTGACAAGTATTTCACATATTTTCACGTAATCATGTTGAGATACAATTGATAAAATTAATGTAACACATATAAGTTGAATAAATGAAAGTAGTAAAATAAAATCCTAACGCTCGAAACTCACGCTTGTTGAGAATACTTGACTGTCTGGAAATTAGGGGCGTTACAGTGTAGCATAGTACACCTTCATACTTTTAATGCACATGGAGTACTTATGACTTATTATGCTATTTTGGAGATTGTACATATTGTTATAAGTTGGAGATGGTATATATAATTATGGTTGCACGAGTTGCAGAATATGAATTTTTGTTGTAAATATTCATTCTTAATGATAATTGCTATGCTTTCGCTCATATTAATTGCACAGGTTACATGGTTTCGGAGTTAGTCCCGCCTAGTTAGTATTTTTTTTTATTGTCTCCCGTTCACTATACGTTTGGTTTATGAACGGATTCTCCATTTCGTATATGGACTGAACTATATTGTGGAGGATGTAGCATCCTGACGTGTCGGGTGCTACAAACTGGATTAGCATGCACTGTTCGTTGCCCTTTAGACCAGTTCCTATGCGAGTGATTTTTTGGGTGTGACTTGGAATGAGTTGGATTTCCTCTAGCTCTCCTGTAAACTCTAGCTTCTTATCTTCCTACTTTTTCCTCTTTGCTGCATGAGTTGACCACATCTTTTTGGAATTCTAAGGGTCAATCGCTTCGGGGTTTTCAAGTCCATCTTCGATCATAGGGTCGATCGTGAGTACAGGGACTTGTTTTCCGTTGGGTTGTTTAACCTTTTTCCATTGAGATGGAATAACAAGTCCAGGATGCTGGAATATCACACCGTATCACTCGCACCTATGCGAGTGATTTTTTGGGTCTGACCTGGAATTAGTTGGATTTCCTCTAGCTCTTCTGTAGACTCGAGCTTCTTATCTTCCTGCTTTTTCCTTTTTGTTGCATAAGTTGAGCACATCTTTTTGGAATTCTCAGGGTCGATTGCTTCGGGGTCTTCAAGTTCATCTTCGATCATAGGGTCGATCGTGAGTACAGGGACTTGTTTTCCGTTGGATTGTTTAACCTTTTCCATTGAGATGGAATAACAAGTCCAGGATGTTGGAATATTGCACCGTATCTCTCCGACTCCTGCTGGGGTGGGTAACTTCACCATCTGATGGTAAGTGGAGATGATGTTATAGGCAGAGGGCAATGAACATATTTTTTGGAGATCAATCTAGGTTGATCAAATATGATGTTATAGGCAGAGGGCATATCGATGACAAGATACTCAATCTCCCGAGTAGCTCATCTAGGCAGTGTACCCATCGAGGTTACGAGTCGAATACTACCTTGTGTATAGACTTCAGCTCTACCAAAACCTGTAAGAGGGGTTCGAATAGGATCAAGTAGCAATTTATCATGTAAATTCATTCGCACAAGAGTGGAGTAAATGATAATATTGCTAGAGATTCCATTATCGATCAAAGTTCGAGATACAACAAAGTTAGCCACATCGAGCTTAACGACCATAAGACAACTACGGATTTTGCTCGAGTGCTAATGTACATCAGTCACATAATTTTCACTAAATACGACTTCCTCCTCACTCCAAGACTCTGCAGGTCAGACACTCATTACTTCTCTGGGCCCGAAGAAACTTCGAGATGCTTCTCTTCGAGTCTTCTTCATATCTGTCTTCGAGTTACCACCCGAGGATCCACCCGTAATCATGTTAATACGTCCGAGGCACCGCAGATTGTACGGATCACGCTCTATTAGGGGTTTAGCTTGTCGTTGCCGAGCAGGTGACCTCTCGTTGATTTCTCGATTTCGAGCGTTGTCGTCGATCTTTTTGACAAACTTGAGCAAGTGTCCACCTTTGATGAGTCTCTCGATTTCTTCGCATAGGGCGTTGTATTCCGAGGTACTGTGTCCCTTTTGCTGATGGAAGTTACAAAACTTGTTGCTCTCTTGAGGCTTGGGTGTCTCCCTCATGGGTTTGGGCTTCTTCAGGAGCTTAGGGTCGATGACATTGTAGATCTCATCAATCGCGTGAGCTATGTGTAATGCTTTTGTGGTGTCTGACCAAGTGGAGCATCGACCTTAGGATGATTTCAGGTTTAGCAAACCGGCCTGAATCATTTCTTTTTTACGCGTGGGACTGATTCGAGAGTTTTCTAACTCCTCGAGTTGCATCCAGTCGCATGCGGCCGCTTGGATTCCGGCTCAGTTTTTTGGTTTCTGAAGAACGATATATCGAGCACAGTCATTGCTGATCAAGGCTTGGTGAATTATTGGGATGAGCAAGTCGATAATTGGTTCGTCGGTTTTTATGACAGATTGTGAGAATCGAGTGAAGAAGTCACAGAGGGACTCGTTCGCTCCATGTTTTATGGTGTAGAGATAGGTTGAGAAAAGCTTATCCTCTTTCATTGAAGAAAAATAAGCGACGAATTGCTCGACTAGGGCATTGTAAGATGGGATGGATCGAGGAGGAAGCCTCGAAAACCAATCCTGAGCAGGTCCATCGAGTGTGGTGACGAAAATTTTGGCCCATATGTTAGGGGAATGTCCAAACATGCTGAGTTGCATCTCGAGACTAGACACATGTTTCTCAGGATCAGTCGAGCCATTATATATGGGCATCCCAATAGGGATCTTTTCCTCTGTTGTTGTCTCGATAATCTCATCACAAAACAGAGATTGGGCTTCTCTATCGCTGTGGTACCGCCAGGGTCGGTCCTGATAATGTCCTGAGCCAGTGCGTCTAGGAGAACGGGATCAGCTATGGGAGCAATTATTGGAGCCCTGGCTCTCGTCGTAATGTCTGGAATTTTACCTAGGATCTCGAGGAGAGAGTTGATTGCAGAGATCGTCAGACCATACAATGCGCCCATGATTGGACCTACGAATTTGATTCGACCGACCATTGAGGCCTAATCGGTGAAAGACTCCGGTCGGCCCTCGTCGCGAGACATCACTGCGGTGGTTGTCTTGTTTCCTTCATATTTCGGACCGTCGGGGACTATTATTCCTTCTCCTGGAATTTGTGCGCCGGCTCCTCTGCCTAGAGGTGGTTGATATTGAGAGGGGTGATAAGAAGGATGTTCAACCCCTGCCCAATATCCGACTGGATGATGGTAGGGTACTTACTGGACGTACCCCAGATAGTTTGCTATAGGTTGCAGTATCTCTATGGGTCGAGTGGGAGGACACTCGGGCATCCGAGGTTCTCTCCCTTCTGCGGCAGCAACTATAGCCTCTTCGCGGCAAGCTTTCAAGTAGTTATCTAGCTCGGCCATCGAGAAGACAAGTTGGGGTGCAGTGGCCACAGGAGGGGGTATGTATACAGGAATTTGAGGAAGAATCTCTTGACCATTCTCATCGAAGATACGAGTACTAATCAGATTACAAGTTCTCATGTTGATGAATTTTTGTTGCGAGTTCCCACAGACGGTGCCAAAATGATCGAGCCAAGTTTTTTATGATGGGTCGATCTGAATCTCTGGTCCGAGCACTTGAATTTATTGATTGGGGAATCGTTACTCTTCACTCATAATTTGGGGAAGATGGAAAGAGGGTGAGCTCGAGGCCAACTAGGGGAAGATAGGGGTGATACCCGGGTTGGCACTCCGATGCTCAAGTCAATTATCGTGCGAGAATGGTCGAATATATAGTGCAGTAAATGCGGTAGGTGAAAAACTTACTTGTGATATAAATGCGGTCATTTATATAGGGTAAAGAGAGAGAATGGTCCTCATCGACGTGCAGGCGTCTCAAGCTGACAGGTGTCCCATTATCACTAAGCATTTAATGCGTGGTCGGACACTCACCATGGAGAGGGATAGTGGGTTGGCCAGCTATGGGGTCGGAGTGGGTCGAGACATCTGGGTCGAGGGTATGGACCTCTCGACAGTCAAGGCACAAAACGATAAAAGTTGGGGGCGGTTAATTGTGGGATCGATCCCGTCGACGGAGGGTATCAACTTGATCAAGAAGCCAAATGGCACGCTATGATAGGTCCACGTTGGAAAGCGGGTCCGAGCCACGTCATAGACTATATTATGTAATTTTTTATTTTTTATTTTTGAAATTTTGACTAAAGCCGATTTCAAGATAACCGGTTATATTTTTTTTTCCATCATTTTTCATGGATGAAATTTAATTAAACAAAATAATTCAAAATCTTAAAGCCAGTTTCAACCTAAGCGGTTTCAATTTTGATTTATTTTTTCCATCAAATTTCCAATTTGAAATAGATTAAAATAAAAATATAGTTTAACAAATTAATTTAAGTTAATATAGTTTAGCTAATTAATCCCTCGATAATGACTCTCAGAACATTGTAACCCATTTACACCATCCAAACCGAAAATCACCCCAAAAACAATTTTACCCGATAAAACCCATCCAATCGAATAATCACCCTATATTGAATTTAAAATTTTAGTCTACGCAACCTCACAATCAATTTTCAATTTCACTCCAAACAAACCATTTATTCCACTAACGTATTGTTGCAAACAAATAATACTATTAAAAGACATAGGATACTACTCAAATATATTTCACTAAAAAAATATTATAAAATGAGATAACAATTTTATTTTGCATGCACTAACCTAGAACGGGAAAGAACCTATTTACAGTATTAGGTTGTTAGTTCCTCCACAAAATATTATGGCATAATTGGTATGTTGGAATGAGTCTGTTGATGGACCACAAATATAACGAGGTCACGTCATGACACTTGGGTCCTCATGGATTCGCTACTTGTATCTTCGGGCCAACTCAGCCGCCCTCATAAACTACTTGGAAATGGCTAAAGCCTGGCAATTGGCAAAACTACAAGTCTCCCCTCGGGCCCTCATTGGACCCTCGAGGCCCTGGGCCCTTATTGGACCCTCGAGGCCCTGGGCCCTTATTGGACCCTCGAGCCCCTCGAGGTCCTCCATCAAAAAGGTGACTCATGCCCACTCATACCGAGCGCGTCAAACCCTCAGTAACAACCCAGTAGCGCTCACTGACAAACAGTACATCAACATGCGCCTGCCATTATTGCCCGCTACCAACCTTTTTGTAGGCTTTTGCAGGAGGCCCTTCTCAGGAGCTCCTCATCACGCCACGTGTCTAGGGCAACATGAATGCAGGACCACTTGGTGCCAAATTACCAAAGAGCCCCTGCCCTCAACTATAAATAAGAGAGTTCATCTCCTCCACTGTAAGTTATGTTCCACAACTGAGCTCTACACTTACAATTTCTCATGATAATCATCTGACTTGAGCGTCGGAGAGCCAAACTGGGTATCACCCCCAGTTCCCCAGCTTAGCCTTCCGACCTTTCTTTTCTTGGTATTTGTCCTAACAGGTTGAGCCCACCATTTCTGGCGATACTTACCTGAGCTGTCATCCCCTGTTTCCCCACATAAACAAATTCTAAAGTGTTGGAATCTAATCCCCCATATTCAGACCCATCATTTTTTGGCTCCGTCTGTGGGAAAGCACTCTTTTCCTTTCCTCTTTTTCTTTGCTAGTTGAGAAACAAACACCTTCAATTTATTATGGTGACCACTAGATCTGGAGCCGTTGGAGACGGAAGTGATCCCCCTAGGGTGGTAACGGGGGAGATCCCGTTGGGGAAGTTACGGGCACCTTGTCCGGTGTCAGAGGGGCCCCTCCCTTGAGGGAGCCCATCGAAGCAGAACAGAGAAATATGCAGCCACCCATCCCAACAAGAGGAACGGGAGGACCCAACTCAAATGTCCCCCTGAATCTGCCTCCCCATACCGGCCTTACCAGGCGAGCCAAATGCAGCTTCCCATTGTCGTGCCCAAAGAGATTGAGGGGGTGGAGCTGCCCCCCTTGACGCGCAGATAGTTGCAGGCCATATATACCCAATGCGAGGTCGAGGCGGCCCAGAAAGCTTGGAAAAACTTCACTTCCCCATACTTTCCCCTGGGGCAAGCCGCTCAAGTTGCCCCTCCCATAGGAGAGTAGCAAGTTCATCCGCTCATGGCGGCCCAAGCTATCTTACAGGCCCGACCACCACCTCCACCAGTCAACGAGAATGGGGTTTCCCCGAGGGGAGAACGGGAACGCCTACAGGCTGACAAGGGAAAAGACCCTATAACAAGAATTGATGTTGACGCCGAGACTCACTCTCAGGACTCGAAGCGAGGCAGTAAAGCAGGAGTAAAAGATCCCAACCTCCTCACAGCTATGCAAGACCAGCTGCAGGGGTTGCAGAACATGGTGGGGCAGCTCTCTCGAGGGCGGACTCAAGCTCCCCAAGCTGGGGGCGAGAGAGCCAACGCTAAAGACGCTCGCCACCAAGCCAACAGGAACCACGCTTTTCAAAACCAGGACAAAGAGGAGAACTACGAGAACTACAACAACGAGGGAGGATACCACCGTCCCCTGTCGAAGGGATCCTCTCGATTTTGACATCGGGGTTCCCCTCGTTTTTGACATGAGGGATCCCCTCATTCTCAACATCAAGGATCCCCTTGTTCCCCTCGTTTTCGACATCAGGGATCCCCTCGATTTTGGTATCGGGGTTTTCTTTGTTTTTGACATGAGAGATCCCCTCGATTTTGACATCGGGATTTTCCTCGTTTTCGACATGAGGGATCCCCTCGTTCTCAACATCAAGGATCCCCTCGATTTTGACATCGGGGTTCCCCTCGTTCTCAACATTAGGGATCCCCTCGTTTTCGACATCAAGGATCCCCACGTTCCCCTAGATTTTGACATCGGGGTGCCGGGAGGTGGACTAAGAACAGTAGCGATCCGGGACCACATTTTAAAATTTTTGTTTATAATACAAGTATTAAAATATTTCTAAAACATTTTAATACAAAGTGGAAGACTAGCCGGATCTACTCAAGTGTAGATATGCAATTGATAATAAATTTTAAATCACTTAAGCAGAAAAATATCTAACATGCAATTAATACTTAAAGACATATAATTTATCATGCTTAAAATAATACAATTGTAAAATATTACCGTACTGCAAACATGGCTTTCTAACGATATTTTTCCAGCTCCTTAACTTTTTGTGAAATCGGCAGAGCTTCCCCGCAATTTCCCCGACTCGACCCTCGGAGTGTGGGCTCCGCGAGTATTTCCTTAAATACTCGAGAAAATATTTTTTAGAAAACTCATTTTTCAAAAAATTAGAAAATCCCTATTTTCTAATAATTAAGTGGATTATATATTAATTATATAACCACTTAACTATATTAATTAATCTTTAATTAAAAAATTAACTAAAAGAGAGAGAAGCTCTCTAATCTTTCAACTCAAAATGGCCAAAAGATGTTGTATGAGAAATGAGCATGGGATCACCTTTTTATAGGCTTAAAATCAGGGATAATTTGGTCATTTTGGACACAAAAGCAAGGGTAAAATGGTCATTTCACAATACCGCGTACAAACCGTGTCCCGGACGGCCAATCAAATTATGCCACATTAAAGAGCTCGTCGCCGCAAATCCAATGCCACCAACCACTTGCCGACACGTGTCCGCACGCGCCGCCCCGCACTGTCGGAAAGCTGCCAGGTGGTTGACGCGTGTTGTCACACGCAGCCCTCACCAGATTGCGACACGTGGCCGGGTCGGTCCGAGCCGGACCCGGCCTGGCTGACCCTATCCGATAGCCCGACTCGTTAACCCCGTTGACCAGCCCATTACCGGATCACATCTAGCCGTTGGTCTGTTCTGACGCGACGCGATCCATGCCGTCCACTTGGCGCGCCACGCGGCGCTGCATCAGCACCAATTGGGGCACGCCACGTCAGCTGCCACGTAAGCATTTTTTTTAAAATTTTTAAATTTTATTTTCTCCAAAATAAAATTCTGGGACATTTCCAACTCTTTGGAACTTTGATTTATTTTCTTAAAATAAGTCCCTTGGCTATTTTCAAACACTTTGAAAAATAATTTCTCTTTTTCCTTTTAATATTTTCTCTTTGGGTTTTCAATTGAGGCTTGCAGGGGGACCTGCAAGACTAATTAATTTTAGCTCCAAACGGGTTAATATATTATCATCTCATGACAATAATTAATTACCGTTTAACAATATTTAATTCCATTAAATAAATATTGTTGCACTCTAAAATTAATTAAATTATAATTTCGTATTTCATTCCTCCGTGTAGATATCTATGAAAAATAAATTGCCACTACTATCATTTATTTTTCATCCCTTAAGTTCAAATTCTCTGTATGTGAAACACATTCAACATACAACTTCGGTGACATATCACGCGAAGTGCTTTGGCCAAAGTCTTAATTCGAACTTTTGCAAATCTATTTCAGGGACATCTTTTACCTTCCAGCAAGGCCACAGATATAACTCTTTAGCACATTTTATGTTGTCACCGAACGTACAAAGTATTTTGGCCACCCGTTACCGAGACCTCACTTCGAGTATATTATAGTGACTAACACTACATGTCTAAAGCTGAAATATTGCTAGGATTAAGAGTACAATGCTTCCTGAGATTTTATTCATTTTAGATAGCAGTATAAAATGAATAATCTCAGTGGTCCAGTTCGATGTTTCCAACCCTATTGAAAATCATCAACGTGTTATAATTGGAATCACTATTCCCTATGACGAAAGACTAATCATCTTATATAACCATGTTATAGTCTTGATAAGAAACATATTCTTATCTTACCGACTAGAACTTTAATGACACGTGATTTTGGTATTCAAAGTCTTTTCCTATGAAACACATTTCATATAAGAATACCACCACACGCCATTAATTATCAATATATGAAATACTCACAACTTGCTATAAATTTAGTTTAATTAATTCAACAAATTGAATTTTCAGGGCACTATTCCCTACAATCTCCCACTTACCTTAAATTCAATTTGGCTATACATCTAAGTCTTATTCCTTTCACACGAGTGTCAAAACTCATTTTGGACTCTTTTGCGTCAATACTTTAGTGAAGGAATCTATTAGATGTTTCTCTGAGCCAATATCTAGGAAATCATGAATCCAATACATCTAACTGGTTACTTCTCAAGCTACCATGTATTTAACTTCTATAGCGGTGTAAGCAATACAAGTCTGCTTAACATTCCTCAATTAACAGTTGCTCTTTCTAGAGTAAACATGTATTCTGATGTCAAACATCTAGAATACCAATCAAATGGTAAATCCGAATCTTTGTACTATATTGAAATGAGCTCATCACTATGGTAGACTAGCATATAATCTCGAGTACTTCTTAAGTACTCCAATATATGCTTTTACTATTACCCAGTGTCAGATTCTAGGGTTTGACTAATATCTGCTGACTTAGACCTAATACATAATAGACAGCTGGCCCTGTACATAATATGACATACATAAAGCTTCTGTTGCGGAGCTCTAATCATGTCTTCTATCTCTTCAGTTGTCTTAGGACATTGATCCTGAGATAGATAGATTCCATATCTAAAAGGTAATGAACCTTTCTTGGAATTCGTCATATTATACCTTACCAGCATCTTATCTATATATGCTTCTTGTAATAAACCAATTTTCTTACTCCTATGATCACGACAACAGTTTGATCCTTGGAATATTATTGGTCTCACTTAGGTCTTATATGTCAAACTGATTTGATATCCGAATCTTGACCACTGGAAAAATTCTTGTATCATTCCTAATGAGCAGAACATCGTTTACGTACAAAATAAAAATGTTACAACATTATCATGATATTATTTTGTACACTCATGATTCATCGGGCAATTGCTCAAATGCAAAGAATTTAAATTGCCTCCTTAATTCTGATGTTTCCTGATCTAGACTCTTGCTTAAGATCACAAAATGATCTATTAAACTTGCATACTATATGCACCTAATTTCTAGCTGTGAAGCCTTCAGGTTGTGCCATGTTTTTCTTCTTGAAGGTGCCCGTTCAAGAACATAATCTTTACATCCATTTATCTAATTTCATAATCGTTAATGAGATAAAATGGAGAGGATAATGGACTTAAGCATTGCTATAGGCGAGAAGGCCTCATAAATGATTTCTTCTTTCTGGGTAAAATCTCTTTGCCATAAGCTTTGCTCTAAGGTCTCGACCTTTATCATCCATTTCTCCTTTTATTTTCTTGTAGAACTCAATTGCATCTCATGGGTTTAATCCCTTCAGGCGCCTCCACAAGTTCAAGACTTTGTTAGAATACTAACATTCTAACTAAGATCCCATGGATTTTGACCAAACGGTCAACCTCTATATTTTCTATAGCTTCATTACTCATGACAGGATCAGATACATGAGATTCAAACACTTGGGACATCACATGATAATCCTCCCACTACAATGATGCTCTCGTGTATGTCTCTCCACATCACATGTTGTATTTGGTACATCATATGTATCTAATACATTTTCAATTATCACGAGTTTATGGAAATCAGTATCTAATACTGTTATTTCTTTTAACACTACTTTGCTTCCACCCTTTATGGTTATCTATGTAATTATCTTTGAAATATTCACAAACATCTTTTATGATTTCTCAAATTACAAAATATACCACCTCTCGTTTTTCTAGGATAACCTTAGAACAAGTAAACCTTTGTTCTTTATTCTAACTTGTCAGGATCCATCCTTAACTCGTGGACCAGGCTATCTCAAATCCAAAAATAAGAGATACAGGGTTTTTACCCTAACTATAGATCTATCAGTGTTTGAGGAACTGACTTAGATAGAACAAGGTTTAGTGTGTTTTTGTTGTTTTGAGCGCAAGACCCCAAAACGAACTTCGTAGGGCAGCATAACTCTTCATGAACTTTTACCATCATTATCAGAGTTCTATTTCTCTTTTCTGCAATACATCCTTGCTAAGACGTATCTCATACAGATAGTTGAGATCTAATCTCATTTGAGAAATTCTATTTAACTCTGAACATAGATACTTATCTCTACTTCGATCTAATCGAAGTGCCTTGAGATGTTTTCTAATTTGACTTTTTGAATTTAGTCTTTTATTCTTTGAACTCTTCAAGAATACAGACTTAAGTCTCATCAAATAAACATATCTATATCTAGAGTAATCTTTCAAATAATGAAGTACCCAAAACTATCTCTTGCTTGAACACTCGTAGGATCACAAATCCATATGAGCTGGCACAAGAAACTTTATGGCTTAAATACCTTTTGTCTAAAAAAAAAGCTTCTTGGTCATTATAACTTTCTAAATAGGATTCGCAAATTGACACTATTTTCAAGTCAATAGGACTTAATAATCAGTCTTTGGATCCTATTCAGATTCAATTAACCAATGGATAGGTGCCACATAGAAGTTTTTCCTCTTATATAGTAAGTCAAGCTTCTTAATGTTAAACTTAAATTAGGGTCTTCATTGAGGTATAAAAAACCATCTTTTATTGTGCCAGAGCAAATAAACCTTTTATTCTGTATAATAGTAAACTTTTGTTCAAAACAAATAGTTGAACCATTACTTATCAAGTAACTTACAAAAAATCAAATTTCTGTATATATGGCATGTATAGTATAAAAATCCTATTACCAAAATACGACTTTATAGTCGTTACTGCTAATACAATTATACTTGTATTATCCCCGAGCAGTAGTGGTGTGTTAGCCTTTTTTCAAACTTCCGGGTTAGTTTGAATCTTCGCAATGAATTGCAAATATGATTAGTTGAGCTCAAATCCACACAACAGGAGTCTGCTGAATTTCCAACTAAACATACTTTCAACGAGTAAGATATCTTCATATCTTATCTAAACGGCGTAGCAAATGGACAAACTAAGTATTTTGGACAATTTCTTTTCCAATACCCGTTACCATCGAAATAGTAACACTTTTCCATTGTCGGATTTGGCTTTCTATTTCTGAACCTTAGATTGGGAATTTTTCCTTTTTCATTCTTCCACTTACTGGCTTTTGAGGCCGTGGATATTGATGTCTGATTTAAGAGAAATTTTCCCTTAGTCTATATCACCCTTTCTGCCATATTGAGTTCGTTTATTGGTTCAGGTTAGGTTAAAAAAATTATTTAAAAATAATCCTGAACGTTCAAACGACTTAGGCAGAGAGTATAGGATCGTATCCTGTCTATTAAGATTGTTTCTTTAAGCACAAAGGCTTTCAATCTCGTTCAGATTAGTTATCATATTCATAATATGATTCTGAATCGGTGATCCTTCAAGCATCTTCATAACTAACAACCTTCTTATTGGCTCATACCTTTGTACGATTCTATCTTCAAAACATGTTCCTATCAGTGGACATCTTGTAACATCCCGTGCGTCCGACTTATAAGGTACACCAGGTTTTAACCCTTTTTATGTGTTTATTTATGTGATTTTGTGCTTTACTTGGCCCTATTTTGAACTCTTTCAGAGTTTAGGGGCCTGTTTTTAATTTTCTCTTTTTAGGGGTTTCTCGGTCACTGCTCGTTTGATCGAGATTTTGACCATTTTGACCTCTTCAACGCGTTCGGGGCATCGAAACGAGTCCGTAGACTCTAAGTTTGTCCTTTTCTGGCGTCGTTAGCCTTTTCTCCCGTTCATTTTACGCGTGAGGACCAGGGATAAAACACCCGGATCCTCGTTTAACGTGTTAGAACATCAGCAGCTCTCTCTCTTCTCCCTCTCCCATGATACACGATCCTCAAACACACTCATGGTGTGTTTTCATGTACTACCCGGAACTTGCTCGTTTCTCGACGGAACTCGACGACGCGGTCACAACCGTACCAAGATCTCGACCAACCGACGAGCGATGGCGGAGATATCATCGGATTTCAGTCGCGCAGGTGGAGGGTGGCAGAGCTGCCACTTCGTCGGCCATTCGCGGCGGCTTCCGGTCATCTTCTGGCGACACGCGCCCCAGGCCCGACAAGAAAGTTCTCCGGCGCATCTTTTGATGTTGGCGGCGCGGCCATCAGGGCGGCGGTTGGGCCGCACGCACCGGCCAAAGCTCGTGGCGGCAGGACGCTATACTGTAGCGACGGCGATTCCGGCGCTCCAACGGCCTTTTTCGACTCCCTGAGTTCATTTCCGGCATCGATTTCATCCAATTTTGGCCGTAGGTGGTGGTTCCGGCAACGTGGGCGGCAGTAGAAACTTTGACGGCCAATGGGGGCCTTTTTCGTTGATCTTTTGGCCTCAGGCCCTTCATGAAAGTTATTCGGAATGATAAGAACTATTAGTCTTTGATCACGTGACTCCTGATTTGGCTGTTTGGTGGCGGATCACGGTGGCGCAGTGGCGGTGCAACGGTGGCGCTAGCTCCGGGGATTTTTCCCGGCGAATAGCTTAGGGCTTTCGAAGAGCTCGTCACGGGTAAGCCAATGCCTCTTTCGAATCTCATTTTTGTTCACCGGTTTGGAAGTAATTTGATTTCGAAGATTTTTAGGGTTTTCGTATTATTGGGTTTTCCAGAAATTGATCGAGGAATTGGAACGAGCACGAGGAGTAATTGCACGGTTGATTTTTTGGGATTTTTTCGGCATGCTCCGGCGGCGGCCCGCCACTGTTCCGGCGGCTCCAGTGGCGGCGCTCCAGCGAGCTTTGGACAGTTTGTCCGCCTCGTTGTGGTGAGTCCAACGCCACTTTCCGTTCGTCAATCGGATGCCCGGTTGATTTGTTGTGATTTATTTTGTGTAATTTGAATATTTAAAATTAATTGTTTTAATTGCGATAAATTGTTAATTGTTTGATTTGTCGATCAATATAAATTCCAATGTATACGAAATCATGTATTAAATGAATTATGAAATATATTGATGCTTTGATTTGCAATTTGAATTCCGATATTTCGTATTTGAGCTATTTGTCTAACTTGAAGGGATGTTTGTGTAATTTTGGAAACAATATGAATTTGTTTGATTTAATTAAATAAACCTTGCCCATTGAATTTGTTCTCTGAAATATGAATTGAGTATACAATATATAAAATTATTCGACTTGAATTAATTAATCCTCGCTACTTGATAAACAAATATGCTATTCATGACTACCTAGAAACGAGTTATTATGTCGTAGATAATTAGACTTGGAACTTTTGTAATTTAAAGTTTAATTACTTAATTAAATGTGTCTATTGAGCGATATATGAATTATATGAAATTGTTTGCTTTGATTTAACCGATCCTTGTCCTTTGAAAACGAGCATGCTATTCTTGATAACGTAGAAATAATTTACCATACTATGTATGATTTAATTGGCCACCCTTGGAAATAAGAAATGATTTAATTGCATAAGTATGAATTGGATATGCGTTAAGTAAATTAATATGTAATAATTTTGATTGCTTTGTTTTTCTATTTCTATTGTTTGCATTAATTGTGCACATGAATGTGTTCTAATATGCAATATGATTTCTCTGAACTATATAATGATTTGTTCTATAAGTAATTGATAGGAATCTGAACCCTGCTTATGGATTGTATTTCTTAAGTGTTTGAGCATGTGTCGTGCGTTTCTGTGTGGTTGTTTGAGTCTGTCTGAGCCCTGTGTTGTGTTTTGTGTGTTCAGCTGGTTCAGGTGCACCCTGGGTGGTGACTAGTGGGTCGTGTAGGTTCCGGGGTGGACCGTTTGCTGTGTCTTTGGCTCTGTTTGGTACCAGGTGAGGTTAGGATATAGTTATACCCTATTGCAATGTGCTCGTTTTGAAAGCATGCGACTTATAAGCCTCTATGTATATGTAAATATGTGCGAGCTACGTATTTTATTGGTTTTGTCGTAAGTTTGAAAGTATGAACGCTATGTATGGGCCTATGTATGCTTAAGCTCCGTTTTGTTTATAATTTTGAGGTAAGAGTATGTGTGGTATGTACGTACGATATGATAAGTACGATATGCATGAGATATATCTGTCTGTCTGTGTGTGGCGAGTTAAGTTTCCGAGATATGTATGATATGATATGTGTGATGGGCCCTGGTGTTGTGGGTAAGGGAGACCCGGGACGGCCATGGGGTCGCTGGTTGCAACCCCTGTGCACTTCTCCACCAAAGTGAGGCTTAGCTCATCCTCGGAAGGTCGAGAGGAAAGCGGGACTCATATGCCGGCGGTATAACCCGTCAGGATTGGGTAGGATCCCCCGACTCTACCATTATGAGATATGATATGTGTGGGGGTTGTGAGTGGCCGCTCTCTTCTCCAAATGTAGAAAGGTTGGATTGGTTTATGCTTTTTGCTTTATCTTCGCTTTACTTTGCTTTGGAGTAAGTGGCTTGGGACTCGTTCACGCCGAGTCATTTTGTTTAAGTCTTCGCTTCCAGTTATGGTTTGTGAAACGGGATTAGTTTTCTAATTTCTAAAACTTGGTGGATTTTGGCCTTCGGCCCTAAACCTTTCTTCCTATATGTAGTATCACGGGTTAAATGTTTTGGCATGCAAAAACTAACCCCGGATTCACGAACCTTTATTTTAGAACGTGCTTTGCTCTATATATATGTAGGTGTGTGTGGGTTGCCCCTTGCTCAGTCTTTGGACTGACCCCTCCCCTTTTTATACTTTTAGTGTGCAGATTTGCTTTGGAGGTCGTTGGAGTTCGTGCTAGGTGGTTGTTAGTGTTAGTTGAGTCTGTATTGGTCTATCTGAGGTTGTTAAGTGTTTTATTTCGAATTTCGTTTGTAAGTTTTGTATAAGCCATGTTATGTACAGGTTCGCATTTATGATTTGGATATATGTTATTCGGGACAGGTTCGTGGAATTAGTTGAACCCATTATTGTTGTA